>CM046954.1:116980128-118300681 GCA_025698515.1 Gossypium sturtianum | reverse complement strand
TAAATAAAAATAAACTAGAAAGAAATCTTAAAATTTATTTGAATTGCACTCTTCGATCCTTGACCTCACTAAAATCATCAATTATTTCGTTTATATCAAATTTTTCTGCAATTTCTTTCTCAATGTACATAACCAAAGAACTTCTTAAAAATCATCTTCCATCTTGCTACTAAGTCGAGTCTTCACAATCTTCATAGCGAGAAAAAGCACATTCTCGAGGATTTGTTGAAACTGGAAGAGTCAATATAAGACGAATCAATCACAACGAGTGGGTACATGGTGACTTTCCACTTTCAACTAAGCACGCAAAGTTCGAGAAAGTGTTGATATTTTTCTCAAATCGGGATGCTTACATACATCAAGTTCATAATGCTTCAACTCATATGGGAGGCGTTCTTTCTCTTGTTGAGAAAAATCTTCTGGATAGAACTTGTTTACAAGAATGCAAATTTTATCAATATCAAATAACTTGATAAACTCCTTGGGATCTAAAGTCGTAGTGAGAGTGAGAAGCTCGACAACATTTTCGTTAAATCTGCTCTTCAATTCTTGCAACCGAGTATCTATTGTAGCAAAAATATATCCACTCGATAATGATGCTCCTTTGTAACATCTTCCTTCTTGTTGCGACTACGACCCACAATGTATTAAGCATTCATATACGGAAAATTCAACTCCCAAGTTTCACAAAAGATATCACATTTTTCAACAATTCATTCCATCCATCATCTCTCAACTTTTGAATTAAATCTTTCGTTGTTAAAACTAAACTCATGGCATTTAATATATCTTGAGAAGCAGCGTTGCAGAGCTTGACAAAGGTTATCGGTAATCCCTAAAACTTCCTTCATCATATGCAAAATAAAAATAAACTCAAAAGATCTCAATCTATTATATGCGTTATGAGCATCTCCTCACGAGAATAGTTAGAAGCGGTATTTTTAGATTTTCAAGAATGGTGCTAGTAGCATTGTACATCTTGATAAACTAGTAATCGAATTTAAATGGGAACTCCATCGAGTCTCACCGGGGCGTTGTAAAGTGCCAATCTGATTCATTCTGTTCGATTGCTAACTCATTGATGGATACCAAACGAGATATTTCATTTGCTTGGGCTTTTTGTAATTCATCGTGTCGTTTGGAAGAAGCGAAGCAATATTAACAATATCGCAGACAAGTCTTTAAAGAATTGATGCACTTCAACCACTTCTCTAGCTCACGCAACCAATGCTAATCGAAGACGATGAGCAAAACAGTGAACATAATAAGCATATCGACAGTCATTCAAAATCAAAGCTTGCAAGCCGTTAAATTCCCTACGCATATTGCTTGCTCCATCATAGCCTTGACCTCGGATATTTTGTATGTCAAAACTATGTTGCAAGAGAACATTAAAAATCACATTCTTCAAAGTCAATGATGCAGTATCTTTAACATGGACTATATCAAAAAATCATTCTTTTACCTGTCCTTGTTTATCAACAAATCTCAAAATAATTGCCATTTGCTCTTTTTTCGACTCGTCTCTTGCTTCATCCACAATAATGCTGAACTTTCTGTCACCAATTTCTTCACGAATTGCATTACGAACTCTACTGGCATAAATTTGCAATATCTCTTTTTGTATTGTTGAAGAAGTATAACTAGCATTTTGTGGAGCACTTTTCAAAACATCTTCAACTTTCTCATCATACGATGCTAATAGTGATAACAATTCAAGAAAGTTCCCACGATTTTTTGATCCCGAGCTTTCATCATGACCTCTAAAAGCACAACCTTGAAATGACAACCATCGAACAACATCTATACTAGTTTTCAGACGTAGACGATTAGCTGAAATTTGTTGTGTAGTTTGTCTATCAAGTGATACTTCAATATGTTGAGCTTGATTCATTAAATCTACATAAGCTCGTTGTGCATTGTTATGCGATGAATTCGGATCTTTTCCCATATGTGTCAAAAAAGCACAATTGCATCCATCGTGTACCTTTTTCCATTTACGAAAGCCATTATGAGTAAATGCGGTTGATCCAAAGCGACCAGTTGGATTGCTATTAAAAAGAAAACAAGGCAAACAAAAATCGCATCTTTAGAAGGTGAATATTCTAACCAGGAAAATTGTTTAAACCATGATGGTTGAAAATAACGATGATGCTTTTTTGAATTGGAAGCAGGATATTCTGAAAGAATAGCTTGATATGGTCCAGCCTTAATATAAGCTCTTCGAATCTCATCACGCATATTAACCGGATACTCATATATTTGCTTACGTAACCCAGGTTCACGTTCTAAGTTAGACAAATCAAGTGCCTCATCTTCAACTCTAGGAATTTTAGAAGGACGAGCATCAGAGTTTGAAGGAACAAAGGATGAAGGTGGTACCTCAATTTGTGACGCTTCTGAAGGTGATTGTGTAGTCTCTGTAATTTTCTTTTTAAAAAACGAATCAATTGTTTTCAACTTCATAACTACAATATCTTAAAAGATAAAATAAAATTAATAACTATAAAATAAAATTAAACTATAAACTTTAAAACACAATAAAAACAATTGTAAATTTGTAAAAAGATGAAAAGAAAAACCTTAGAAGATGAACTCGAAGTCGCGTTTGAAGGACAAACATTGATGACAATAGTTGTTAATAGCAATAGGAAAAGAGACTTCTTTTTCACTAGTTAACAAATTGAATTTTAACCTAAATTCACATTTAATATTATATTAAAAACTATCATCTAAAAAAAGAAAGTTAGAAATATATCAATATTACATTTAATGTTATATTAATGTTTATTACAATAATATATTATATAAATATTTAAAGTTAAAAAGTTACAATATATTATATGGATAAAATAAAAAATAAAGATTTTTTTTTAATGTTCAAAGTTGGAAAGGGGGGCCAAACAACAATTTAAGGGGGGGCCAAAGTTTTAAAATGTTAAGGGACTAAAGAATAAATATTTTTTTTTATAATTTTAGGGGGGGCCGGGGCCACTGCCACCCCCCCCCCAAATTCGCCACTGAATATCATCATTAATGCATTAAATTTCACAATTCATTTATGTTCATCTTGAGCTGTCTACTCGAGTTACAGTCACTAAATTATTTTTATCCGGAGCTAAAAAACTCCAAATTAAAATCTGCTAATTTTTCCTGAAACTAGACTCACATATATTCTTACCATAAAATTTCCAGAATTTTTGGTTTAGCGAATTAGTATAGTTTATTCTTTAAAGTCTCCCCTATTTTGCTGTCCGACAGTTCTGACCCCTCTTCACTAAAAAAATATTTTCTCATTGTACAGAACTCGAAAGATGTTCTCGTTTATTTCTCTTGAAAATAGACTCGTTAAGAGATTCATGAATATAAATTTTATCCCATGATTATTGTTTTAAAATTTTTAATGAATTTCCCAAGTCAGAACAGGGGATTTCGAAATCACTCTGACCCTGTCTTATAAAAATTCAAATATCTCATAATATGAAGTTCTTTTGCTTACACCGTCTCTTTTATGTGAAAATAAACTCAATAATATTTAATTTCATATCTTATTCAACTTCTAATTCAATTTCCACCATTTTTGGTGAATTTTCAAAGTGATTCAACTGCTGCTATCCAAACTGTTTTATTGCTAATTTTACTCTATCATGTTTTCTTTGTATTAATTCTCATTTACACACATATAACACTAAAGTATATCCATAGTTAGCCATGCCAATAGCTAGTCATCATCAAATATTTACAAGCCATTCATTGGCCAATTTAACTTATACATCAACAACAAAGGCTTGAACATTTCATTTCTCAATTTAATTTGGCTTAAAAGCCTCACACATGATCATCATTCACATTTCCCACATATTCTTACATCTTAAGCATAGACTTATAATCACAAGGTCATTCTCATAGGTATAACTTACTCGTTTACCTTCTTACCAAAATTCGATCACATCCCGAGCACATTGCTCATGAGTGTATACATACATATTCATGCACTTAATCGTCACATATTCATATTCATTGACACTTTAGTCATTTTCCCTTCTTTAACATAAACTTTAATTCTTTATCCTGTTGAACCACTTGGAATATCAAAGGATACTCGGAAATTGTCATACACGTAATGAGACGCCAATGCCATATCCCAGATATGGTCTTACATGGGATCACATGCCAATGCCGATGCCATATCCCAGATATGGTCTTATACGGGATCTCATATTGATATCGACGCCATATCCCAGATATGGTCTTACACGAGATCGCATGTCGATGCCGATGCCATATCCCAGATATGGTCTTATACGGGATCTCATATCGATGTCGACGCCATATCCCAGATATGGTCTTACACGAGATCGCATGTCGATGCCGATGCCATATCCCAGATATGGTCTTATACGGGATCTCATATCGATGTCGATGCCATATCCCAGATATGGTCTTACACGAGATCGCATGTCGATGCTATGTCCCAGACATGGTCTTACACGATTTCATACTGAAGCTAGGTCCTAGACGTGGTCTTACACGGAATCACTATTCGATGCCGATGCCATATCCCAGATATGGTCTTACACGGGATCTCAATTCGGTGCCGAGGCCATATCCCAGATATGGTCTTATACGGGACCTTATTAATCTAATGTCGTGACAAGGTATCCTTTCTATTCCTAAGGTTCAACTGGGATTCTCATTCTTCGATTCTTCGCCAAATAATCATCAATCGAATCCGTGGAAACACATATATGCAATTCATGCAATATCAAAATATTAAATACATAATATAATGTTGTATTATTTACACACGAACTTACCTCGACTTAAAATGGCGAAAGGGATGAAAGTCGTCCAATATTAAATCTTTCCCCGTTCTAAGTCCGAAACTCATTTTCTTTATCTAAAATATCACATTTGACTTATTAAGTTATTATACTATTCAATTCAGTCCAAAAATCATATTATGGCAAAATTACATTTTTGCCCCTAAACTTTGTCATATTTACACTTTTGCCCCTAGGCTCGTAAAATGATTTTTATTCAATTTACTTGTATTTTAGGCCTAGACGAACCATTTTCATAACTATAGCAGTCCACAATTTGCATTCATTCACACATTTTCATACATTTTTCAACTTTTTACAAATTAGTCCTTTTATGCGATTTCATCGAAAATCACCTAGTAAAAGTCGTTTACTACACACTGAGCATTCATATTCTACCATTAGACATCAAATCACATGCATGTCATCCATGGGTAAATTTTTAAACACAAACCCTAGCTCAAAATAATGGTAGAAATAGCTAAACCGAGTTACAGGGATCTCAAAAATGTAAAGAACATTAAAAACGGGGCTTGAATGCACTTACTATTGAGCTTGAAAGCTTGAAAACCCTAGCCATGGCTTCCCCCATGCTAAATTCGGCCAAGTAAGAAGATGGACAAGGGTTTTTGGCTTTTATTTTGTCTTTTTGTCCATTTAATTACCAAATTACCAAAATGTCCCTAACTTAAAAATATCCTATTTCACTTATCTCATGTCCATTTTTGTCCAAAAATTTAACCAATGGTCTAATTACCATTTAAAGACCTCTAATTTAAAATTTCATAGAAATTGGACACTTCTAACATGTGGAACTCAACTTTTGCACTTTTTACAATTTAGTCCTTTTGACTAAATTAAGTGCCCAAACGTCGAAGCTTTCGAACGAAATTTTTACGAAATCTTTCTGTGAAATCGTAGACCGTAAAAATATAATAAAAATAAGATTTTTCTCGTCGAATTTGTGGCCCCAAAACCACTGTTCCGACTAGGCCCAAAATCGAGTTGTTACAAACATTCCAACATAAAACATACCTCCAACATGCACCAAAATATATCAACCATATACCATCAATATAAATGTTCAGCTAGTAATCAAACAGTCCATAAATAGTATAAAATGTCTACTCCCAAAAGTCCATATCACATTGCCTTTAAGAACTAACACAAGTTTCAAACACCTACTTACAATGGTAGATTCCCTTGGTTCACTTGGCTCACTTGCCTTCACCACTTGGTATTCAACTTGCTGCACATTTAAAATGAAGAGTGTGAGCTAAACATAGCTCAATGAATTCAAAGGTTACTACTAAGCAAATATAATTATCCAAAGTTAAGCAACGCATGTTAATACTTAACAACACTATCATGTTTTCCAAGTAGAGAACATGCTTTTAGATTTCAAATACCACACATACACATTTAACCACAACGTATAACAACCTACGAATCTCAAGTAGTATCATCAAAAGATATATTGGCACTTAAGAACCATGCAACACATATATGCTTACATATACATTGGATACCCGGATCTCCAAACACACCAAAGACTCAATGAGCCATATGCTGTCCCATAAGTGTAGCTCATGGCTAACACTCTCCAAACACACCACACTATCTCGGTAACGGAGCTAAGCTCAATGCTCCCTTATCTCTCCACGTTGTCCCATGAGCCTCAATGCTTATCACATATAACACATAATGGTGAGAATTCACAATCCTATGACATGCCAATTATATCCAATGGTTCCAAGTGATCAAAAGGCCAATACATCACAATAACACATGATTTATTACTATTTTATGCACATTATATAACCATTTCACATTTTCACTAATACTTTACACATTCACTTTGCATGCTCACATAAAGGCGTTTACAACACTTTCACAATGCTCATAGAGCCACACACATTTAGACTTGCATACATATGCATAAAATCAGCAACTCACATCACATATACATATATTAAACCACATTTAATTACTAGTTTACACACTTACACATCATCAACAAAGCATCACATAGGCATACTACTCAACATAAGCGAAGGCAAAAAAAAAAAACACTTACACCAAAGCCTTAAATATCATTTAAGACCTCCTAAGCCTTTGATTAACATTTGAAATCACACTTACCAGTAGCCAAAGACTAGAACACTCACCTTGACACTTCTGCTCACTTTGTCAAAAGCTCAATCAACTTTCTCCTTGCTTGATGACGGCACCAAAAGATCCGTCACTTCAACCACAACAAATGAAACATACATATATGTTATAGCACATCTTAAAGCACTAGAAATTCAAACAAAACCACATACTTCAGCCTTTATTCTCCAAACCAAAAACTTAGTCGAAACTAGCTGAAATTTGGATTTCTCAATCCGGATCTATTCTAACCATTTAGGAATTATTCTAAAAACTTAATTATAATCTAAAAAACCGATGTAAACCAATTTAAACTTAAAAAACTCAAATTTGCACAAATAAAAAAATAATCATCCATTAACAAGCTTTAAACTCAACTTTGTTATTAGATTTCTTAAAAATCCTTCATGAACTATTGATTTAAGAATAAAACCCTCTTAATCTAGTAAACTTTATTTGAAAAATACTTTAAACCAGATATTTAATAAAGAGACATGGGATTTTCCATTTTCAAGCTCATTTCGACCAAAATTAGTGGATATAAGATAGATTTATCTAAACTTAAGTTAAACTCAAATTAAAGACTCAAATAAAAAAAAAAACATGATTAGGAATTAGAAATTGATAGAATTTGAAAAACAATGGAGAATTTGATAGAATTTATAAGATCTTTTTGAAAACTTGGTAAGTATTTGGAGTTAGGATGAGAGAAATTTCAGATATGGGATGAAAATTTGAGAGAGTTTAAGAGCTTTAAAGAAAAAAGAAAAGAATAAAATAAAATGAATTCCAAAAGAAAGATGAACAACGTGCGTTTTAACCTTGCAGGAAGAACACCCAAATTTTAAAAAAATTAACTATTTCCCACATAAACACCCTTATCTTTCCCTTGTTTTGCTATTTAGTCCTATGTTTCAACTATCACCCATTTGTTAATTATTCCAATTCAACATTATTATTTTATTTTTAAAAAAATACAATTTAATAGAAATTAAATCTTTAAAATCCATTTTCCTTCTTTTTTCTTACAAAAATCATTTTACTAAATTAATTTTTGAAATTAATAATTTCGAGTTCCTAATTCCGTACCAATCTCATATTTTCCCAAAATTAAACCTGACTCCTAAATCGAGAATCCGATCCAGTAACCCAAAATTACCGAGTCTGACTTTGGGGTATGACAACTCTCACCATCTAAAAAAAAAATTGTCTTCAAATTTTTTACCTGAATCAAACAGATACGGATATTGATGTCTCATTACATCCTCAATTTCCCATGTAGCTTCTTTATTCTTGTGATTAAGCCACAAAACCTTCACTAATGGAATTGTCTTATTACGCAAGACCATAACCTTACGAGCTAAGATTTCCACTGGCTTCTCATCATACGTGAGATCTGATCAAACCTTGATCTCTTCAACTAGCACAACATGAGATGGATCCAATTGGTGCTTCTACAACACCGACACATGGAAGACATTGTGGATCCGCTCAAGCTTGGATGGCAATTGAAGACAATAGGCTACTGGTTCTATCCTCTCGATAACCTCGTATGGACCAATGAAACTCGAGCTTAGCTTTCCCTTCCGATCGAACCTCAACACCTTCCTCCAAGGCGAAACCTTAAGAAACACTTTATCACCAACTTGATACTCAATGTCCTGGCGTCTCATATCGGTAAAAGAATTTTGCCTATTAGACGCAACCTTTAGTCTCTCACAGATCAATCTCACTTTATCCTCAATCTCTCGAACCAAATCTGGTTCCACAATTCGTCTCTCACCTATCTCAGACCAACACAAATGTGTCCTACATCTCCGACCATACAAAGCCTTAGATGGTGCCATCTGGATACTCGTTTGATAACTGTTATTGTAAGCAAACTCTGCTAGCGGTAGGTAACACTCACAACTACCACCAAACTCAATCACACAGCTACGCAACGTATCCTCTATGATCTGTATCACCCTCTCCGACTGGCCATCTAACTGAGGATGGTAGGCTTTACTAAAGTGAAGTTTCAAGCCAAAAGCTTCCTATAGACTCTTCCAAAATCTAGAAGTAAAACGCGAATCTCTATTGGATATGATCAAAACTGACACTCCGTGAAGTCGCACAATCTCAGAAATATACAACTCTGCTAACTTCTGCAGAGAGTAATTGGTACACACAACAAAGAAATGCACACTCTTCAAAAACCGATCAACTATCACCTAGATTGAGTCATTCTTTGTCTGAGTTAAAGGCAAACCCGAGACAAAATCTATAATAATATGCTCCCATTTTCACTCTCGGATCCTGATAGGATGAAACAAACTTGAAGGATACTGATGCTCCGCCTTCACCTTTTAACATACCATACATCTCGACACAAACTCGGCCACATCCCGCTTCAGACCAGGCCACCAAAATAACTCATAAAAATCATGATACATGTTATTACTAATGGGATGCATAACATATGGACTATTATGCGCCTCGATCAGAATCATACGCCTCAAATCCTCATCATCGGGTATAAAAAATCTTTCTAAAAAACTCAGAACCCTATCTTCATTAAAACCAAAATCCTCAACAACTCCTTGCTCAACCTATCGGATCCTTCGAACCAAACTTTCATCAAACGAATGCCTCCCCTTAATCTGTTGAGATAAGTCAACTGCACTTGAAGTTCAGCCAACAAACCTCCATCCTCGGTCACACTTAAACGTGCAAACATGACTCTCAACCTCGTCATCGATTTCCAGGTCAATGCATCAACAACCACGTTCGCCTTACCAGGATGATACTCTATCTCACAATCGTAGTCCTTAAGCAGCTCGATCCAATACCTCTGCCTTCAGTTGAACTCCCTCTAGGTAAGGAGATACTTAAGACTTATTATCCGTATAAATCATACATCTCTCTCCATACAGATAATGGCGCCAAATCCTAAGCACAAAAACCACAGCAGCAAGCTCCAAATCATGAGTAGGGTAGTTTTGGATATCAGACTATCCGTCGTCACTTTGATAGCTTTTTTTATTCATTTTGGCCCGATTATAAGTTACATGTAAATAGGGCTTTGATATGTTAAAGTTAATAGGTATCTTGGTGATGTTGTGGCCAATTGAGATGTAAATATGTTCATGGTTGTTTGGTAACTTGAGTTTGTAGAATTCCATTTGATGCCTCTTTTGATAAATTGTTGTCAAATGGTAATTGTATTTTGGTAACTTATGAAGCTTTGATTTGGTTATATTAGCCTCTGGAAACTTGATATAAATGGATTATTTTGACATAAGGTATTTGGGATTTGATTGAATGTTTGAATAATATTAACAAGTTGATTATGTCTTAGGTTGAATGATTGATGTTAAGTTTGAATTGTGGTGCCAATGAGGGCATATTGGTTAGGTACATAGGTTGAGTGTGAATTGGTATGTTTTGACTCTTTTAAGTACATTTTGGATAGGTTTGATTGTTGGTTATTTCATTTCTTAGTGCCCAAGCATTTGAATGTGAGTTAACTTGATTTTGAAGGAAATTTAACTTGATTTTGAAGGAAAATTTGGACACACACAACTAGTGACACGGGTTGCCTCACGGCAGTGTGATTCTTTAATTTTGATACAGGTTTTTCCCACACGGTTACAGGTTGTTACGTGGTTTGGCGACATGGCTGTATGACCTTATTTCAAATTACACACGGTCTGTGACACGGTCCACTACACCAAAACAGACTTTTAGCGGCGTTTTAAAGAAAAGCGCCGCAAATATTATATATTAGCGGCGTTTGGAAGAAAACGCCGCAAAAGAATGAGAAATACCGGCGTTTTTTTAAAAAACGCCGCTAAAAAGGAGAAATAGCGGCGTTTATTTCCAAAACGCCGCTAAAGGTCTGAGATTTAGCGGCGCTTTCTAAAAAACGCCGCTAAAAGTCTGAACTTTAGCGGCGCTTCCGAAAAAACGCCGCTAAAAGTCCGAGATTTAGCGGTGCTTTTTGAAAAACGCCGCTAAAATTCTGAACTTTAGCGGCGCTTCCGAAAAAATGCCGCTAAAAGTCCGAGATTTAGCGGCGCTTTTTGAAAAACGCCGCTAAAGGTATGAGCAATTAAAAAAGCCCAAAAGCGACGACGTTTTAATTGCAATTTAAAAATGGCAAAAAGTTCGCGGCGTTTTTACAAAAAACGCCGCGAAAGGCTATCTTATAGCGGCGTTTGTGAATAAAGCGCCGCTAAATGTGATTTTTAGCGGCGTTTTTAATTTAAAACGCCACAAAATATTTTTTATTTCGAAACAAAAACGGCACCGTTTTAATTACAATGTAAAAATGGGATAAAATTAGCGGACTTATAGTGGCGTTTGTTATAAAAACGCCGCTAAAGGTGATATCACAAACTATTTTTTATTTCAAAGAAAAAACTAAGGGTGGCATTTATTCAATTTTAATTTACGTTTAGTGTTTAAAACAAAGCAAAAAGCCCTGTTTTGATCATTGTATAATAATTCAATTTTAATTTACGTTTAGTGTTTAAATTTTTTGCCTTAGTGTTAAGCTTTAGTATTTAGGGTATAAGGTTATTAAAATATTGAAAGAAATATTATATAATATTTAAAACTTATCTATGTAAATTAGGGTTTAAGGTTATAATTAATGGTGCTTTAATTATTTGTATGGGCTGACTAGGGTTTCGAGTTCAGTATTTCAAGATTTAGGAATTAGGGTTTAAGATCTATGATTTAAAGTTTAGAATTTAGGGTTTAGGGTTATAAGTTAAGGTTTAGGGTATATGGTTTAAGGTTCACGGGTTTAGGGTTTTAGGGCTGATGCTTAAGGGTTTAGGGTTTAAGGTTTATAATAAGTTTAAAATGATATGAGTTTAGGTTTTAGATTTTAAGATTTAAGATCTAGGGATTTAATATTTAGGGGTTATTTATTAAGGATTAGGGATTAAATGATATGGGGGTTTTTCGGTTATGTGTTAGTGATAGGGGTTTAAAGGTTAAGAGGACAATGTTAGGGTTTAAGGGTTAATAGGATAGGGGTTAGGGGTTAGGGGTTTAGGGTATTTTGTGTGAAAATATATATGTTAACAATTTGAAATACTATTATTAAAATAAATTTAAAATTTTTTGGGTCTATGACTGCTTTGTTTTTAATTTATATTAAATAAATTCACATTTTAAATCATGTTAAAAATTTTAAATTTGATCTAATTCTTTTAAATATCATTTAAATTTTAAAAAAATTATTTATTTAAATTAAAAAATTAAAATACTATTATTAAATAAATTTATATTCTTTTAAATATTGTTTTTATTTAAATGAAAAAAATTGTATTGTTTTTATTTTATATATTAAATAATTTTAATTATAAACGCATTAGCGGCGTTTTTATAAACGCCGCAAAAGACATAAGAAAAACGGCACCGTTTTATTAGATTTTTAGTGGCGTTTTGGTTAAACGCCGCAATAGGTACCCTTTTAGCTGCGCTTTGGTTGAAAACGCCGCAAACGTTAAATTTATTTGGGCAAAAGCGGTGTCGTTTTGCTCTATTGTTTTTACCCATACGATAACCTCCTTCCCATTTCCTTCCGCTGGTCCGTTCCCCCTTTTCCCTACTCGTAAATCCCTAAGTTTTTTCACCCATTTTTCCCCATTGACATCGGTTTTCTCTCTTGTTCACCCTTTTCCCACCCTTTTTCCCTTGATCTGTTTCAAGCTTTCCCTAGATTTTGAGCTTCAACTACTATTTTTCGTATTGGTAAGTTTGTTTATAACTTTGTTTCATCCATCTGTTGAAGATTTTCTTTTCTTCTTCTTCGTACTTTTTTATGATTTTTTTTTATGATTGCAGATTGGCTACTGCTTGGGCTAAATTCCTCGAAAGGAAACTCTAAGATCCCAACGGCTTGTCTTCCATTAATCCTCATCTCGTTGAATTGGCTATCAATAACGCTAAAGCTACCGTCTTTCAAAGTACTCTTCTATTCATTTCTTTTTCTTCTCTACTTTTAATTAGTTTAGGTTTTCTTTAATATGTATTAGTTTATATCTTTTAGTTTTAAATATCGAAAATATGATAGGTTCTCAGTAATTATGTAGTTTCTAACGCTAGAAAGTTTACATTTTTAAAAAGAAAAAGTGAAAATAGGATGTTTTTGTTGTCGAGATAGGCATAGATACAGAGGTTCTGGATAATTAAAAAAACTTCGACTTTTTAATCTTACATTGGCGTAATGCCTCAAATTTTATGAATTCTAGTTGTTAAGCATATCAAGTAATTTGATTTAGTGTGGTGGTTAAGTGCTTGAATGTTTGTTTTAAGTCTTGAGTTCAATTTTTTTTTTTGAATTTTTCTTATTTATTTTGGTATTATGTTCAACTTGAGTCTTAGGGCTTTCTCTTTTATTTTCGTTGAATTATAAGAATGATGAGTCTATTGCTTGATGGTAAGACTTTATAAAATCTGGTAGGTGGGAGTTGGATTAGCTTAAATCTTTTTATTTATTTATTTTAATTTAATTTTACTAAATCTCTATTTTCACTCATTGTTTCAACCTGTCCACACACTCACCCCACTTTGTACTTACTTTCTTTTGTTTCCTATTCTGCGTTTATCTTCTTTTTCTCTTGGTTCTTTTTATTTTTCCTTCTTTTTCTTTTGATTATTCTTGAATACTACCGTTTATTTTGTGCGTTGTCACTTGGATCGCATTCTGCTTGCAAGTGCAAGTTTCATTTGGTTACTTTTGTTCTGTTTCCATTAATAGTTTAGTTTTATTTCGTTTCTTGAACAAGTTGAGTTTGTGTTGGTATATTTTCATTCGTTATCATGATTAGTATTTTTGTGGTTCTCGATTAGGTGAAAGGTGTGAGAATCTTAACCCTCCAAAGCAAAGTAGATACAATTTTTGATGTTGTTTTGGAGAACTAATTATTCGAATTCTATTTTAGGGGCTGAAATTTTGATTTAACGATGTTATTTTGGATAAGTATTGTTAGTCAATCAATGTGGTTTGATGAATGTTTGTAGGATTCGTGAGTTCCAATTGAGCGATTGATCAAATCAGCAATCAGGTGTGTGAAATTAAACCGAAAATTCAATCGAAACTTGAGAAAATTGTGAAACAAGGGTTGTTAAGTAGGTTGTATATAAATCATATGCTATGTTATGTTCCTTATACAAATATATGTGTATGCATGTCATACGAGTCACGACTTATGATATATTTTTTTCCTAATTTAACTAATTAAAGGTATGAAACGATATAAAGATTAACATAAACACAATATAAAATTTAATTGTTAAAATATGTTATAAATTTATTATATATTAAATTTATTATATGTTAAAATATGGTAGTAATATTCTATTACCAATTATAATATTAATATTGATCAGTATGTTAATATGTTTTATTATAAAAAATAAATTTGTTTTAAAAGAAGTAATTTAAAAACTGTTTAAATTTAAAAACTTATAAATATTTTGTTATCAATATAATAATATTGATCATTATTTAAATATGTTTTAAAATAGAAAATAAATTCTTTTTTTAAAAGAAGTAAGTTATGAACTTGTTAATTTTAACATCACATCAAATTTCAATTATAACAAAACATATAATAACATTTTAAAAAAAGAAATTCATATAATAACACTATAAAAAACATATAATAACATTTTAAAAAAACATATAATAACATATAATAATATTTAAAAAAAAAAACTACATTCTTTTTCATCACGATTCAATGGAACCATTTCGGACGTAAGTTCTAGAATTTGATAAATACTCATCAATTATAATTTGTTTGTCTTCTAACAAAGTACAACCTTTTTTACCGGATAGTGAGTACAAACAAATATTGAGAGCTCGTTCACGATCCCGAAGGTTAAATCGACGAGAAATTAATAAGTTGTTCACAGAATCATTCCATGAATGGTTAAGCCAAATGGTATGCAATTTAAGTTTTCATTGTCAAGTCATAATGTTTTCTCATAACATTCATAATTACTCGATTTACTTTCCATCAATAGGTTTGGAGTCGGAATGAAGTAAATGACGACGTTAAATGGCTTTCACAAGGTCCAAACAGAATAGTTAAAAGATATAATGGCTTCCTCATTAACGGATACAGATTTCATACAAGGTATCGCGAGAGATTGAGGAGAACCCAAAATTGCGGAATTGTTGTTAATTCTTGATTACAAGTTATGCTAGTGCTAGGGGATGAATCCGGTCGAGAGGAATCTGGAGTATTACGGACTTATTAACGACATCATTGAGTTGGATTATTACGGCAAATGCAAAGTTGTCTTATTTCGAGGTGATTGGACTAATGTGAATACGGCTCGCGGAATTAAAAACGATCAATATGGCTTTACAATGGTGAATTTCTCTCGATTGATTCACACCGGAGAACAACTGATGGACGAGCCGTATGTGTTTTCTTCTCAAGTTAAACAAGTTTTTTACTCCGAAGATCCAAGCGATGAGGTTGGTACTTTGTACTTCGAAACACCCCTAGAGACTTGTTCGACATTGGCAGTGGAAGTAGAGATGATATAGTCGAAAGATCAGAAACTTTGCCTTTTCCAGAACAAGACTTAACTGAAAATATCCCTAGTACTAGTCAACAATTTCAATGGGTTCGTCAGGATGTGGACGAAGATATTTACGAAATATGATGTAGTAAGATTTAACGATTTATTATTTATAAGTAATACAACAACTGTATCATGTTGGTCATGTTATATAATTTAACTATTTTAAATGTCCTATTATTGTTGTTATTTGTTACTAAAATTTTGAACTATTTTATGTGTATTGCAGGAAAAATGCCTAGAAGACGATTACGAGGTTTAAATATTAGAAATTATACTCCAAATCCAGAAGACGTAAATAGTGGACAGGATACAGTTGTTGGATCTTCTAGTCTGCCGGACATAGATGACGAGCATGGAGAATTCCAAAGTAATGTTAAGTTTATTTTACATGCATGTTGAATTTTATTATTGATTCATTTTTCAATTTTAATATAATAATATATCATTTTTCAGTGAGGGTGGTGGGGCGCGCAGAGCTCGGGGGCGACGTTACTTACAGATTTATATGACTTAGAGCCTACCCAGCGTGTTGAAGTAAGGAGAAATAATCATGGCCAGCCTATCGGACCTGAAGCTCGATTGTTGGCAGGCTATTTGGGCATTATAGCACGAAATTCGAATATGTTGCCCATTAACTACGAATCATGGCATCACATGCCCGATGCCAACAAAAATCGAGCTCTCGATAATATTAAGGTAATAAAATGTGAATGTAATTTATAATACTTTAATTTAACCTTCCTTTATATTAACTTTTTTTTAAAAAAAATTTCAGGGTAGATTTGCTTTAGAGGTCTCCGATGACTATGTTAAGAAGACATTGGGTAAAAAATGGAGAGACAATAAAAGCGCCCTAAAAAACAATATTTTAAGAAAGACATAAGCCTCGACGAAAATCTGCGAAATGTCCCATGGAATGTTGAGGTACCAATGGGAAGATCAAGTTAGATTCGGAATTCAAAGAAAGGAGAGATATTACGTACTTTCAAAGTCTTAGAAATTTTTGGTTTATCGTATTTACTATATAAATAATTCAAATCCCATTATGTAGGACCGTGAGCGAGTTGGAACAACCGTGACAGAAACAACAATTCACTTTTACAGCGGCAGTTCGAAGTTTTGCTCGTGTAGAATGAGGTGAGGTATTATAATTTATTACTTCTTTCAAATATTAATGATTTATACTATTAAATTATATTTTTTCTCGCTATAATGTAGGAAGTTTTGTCAGTCAAAAAGTTGGACGCTTCAACTTTTTGACATTACTGTATAGGAAGAAGGATGGATCTCCGATGACATCAAAAGGTGGAGAAATTTTGGTATATTTATTTAATAAAATTTGATTTTTATAAATATTATCGTTTGTAGTTTTAAATTTCTAATTTTAAGTTATGTTCCATTCCTTTTTATTATATATTTCGTTTCTAACTCTTTTATTATTTTATTAGGATAAACTAAAGGAGAAGAAAGCGGAGTATGAAGCGGTTGCTTGTTCAGCGATTCTGTTAATCTCGAGGAGATTGATAATGTAATTATTGCGATGTTTTGGGTCTGAAAGGTACGCATCGCTTCGATTGATAGTTTTGTTAATCTTGAGTATATTTATAATGTAATTATCACTAATGTTTTGGGTCTTACAAGGTATGGTCGGGTTCGATGTCAAGGATCGGTGTTACTCCGTCCCAATATTTTGGATCCGGCTTCGGACAATACATGCCTTCCGGGAGTCAATCTCGTGCTGAAGTTCAGAGACTGAAAGACCAGATATCTCGATGGAAGCGAGCACACGGTGAGCAAATTTCTCGGCTTAGAGCGGAGGCAAAGAATGAGAGAGCGGAGCATATTGCTCAACTTAGAGCCCGGGCAGCGTAGGGGGAGCGAGGCGAAGAGAGCAGTAAAGTATGAAGAACTCCACATTTGCAGACTATGATGCAATTGTTCCAGCAGCAGTCGCAGAGGCCGCCCTCTTAGACATTTCTTTTCTTATTGTAAGATTTTTTTTAACATTGTTATAGTTAAACATTATTGTAAGAATTGTTTGAATTATGCTTCATTTATTAATAAATATCATATATCTTTTACTAAATTTTAAGTATCATTTAGATTTACTTCTTTTACTGAGATTTAAATGTTTTATTTCTTTGCCTTTCGGTTGAAATTATATGCAATTGTTTTGTTTTTGGCTGGTTTTTAATGCAGGGAGGGTAGAATATTGGAAAAAAGAGTATATAGCAGATCTGTGCAAATTAGCGGCGTTTGTTTGAGAAGCGCCGCTAAAAGCCCCTACCTTTAGCGGCGTTTGTTTGAAAGCGCCGCTAAAAGCCCCTACCTTTAGCGGCGTTTGTTTGGAAAGCGCCGCTAAAAGACCCTACCTTTAGCGGCGTTTGTTTGAAAGCGCCGCTAAAAGCCCCTACCTTTAGCGGCGTTTTTTGGAAAGCGCGCTAAAAGCCCCTACCTTTAGCGGCGTTTTTGGAAAGCACCGCTAAAGGTATGGCTTTAGCGGCGTTTGTTTGAAAAGCGCCGCTAAAGTTTGGGCCTGTAGCGGCGTTTTTATTAAAAGCGCCGCTAAAGATCCCTACCTTTAGCGGCGTTTTTCAGAAAAACGCCGCTAAAAGCCCCCACCTGTAGCGGCGTTTTTTCACAACAAACGCCACTAACTTTTGCGGTGCTTTCTTTAGCGGCGTTTTTTGCGGCGTTTGCGAAAGCGCTGCAAATACTATTAGTGGCGCTTAAAAACGCCGCTAAAAGCCCAAAAAAATGCCGCTAAAAGTCTGTTTTGGTGTAGTGGTCGTGTGACCCTATTTTGAATTGCACACAGTTGGGCACACGGTCTGGTGCCACGGCTGTGTGACCCTTATTTTTGAATTGTACACGCTTTGGCCACCCGGTCATGTCCTTGAGCCACATGGCCGTGTGACCCATGTTTACACATTTTACTTAATTTTTTTTCAAAATTTCAATTTAATCCAGATTTGATCTTGGTTTGTTTTAAATGTTTTGTAAGCTCGATTTAGATCCTGATTTGATTAAATAGAATGGGCATGATTGCATATGAGTTATTTTGGTTATGTTTGATTAAATTATGAATAGTTTTACAGTTTTATAGCTGTAATACCTTATAGCTCGGGTCAGTGTAACATCCAAAAAATTAAATTTTATATGTTGCATTATTTTGGTGCTCAGCTAGTTAAACTATCCAATGTGTGTGTTTAGGTAGTCCTGAGAAGGCTTGGGATTTATTTGGATTTAGTAAAATTTTTGGCATTTAGTACTTTAAGGAAATGGAGTAAGTGACCTTGAAGCTTAAGGTAATAAAGTGGTAAATAGCTAGCATAAGTGAGCAATTAGTAAAGGGGATATGGCGCCATATGTGTTACCTTGAGGGAGGGAGTTCGAATCCCTTTGAGTGCATGCGTGATTTTTATTTTTGCTTTCTTTCCTTATAGTGTCGGCCAAGCATGATTTTATGGTAAGTTGGACTTTTATTTTATGGCAAGATGGCTAAGAGAAAAAGGCAAGATTTAAGTTAGGGAAAGGAATCAAATGAAAATGGCATGTAAGGGGAGCATAAGGCTTATTCCATGTGTGATGTTTTGGAAAGTTTGGTTGGCCAAACTTTTGACAAATTGGCTATGCATTTGGACGGTATTTGGGGCTAAGGGGGATGGCCGAATTTTATTAGCATTTTGGTAAGGTTTAAGTGCTAGTTTTGGTCAATTCTATTAGCAACTAGTGTATCATTTCTCTTCTCCAAAACTCTATGCCCCTAGCCGAATGTGGTCAATAGCAATAGGTAAATTTTTGTTTGTTTTGGCCATTTCTTTTTGACCAATTTGGTATCATCTTTCATACTCCCCAAACTCTTTTATTCTTTGTACCGAAACCATGCAACCTTGAAGAGGCATTTTCATTTCTTTTCTTTCTCTTTGCCGAATGCATACCAAATTGAAGACCTTTTCCTTGTTCATTTTTCATCCTTGAAAATCGAAACTTAAACACCATATCTTCTACTTCTTTTTCTTCTTCTTTTCTTTTTGAAAAAACTTTCAAACATCACTCCCCCTCTAATATTCTCACCATAGCCGAATATCATTGATCATCTCCCTATAGCCAAGTCTTTCATTCATACATATTTTCTTCTCAACTATATTTCTACTCACAATTTGATCAATCGGTAAGTGATCCATTTCAACATTTCTTTTTTTTTTGTATTTTTATTTTATTCTTTCTCTTAGTGTCGAATCTATACCTTGGTGTGGGATGGCCATATTGATCGAGACCATCACCATACTTTCTCTCTTACGAAATCACTTTTCTTTGCCATAGAAATATAGTGGAAGGCCGAAACTTGGAGTTTTCGAAGTCATCGTTTAATCGCTAGAATTCGGTCCAAAAATCTCCAAGGTAAGGATTCTTTGAGGATTCTATAATCACGTTTTATTCGTTAAGATAGTGTTGATTAATCGATATTATTATAGGGACTCTATTGCTCGATCTTTCATCTTGAGATCATACGGATTTTTATGGTAAGCCGACTTCACCCCTAAGATCAATCGTTTATAACAACGTAATATTAGTTTGGACTAATATTTATTTTGAATGGAGGCAAACAAGATCAAATCAAAAGGGGTAGTGTTTGGTGATCGAAAAAGGAGTGGATTTACGATCCCTTCTAGATTCAAACGAAGGGCTGTTTCGACGATTCGAGACTTTCCACCGGGTTGTGGACCCTCATCCGGTGAGAAGCAACTATTTGAGGTTGTTCGCAATTGTGAGACATCAGCGATTTGGGATTATCCACCGGGTTCTGGACCGCCAACCGAAGAGAACCGGCAAATCGCAGTTGTTCGCGATTTCGAGGGTAAAAACACTTAGATCGTTTATCTTAGAGTAAATTTACTATGTCGCGTTCATTGTCTAATCGAGAGTTGAAATATTTTTAGGTGTCGACGATCAGGAAAGTGTAGTGCTTACCGTAATCAGGTGTGTAATCTCACATCGTATTTCATGGGTTAGATATTTAAAACGTGTTAGTGGTAAATTGCTTGATTAAATCACATTTTGGTAAAATTGGGTAAAATGGCATAGTTATCACTATTTTGGTAAAGACTATGAAATTGGTATTAAGATTGTGAAAATTACGAAAATACCCTTAATGGGCCATTTGATATTTGCTATATGGGCCAAATTGAGATAATTGCTATATGGGCCAAATTGAGATATTTGCTATATGGGCCAAATTGAGATAATTACTATATGGGCCAAATTGAGATATTTGCTATATGGGCCATTGGATATTTGTTATATGGGCCGATTTGATATAAATTGTTATAATGGGCAATAATGTTTGTAAGAAATATCTGAATAAATTGTTGTAAATGGCTATGCATTATATACATGATTTGCATGGGATGTGATATTGACGAAGAGAAGTTCTGGTAGCTCTGCTACAAAATTCTGGTGGCTCTGCCACAAATCTGAAAAATGGTAATGCCATGTAAACTCTGTGAATCTGGTGGCTTGTCCACAATTTGATATAAACGGCTTAATGCCTATTTTGGTGTGTTGGCGGGGTGGGTGACTAAAGCTCCCCACAGGTGTGCTGGTTGGTACGGGAGGTGTGTAGCGGATGGAAATTAGGTTTGGTTTGGGAATTGCATATCACATGCATATTTTATACATGTTCTTTTTTTTATCTTATAATTGTAAATGGGCTTTGGCCCAATAAATGCTTAATTGGATTTTGGCCCAACGGACAATGGTAAGTGGGTTACACACTGAGTTCTAGTAACTCACCCCTATTTTCCTTATCCCTTTCAGGTAATGATCAGTGATGGAGACTTGGGCCGTGGATGACTCGGTGGAGGCCATACTTCGTAAACGGTTAAATCTGGATTTTGGATTTCTTATAGTATTTTTAATTACTTTACTATTTTGAATTAAGGTTGTAATAAGGCCTCTGGATTAATTTTTGTTTTGTTTATTGTGTGATGAATTTTATAAACTACTTAAAGTATTTCAAATTATAATATTTTTCCAAAAAACTTAAATAAATGATTTAATCTAAAATGAATATTTAGAAAGGATTTCATAATAATTTTTCATATTTTTAAACCGGAAAATTACTCTCGAACTATTAACGATATTTTCAAAAGACTTGAATTCTCTTTCGAATTTACAACTTCGTTTTCAAAAGTCACGGTTTTGTAGATTATTAGTTCAAATTTATTGATTTATCAAATCAAATCTTTGAGGTTAGTAGTATTTTATCAAATCAAACTTGTTTTCTTGATTTTTAACAAAGTAATATTTTAGTACGAACAAAAAGGGTTTAACATGTTTTGCTCATGTGACATACCAAATCCGCTCATAACGCATGGGCCAGGTTTGGGGTGTTACAATCAGTGACTGGACCGAGTATAGGATGTTACACCACAGGGCTTTAAACAACAAACAATGATCAAACATATGTTTGAACGTGAGTCAAGTCAGTCTTGGACAACCTTGTTCCTAACAATCTCGCCCATTTGGCTTTTTGACAACACATAAGGAAATGGTGTATGCTCCCTCTATCACCATGCCCCCCCCACACACACACACGAGATACTAAATAAAAACTGAATAAGTAACTTATGAAAGATGTCAAATATATATATATTTTTAAAATAGAAGTAAATAACCATTAAGTCATTATCTAGAACAAAACATAAGCATAAAGGTATAGCAACAACCGATACAAACAAGAAAACAACATAGCGACACATTCTCCCCCATACACCAACAACCATAGATCTTCAAGAGATGACAAAGAGTAACAAAAAATAATAGTCAATGTAACAACTCGTTTTCAGTGGTACCGAAATGGTGGTTTTGAAACCCTGTTTATCGATGATTGAGTCAGCAAGTTTTAATATTTAATATCTATTAGTATATTATAATGTTATATGAAATCCTAGTTTGTTAATTTGATTAATTGGATAACCTATTTTAGTATAGGGATGAAATTGTAATAGTAGTAAAAGTTAACCACTATCGATTTCTTTTGCTTATGGTAATGTGATAATTGATTAGAGACCAAATTGATAATTCAACCATTTTCGTAGTTAATGGCCGGACCGGTGTTGGTTTTACCTTATTGGTAATGATGTTAATCTAAATTAATTATTAGATTAGACATATGTATACCATAGGAGAGTGGATTGAGGGAAGGAAAAAATCATTTTCTTTTTTCCATCTTGTTCATCACTATATTTCTTCTTTGTTAAGCTAGGAAAACCTAGCCAAGCTTGGTGCTATTGCATGATCAAGATTTGAATCCGCCAAGAGAAGATCGTGGGAAAGGAAAATTTGTTGAGTAGACTCTATTGTAGTGATTTATCATTTCGCCAGGTAAGTTCATACAATATGAACCTTATTCAACTTTATTTTCTTTTGTTCTTTAATTGTATAATTTGGTAAGTCAGATTTAGGTTGCTAAGTATTTAAAGAAGAGATATTGAATGATGACACCAAGGAATGAGAATAAGTTTTCAAAGTGAAAGCTTTTTTATGAACTTAGTAAAAGACTCATACACAAGGTTACAAGTTATTTCCTGATCATTCCGTGATCCAGCATTTGTTGCAGGCTCGAAGATACATGTGACACAGATTTAACCTGAATTGGTAATTTGATGCCCTTTTAAGGGTTTAGTCTGGACTGATAACCTTACATGTATATACAACTATGGCCAGGCTTTCACTGTGTCGATAAAGGTTTAACTTAGACGGGTAACTTGACACCTCTGTATGTGATTACCTCTAGACAAGTAATTTAAAATATGTAAAATGTGAAATTGGCAAGTTAAGAAATGAGTGGAAAAGAAAGAATTAATTACTAGAATTGAAGTCCGTATCAGTGAAAGGTATGCGAATGAATTTGATATGAAGAGTGTTATTGTATCATGTTGTTTTCTCGATATACTATATTTAGTGAAGTATATGCACTTACCTTGTTGGCGAATAGGTAAACTGTGTTGATGTATTAAATTATCGTATAATTATTATGTGAGGTAAGTAAACTATTGAATTTGTATGAGCTTACCAAGTATAATAAATACTTATTCCTAGATTACTTTTATCTTGTAGGTTTTGAATGTTCAGATAGTGTTGATCGGATCAGTAAGAAGTTCACACTATCCGCCAGAAGTTGTGGTAGACTCCTGATTTATTTGAGTCGGTCTAAGTGGCATGTATTTAGTCATTTGGTTAATTGTAAATAAATTCATTAAACTTTGAAGGTGATTACTTTGGATTTTTTGATTTTATGTTTTGCATCTTAATTTCCGTGGGACATACCACAGTGTAGGGTATCTGCAAAACAATCCGCCATCTTTGGGGACTTGCAAGAAATATTTCAACTTTGATGTCCGCCTTACTTTTTTGCAATAGTTGTGTTCGTGGAATAACTGTATTTTAGCCATATAAAATTCTCTGCATAGTTGATTGATCCACTGGAACGGTCCGCCACTTATTAGTCCACGTTATGGTTCGCCATGTATGTTTAAAGTACATAAATGTTATGTAAGTTTCGTGTGGCAACCTCCTATAACTCAGGTCTGATGACCAGATTGGGTAAGGGTTGTTACAGTCTATCAAGCTCAAACTGTCCCTAACATCAACACATGTCATACTACTCTCTCTCTTTTTGTTAAAAAGCTCAAAGCAACTCCCTCCACTAGGGTATCTCCTCAAGATTGCAAGAAGATTCATAAATAATTTCTAATGTATCCCTAAAAAAACAAATTAGCTAGCATGAGATAAATATGGCAATATATCAACAAAACCATAAAAGCTAACAACAAGCGTAAACTTACATGTAACACCTCTATGCTTGCCGGGATGATTGGCGAACCAGGGTGTTACCGGAAGGGTTAAGGTCACATTATAATAAGAAAACAAGGTTTCACTTATAAGTTAAAAAGATGGTGTACCATTTATTATTGATTCTTAGCGAGCTTGCATTTGTAAACACTAACTCGAAACAATAAATACAAACACGTAATATCATTTATAGAAAAAGAGTCTGATGTTCGGTGAGGTGACATTGGGAAACCTCTTATACATAAAAGAATTGGACATGGGTGCGAACCAGGTAAAGAGAAAATACAACAAGAATGAAAACATAAGCTGGCCAAGCCTGCGTGCTGCCCCATATGTACATGTAGAAAAATAAACAAGAAATGGCTCACAAAAGAGGCTGTGATCTAGCTAAGTTCCTTCAAGAAGTCCACAAGAACCTAAGATACCTAAAAGACGGAAAAGAAGAAAAATTGGGTAAGTTCAAAATGAACTTAGCGAGTTCCAGAAATCTACAACCTTCGTATCAAAGGTTAATACATCAATACATGAACACGTAAGTATGCTAAAAGTTAATAAGTCAGGATGCTAATCCTAAGGGGTGAACTAAAAGAAATCGAAATGATATTGCATACACCCTCGCCACAACTCACCGCTTCGGTGGTAAACACAAATAATTCAGCTCGCGCATGCCATAGCTCGCACATTAAACAACTCATACAAAACTAGAGCTAGCACATACATAAGTCACATATACAGAGGTTGTATATTACACAGCTCACACATACACGGCTCGGACATAACTAGAGCTCACATATACACAGCTCGCACATTACACAACTCGTTCTGTCATAGCTCGCACATACACAACTTGATTTTTGTCACAGCTCGCACATTGGCTACCTTACATAGTCAGCTCGCAACTTATCTCAGTTTGCACATAAGCAAGTTACAGAGTCAGTTTGCACATACGTTCTTACTTGGTTGGCTCACACATAACTACTTACATAGGGTTCGCATATATCCAACTTACTGGTTAGGTACTCATGTCATGCATGGACAGTTCACGCAAACCAATACAATGATAGTTTGCATGCACATTACATTGCAAGACAATTCATGCATTTAATGCAATAATAGTTCGCATAAAAATTATATTACAAAAAAGTACATGCATTCGATGTAATGATAGTTTGCATAAACATTACATTGTAAGATAGTTCATGCATTCGATGCAATGACATTTTGCATAAACATTACCTTACAAGACAGTCCATGCAATCGATGCAATGACAATTCACATAAACATTGTATTGCAAGACAGTTCAGATACCATTCCTTGTGCTTGTTGGATTTGGAGCCCTGAGTGTAGTATATTCATTTTTAAACTTGTAATCCCAAAAATTTGTTAATAAAACAAATTCATTGATTACATTAATATAATTTGTATAATTGTCCTCACATGGTTTTTGCATACAAAGCAAAATAGAAGCAAATGTTGCTCATTGGTTGTTTAAATATTTAACTAATACTAAGCGACATTACGTGGTCGGATTGTAGTATGGAAAGATAACTTGTATTAGTAGATGAACCTAAAACATGTCCTTAGTATAATAAGAAATGAGCAAACCGATTAAAAGACTAATATGTCGTTTATCAAGTCCTATTGGGGAGATGCCTTGTCTTGGGCATCGAAGTGGATGACTCCCAGAAGATAGATACATAGATGTGACTAACTAAACTGATAATGCATTGGATAGGACCCAAGAAGAATAAATCTTGAATCCGTTTATGGATTTATTGACTTGTGACTTTCATAGTGTGACATACGTAAATCCTGAATGGATGGCGAACTATGTATGTGTGATTCGTACACTTTAATGGAAGTAAAAGTCTGATTTCAAATAGATAAGGAACCGAAAGCTGATGTGTTGGGTGTACGACTTTTGTAGTATGTAGCGTCATTCATAATAGTGGAATTCATAGCTCAAAACATGGGTAAATGATATCCTCTCATTGGCGTTACATGGTTGATGAAAAGTAAACGTGTCCACGAGTCGTCTGTCTTTGTCATGGTTGACTTGATCACTATTTGATAGAAATTAACCTTTCATGAAGGAAGATGTAATGGTTACCATGAAAAAAAAAGGATCATATTAGGAGAACGAATATTATCCCAAAGAGATTAAGGATATTCTATGAGGGTAACACACTTATGACAAGGTCATTGGACGAGCACTTAGTAGTTGCTTTCGTAATGGTATGTCATTAGGGAGAGCTCAATCACGATACTATAGTGGAATGACTTCGTGACCAAATGAGTTTATAATTAATAGGCAAAAAGCCAAAACTAAACTATAAATCTTTTGAGCCTCAACTACATATGTCCAATCGACCCCTTCGCTAGCTCGTTGAAATCAGAAATGAATTACTTGTTTGAATAGAAATGAATGGAATGAATAGGAAAAGAGAAATAAGAAACATTCAGGAATGATTATGGTTTTCTCCGAAATGGAGAAATGGAATTATTTGGAAATAAATGTAGGTTTCAAAAAATGGAAATGAAAGTGAAAATGAAAATGGAAATGATCCATTTGCAGTCCTATATGGATTACTTAAAAAATGATCGGAAGAATGAGTTTATATTTTTGGACTGTTTTGAAGCCCAAAAATCAAAATAAACCATCCTGTCATAGTGAACATATTTTCTCGAAATTTCACTGGGGGCAAAATTGTCAAAATTTTACTAGAGGTAAAATCGTCAAAATTTTACTGTGGGTAAAATAGGGATAAAAATTATTTTACATATAAATATTAAAGTTTATTTTGGAAAATATAAAAACTGAATCGAGTTGGATCACATTATAGAGTACTGGGTCAAAAAGGCCCATAAAGTACTCGTAATTGGACCTATTGTTAGAGAGGCCCAAAAACCCCTCATGGACATGAAGGGGGTGACAACCCTAGTAGGAATATTAGGGTGTCTCGTCCACCCTAGTCCTATTATAAGTAGGATGTTGTTTTTCTATTTGAAATAAACCACTACAACTTAAAAAGGGTTCTACGTTCTCTTTCTATAAATAGATGGCAATGGTAGAACTATTAACACAACTTTGAGAGATTGTTATTTTGTGGAAAAATAGAGAGAATTTATCCTCAACCATTACATATATATTTTCGAAATAACAATTCTACCAATTTTTATTAAGAAAAAAGAAATTTTTTCGATTCAATTAGCTCGAGCCCACACTCGAAGCAATTCGTGGTACGAGAATAGCAGAGAAGATCATTTGGTTGAAAGTTAGGAACAACAGACATCCGCTAAGTCAAAAACACATGTATGAATTCAGTTAAGGTTTATTTCTATAAATATCACAAATCGGGTCTATTTTGAAATTTTTAATTTTTCGATGTGTAAGAAAATCGTTTTCGAACTGGGATTTTTCCAACAATTGGTATCAGAATGCCAGGTTGTGTTTTGTTTATGTTGTTAATCGAGACCGAATCTCTCTCTTCATCTTGTTTGATTAATATTTTGTAAGATGTGAGATTCTTGTACTTAGTTGCATGTTTAGGGGAATGTATGTGAATGAATGCAATATTATATATATTTTCTATATAATTATTTTTTTGTCAAGGTTGTGGTTTCTAGGAAATAGACCGTGGACTATCATCTCCACGTATGATTATTTTTTATTTATAGAATTGTTGTGAGTTAGAAACAGACATAAGACATAAATGTATTTTGTTTTTCCAAAAAAAGAGTCCATGACAAGGAGAAGATGGAGTAATGGCGGTCGAAGACACAACGAATGCTTTGTGGTGAAAAACTATGTAATTTTTTTTTGGTTTTTCATTTATTTTCTAGAAATAGAACCATGAAAACATTGACTGGTAATTTTACTTTATTACCCATCTCTTTATATATATTTTTAATAATTGTTTATGATTTAATTGTGATATATATGTATAAGATGATCCTTAGTTGATCTATTAAAGATAAGAAGTGTGGTAATGAGAAAATACATGTGTTGTATTATTCCATTCACTTCTTTAGGTTATTCGATTACTGTGAGAAGTGTGGTAATGAGAAGGTGCTTGTCTAGGATTGGATCTAGTAAGGAAAGACTAGGTTTTTAAGTGGTGAAATACGATTCACCTTCCTTTCTTGGGAACCTACCTGGTGCACGGTTCACATTCATTTCTTCGATTTTTCCCTTAAAAGAAAAATTGTGGAGAATCAAAATTGTTTGATTGACTCTTTTGAATAATTGAATGTGAATATTATAAAATTATCATAACATGTCTTGCATATATGAGATAAGCATGCCATATAGCTTAGGAAAGAATACCACACCCAAAGCTGTTCATGGTATGAAAATAGCGGAGAAGATCATCTGGTTGAAAGTCAGGAAAAACAAATGTCCTCTAAGCTGAAAACAAAACTACGAATTTGGTTATGGTTTATTGCTATGAATATCACAAATCGGATTGATTATAAAATTGTTAATTTTTCACTGTGCAAGAAAATCGTTTTCAAACCAGGATTTTTCCAACAGTGCTAGCTCTTGATCCTTCATATCCTATCTTAGTAGCAATTTTTCCATTTATAGCCACCTAGCCTTCGTAAATCCTCCTTGAAATTTGAACACATTAGTGTTCGCCTGCAAGTTTGGGGTCTTTTGTCAATCTCGGTTTGTATTTATATGCCTTACCAAAGGTAAAAGACATATCAGATCATATTTCTCCATTTAGTTCTCCTTTCACAAAACCATTTCAATAGTCTCCTGCATTCCCTCCTTTCCACCATTTTCTGATACGAGCTATTAGCATCGAGGAAGGTTTAATCATTTTATTTATCACACACATTTAATTCATTCTTTCTTACAGATCGCTAATACAAGCAAGCACATCCAACATTGCAGTTACAATCACTGCTAACAAGTTGTTGAAAAATACGTCTCAACAAATTTAATCATCATGCCATCAGAAGACCAAAGACAAGTTTTAACTTTACCTAGACAGACGACACCTTTATGCTAGCTAGTCAAATTATTCAAACACAGAAGTCTAAGGAACTAACTAGAAATCTTCTAAGAACACTTTTATCTACTCAACGGGCTCTTTCCCTTTTCTACTATGACCTTCCCCCATTTCTTTAGCTATACACATTTAGTATCCATAATTACAATGAAATCAACCACAACATAACTAATTTCTTTAATGTAGATAAGAATCTAAAAACTATGGTAACATGCATCATTAGAAAGAGAAAGGGAGATTCCTATCCACTACAAAACTTCCAGATAAGCTCTCTCTCGACAACAATTTCCAATCACAACTTAAATAAGAAGCTATGACCAAGAGAGTGTTTAGGAAATTTACTGTCAACACTCGAAAGAACAACTATTAAGCAAGACAAAAACCATAATTCCTTTAACATGCAACCGAAGTTTCCACCGCCTAAACCAATCGATTGAAACAAAGAAAAACTAAAAAAAATGGGGTTTTCCTTCACGGTCTCTCCCTAATTTATACTGTAAAGAAAATTTTAAATTAAAGTATTCTTTAACCAATCATAATTCATGCACACACAAATCCACTAATCATATCTATAATCGATGTCCTCTATGGGCTAAGCACGGTGACATGTTTTCCTTCCCCAATCTTAACTATGAGCTACCAAACTATGAGCTTGCAGACTGACGAACTCACTAACTAGCAAGCTCACAAACTGGCGACCTCGCAAAGCAGTAGAGATGGCTCACCACATTAGAAATAAATGTGTTCACTAAGTTCCATTCCAATTTCATTTGGTCAAAATACTCTAATTTATCAATTAAAATATTTGAGGTGTGACACAACAAGCTCCCCTTTTGAAAGAAAATCACCGCCCTTAAGAGAATGCATCACATTAACCAACCAACAAGAGCTCTATTTGACAGTCAATTTGACAAAAACATTTTCTACTACCTTTTCCCCCCTGATCTATTCCAATCTCTGTTCGCATAGGAGTTTGAACATCCATATATGTTTTACTTTAGTTTCATATACTAGTACCTTACATCATCAAACTCAGATGCCTTTTATACAAAATATCCACCAAGTCAAATAATCTCAAATGCATAAACCATAAAAAAAAATTAAACCATATCATAAGAAAATCAACAGGCATACTCCCTCTTACTCTATGTTCCCCTTGTTTGTTTGCCCTAAATTTATCCAATAGGGGAGGTGTTATCTCTTCAAGAAGGGTTGTAGCTCGTGGAACAAGTACATTTTCCACGAAATGGAGTATGTTTAATTTTTGAATTATCTTTGATATCATCAACATAAGTTGAAAAATAACTTGTTGATCTTTAAAGCTCAAATATGGTTGATCTTTTCTTAACCAGACTTGCTTTACACCAAATTGTCTTGTTCTTTTGCCTGTGTTATTTGAACAATGATTGCACAAGATTTAACTTTCCACAAGTCATTTTAGAGCTTGTAATAATAAGGCATGATATGACCAGCCTTCCTACAATAGTGAGAAATCATCCTTCTGTGTACAAACCGTTTTTTAGTGGCATTGGAAACGGTGGTTTTGGAACTCCATTTCTGATGAGCAAGCCCGTAAATATTATTATTTAATATTTACAAGGTTAATATAGAATTTAATTAAATTTTGGTCCCTTAATTTTGTCAATCGGGTAGTTAATTAAGGTACAATGACTAATTTGTAAAAGTGATAAAAGTTAATCGCTATGGATTTTTAATTATTTGAAAGACCAAATGGGCAATTGGACCACTAATATTTGACTATATGGTAGTGGAAGCTAGTTGTAAGCCATTAAATTTGATAAGTAAGCTTAATGTTAATTAATTAAAGATTAATTAAACTAGTTATGATTAATTATAAGTAATTAAGGTATATAAGCTAAAATCAAATGTTATCACCTTTTATTTTTCCATCTATTTCAAATGAAACCATAAAGCAAACCTAGGGAAGCCATTTTTATTAACTCAACATTAAACACTCCATTTGGTAAGCGATTTTGAGTCCGTTTCATGTAATTTTTATGTTTTTTTATATCCCAGAAGCTTGATTTAGCTGACCAGTGTACTATTTTGCAAAACTGTTAAAGTTTTTAAAAGTTTTCATTATTTAATTCTTGATGAAATTGGTGTTTATTTGTTAGATTTTAAGTTTAGAAGTGAAAAACAACTAGTTTGTAAAGTTTAATTGCTAGTTTTTGAACATAGGGACTAAAATGCTTTAATTTCAAAATTGATGTTATAAATCTGTTAGGTAACAAAGGGTTAGAGGAGGATGTAATTGAGATCTATTTTGAAATCGAGGCTCAAATTTGAAAGTTATGGTAATTTCATTTTTAGGGACTAAAAGAAATAAAATGTAAAACTTTAGGTAACATTTGAAAAATGAAATTCAACTGAAATATGCATATTGTAGGATGATATAAGTATTTGGAATTGATAAATTGGAATGAATTATTGTATAGATCGTGATTTGAATCAAACGGAGGATAAACGAGTAAAATGAAAAATTACGATTTATTCCTCGACGTTTTGTTGTTGTTTTTCCTGGTAAGTTCATATGGAACTTATTATGTTATTTTTGTTATGTTTGAATTATATTATAATGTTTATTATTTTAGGTTATTCGTAATTTTGATGATTTTTGCATCTAAAGGACTAAATCATAAAGTATGGAAAATATGATTATTAAATATAGAACGATGTATTAAATGGATGTGAAATTGTTATATGATTGGATGATATGTATATGATTATGTTTCAAGGTTTGAAATGATACAGAAACAAAAATAGTGCCTGTGTGAACTTAGTAAACTATTAGGATACGAATGACATGTCATTAGGGTCCCAAAAAGGAAGACGGGTGTTTGATACAATTGATTGAGATCCAACCTGTGTTGCAGATTTTCTGAAGCTTGTGTGAGTAGCATCAAACTAAGCTTGTGTGAGCAATCCTAGTCTGAGGCTTGTGTGAATAGCCTAAATATGCCAGCTTGTGTGAGAAAATTAGTCCCTTGTATTCGAGTTCAATTTGCTATAGTTCTCCGGGCGAAGACGAAAATGAAAACAATATTTAATGGTATCGAAATGGTTGAAAAGGATGTTTATGAATGGAATTATGTGTGTTTCCAAATGGTTTATGAAGTGATTATGACATGTTGTAGGATGAATTGTAAATATGTATAGGATTATGTTATAAGTTTAAATAGTGTAAATGAACTAACCTTTAAATGTAGTTGTTAATATGCATATGAAAGTGACACGATGCCAAAGGATCGACATCCTTATTTCCAATATGTTTTAATGTAGTTGTTCAATACGCTTACCCGTTGCCACCCTAGATTGCTAATTTGTGGAACATACCGATCGGATCACCTCGAAGATCACACTATCCCATTATAGAGTCAATAATCTTTTGATCATTTTTGAACTCTATTATGTGGCATGTACATAATTGTTAATATGTGTGTTTACTTTGAATGGATAGATTGGATTTAATTTGATTAATGTTTGAGTTATGGAGTGCTAATGATCTTATATGTAAATGTATGTTTTGGTAACTTGTGTGGCATTCTATATGACATTAAAATGGCAAATTGTGTATGGAATAGTATGTTTAATGAAAGTATGTAATGATTAAGCGTATGGTTGAATAGTTGAGTTGGTATAAGTTGACTTGAAATGGTTTGGTGCCAAATTGAGATGTATTGAATTGGCAATGGTTATATGCAATGCGTGGTATGCATTTTGGAATGTTTTTGTGGAGGTTATGTTGTGCTTTTTATGGACCAAACTTAGTGTTTGGAAGTTTGGCTCGAAATAGGTACCAAATGGCCTCATTTGTACCAAAAATAGAGCCATCGTCCCGATGACCACATTTCTTCGTAGCAATGTCGGTCAGCAGTATGTGATGTTGCGACGTCAAGTTGCTCAAAATCACGATGTGGCATACTGTTTGGCGATGTCACTAAGTGGAGAAAGTGGCATCACTACGTCAACCCTAAATTTTCAAAACTTTACAATTTGGTTCTATTTCGTGCTCGATTCTATAAAAAAGCTTTTGTAAGCTCGATTAAGGCTCGAATTTAGTTCTATATCATATTATGAATGTGTTTAAGATATGAATGTTTGTTTAAATGATATAATTATAGTGTGTTTGACGATAGTTGCTCCGATGATGACTGTAGCATTCTGTAACTCAGACCCGACGATCGGGACGGGTAAGGGGTGTTACCTTCTGGTCTTTCTTGTGTTGGACATAGAGGAAACTTCATTAGCTTTAACAAATTTAGAAGGAGAATAAAGTTTCTTACTTTCAAGGGATACCTAAGACCCCTATGGCCTGATTTAATGTAACAGCCCATTTTTCAGTGAAATCGGAACAGTGGTTTAGGGACCACAAATTCGAGTTGAAAATAAAATTTTTTAAATTTTATTACATGGTCCGTATTATGTTAGAAATGTCATGTGAAAATTCTGATAAGAAAATTTTATCGATTAAGTCCTTAATTACGGGATGGACTAAATCGCATAAAATGAAAAAGTTGAATTCTAGTAGCTAGAAGGATTAAATAGCTATGGAATTCAAAACTTGAGGTCCTTATATGGTAATTATACCATTAAAGAAAAGTGTGTAGATATTTTGGGGACTCATCCATGGAAATTTAGAAAAAAGGCAAGGACTAAATTGGAAATTGAAATAATTTAATTAATTAAAAGATGATAAAAGAATTATTTTATATCATCTTCAACCTCAAAATACATGGAAACCCTAGGAGAGAGAGAAGAAACTTTCTTGGCTTAATTGGGTAAGTTTTCTTGTCCTGTTTTTAGTAATTTTGATATTTTTGAAACCGGGATAGCTTAATCTATCTATTTGGGGGATCAATTTGAAAAGTTATCAAAGTATGGGGATTAGGTCATGGATGAATATGCTGAAATTTTGAAATTTGTGGTAGAAAATGAAAGGTTGTTGATAGATAAACAACTTTTACAAAGTGATTTTTGATGAAAACATGATTTAGGGACTAAAATGTAAAGATGTCAAAATTGAAGAAAATTTCTGAAATTTATAGAATATATGTGTTATAAATTCTATATTGAAATTTCGGTTAGGCTTGGAATAGAGAGTAAATCGCATAAATTTCATTTTCCGAGCCTAGGGACGAAATTGGAATTTATGGAAAAGTTGGAGGCAAAATGGTAATTTTGCCTAGGATGTAAATTGAGTCCACTTGAATATGAAATGTGATAAATTGATGAATAAATTCATTTATATAGATTTGGACAACACAAATTCGAGGTTAGACCGAGGAAAAGAAAAAGTTTCGAATTAGTAGATTTTTAAACGCGAACAAGTGTCGAGGTAAGTTCGTGTAACTTAGTCGAGCAAGTAAATATGTTAAATTGAATGTTGTGTTTGTATGGAATGTGACTTATATTGATGTGAATTATTTGATTGCTATAATGGAGAATTGAATACATGTTTGAAACAGTGAAAAAGGGTTAAGTTCCGTTTGAATGTTGAATTCCGATGAATATATGTGCTTTCCCGAAATGAATGAGGTCCTGTATTTTTTGCTGACGGGATTTGGCTTGGATGAGTAATCCTATTGACCTCGTTATATAAAGGATTTAGCCTGGACTGGTAATCCTAATTGAACTCTTCTGAGCATACGTTACATAAAGGATTTGGCCTGGACTGATAATCCTATTATACGATATGTGGCTCGAGAGTGTGTTCTTTGATTAAGTGCCCTAATGGGTACTCTTGAATAAGAAGTGATGGGTTATTGAATTGTACACCTTGAGTGTACTACTTGAGTATCCATCGGAAATTTCAATGATTCAACGGACACAACTCGTGGCATGATAAGAGAATTATGGAGTGAAATGAATAATGTCTTGAAGGAATATAGTATGATGAGCTCATCTATGCTTACTTGATGTATGTGTGAACACTTATGTAACTAACTTTTTTGATTGAGTGTATGTGTATAGGTAAATTTTCCAAATTGATGAAAAAGCATGTTATTGAATGCTTAATGTTAATAAATGTACATTGGTAAGTTTTAATTCTTGTTATACGAATTTACTAAGCATGTAATGCTTACTTAGTTTTATTTTCCCTGTTTTATAGTACTCGGAAGCTCGCGAAGGTTGGAGATCAGCAGAGCATCATCACACTATCTACTAGTTTATTTTGGGTATATATAGTAAAATCATTTTGGTATGATGGCATGTATAGGATAACTTGGCCATTAGCGGCTTGAAAGTGATGCTTGTAATCTAGCCATTGGAATGGCTAGTAATGGTTTGGTTTGATATAGTTGTAATGTCATACTATAGTAGCTACATATATGTTAAGTATTTGATCAAATTATGTCAACATATGGACTAAACCAAGGTAAGATTATAAACATGTATGCATGTAATGATATGCCATGTTGAATGATAGACTTTGCTTAATTTGAATGCTTGATAAGGTTGGTATTTGGATGTGAGTTTTAGTGCAGGTCATTAGTATGATTGTGGGTGAGAAGTGAAGCTAGAAATGGCTTTATTTCATCCACACGGGAAGACACATGGGCATGTGTCTAGACCGTGTGTGACACACGGCCTGGTACATGGGCGTGTGGTTTACCAGGGCATGTGGTTAGGCCGTGTGTCCCCTTTACATTAAATTTGAGAAATAGAATGCTCAGAATTGAGCATACGGGCGTGTGTTTCACCCGTGTGTGCTACATGGCCTAGAACAAGAGAGTGTGTCTTGGCCATGTGAAACCTGCACCTAATTTCGAAAAATAAAATTAACCACATGACCTAGCACACAGGCATGTGGCCGGCTGTGTGGCCCAAGTCAGAGAGTTACACGGGGTCGAACATGGCCTGCAGCACGGCCGTGCCCCTTGGACAACATGGGCGTGTGAGCCTTGCATCTTGGAAAATTTTAGAATTTTGCGAAAAATTCTCTGAGTTCCCGATTTAGTCCCGACTCAATTCTAATACTTGTTTAGGGCCTCGAGGGTCCATTTAAGGGACTTTATGAATAATCTTGAAAAATGAACAGTGATTGACATGATTTATCTGTAAATGTTTTGTAAACTCCGGTAATACTTCGTAACTCTGTTCCGGCGACGGATACGAGTTAGGGGTGTTACATTTAAACCTTTTGGTAGCTAGGATCTCATCAAGCTTCACACTCTAACAACTTAACTTCTAAAGAACAACTTTGAATTCAGAAAGTTTTTTTTTAGAATTATCAAAGCTTCCTCTTTCTCTTGTACTTCCATTTTAGGCTTTCCATTTTCTTATTTCAAAATGCACACCTCTTAACCGCGTAACAAAGTATGAACACTACGTAGAGAAATAAGCACAAAACATCAATAATTGTAAAACTAGTTTTTACTACAAGTGTGATAGGTCGATTGTAATATTTCTAAGTGTTACAATGGAACACACTGTATTTCAAAGATCGAATCCAAAGAAGATTGGGTAATACAATGAATTAACAATGACCAAGCATGAAAATAAAGAAATTCGAAATTGTGTGCAAGGAGGTTGATAATGTGTTGGTTCAAGGCATGAGATTGAGTAATGCTACTCGTATTATCTTTGCAGTGCAAGATAGAAAACTTTTGAATCAAGGTTGTGAGGTATTCCTTACTTATGTAGTTATCTTAACCATTGAAATCCAAAGGAATTCGATCTCTGTGTGAATTTTTGGATGTGTTTCTGGAAGAGTAGCCCAGTTTACCTCTTAATCACGAGGTAGAATTTTTCCATTGAAGTTCACCCTTGTACAACTCCAACGCCTATTGCCGCATATCGTATAGCTTCAACTAAGTTAAAAGAGTTAAAAGTGCATTTGCAAGGCTTGTTAGATCAAGGATTTATATGGTCCAATATATTCGGTATTGTTTGTTAAAAAGAAATATGGCACAGTGCGAATCTACATTGATTACAGACAACTAAATTTGATGATGATGAAAAACAAATATTTTTTGCCCCGAATTGATGATTTATTTGATCAACTAAAAGGTGCTTCAGTGTTTTCGAAGATTCACTTAATGTCTAGATATTATCAGTTGAAGGTAAAATAATGTGATGTGTTGAAAACCACTTTCTGAACAAGATACGAGCATTATAAATTTCTAGTGATGCCATTTGGGTTAATGAATGTTCCTGCAACGGTCATAGATCTCATAAAGAACATTTTTCAACCATATTTAAATTATTTTGTGGTGGTGTTATTGTTGAACTGCTTATATACTTGAGGTCTGAGGAGGAGCACGATAAGCATCTCAGAATTGTGTTACATGTACTACGTGAATAACAATTGTGCGAGAAACATAGTAAATGCGAGTTCTGGTTATTAGAGGTAGTGTTTCTTAGTCATGTAATATTAGTTGAGGGAGTATGTGTGGATCCCATGAAAAATACAACTATCTTACAATGGAAGCCACTAAAAAATGTTACGGAGGTTTGGATTTTATTCGGCCTGACTGGTTATTATCAACAATTTGTTAAGGGATTCTCAAAAGTAGCCTTATCGATGAATCAACTATTAAAAAAGAATGTGCCATTTGGGTGGGGCAACAAATTTTAGGACAATTTTGAAAAATTAAAATAGATGCTAATAGAGGCTTTAATGTTGACATTGCCCAGATCGAGGAAGGACTTTGTAATTTTCAGTGATGTTTCATTAAGTGGGCTTGGGTTGTGTTTTTGATCCAAAATGGGAAAGTAACCACATATGTATTGCTATAGTTGAAGATGCATGAGCATAATTACTAACCACACCATGGCGTACGAACACCGAGCAGAGAATTAGCACAAAATATAAAGATTTAAAAGTGGATTTTACTGCAAGTATGATAGGTTTGTTGTAATATTTATAATTGTTAAAATGGAACAATCTAAGTATTTCAACGATCAAACCCAATGGATTACCAAATTGGTAAACGTGTTTGTTAAATTAATTATGAGCTAATCAATTACTAATCTAATTGAGTTAGAAATTGTTAGTACCAACCAAATATGAAATAACAAATGAAACTGTCAAACTTTCTTCCTTTCTTAGTAGAAACAATGCGAATGGATTGAAATGATGATTGAATAATTCATGAATTACTAAGTTAATAAACCTATGAAGATTATATTTTTTGCCAATTTTAGCTAGGAATCTCCTCTCACTCTCATCCTAAACTAAAAGATACCACCTAAGCTCTCCTCTTAGTCCCACTTAGGCATATAGATCTCCTCTTGGTTTCACTATTTGGCATACATGTATCAAAGTCCTACACGATAGAGTCTCCTCTCAGTTTCACCTATCTAGATCTTCCACTAGAGGTATAAGTTCTAGTGTGATTTGCAATTTAATACAGTTGAACAAACAACTAAACAAGCAGCAGCTAATAACTTAGTTAAGTAACCCATTTATCAATCAACCAATAAAATGATTCAACACATGATTAAACTTAAATTCCACACACGCATTTTAATAAAAACATGGTAGGCATAAAATATAAAAGATAAGGGTTGAGAAAATTCTAATTAATAGATAAAAATTCGATGAAGTGTGAGATTTTAATCCATCTCCATCCACAAGGTTCTAGCAAAAATGAAGAAACAAAAATGCTACAAGAAAAATAAAATAAAAAAGAAAACCTAAACTAAAAATAGAAGAGTAAAAATGATCTAATGTCTAACCTATATCTTTTACACTAGGCTGACCACCCAAATAGTTGATGTAAGGTGGTATTTATAGGCAAAATGTATTTGACCTAACATTGACAATTATGACCTTTAAATCAAAAGTAACTTAAACTTGTTTGTACACAAAATTGCCAATATAGTTTTTCACCCATCAAACTTTAGTGCCGTGACACCCATTGTAATAGCCTGTTTTCAGTGAAATCGCAATAGTGGTTTCGGGACCACAAATCTGAGTCAAAAAATATTTATTTTTAATAATATTTCATGGTCTGTATTATGATAGGAAAAACGTATGAAAATTTTGATAAGAAAATTTTACCGATTACATGTTTAATTATGGAAAGGACCAAATTGCATAAAATGCAAAAGTTGAGTTCTAGTAGCTATAAGTATCAAATAGCTATGGAATTCAAAACTTGAGGTCCTTATATGGTAATTAGACCATTAAGAAAAGTTAGTAGATATTTTTGATGATTCATCCATGGAAAATTAGAAAAAGAAAAGGACTAAATTGGAAATGGAAATAAATAAAAGATGATAAATTAAATAAATGTTTAATATCATCATTTTATATCATCTTCTTCCCCAAAAATACGTGGAAACCCTAGGAAAGAGAAAGCAAGCTTTCTTTGCTTAATTGGGTAAGTAATCTTGTCCCGTTTTTAGTAATTTTTATATTTTCGAGTTCGGAATAGCTTAATCTATCTATTTTAGGGATCAATTTGTAAAGTTATCAAAGTATTGAAATTTTTCCATGGATGACTATGCTGAAAATTTGAAATTTATGGTAGAAAATGAAAGGCTGTTAATAGATAAACAACTTTTACAAAGAGAATTCTGAGGAAATTATGATTTAGGGACTAAATTGAAAAGTGATAAAACCCATAGAAAATTTTGATTTTTGTGAAATTCATGGGCTGTTATTGTAACATGTAAAATTTGATTAGGATTGAAATAAGGATTAAATTGCATGAATTTCATTTTCCGAGCTTAGGGACGAAATCATCATTTATGAAAAGTATAGGGGCAAAATAGTAATTTTGCCTAGGATGTAATGCCATGAATTCTGGGCCTAGAAGTTTTGAGTTTTAAGTGTAGGGACAGTGGGGAGGTTGCACATATGTGTGTGGATGTGTAGTTTAGTGTCAGAATGGGCCTGTTGGTCTGGTGATTGAGAGAGTGTTAGGGAACCTCATGGTTTCGGGTTCGAGTCTTAGTGTGAACGTTTTGGTAGGTATTTTATTTTGTTTGTTTTTAGTTAATAATTATAATTAATTATAATTATTAAATTATTAGTTTTATGACTAAAGCTGCTTTTATTTTTCTCTTTTATTTTATTTTCAGCTTTTCTGTTTTCACGTTCTCCTCTCCCCCCCTCTCTTCTGCTTTCTAAATATTTCTCAAAACGGTTGATTTGTGGATTCGGGAATTTTACGCCTCTGCCATTTTTTCCGATCGCAAATAGGTGTGGGATTCAAACCTTGTCTACAGTTCTTATCTATATATTTCATTTTGTGAACTTTTGCTTTCGACTTTGCTTGACCTATGCTAACCCGTTCGTTTTGGGTTTTTAGTTGATGGAAGTGATAGGAAATCATCACTTTCTGATATATGTTGATAAGGCAAAGGTTGGGGACGATTCTGGTGGCTGAAACGGTAGTTTTGGGGTTATTTTAGGGTGGTTTCATGATCACCCTGACGGCCACACGGGCGTGTTTCGAGGCACACGGTCGTGTGGAATTGGGCGTTAGGGTTTCAGGCCAAATTGGGCGCCACATGGCCGTGTGGCCGATTTGGGGATTTTTGTCGACTTTCACACGGTCGTGTTCCCTCGGGCACACGGGCGTGTGAGATTGGGAATTAGGGTTTCAGAGATTTGGTGTCACACGGCCTGGCCATACGGTCGTGTGACTGATTTTGGGATTTAAGGATCCCACACGGGCGTGTGTTTCGAAACACACGGCCATGTCTAATAGGCACACAGGCGTGGGAGATCCTCACACGGTTGTGTCTGCTCTGCACTTGATTTTAGCAAAATTGGACAGTGAGTTACACGGCCTGTTCACACGGTCGTGTCCCTGCACCACACGAGCGTGTGCCTCTATCATACGGTCGTGTGCTACCCTTCACAGGGGCGTGTGCCTCTGTCATACGGTCGTGTGCTACCCTTCACACGGGCATTTGAACCCCCACACGGCTGGAGTACATGGGCGTGTGGCCCTATCTCGCCAAACAATGATTTTAGGTCAAATGTAAGTGTAATCGTAACTCTGTGTGTTCCAACCCTCGACTGAGCTTTACTGAGGGTAATTATGACTCTGATCTAGGCTTGATGTGTGTGTTATTTGTGATTGGTTGTGCGGTAAGCTTTATACTGAACTCGAGTTATAAGTATGCACATGTCTGATTCTCAGAATCGATCGATTGGATGTGAATGTCTTCTTCGATTAAATTATTCAAATCGTATTTCGATCGTGTACATCTGACTGTATACATACATATGCATATACTATTTTTGGGTGGGATTTTGAAGAGAAGGAAGATTGACTGAACCAGCAGCTAATCTGCTGGTTACTGATAGCCCCTATTACCCAGAGGGACGTGGACAGTCCTAATACCCTGAGGTTCGTGGACTTTACTGATAACGGTATAGAGGATTATAGCATTGCACCGTACTGCATGTACGCTAGCTACGCTACGTACTATTGACTGAACTGGTAGTTTCACTGCAACCTATCTGTATTGCGGATTACCGTATTGCATTGTACCGCATGTACGTTAGCTACGCTACGTACCACTATCTGATCTGGTAGTTCATACTGCATGTCTGTACCGCGGGTTACCGCATGGCACTGTACAGCTTACTGATAGCCCTTAATACCCAGAGGGTCGTGGGCAGTCCCAATACCCAGAGGGTCGTGGACAATATTGGAGTGCAAGGTTGGATGGGATTTACGAGGTCCTATGTGGAGTGATTGGTTGGATAAGCTCAAACAGCTCTTATGAGGAGTGATGGGGGGACGGGGAGGTGTGTTGGCTGGATGGGTGGGTTTTTATAATTCAATTGCATTCATAAGCATCTGCTTGGTCGTCTATGCTATTTGGAATATCCGCTTGTTACATTTAATTGAAAAGTACATTTGTGGTTCTTCCGTAACCTTGTAACTCGATTGTATCCGATCGATGAATTGAAACTAGTGACTATTGAGAGTTTTGTTACTGCACTGAGTAGTATTTGCGATTGTGTAACTGAGCGTGATTTCGATATGCTCTAAATATTGCTTTCTACCGGTACATCCGTTTCGAACGTACCAACTGCTTCTGTACAACTCTGTAAGTATTTTCTGTTATTGAACTGCTTCTGGTCTTCTGTATCTGATTCTGTAGTTAGATGGTTTTGATCTCACACTGAGCTCGAGTAGCTCACCCCCCTCTTCTGTTTCCCCTTACAGGTACATTTCAAAATTTTGGACGCTGGACTCAGTACGCGAAGGTCTCGGACAGTCTTGGTGGAAATAAACTATCAGTTTTAATTACTATTCGATTTTTGAACTGTAAGGTTTTATAATACTTTGGTACAGTTTCTGATATATGTTTTTAATCGTACAATTTATACGGGTTTTATATTAAGTCTTATTGTGAATTATACTGACTGGATATTAACCAATTCTAAATACTTTTGGTTCACTGAGATAAGTGGTTTGTAAAATTTTTCCCACGATCACTTCGGTGATCAATGTAGCATCTTGGATTCGGTCTAAACTCCTAGGCCGGGTTTGGGGTGTCACATAGGAAGTGAATTGAGTTCAATTGAGTATGAAATGGATTAAATTTATGTCAAATTCATTTATTTAGATCCGAAAAACTCAAATACAAAGTTAGATCGAGGAAAAGAAAAAGTGCCGGATTAGTAGATTTCTGTATACGAACAAGTATCAAGGTAAGTTCGTGTAACTTAATTATGTTTATTAATATGTTTGAAGCGAATGTTATATTTGTGTGAATTGCATAAATGTTTAATGTATGAAATTAATCACATACTCGATATTGTTTGATATTTGATAAGTCCAGTTTGAATAATGAAATGAGATGGATACAACATTTTCCCGTCATGATTATAGTCCTGCATATGTTGCGGACATTATAGCTCGGACAAGCATCCTGTTAAAAGCCTTCTCGAGCATCTTGTTATATAGTTCCTTTGAGCATTCTGATCGGTAGTGATCCTGCATATGTTGTGGACTACCGCAGCTCTTTGTGAGCATCCTGTTACATGACTTGGATTTGCAACCTTAAGAACTTTGAATTGCAAATTTGGGGCTTAGTGTTGCCACACTCTATTCTCAGCATCGCGACCTTCAGAATAGGCTACTCCAAGTTAGTTTTTGGTGAAGTTAAATTTCCTCAAGGCGGTGGAAGGGTTTGTGTCACGACACACAGGCTTTTGTATCACAACCTCGACCACAATATAATTTCTCTTTGATTTTCGGCCTCAATTACGTCTTTACAGAAGCTCAAAATCAATCACTAGACTTCCAATGGCATAAATTTGTGAATTTTGATCTCAAATGTAAAAGAAATGCAATAAAAATAACTTCTAACATAAAATCTAATAAGTGACGAAAAACAACAAAAAGCTTCATAAAAAACTAGAGAACAAACTCTTTAAGTGTGAAAAGAACTTAATTTGACGTATGAAAATACGACAGATCAATTACCTAATGCACGACTTAGAACTAGTTTTTATTGTATTTGCATTGAAGATCTAGTGACATTATCTGTGCAATGAGAAATGAAATATTTACACCAACCATAAAAGACTCAAATATATCCTCACCCAAAAGGAGTTAAATTTGAGATAGCGCAGGTGAAACTAGTTGCTGAAAGATTATGTCTGTGTGATAAATTATCATCTTGGAAATGCGAATGTTGTTGTCGATGCCTTAAGTTGGAAATCCATAGTTGAATTATGATTCATGTTTTATCATTTGAGCAAGTACAATGACAAAGGATTGCTACCTAAATTGTCAGTAAAGCCGAATCTAATTGAGCAGATTTGGGAGCACAAGTTCTAGGTGTAAAGCTAAACAATAAAAGAAGAATGTGTTGGTCTGGTTCCCTAAGTATAGTATATTATTTTGTACACTTGTAACTTTTTTGAACATATTGGTTAATAAAATTATTCAAGAATTAGATTAATACTCTTTGTATATTGTCCTCACATGGTTTTTTCATGTAAAGCAAAATAGAAGCAAATTTTGGTTCATTGGTTGTCTAATGTTTAACTAATATTAAGCAGTATTTTGTGGTTGGATTGGAATACGAAAGACAACTTATATTAGTAGTCGAACCTAAACATGTCCTTAGTCTAATATGTCATCTATCAAGTCCAATTGGGGAGATGCTTTGTCTTAGGCGTCGGAGCATATAACTCATAGAAGATAGAGATATAGATGTAACTGACTAGACTAATAGTACATCGAACTAGACCCAAGCAAAAAAAATCATGAATCCTTCTATGGATTTATTCACTTGTGACGTGCATAGTATAACATACCTTAATCCTTAGTGGATGATGGACTATGTATGTGTGACTTGTATACTTTGATGTAAATAAAATCTTGAGTTCGAATAGATAAGGAATTGAAATCTAGTGCATTGGGTATACGACTTTTGCAATATGTAGAATCATTCACAATAGTGGAATTCATAGCCCAAGAAATGGGTAAATAATATCCTCTCATTGGCATTACATGATAGATGAAAAGTAAACATGGCCACGGGTGGTTTTTCTTTGTAATGAATGACTTAATTACTATTTGATAGTAGTTAACTTTTCATGATGAAAGTTGTAATCTTTACCATGACATAAAAATATGATCTTCTTGAGAGAGCGAATTGATCCCAAAGAGGTTAAGGATATTGTATGAGGGTAACTGACCGCTTCTCTAGCCTCCTTCATGAATGACGAGAGAGATCAACACCAACTAGAGCAAATAAAATATAATTATCACAGCTTTACTGCAAGTGTGACAGGTCAGTTGTAATATTTTTAAGTGTACAATGGAACACTTAGAGTATTCCAAGGGTCGAACCCAAAGGATTCATCGATTTAATGATTTATATAAAAAAAATGCATGTAAGAAAGGAGTCTAGCTAGCTACTCACTAATTTCTATAATACAACATTACATAATTTAAAGTGAAATTAAAGTATTTAATTACTTAAAGCAGAAAAGCACTAAATTGTAAATAATACAAAATATAAAAATAGTAAATACGATAACAGGAAGTGGTTGGTTGATTTCCATGTTATTGATTAACCCTTGAATTAGGGATCTAAACCGATCACACTCCAAAATTTGCTCCATTTTACCTCTTAGTCTTAACTTTACCAACTTAGACAAATTAGTCTGGTTTATCTCTCGATCTCACCGGCTAACCCAGGACTAAAGAATTGGTGTCAAATAAGATTACCTCTTGGTCTCATTTATCTAGATTTTCCCTTAGGGGCATCAATCCTAAGTTTTGAAGTTTATTCGATTTAGTCCAGTTTTACGATTTAGTCCTTGAACCCAAGAACAAACCAAACAACATTTCTATCAACTAACCACCTAGGGTTTAGTTACCGATGACCATATTAAAGCTAACAAACATGAAAGATATAACTATGGAAGCCATTAACATAAATTTGAACAAAAAGATGAAAGCCTTGCTTTTTAACTTAATAAATTTAAACGAAACGCAATTAACACAAAGGTAAAGAAAATAGAACACTAAATATGAGAGCTTTAATAGATGAAAAGAAAGAAAACTGAAATAGCATTAACCTAAAGGTTAAAATATGATTACAACCAAGTTTAAAGTACTAAACATGTAAATAAACCTAGTTATAGTAATAACTTATCTAACTACCATGAATACTAAGAAGAACAAGAAAATGTGCAGGAAAAGTAAACCCTAAGCTATGAAAAGGAAAACTATCCTAAACCTAAACTAAAAGATGAAAGAAACCCTAAAACTAAGGAGCTTTCTAACCTAAACTACAACCTCCTATTGTTATCACCCAAAAGTGGCTTTTAAAAGTTGGTTACAACCCAAATTTTAGTGAGCAAAATGCCCCTAGACTTTGTATTTTTATTGGTGTTGGTGTTAAAAAAAAACTACCCCTACAGTCATTTTCTCCATGTCAAGCAACGATATCACTATACTCGGGCTTAGGTATCATGATACCAACAACAGTCTTGAACTGGGGGGGTCATTTAGGAGTTGGATATCATGATATCATTGTTAAGTGCCTCGATTGTCTTCAATTCAGCACTGTCAGGGGTATCACGACTTCTGATAAACCGTAAAACTAACATATTTTAAACCCACATTTAGTATGCTTTTGGATGAATTATCCCTTATTTTATATAATTTGGTGCTCTTAATCATTTCTTTTCATGTTATATACTCAGGAAAGCACCAGGGGATGAAAAGAACGCAAAACAGACTTAAAACGGGACAAATGGGCCAAAGCATGAAATCAACACGGCCTGGACCACTATTTACACGGCCGTGCCTCATCAACGAAGTCCACACGGCCTGACCATGATTCACATGGGCGTGTGCCATGGCCGTGCCCCTGCCGCGGCCAAGAGGAGTTTTACTCAGATTTGGATGCTTGGAGGCAAAGAAACACACTCCAAAGTCTAATTAAACCCCCAATTAGGAATTGCAATCAAATTAGGATACTTGGAGGCCAAGTAACACATCTCAAAGCCTATAAATACACCTTAAGTATGACCTGAAAGGGGGAGCCCAAAGCCATCGTCTAGGGGCGTCGTGCTAGGCCAGAGAAGGCAGATTTGTGGGGATTCACTCAGGGATAGCCAGTTGATCCATCTCAAGAAGCCAGAATTATACTCAAGACGGAGGATCTCCTCTTCAATTCCTTCAGAGGGTTTTAGGGATTTCTTATGTTTTGTTTTATCTTTTTCTCGTGAGATGTTTTCCTTTATTGTTATGAACTAAACCCTTCGGATACCCGAAGGGGATGAAACCTATGATGAATCGTGTTATTATTTTCTGAATTATATGATAAATACTTAGTTTGTTCTTAATTATGTGAGCTTAATCCAAATTTAATGTGCTTAGGTGGAGGAGGAATAGACCGCGCTAAGAGTAGATCCAACATAATTAAGCGGAGTTGATCGCACGCCTAGAGATAGGGTGACGAGAGATTTGCCGGATTTAGGTGAAACCTAATATGGGAATCCATAGATCGATTTATCGCTATTCTAGGGGTTATTATAAGAGAACGAGAGTTCCACTAATTAACCTAGGGTTAGACGTTATTCGCCTCGAGAGAGGGTTTAATATATGTTAGGGAGTCTTACGGATCAAACTAAGTGAATAAATCGTATGGTTCAGTGTTAGATAACAAGTGAAGTTATTTTAGGCTAAATAATAGAAAGAAAGTTAGTATTAGTACTTTTAGTTCCTTTGGGTTCGATAATCCGGTCTTGCCTAAGCTATACTACTGTTCGATAGGTGCACTTGCCTCAATCGTTGTCAGAGTTAGTTTTCAGGTTCGATCATTCTTTTTATAAATTTTAAAGCTCTGATTCACAGCGATCAAGTTTTTGGCGCCGTTGTCGAGGAACTAAAATATTAAGAAAGATCTATTTTTATTACTTTAGCCCTTTTTTTATTTTTTTTATTTTTTTTTATTTTTTTACTTTGCTAAATTTTCTTTTATTTACTTTTGTCAGGAAAATTTTAGTTTATAGAGGAGATGGCACTGAATAACTATCAGTTGCAAGTTATGAGGACAAAGCCAACAAAAGCAAAAGCCGATATCTACAATCACGACCAAGAACTGTGCTATCAACCCGATTAGAGATGATACATAAAAATTTGATGGTTTATACGGTTCCTCGTAGGCACATCCAGTTATGCAGTGTGAAACAAGCAGAGGCGTGGCGAATCCTGAGTACCCACCCTACGGACATGGCATGGAAAGCGAACAAGTAAACTATATGGGTAACTATGCTAGACCACAAAATAATTTTTATAATGACACTTATAATGCAGGTTGGAGGTACCATCCAAATTTCTCATGGGATGATCAAAGTAGCCAAGGACCGGAACTTCTTCCAAATTTTCAACAACTACCTTACCAACAGGAAGAGGAGTCGAACATTGAAGAGATGCTGACAAAATTCATGGCAGCCACAGATACCCGTCTCCAAGACACTGAGACAACACTTAATGACTAACAAGCATCGATCAAAGGGATCAAGAACCAAGTTTGGGAACTTACTGTGTCAGTTGGGGAACTTACTAAGTCAGTTATACAACTTGCTAAGCTGATCTCAGAACTACCACAAGGAAGCTTGCCAAGCAATATTGAAACTAACCCGAGAGAGCAAAATCAAGCCATTTACGATAGTGAAGGGTTAGACGAACCAAACCCAAGGGAAGAACCTGTGGTAAGTGAAGGTAAGGTTGAAGTGTGCCATGATATACCAAAACCGGTAATTACAGAGTACCAACCTCGTGTGCCATATCCCGATGCAATAAAGAAAGACCACACAGAGGAAGAATTCGGTGAACTCACACTTCGTGTAGACGACGAAACAATCACTCTTCAAGCTCTTGACTCAGCTAGGACATCGAGTAATAAAGGTACGAACGTTAATTCTATTAATAGCCATTTGGTTCAACCTTCTTTACAGGAAGCATCACGAAATCACCTAGCTGAGCTAGATCTTAGACCTCGTACACATAAAGAAATAAGTCATGAAGAACTAAGGCTTCAGGTCGATGAACTAGACGAGTGGAAAACACACTTTAAAGAGAAACTAGGAATACACGAAGAGAAACCGAAAGAAACCCCAGACGAGCTGATAGGAACAACAAATCACTTCAAAATAGGGGACCAGGTATTGTTGAATAAGGAAGACCCTCGAATCACCAATTCAGACCTCAAGAAGAATGAATAAATCACTTTTGAGGTACTTAATGTCTTCCTATACGGCACAGTCGAGGTAAGCAATCCTAAATTCAACACTTTTGAGGTAAACATTACTTGACTTAAACTATTTATCAAAAACCGAATTGATCGCATGAGAAAGGATTTTCACCTCCTCAAACCACCATGACCATACGAATGAGAGGTAAAGTCTAGCTTAAGACTATAAACGAGCGCTTCTCGGGAGGCAACCCGAGCACTAACCTCATTAATTTTTACATTTTTTTATTTCTTCTTTTACTTTTATTTTTCCTTTTTAGCACCTAACTATAAACTAACCAAAGTGCAGATTTCCAGACCACACGGCCTTACATACGGCCATGGTCGTGGCCGTGTGGCCACCACAGGAAGGTACAAGGGCGGGGGCAACCACCAGATCCATAATCTCTATTTAGACCCCCCTTCTTCCTTTTTCTTCTTCAGTGGTCTTTCTTCTTTCATTTTCTATTATTTACTTTTATTTTTATTTTTATTTTCCAATTTTTACTTTTATTCTTATTTTTATTTACTTCTATTTTTATTTTTATTTTCTTTATTATTTTCTTCTTATTATTCATGCCATTTATATTTAGTTTAGGATACAATAAAACCAGACCGGCTACTTTGAGGATTCAAGTTCAAACGGCTCGAGGCACTCCCTACGTTTCTCTTCATTAACTCCATCCAAAATTCATGAAGTTTCACTTCTCTCCCTCCCTTTTGATTTTCTTACTATATGATCATTATCTATCTTTGTACATTGAGGGCAATGTACATCTTAAGTGTGGGGGGGTTAACCATAGTATTATTTGAAAATCCCTGAATTATGCCTTGTCTTAAAGTAAGTTTCTCATATTATGAGTAGAATGAAATTTCCTTTGATTTATGATTTTTATTGATATGTTTTAGATTAAGTCATTGATAATTGTGCATTGATAATTAAATTCTAAGAATACTAGAGAATCAAGCATGATAAGTCTATTTTTCAGAATTAAAAATTTTCTAGGTTGTCTACCTGAATTTAAATATTACTTTGAAATTTGAAATTTACGAGGTTGACATCAAAATACCCATAATTTTTGTGAGATTTTGAGCCTTATAGAGCATAAATTCTTTTTCTTGCTCACTTTATTGATTATGAGTATGTCAACATTGATCTGTTATTCTAGAACTTGCATCGATTATACATGTCGAGACCATATTTTTTTTATTTGATATACAGAGATGATAAAGGCACCTAGGATTTAACCCACTTACTCCACTAAAAACCCACCTTCATAATTAACCCCTAGTGAACCCCGTTTAATCCTAACAACCCATTTATTGACTCACCCACTAATATTAACCCAAAACCCTTTTTATTTGTTATCACCATTCTTTTTAACTACCCTTATATCGAGATTTAATTTGATTAGTTGCCTAATTATGATTTTTATTTCAGTAACTTATCCTTTATAATGTATTTATTATGTATTTATGATGTTAAAAAAAACGAAGTATATTCATTATTAGTCATGTGATTAAATGAGCTTACACATTTAAATTCCAAATATTGAAGAAAAAGCTCGTAGTATTAGAATTATTAATTTTCAATTAATGTAATTACTTATTATTCAGTTCATTGTTTCTGGTTAGGTAATTTGTCAATTCAGTCTCGATTCTAACCCTCTAATTCAGCCTTATTCCACACCTTTAACCCGAGCCCCGTTACAACCCTTTCAAAGACCTTTTTATTTGTGTTTCATCTCATATTTTAGTGGTGGAGATTTGATTCTCATGCAAGCCTATGGGATTAACTCTTCATGTTTGAATTTTGAGTGCCTAATTTTGAACCTTAAACACTTTGAGTGATTTGAGTGAATCTTTAAGTGAGGATGTCAATCCTTGTCGATTTTAAATCAGAGGTAATTGTTTAGATGAAGGGAAACACCTATGTTTTGTGCTACAAATGTATGACTTAGACTGTTTGAATCTCTAGGACTCTTTGAGTTGAATTATCCATGTATGAATTATCTCTGAATTATGATGAAACGCTATTAATGACCATTATGAATTGAGGGAAGTTCGTTTTAATTATGAGTTGAGAATTTTGCTTGAGGACAAGCAAAAGCTTAAATGTGGGGGTATTTGATAAACTGTAAAATTAACATATTTTAAACCCACATTTAGTATGCTTTTGGATGAATTATCCCTTATTTTATATAATTTGGTGCTCTTAATCCTTTCTTTTCATGTTATATACTCAGGAAAGCACCAGGGGATGAAAAGAACGCAAAACGGACTTAAAATGGGACAAATGGGCCAAAGCATGAAATCAACACGGCCTGGACCACGATTTACACGGCCGTGCCTCATCAACGAAGTCCACACAGCCTGACCACGATTCACACGGGCGTGTGCCATGGCCGTGCCCCTGCAGCGGCCAAGAGGAGTTTTACTCGGATTTGGATGCTTGGAGGCAAAGAAACACACTCCAAAGTCTAATTAAACCCCCAATTAGGAATTGCACTCAAATTAGGATACTTAGAGGCCAAGTAACACATCTCAAAGCCTATAAATACACCCTAAGTATGACCTGAAAGGGGGAGCCCAAAGCCATCGTCTAGGGGCGTCGTGCTAGGCCAGAGAAGGCAGATTTGTGGGGATTCACTCAGGGATAGCCAGTTGATCCATCTCAAGAAGCTAGAATTATACTCAAGACGGAGGATCTCCTCTTCAATTCCTTCAGGGGGTTTTAGGGATTTCTTATGTTTTATTTTATCTTTTCTCTTGAGATGTTTTCCTTTATTGTTATGAACTAAACCCTTCGGATACTCGAAGGGGATAAAACCTATGATGAATCGCGTTATTATTTTCTGAATTATATGATAAATACTTAGTTTGTTCTTAATTATGTGAGCTTAATCCAAATTTAATGTGCTTAGGTGGAAGAGGAATAGACCCTGCCTAAGAGTAGATCCAACATAATTAAGCGGAGTTGATCGCACGCCTAGAGATAGGGTGACGAGATTTTGCCGGATTAGGGTGAAACCTAATATGGGAATCCATAGATCGATTTACTTCTATTCTAGGGGGTTATTATAAGAGAACGAGAGTTCCACTAATTAACCTAGGGTTAGATGTTAGTCGCCTCGAGAGAGGGTTTAATATATGTTAGGGAGTCTTACGGATCAAACTAAGTGAATAAATTGTATGGTTCAGTGTTAGATAACAAGTGAAGTCTAGGTGGATTCTTCCTAGGGTATCGTCTTAATCAACCGAGTTTTTCCCAAGTTATTTTCCAAATTCATTCTTCTTTATCTTAGAGTCTTTAGTTTAGTAGTTAATTAATTCAGATTAATAAACAACTTCACTTATTTTAGGCTAAATAATAGAAAGAAAGTTAGTATTAGTACTTTTAGTTCCTTTGGGTTCGATAATCCGGTCTTGCCTAAGCTATACTACTGTTCGATAGGTGCACTTGCCTCAATCGTTGTCAGAGTTAGTTTTCAGGTTCGATCATTCTTTTTATAAATTTTAAAGCTCTGATTCACAGCGATCAACTTCCATGGTTCAATGTCACAATACCCCTTCTAGGTATGTTTTAGCTCACGTTCGAGCCTCTGATGACTCTAGACTACACTCAATCGATCATTCGGGTCTAAATGGCGCATTTGGCCAATTTGGGTCTCAAAATTAGCATAAAACAAACTATTTCATTTATCAAGGCGAAGAAGAAAATGTAAATAAAAACACAAAAAATAGAGAAATTGCTCGAAAACAAACTCGTAAAGTATAATGAGGAGCGTAATTTGACATATCAAATTACGACAAATGAGTATCACACTTATGAAAGGTCATTGGACGAGCACTAATCGAGTAGCTTTCATAATGAATTGTAATTAAGGAAAACTCAGCCATGTTATTATAGTGGAATGACTTCGTGACTAAATGAGTTAATAATTAATAGGAAAAAAGGTAGAACTTAATTATAAATCATTTGATCCCTATTCATATATGTCCAATCAGTCCTTCTGTTAGCTCGTTGAATCCGGAAATAAATTGCCTGTTGAATCAAATGAACAAAAATGGATAAATGGGAAACATTCAGAAATGAATTTGGTTTTCTCATTAAGTATGAAAATAACTTGAGAATTAATTTATGGTTTTTCGAATTGTTATTTAATTGATTAATTAAATAATTGAAGTTTGAAAATAGAAAAACTTAAATATATTTTCTCATAGATTATTTTACAGTAAAGTTGTCATGATTTTAACGGAATTGGAATTAGGTTGAGAAAATTATTTAATTAGAAAATTAATTAATTTAATAAATAATGTCTATTTTGAGGAATAGAAAAACATAAACTGGGTTGGATTAAGTTATAAAGTGCTAGGTTAAAAGTCTAGGAAGCAAATATAATTGAACCCAATACATGAAAGGCTCGAATCCCCATTGTAAAACATATGAGGGGAAGCACACCGTATTAGCCCCTGTCTCTCCTAGTTTAACAAGGAAGTTGTTTTTCTAGTGAAATAGATTTCTATTAATTTAACAAGGGTTTCACTTCTTCTTCCTGTAAATAGATGGCACTAGTAGGGCTAAAAACACAATAAGTTTTACACAACTTTGAGATATTGTTATTCTGCCTGAAAATAGTAAGAATTTATTTCTAAGTATAAGTTCTATTTTTCGAAATAACAATTCTATCGATTTCTTTTAAAGAGAGATTTCTGCTTTCCCACTGAAAGTAAAGCAAATAATTTTTGGTTCTATTTTTTATTCAAATTCGTTTGAGCCCACACTTGATGCAGTTCGTGGTACGAGAATAGCGGAGAAGACCATTCGGTTGAAGGCTAGGAACATGGATCCATCTAGCTTAAAACACAGGTACGATTTCGAGAAAATTTTATTACTGTAAATATCATAAACCTGCTAGATTTTCAAAATTTTAATTTTCCACTGTGCAAAAAAATCATTTTCGAACCGAATTTTTTCCAACAGAGTGGTCGAGCAAGGTCAATTCGTTGATGTCAACATCAATAGTGGTGGTTGTTTACAATTCCATAATCGAGTATGTATGCCTTATGATGATGATTTAAAGAGTCAAATTCTTCGGGAAGCACATAGTGGTTCATTTGGTTTACACCTAAGTGGTACGAAAATGTATCGTGATTTACGAGAATTGTATTGGTGATCGGTATGAAACAGGAAATTAGCGAGCAACAATAGACTTTGTTTCAGGGTTACCTACTTTGCCGACGAAAAGGAATGCCATCTGGGTTGTAATGGATTTGTTGATAAGGTCGGCTCATTTTCTAGCTGTGAGGACTGATTAGTCACTTTAGAACCTATCTGAAGTATATATTCAGGAGATAGTCAAGTTTCATGGTGTTCTGATGTCAATCATATAAGATAGAGATCCTCATTTCACGTCGAGATTTTGGAAACAACTGCATGAATCTCTGGGTATGAGTTTACATTATAGTTTGACCTTTCATCAATAATCAGATAGCCAATTTGAACGTTTGATTCTTAAAGATATGTTGTGAGCTCGTATAATTGATTTTGAAGGTAGTTGGGAACATTACTTACCTTTGGATGGGTTTGTATATAACAACAGCTTCCAGTCGAGCAACCAAATGACTCCATATGAAGCTTTATATGGTCAGAGGTGTTGAACACCATTATGTTGAACTAAATTGAATGAAAAAATATATTTGGGTTAGATTTGATTTGAGAAGTTGAAGATAAGGTTCATGTAACACCCCTAACCCGTTTCCGTCATCGAATTAGGGTTATGGAGTGTTACTGTACAAAATAGAACGTTTAACTTTAAAACAGAATAATAATTCAACTTACAAATTAATTTCTAATTACTCAATTTAATCATGGCAGTAATACACATTTGGGCCTTAAACCGAGTATTTGAGGCCCTAAAAATAAGTTAGAAGTAATCGAGGATCAATTTGGACAATTCAGAAAATTTTAAGAAGAATATGAAAATTTGAGAGACAGAGGTCACACGGCCGTGCGACATAGCTCAGATTGTATGGACATTCGAAGTGGAGTCACACGGCCGTGTCCCATCTCGTGTGTGTATTCGATGATGGGTCGTGCGGCCATGTCGCAGGCCGTGTGCTCCATAATTAGTCCCTAAAACAAGCCATTTTAAGATCAAATATTCCCTAACAAGCTACCCATTCACACACACACTCAAAGGCCCTAAACACACTTAAACAAGACCAAAACATGCTAAAATCATCATATATACAACACATTTCTATCATTCAATCAATGTACCCTCATTGGTACCAAAAAACATACATCCAATTAGTTCAACCAATTTTCATGGATTAAAGCATAAAACCTACATCATATATTTAACATTCAATCAATTTTAGCTTCAAATAAACATAGAACAAGTCATATAATTACCATATACTTAAAAGTGACTAAAAGATACACACTTGCTAAATATTATAAGTTCAAACAACTATAGACACAAAAGCACAACCATACCATAATAGTCAATTAGCATACACAACAACTACCATTACACAAAAGCCCTATACATTCCATTTATAACCTTAGCCAAAAATAACTCAAAAACTACCAAAGTGGTTGCTAGATAGTGTGATAGAACTCCGGCAAGCTTCCAACTGATCGAGCTTCCTATGATCTACGAAACAAAGGAAACACAACTACGTAAGCAGCTAATGCTCCGTAAGCTCATAAAAGAAAAACTTAAACTTACCATTTCTCCACATTTAAACATTCAATCTTACTTAGTAGTTCATTTAAATACTTGATATTCCTATTCAATATAATCCACACCATTAGTAGAAGATTTAACCATATAACATCATAAAACACAACAAATACCATGAAGTGAATTGCATCCATTATCTTACTCATATGATTACTCAATAATCTTTTCATCCATTTGCACATATTAACTTTCTATTCCTATGAACATAAATATCCATGATATTGCATACAAACATGTCCATTTCACTTTACTTACCCGTTGAACCATCTAGAATTACATTGGATACTCGGGAATGCTCACACATAGTGTGCCTTTCCATGTAACCGTAACCTTTCTTTTTCAATAATGCTCACATGAGTTGTGAAATGGGCATGCTCACACGAGCTGTGGGTCAGAATGTTAGCTACATGATGCTACTTACACGAGCTATGGAGTATCCATAACAAATGCAGGACCTTAGCCATCGATAGGATATTCAAGACCAGCACCCGAAACATATAATCCTTAATGACATGTCATTTGTATCCTAAGTATTCTCTAGGTTCAAACGAGACTTTTAAATCGTCAAGTACTTTATTATCGTATTATTACTGAAATAAATATATTTAACATATCATCGATGAATAATCAACCAAAATAATACGTAATTAACACAAAACTAATTCGACAACTTAGCTTTGCCTCGATTCAAATCTGATTGGTTCTTTTCCTTATCTAACTAATAATTTAACTCTGTAACACCCCATACCCGAGTCTGAGACTAAGACTGGATACGAGACATTACCATGCTTGAACTCACTTAATCTTGTGCTTACAGACTATAAAATTTCGTTCCGAATTAAAAAATCCTCTCTCTTAATCAAAACAGGCATTTCATGGGCCTACGAGGCCTCAGACTTGCATCCCGAAACTTTCAGAACTCATCTGGATACTTTCTCTCCAAACAGGAGTCACACGTCCGTGTGACTTGGGACACGCCCGTGCACTCCTAAAACATGCCCGTGTCTTTCACCCGTGGTGGATAATGGCAATTTACACACGGCCTGGACACACCCGTGGCCCCAAACCGTGCCTAAAACCCCAGCATTCTGCCAATGCCCCACGGCTAAGGCACACGCCGTGCTTACCACCCGTGGTGCACTGCGACTACCTTAACACGGCCTAAAGTCTAAACACACGCGTGTGTGTGATGGTCCGTGGTCTATTCTCGACTTAAGATACAATGGTGCAGGTGCACGCGGCCAGACACACGCCTGCAGTGTGTCCATCCGTATGGGCACTTAGAGGCTATTTCCCAAGCCAATTGCCACCCTGAAAAGCTCAATTCAGCAACTCAAGTATTACATCTTTCATGAACAATACAACATGCTTCATTGATATCAATAACATACATACTTAGTCAATCTTGGCCAATCAGTTAGCCATTTACAAAGAATAATAAACTTGATAGCCCATACTTTTGCCCTTTCTAAGACATATACTCAAAATGAAATGTTTCCTATACATGCCATACTTAATATAATTTCAACTTGGCTATACCAAAATAAGGATTGATAGTGTGCTTCGAGCTCCGACTTCAACGATCCACAAGTTAGCTTGGCGGGACTACATAGAAAGAAAGAATAAAAGACGTAAGCATTTAGCGTAGTAAGTTTGCATAATGCTCATAGCAATATACTTGCTTAATATAAACCATTTGACATAAACAATGGTATCATAAATTTCAGCTATAAAGCTTACTTACTCATACTTGATTCGTACATATCTCATGAAACTTACTAGTCTCATTCTTGAGAGGTAAACAAGGTACCTGTATCACTTGATCACATTGATCAGCATACTTTAGCATAATAATCATAATCTATAACTTATCATTCATAACATGAATAATACTCATTCTCAACTTGATGATAACTCTACTTACTTACTTTCTTGATATCTCATTTAAACTTTACTTGTTTACCCAATGAATTTCTATGAATAACCGAGGATACTGAATCTCATCTCACACGCTCGATGCCAAAGCCATATCCTAGATACTGTCTTACATGGAATCTCTCATCTTGGTTTCGAGGCCATGTCTTGACATGGGCTTATACGAAGTCTTTCTCGTGAGTTCCCTTGGGAACTAACCATTGCCATGTCTTGACATGGTCTTACTTGGTACCTTTATTCATGAACTGGTCAATGCCGAGCCTTGGCTTGGACTTACATGGGATCTCTATCTCTTGATAGCTTTTCAATGCCAAGACTCGTCTTGGACTTACATGACATCTTTGCTTGGAGACTCACCAATGCCATGCCTTGGCTTGGACTTACATGGGTATTAATCTCATAAAAACTCTTCAATGCCAAGACTTTTCTTGGTCTTACATGATAACTTGTCTGATTGCCGATGCCATGCCTCGGCTTGGACTTATACGGACTTTCTCATTTCATGTGATAGATCGAGTATCCTAAGCTATTCATCTTCAATCGGGGCTTTCTCATGCTTGATCTCATTGATTACTTTGTTTAACATAACATTAAACATTTTCATGATAATATTGTACATTATACTAAGAAATTCAATGATATTAGTCATAAAGCTTAGAAATCATGCAAACTTACCTCGATATACAAAAATGTATGTAGATATGCAATTTAGTCCTCGACTTTGTTCTTGCCTTGGTTTCGATCCGGGCTTCATTTTTCTTGATCTATAATCACAAATAGATCATTTAATACTCACATTGACTAAAATGACTCTTAACACATACTTTGGAAAAATACTGTTTCGCCCCTATACTTTCTCATATTTGCACTTTTCCCCCAAGGGTCGTAAAATGAATCTCACTCAACTTTCTTAAACTTCATGCTTAGCTGATTCATTTTCTCTACTATAGCAATCATCAATCCCCACTATTTCTAATAGGTATGACCAATTCCATAACTTTTACAAACTAGTCCTTACTAGCATTTTTCATGAAATTCACTTAGAAAAAGATGTTTATCTAACATCAAACTCTCATAAACTTCCATAAAAAATATCATTTTACAAGCATGTCACTCTTGGGTAGATTTTTGAACATGCATCTTAGCTCATTTTATAGCTAAAAATAGCTAATTCATAATACGAGAACTTCAAAAACACGAAGAATATTAAAAACGAGGCTAAGATGAACTTACTAGCAAGCTTGAAAAAAATGAAGAACCCTAGCTATGGAGTCTCCAAATTTTCAGCACAAGAGGAATAAGATGAATGAAATTTTTATCATCTTTTTCCTATTTTAATCATTTATTAGACAAATGACCAAAATGCCCTTCTCTTTAAAAATTTCCCTTTTACTAACTCATGTCCATTTTTGTCCAAAACTTATAATTTGGGAAAATTGCTATTAAGGACTTCTAATTAATATTCTAAAGCTATTTCATACAAAAAGCTTCTAGAAACTCATATTTTGCAACTTTTGCAAATTAGTCCTATTTGATCATTCCATGTCAATTTCACAAAATTTCTACATGGAACTTTAATACTATCATGCAAACATGTCATAAACCTTAAGAACTCAATTTACTAACTCAGATTTGTGGTCTCGCACCACTATTCCGACTAGGCCCTGAATCGGGATGTTACAAACTCAATTAAGTAATTGAATTAACTTTAAATATCCAATTCAACCTATAATATATATTAATATGAAATTACAAAATTACCCCTAATATTTTAACTTATAAACAATTTAATCCTCAAATCCTTAACTTATGAATTCTTCATTTTCTATCACAAAACATACTAGTCGATTTTTACTAAGGTCCTAAACAGCCCATATTTACTTAAAATTTCACATTAACCCTAAGGAATTTTATACTTTTAACCAATAAATCCTTAACCCTAATTTCATCAAAAATCACTAAAATTTACTTAACAAATCATGTTCATTTAACAACTAAATTTAATAATCTACCAACTAACATCATAAACTTATCAAATTATTTCATGGAAAATCCCCCAACCTTTAATAGTTTTGCAAATTAACCCCATGGCTAACTAAACTAAGCTAAGACGAACTCAAAAACATAAAAAAACAAAAAAAAATGGGGCTCAAAATCTTACCATGCATGAACAAAACCATAACCGAAAGCTTTTTCCCCCTTTAACATATGTGTACAATTTAGAACAAAATAAAATTGATGAAGATGATATTTATTTCATCTTTATTCTATTAGTGTTAACTTATTTATTAAATTACTAATCTAATCTTTAAGAATAATTAAAACTACAATAAAACCTATCCATAAACATCCACTACCCTTAATTATGGTATATTTACCTTCCAAGTCCATTGATTTACCTATTCAAAGTCATTTGACCCCTTTTATCTAATAGAACCCACTTTTGCAACCTTTACAAATTAGTCTGTTTTACTTAATTAACTAAAGAAACATTAAAATTTCTTAATGAAAATTTAGTACAGCCCCAATATAACCATATAAACATTGAATAAAAACAAAATATTTACTCACTTATCGGAATTGTGGTCCCGAAAGCACTATTTTCGACACCACTAAAATTGGGCTCTTACAGTTTAGTTGATTCGCGATAGAGTAAAAGCAACTTTAGATAGATAGAAGTCGTATGAATTTGAAACGAAAGGATATCGAATATTAAATAAGGGATAAGATGTTTCTAAAAGTGTCTTTGTGGATAAAGGTTTTATGCTTTGGTCGCAAGGAAAACTGAGTCCAAGGGACATTGCATTGTTTGAAAGTATCGAATGGGTTGGTCTGATAGCTTATTGTTTGGCATTACCTCTAGAACGATCGAACTTGTGTGTAATTCTAGTTGAATCAATTGAGATTCAACCTAATTTCTCCTTTAAAGAGGAACCAATTGAGTTTTTTGCTCAAGAGGTAAATGAATTACAAAATAAGTATGTATCGTTAGGAAAAGTTCTATGGTGATGTTATACTATTGAGGAAGCCATGTGGGGACTCAAAGAATTGATGTAGTTGCAAAGTCCCCACATCTTTCTTGGTAAATTTCAAGGGTCATAAAATTCAACGGTTACAAAATCCTTTAAAGAGGGGAGAATTGTAATGAACCTGTTTTCGAAGGTGTCAAAAAATTTGATTTTGGACATGATTAATTGAGTTGATTTAGTAAATATTTAAAATAGAATAAATACGAGTCAAGCATGGACCATGAAGGTCGAATTATTAAATGTTAAATTGCTTAATAAAAATAATACAGAGACTAAATTTTTTAATGAACAAAGTATGAGGAAATTGATTTTAAAATTAGCAAGTGCCTTAAATGGCAATTAAACTAATGTCGTATTAGCAATCAAACGATTTATAATTTATGAAACATGATTAATTACTAATGTGTCATCACTTTCCACTAATTAGCTTTATAATTTAGTAAACCATTAAATTATGTAATTAAAAAAATTACCTTGCTAATTAAAAGTATATATACATACATGTTAAGCATCATCTTTTTCTTCTCCGCAAATCGATTGGAAAAGAGAAGAATAAGCAAAGCTCATTTCTTCATTTGATCATTAAGTTCGCAAGATAAGTGACCATGTTTCCTTTTAAATTTCCTAGGTTTCTTTAGTATGAAACTAGTTCTAGTTAACCCATTATTCAATTTAGTGAACTAGTAAGTTAGGTATGAATTACCATTAATGAAAAACTAGAAGAAGTTGAAGGTTTAAGGGCCAAATTCATGCATGTTGATAGTAATTAAAATTATAGTTTTATATGTTAAAATTTAAGTGAAAAGTGTTAAAGTAAGTGTCTCGAAATGTTTCGGTTGATGTGCAAGTATACATTATCGTTGACAAGTAATAAAGTGATAAGTATATCAAGGATCATCTCCACAGGGATTATCTATGTAAATCAAGTATTTCAAAATTAATTACTAGCAAATTGGTCGGTGATGAAAATAAATTTAAGTGATGGGTTTGATAAAATTAAACTAACACAAATAGGCTTAAAATTAAATTAAATAAATGAAGGAATGTGCATGCAAGTCTTTCAGAGAAATCTCAATATCATGCATGTGTCATAATAATTCTCATTCCTAACTTAGAAATATTTAAATACTGCTAATGATGTTTACGGAAAATTCCATGGAAACTTGGTATTTATTAATCCTATTTTAATTACTAGTATTTTGGCTTCTCTCGAAGTCTGAAGTTTAACCTTTTATCTGCATATGTCTATGTCTGTTACGACTTCAAGATTACCTTTTCAGGGATCGTCTATGGATTCAACTTATTAAATTATTAAGTATAGCATATGTCTATGTGAACAACTTCTTAAAATTAATAAGTAGAAAATTAGATTAATGTGAGGTAACAGTAATATTTCTATACTGAAATAGTTTAATCACATGAATACTAGGATTATGTAAGGTAATAAGGTTCTATCGAATTATTACAAACTTTAACCTAATTCTCTCGAATATAGATTAAACATGCACCATTCAGATAGTGTGTCAATTAATCACAGTTCGGTTAGGATTTAATAATTAATTCAGTCGCATTCCCCACATTTATAATGCATGAATAGCATAGTTACAATTTTATCTTAATGCATAAACAATTGAGGAACATAACATCACTAACAGTATAAATAATATAATCTATGGAAATTAAATTATTCTAACACTGAAGGAACTAAAGAACCATAATTATATTTAAAATATAAAATTTAATTGCAAAAATGTTTTTAAAATTGAACAACAAGAAATTAAAAGAGTAAAGGGAAAGAAATGCAAAGTCATTTCCGATGGTTCTCCGTGGCACAGCTTCCTTGATCCTCCCTTGTGCTTCACTCCTTGCCGAAGCAATCTAGCCAAAATGCTCCTCCAATGGTCGAATGGGTTGCTTTCAAAGATGGATGATGGATGAATGAGGGATGATGAAATGAGGGAGTAAAGGTTGGTATTTATACTAGTACGGAACAAATTTTATATGCTAAAAAAAGCAAGCCAATCCTCCTTCCTGTGGCCAACCATCTTTAGAAAATGAATAGGAAGGATGACTTTGCTAAAAATAACTAGTCCAAGGCATTTTTCAGGGAGGGAGTTGAACGGTCACTTATCAATTTTTTTGGGGATGTTTTGTAATTTTTTTCCAAGTCTAATGAAACTAAATTAAATATGAAATGGACGGTTGACTATTTGTAGTTGAATTTTGGCTCTTTCCTCCTTAATTGGACGGTTTGGCTTCGAAATTGAGCAACAAGCTTAACTACTTCACTGATCCAATTTTCGAGTTGGGCCAAGTTGTCTATTATCCCTAAACCCTAAACCCTAAATCATAATTCTAATTAATTTTGGATTTCCATAGCTGATTTATTATCAACCTTCCTTTGCATGGCTTTTGCTACAGAAAACTGCTACAGCATTAAGTAGGAGAGCTTCGAGACCAATTTTCCTCCTATTGTACAAAACTATGTCAAATTAGCATGAAAATAACAAAAAATGTTAATTTGTCTTTAATTTTGTCATTTTAAGTAATTTTTTAATAAAATTACAAAATTAATTATTATAATACTCTGAACTTGCATGAATTACTAGTAAAAAGGTGCTGAAAAAGTCTATATAAATTGAAGTTATCACATACCCAAACTTAATTCATTGTTCATCCCGAGTAATGCAAACTTACATTAGAACTCAAAGAACCATTTTTTTTTGCAAAAATCCCTTCAAACGAAATCAAATCCTTCCAATTGTCATGTGTTTAGAAAAAAGCATGCTTAAAAATAGAAAATTTGAAAACATGCAACTACAATACACATAACACTCAGTTATTCCAAATATTAAGATGCTAACAGAAATATGTAGAAAATACTTCCCTTAACAAATGTGTGCTAAATGCTTCCCAATCAAATTTTATTTCTTTCGATTAAACTAGTTAGTATCCCTAAGTTTAATTTGTGTCTTCATATGTTGAGCTCGGTAATTCCTCTCCACTAATGTAGTCGGCATAGTAATCCAAATCAATAGGTCTTTCATACGGTTGTAATGGGGCAAGGGTTAAGGTATGGAAAAGAGATAGATAGTTTTTTTTAGGCTAAAAACATTAGACTTAGCTTACCTCAAACCTTCCAACTATAATTACCCTCAAGAACATCAATTCTGTTGTATTTTAGTACTAATGCTCACTATACATCTTTTTTAACAACTGCTCTTTTTTTAAGCATATTGCTTTCTTCGAGCAAATAATTCAACATTTCAAGCATTCCAGTATTCTTCTCTACTCCCCCAAACTTAATCAAAAATTTCATGGGTTAACTTATACACAATTACTAAGTTCAGCATTTTTTACATGATTAAGCTTAACATAAAAATAATTGAAATAAAATAATTTTATACATACTAAAGTTAACATAGTTAAGAAAAACTTAAATTTCTGAGCAATATTTTACTTAAACATAACTTGATGGAAAGAATTCAACTTTCGTCAAAAATCCCAAAAAAGAAGGGACAAAATAAAGAAGTCAATGAAAACTGTGCACCAGGTAGGATCTCAGGAAAGGGAGGTAAGTCAAATTGACTGCTTAAATACCAAACCTGTCCTTAACATATCCAATCCTAGACATGCACATAACATTTACTACACTTCTTATTTTTCGTGGACTTGAAAATTTTTATTTGCAAATATGCCCAATTTATTCATAATTGCAACTTTAATTTTTTATTATGCAAAAAACCAAAATAGAAGGAAATAATTAATTCTAAAATGTCCTAAAAAGAAAAGAAAAAGAACACCCCCTTATTTATTTGGTAGAATCCTCGCTATTTGAAATTGTTTCCACTTTTCCACAATCCTTTGTGTGTTTAGCTCTTCTCTCCAGAGTGATGAATTCGTCTCACTTGGATTCCGAAGTTGGCATCCATGGATCGAAGACAAAATCTAGAAATTCAAGCACAAAATTAAATGGGTCACGTGTGAGTTTTCTAGATGCACCCCTTATCAAACCGTCTCAGATTTTTGCATATCTCCAATAAGCTTGCTATTGTTGATCCATGTGCTGTAGGATGCTCATGATTTCATTTTGGCCTAATTGTGCAGTCGCTTTAGATGATGGAAAGGTAGGTATAAGCTTGGTCCATTCAGGAATAATAGGTCCAGCGGGTGTCATGAAATTAGGCACCGGCTCAACTGGATGATTGGGTGGTTTTGTATCGGATTGTTCATCAATGAGTTGCTAGCAATGCCAACTACTATTCTAGCAACGTCATTATCCATGATATGGCATTGGTGGTTTCTTGCTTTGAAATCTACGTAAGGAAGTATGTGAGATTGCAAGCATAGTAATGTTGTAACGCCCCGAATTTGGGCCAAGAAGTATTGGGCCTTGAGTATGGGTCCGTAAGGAGGCTGTAAATAGGTATTTAATTGTGCAAGGAAATGACACAATTAAATGTCTGCTCAAGTGGTTAAGGGTCCTGAGAGGAGTTGGAAAAGTCTTGGGTTCAAACTTGGGCTTTAGCAAAAATTTTGGTTTTAATTGAATAAAACCCTGGATGCTTGGATGTAGGCCTTTCAAATTATTATGTTAAAAAAATGACACAAGGAAGCACGTGGTCTAGTGGTTGTGGCGTCATTAAGGTTGTAAGGGAGCCTGGGTTCAAGTCTTGGCTATTGAAATTTATTTTGGTTTTTCTTTTAAAGGAACCTGAACTTTGGCCTATAGACTTTTTTATTAATTGAGGATATTTTGTGATACAAAAGAGCTTGTGGCAAGGAGGCAAGTGGCGTGTTGAGCTATTGAGGGGGGCTTGGGTTCGAATCCCCTTGTAAGCAAAATATAATTATTTTGCTACATGGGGATGGTAAGTGGTTGAATTGGATTGAAACTCTAGAAGGTTGTTGTGGACTTGGTAAAAGGGTGAAGTTTGAATTTGTCATGGAGAAATTGTAGGAGGAAAAAGGGGAATTTGAATTGGATGGTGGGGAGGTTGGAGGAGGGACTTTAGGAGCAGTTTAAGGGTGGTGGATGGTTTGAGTGATTTGGGGAGGAAAATTCAAGATTTTGAAAGGAAAGAGGGGTGTGTGCCGAATGAGAATTTTGGCTTATCAGCAATCGACTTTGAGTAGTCTTTTACTCTCTAATTCGGTGGCTTGAAACATTTTGGTTATTTTTCTTTCTTGGAGGCCGATTTGTGCTAAGAGTGTGGGCAGTATCTTTTCGTTTTTGGTCATATCGAATACCTTTCGGGTTCTTCTGTTCTCTACTTTGCATTCCTCTGCAAACCTCCGGTCAAACCGATTCTTTTTCTCTCCTCTACCTCTTCACACTTTTGCCGAATATTTCTTTTCTCTCTCAATTGGTTGATGTGTTTTTGGCCAAACACATTGTTATCTCCTCTCTTCTTTCTTTCGGCTTTTCTCATTTCCCTCCTCTTTTGCTAGAGCCGAATAACCTCTGAACTTCTGTGCTAGTTGAATACTTGGTCTCAGGGGAGTGCGATTGTTTCTTCTCATGCCTCGGTTTATGGGTGTGTTGTGATGGTGGCCGAATACTTCTGTCTCTCAGTCTTAATTCCACAGTTTGGGTAAGTTGCGATACTCCTGGTTCAATTATTTGCGTATATGATATTAGTTATTGAGTCGCGAATGGGATGCAGGTAGTTTTTTTTAAGGACTTGAAGTGAAGTGATCTCCTGCGACGGCCTGAGTGAGATTGATTAAGGCGGGTGATAGGTAAGCCTCCGAACAGGAGTTTTGGGTTAAGGTTCTCTTCAATTGATTGATAAGCGACTAATCGAAGTTTCTGATTGTGTTAGGTTGGTGTTCTTGTGGGTTAGTGGAACGGTGGAAATGTGCAAGTGTACACAATCGTAACAAGTAATAAAGTGACAAGTAAATGTCGAGTTATCGTACCCACAGGGACTGTAAAAGAATTATTTATGAAAATGTTTTCAAACAATTTGGTGAAGGAAAAATATTTGGATTTAAGAAATATTTAAAAACTAAAAATAAAACAAAGAAAAATAAAATAAAACAAAGTTCTAATGCACGATTTCAAAAACTGATTTTAATCAAGATGATATAATTGTGTTGGATTAATAACATTTCTTACCTTAGAATTATTAAACTCGTGTTTATACTTATTAAAACATGGAAACTCGGTAATTTGCTAACTTATGAACATATTTACAAATAAATATCCATTAATCTCTTATACATATTCCTATGCAAATTCAAATGACTAAACAGACTTCTAAAAGTAAACATGTTGTCGCACATACATACTTATTAAATTAAATTATCTCTCGCATATTCCTATGTTGATTCAAATGATTAATTCAACCTAACAAGCATATAAAAGATCATGTGAAGTAACAAAGTATTCTTACCTTGAAACAATTTAATCACAAAAATCCTGCAAGTTATGCAAGGCATATGTATCATCAAATACAATGCTAATTTAATCTTCAGCTTCCTTAGAAGAATTAAACATGCATAGATTAAGTATTGTGTCCATTAATTACAATTTCAATGCGTTTAAATAATTAATTCATTAGCTATCTAAACAATTATAATGCCAGATAACTTAACGTAATTTTACTTAATCAAACATTTTATCGAGGCCTTTAACAGCATAAACACAATTTTAATAATTCAAGAGGACGAAATGCGATCAACCCAACACGAATTAAATTCAAGCTAAATTGATTAAATTAAACATTCCAACAGCATAAATATTCATAAACATGTTTGTCAAAACAACAACGAATAATTTAAAGAGATAAGGAACAAGAAACAAATCCGGTGTTTCTCTGTGGCTTGTCTGTTTGCTCCCTTCTTCGTTCTTCGTTTTCCTCGGCTATCAAGGTGGCTTATGAACACTTAAATTGCTGCTTCAAATGGCTGGAAAAACACCTCTTTCCCAAGAGGAGAAATCGGCACAAGAACACCAAAAAGGGAGAAGGGAAAATGGGAATTGAGAGAAAGTGAGAGAGGAGAATGTTGGATGCTTGAGGTGTGTTTTGAATGAGTAGCTAGGGGGTGTATTTATAGCTGATCAAGGCTGCTAAAAATAGAAAATATCAGCAGCAAAAGAGGCCTCCCTTGGCCGGCCATCCCATGTGGCAAAGTTGAAGAATTCAACTTTGCTAATTATAGCATGGGGCAATCTACAAAGCCATAATTTTTGGAGGGGTTTGAATGCAGTTTTGAAAGGTCTTCAAGGGCTTCTTTGCAACCTTAGTTAATCAGCTAATAAGCTGATTTTGGCCATCATTGTGGACGGTTTGGGCTGCCCAATTGGTGGCTGGTTCGGTTCAACTGATTCGATTCAACTAGTGCGGTTTAACTGGACCCTTTTCCATAATTAATTAATAATAATTTATTTAGCCCAAATTAAATTGGGAATAAATTAAAATTAATTATATTATGATTAAATCTTCATAATTGGACCGTCTTGGGCTGGAAATAAATTTTCCTTGAACTTCAAATTGCTTCTCGGTTTTGTTCTTGAGCGATGTCTGTAGCTGAAGTGATTTTCGCCCTTTGTGCGATTCTGTCGAAAATAGTCAAAATAAATAAAAATTAATTATAAAATTAATTAAAATTCATCATGTTCATATTTTTAGCACAATTTAATTATTTTATAATATTTAATTATTTTCCGACAAGAATTTACTCAAAACCACATGAATTTGGGTCAAAAAGGGCATGAAAAAGTATATAAATTTTTGTGTTTCCACACCCCCAAACTTAATTCATTGCTCGTCCCGAGTAATGCACAAATTTGAAAAGAATTTTCTCAGAAACACCTTTGAAAAATTCCTTCAGAACAACTTTTTTCTCAAAATTATGAATTTGATATACTTAGGCTCAAAAATAAGAAATTTGATAATTATGCTACTTAAGTATACATATTGTTCAAATTACCTCCAACAATTATTATACTAGCAAAATTAGACTAAATGTTTCTTAATAAAGACATGTTCCTCGTTACCAATTTGATTTTAATTCCTTATTCAAAAAGTAAACTGCAATCATTAAGCTTAACTAATGTCTTCATATGTTGAACAGAGCAATTTCTCTCCACTAATGTAGGTAACATTGGAATTTTGAATCAATAGGTCTTTAGTAAGGTTGTAACGTGGCTGGGCTTAGGGGTAGGTGAAAAATATACAAATTTTTGGCTTAAAAACCCTAGACTCAAATTTTTTTAACTTTGAACCTTGAATTTTCACCCTTGAGACCCAACTTATGCTCTTTCGATCACTTCTTCCATTTTTAGTACATGTTTTTTTCAAAGCTCAAACTCGAGCACTTGCTTCATGTACTATAATTTTTGAGCATTTGATACATCTTTTCAACTCCCCAAACTTATTTTCAAACGATCTTACGAATAGTCTTTGAATCTAGTGTTTGGGACAATTTTAGAAGTAATGAAGAGAAAATTGATGGCTAAATATTGCATAGGTCCAAATAAAATTAGGCCATATAGTCTCAAAATTGGGTTTCAAAGGATAATTTTATCGAATTCGGCTTGAAAGGCTCAAACGGTCCAAACAACAGTTGCCTAAATCATTTTCAACATTCCATGCTTCCTAGGATTTCGCCTCAAGAAATTACTAAGTCAATTCTAAAGACTTAAACTTTCATGCATGCCTAATTTTTTCGTAGGGAATTAAAAATTTTATGGTGCAATTTACATGCTTTATTAAAAATACATTCATACCATTATTAAGCTAACATAATAATTTATTGAAATAATAGAACTTTATTAATACTAGAGTTTAGCATACTTAACAAAATTTCAAATTATTGAACAAAATATATCCTAAGCATAACTAAAAGAAAATTTTATTCAGTGGAATCAATTCAAATTTTGGTCCCCTACTTAAAGTGAACAATGTCCTCATTGTTTAAAGTGAATAAATACTATACACCGGGTAGGATATTAGAAAAGAGGAGGTGAGTCAAATTGATTGCTTAAGTACTGTGCTCTTTCTAAAATCCAATCCTAGACATGTATATATCTATTGCCACACTTTAGCCTTTGAGACTTGTTTAGATTTTATTCATGATTCCTATCTCTTGTTTTATTGTGCAAGAATAAAAATTCCTAATTAACCTAATCCTAGAATAACTGAAAATAAAAATAAACTAAAGTTGAAGTCCTCCCCTTTTTTATTTGTTTACCGATCCTTCCGATTTTGACTCATCTTTTGCTCCATTAGTATTGTCTTTGTAGGAATCGCCTTGCTCTCTCTTCAATGATGAAACCCATGGTTCAAATATGAAATCTGGAAACTCAGGCACAAAAATAAATGGGTCATTATAAATTTTCTTGAGGGCACTCCTCATCGAATCATCTCTTATTTTTGAGTATCGCCAATAGGCTTGTCTTCGCCATTGCATGTGTTGCATTAAGTCCATCAGCTTCAACAGCTCATCACGACGATCTGGGCTAGGCGGTGGAGCTCTAAACATTGAGGGTTCGATATCAGGTTCAGCTTCTGGTTCCATTGGACCTGCCTCATTTGATTGCTCTGGTGGGATTTCTATGGGTTCATCTTCTGCTTCTTCAGGATCCTCGCTCTCTTCAATTCATTCTTTGAAGAAGCAGAATCTCCGGCCACTCGGTAGAGGTCCCAATTGGTGATTGTGCCTTGACTATACTCTGTCTTCTTCACGTCCGCAAGGAGTTTTGCTTTTAACCATAGAATTGTGATCCTAAAGGGAAAATAGGCTGGGCCAGAGCGTCTAATGGCACAATTTCGCATTTCTCTCAGGATGATTTTGCCCACATCAATGGTCTTTCCGGTTAAAATCGAGTATAGTAGGACCATTCGCTCTAATGAAATTGTTGTCCCGTGTGAACTAGGCATAAGGCTGAAACGAATGAAGTAGAACCATACCTTCGCGAGTGGTGTCAAATACTCTCTTCGACACGTGTGGATTCCTTGTTTTGACACAGTCCACTTAGAACCTAGAACTGTGAGTTCCTTGAGGATCTCTTGTAGATTTTCAGGCTTAATATTGCTCAACAGAGAGGAATATTCATCTTTGTCGAAATCAGGTAATTCAAAGAACTCATTAATAGCATTAGAATTTATTGGTACCTTGATTCCGCGGACTGGAACTTCGGTCAATTTGCTTGAAGTTAAGTTCGCGTAGAATTCACGAACTAATTCCTCATCCACACTTGGTCTCTTTTCACAAAACAATTCCCAATTGAGGGCTTCAGCAACTTGTCGAATACGTGTCATAAAGTCTCTGTAGTTTCTTTCTTTCAATGTGAAGCCTTTCTCTGGATGCATCTGTTGATTTTTGAAGATACTTTTGTATCTTACTTTGGCTTTTTCACAGTGAAATTGTAACATCCCAAAGATGGGGCTATTTGGAAGTAAATTATTTTTCTTAGGTTGAACCACTGTGATATTATTTCTGGGAATATATGGGTTAATCTAAGGCCTTGAGTAGGCTTGGTTTGGTAAAAATTTCAGTTTTTAATTTTAAAGGAAGGGAGCCTTAGCAAGTAGGGGTTATAAGAATAAATGTGGATAATTTGACATAAAAATCAGCTTGGTAAAGTGGCAAAAGAAGGCCACTTAAGAGCAAGCTTGTGACGCCACAGGGGATAGGGAGAGCCTTGGTTGAGTCACAAAATTCCCCTTTCTTTTTGCACTATGTTTGGGCGGCACAAGTGGGAGAGTCTTCCTCCTTTAAACTCTTTTATTATTATTATTAAAAGATAATATGAGCATTTAAAATTAGACTTTTATTTGTTCAATTTTAAGGATAATAAGGAGGCTATTTTATTTATGGATTATCATGGGATTAATTAGAGTTGGCAGAGGAAAAATAGGCATTTGGGTATTCAAATTATTTTGAATACTTTCAAAGGGAGTTTAGCCGAAATTTGAACTCCTTTGGAAGGAGTGGACGGCAAGTAAAAGAGGGGGGGAATGTGCCGAATTTGCTAGTCTCTTCCTCCTAATTTTCGGCTAAGCAATCACCTCTCTTGTTTTCTTTCATTCCTTCTCAAAACCGATTTCTACATCACCATCTTCCTCTTCTTCTACTTTTGATTTCTGACCAAAACACCTACCCTCTCCTTTCTCTCCTTTTCTTCTCCATTATTGCCAAGCCGATATACCCATTGGAAGTGCCGAATTCCTTTCTCATGTTTTTAACCTCTTTGGCCGAATACTAGGAAGGGTATAGATCTCTTTGGATTTTCGGGGTCAATCGTTTTGGTGAAGGGTAAGTATGCCGAAACTCTTTTCCATGTCCCATTCTCTCTGACGACTTGGTTAATAGAAAAGCTGAATTATTTTTGGTTAATCAATGATAGAATCGGTTCTATTTAGGTACTCGGGATTTTGAAGTATTCGATCCAAGCCTCAGTCCCTGTAAATCGGTTTTGGTAAGGATCTATTCTTTTTGGGATTCGATTAAGCCAAGGGCTACTAATAATGATGATGGCCGATTGTAAGAAGTGAAGCAGATTTGTGAACCAGGTGCCGAAGTGAGTACTTAGAGGCAAATAGGTGAGGTTTGGGTTTAATTGGTAACCCCTTTAGATTTATTTGATATGGCCAAATAGGCCATAGTACTAATCCCATAGTTGGCCGAATATAGGTACAGTGAGATCTAGGGTGGCCGACTTCTCTTTTCGGGATTTAGACTTCTCATCGACATCAGGTGTGTACATACACACTTATAGCGATTAATGTTTGTGTTAAATATATGTTGCTGTAAATCGCTTGATATAGATACGGATCTAGTACCTCAAAGGGTACAAGCGAGGATTCGGTAAGTCTCTGTTAATACGAGATTATTATGCTTTTGGGAAGCATGGTTCATATGTTACATGTGATAAATGTATGAGATCTATTCATGATTATTTGACTATTGTGGGTTAAATGAGTGGAGGGGCGTGATATTTTGTCTTTGACGAGCACCAAGTGTTTTGGTAACACTGCTGTGACTACGGTCACCAGAGGTTTGGTACCTCCGGAGGTTTGGTACCTCATAGCGACTCGTCCCCGTGGTTAACACCACCGTGGGTTGGCCCCACTTGAGATATGGGATAAATGCGCGGTGATTTGGTATCACACGATGGGTTGGCCCCATCAATCGATTGTGTCTACGGACACCAGAGGTTTGGCACCTCCAGTGATTTGGCATCACATCTGTGACTATATGTCACCAGTGGTTTGGCACCACCAGTGTTTTGGTAACACATTGTGACTACGGTCACAAAGTGGTTTGGTACCACATGGGGTAGACAAAGCGTTTGGTTGGCTAGGTTGAGGGCACATAATATTCTCGCATATTAAGCTGTTATATGTTGTGTATGGAAATGTTTTTAAAATAGGGGAAGGGTTACATACTGAGTCTTGGTGACTCACCTTCTCCTTTAACATTTTTCAGGTGACTCGTAGATGGCGGTTGAGGAGTCGGTTGGACTCGAGGTGGCCATGCAGTGGACTCGAATAAATTGAACTTTAAACTTAGCTATTTTATCTTATTATTGGTTTATTTTTATTTTGGATGTAATAAGGCCTCCATATACTTTACTTTTGTTATCTCTCATATGTTGGATACTTTGTTTAAACTATATTATTAAAATTAAATTAAAATCACATGTTTTTCTTAAGTTAACACGAAAATGTTTTATCGTGCCATCGGGCACATTTGAAATCTGTATAATAAGCTGACTCAATTAAAATTCCAAATTAAATCTAAGTATGGTTTCGGCAAGATAACCAAAAACGAGGAGTTTTCAACAAAACTTAAATTAGTTTTAAAATGGTTTCCAAAAAGTTTTCTCCGTAACAAACCAAATTCGGTCATAATGTTTGGGCCGGGTTCGGGTTGTTACAAAATTGGTATCAGAGCCCAGTTCAAAGCTCGGCTGTGGGGGCCCAAGGCCCAAAAATGTTTTGGTAGGCCTTAGGGAATGATTTTTGGGTTTGGAACGGCATGGCACCGAGTCTCCGGCACCAATCCGCCCAGGTAAGTACATCTAAACCCCTTGGTGAATTATATTCTGTAGAAGGGTAGGAAGCATGGAACGTAGAATAGTCTTATAGGACTTGGACCCTAAGGTTAGATTACTCAAACACACAAACAGAGCATAAGACTTAAGGAACTAAACCAACCTATGACTTAGTCACTGAGCTAGGGTGTGGTAACCCCCTGACGCATGTCTAGGATTGGATCGGGAAGAGCACGGTATTTAAGCGGTCCTCGTGACTCACCTCCTCTTCGCAGTATCCTACAGTGCGTAGCTTCGGTTCACCCTAACTCAGAGGGCTCAGTGGTGTGGTAACCTCTGTGCGCATGTCTAGAAAGGTTCGGTGAGAGCTTGGTATTTAAGCGGTCCGCGTGACCCACCTCCTCTTCACTCGAATTCTGCCTGGTGCGTAGCCTTGGTTCACCCTGACCAGGAGGGCTCGGTCATAGGCTAAACACAATGATTAAAACCCGAAAAGGGAATTAGCCATGTTTTCGAAAAAGAATGAAACAACAAACCCTAATGTTTTCAAAACTTGTCCAATAACTTTTTTTTCAAATCCAAGAACATTATTTTTACAACGTTATTTCTCGAAAAACTTGATGGTGGAAAATTACAGAAATGCCCTTAGGGGGTAAAATTACTAAAATGCCCTCGGTTCATAAAATATCAGTTCAATGGTTTTGCTCAAAAAAATTTCAACTATTTTACAAATATTCAACAACTTAGCTTTGGAAATCATCAGCAAAATATTTTGGTTCTAGAAAATTACGAAAATACCCCTGTAGGAAAAAGACGAAAATACCCCTGGGATAGAAATGGGCAGAAATGTCCGATGAGCGAATAGGTATGGAAAGTATTAAGGAATGGATGCATGAACTTCTTTGTGTGAACTAGGAAAGAAGACTGAAACATTGTTTGCTCAAAAGAATCTCTGATTAAACCTTATCCATAAAATTTCTTCGCGAGTAATAAAGTGAAACAAATGCTAACGCATAAAATTTTTCTTAATCAGATTAAAAGCGCGGTAGATAGAATGAGTTCTAGAGGACGTGGACGCCGTGGACGTGGTAGGGGTAGGATGACGGTGTATGAACGAACCCGTCAGTCGGGACAAGGTTCGAAAATGAGGTACCACCGCCACCACCACCTCCTACTTTTAGAGTGAGGAGCCGGATCGGGCCGGTGGTGAGGCGGTGTCGCAAGTCGTTTTGCGAGTCTTGGAGATGGTGGTGGGGTGGTGGAAATGTGGGAGCTCGGAAATCTGTCCCGAGCGACTCCGATCTAACTCTAACGAGCGGAGGTATTCCGGTGTGTCGAGTGGCACCCAGTCTGTGGAATCACGGCTAGAGTCAATGAAAGAATCATGGATGATCTTGACCGACCGAGGAAGAAAAAGCCGAAAAGAGGCGTAGTGTCTTCTAAAGGATGAAGCGTATCGGTGGTGGCTTACGGTTCGAGATGGGGCTACAGCAGATGATCGACTTGGGAGTATTTTAGAACCACCTATCGGGAAGAAGTATGTGGGTACAGGCTACTACACCGACGAGCAGAGAAAGGCTTTTCGGGATTAGTGCAAGGGACTAAGTCCGTGTCGGAATATGAGGCGGAATTTTTAAGGTGAGTAGGTATGCTAGAGGCATCGTGGCTACCGAACATGAGCGTGTATGTCCTTTGAGGACGGACTCAGAGATGATTTGAGGTTATTGATTGCCCCACAAAGAAAGTTCGTGAGTTCTCATCTCTAGTGGAAAAGGCTAAGGTAGCCGAAGGGATCAAGGAGGTCGTGAAGCAAAGCTATAGTAGGAATAATCGAGAAGAGAGGATTTGGGTCATTTGGATCAAGCGGTAGTGCTCGAGAAAAAGGCTAGGCCGAGTGGGCCAAATCGGCGGCAAGGCCCACGACTACTAATCAAAGGCCGACTCGGTGTAACCACTGTGGAAAGACCCATTGGGGAGGTTGTTGGACCGGTGATAAAGGATGTTTTGAGTGTGGGTCTTTGGAGCATCGTGTCGAGAGATTGTCCCGGAAACTAGCTAAGAATCACCGGAGGCGTAATCGCACTCGAGAATAGAAGTGTGGGACCACGGAGAGGGTCGTGGTAATGGCAGAGAAACAACGGTCCTAACCGAGGTCGTGGAACTCGGGCGCAGGTTCGGGCAACACGAGGCTAGGCGGCTGGCTTAGTTTACGGCGAGGTGTCGCGAGGAAGGTGACGCACCGGATGTCATAACGAGACGTTTCTAATTTTTGGTTTTCCTTATGTTGCATTGATTGATGTGGGCTCGACGCACTCGCATACATTGCTAGTAGTGTGGTAGGAACTATGGACCTAAACTCAAGCTTGCTCCTAGGGAGATGGTGTAGTTAGCCCTTTAGGTAACTCTGTAATAGTAGACAAACTTTAGAGGCGCACCCTAGAACTTCAAGGGGTAGTATTTGTAGCTGATCTGATGGAACTACCGTTTGGGGAGTTCGATTTGATCCTTGGAATGGACTGGCTGGTTAAGTATCAAGCGAATTTGGATTGCGCGGCTAAGCGCATGGTTCTTAAGACGGTTGAAGGTGATGAAGTAGTTATGATAGGTGATAGGAGGAATTACCTATCTAACGTGGTGTCTGCCTTGAAGGTTGAGAAGATGGTCAAGAAGGGTTGTGAGGCGTATTTGGTTCAAATCTGTGCTTTGGAAGCTAAGGGGTTAGTAGTTGGAAAGGTCCGAACGGTTGGGGAATTTCTTTGATGTGTTCCCGAGAAGAGCTTCCGGTGCCGCCTCCGGATCGGGAAGTCGAATTCGGTATAGACTTGCTACAGGCGGCACTTTGTGTCTATAGCACCATACCGAATGGCACCAAAGGAATTGGTGGAGCTAAAGGCTCAAATTCGGGAGCTCTTGGATAGAGGTTTATTCGACCAAGTATATCTCCGTGGGAGCACTGTGTTGTTTGTCAAGAAGAAGGGCGGTTCTATGCGGATGTGCATCGACCACCGTCGATTAAACAAGTTAACGATCAAAAACAAGTACCGTTGCCTCGGATCGATGATTTGTTTGACCAAGCCTGAAGGTGCGTCGGTATTCTCAAAGATTGACCTTAGGTCGAGTTATCATCAATTAAGGGTGAAGGTGGGTGATGTTCACAAGAGGCGGCATTACGAACTCGGTATGGGCATTTCGAGTTCTTGGTGATGCCATTCGGGTTGACCAATGCACTCGCGGCGGCATTTATGGACTTAATGAATAGGGTATTTCAACGATACTTGGACCAATTCGTCGTTGTGTTCATAGACGACATATTGGTTTATTCAAAGACAGAGGAGGAGCATGACAAGCATTTACGGATAGTTACGCAAGTATTGAGGAGAAGCGGTTGTATGCCAAATTCGATGAAGTGCGAATTTTGGGTGAGGAAGTGGCTTTCTTAGGGCACGTGGTGTCGGCGGAAGGAATTAGAGTAGACCTCGCAAGATTGAAGCGGTATTGGATTGGAAACCACCTAGGTCGGTGGGTGAAATACAAAGTTTTACTGGTTTAGCAGGTACTATCGGAGATTCGTGGAAGGATTCTCTCTAATAGCGGCGCCATTAACCAAGTTACTAAGGAAAGGTGTTCCATTTGTATGGACGGAGAAGTGAAGCAAGGAAGCTTTGATAAGCTAAGGAAAATTTTGACTAAGCTCGGTTTTAGTACGACTGAAGCGGGAAAGTTATTCACGATCTATTGTGATGCATCTCACACCGGTTTGGGATGTGTGTTGATGCAGATGGGAAGGTAGTAGCCTATGCATCCCGTCGATTAAGACCGCATGAGGTTAACTACCCAACGCACGACTTGGAGTTAGCGGCGATCGTCTTTGCTCAAGATATGGAGACATTACCTGTATGGGGAGAAGTCGATAGTCTACACGGATCACAAAAGCTTGAGGTATCTTCGACTCGGAAGGATCGAATCGAGACGGCGTCGGTGGATTGAACTACTAAAGGACTACGATTGTTCAATCGAGTACCATCGGGTAAGGCTAATGTGGTAGCCGACGCGTTGAGTGGAAGGTTGTGACGGACTTAAGAGCAATGTTCGCTCGGTTGAGTCTATATGATGATGGGAGTCTTTTGGCGGAACTCCAAGTAAAGCCGACTTGGATTGAGGAGATTAAGGAAAAGCGGTTAGTGGATGAAGGCTTGAGCGCTAAGAGGGTACAAGTTCGGGATGGTGGTTTGGAAGGGTGCAGTGCTGTCTAGTGATGGAGTGCTATGTTTTCAAGAAGCGAGCATGCATGCAGAAGGATAAGGAGTTGAGGCGGAAAATTCTCCATGATGCACATAGCAGCCCATATGCCATGCATCGGGAGGAAGCAAGATGTATGGAGATTTGCAGCAGATTACAGTGGCGGGGTTGAAGCGTGAGATAAGCGAGTTCGTAGGGAAGTGTCCGACGTGCCCCGCAAGTTAAGGTGAACATCGATTACCATCGGGACTACTTCAACCGATAAAGATCCTCAATGGAAATGGGAGAGGATCACCATGGATTTTGTTAGTGGGCTACCCTCACGCCCAACAAGAAGGATGCGATTTGGGTAATTGTGGATCGCTTCGACTAAATCAGCTCACTTCATGCCGGTGAGAATGGATTACTCACCGAAGCTAAGCGAAGTTGTATGTGGGTGAAATAGAGAGGTTGCATGGTGTGCCAGTATCGATTATCTCGGATAGGGATCCCAGATTCACGTCAAGGTTTTGGAAAGCGTTGCATCAAGCTTTGGGTACACGGTTAGATTTCAGTACGGCTTTCCATCCACAATCTGACGGACAATCGGAAAGGGTGATACAGATTTTAGAAGACATGTTAAGAGGTTGTGTCTTGGATTTTAGTGGTAGTTGGGAGGAGTACCTACCATTAGCGGAATTCGCTTATAACAATAGTTATCAAGCGAGTATTCAAATGGCTCCATATGAGGCCCTATATGGACGAAAATGCCGTACTCCTACATGTTGGACGGAGTTGGGGAACGACAAGTTCGGGTCGAGAACTGGTAAGTAGAGACGGAAGACAAAGTCAAGGTGGTTAGGTCTCGTCTCAAGGAAGCATCGAGATAGGCGAAGTCTTATGCCGATCTCAAGCGCAAGGAAATGGAGTATCTTTGTGGGAGACAAAGTCTTTACGAAAGTGTCGCCTTGGAAAAAGGTGTTGAGATTTGGACGAAAAGGAAGCTAAGCCCAAGATTCATCGGGCCATATCTGATTGTAAAGCGAGTAGGACCGGTAGCTTATCAACTAGAGCTGCCGGTAGAACTGAATCAGATTCATGACGTATTTCATGTATCAATGCTGAGACGGTATCGGTCAGATCCTTCGCACGTTGTGCCAGTAGCAGAGATTGAGGTGAACTCGGATTTATCTTTTGAAGAAGAACCGGTTCAGATCTTAGATCGAGATGTGAAGGTTCTACGAAGGAAGTCAGTGCCCTTAGTGAAAGTGCTTTGGCGGAACCATGGTGTGGAAGAAGCTACGTGGGAACCCGAGGATGTGATGCGGCAGCAATACCCCCGCCTCTTTTAACCAGGTAATTTCGAGGACGAAATTTATTTTAAGGGCGATAGAACTGTAACATCCCAAAGATGGGGCTATTTGGAAGTAAATTATTTTTCTTAGGTTGAACCATTGTGATATTATTTCTGGGAATATATGGGTTAATCTAAGGCCTTGAGTAGGCTCGGTTTGGTAAAAATTTCAGTTTTTAATTTTAAAGGAAGGGAGCCTTAGCAAGTAGGGGTTATAAGAATAAATGTGGATAATTTGACATAAAAATCAGCTTGGTAAAGTGGCAAAGAAGGCCACTTAAGAGCAAGCTTGTGACGCTACAGGGGATAGGGGAGAGCCTTGGTTGAGTCACAAAATTCCCCTTTCTTTTGCACTATGTTTGGACGGCACAAGTGGGAGAGTCTTCCTCCCTTTAAACTCTTTTATTATTATTATTAAAAGATAATATGAGCATTTAAAATTAGACTTTTATTTGTTCAATTTTAAGGATAATAAGGAGGCTATTTTATTTATGGATTATCATGGGATTAATTAGAGTTGGCAGAGGAAAAATAGGCATTTGGGTATTCAAATTATTTTGAATACTTTCAAAGGAGTTTAGTGAAATTTGAACTCCTTTGGAAGGAGTGGACGGCAAGTAAAAGAGGGGGAATGTGCCAATTTGCTAGTCTCTTCCTCCTAATTTTCGGCTAAGCAATCACCTCTCTTGTTTTCTTTCATTCCTTCTCAAAACCGATTTCTACATCACCATCTTCCTCTTCTTCTACTTTTGATTTCGACCAAAACACCTACCCTCTCCTTTCTCTCCTTTTCTTCTCCATTATTGCCAAGCCGATATACCCATTGGAAGTGTCGAATTCCTTTCTCATGTTTTTAACCTCTTTGGCCGAATACTAGGAAGGGTATAGATCTCTTTGGATTTTCGGGGTCAATCGTTTTGGTGAAGGGTAAGTATCTTGAAACTCTTTTCCATGTCCCATTCTCTCGACGACTTGGTTAATAGAAAAGCTGAATTATTTTTGGTTAATCAATGATAGAATCGGTTCTATTTAGGTACTCGGGATTTTGAAGTATTCGATCCAAGCCTCAGTCCCTGTAAATCGGTTTTGGTAAGGATCTATTCTTTTTGGGATTCGATTAAGCCAAGGGCTACTAATAATGATGATGGCCGATTGTAGGAAGTGAAGCGATTTGTGAACCAGTGCGAAGTGAGTACTTAGAGGCAAATAGGTGAGGTTTGGGTTCAATTGGTAACCCCTTTAGATTTATTTGATATGGCCGAATAGGCCATAGTACTAATCCCATAGTTGGCCGAATATAGGTACAGTGAGATCTAGGGTGGCCGACTTCTCTTTTCGGGATTTAGACTTCTCATCGACATCAGGTGTGTACATACACACTTATAGCAGTTAATGTTTGTGTTAAATATATGTTGCCTGTAAATCTGCTTGATATAGATACGGATCTAGTACCTCAAGGGTACAAGCGAGGATTCGGTAAGTCTCTGTTATCTGAGATTATTATGCTTTTGGGAAGCATGGTTCATATGTTACATGTGATAAATGTATGAGATCTATTCATGATTATTTGACTATTGTGGGTTAAATGAGTGGAGGGGCGGTGATATTTTGTCTTGACGAGCACCAGTGTTTTGGTAACACATTGTGACTACGGTCACCAGAGGTTTGGTACCTCCAGAGGTTTGGTACCTCATAGCGACTCGTCCCCCGTGGTTAACACCACCGTGGGTTGGCCCCACTTGAGATATGGGATAAATGCGCGGTGATTTGGTATCACACGATGGGTTGGCCCCATCAATCGATTGTGTCTCACGGACACAGAGGTTTGGCACCTCGGTGATTTGGCATCACATACGTGACTATATGTCACCAGTGGTTTGGCACCACCAGTGTTTTGGTAACACATTGTGACTACGGTCACCAAAGTGGTTTGGTACCACATGGGGTAGACAAAGGCGTTTGGTTGGCTAGGTTGGGGCACATAATATTACGCATATTAAGCTGTTATATGTTGTGTATGGAAATGTTTTTAAAGCAGGGGAAGGGTTACATATCGAGTCTTGGTGACTCACCTTCTCCTTTAACATTTTTCGGTGACTCGTAGATGGCGGTTGAGGAGTCGGTTGGACTCGAGGTGGCCATGCGAGTGGACTCGAATAAATTGAACTTTAAACTTAGCTATTTTATCTTATTATTGGTTTATTTTTATTTTGGATGTAATAAGGCCTCCATATACTTTACTTTTGTTATCTCTCATATGTTGGATACTTTGTTTAAACTATATTATTAAAATTAAATTAAAATCACATGTTTTTCTTAAGTTAACACGAAAATGTTTTATCGTGCCATCGGGCACATTTGAAATCTGTATAATAAGCTGACTCAATTAAAATTCCAAATTAAATCTAAGTATGGTTTCGGCAAGATAACCAAAAACGAGGAGTTTTCAACAAAACTTAAATTGGTTTTAAAATGGTTTCCAAAAAGTTTTCTCCGTAACAAACCAAATTCGGTCATAATGTTTGGGCCGGGTTCGGGTTGTTACAGAAATTTGCTTTGTGGTTTGTCAATTTGAGCGGAGGCACAAGTTCTTTTGCGAGTCATAATTAACCTGAACATAAGATGGAAAGAAAAATAAAAAATTAGTTTCTTAAAAATTTAATTAATACAAATTATTAATATTTCAATAAATTGAAAATTAAATAATTGAATAAAAATTAAACTTAAGAAAAAAAATTTCTTACCACCTTCCTCGTAAAATTTAAGAACTCTTAAAATAAATAAAAACTAATGAATCAAAAGGGAGAATTTAAAGGAGGGTTGGCTTAGGTTGGGAAAGGAGAGAATGCGCATAGGCGCAAAAAGCAACAAAGAAGGTGCGATGGGTGGCGGTGGCGCGCAAGGTGCAACGCAAAGGCGGGCCACGGGCTGGTTGGCGTGGGGCGTTGGTGTGCAGCTAAGCGCGCGAGGGCAGGCGCAGCGCGAGATCTCGACACGGGCGCCTCGTGGTCTTTGGCGTGCGGCGTCTTTGGACTCTTCTTTGGCGGAATGGTGGCTTGGGGAGTTGCGGCACTTGGTGTTTTGGTGGATGGGAGTTTGAGTGATGAGTGAATGGTGAGAACAAGGGTGCAATTTATAGATGGAGGAGTATAAATTGGAATAGAACTCTTAGAATAATTAAAGCATTAAAAATAAGAGTCCCCTTCTAATTTTACTCAGGATAAACAACAATTAATAATTAAATAAGCACATATAAATTATCAATTGTTATTTATTTACTAAGATAAATATAAAATAAAATTAATTCTAATCCTAAGCTAGGTTGATAAAAGTTAATATATAAATTATAATGAATATAATTATATATTAAAGTTTATCAATAATTTGAAAATAAAAATATTTATTTTAGATGCCTTTTAAAAATATTTACAAGAAGAGGCGCCTAGTTTTTATTATTTATGAAAATAGCAACCAAATTTGAAAAATAAATCAATTAAGTCCATGGACTTAATGAAAATTTGAAATTGAGCTGCAATTTAAAACTTGAGTCAAAATTGACCTTTTTATTTGAAAAAAAAACAAAATTTATTTTGCTATTTAGGGGCTAATTTCTTGGAAAATTATGTAAAAATCAATTCCCAGGAAAGATTGGAGGGGTCACAAGCGGTCCCGCTTAAGTTCCAATCTCCTAGACAGAATTTATTTAAACATAATGAACGAAAATATACCCTAAATAATTTATTGAAAACAAGAAAATTAAAAATCAGATAAACTGAACACGATTTTATCCCGTTCAGGGTTTTCTTCGTAATAGTGTTTCAAACGCTGAGCATTAACTTGAAAATTACCTCTCTTACCTTAGAGTTCAACAACTTCGTATGGATAAACGCGATGAATTGTAAATGGACCAGACCAACGTGACTTTAACTTACCTGGAAAGAACTTCAATCTGGAATTAAATAACTAGACTTGCTGACCTGCTTCAAACTCTCGAACTCGAATATGCTTTGAGTTTTTCTTTGAGTAATTTGGCATTTTCATATGAGAACATTCAAAATTCCTCTAGCTCGTTGAGTTGGAGCATTCGTTTCTCTTTAGCAAGCTTGAGATCCAATTTGAGTTGTCGAAGAGCCCAAAGAAGCTTTGTGCTCTAACTCCAGAGGTAGATGGCGAGCTTTCCCAAAGACCAACCTATAGGGTGACATTCCTAAGGGTGTCTTGTATGTCGCTCTGTAAGCCCATAAAGCATCATCTAGTCTCTTAGACCAATCTCATCGGTTCGGGCAAACTGCCTTCTCAAGTATGCCTTTGATCTCCTTATTTGCTAGCTCAGCTTGCCCATTTGTCTGTGGATGGTAAGCTGTAGCAACCTTGTGTTTCACTCCATGTTTATCTAGCAACCATTTTAACCACTTGTTCACAAAGTGGGTCCCTTCATCGCTGATAATAGCTCTAGGGGTTCCAAACCTTGTGAACACGTGTTTCTGCAAGAATTTCATCACAACCTTGGCATCGTTCATCGGATAAGCTTCAGCCTCGACCCACTTGGACACATAATCTGCTGCTACCAATATATACTTGTGACCAAAAGACGGAGGAAAAGGACCAAGAAAATCAATACCCCAAACATCGAACAATTCTACCTCAATGATATTTGTTCGAGGCATCTCATTTCTGTTAGTTACGTTTCCAACTCTCTGACATCAATCACAATTCTTTACGTAAGCGTATGCATCCTTGAATAGTGTTGGCCAAAAGAATCCGGCTTGCAATACTTTGGTTGCTGTATGAGTTCCTCCGAAGTGTCCCCTACTCGATTTGAATGACGATGGTATTAAATCTTGTATTTCATCTTACGTCACACATCTCCTAATCATCCGATCGCACACTTTTAAACAAATATGGCTCTTCCTAAAAATAATACTTCACATCGTGAAGAAACTTTTTCTTTGTTGATAAGTTTTATCAATCGGCATCAAACCACAAGCTAAATAGTTAGCAAAATCAAGCAAACCATGGAATATTATGGACATGATTTACCTTCATATGTGTTCATCTGGAAATGTCTCTTGGATCGATGCAGTGGAGAATTTCCCTCTTGCGGCTCCAATCTGGATAAGTGATCTGCTACTTGGTTTTCTACTCCCCTTCGGTCTTGAATTTCTAGATCGAACTCCTGAAGTAGAAGCACCCACCGGATCAATCTCGGCTTAGCATCTTTCTTGGCTAATAAGTACTTAATTACGGAGTGGTCCGTATAGACAATCACTTTGGTACCTACAAGATAAGATCGAAACTTTGTCGAAAGCAAACACAATGACAAGTAACTCTTTCTCATTCTACCGTATAATTCGGTTGAGCTCGGTTAGAGTTACGCTTGCATAGTAGATAGGATGAAAAACTTTGTTTCTTTGGCCCATGGCACTCAATGGCAAAGTCACTTGCGTCACACATCAAAATAAATGGTGAATCCCAGTCTGGTGTGACGATTATGGGTGCCGTGACTAATCGACTTTTTAGATCGTCGAAGGCTTTTAAGCATTCCTTATCAAACTTGAATATCGAGTCTTTCTCCAATAGCTTGCATAAGGGTTTAGCCACTTTGGAGAAGTCCTTGATAAACCTTCGATAAAAACCGGCGTGGCCCAAAAAGCTCCTAACACCTTTTACAGATGTTGGAGGTGGGAGTTTCTCAATAACGTCTACTTTCGCTTTGTCCACCTCGGTCCCATGTCTCGTTATCCGATGCCCTAGAACAATTCCTTCTCGTACCATGAAATGGCATTTTTCCCAATTGAGTACGAGATTTGTTTCTTCACATCGCCTCAGTACCTTCACTAGATTGGCTAAGCAATCATCGTAAGTATCTCCGAATACTGAGAAATCGTCCATGAAAACTTCCAAGTACTTCTCAACCATGTCAGTAAAGATAGACATCATACATCTTTGAAATGTAGCTGGTGCATTACATAAACCAAATGGCATGTGTCTAAATGCAAATGTACCGTACGGGCAGGTGAATGTCGTTTTGTGCTGATCTTCTGGTGCTACTGTAATTTGATTATACCCTGAGTATCCATTGAGAAAATAGTAGTAGTCTCGTCCTGCGAGTCTATCCAGCATCTGGTCCAAGAACGGCAGAGGAAAGTGATCTTTCCTAGCCGCCTTGTTTAGCTTCCGGTAATCGATGCAGATTCTCCATCCCGTAACTGTTCTCGTTGGTATCAACTCGTTGTTCTCGTTCTCCACGACCGTGATACCTCCTTTCTTTGGCACGCACTGGACTGGACTCACCCATGAACTGCCTGATATGGGGTAAATTATACTCGCATCCAACCACTTGATAATTTTAAGACATCTTTCATGATGGGGTTCAGTCTCCGTTGTCCATCAATCGTTCCTCTCTCGCCATCTTCTAATATGATCTTGTGCATGCATACAGATGGGCTAATACCGCAAATATCGGCTATAGTCCATCCGATAGCCTTCTTGAATTGTTTCAAAACTATGATAAGTTTATCTTCTTGTTCAGTAGTTAATTCTGCTGAAATAATCACAGGCAGAGTAGAGGCGTTACCTAAATAAACATATTTTAGGTGTGAAGGTAATACCTTGAGTTCTAACTTAGGTGGCTCCTCGATTGATGCTTTTGGTGCATGTAATCTCTTTTCTCTAATTCCAAAGATTCAAAATAGGATTTGGATTAAATCCCTTTTGATTAGCTCCTAGCAAAGCTAAGCATTCATCTTCTTCTTCATCATTTGGAGGATCGGATGTCAAAATACTTTCCAATGGGTCCTCAACACGCTTAAGTTCCTTCTCTATTATTAATTCTTCTAAATCAAGCTCTTTGCAGAACAATCATCCATTGTATCATGAAATCGCATTGACTTAAAAACATTAAATGTTACCGATCATCTTGAACACGCATAGTCATTTTCGCCTTACGCACATCAATAAGGGTCCTTCCGGTTGCTAAGAATGGTCTTCCTAGGATAATTGGCACTTCTTTGTGCGCTTCAAAATCTAGAATTACAAAGTCAGGGGAAAGATAAATTTTTCTACACGTACCAATACGTCCTCGATTTTTCCTTCTGGATGTGCTAAGGATCGATCTGCTAGTTGAAGTGTAACCGTAGTTGGTCTAACTTCTCCTATCCCCAACTTTCTAAATATTGACATAGGCATCAAGTTGATACTTGCACCTAAGTCACATAATGCCTTACCACAATATGTTGATCCAATGTTGCACGGTATGGTAAAACATCCAAGATCCTTTAATTTTAGGGGTAGTTTGTTCTGAAGATATGCACTGCATTCCTTCGTCAGAGCTACCGTCTCAAATTATCCAAGCCTTCATTTTTTAAACAAGATATCTTTCATGAACTTGACGTAGTTCGGCATTTGCTCAAGTGCTTTAACCATTGGGATGTTTATGTGTAGTTGCTTGAGTACGTCAAGGAACTTCTTGAATTGAATCTCCTGCTTCGATTTTTGAAGTCTTTGAGGGTAGGGTGGCGGTGGTTTTATCACTGGAAATGATTCTGGTTGATTCGCCTTTGGTGGTAATTCTGCATCTAACAAAGTTGTTGGTTGATCAGAATTGATTGGTCCTGAGGTTACTTAGTCGGGTTTTGCGAGTTTGATTACGGTGGCGGGGTTTCAACTCTTGGTTGAACTTCTTTTTGAGCATCAGCTTGCTCCTTTTCAACTTCGAAAATATTGGGTTCGACTATCTTTCTGCTCCTCAATGTCAACGATTTGCAATGCTCCTTTCCTAGATTTCTCAGATTTTCCGTGTCACTAGGTAAAGCACCTTGTGGTCAGTTCCTGAGTTTAGTCGCAAGCTGGCCCACTTGATTCTCCAAATTCTTCAATGTAGCTGCTTGGCTCTGGATTAAGGCATCATTCTTTGCTATGTATGTCTTTAGCAAACTCTCCAGGCTATTGGATGCTTCACTTGAACCGGGTTTCGAACTTGTTGCGGAAAATTAGGTATTTGGGTCGGTGCAGGTTGGGTGTAAGTAATCTTGGTTCCGGTTCCCTTGGTTACTCCAGGAAAAATTCGGGTGGTTTCTCCATGATGGGTTATAAAAGTTGGATTGCAGCCCTTGCCTTCCTCGGTTTTGGTTTTGATTACCCATGTAGTACACAGATTCTGGGTTCGATGGACATTCTTCAAACAAATGTCCCTCCCCACAATAGGCACAGGCTATATTCTCAAATTGATTAGGCAGTTGTGCTGTAAAACTATTAGTCCCATTAGTAGTAAGATTTTTAAGCATTGAGGATATCGATGATACCTGAGATGCGAGTGAAGTAAGAGCATCTACTTCATGAATTCCGGCGACTCGTCTTCCTGAGCTGCTCGACCGGTTGGCCATTGATAGTTATTACTGGCAATCCTCTCGATAATTTTGTAAGCCTCGTTATAAGACTTAGAAAGGAGAGCACCATTAGCAGAGGCGTCCACCACCATCCTTGTGTGGGCGTTGAGACCATTGTAGAATGTCTCAACTTGAATGCAATGAGGGATTCCATGATGAGGGCATTTTTGTAATAACTCTTTAAATCTTTCCCATGCCTCATACAAGGACTCGTCCTCCGTTTGGTGGAAAGCAGTGATCTCGTTCCTCAGCTTAGCATTTTTGCTTGGCGAAAAATACTTCATGAGGAATCTCTCGGCTAATTCTTGCCATGTAGAAATAGAGTTCGGTGGCAATGAATTCAACCAAGCACGAGCTCTATCCCTTAACGAATATGGGAATAGCTTCAATCGTAAGGCATCTTGGGTACTCTCGGCTAACTTGAAAGAATCGCTCACTTCCATAAATAGTCTTAAGTGAAGATGAGGATCTTGATGAGGCATTCCACCGAATTGGCCCCCACCGTCGAAGCATCCGGAACATGGTAGCTTCAGCTCGAATTGTTGTGCCTCGATTTTGGGTCTCCTAATACCCGGATTAAGATCGTTAAACACTGGCACGGTATATTGTCTTAAGGCTCTATCCCTATCATCAGCAATAAGGATAGGATTCTGAGCAGGGTTTGCTCTGTTTCCTTGGTTCATATTCTCGAAATTCATTCCTTCGGTCCTTCTTTGGTTTGCTTGTCTTCTTCGCTGTCGAAAGGTTCGTTCTATTTCAGGGTCCACAGGGAGTAAGTCAATAATTTGGTCAATACTCAAAAACACCTGAAATATTCACAGAAAAATTAAGTAAGTAAAAATTTAAATATGAAAATAAATAAACCAAAATGTAAGAATAAAAATTCACAAATAATGGCTTTGAAAAACAATCCCCGGCAACGGCGCCAAAAACTTGGAACGGTGGAAATGTGCAAGTGTACACAATCGTAACAAGTAATAAAGTGACAAGTAAATGTCGAGTTATCGTATCCACAGGAGGATGTAAAAGAATTATTTATGAAAATGTTTTTGAACAATTTGGTGAAGGAAAAATATTTGGATTTAAGAAATATTTAAAAACTAAAAATAAAACAAAGAAAAATAAAATAAAACAAAGTTCTAATGCACGATTTCAAAAATCGATTTTAATCAAGATGATATAATTGTGTTGGATTAATAACATTTCTTACCTTAGAATTATTAAACTCGTGTTTATACTTATTAAAACATGGCAACTCGGTAATTTGCTAACTTATGAGCATATTTACAAATAAAAATCCATTCATCTCTTACACATATTCCTATGCAAATTCAAACGACTAAACAGACTTCTAAAAGTAAACATGTTATCGCACATACATACTTATTAAATTAAATTATCTCTCGCATATTCCTATGTCGATTCAAACGATTAATTCAACCTAACAAGCATATAAAAGATCATGTGAAGTAACAAAGTATTCTTACCTTGAAACAATTTAATCACAAAAATCACGCAAGTTATGCAAGGCATATGTATCACAAATACAATGCTAATTTCATCTTGACTTCCTTAGAAGAATTAAACATGCACAGATTAAGTATTGCGTCCATTAATTACAATTTCAATGCGTTTAAATAATTAATTCATTATCTATCTAAACAATTATAATGCCAGATAACTTAACGTAATTTTACTTAATCAAACATTTTACCGAGGCATTTAACAGCATAAACACAATTTTAATAATTCAAGAGGACGAAATGCGATCAACCCAAAACAAATTAAATTCAAGCTAAATTGATTAAATTAAACATTCCAACAGCATAAATATTCATAAACATGTTTGTCAAAACAACAACGAATAATTTAAAGAGATAAGGAACAAGAAACAAATCCGGTGTTTCTCCGTGGCTTGTCTGTTTGCTCCCTTCTTCGTTCTTCGTTGTCCTCGGCTATCAGGGTGGCTTATGAACACTTCAATTGCTGCTTCAAATGTCTGGAAAAACACCTCTTTCCCAAGAGGAGAAATCGGCACAAGAACACCAAAAAGGGAGAAGGGAAAATGGGAATTGAGAGAAAGTGAGAGAGGAGAATGTTGGATGCTTGAGGTGTGTTTTGAATGAGCAGATAAGGGGTGTATTTATAGCTGATCAAGGCTGCTAAAAATAGCAAATATCAGCAGCAAAAGAGGCCTCCCTTGGCTGGCCATCCCATGTGGCAAAGTTGAAGAATTCAACTTTGCTAAATATAGCATGGGGCAATCTACAAAGCCATAATTTTTGGAGGGTTTGAATGCGATTTTGAAAGGTCTTCAAGGGCTTCTTTGCAAGCTTAATTAATCAGCTAATAAGCTGATTTCGGCCATCATTGTGGACGGTTTGGGCTGCCCAATTGGTGGCTGGTTCGGTTCAACTGATTCGATTCAACCAGTGCGGTTTAATGGACCCTTTTCCATAATTAATTAATAATAATTTATTTAGCCCAAATTAAATTGGGAATAAATTAAAATTAATTATATTATGATTAAATCTTCATAATTGGACCGTCTTGGGCTGGAAATAAATTTGCCTTGAACTTCAAATTGCTTCTCGGTTTTGTTCTTGACGATTGTCTGTAGAAAGTGATTTTCGCCCTTTGTGCGATTCTCATCGAAAATAGTCAAAATAAATCAAAATTAATTATAAAATTAATTAAAATTCATCATGTTCATATTTTTAGCACAATTTAATTATTTTATAATATTTAATTATTTTTCGACAAGAATTTACTCGAAACCACATGAATTTGGGTCAAAAAGAGCATGAAAAAGTATATAATTTTTGTGTTTCAGTTAGTCGCAAGACGTTCGCAATCGTGTGTGTATTTTTACCAGATGCACGATAGTCGGCTGATAAGCCGAAGGTGTGTAGCAATACCCTGTGACCGATAATCGGCAAAAGAGCCGAAAAGCGTGTGTACACACACAAACCACTCCAAGTAGATCGCCAAAATGTCGAAAAGCCGAAGTACCGGCAAATGATGCCACACGAGCGTGCGGTCGCATGTGTGGTGGACCGAGCCCACGAATATGGGCGTAAGATGGTCGAGGCCACCATGAGCGTTCTCATGTGCTTAGGTCGTTTTGGGCCGCGAAATGGGCCGTGTGGGCCCAATGGGCCTGTGGGCCCATCACGTTAAATTTGCATATTGTGGTAAATGTTAGACCGAGCCGTGTAGTCCACATGGCTAGGGTCGTTTCTGGGCAATAGGCCGTGTGGGCCCACTGGGCTTGTGGGCCCCACACGGATAAAATGCATGTTATATGGTTTCTATTGGTTTGAACTGTGGTTGTCTCTGGGCTAAATGGGCCACACGAGTGTGTCGGCCCACTTGGGCCGAGTAATGGGCCTTAGGCCCATTTGCACCATTGTGTCTGCTTGGGTTACTTAAGTCGCTCGGGGCGACGGTGGACCTTCTGTTGGGTCGCTGAGACCCCGATTTGCAAAATTACTAAAATACCCCCGATGTGCAAAATTACTGAAATACCCCCGATGTGCAAAATTATTAAAATACACCCGATGTGCAAAATTACTGAAATACCCTCGATTTGTGAAATTATCAAAATGCCCTCAATTTTTAAAATTACCAAAATACCCTCGATTTGTAAAATTACCGAAATACCCTCGATTTGTGAAATTACCCTCGATTTGTAAAATTATCGAAATACCCTCGATTTGTGAAATTATCGAAACACCCTCGATTGGTAAAATTACCAAAATACCCTCAATTTTTGAAATTACTGAAATACCCCCGGTTTGCAAAATTACCGAAATACCTTTGTAGGGTAGAATTACCAAAATACCCTGGAAGGGTAGGATCACCGAAATACCCTTAAAGGATAAAATGGTTATTTTGCCCTTGTGGGTAAATGACTAACTTAGACTATGGATTTGACTAATTTGACTATAATCGTGTGACTGTGTTTTAACTGACTTGACTGTGGTCGTGTGACTGATATGCTTTTAATATATGTCTAAATGATTGTTACTGAGCATGGCCATTTTTGCATACACGTGTAATGATTGAGCATGACTGACACGACATTCTGCACTGGGGTTGGGATTCTGATTTGGAGGAAGTACTGTACTAGTGGCTCTGCCACGTTTTTACTGTTCTAGTGGCTTTGCCACGTCTTCTGATATTAGTGGCTGGGCCACGTTTACTGTTTGCGTTACCATTAGCAACTATGCTGCAATATTGGTGTGTTGGCTTGGTTGGTCGACTTAGTCCCCACATGGTGTGTTGGTTGGTACGGGTGGTGTGTTGGCTGGATCGGGGAGGGATGCATCCTCATACTGTTGCATATCTATTTATGAGATCTGTCACTGTACTGGGCTTAGGCCACTTGTTCTTTTATTGGTTTTGGATAGGCCCAATTGATTCTGTTATGGGCTTTGGCCCAAATGATATTGTAGTGGGTTTTGGCCCACGTATGCTCTGAACTGGACTATACTGTTACTGTTATAGGGCTTTGGCCTGCGGACTATTTCGATTTCTATTTCGTATCTTGATTTGTTACTCTAGTAAGGGGATTACACACTGAGTTTTCGTAAACTTACCCCATTTTTAACTGTACAGGTAATCCCCAGCGTTAGGAGGATCGGTGGTGCAAGGGACTCGGAGGCGACCACACGACTGTAGCTGTTATGTTTTGGACTTTATATCTGTTTTAAGTTCTATTTTGGGTTTTAATTTCTGTAATAAGGCCTCTCTGGATTTAATTCTGAATTTGGGATTTTGTTACATTTTATATCTGTTAGATGTAGACGAGTTTTCAACCCAATCACTACTTTTAAAAATTATACGTTTTAAACTTCTTTACCTTAAATTAGCTTCTGCAACTAAAAGAGATTTTTAACGAAGTTAATAACGTTTTAAAAAGTGATTAACTTTTCAATGAACCACGTTTTGAAATTGAACGAACACAAACTGAGACTTTAGTTTTTAAATATTAAGGAGGGTTTTCAATGAAAACATAGTTTTCGAAAAACACTTCAATGTGGCACGCCAGATCCGGGCCTAACTTCTGGGTCGGGTTTAGGGTGTTACATTTAGTGGTATCAGAGCCAAGTTGTAAAACTCAGGCTGTGAAATGGGCTTTAGATGGGCTTTAGTTTCTATTTTAAATATGTTTACAAATGATTTTGAAGTAGTTTTGAAAGATTTTTGTGTGGCACACCGAGTCTCCAGTGCCGAATCCGTAAGTTTTCTGAATACTGTTGTTTGCTTTTAACTGTTATGCGATAGGAAACACTGTGATTACTTTAGATATAAGACTGTATTGTGATACTCTAGTTAGAGTAAACTGAAAAACCATAGGAAACTAAGAATGTAGCGAGCACAAGAGGTACTCGCGGACGAGGTTCAAGGGGCCGTGACTAGAGTGCGTAGCGGTAGCGTAGTGGTGTAGTTGTTACACGACTATCTTATTATTTGGAAATTTCGGGGATGAAATTTCTTTAAGGAGGGGTGAATTGTAACGCCCCGAATTTGGCCCTAGAAGTATTGGGCCTTGAGTATGGGTCCGTAAGGGGGCTGTAAATAGGTATTTAATTGTACAAGGAAATGACACAATTAAATGTCTGCTCAAGTGGTTAAGGGTCCTGAGAGGAGTTGGAAAAGTCCTGGGTTCAAACCTGGGCTTTAGCAAAAATTTTGGTTTTAATTGAATAAAACCCTGGATGCTTGGATGTAGGCCTTTTAAATTATGGTTTTAAAAAAATGACACAAGGAAGCATGTGGTCTAGTGGTTGTGGCGTCATTAAGGTTGTAAGGGAGCCTGGGTCAAGTCTTGGCTCTTGCAATTTATTTTGGCTTTTCTTTTAAAGGAACCTGGACTTTAGCCTATAGACCTTTTTTTATTAATTGAGGATATTTTGTGATACAAAAGAGCTTGTGGCAAGGATGCAAGTGGCGTGTTGAGCTATTGAGGGGGGCTTGGGTTCGAATCCCCTTGCAAGAAAAATACAATTGTTTTACTATATGGGGATGGTAAGTGGTTGAATTGGATTGAAACTCTAGAAGGTTGTTGTGGACTTGGTAAAAGGGTGAAGTTTGAATTAGTCATGGAGAAAATGTAGGAGGAAAAAGGGAAATTTGAATTGGATGGTGGAGATATTGGAGGAGGGATTTTAGGAGCGGTTTAAGGGTTGTGGATGGTTTGAGTGATTTGGGGAGGAAAATTCAGGGTTTTGAAAGGAAAGAGGGGTGTGTGCCGAATGAGAATTTTGGCTTATCAGAAATCGACTTTGAGTAGTCTTTTACTCTCTAATTCGGTGGCTTGAAACATTTTGGTTATTTTTCTTTCTTGGAGGCCGATTTGTGCTAAGAGTGTGGGCAGTACCTTTTTGTTTTTGGTCATATCGAATACCTTCAGGGTTCTTCTGTTCTCTATTTTGCATTCCTCTGCAAACCTCCTGTCAAATCGATTCTTTTTCTCTCCTCTACCTCTTCACACTTTTGACGAATATTTCTTTTCTCTCTCAATTGGTTGATGTGTTTTTGGCCAAACACATTGTTATCTCCTCTCTTCTTTCTTTTGGCTTTTCTCATTTCTCTCCTCTTTTGCTAGAGCCGAATAACCTCTGAACTTCTGTGCTAGCCGAATACTTGGTCTCAGGGGAGTGCGATTGTTTCTTCTCGTGCCTCGGTTTATGGGTGTGTTGTGGTGGTGGTCGAATACTTCTGTCTCTCAGTCTTAATTCCACAGTTTGGGTAAGTTGCGATACTCTTGGTTCAATTATTTGCGTATATATTAGTTATTGAGTCGCGAATCGGATGCAGGTAGTTTTTTTTTTAAGGACTTGAAGTGAAGTGATCTCCTGGGACGGCCTGAGTGAGATTGATTAAGGCGGGTGATAGGTAAGCCTCCGAACAGGAGTTTTGGGTTAAGGTTCTCTTCAATTGATTGATAAGCGACTAACCGAAGTTTCTGATTGTGTTAGGTTGGTGTTCTTGTGGGTTAGTCGCGCACGTTCGCAATCAGGTGTGTATTCTTACCATGTACCTAATAGTCGACTGATAAGCCGAAGGTGTGTAGCAATACCCTGTGACCGATAATCGGCAAAAGAGCCGAAAAGCGTGTGTACATACACACACCACTCCAAGTAGATCGACAAAATGCCGAAAAGCTGAAGTACCGGCGAATGATGCCACACGAGCGTGCGATCGCACGTGTGGTGGACCGAGCCCACGAATATGGGCGTAAGATGGTCGAGGCCACCATGAGCGTTTTCATGGGCTTAGGTCATTTTGGGCCGCGAAATGGGCCGTGTGGGCCTAATGGGCCTGTGGGCCCCTCACAGATTAAATTTGCATATTATGGTAAATGTTAGACCGAGCCGTGTAGTTCACATGGCTAGGGTCATTTTTGGGCAATGGGCCGTATGGGCCCACTGGGCTTGTGGGCCCCACACGGATAAAATGCATGTTATATGGTTTCTATTGGTTTAAACTGTGGTTATTTTTGGGCTAAATGGGCCACACGAGTGTGTGGGCCCACTTGGGCCGAGTAATGGGCCTTAGGCCCATTTGCACCGTTGTGTCTGCTTGGGTTACTTAAGTCGCTCGGGGCGATGGTGGACATTCTGTTGGGTCGCTGAGACCCCGATTTACAAAATTACTGAAATACCCCCGATGTGCAAAATTACCGAAATACCTTCGATTTGCGAAATTACCGAAAAACACTTTATTTATAAAATTACCAAAATACCCTCGATTTCTAAAATTACCTAAATACCCTCGATTTGTGAAATTACCGAAATACCCTCGATTTGTGAAATTACTGAAATACCCTCGATTTGTGAAATTACTGAAATACCCTCAATTGGTAAAATTACCGAAATACCCTTGATTGGTAAAATTACCGAAATACCTTCGATTGGTAAAATTACCAAAATACCCTTGATTTTTGAAATTACCAAAATACCTCTGGTTTGCAAAATTACTGAAATACCCTTGTAGGGTAGAATTACCGAAATACCCCGGAAGGGTAGGATCACCGAAATACCATTAAAGGATAAAATGACTATTTTGCCATTGTGGGTAAATGACTGACTTAGACTATGGATTTGACTGATTTGACTGTGATCGTGTGACTGTGTTTTAATTGACTTGATTGTGGTCGTGTGACTAATATGCTTTTAATATATGTCTAAATGACTGTTAATAAGCATGGCCATTTTTGCATACACGTGTAATGATTGTTCATGACTGACACGACATTCTGCACTGGGGTTGGGATTTTGATTTGGAGGAAGTACTGTACTAGTGGCTCTGCCACGTTTTTACTATTCTAGTGGCTTCGCCACGTCTTCTGATATTAGTGGCTGGGCCACGTTTACTGTTGCTAGCAGCTTTACTGCGTTACCATTAGCAGCTATGTTGCGATATTGGTGTGTTGGCTGGGTTGGTCGACTTAGTCCCCACATGGTGTGTTGGTTGGTACGAGTGGTGTGTTGGCTGGATCGGGGTGGGATGCATCCTCATACTATTGCATATCTATTTATGAGATCTGTCAATGTACTTGGCTTAGGCCACTTGTTCTGTTATTGGTTTGGGCTAGGCCCAAGTGATTCTGTTATGGGCTTTGACCCAAATGATATTGTAGTGGGTTTTGGCCCACGTATGCTCTGAACTGGACTATACTGTTACTGTTATAGGGCTTTGGCCCAGACTATTTAGATTTCTATTTCTGTATACTGACTGTTACTCTAGTAAGGGGATTATACACTGAGTTTTCGTAAACTCACCCCGTTTTTAACTGTGCAGGTAATCCCCAGCGTTAGGAGGATCGGTGCTGCGAGGGACTCGGAATTGACCACACGATTGCGGCTGTTATGTTTTGGACTTTATATCTGTTTTAAGTTCTATTTTGGGTTTTAATTTCGGTAATAAGGCCTCTCTGGATTTAATTCTGAATTTGGGATTTTGTTACGTTTTATATCATTAGAGCGTAGACGACGAGTTTTCAACCCAATCATCGCTTTTAAAAAACATACGTTTTAAACTTCTTTACCTTAAATTAGCTTCCGCAACTAAAAGAGATTTTTAACGAAGTTAAAAATGTTTTAAAAAGTGATTAACTTTTCAATGAACCACGTTTTGAAATTGAACGAACACAAACTGAGCCTTTAGTTTTTAAATATTAAGGAGGGTTTTCAATGAAAACATAGTTTTCGAAAAACTCTTCAATGTGGCACGCCAGGTTCGGGCTTAACTTTTGGGTCGGGTTTAGGGTGTTACATTTAGTGGTATCAGAGCCAAGTTGTAAAACTCAGGCTGTGAAATTGGCTTTAGATGGGCTTTAGTTTCTATTTTAAATATGTTTACAAATGATTTTGAAGTAGTTTTGAAAGATTTTTGTGTGGCACACCGAGTCTCCGACGCCGAATCCGTAAGTTTTCTGAATACTGTTGTTTGCTTTTAACGGTTATGCGATAGGAAACACTGTGATTACTTTAGATATAAGACTGTGTTGTGATACTCTAGTTAGAGTAAACTGAAAAACTTTAGGAGACTAAGACTGTAGCGAGCACAAGAGGTACTCGCGGACGAGGTTCAAGGGGCCGTGATTAGAGTGCGCAGCGGTAGCGTAGTGGTGTAGTTGTTACACGACTAGCTTGTTATTTATAAATTTCAGGGACGAAATTTCTTTAAGGAGGGGTGAATTGGAATGCCCCGAATTTGGGCCTAGAAGTATTGGGCCTTGATTATGGGTCCGTAAGGGGGCTGTAAATAGGTGTTTAATTATGCCAGGAAATGACACAATTAAATGTCTGCTCAAGTGGTTAAGGGTCCTGAGAGGAGTTGGAAAAGTCCTGGGTTCAAACCTGGGTTTAGCAAAAATATTTGAGTGGAAGATCGAAAAATCTTGTTGGGATAGCGACTAGTTGATTGACGAAAAACCCAAAGTGTAACACCCCAAACCTGGCCTAGAAGTTAGGCCCGAATCTGGCGTGTCACATGGAAGTGTTTTTCAAAACCATGTTTCTTGTTTGTTAAAACTTGTTTGAGAGTTAAAGCCTCTTTGTTAAAACTCAAAAGACTTAAGCAATTGTTAACCACTTGCAAACGTAACTTTTAAAACTTTATCTGTTGCGGAAGCATATTTAAAATAAAAAATATACGAAAACGTGATGTTTAAAAATTGAGTCGCAGAAGCATTTTGAAAACGTTGCAGAAACATAGTGTTTTGAAGTCAGTTTATCATTTTGGAAATCGATCCCACTTTTAGCAGTTAGAAAACATCATAAATAAATATCATAAATAATAAGTTAAAATTAGAGAGGCCTTATAACAACCCAAATAAAAAATATTTAAAAATAATCAAAACAGCAATCATAAGCAGTGTGTGGTCTTCTTCGAGTCCCTCGCAGCTCTGATCCGTCTAAGGCCGAGGATTACCGCACGATTAAAAAGCGGGGTGAGTTTATGAAAACTCGAGTGTGTAATCCCCTTACTAGAGTAACAATCGATATCTGTAAACAGCCCGAAATAGTGCGGGCCAAAGCCCTTTAAGAGTAACAGTACAGTCAGTTCAAAGCATACGTGAGTCAAAGCCCACTACAATCTCATTTGGGTCACAGCCCATAACAGAATCAATTGGGCCTAGCCCAAACCAATAGCAGAACAAGTGGCTTAAGCCAAAGATGCGATGATGAGATCTCATAAAGCAGATATGCAATAGTATGAGGATGCATCCTAACTTGATCCAACCAACACACCTCCGTACCAACCAACACACCACATGGGGACCAAGTCGACCCACCCGGCCCGGCACACCAATAACGCAGCCTAGCTGCTAATAACAACGCATCAAAGCTGCTAATAACAGTATACGTGGCTGAGCCACTAAAATCAGATTATGTGGCGATGCCACTATAACAGTAAAACGTGGCAGAGCCACTATTACATAGTACTAACGTAGCAGAGCTGCTAATAACAGTGAACGTGGCCAGGCCACTAAAATTAGTATACGTGGCGAAGCCATTAGAGCAGTAAAACGTGGCAGAGCCACTGGTACAGTACTTCCTCCAATTACAAATCCCAACCCCATACAATATGTCGTGTATGTCATGCTCAATCATTACACGTGTATGCAAAATAGCCATGCTTAGTAATAGTCATTTCAACACATATTAACAACATATCAGTCACACGCCCACAGTCTAGTCAGTTAAAACACAGTCATACGATCACAGTCAAATTAGTCAAATCATAGCACAAGTCAGTCATTTACCCACAAGGGCAAAATGGTTATTTACCCCATAAGGGTATTTCGGTAATCCTACCCCTCAGGGGTATTTCGGTGATCCTACCCTACGGGGTAATTCGGTGATCCTACCCTACGAGGTAATTCGGTGATTCTACCCTAAAAGGGTAATTTGGTAGTTCTACCCTACAAAGGTATTTCAGTAATTTCACAAATTAGGGTATTTCAAAAATTTTGCAAATCGGGGTATTTCAATAATTTTACAAACTAAGGGTATTTTCATAATTTTACAAACTGATGGTATTTCAGTAATTTTACAAACCGAGGGTATTTTTATAATTTTACAAACCAAAGATATTTTAGTAATTTTACAAACTGAGGGTATTTCAGTAATTTTACAAACTGAGGGTATTTCAATAATTTTACAAACTTAGGGTATTTCAGTAATTTTACAAACCGAGGGTATTTTTGTAATTTTACAAACTGAGGGTATTTCAGTAATTTTACAAACCGAGGGTATTTCAGTAATTTTACAAACTGAGGGTATTTTAGTAATTTTACAAACCGAGGGTATTAACGACCTAAGAGAAGGTCCACCGTCGCCTTGAGCGACTTAGGAAATCTAATTTGACTTAACGGAGAAGATGGGCCTAAGGCCCATTACCCTGCCCAAGTGGTGTGGCCCATTTAGCCTAAAAACAACCACAGCTATGCAACGGCACAGCCCAAATCAATAACTTATCACATCACGGACATTTCATCTGTGTGGGCCCACAAGCCCATTGGGCCCACACGGTCCCCTTTCGGCCTGACGCGGCCCAAAGCACCTAAGTCATGTGCGCGACATGATAAGCCTATCTATTTCCCATTTAACAGTGTGACTTGCATTCGCGGGCCCTATAGCCCATTGGCCCATCGAGGCCCATTCCAGCCCAAGTGACCCACTACGGCCCAAGCCCATGAATTCGCTCATGGTGGCCTTTCTCATCACACGCTCACGCTCCGTGAGCATGGTTCACCACATGCGCGATCGCACGCTCGTATGGCATCGTTCGTCGGTATTTCAGCTTTTTGGCATAATGCCAATCAACAGTCAAAATAGTACAATATACGCACCTTTGGCTTTTCAACCGATCAACAATCATAACAGTGTATACGGATATACACCTTATCACGTAGAGTACTAAATAATCACGAGCGCCGTCACCTTCACTAGAGTGATCAACTGCGATTTGCCCAATTAAACCAAAGTATTCTAAACAGAGATAATGTTGTGAATGGGCCTAGGGCCCATTCTCAGCCCAAATGGGCCCACATGCTCGTGTGGCCCATTCAGCACAAATCTAGCCACAGATATGAGATTCACATAGACCAGTCCAATATCTACTACACAATCATACATTTTATTCACATAGGCCCACGGGCCCATTGGGCCCACTCGGCCCAAGGCAGCCTAAACCCATGAGAACACTCATGAGGGCCTCAACTATCGCGTCGAAGGTCCCACACGTGTGCTCGCACGCTCGTGTGGCTACCATCACCGTGTGACCGGTATTTCGGCATTTGCCGCTCTACAGCTAGAATAGTGCGAAATACACACTTGATAGGAATCTGAAGTTAATCCGCGCTCTGAACACTGTTTTGCGTAGAAGCCAACAATAATCGCACCCTTGACCCCCAAGGGGTGTGTCGATCAACTTCGGTCACCACCATCGCGACCCAACGGCATACAGATCAACGAATGATCCAACGCCTAACCCAAACGAGCACGCCACAAAGCGAAAGGGATAAGCCAAGAAAGGTATGCTTACTCTCCTCATGGTTTGCTCTATTTAAAGCCAGCTTCTTGCCTATCCTCATGCTAGCTTCCCGATGTGGGATTCTCTATCAATCCTCAAAAATCGACTTCTTAGCAAAATAATCCACCTTTGCGTGCAAAGGGATTCGAACAAAAGTCCTCTCGATAGCCATGTCACGCCACCACCACTAGGACACAAGCTCATTTATGTCATAAGTCCAACACATTTAACTATAAAGCCTACCTACTCGCTTCCAGATTTATTTAAAAGAGAAACCAAAATAAATTTCAAGAGCCAAGACTTGAACCTTGGACCCCTTGCTTCCTCTATGGCGTCACTTCCTTGTCTCCCATGTGGCGCCATTTGCCACTAGACCACAACTCCTTTTGTGTCTTATTTTACCCTAATTTATTTATGAGTCATACCATTAAAGATCAGGGTTCCACTAAGGCTAAAAATCAATTTTTTTCCTATGGCCTAACTTGAACCCGGGACTTCATAGTACCCTCTAAACACTCCAAAATCACTCACCTAATTGGTCCAACTCGCATTAGTGCCGTCCTCTTGTTCTCAAAAAATCTTAAACGCTCCCATGCCCAAGGCCCAATAGGCCCAATTCTACTAGGCCCAAAAATTCAGGGCATTACTCAAAGCGGCAGTTGATAGGGATTACCAAAGCGAGCCAATCACCCATGATTAGATTTGATTTATTATATTCTTTGATCGCTTGAATCTTATTTCTTTATGTTATTTTATTATTATAAAAAAACCTTTAAAAAATCCTCTTTTTTTACTTTCGTACTATAACTAAATTAAAGTACTAATTGGATCTTTCGGTGTTTAGGTTTAAATTGATCTAGCACTCGCCTCCCTTGGTTACGATCCTCGGAGTACTCACCTACTCCGTTGTAACTATATTACAACTAGACCTGTATACTTACAGATACTGCCTCATATATCTATATCTTTTACTGCAGTATTCACACTCTAGACATTAGTATGTCCGGAGGTGATCAAGTTGTTGGCGTCGTTGCCGAGGAGGCAATGTCACTAGTTTGATTTTTAATTTTTGCACTTCAAAAAGAATAATTAGGAAATTTTTATGTTATAGATACGATCTTTAATTTATTCAATTAACTAACTTCACTATTACTTATCTTTTTTTTCTCAGGAAACCCTTAGTGCCCATTCCAAATTAGAACAACAGTCGTCGTAGATAAAGGAGGTCAACAGGAGAATGGATAATTTGGATTATATATGGTCAGAAGAAGAATTGGATTACAATGCTGATATTTACGAAAATAGAGTCTATGAACACTGAGAAATACAGGAGAATCAACATTTATTAATGCTTGAATTAAGTCAACATCGAGGAGAAACCACAGCTTTTTCCCAAAATGATAACAACCACATTAGTATACCCTCAGAAAAGCATCAAGATGTGTCAAGCCTAGAATTAAGCAAAGGAGAGAATCCCATTAGAGATGCGTGTGAGGGAGAGGAACTCCTAGACTATTATGCATTCCAACAGACAAAAGAATATCCAGGTAAGTTGAACGAAACAACAACAGAAGAAGGTATGGAGCTAGTTGGGGAAATGGCCAGTGAACCAAACAATCAGATAAGCATGGAACTCATCGTTCCAGCACTTTCAAGTTCTTCCAATAAGGCTGACACATAAGACCAGCATAACACAAACCAACCAATAGACAATATGGTAGCCATGCTTGATCTAGTGGAAGAATTCTTGTCAATTCTGGAATTCCCAGAGCAAAATAAAGAGACACCAGTAGTCTCAGCTGATGAGCCTAAATTAAATTTCCTTTGCATGACCTTAGTCCTAAACCAAGCATCCCAGAGATTCAATGGCCTAGGAATTTTCTAGATGCTAAAAAGAATTAGAAATATATATATATATATATAGACAGGACCTATGCTTATATAGCAAACCTCAATCAAGTTGGACAACTGATGAGCATAGGCCTCGAACTGCAAGCATCTCAAAATGTTCGGACATTACAGGAGCCATTTAAGAAAAACACATGTAAACAAATGGAAAATTTTGAAAGGCCACAAATTCAGAATCAAAGAGAGGTAGTCCAAAATTCTTTGCCAATCATCACCTCAAGTATTTCTGAAAGGCCATTTTTGATCGATGAGATGGGAAGAAACACAATGAGTGACAAGTATGAACTGTAATTCTCAACTTTCTTACGAAGCAAGAATGTTAAGAGAAAATTAAAATGGTGGCATAGTTTCATGGTAATACAAATAATTAATAGCTATTATCTAAGAAAAGAATTGTCGGTTGTGAAGGCAGGCCAAAAAGGGAGGTTTAGAGAGAGACAATCGCAAACGCATAGAATGGCACGATCGGTGTTGGACTAATACTGACAAAGACAATTTACCGGGAACACCTTGGTGTATATTGACGGAGCTGATAGACGAGTCCGACAACAAGACTTAACATTTTTTTCATAAAAGCTCATACTAACTGTACAGAATTGTATATTACGCTAACCAAATAATTAAAATATTATAGGTAGTTCAAAGACAGGGTTACCAAGCAATCTGAAGATTGAAAATTTGGGAAAATGGTAGCAACATCGTGACACAGACATTTTTTGTCTCAACATCGTGGGCAGAAGCGAAGAATTACAATAATTATATCGACGTCGTAACACCACTATCCTATGTTGCGACATGGCAGATAGTCTCCCAGAATTTCAAAACTGCAAGGCGTGTCGCAACATCGAACCCTGATGTCGCAACATGAGCAATCTACTACGAATGTCGCGACATAGCTGTAATTTTCTACACGGTCAACCCGACCCGATTTCGTAACCTAACTCTTTAACCTTAAAAACACTCAGTTTTTAACCTCAAAAACACTAATTTTAAACATTAAAATACCCTATTAAGTTAACCTAACCTAGTTTTAACATCCAAACTCTTCCGCAATGTAACAGCCTGATTTTGGGGCTAACCGGAACAGTGGTTTCGGAACCGCTAATCCGAGGATGAAGAAATTATTTTTAATATTATTTTATGTGTTATAGCATGATTATATGAGTGAATGAAAATTTTGGTGGATTAATTTTAGTGATTACTTGCTTAATTTCAAAAAAAGACTAAATCGCATAAAGTGTGAAAGTTTTATTCTACAAGCTAAAGGTGTTAAATAGCTATGGAATACTAAAGTAGAGGTCCTTATTGAGTAAAAAGAAAAATAAAAATGTGGTGGCTGGACATGGAATTTTTAATTGTGAAATTGGTCAAGGTTAGGTGGTTTGGTGACTTAATAGATAAAATAAAATAAAACAAAAAGAAAAGGCTATCATCTTTCTTTTCTCCACTGATTTTTCTCCAAGAAAATAGCCATGGAAGCTTGAAAATTTTCAGCAACTTACAACCCTTGCAAGTAAGTCATTTTGATGATCATTTTTGTTGATTTTTGTATTTTTGTATTTTTGTGACCCTTGTAGCTTAAGCTAACTAATGGAGGGACTATTTTGCAAAATGGTTGAGAGTCTAGGTTTTTACCATGTGAGTATTCATGTTGTTTTCTGAAATTTTATGGAAGAAAATGAATCTTAGTTGTTAAATAAACAACTTTTGTGAAAGGGGTTTTCATGAAAACACCTAAAAGGACCATTTTGTGAAGTTTATAAAATAGGTTGTAAATGTGTGAAATAATTGAAAATTGTGAGTTGCTATAAGAGTAATAAAGGTTCGGCTAGGCTTGGTTAATGAAGAAATTTGATGAAAATCATTTTACGAGCCTAGGGGCAAAATCGTAATTATGTGAAAGTCTAGGGGCAAAATGGTAATTTTTCCAAGTATAAATTATAGATTGTATCGATTAATGTAGTGATTAAATAAGTGAATTTTTCATTATAGATCAAGAAAAATGGAGTTCGGACCCAGACCGGGGGAAAACCAAACTATTGGACTAAATCAAACTAGTCGCCCATATTTTGTATACCGAGGTAAGTTGTACATAAATAATACAAATTTATTGTTATTATGTACTGAACAATTAATATGGAATAAAGTGTATGATTATTGTTGTGAATATGCATGAGAATTGATGTAGTAAAAACTCCCGGTTGAACCTTAGGAATAGATTGGATATCCATGCCATGACATTTGGGTGATTTGTGTGCTAGTGTAAAACCATGTCTGGGACATGGCATCGGCCGCATTATGAGAGCCAGTGTAAGACCATGTCTGGGACATGGCATCGGCGTTGATTTGTGTGCTAGTGTAAGACCATGTCTGGGACATGGCATCGGCCACATTATGAGAGCCAGTGTAAGACCATGTCTGGGACATGGCATCAGCGTTGATTTGTGTGCTAGTGAAGACCATGGCATCGGCCACATTATGAGAGCCTAAGACCATGTCTGGGACATGGCATTGGTATTTTACCCTCTTGTGTGAGGCTTATAGGATATCCATAAGTATTCCAAATGGTTCCACGGGTTATTTAAAGCTTATGATAAAGATATGAAAGGATATGATCATGTTGTGAGTGGTACAGGTTCTTACTCGAAACTCATGAGATATGAGCTTAGTTATGATGCCTTAATGGTAAGGATGAAATTGAGTAAGTTCAATCTATGAGAATGATTTCGGGACGATTTTGTAATCTTTGGCTTATATTTGTGATGTGTAAATATGTAGTAAATCTACCATTGCTAAATCAAGAATGATGTGTTGGTTTATATTATACTATGTGTTTAAAGTTGCATGGTTGATGTTGTTACTTATTTACATACAACTTACTAAGCTTTATGCTTACTCCTTCTCTTTTCCATTTTCTTATAGTGCCGCCAAGCTAGCTCGGGGATCAACAGACGTCGGAGGCATCGATCACACTATTAATCTGAACATTTGGTATAGTTAGATTTATCATTTTGAGTATGGCATGTATAGGGACTGGATCTTTTTGTTAAGTGTCATATTGTTTTGGCCATATGTGTTGGTTTGTCATGAAGTTGATCCCTTTTGTCTAAGGCCATGGATAATGGCTAATATTTGTTGTTGATTTATGCAAATGATGATGTTTTTCATGATTGAGAAAATTGCATGATTAAATTGATAAAGTATGTGATGAGTTTTGCATGTGAATGAAGTATAGTGGCCTTGATGTGTGTATGTCTTGGTTGTGGCTTATGTTGGTGCAAGTAAGGGTGGCAAAAGGGCTTGGTAAATAGCCTTGTTTTTGTCCACAAGGGCATGTGTCTAGGCCGTGTGTGACACACGGTCTGCCCCATAGGCGTGTAGTCTGGTCGTGTGTCCCCTACACCTTAATTTGGTAAAACAGAATGCCCAGTAGTAACCACACGGTCTGAGGCACGGCCATGTGTCTCAACCGTGTGGAAGACACGACCATTGTACATGGGCATATGCCTAGGCCGTGTGAAGTCTGCACCTTAAATGCGAAATTAAATTTGCCACACGGCCTAGCACACGGGCGTGTGCCTTGGTCGTGTGACCCTAAAATGTTGCTGACGTCAGAAATAGAATGTCAAGGTTTTAACACACGGGCTGAGACACGGACGTGTCATGGCCGTGTGAGGGACACGGGCCATAGACACGGGTATGTGCCAGGCTGTATGACAACCCCTGTAGGTTCGAATTGAGAATTAAATCCACGCGGGCAATGGACATGGGCGTGTCCCTATATGCTTAGGCCGTTTGAGTTACACAGTCCTTCAACATGGCCATGTTATTAGGTCACACAGGCGTGTCGCCCTTCCACACGGGCATGTGCCCCTATTTTTAGTGAAATTTTCCAAAGTTTTCTAAAGAACTCGGTTTGGTCCCGAACCATTTCTAAAGTGTGGTTTGGGCCTCGTAGGCTCATATTAGAGATTTTAAGACAAAGTTTGAAAAGTTTTAAATTTGAACAAAATTTTATGACCTGGTAATGTATGTTAGTATGTGTTACACACAACCTCTCTAAAGCCTCTAATTTCCAAACCACTTTTTCACTAAAAGCCTAGGTTTTCAATCCTTCATCCCCAATTCTAAAGGCCACATTGGAGGAAGTCGTCATCAATAAATCAAAGAGGAAGCACATACGAGATTGAGGTTAAGTGCTCTCGACTCTATTTTACTGTTCCATCATTTTACTATTCGTTTACATTCTTGTTAGAAATTTTGATTATAGAATGTCTCCGCGTAAGAATAAGAGAACTACTATTTTAGAAACTTTGATTGTTTCAGAACCCTGTAAGATTTCATCATTTGAATGTTGAAAAATATTTCCTCGAGCCATAGGGGTGGCCTTTCATACAGTAACGAGGGTTCGGACCCTCTATGGTCCACTAAAAAGAAATATGGACTTTAGCCTGATATCACCATTTGGAGTGACTCTGTATCATTCCCAAAGAAACGCAGTTATTCCTGTAGTTCATGAATTTTATGCTTCTCTTAAACATCAGATAATTCGAGATGGCACAAGGGTATATGTGACTATTGTCACAGTTCGAGGGAAAGAAGTTTCCTTATTTCCTAGCAATATTTGTGAGTTTTATGACATTCCATTTTATGAAAAAAAAAAACTTTATTGATGGTATAGATTTGGAAAGATAGCAAATATTGATATGAAAGATGTCATAAAGTATTTAACTCAAGGTAGGGGTAGTTGGAACTATAGGCCAGATACGGGGCTACCAAAAAATTTCAATCAGGTGATTATGTTTCTTGTTGCCAATATATGGATGCAATTCATCGGCACCTGAATTGCACCCGCATTAAATGTTTCTAACATTAATGTTTTCTAAGTTGTTTTGCTATATGTATTTTGAAGCGTAGATAAACCTATGCAGGGCGTTGGATCGTCTGAGAAATGAAACGATGCATACAGAGTCAGAAAGTCAAACTTTTCTTTCCTAATTTACTGACAGCATTATGCCAAAGGGCGAAAGTACCAATGAGTGAAAATGATCAGTTCATGAAGCCAACGAGGAGCATAATTGAAGACACGTTATATAAACAATTTGTTAAGCTTCAGTGAAAGGAAATTACCGAATGGAACCAAAGAAGGAAGGAGAAAATGGACATTCCAATATCGCTAAAGCAAGGAAAACAATCGAAAATGAGAAGAGGAGTCAAGGGAAGCACAGAGGCAAAACTTAATGGAATGATTAGATGGATGTAGAAGACAGGACCAATACTCCAAGAATTCTCAAGAATGAATGGGTTACAAGATCCAAATTACCCTCCAGATATGTTCAACTCGACATCAATCCATCATGAGGAAGATGATGGGGGGCCAGTTTCGAAGATAGAGGGGATACACAAGATCCTCCAGGAACAGTGGATGGGTATGAAGCTGCCCTTCAATTGTAATTTTCTACACCTAATGGGCCCATTATCCGAAACTCAACCCGAAATGCGCCCTCAACAAGTAGGAGTTCCCACGAAGAATATGGCTAGGGAAAGGGAAAAGCCCCGATGGAAATGAGGCGGGCGCCACAGTGGGATGATGAGGGCGATGATTGAACTTTGTTTAAATTATATTTTTTTTAAAGACTTGTATTAATTTTTGGATAATTTCAATTTAACTTTGTAGGAGTTGGATTAATAATAGATTTTTAGTTATGTTGCATTTTGTTTAAATTTTCTATGTAGGAACCCAACACGAAGGAGACACAAACAATTTGAGCGTTACACATTCAAAGGAAGAAGCACCACCATTAGTAGTTGGAACAAACATGATCAATCAAGTAACTTTTTTCCTTATCTTTTTGTGGGCTACACATTGAGGACAATGTGTCAACTAAAGTGTGGGGGGTAACATAGAAATTTTGTTTTAAATATTTTCGTTTTTCTTTTATTTTTCTTGTCTTTTGTATGCTTCAACTTGTAGAAATACAAGTGATTGGTTTGGAGCATGTACATAGGTTGCTTGTGTTTACAAATAAAGTTGGCATGATGATAGGTGTTCTGTATGTTACACTAGAAATAGGCATTAAGCAATCAACTGTACCAAATGATATAGAAAATACAAGGAAACGAGCATGCTTGTATGAATAATAAATGGTTGAAATTTGAGTTTGTTTGGTTGATTAAACTCATGCATATTGAGATATTTGTGGGATGAACTAAGGCTTTGTTTGGAACATACCCAGAGCCAAAAAGCTGACTTACTTTTATTCACATTTGGTACCGATTTTTGAAGCTTGTTAACACTTCTTAATGAACCTTATTACAAAAGCTGAGCCTGAAAATATTAATTTGTATTTGCCCTTTTTCTTTGGTCCTGCACTGCACGACTATAGACGTCTAGCCATACGTATTGAGGGTTAAGTAGATACATTACAGAGGAGTTTGTAAAAATAGAGTGAAATAGGAAAGATTGGTGGGATATGGGAACTATAGGTTAGCCTGAAAGTGCAAAACAAAAGAAAATTTCAAAAAGAAAAGTGATAAACTCACAATAATAAGAAAAACTCGTTCATTAGTGCACAGAAACTTGTAGGTTAACCGTAGTTACTATGTCATGCTATGATTTCCTATGTGGAGAAACAAGGAAGGTGGGAGAAGGTGAAATAATGGAGTGAATGGGTAAGGGTCACTAAGGGGGAAGAATAGGGATCGATACGATGTGCTAAACTATTTTTGCGTTTGTAACCCTTTTGATGCTTACTGTTTTTTATGTCCATACTTGTCCTAAGACCCAGAACGTTACAAGCTGAAAAGTCCTATGTGACCTAAATATCATTATGCATGAATGGAAATTATATTAAACAATCATATAACCGACTATTTGTATTTTTCTCAGATAATCAAATTACTTGTATGATTGGTTTATGGATCCCTACAGGTGAGACCCTTAATGTTTGTATACTTTTTAATATACGGAACTTAGATATTTATGATCAAAAGTGGTAAGTCAATTATTCATCATGCTAAAGTTGTTTGTGGAGATGAAATACCTAATCATGCAAGGGACGTCATTTCTATTTCTTATTTTTGTTTGTGTTGCTTAAGGACAAGTAATGACTTAAGTGTGGGGGAGTTTGATCTGCCATAATTCAGTGTAACAGATTAAACTAAATTCCACACTTTAGAAGCTTGAAAGTAAGCATTTCCATTAGGTTTTAGTTATGTTTTTGTAAGCTTTCATTAAGTTAATAAAATGTCCAACTTGAGTCTTTTATTGACCTTAGAGGCAGAATGAGGCCTAAGGGTGAGCTAATAACCTTTGTAAGTGTGCAGGAGACCATCAGAAGGCGTACTAAACCGGTATTGGTCACTATGTCACAATTCAGAATACTCAATGTCGCAACATAAGAAGTAGAATAGAGAAATCATGAGACTGTCTTCGGTGTCGCGACATAGCCTAAGGGTGTCGCGACATACCCCTGAAGATATCCCAAGAAGAGTATGTTGACTCCTATGTCGCGACAAAGGTCCCGGTGTGTCCTACATCGACTCTAGACGAGAATTAAACATGATTCAGGGGACATTTTGGTTCACAAAATCAAACTTAAAGCTCGAAAACGTCAGCTAACCTAAGGTTAAGGATGAGGGCCACCTGAAATTTATAAATAGGCTCATTTGTCACATGTTATAGATACCAATTACATAGTTTAGAATTTTTATTTTAAATTTAGTTTAGCTTTTCTTTATTCTTAGGTTTTAGATTTATTTTCAAGTTGTTCTTGTTTATTTCAAGAGATATAATTTGTGGAGACAATCAAACTTGTGGATTCACTTCATTCTTAATACAAATCAAGTGTTTTCTTAAACTTTACACTTCAATTCATTTATCATGTTTTCTCTTTACATCAATTCCATATTGTTTTTTAAAATCATGAGGAACTAATCCTTCTATGAGGGATTAGCGAGTGGAGGTATTATCTATCAACTGTTTTATAGGGTTACTCAACAGATCAGCTGTTTAGAAAAGGAAGGACCTAAACCCTAAGCCTGACAACCCTAGGAAGTCATCAAGGTGGGAATTAACCCAAAATTGGTATGGCCTATACATGAACACCTTCACCCTAAAATGGTATAGACCGTGAGGTTGGAAGATCAGTAGTCCTTGGTGACTCATTATTTGAGTGGAAAATCGAAAGATCATGCTAGGATAGTGACTAGTTGATTGGTGAGGAACTCAAAGCGATAGTTGATATGGATTACCAAAGCGAGCTAATAACCCATGATCAGATTTGATTTATTCTATTCTTTGATCTCTTGAATCTTATTTCTTTATGTTATTTTATTATTATAAAATAACCTTAAAATCTCCTCTTTTTTATTTTTGTACTATAACTAAATTAAAGTACAAATTAGATCTTTCAATGTTTAGGTTAAAATTGATCTAGCACTCGCCTCCCTTGGGTATGATCCTCGAAGTACTCACCTACTCTATTGTAACTATATTACAGTTGGACCCGTATACTTGCGAATACCGCCTCATATATCTATATCTTTTACTACAGTACTCACGCTCTGGACATTAGTACGTCTAGAGGCAGTCAGTGGTCCCATACCAGTTGATTTGTAAAGAAAGCTGGTTGGAAAGTAACAAAATGTGAACAAAAAGAGTCAAAGGATGAAGGAGTATTAGGTAAGTTTCTTAGACGTGGCAGATTTTGATAAGCCACTCAGTCTTGACGTGATGTTTATCAAGTCCCCATGAAAACTTAAGTTAGGTTAAAAGGACACTTAGGTTAAGTTAAGGAGGGTTGTCTCCCTTCTTAAGGACAGAAGGGCTAAGCAAAAGGGGGATGCCTCCCAAAAAGATAAGTCTGGAACTATGGTTTTCTGCTAGTAAACTCCCTCCCAACAAGGCACGTTTTCATGACTCTGTCTACTAAGGTAACATAGATCTATGAGTATACTTTAAGAAATAATGCTTCGTGATATGTCTGAGTTAAAGTAGAGGTAAAAGGTTGCCTGAATTGATTCTAACAAGCTGCGTCTGTTTGACGAGGCGAGGCAACCATAGCATCTGGTTGAATGGAAGATCTAGAACTCAAGCTGCTATTGTCACAATGAAGGATTAGGTCTAAAGTTTGACAGCCTTCTAGGTTATAAGGTGAGTCTCTAAGCAAACTCCTACAAATGTATTATGCATGTTAGAACCTTTTGGTAAATAAGTTGAGATTTGCATGATGTGATAAATCTGTGTGAAATGTATGTCTGATGAACTTTCATGAATGATTCGTATGGAAAATGGATGTGATCTTTGAGGATAATGTGTAATGTGTGTATATGTTTATTTTGATGATATGAATAAGTTTGTTGTGAAAGATTCTGTTATGAGCAAGTCATTGTAAATGAGTTTGTCAAGTATGAGTTGATAAACCGTAATATATACATATTTTAATCCCACATTTAGCATACTTTTGGATGATTTAATCCCTTGAATTGTGGAATTTGATGCTCCTAATCTTTTAATTTTATGTTTTATACTTAGGAGAGCATTGGAGGATGAAAAGAACGAGAAACGGGCCGAAAATAGAGAAAATGGGCCAAAGTGAGAAATCAACACGGCCTAGAGTTCACCACACGGCCGTGCCACCTTAGCAGGCCCAAACACGGCCTGGGCTCGATTCACACGGGCGTGCTCCACGGGCGTGTCTCTGCCGTGACCCGTTGGAATTCTACTCGGAAAAGGATACTTAGGGACGAAGAAAGACATTTCGAAGTCTATATAAACACCCTAAGTATGACCTAAAAAGGAGGGCGAAGCTAGAGAGGGCTGAACACAGGAAATTACTCGAAGACAGCCAGTTGATTCATCCCAGAAGCCGGAATCACACTCAAGACGGAAGATCTTCCCTTCAATTTCCTTCAGGGGGTTTTAGGGTTTTTCTTACTTTTTGTTTTTTTACTTTCTTCTGAGATGTATTCTTTATTAAACATGAACTAAACCCCTCAAATACCTGAGGGGGATGAAACCTAAGACGGATCTTGTTATTGTTTTCTGAACTTTATGATAAATACTTGATTTGTTCTTAATTATGTGTTCTTAATTCTTGTTTTAATATTTCAGGATATTGATTCAAGTATTGATGTGCTTAGCGGTGGAGCAAAAGTCCATGTTTAAGAGTAGATCTAGCATAGTTAAGCGGAGTTGATCGCAACCCTAGAGATAGGATGACGAAAATCTGCCGGATTAGGGTCAAACCTAATATGGGAGTCCATAGATCGAGTTAATGTAACACTGGGGGTTTTAATTAGAAAGATATTTCAATTAATCAACCTAGGGTTAGACGTTAGTAGCCTCGAAAGAGGTATTAATATAAATTAGAGAATCCTACGGATCAAGTCAAGTGAATAAATAAATGCAGTTCAGAGTTAAATAACAAGTGAAGTCTAGGTGAATTCTTCCTCGGGTATTGTCTTAATCAACTGGTTTTCCCAAAAGTATTTTCCCAATTCACTCTCTGTGTCTTAGCATCCTTAGTTTAGTAATTAGTTAATTAAACATCGATTCCCTTAATACTTAGGCTAGATAATAAAAAGATAGTAACTACTAGTACTCTTGGTCCTTGAGGATAAGATATTTCCGGTCTTGCCATAGCTATACTACCGAACGATAGGTGCGCTTGCCTTATTCGTTGTCATAGTTAGTTTGGACACGATCAAGTTTTTGGCGCCGTTTCCGGGGACTAAGATATTAGGAACACTTGATTTTTATTACTTTAGCCATTTTTATTTTTGCAATTAATTTTTATTTTATTTTAACTTTGCTAATTTTTCTTTTTCCTTGTTTCTGGCAGGTATTCTAGTTTATGACTAGAAGAAACCCGTCAGGACCTATACTTTACAATAGTGATATAGAAGGAACCGTTCGCAGAAACTTAAGAGAGATAAGGCGAAGCCTACAGTACATAGAAGAAGAGCAAGAGGACGATACCAACACTACCGAAGAGATGGCTGATAATAATCCGCTACCTCCTGTGGTTGTCGCTAACCCGGTTAATCAAAATCCTGTTCCTCGAACTATGTATGATTATGCTAAACCTAATTTAAGAGGAACTGAATCAAGTATTGTTAGATCTGATGTCGCTGCAAATAATTTTGAACTGAATCCTAACACTATACAGATGATTCAACAATTTGTTCAGTTTGATGGTTTGCAGGATGAGGATCTTAACACACATTTAGCGAACTTTTTCGAATTATGCGATACGTTTAAAATTAATGGTGTTTCTGATGACGCCATTCGCCTTCGGTTATTTCCCTTTTTCTTTAAGGAATAAAGCCAAACAGTGGTTGAATTCTCTTCCACGAGGATCAGTCACTACATGGGAGCAAATGACTGAAAAATTTTTGTTAAAATATTTTTCGCCGGCTAAAACGGCTAAGTTGAGGAATGATATCTCTTCTTTTGTACAGATGGATTTAGAGACACTTTACAATGCATGGGAGAGATACAATGATTTATTAAGAAGATGCCCTCATCATGGGTTACCATTATGGCTACAGGTTCAAACCTTCTATAACGGTGTGAACCCCTCAACTAGGCAACTTATTGATGCAGCCGCCGGTGGAACCCTAAATAACAAAACCCACAGGCGGCTTACGAATTCATTGAAGAGATGTCACTGAATAACTATCAGTGGCAAGTTATGAGGACAAAGCCGACGAAAGCTGCCAGTCTTCAACCTCGACGCAGTCACCATGCTATCAAACCAGGTAGAACTTTTAAGTAAGAAAATTGATGGTTTGTATGGTTCTTCGCAGGTACACCCAGTGATGCAGTGCGATACGAGTGGAGGAGGAATGAACAATACAGAATATCCATCCTACAATCCTGGCTTAGAAAGCGAATAGATGAACTATTTGGGTAATAATTCTAGAACTCAAAATAACCCTTATAGTAACACGTATAATCCAGGTTGGAGGAACCACCCCAACTTCTCATGGGGTGGTCAAGGAAATCATTGACAACAACCCCCTCTAGGCTTTCAACAACAGCCCTACCCACAGGAAAAGAAGCCGAACCTCGAGGAGATGCTAACAAAATTCATCGCGGTGTCAGAAACACGCTTCTAGAACACCGAAATAGCACTCAAAAATCAGCAAGCATCGATTAAAGGGCTCAAAAATCAATTAGGACAACTTGCTAAGCTGATCTCAAAATGACCGCAAGGTTGCTTGCCAAGCAACACTGAAACTAACCCAAAGGAGCAAACTCATGCCATTACTGATCACGATAGTGAAGGGTTAGTAGAATCCGAATATGAGCCAAGGCAAGAACCCGTGGTAAATAAAGGTAAGGTTGAGGTAAGCCACGATACACAGAAACCTCTCATTAAAGAGTATACACCTCGAGTGCCATATCCCAATACGATGAAGAAAGACCACACAGAGGAACAAATTGGTAAATTTCTTAAACTTTTAAAGAAATTACATATTAACTTACCGTTTCTTGAAGCTCTCTTGCAGATTCCAGATTCAAGGAAATTTTTAAAAGAGCTTCTGACAAATAAATGGAGGTTAGGCAGCGTCGCATGTGGAGCTAAGCGCGCGGTGTGCTCAAGCAATTCTACTGAAACAAACTACCACGAAAATTAAAAGATCCAGGGAGTTTTACGATTCCTTGTTTAATTGGTAGTTTATCTATTGATAATGCTTTAGAAGATCTAGGGGCAAGCATCAATGTCATGCCTTATAAATTGTTTAAACAACTAGGTCTAGGGAAACCCAAACATAGGATGAGCATCCAATTAGCTGATAAAACTATTAGAGTTCCTAGGGGTATAATCGAAGATGTGCTAGTGAAAGTTGATAAATTTATATTCCCAGTAGAATTTGTCGTTTTAGACATGGATGAGGACAACAATGTTCCTTTAATTTTAGGAAGACCCTTTTTAGCAACTGCTAGAACTAAAATTGACGCTTGTACAAGTGAATTCACACTTTGTGTAGGTGACAAAATGATCACTCTTCAGGCTCTTGACTCGGCTAGGACACCAAGTGAAAAAGGTGAGAACATAAATTCTATTGATAACCAATTGGTTCAACCTTTCTCTGAGAAGCACCACGAAAACATATAAGCGAACACGATCCTAAACCCCGTGCCAATAAAGAAGTAATTCATGAGGAACGAAGGCTTCAGGTCGAGGAACTAGATGAGTGGAAGACACATTTCAAGGAGAAACTAGGAACACACGAAGCAAAATCGAGGGAACCCCCAAACGAGCTTATAAAAATAGCAAATCACTTTAAAATAAGAGATCAGGTATTGTTGGAAAAGACAGACCCTTGAATCACCGTTCCAGACCTTAATGAAGAGATCCCTTTTACGGTACTGAATGTCTTCCCATACGGAACAGTCGAGGTAACTAATCCTCAGTTCGGCACTTTTAAGGTAAACACTACTCGACTTGAACCATATATTGTTAGAATTAATAGCAGGAAAGAGGAGTTTCAACTCCTCAAACCACCATGATCGTGCGAATGAAAGGTAAGTCTAGCTTAGGACTTTAAACAAGCGCTTCTCGGGAGGCAACCCGAGCTCTAATCATGCTAATTAGTTTGTTTTTACTTTCATTTACGCTTTAAAGTATAGGTTTCACCTCCACACGGCCTTGCACACGGGCGTGGCTGTGGCTGTATGGGCACCACGAGTATGCATATTGGCGTGGAGGAGGCCGTGCAGACCAAGGACGAAAAATTCCCAAAACACGGGCTACGACAAAACACCAAGGCCGTGCGATTCGGCCGTGGTCGAAACTAAGTAAACGACACGGGAGTGCGACACCCCCGTGCCTTACAACCGTGGCCAAACCTGTTGAATTAACACAAACGTGGGGAAGAATGAAACAAGCGTGGGAGAAGCGAACGAAGCTCAGTACGGCCGTGCAACACAGTCGTGTGGGACAACATGCCCAAGACACACGAACGTGGGCCACAAGACCAGGCATACCAAAACCCTAATTTTTGAAGTACACGGGCTCAAAACGACTCACACGGGCGTGTGACACACCCGTGTACCCCAGTTTCTATATAAACCCCTTACTATTCATCTTCTCCACCAAACACTTTTCTCTCAACCCTAAACACCATAGTTCTTTTTCACCATCCTCTCCACCATCTCCATGTCAAAGAAGCGAAAGGACCCTAGCACAGTCTCCCCGTGTGAGACCGATCTACATAAGTTCATGCCGGCCGCTTCATCGACTCGACAAGCCAAGGACATTTGAGTCCATTTAGTTTTTCTTTTTCTTTTCTCTTCTCCTTTATTTTCCTTCTCTTTATCTGTCTTATCTTTAAATACATATTTAGTATATTTTGAATTATTCTTATTATTTCCTGGCTATTTCTTCACAAGTTACCCAATTTCTTCATCTAGTGCAGTGATTGTTGGTGGCCACCATACCACCACCAGAGACGCCTCCTCTAACTTTTCTTTCACCTCCGAATCAAGTTTCCACACTTCCAACTCAAGAAATCCATCCGAAATCCAGAAAGTTTCACCTCTCTCCCTCTCTTATGATCTATTACTACATGGTTATTATCTTTATTTGTACATTGAGGATAATGTACATCTTAAGTGTGGGGGGTGAATTTTATCGTGAAAAGTTCCTAACTTTTTGCATTATTCTCAAATCCCTGAATGATATCTTGTCTTAAATAATCTTCTCGTATTACTGTTAGAATGAAATTTCCTTTGATTTATGATTTTCATTGATATGTTTTGGATTAAGTCATAGTTAATTGTGCAAGTGATGATTTAAACTTTAGGAGACTAGAGAATCAAGCATGATGAGTTTATTTTCAGAATTAAAAATTTGTTAGGTTGTCTACCTGAATCTAGTTATTACCTTGAAGTTGAAATCTACGAAGTTGACATCAAAAGCCCATAATTTTTGTGAGATCTTGAGCCTTTTAGAGCATACATTTTTTTTCGTGCTCACTTTATTGATTATGAGTGTGTCAACATTGATTTTTTATTCTAGAACTTGCTTCGTTTATACATATTGAAACCACACCTTTGATTTGATATACTGAGATGATAAAGGCACCTAGGTTTTAACCCACTTACTCCATAAAAAGCCTACCTTCATAATTAACCCCTAGTGAACCCCTTTGAGACTAACAAACCATTTCTTGACTCACCCATTAATATTAACCCAAAACACACTTTGTATTTGTTATCACCATTTCTCTTGACTACCCTTATATCGAGATTTCATTTGATCGGTTGCTTAACTATTTTCTTTATTTCAGTTGTTAAATTCTATCTTATTATTATTGTATGATTTGTTATTAAAAAAATAAAGTATATTCATTATTAGTTCTATGTTATTTGAGCTTACGTTTAATTTTACATTTTGAGAAGAAGCTCGTGTTATTAGTGATGAATTCTTAATTTATGTAATTATTTAAGTTTTAGTTCTTTTTCTAGTTAGGTAATTTATCAATTCAATCTCGATACCAACCCTCTAATTCAGCCTTTATCCACACCTTTAACCCAAGCCCCATTACAACCATTTCAAAGACCTTTTGATTTGTGTATCATCTCATTTTATAGTGGTGGAGATTTGATTTTCAGGCAAGCCTATGGGATTAACTTTTCATGTTTGACTCTTGAGTGCTTATTTTTTGAACCTTAAACACCTTGAGTGATTTGAGTGAACCCTTAGTGAGGATGTCAATTTTTTATTTTGAATTAAAGGTAATTATTTAGGTAAAGGGAAACACCTATTTTTCGTACTATAAAAATTATGACTTTGATTGTTTAAATCTTTAGGAACCTTCTGGTTAAATTATCAGTGTATGAATTACCTATGAATTATGATGAAACATTATTGATGAAGGTTATGAATTGAGGAAATTTGATTTTAATTGTGAGTTAAGAATTTTGCTTGAGGATAAGCAAATGCTTAAGTGTGGGGGTATTTGATAAACCGTAATATATACATATTTTAATCCCACATTTAGCATACTTTTGGATGATGTAATCCCTTGAATTGTGGAATTTGATGCTCATAATCCTTTAATTTCATGTTTTATACTTAGGAGAGCATCGGAGGATGAAAAGAATGAGAAACGGGCCGAAAATGAAGAAAATGGGCCAAAGTGAGAAATCAACACAGCCTGGAGTTCACCACACGGCCGTGCCACCTTAGCAGGCCCGAACACGGCCTGGGCTTGATTCACATGGGTGTGCTCCACGGACGTGTCTCTGTCGTGACCCGTTGTAATTCTACTCGGAAAAGGATACTTAGGGGCGAAGAAAGACATTCCGAAGTCTATATAAACACCCTAAGTATGACCTAAAAAGGAGGGTAAAGCCAGAGAGGGCTGAACACAGGAAATTACTCGAAGACAGCCAGTTGATTCATTCAAGAAGCCGGAATCACACTCAAGACGGAAGATCTTCCCTTCAATTTCTTTTAGCAGTTTTTAGGGTTTTTCTTATGTTTTGTTTTTTTTACTTTCTTCTGAGATGTATTCTTTATTAAACATGAACTAAACCCCTCAAATACGAGAGGATAAAACCTAAGACGGATCTTGTTATTGTTTTTCGAAGCTGTATGATAAATACTTGATTTGTTCTTAATTATGTGTTCTTAATTCTTGTTTTAATACTTGAGGATATTGATTCAAGTATTGATGTGCTTAGAAAGCGGTGGAGCAAAAGTCCTGTTTAAGAGTAGATCTAGCATAGTTAAGCGGAGTTGATCGCAACCCCAGAGATAGGATGACGAAAATCTGCCGGATAAAGGTCAAACCTAATATGGGAGTCCATAGATCGAGTTAATGCAACACTAGGGGTTTTAATTGGAAAGAGATTTTAATTAATCAACCTAGGGTTAGACGTTAGTAGCCTCGAAAGAGGTATTAATATAAATTAGGGAATCCTACGGATCAAGTCAAGTGAATAAATCGTCTGGTTTAGAGTTAAATAACAAGTGAAGTTTAGGTGGACTCTTCCTCGGGTATTGTCTTAATCAACTGGTTTTCCCAAAAGTATTTTCCCAATTCACTCTCTGTGTCTTAGCATCCTTAGTTTAGTAATTAGTTAATTAAACATTGATTCCCTTAATACTTAGGCTAGATAATAAAAAGATAGTAACTACTAGTACTCTTGGTCCTTGAGGATACGATATTTTCGGTCTTGCCATAGCTGTACCACCGAACGATAGGTGCGCTTGCCTTATTCATTGTCATAGTTAGTTTGGACATGATTATGAGTCTACATAAAGTGTTTGTGCCTGTCTCCAGAGTCGTCTAAAGGGGTCCATCGGGACTAAAAACATGAATCTCTAATAAGGAAAATTTCATGGCACTTTGAAGACTATATAGTGTTAAACCATGGTTGGGCCATGGCATTATATGGAATATTTAAAGGACAGTTAGGTGAGTACTAGCGATGAAGGGCAAACCTCAAGACTGTGAGTTTAGGCAAATCCCTATCATCAAAAACACTAGTTTCCATATAAGTGAGCCTTTGTGGCAATATCTGTTATAAGGAAGCTTTTATGGCAAACTCTGTTATAAGAAAGCCTTTGTGGCGATCTCTGTTATAAGGAAGCCTTTATGGCGATCTCTATTAAAAGGATTCCTTTGTGGCTATCTCTATTAAATGAATGTCTTTGTGGCTATCTCTGTTAAGAGGATGCCTTTGTGGCTATCTTTGTTAAAAATATGCCTTGTGGCCATCTATGTTAAAGTAATGCCTTGTGGCAAACTCTATAAAAAGGATGGCTACATGGCGAGACTCTGAAAGGAAATCCTCTGTGGCTATCTTTGGAAAGGAACGCCTGTGTGGCGGAATACGAAGAATGGATCTCATGATGACCATCTGAAGACAACGCCTTTGGGCAAACATCGAATGAGTGGCGAACCTTGTATAGTTACAATGGATTAATAGAAAGGCTAGTGTGTGCCAGAGTATGTGGTGAGACAAATATATAAGCTAAAAGTAAGTACAGAGAGTGCACTAAGTAAGGAAGATATAGGCAAATTCTAAGATAAGTATTAGGCACAGTCTACCCTGCCGGAAGATAATGATAAGACTAGTAAGTATGGAATAAGTTATTAAGTCTGATAATAAGGTAAGTGAAGAAGTTAAGGAATGTGTAAAGATAAGATTTAAGAAAGGATATAGAACGTAAAAAGATGTTAAGTATAGTACGCACAAGAGAAGGAAAATGGTTTTGAGGGAAGAAAAATGGTAGCTTCAGTATTGTACCCGCCAAAGAAGAAAGAAAGGTCAAGGAATACCCAAAGATTTTCAAAATAACACAAGCAACGTAGAATGAATGAAAAAGGTATTTTAAGGTTTAGCTTACTAAGTTCTTACGAACTTACAAAGGTTGTTTTTGTTTTTAGGTCTGTAAAGGAATGTATGTCGAGATACGATGTCAGGGCTACACCAAGGAAGCAGTGCATTGGGCTATTATGCATACAAAGGGAAAACAAGTGGCGTGTCAAAGTCTGCGCTAAAGTTCATTAAAAAGCATCCCAAAGTATACCCGGTAGACTAAGAGATAGAGTAGGAAAGTCTGAAAGTTTATTGAGCCCAAATAGTAACCATACATTGTATTTTTACAAGAGAATCTGTAGTAGCCTTAGTCAATTGTACATAAGCAAAATGTAAAAGTAATCATACAATATACACCAATAAGAGATTATGTTACATTTTTAGAAAGATGTTTATATCAATGAATAAGAAAAAAAATTTAAGTTACATCTGTAAGAAGGACATAACACCCGAGACTCAGATCCGGTAGATCAGGTTGGGTTGAGGGATTACAGTGTGAGTAGAATTTCTTGACAAAATTATTATGGAAATTACAAGTTTTGGGCTTTTTATTCGAGTTTAAATCATATTAGGTTCAACGTTTAGGCTTAATTTTTATTATATGTGAGCCCAATATTGTATTTATTAAGTTATATTATTTTATTATTTATTTATTCCAAATTTTAGATAATTTTTAAGCATTTTAAGTTATTTAGGAGTTTTATGTCAACAAGAAAGTTTAGTTTAAAACTATTTCTTGTTTGAGTTAATTAGAATTTCAATATACTTAAGAATTTTATTTGAATTTACTTAGCCAGCCTATATAAAGGCCTCTTCATTGTACACAATCAATTAATTCATTATTCACTTTGAGTTAATAAAATTCTCTTTGAATTTTCTTTTTAAGAACTTCTCTTGAGTTTTCTTTGAGAAAAGTTTTAACAATCTTTTCAGATTGTGGGGTTTATCTTCAAGCTCTTTTTTTTTTTTTCAAGTTTTCTTTCTTGGAGGGGAAATTAGAGCCATTTGAAAGGAGTTGTCGATTCATCGGGTTTCCAAGGCTCCTTAGGACTTCTACACGCTATCTTCATCTTCTTCCATTTCTCTTCTTTATTTTCTTCTTTATTCTCTTTTATTCCTATTTAATTATTCAAATCTTTGGTCTATTTAATTTTTTTCTGTAGTGACCCGATAGTCGGGTAACCGAAAAATGTATTTTCGGGTCTCTGTTTTCATAAAACTGAATCGTAAATATTTATTAAAAATATTTACAAAGTTAGTTGTCTGTCTAATTAGGTTTTGATTAGGTGAATTTGACTTAATTAGAAGTAATTAGGAAAAAAGGATTAGATTGAAATAAGTGTAAAAGTTTAATTATAGATTAAAGAAAGTAAAAAGGACTAAATAGGAAAATATGCCATTATTATAAATTGAGGCGGTTTAACATTGAAAAAAATCTAAGATATTTTTAATTTAAAATATATATATTATATTATATTTACTTAATTAATTAATAAGTATGTTATTATATTATATTATTATAATATTATATTATATTATATTATTATATATAAAACAAAGAAAGAAACAGAGAAAGAAACAGAGAAGCAAAACGAAAACAAGGGAGAAAGGAAAGAAAAAGAAAAAGGGAAGGAAAGAAAGAAAATTAGGGATTTTAAAGGTTCAAACTCAAATTGGTAAGTCAATTTAACTCATTTTCTTGTAATTTTTGAGTTTTTATGATCCTAAAACAAAATACTACGTAGTATATGTTGAAATTTTGAAAGTTAGTAGATTTTTGGACATGGTTTATGTTGAATTAATTGATGAATTAGAGGTTGAATTTATAGAATTTCAAGTTAGAATTGAGTAAAGGATTAAATTGTAAAATAAGTTGTAAGTTTAATGCAATAAGGACTAAATTGTAAGAAATTTGAAATTAGGGTTTATTAGTGAAAATTTTAGAGTTAAGTTATAAGTAAAATTTAAGTAAAAATAAGGTATAGATTGTGATAGAAATAGAAATAATTTTAGTTATGGATTAAATTGAAATGTGAGCTAAGGTAAGAAATGATGAATTTATTATATCATACATGTTTATTTTTATTAAATAGTATAGGAATGTAACACCCCAAACCTGGCCCATGCGTTACGACCGGATCTGACATGTCACATAAATAAAATGTATTAAGAACTTGTAATTCGTACTAAAATAGGTATTATTTGGTTATAATTAAGAAAACCAGTTTGAAAAAGATATTCGATAAAAATACTACTAATCTCGAGAGGTTAATTGAAGAATTGATATTCAAATTCGTGATATTTTAAAACAGTGACTTTTGAAAATATTGTTGATAATCTGAAAGAGAATTCGATTTAAATTATTTATAAATATGTTATAAAATCCTTTCGTTACTCAACTTTGGAAAATCGTTATTTACGATTTTAGAAAAATCCCCATTTAAAACAATTTAAGAATAATAAATACGTCCAAACATAAAGCAAATTAAAGTTTATCCCAGAGGCCTTATTACAACTTTAAACCCAAAATAGTAAAAGTAATGAAATAAAGCGGAAAATGAAAATTTGCTAAAGTTCGAAAACACCATTTCTAAAGTATGGCCTCCACCGAGTCATCCATGGCCCAAGTCCACATCACTGAGCATTACCTGCAAGGATTAAGAAAAAGGGGTGAGTTACTAGAACTCAGTGCATAATCTCCTTACCGTCATCCACTGGGCCTAAACCCGCATAGCATAATCTTGGGCCTTAGCCCATATAGCATATTCTTGGGCCAAAGCCCATTTACATAACAATATTTATATAAAGTAAATGTATGCAACCCAACCCATCCATCCATCACACCCCCGACAAGCCAATCACACCTGTGGGGATCAAGTCAACCCACCCCGCCGCTCACACCAAAATTTGCAGTCAAACTGCTATCATATAGTATTTTTGTGGTCAAGCCACTGAAATCATATTTAAGCACAATAATGTACAAATTGTGGCAATGCCACCAGGCTACACTGCTCTCCATACAATTTTCCCATCCCATGCAATATGTAAAAATGCTACGTACATAATATTATAACATAAAACATCCACATATAAATATCAACCATTAATCAAGTAATTTATTAAGGTGAATCGACCCATTATAGTTCTTTGGAAATTCGGCCCACTAAGGCATTCTAGCAAATCAGCCCGTAGGGGCGTTTTGGTAAATCGGCTCATAGGGGCATTTTCGTAAATCAGCCCATAGGGGCATTTTTGTAAATTAACAAATTTTATACCGATTTTAACAAATTTTAGAAATAATAATGTTTAAGCCAATTATTCGATTCATGCTATATTACGGATATTAGACTTGTAACACAACAACGATCTATTCTTCCAACATAATAGTGAATCACGAATCTACGAGATTTCGGTGTGAGATTACACACCTGATTACGGTAAGGACTAAACCTTCTTGATCGTCGGCACCTAAATCACCATTACACTCGATTAACCAACAAACGATATTTTATTAATCCAAATCTAAATCAGACGATCTAATGAAATGCTTACCCTTAGTATCGTGAACGACCACGATTTGCCTATTCTCACCAGATGGTGGTCCACAACCCGGTGGAAAATCCCGAACCGCCGATACCGCCCTACGCTTGAACTTAGGAGTAGGAATCGCAAATCCACTCCATTTTTGCTCTCCTATCGATTTTCTTTTCAAATCGCTACCACTTTCCTCCATTGGAAAAGTCTTAGTCAGAACGATATTACGATGATAGAAAACGATTGTCTAAGGAAAAGGTTTCGGCTTACCACTACTTCCGAAGGGTCAACGAGTAGATAAGAACGAATGATCTAGTCCCTATAATAATCGATTAGTCAAACTTTCAATTCGATTAACACAATAACCGAGTAGCGATATCGAATGGACTATGAAGAGACTCCTTACCTTAATCGATGATGAACCCGATTCCCACCGATTGGACTTATGACTAGAGATGAATCGGCAATGATGTGGTATTCGGCCACCCACTATATCACTACGAAAAAGAATTGATCACAATATGAAAGTGTAGGAGAGAGTGATGTTTCGATTTAGAAACAAAGTAGAACAATCGAATAGTGATGGACACACATTCGGCTAGGAAGAAAATAAAATGGAAGAAGTAGAAATGAAACCCTTACCCGATTCAACCAAGGAGAAATGTCCAACACGCAAGAATGGAGAAGAGAGAAGATGTTAAAGATTCGGCTATTTAAGAGAAAAGGGCAAGGAAGTTTCGGCCAATCAAAGTTGTCAACTAAGAAGAAGAAAAGAGAGGTTGAAGAAATGGTGAGAAAAAGAAAGAAAGATGGAAAAATAGTGTTAGGGCGGTTTCGGCTAATCACCAAGGAGAAGATGACCAAATTGTCTTGAGTAATTCGGCAAAACAAAGGAAAAAGAACCAAAATAATTTGAGTGTTTCGGCCAAGGGAAAAAAAATTGGAAAAGAGACACCAAAAAAAAATGTTCAAAAAGAAACTACCTCTCATGCACAATTTTGCAAAAAGGCTATAGAAAATTGGCTCCCAAAATCCCCCCTACCAAAACCGTGTATCATCTTTACCAAAAAGATGAGTGTTGACCAAAACTCTTTCCTTAGGAAACTCCTAATATTCGGCCAACATGTCCCCCTCCCTTATCCCTTTCTTTGATTTCTTTCCTTCTTTTTCCCTTGTCTTCCTCCTTACCATATTCCTTAGTCATCTTTCCATCAATAAAAAGTCTCCCTTACCATATTTAGAACCATGGCCGACACTTTGGAATAGGAGCACAAAAATAATCCAAAAATTTTGCAAAATGTGGGATTCGAACTCCACCCCTTAGGCCTCTTCATGTGACGCCACACCACTCTACTACTAGCTTATCTTATGCTAGCAAAATACACACTTATTTCCTTAAGTCATGATGCCACTTACCTTCTCTACTTAAAGTGCTTAAACACAAAAATTTTACTAAGGCCCAACTTAACCCCAAACCTTCTTAGGACCCCTAAACATACACAATTAACATTCTAAACTAGCCTATCACGAGGTATAAGGCAAAACATAAAATCCCGAAGTTCAGGATGTTACAAGGAAAGTCATTCGATTGTTGTTTTTTTTCTCTAACATATAAAATGTTATATGTTTTATATGAAATTGAAGAGAAAGAAAAGAAAGGAGAGGACCTAATTGAAGAAAAAGGAAAAGAGAAAGCTAAGGAGTGAAGGAAAACATCATCTCAACCTTTTTGTTGTAAGTACTACAAGTTGTAAGTACTACAAGATTTTTTAATTTTTTTTATTTAAATGCTTATATTGTAGTATAGAATTACTTAGAAATAAAAATGTAAAATATATATTTTAAATTTGTAAATAAAAATAAAAATAATAATAGATTATGGAATTATGAAATTTGTAAAGAAAATTATAGATGGAGAATATAAGATGGTATATTATTTGAACATTAAGTAATAATGTTGTTACAAAAGTATATATGTGAAAAAGGTGTGATATTTGTGAATTGTGAAATGTGCACTAAATTGTAATGAGGGAGAAATGAGAATTTTTTTTTGAAATATATATGTAAAGTATTTAAATGTATAAAATTTAGTTTTAATGCCCAAGTAGACGGAATTTAGAACTACTAGGATATTAGTGGCATGCCATTATTAAGGAACCTTAGCGCGCTCTCTGATTATTAGCACGTTAGTGCTCTCCGATTATTAGCACATTGGTGCTCTCCGTTTAGCACATCTGTGCTCTCTGTATAGCACTTTAGTGCTCTCTGTTCACTAGTGCATAATAATGCACCTCTGTATTTGTTCCGTATATCCGGTGTGTTCTATAAAGTCTACTTTGGGCTAAGAATATGAGTTGTGAACAAAAGTGAATCATCGATGTGTTAAGGTAAGTTTTATAACTTACAAAAAGATAAGTTAAATTTTATTAAAGCAAGGCATAGTTGAAGAAACTTATATGTGAGTAGATATGTAATAATTGAATAAGTTTAAAAAATTTTGTTATGATTATTTACCTATTTATTCTTGTAGTGCTTACTAAGCCTTCATCGGCTTAACGCGTTTATTTTAACGCGTAGGTACAATTAGACTAGAAGAGATAGAGTCCGACTAGAAGATCTCTCACCTCATCACATCCTCAAGAGCTTCAAAAGTAGGTACTATATTTTGAATTAAAATGGCATGTACATATGCAGTTCAAATGCGTTCCCATGTGATAGGGACTAAAATGTAGACTCTTGAAATTCTATCTATTTTGAGTTACTTGAAGTATTTTGGTATATATGAAATGAATTAGTAAAACAATAAGTATGTTTGCTAATATGGTTGGTCGATTAAGATACTATATATAAATGTTTTAATTAAAATGAGATCTAGCCATAACTGTTTTGGCACCAAATGTAATAGTCTTATACCGGGTCTGCACGATTGGACCGGGTATAGGGGTGTTACATTTATTGGTATCAGAGCCTAGATTTTCTGAATTCTTGGGTCGAGAATTAGTCTATCTGTACATGCCATTTTATATATTGATGTGATGAGATGAGGTTTAGTTACTTAATTGTGTAATTTATAAATATTGTAGAAACTTAAAGTTGTCAAATAGACCCGTGAAGAGTCGAAAAATGAAGTAAAGAGTAGGGCGCCAAACTTTGATAGGGATATAGATCAACAGAGAGTCCAAGCCCGAAGTGAATCGGTAAACTTAAGGGATGATAGGGAGCCTGAATTGGAAGAAAGAACTCAACCGCCTAGAGAAGAAATTCCAATTGCAACCTTGTTACAGAAAATGAATCAGTTATTGCAGCAAGTTGTACGAACTAATAATGCTCCATCTGTTCCACCACTATCTTCTCCTCCTACTGCTCCAAATCCACAACCATTTATAACCAGTCATCGATCTTCCTTGGAGAAAATAAGAAAATATGTAGCTGAAGAATTTAAAGGAAAGAAAGAGGATGAACCAGCTGAGGCTGAAGAATGGTTAGAGAACAGTCAAAGAATATTTGAAGAATTACAGTGTACAGGGGATGAAAAGTTGAAATGTGCAGTATCTTTATTAAAGGGTGAGGCTTACCAATGGTGGACCACTATCATGAATATTCATCCTACAGAGAAAATTAATTCGAATTTCTTTGTGTCTGAATTTAGAAAGAAATATGTGAGTCAACTTTATCTTGAGAAGAAGAAAAGATAATTTTTGGATTTGAAGCAGAACAACATGTCTGTTGCTGAATATGAACGTGAATTTATCAGATTGAGTAAATATGCCAAGGAATTAATAGCAAATGAAGAAGATATGTGCAGGATATTTGAGTGGGGATTGAATGAAGAAATTTATGTTCCTCTTATACCATTACATCTACAAGAATTTCCTATTTTGGTTGATAGAGCACAACGACTGGAAGAAGGGTTAGCTCGTTCGAAAGAGAAGAGTTTTGGGAAGAGACTAGCAGCTAGTTCAGCACCAGCACCGTCTTCAAAAAGAGTGAGGGATTTTAGAGATTCTAAATACATTTCTCCTACTGTTGGGCAAAGATCCAGAATTTAGACAAGACAAACTCAGCAGGCGACTTCTATGGGTAGTACTGGGGGTTCCAAAAGAAAACCAACACCGCTATCATGTGAGCATTGTGGAAGATATCATTGGGGAGAATGTCGATTGAATTCTCGAGCCTGTTTTCGATGTGGATCGAAAGATCATTTAATCAGAGATTGTCTAAAAATGTCAGAAAGTGTTACAGAACAGTCTGTGAGAGGTAGCTCGATTCCATAAAGAGGTAGACGACCTGGAATTTCTGGTGGCACTGGTAGTGGTATGAGATCGGTGAGAGAAACAATTGATAGATTTGAATCCCAAAGACCTCGGACTTATGCTATCAGAACACGAGAAGAGGGAGACGCTCCTGATGTGATTACTGGTAAATTCTCTTTATTTGATTCTTCTGTAATTGCACTAATTGATCCTGGCTCTACGCATTCATACATATGCATTACATTAGTTAAAGAGAGGGAGTTACAAGTAGAACCTACAGAATACGAAGTAGTAGTTACTAATCCTTTCGGGCAAAGTGAGAAAGTTAATAAAGTGTGTAGGAGATGTCCCTTAAAAATTCATGATTATGAGTTTCCAGCAGACCTTATGGCACTTACGTTTCATGAGTTTGATGTGATATTGGGTATGGACTGGTTGTCAGAACACGGGGTTATGGTTGATTGCAGAAGAAAAAGAATTTCCTTGAGAACTTCAGATGGAGATGAAGTGATTGTAATCGGTGAAAAATATAGTGCATTGACGAATGTGGTGTCTACAATGAAGGCTTCTAAGATGATGAGAAGAGGATATACTGCTTTTCTTGCTAACATTTTAGATACTCGTACAACGAATTCTGATATTGAAAAGATACCAGTGGTTCGAGATTTTATCGACGTATTTCCAGAAGAATTATCGAGTTTGACCTTAGAAAGATAAGTAGAGTTTGGGATTGAGTTAATTTCGGGCACTGCACCGATATCTATAGCACCTTATCGGATGGCACCCACTGAGTTGAAAGAATTGAAAACGCAGCTACAAGAGTTATTAGACAAGGGATTCGTACATCCTAGTGTATCACCATGGGGAGCACCGGTATTGTTCGTGAAGAAGAAAGATGGGTCTTTGAGGCTTTGTATAGATTACCGTCAATTGAATAAAGTGACTATAAAGAACAAATATCCGTTGCCCAGGATTGATGATTTGTTTGTGTAACAGCCCGGTTTAGACCTTAGTCGAAACAGTGGTTTCGAGACCATAAATTTGAGGTCGAAATAATATTTTAATATTATCTCTGGTGTTAATTATATGTGATATAGCTTGTGTGAAAAATCTGTGTGGTAATTTTATCGACTGTGTGTTGAATTGTAAGAAAGGACTTAAGTGCATAAAGTGTAAAATGCTGTGTGCTAATCGTTGAATGCTTAATTGATGATGTCTTTATAATGTGAGGTCCTTAAAAGGCAATTTGCCTATTACTATTGATAGTGGATGGCTATGGTCAATAATGACCTTGAAAAATATGTTCTATAATTTTATTATATAAGGTTAAAGTTGTCAATTGATTAATAAATGAATTAAATCATAAAAACAAAGCATGAAAATAGCCATTCTCTCATCTTCCATCCACCGAAATAAGAACAAAAGAAGAGAGCTTGAAACTTTGATAATTTTGGCTAGGGCTTGGCTTAATTAAGGTATGATTTTGAGTCGATTTTTGATAAATTTTACTTTTTCATAATCGTTGCTTCGTGCTCTAGCTAACCCATGTTGTAATTTTGTGAATTGATGATGTTTTTGTGATGAGCCATTGATGAATGCTTGAGCTATGTGCTAGTTGATAGTGAAATATGAAAACTTGGTGTTGAGTTAACATAGTTTGTATTTGGATTTTTGGTGAAATTGAGTATATTGGGCTAAATTGAGAAAAGTGTAAATTGAGGGGCTAATTTGTGAAATAAATGAAATATGTGGGCTTGTATGAACACAAGGAAAATTCATCTAGGCTTGTGTGGAAAGAAATTATGTGAATTTGATGATTTTGTGAATTAGGGACTAAAGTGTCGAAATGTGAAAATGTGACGGCTATTTTGTAAAATGCCCTAAATATGTGTGTTTAGACTAAAATGAATGATTTGGTGATTGAATGGATTGAATTTGAATGTGTATAGACCAAGAGAGGAGAGGTAAGTTCAACGTTCGAGGTAAGTTCGGACATAATACGAATATTTGGTTATGTTAAATGCTATGAAATTAATGTTATATTGATATTGAAATGTGGATGCTATGTGAGAGTTTGAGTTTGAGTTATGTAGCACTAAGTGTGCGTATTCGGAAACGTGATTGAGATGTTTAGCACTGTGTGTGCGAAATAATATAAACCTCGACTTTTTAGTTGGCACTGTGTGTGCGATACCGATTGAAGAGCGGTTTGATATAAATGCACTATGTGTGCGATGATAATTAATCTTCGGCTAAATATTTGGGCACTAAGTGTGCGATTGTATCGAAGAAGAGATGGAAGTTGATCGAAAGGGAAAAGTGAGTATTGAGTAGCAAATGTAATTGATTACTAAGTGTTGGCTAATATATGCTCGGAACCTATGTGGTTGATGAATCTATTAATGAGATTATGAAATGTTAAATGAACATATTAGTTTTGGATGATATGATGTATATATATATATGTATATGCGAAATAATCTATGTGGTGGTTTGTTTGATTTAAATGTGTTATGTTACGAACTTACTAAGCTTTGGAAAGCTTACTGTGTGATTTGTTTCTCTGCTTTGCAGTGTCAGTAAAGCTAGCTCGGATCCGGGGATCGTCAGCATAACAATCACACTATCGGCAATCTATTTTGGTACTTTTGGAAAGATGTATATAGATGAATTATGGCATGTATAGGCTAGATGTTATGATATGTTTTGAAAGATTTAATACTTGCCATGTGATTTGGCTTGGAAGTTGAAAGATGTTGAATTGATGAATGAGCTATGAATATGGTATATTCATGACTTAGTTGATTGGGAAAGATGTGGTTTGAAAATGAACTTTGATATGGATTACATGATGTTTGAATCACATATGTTTTGAGATGTATAATTGTCACTTTGAATGGCTTTAGTTCTGATGATAATGAGTATGGAAGTAAATGGTTTAGTTGGTGATTGAATAATGCATGAAATGGTATGATTGAGTACATTTGAAAGCATGAATTGGTATTGTATTGATGTTTGTAGGTATGACCCTTGTGTGGGTGGCAAATTGGCCTTGCAAAGGGCCTGTTTTGTCTACACGGTTATGGCACATGGGCGTGCCTAGTGACCATGGGATATAGTCAGTATATAGCCTAAGAGTACACGGCCATGGTACACGGGCGTGCCTGGTGGCCGTGGGGATAAATCAGTGTATTACTTAAGAGTACACGGCCTTAGTACACGGGCGTGCTTGGTGGCCGTGTGGGGAAGTCAGAATACATGCTCTATTTTGGCACGGCCAAGACACATGGGTGTGCCTAGTAGCCGTGGGAGGCACACGGCCTGACTGCACGGGCGTGTGACCTCTGCAGTGTTCAAAAAGTTTTACATTTCTGAGAATTTTTGTAAGTGTTCAGTTTAGTTCCGACCCCTTTCTAGCATGTGTTTGAGGTCTCGAAGAACTCAATAAGGGACTTTACGATTATGTTATGATACGCTTTAATGATGATTGACTTTGTGTTGAGCATTGATTTTGAAATGTTCCGATTGATCGGTAACGCCTCTTAACCCTATTCCAATGACGGTCTCGGGTTAGGGGTGTTACAGTTTGATCAGTTAAAAGGAGCCAGTGTATTTTCTAAGATTGATCTCAGATCAGGGTATTATCAGTTACGGGTGAAGGAATTTGATGTGTCAAAAACTGCCTTTAGGACTCGGTACGATCATTATGAGTTCTTGGTTATGCCATTTGGATTGACTAATGCTCCAGCCGCTTTCATGGATCTTATGAATAGAATTTTTCAGCCTTATTTAGATCAGTTTGTGGTGGTATTTATAGATGACATTCTAGTGTATTCAAAAGGAGAAGAATAACATGATAGACATCTCTGAATTGTGCTACAGATTTTGAGAGAAAAACAATTGTATGCTAAATTGAGTAAGTGTGAATTTTGGTTAAAAGAAGTCACTTTTCTGGGACACATTGTATCAGCAGATGGTATTCAGGTAGATCCGAAGAAGGTAAAAGCTATACTTGAATGGAAACTACCAAAGAATGTGACAGAAGTAAAGAGTTTTCTCGGATTGGCTGGTTACTATAGAAGATTTGTTGAGGGATTCTCTATGATTGCATCACCCTTAACGAAATTGTTGCAGAAAAATGTGAATTTTGAATGGACAGAAAGGTGTCAGCAAAGTTTTGAAAAATTAAAAGCAGCATTAACAGAAGCTCATGTGTTGATTCAACCAAAATCTGGTAAGGAGTACGGGATTTTCAGTGATGCTTCGTACAATGGTTTGGGTTGTGTGCTAATGCAAGGAGGAAAGGTAGTAGCATATGCTTCTAGGCAATTGAAGCCACACGAAAAGAACTACCCGACGCATGATCTTTAATTGGATGCAGTGGTGTTTGCATTAAAAATATGGAGACATTATTTGTACGGGGAAAAATGTTATATTTACACTGACCATAAGAGTTTGAAGTATTTGTTAACTCAGAAAGACTTGAACTTGAGACAGAGAAGATGGGTTGAATTGCTAAAGGACTATGATTGTATCATCGATTATCACCCCGGAAAAGCGAATGTAGTAGCAGATGCTTTAAACAGAAAATCTTTGGCAGCTTTGAAAATGATGAATGCACATTTAGAAATGAAACAAAATGGTGAGTTATTTGTTGAGTTAAAGGCGAAACCAACTTTGTTGCAGGAGGTGAAAGATGCTCAAAAAGAAGATGGAGAATTAATGGTGATTAAGAAACAACTTGAAGAAGGAAAAAAAAAGTGAATTTGAGATTGATAGTGAGGGAAGCTTGAGATTTCATGGGCGGTTATGTGTACCTAATCATGAAGTTTTGAGGCAAAATATTTTGAATGAAGCACATCACAGTTTGTTTGGTTTACATCCGGGGAGTAATAAGATGTATCACGATTTGAAACCATTTTACTGGTGGAAAAGGATGAAAAAAGATACAGTTGAATACGTTTCTAAATGTTTAACATGTCAACAAGTGAAGGCAGAGCATCAAGTTCCGTCAGGATTGCTACAATCAATAGCCATACCAGAGTGGAAGTGGGAAAGAATTACTATGGATTTTGTAACTGGATTACCACTCTCACCGAAGAAGAAGGATGCTATTTGGGTAATTGTAGATCGATTGACAAAGTCCGCCCACTTTCTACCAGTACGAACTGATTTCTCTATGGACAAGTATGCACAATTGTATATAGATGAAATAGTAAGGCTTCACGGAGTACCAGTATCCATTATTTCTGATCAGGATCCAAAATTTACATCGAAGTTTTGGGAGAAGCTGCATGAAGCTTTAGGTACGCGATTAAATTTCAGTACGGCATATCACTCTCAGACTGATGGACAATCAGAACGGGTAATTTAGACGCTAGAAGACATGTTGAGAAGTTGTATCATCGAATTTCAAGGCAATTGGGAAAGGTATCTACCATTGGTTGAATTTACCTATAATAACAGTTATCAGTCTAGTATTCAAATGGCGCCATATGAAGCATTGTATGGAAGAAAATGTAGAACTCTGGTGTGCTGGACAGAATTAGGTGAAAATAAATTAGTTGGTCCTGACTTGATTAAAGAAACAGAAGAGAAAGTGAAATTGATCAGGGACCGTTTAAAAGCAGCCTCAGATAGACAGAAATCTTATGCTGATCTTAAAAGGAAAGATATTGAATATAATGTGGGTGAAAAAGTATTTTTGAAAGTGTCGCCATGGAAAAAAGTTCTCCAATTTGGGAAGAAAGGCAAGCTGAGTCCAAGATTCATTGGGCCGTATGAGATCTTAGAACGGGTTGGTCCAGTTGCTTATCGGATAGCCCTACCACCGGAGTTGGATAGAATTCACAATGTTTTTCATGTCTCAATGCTACGAAGATATCGGTCTAACCCATCTCATGTGATTACTCCTGAAGTAATAGAAATCCAACCGGATTTAACATATGAAGAGGAGCCAATTAAGATACTTGCTCGAGAAGTAAAGGAATTGAGAAACAAATAGGTTCCATTGGTAAAAGTCTTGTGGAGACATCATAATTCGGAAGAAGCAACATGGGAAAGAGAGGAAACGATGAGACATCAATATCCGCAGTTATTTACGTCAGGTAAATTTCGAGGACGAAATTTATTAAATGGGGGAGAATTGTAGTGACCCGATAGTCGGGTAACCGGAAAATGTATTTTTGGGTCTCTGTTTTCATAAAACTGAATCGTAAATATTTATTAAAAATATTTACGAAGTTAGTTGTGTGTCTAATTAGGTTTTGATTAGGTAAATTTGACTTAATTAGAAGTAATTAGGAAAAAAAAGATTAGATTGAAATAAGTGTAAAAGTTTAATTATAGATTAAAGAAAGTAAAAAGGACTAAATAGGCAAATATGCCATTATTATAAATTGAGGCGGTTTAACATTGAAAAAAATCTAAGATATTTTTAATTTAAAATATATATTATATTATATTTACTTAATTAATAAGTATGTTATTATATTATATTATTATTATATTATATTATATTATATTATATAAAACAAAGAAATAAAAGAGAAAGAAACAGAGAAGCAAAACGAAAATAGGGGAGAAAGGAAAGAAAAAGAAGAAAGGGAAGGAAAGAAAGAAAGAAAATTAGGGATTTTAAAGGTTTAAACTCAAATTGGTAAGTCAATTTAACTCCTTTTCTTGTAATTTTTGAGTTTTTATGATCCTAGAACAAAATACTACTTAGTATATGTTTAAATTTTGAAAGTTAGTAGATTTTTGGACATGGTTTATGTTGAATTAATTGATGAATTAGGGGTTGAATTTATAGAATTTCAAGTTAGAATTGAGTAAAGGATTAAATTGTAAACTAAGTTGTAAGTTTAATGCAATAAGGACTAAATTGTAAGAAATTTGAAATTAGGGTTTATTAGTAAAAATTTTAGAGTTAAGTTAAGTTATAATTAAAATTTAAGTAAAAATAAGGTATAAATTGTGATAGAAATAGAAATAATTTTAGTTATGGATTAAATTGAAATGTGAGCTAAGGTAAGAAATGATGAATTTATTATATCATACATGTTTATTTTTATTAAATAGTATAGGAAAGTCATTTGATTGTTGTTTTTTTTCTCTAACATATAAAATGTTATATGTTTTATAAGAAATTGAAGAGAAAGAAAAGAAAGGAGAGGACCTAATTAAAGAAAAAGGAAAAGAGAAAGCTAAGGAGTGAAGGAAAATGTCATCTCAACCTTTTTGTTGTAAGTACTACAAGATTTTTTAATTTTTTTATTTAAATGCTTATATTGTAGTATAGAATTACTTAGAAATAAAAATGTAAAATATATATTTTAAATTTGAAAATAAAAATAATAATAATAATAGATTATGGAATTATGAAATTTGTAAAGAAAATTATAGATGGAGAATATAAGATGGTATATTATTTGAACATTAAGTAATAATGTTGTGACAAAAGTATATATGTGAAAAAGGTGTGATATTTGTGAATTGTGAAATGTGCACTAAATTGTAATGAGGGAGAAATGAGAAATTTTTTTTGAAATATATACGTAAAGTATTTAAATGTATAAAATTTAGTTTTAATGCCCAAGTAGACGGAATTTAGAACTACTAGGATATTAGTGGCATGCCATTAAGGAACCTTAGCGCGCTCTCTGATTATTAGCACATTAGTGCTCTCCGATTATTAGCACATTGGTGCTCTCCGTTTAGCACATCTGTGCTCTCTGTATAGCACTTTAGTGCTCTCTGTTCACTAGTGCATAATAATGCACCTCTGTATTTGTTCTGTATATCCGGTGTGTTCTATAAAGTCTACTTTGGGCTAAGAATATGAGTTGTGAACAAAAGTGAATCATCAATGTGTTAAGGTAAGTTTTATAACTTAAAAAAAGATAAGTTAAATTTTATTAAAGCAAGGCATAGTTGAAGAAACTTATATGTGAGTAGATATGTAATAATTGAATAAGTTTAAAATATTTTGTTATGATTATTTACCTATTTATTCTTGTAGTGCTTACTAAGCCTTCACCGGCTTAATGCGTTTATTTTAACGCATAGGAACAATTAGACTAGAAGAGATAGAGTCCGACTAGAAGACCTCTCACCTCATCACATCCTCAAGAGCTTCAAAAGTAGGTACTATATTTTGAATTAAAATGGCATGTACATATGCAGTTCAAATGTGTTCCCATGTGATAGGGACTAAAATGTAGACTCTTGAAATTCTATCTATTTTGAGTTACTTGAAGTATTTTGGTATATATGAAATGAATTAGTAAAACAATAAGTATGTTTGCTAATATGGTTGGTCAGTTAAAATACTATATATAAATGTTTTAATTAAACAGTATCTAGCCATAACTGTTTTGGCACCAAATGTAATAGTCTTATACCGGGTCTACACGATTGGACCGGGTATAGGGGTGTTACATTTTCTATCTTAATTATTTATTTTAATTGATTCTTTTCAAAAAAAAAAAGATCTGAGTTGGATTTGTTTGCATTTTAGGTTGTGTCAAAATCCAAGTTTCTTTCAGATTGTCTAGAACCCTAAGTCAAATCCACGACTTGAACAAACTTACTGTCTTCTTCCGCATCTCATCCCTACCAAGAATCTTATGTTTCTCTTAGATTTCAGTAGTATTCATCCTCTTGAAGATTTGCTAGGGAGGTGGAAGAAAATGGGTGGGTGTGCTCGTTGCTCAAGTTTTGAAATTATGGATATCAAGGTTGATAAACCTCTACCATATCATTTTGATCCCATCATTTAAATCTACCTTGGTGTCAATCAATATAGGCATCTTGGTCTTCTTACTCTTACTAGTAGGTTCCATAAGGTAAAGACATAGCTTTTTGTTTGATTTTTACAAACTATGCAAATAGTTATAATATTAAGTTATACACAATGTAAAATAATAGATGAATGGTTGTTTCATGCAGTTGGGCACAGAAAGCCACTAAGATGAGTGAAGGATGAGGGGTGTTGAGGCAATATCCAAGCAAACTGTTTCCTTATTAGATTTATCCTATATCTTCTTCTAAGTGTTCAATTGCCTTAATGTTGAAAAAGTGTGTTTATAGAGAAAAGTCGGCTTAGCGTAAGTCCCAGCCATCAATGTTGGAAAAATCGGTTTAAAAAATAGCATTTTTAGGCACAGCTAATGTTTAATTTTTTTTCTTAAAATCAAGCCTTGTGATATTTATAGTAATAAACCCTTAACTGAATTATTACATATGCTTTGTACAAGGTGATCCAAGTCGTTTCCCGATTTTCTACGAATGATCTTCTCTACTATCATAGAACCCCAAATTGCTTTGAGTGTAGGCTCAAACAAAACGAACCAAGTGCACAAAATAAAAAAAAATTTATTAAATTTCAGTAGGAAAGTTAATTGTCTATATAAAACCGAAAACTATGAGCTTTTCCAGAAAAATTTTAATTTATTCTAAAAATAAATTGCCACTATTTTTCGACAAAACAATGGTGCTCAAATAACTTATGTAAGTAGGTTAGCTCATAATTATTATTTATATAGAGAAATGGTATAAGGTTTCTGCTTGAACAAAAGTTAATTAAATAATAATATTTTAATAGAAAATATGGTATTCTACTAAGAGTAAAATACAAGGGGCAGCGACAATCCTATAGGGAACTAGGACTTGCTACCCCTTATCCCTTGGGATGGGCTTTCGAGCTCGTCTCGTATTTTGGGTACAATTATATGTATTATCTAGATTTTTATTCAACGCTTATAATTTATTCAACCCAAAAGAGATTTTTTTTCTATTTCCCAAATATTATTTATTTAATTAATTTTCCTAATTAAATTATTTTCTCAACCGAATTCTAATTCCATTAAAGTCATGACAACTTTCCCGTATTAGAGTCTATGAGGAAATAAATTTAAATGCCTCATTCAATAAATCTATGATGACTAATTAATTTAATTCTCGCTTCGAACTTCAATTGTTTTATTACAATCAATTAAATAATAATTCGAAAAACTAAATTAATTTTTAAGTCATATTTTGTACTTAGCGAAAAAATGCATTCACTACTAATAGTGATACATGCGATCTATTTCTCTTACTTATTGTTTTTATTCATTCCACTGTTGTTAGTTCTACATGCAATTCATTTTGGGTTATCTCAAGCTAGTGGAGTGACCGTTTGGACATATATAATTAGTTTTCAAATAATTTGTAATTAATTTTTGGCTCTGCACCTATTAATTACAACATTACTTGATCATGGAGTCATTCCACTATAGTGCCATGATGAACTCTCTCTTATTATATACCCTTATGAAAGCTACTCATTAATTGTTGGTCCAATGGCCTTTTTATAAGTGTGTTACCCTCATAGGATATCATTAATATCTTTGGGATAAATTTTTTCTCCCAATGTGATTATATTTTATCTCATGATATCTATTACATCTTCTAATATGAAAAAGTCAATTACACATAGTAATTAAGTCATTTGTCTTATGATAAATGACATGTGGCCACCTTCCTTTTTCAACAACCATGTAATGCCTTGAGAGGATATCATTTACCCTTATAGGTCTATGATTCCACTATTGTGGATGATGCTACATCATGCAGAATTCATATACCCAACGTACCAGCTTTGGGTTCCTTATCTATTTGAACTTAGGTTATCATTACGTCAAAGTATACGAGTCACGCATATATATTCCACCATCTACTTAGGATTAAGATATACCAAACTATGAATGTTACAAGTGAATAAATTCATAAATGAATCTAGGATAAATTCACTTGGTCCTGTTCGGTGTATAGTTATTGTAACAACCTAATTTTTAGTAATGTCGAAAAAGGCGGTTTCAGAATCCCGTTTTTGTAAATCGGCTCTATAAATATTAAATATGAATATTTATCGAGTTGGTATAAAATAATATTAAATTTTGGCCCATCAATTTTTTCTATTAATTATTTAATTTAGGTATAGGGAGTAAACTATAAAGTCCAATCGCCATAGAGTTTTTAATTGAAAAAAGGCTTGATGACTTAAATGGCAATTAAACCAAGGTCCAAAATAGCAATTAGACCCTAAATTAACATGAGGTAGTGGATGATAATTTCATAACTCATTAAGAATTAATAATAGTTAATTTTAAGTTAATAAAACAAAATTAAAGTAATTAAGTTAGATTAACCTTAATTAATCAAGGTATATAAAGTTGAGATGGTGGAAAATTTCACTATCTTCTTCTCTAAATGATCGCCCTCCATAGATGAACAAAGAGAAAACCTTCCAAGCTTTCTCAACTTTCGGCCAACAATTATTCAAGGTTATTAGGTATTTTTTTTTTCTTGTAATTTTTATAGATTTGAGATCATGGGAGCTTGATTTAGCTAACTCATGTACCAATTTGCAAAACTATTTAGTTTTTGAAAGTTTTCATTATTGATTTCTTAAAGATTTTGGTGTTAAATTAATAGATTTTGAGCTTAGATTATGAAAAAGGACTAATTTATAATATTTAATAGTTAATTACGTGCGTAAGGACTAAAGTGAATAAAATATAATTTTTTTATGAAATTTTGGTATAAGTAGATAGTAGAGGGTCTCTGGTGAATGTAATTGAAGTCAGTTTTTAAACCGAGTCTAAAAATTGAAAGATATGGTTATTTTGAATTTATGGACTAAATTGAATAAATTTTAAAACTTTAGAGGCATCAAAAAATGTGATTATATAGGTTAATACATTCCATGGCATAAGGTATAAATGTTTGGTATTGATGAATTGAATGGAATAATTGTATATATCAAGAATTGAATCAAACCAGTGGTAATCGAGGAAAAGCCAAACTTGTCAATTAGTCCTTGAAAATTCAACTGGTTTGTTGTTTTGATATGGTAAGTTTATATGGTATTTATGTATTTAAGTAGTTATGTGTTGATTTGTGAATGTATATTTGATTGTGGATTAATTGGTTGTGAATTGGTATGAAAGGTGAGAATTGGACTAAATTGTGAAATGATGGTTATAAGTGGAAAATAGGCCCATGTGAACTTAGTAAAGGTTAGGATACGATTGGCATGCCAATAGGGCTTTATGCGCACCTGTTCGAGATTGATTACAAATGTTACCAAGGCCCAGCATTTGTTACGGATACTCAAATACATGTGACACAGGTTTAGCTCGGACGGGTAACCTGACACGAATTTATTCAGCTCGGACAAACAATTGGTGTGGTGTAGTTACTTGTGTATCCAAGTCCATTTACTAGGGTTCATCGGGTAAAATAATTTATATGAAATGAGAAATGGAAATAGGATGAAATGAAATTGAAGTTCAAAGAAGGAATATTAAATGAATTGAGTGTAATGCTTTTGATATGAATATGATTGTAGTACCCTTGGATTGAATGAGATAGTGAGATCGACTATCTAAAATGATATGTTTTGGCTTGTTATACAATTGTGATATCATATGATTTGACTATAAGTTAATGCTTACCTTGTTGATGTTGTGATTTGCCATGTCTAGCAAAATTGTGTCAAATTATGGTAGCTTATTGTATTTAATTGTAAGATCAGACAAGTTTTGTTTAATGCCTATGAACTTACTAAGAATTTTATATGCTTACCTAGTTTTCTTTCCCTTTTCCTTATAGATCGTCACCTTGCGAAACACTGATCTACCATAATACGGTGTAGCAGATTAAACTAGTTTTCGCACTTGAGGAGCTTAAGTACAAGTATTTTTATTATACTTTAGTTAAGTTGTCATATTTTAGTTTAAATCCAATAAAAAGTATATTTTGAGTCTTTTATTAACCTTAGAGGCCAAATGAGGCCTAAAGGCGAGCTAACGTACTTAGTGGGTGTGTAGGAGACCATACAAGTGCAAAAGAACTTAATGATGGTCGTTGTGTTACAACAAGGGAAGTTCGATGTCGCAACATAGGGAGTGGAATGCAAGATTCTCGAGACTGAATTCGATGTCGTGACACAGCCATGGGATGTCGAAACACACCCCTGAAGCTACCCTGAACCTGAGCATACTACCTTCAATGTCACGACACAGGCACTAGGGTGTCGCGACATCGATCCTGGACGGGAAACACTTTCGAGCCAAGGGTGTTTTGGTCTGCACAATCAAAAGTTAAACACGAGAGCGTCAGCTGACCTAGGGTTGAGGACGACGTCAACCCTAACTCTATAAATAGGCTTTTAAACACTTGTTAAAGGACAGCTTTTCATACTTTAAGTTTTCTCTTTAATTTTAGTTTCAGTTTTCCTTTCTTTTAGGACTTAGGTTTATTTTCAGTTCTTTTCTATTTTGTGTTCTTCAGAGAACGTGGTTTGTAAATGTGATCAAACGCTAGTGGATTTTTTGCGCTTCATCTATCAAATACAAATAGGATTATTTAAACTCTACTCTTGATTTGTTATTTATGTTTATCATTATCATCAAGTTTATTGTGTTCATGAGATCCATGAGGAAGTAATCCTCTTATGGGGGATTAGTGAGTGGAGGTATGGTTAATTAATTGCTATGTAGGATTTTCTTAGCGGGTCAGCTATTTGGGAGAGGAAGAACTTAAACCCTAGGCTTGATGACCCTAGGAAGTCATTTAGGTGGGAATTAACCCAAATTTGGTATGGCCTATCCATGAACACCTTAGCCCCGAACCGGTTTGGACTATGAGGTCGAGAGATAAGTAGTTCTTGCCAACTTGTTAGTTTAGTGGAAGATCGAGAGCTCCTGCTGAGGTAACGACTAGTTGATTGAACAGAAACCCAAAATAGGAATTAATTATGACCACTGAAATGAGCTAATCACCCATGCCTAGATCTGATTAAGTTTATAAGCTAGTTTTCCGAAGTCCTTTTTATTTAGTTTTTTTTATTTTATTTTCTTATTTATAAAAACCCAAAAATCTTTCTTTTATGTTTTATCGTAATACAATTTGTTTAAGATACTAATTAGATCTATTTGTATTTAGGTTAGAATTAATCTAGTAGTTCACCTTCCTTGGGTACGATTCTTGGAGTACTCACCTACTTTGTTGTAAAAACTATATTACAACATGACCCTTATACTTGCGGACACCGCCTCGATTTCAAATCTTTTAGTGGTAGTATTCAAACTCTAAATGTTAGTACATCCGAAGGCAGCCAAACACATCAAGCCAGATCATCTTGAATCTCACACTACATTATCACCGAATTTGTAGTTTTTTGGTCATTTTGAATCTAAGATTATGGCATGTATATAAGTGTCTTGGTGTAATCCTTAAGGTATAAAAGTCTTGATGAGTTTGGTAACTTATGATGAATTTGGTATATGATAATTTTTGCATGTTGTTCATGGCAAGTGATTTGATATATGCTTGACTTAGCAATGTTTGATGCTTTTGGAAAGTTGTAATATGAACCTACTTAAACTTGGTATGTTATGTTGGTGGGATAAGGTGAGTAGAATGGCTAAAATTATGCCTAGTTAAAATGGTAAGCTTGATTTATATGTTTGAGATATGTGTTGGTTGATTTGGTTCATGTTTAAAGCATTTAAGCCGTTAAGGTATAAAATGAACATGTGTATGAGGTTATAGTGGAATGGTATGATTCAATGTGATATGGCATCATAGGTATTGATTGGTATTTGAATGGTTTGGTTGGTTTGTTTGAATGGCATTTGATGGAATGTATTGAAATGGATACTTTTGTAATAGGTTGAAATTATATTGAATTGGTTTTGATTAAAAATGGCTAAATGACTTGTTTTGGTATGAAATGTTAAGTGTTTGGTATGTTTTTAGGTGGCTATATTGGATGGTTTGATTGGAAACTATGAAATAGGTACCAAATGGTTCATTTTTACCACAAACAAGGTCCACGTCTCAACGACCAACCTACCTCGTCACAACGTCGACCTATAGTAAGTGGCATCGCGACGTCGAGTGGCCTAACATCGTGACATAACATACTGTTTTGGCAACATCACGAAGTGGAAGAGATGACGTCACAACATCGGCCCTGAACTTTTAAAACTTTTCAAATTGGTCTTATTTCGTGTTCGTATTGACAAAAGAGCTTTCGTAAGCTCGATTAAGACTTAAAATTTATTGTTTAACATGATTTGAAAGTGATTGACATCTAATTGCATGTGCGAATAATTATTTATTGCGTATTTGACTGTAGTTGCTCCGTCAACGAATGTGGCATCTTGTAGCTCAGACCCGGTGACCGGGTCGGGCGAGGGGTGTTATAGCTAGTCCAGACAATCACATCTATGTATCTATCTTTTGGGAGTCATCTGCTCCGATACCCAAGACATGGTATCTTCCCAATTGGACTTGATAGACAGTGAAATACTTTTTCAATCAATTTACTCAATTTCAATTAGACTACACAAACTGTTTAAATTATCTACTAATATAAGTTGTCTTCTCGCATTATGATCTGACCACATGCAACTTAATATTAGTTAAACTTTAAATAATCAATGAGCCAATATTTGCTTCATTTTGCTTTGTGTGCAAAAACCGTTGAGGAAAAAAATAAATGATATTAATGTATAATAGAATTTATTTAAACCAAATTGTTCGATGAGGTAACGTTGTGCTTTGATGAGGGCTCTTCTCCTAGCGAGGTCGCAAGGCCGAGCTTCGTCTAGTTTTTCTTTAACCATAATGTTTGGTGTCTTGGTGAGGGGTGATATATGACGAGGATAGAACACATGTATACATCGCATATAGGCTTAGGCTTTAAGTTAAAGAAATCATGATATAATCATCGAGGTAACACAAGACAAATGATCGAATGGAAGGGTTCATAAACAAATATGTCCCTTATGGCACACCTTTAACTTAAATCTAAGAGGATTCATCATCTTTTGAAATAGACTACTTAAGATTTTCACATTTCATTTTTCATAATTTTGAATTTAAAAAAGAAATAAGAATATCTAAATCAGTAAACAAAGAATGATTTGGTTCAAGGTCAGGGTTTGATATTTAAAGGATGATGAAAAATATTTGCTTTAAGTTGGGGATAATTCTAAAAAAAAATTGTTTTCAACTTTTTCAATTCTCCAAAAGCAAATTTCATTGAAAATAATGAAAATATTTGTTTTATTTTATTTTTCCACTTTTTTTATTTTTAATTTTTCAACCTGTTGAGAGAAGGTTAGTCTCGCTCTTTAGAATCTTCGAAGTATCATTCGTTGAGAACCGATGGACCCCTCAATAGTGGAGGTATTGTGCTCGGAGTGTTTATGCTCAGTTATATCCTCGGGTTTTGTCTCCCGATCTGAAGAAAGCCCTATCGGGTTCACAAAACTAATGTCATACAATGGTATGTGTTTGAATCCCACCAAGATCAAATGCTCACATTTCCTTGGTGGCGAGACGCTCCAAAAACTCCGTGAGCCCAGTTGAGCTCTCCTTGGAGTGGGGAGACAAAACCCAAGGATAATATCCAAGTATAGACACCTTGAGTAGAATACCTCCATGATTGAAGGGTTTATAGACTCCCAACGAACAATACTTCGAAGACTTCTCCAAAGAACGACATAGCCCTCCCCTCAATACAACCAAATGTTTTTTTATTTATTTTCAAAGAGAACTAAAATAATTCTAATTTTTTAAATATTTCTTCATCTCTATTTTCTTAACGCTTAATTATTACTAAATAAAAGAGAGATTATATAATGATAAGAAAATAGAAAAAGCAGATTATAAAGTGAAGTCGCAAACGTTTCTTATTTCTTAGTCAATCATGACAAAATTGGATCTTTCACTCAAACATGTCGTTAAGTGGATTCTTCATCATCCAAAGATTACCCTTTTTTTTTATCTGTCCAAAAGTGGACTACCGGTAGTGACAGCTATGGCCTCTTGCTAGTGAAAAACGATGACAATTTTTTTTCTTTTTCTTTTATAAATAAAAGGCGAATACCTTAAGATAGAGAAATATTACTGCAAATATGAAACATAAATTTGGATCTGATAAAATTAACGTTTGCAGTGGGAGACACTGTATTTTTGTCAAATGGAATAGGCTTTTCTGTTTCTCCCAGAAAACTGTATTTATCATTCATAAGAAAAATATACATACACTATTTTAGTCGTGGTTATAATGATTAGTATTTGTAAACTAATTTATTGACAAACAGCCCACTAGAGTTGGTTGGACTGATTATCTTTGCTTGTCTCCCTTGATAGTGATGCTTTGTACAAAGAAATAACATAATCAACAACATCACGACTGGTTTCATAGACTTTTATATGGATTAGCAGCCCCACAGTTTAACCTCTTATTTTGCCCTCTTTCTAATTATTTTATTATTTTATTGTAGAAAGAGTAGAGAGTAGATTTCAAAATTCATAAAGTATATATGCAATACTTGGGGACGAAGAAGGTGTTGGTGACAAAATTTGTATTATGACCCAATGGTGGAAAGGAAAGCCTAATTCTTTACTTAAAGACGTTACTTCTGTTTCCATCTTTGTCATATAGTCTATTTAGATGCCGAAGACCTTTTCACAGTCCATTAAATGACTTATTTAACAAATTGCGGTGAGATAACTCAGAAGTAGAGGTGTTCATAGACAAATCGAATTTGGATTAGGTCGAAATATATACTATCATATTTTATATTTATTCAATCTCAATTTGGCTTGATATATGATTTAAAATTTTGTTAAAATCTACTCATATTTGTAAATGATTAACTCAAATTTATTTTAAATCTATTCCTATTAATTTTAAAAGATATATATTTATATCATTTTATTTTAATATTTAATAATTCCATATCTTTTTATTTGTTATAATTCTTTTTAAAAAATCTGATTATAAGTTCTGGTCATATCTGTTCTTTTTGACATAATGCTTAGAACTACCCATAATCTCTCCCCAACATATAAATAAGAGGATAATGCACTCCAATGCGCTCGATTTAAATGTCCTCATACATTGACAACAAAACTCATACTAATCAAGCTAAATTAGCTATTTATTATAATTCTATCTATAGTCATCTTAAATATTTTAATGTTTACATTATAATAATATTATATATTACTATAGATTTAATTTTTGTGTGTTATAAATTACATAATATATAAAAAAATATAATCTAAAATATTACAAACTTAAAAGAAAAAAAAAATGGGCCAAATTAGACCTTGAAAGTTTAAACCCAAATTTGATTCATATTTTAAATTATCCTAATTTTTTTTATCTAAACTCATTTTTTAAATTTAATATTTTAATCTAAATTCTTCCGAATATCAAGGATCCCTCGAATCATGACAAATAACTCAATACATGAATAGAAAAGCATCCATTGGGTGAGCTGGATTCGCCTCACCATTTGAAGGTGGGCAGCATGGGGTTTAGAGAGTTTGATGACTATAATATTGCATATGTGGCAAAGCAGGGAACCAGGGTACCAATCCACGTAAGGAAGGCTTACAGGTGTAGCATCGAAAACAACAATAATGTTATGATAGGATAGGATCACTTCACTATTGGGCCGATAAATAGCAGGGATGGTTTAGCATTGAGTTTTCTATCTGATTGCCTTCTATCTTAATACTCTGCTAAATATGCTATGCTAAGTTGTCCGAACAATTTGGTGGCTTTCCGTAGCAGAAGCTTTTGAAGCTCCTTCCCCTGTAATGATAGTTCCTTTTTTGTGTACAAGTGGAACCGCTTGTTACTTTTTTTTTCTTTTTTTTAAGAGAGTACAATATTCCAGAAAAATCCGAAATAACTAATCAGTTTATGTTGTTTTAAGATGAGAGAAACTTCTCTTTAATCTCGTACCTTAAATCAATGAGTGGCAAATCACACACTATATAGCCTAAGGGCATATGAATGGAGCCACATCCCAGGAATCTCTCTTCTTCCTGAAGTGGGAGGTTTACTGTTTAGCTAGAGGGATTGAACTCAGAAATGGGTGTTGTCAGTCCATATGTTAGAGCTGAAGTTTGAAGTAAAAAGAGATCACTGAGTATAAATGGATTGTCTAATTCAGCAACCATAAGCTTATTGCTGACCAAACAAATACAAAATTCTGATTCACATTCGAACTTATTGATGCTTTCAACCACAAAAGTTCCAAGATTGATGAATGGCACAAGAATATTGCCAAAATGCTATGCTTACAAGTATTTTTATTGCATCTTTGTTCTCCATAACTTATGCCGGGCTGAATTGTCGGATCATCATAACCCATTTGCATTACAGCACGAGTTTTAATAGACACGAGCTTTAGGTGGGAATGACTCAATTTCATCATCTAATGTGTTCATGTGAACTGGCCGGTAATCCAGTCTCACCTTCTCATTCTCCCAATAACTGCAAATCAAAGTATAAATAGTGAACAATCGAATAATGCTGCAATTTAGTGATTTGCATTCTTCGTATAGTCTAGAAAATCACTGATAACATAGAATAAATAATTATCGGTAGCAAGAGTAATTGTTCTTTTATTCACTCTGCCAATACCAATAATAAAATCCTAGATTTGATCATATCAGATGCATGTCACTAACTCTCTACAATAACATAAATACCATGGAGAGCCCTAAACTTTATGGTCTTCACTGCAAGAAACATTCTACAGCAAGCATTGATACAGAAATGCCTCGCCTAAACTACCTTTTTCTTTTAAGTGACTAAGGTTCATATTCTAAATAAAACTAAATAGCTTAAAAGCCCAAACGTTATAAAATTATAAGTACGGATTATGCTAGATTGTTAATAACAGAAAGCTGTTCTTAATTCAAATACACCTGTCAATAAATTCTGAACCCCCCCCCCCCTTTTTTTTCTTTTAAGTGACTAAGGTACATATTTTAAATAGAACTCAATAGCCTAAAAGTCCAAACATTATAAAACTATAAATATGGATATCACTAGGTTTCTCAATAACAGGAAGCTGTTAACTCAAATGCACCTGTCAATTAATACTGAACACCCCACCCTCCCAAAAAAACAGCACGACATAAACCAATCTACATGTTCACATTGTATTCTTCCAAGGGAAAGAGATCATACCCCAATGTGTGTTTCATCCAGTTCTCATCATCTCTTTTCTGCAAAGTAACAGCAAAAGGAAACCTTATTGTACCAAAACTAAGCAAAGAGGACATAACCAAACTAAAGAAAGGTAAAAAAAACTAACCGTAAAATCTTCACGAGCATGTGCTCCTCTGCTCTCTTTCCTAGCTTCAGCGGAGTGCATGGTGATACAGGCATTTATCAAAAGATTTTCCAACTCGATAGATTCTATCAAATCAGAGTTCCTGCAAAACATTTTAAAAGTGAAGTTTATGAAACAAACTGAAACTGAGAGAATTATTAGGTCACCAACATCTTAAGTCCCCACAATCTTACCATATTAAACTGCGATCCTTCAACTTAACATCATGAAAGCTTTCCCATGTCTTATCAATTAACTGACAACCTATAAAAAGTCCAACGAAAAAAATAGGATTTCCCCAGTGTCAACTAAATATTAAAAGGTATACTGGTTTCAGTGAGTAGAATCTCACAAGCAACATAAAGCTAAACTAAATTTGCCTGCAAAAGGAACAAACAGAAGACCAAAAGGCAAGAAGAAGACACAAGACGGAGAAAATGAAAGGGGAAAATGGCACACCTTCCTCTAGTGTTTCCTGTGTGCGGAAAACAGCAGCATTGTTTTGCATTACTCGTTGCATATTTAATCGAATGTTTGAAGTTGGAAGAGAACCATTAGAATTTCTTATTTTGTCCAACCATGCAATTGTTCTCTCACCAGCATCCTTTTCAAAAGGTTTCTGCTTCTGCCCTGAAAATAACTAGTAAATGAATCAACATTCAGGCATAAATGGCAAAGCTATTTATGTGTTAAGGATTGCAACACAGCTTGCCTGGCCTTTGGATCTCTGCAACTCGGTTTGCACAAGCCCGACCAAAGACGACAATGTCAAGAAGGGAATTCGCACCCAACCGATTAGCACCATGAACTGATGCACAGGCTGCCTCTCCGGCAGCCATCAGTCCAGGAACCACAGAATCTGGATCACTGCCTCTGATAGTAACTACCTGCAAATCAAAGCAAAATTATTTATGTCAAATGAGCCTGAAAAATAGCAAAAGATATACACAAAATTTTTTAAGAACCTGATTGTTGCATTTTTCATTTTCAGATAGTATTACATGTCATTCATATTTTAAATGCGTTTAATAGTTAAAAGATCATACAGACATATATCAACATGAATTTGTTTTGTTTATATCTAAAATAACACAATTGTTGTGTGTATCTAAAATGAATAACACAATTAAGTTCCAGTAAACTTCTAGAATTACATCCTAGTATATCAACATTATGTGCACTGAACATTCACACCTCTCCATGATGATTTGTTGGAATTCCACCCATGTTATAATGTACAGTAGGCAAGACTGGGATGGGCTCCTTCATAACATCCACACCAGCAAAAATGGCAGCAGTCTCCGAGATACCTGGAAGCCTCTCCTTAAGCACCTCTGGAGGCAAGTGATTCAAGTGGAGATAGATATGATCCTTCAAAGGTCCTATTGGATATAAGTATCACAGTTAATAACCCAAGCTCAAAAAATCTTGCATGTAACTAGTTACTGTCTGCATCACACAAACCTAGAAACAAACCTATATTTCTTACAATGGGCACCTACAAGAATGAGTGCAAAAAGAACATCTAAACCTTCATAGAACAAGGTCTAAACAATCATATGAAACGAACAAGAAAAAAAAAAAAAAAAGAAACCAGATATCTACTCTAAACCACAGGCACCATACTGCAATACCTCACTGCACATCTGGCAACCCGCCTAAAGGAACAAAAACACAGATAACACTGGATGCTGGAAAATAGAAATGTCAGTAATAATAAGATAATCATACCTACACCACGACCTTCCCTGATTTCCATGGTCATAGATCTCGAAACAACATCCCTTGAAGCAAGATCCTTGGCTGTAGGAGCATACCGTTCCATAAAGCGTTCACCTTCACTATTTCTAAGGATGCCACCTTCACCACGAGACCCTGCAAATTGCAGATGCAAATTAGAAAAGAACCCACTCAACTTCAACCAATTAAGTGGTGCAGTAAAACTAAATTAAAAAAGGAAAGGTATAATAACTATTTATATGATGTAACCCAAAAATCAACCATAATGCTGCTCTCAGTAAGAAGTTGAATACGCACAAACCTTCAGTAATAAGGCACCCAGCCCCATAGATTCCAGTTGGATGGAACTGCACAAACTCCAAATCCTGTAGGAAGCATAAATAAAATTGGATAAAAACAAAGGTAAAGAGATAGAAGATTAAGAAATAAGAAAAAGGTTGCAGCAACACAGAAAAGAAACCTGGAGGGGAAGCCCAGCACGTGCAACCATAGCATTGCCATCACCAGTGCATGTGTGAGCTGAAGTTGCAGAGAAGTAGGTTCTACCATATCCCTGAAAGAAACAGACAACACACACAAAGGTCCTTCAATTCATTTTGATCATTCATTTTGAAAAAATAAAAAATAGATCAGGAATGCATATATACCCCAGTGGCCAGAATTGTTGAAGAAGCCTGGAAGCGATGTAGTGTTCCGTCCTCCATGTTTAAAGCTATCACTCCCTGGCAGCTTCCTGCACAAATCATAAATAATCAAAGTTATCCATGTTACACTACAAACAAGGATAAAACAGAAAATGGAGAAGGTGACATGCTCATCAAAATTAAGAGAACAAATAAAGCTCAAAATTATGGACAGCTAAACAATAACAAGGGATGCAAATGAAAGCCATATGATTTACATTGATGAGGACTTAAATTCCCTACATGAACCTACCATCGCTGTTCATCAATAGATCCAAAGCAAAATATTCCACAAAGAATTGGGTATTATGTTTCATAGCTTGGCCATAGAGAGTGTGCAGTAGAGCATGCCCCGTTCGATCAGCAGCACATGCACAACGATAAGCCTGTCCACCTGGTCAAGATAGAAAATGCCGAGCTAAAATCAGAATTCTATCACTAAGCATAACAATCAAATTTATGTACTTATACCTTTTCCAAAGTCAAGGCTTTGACCACCAAATGCTCTCTGATATATTTTCCCATCTTCTGTTCGAGAAAAAGGCAGCCCATAATTCTCGAGTTCAATCACGGCTTTTGGTGCCTCCCTGCACATATATTGAATTGCATCCTGATCACCTACAATCATACACCCTCTTTTTGTTATAACAAGGAAACAGATTGTTAAAAAGGTAGTCACAGCACTACAGACATACAAGTAAAATAGGTCGTTTACTGCAACATAAAAATGCATGCCCAGCATGGCTCTTTTGCCTTTAGCTTCAGCCAAATTACTTTGGCACAATCAACTAATATCAGTATTTTAAATAGAGTTCAAAGGGGGGGGGGGGGAGTCAACAAATGTGGAAACCACTTCAAGAATGCAAGGAAATATAATAAACTACATCAGGCAAGACTGAAGTGTACTTAAGGGGGAACATGTACTTTTCGTAGAAAAGAGAAAGCTGATAAAAAAAAAAAAACTATTCTTACAGAGCCAAAGATCAAGTAGAAGCATATGCTTAAATGCATTCCATGTACCAACTAGAAAACCACAAGAGATACAAGTTCAAACAAATCATATACCTAACCAATCACTTCCTTTAACTGTGTCATACATGTGCCATCGCCAGTCATCTTCGGTCATATTTCCCAAAGCAGCATTTATGCCACCCTAAACAGAAAAGTCCAGACAGATAAATGAGACAATAATCTTTCAATGGAATGGAAAACAGACAGCATCACTAACAAAACCTTTCTACAGACTGTGCTTTAGACATGTAAATAAACAATGGATCTGTTTTATCAGAATGATCCACTTTTAAAATGAAAACGAAATACTTAAAAAAAAATTGGAGAAGTGCATTATATCTTATAAAACACATCAATATAAGAAATTTACATAAACATGTATTGCACTTTAAAATGCAAAAGAAACAAATAGATCATAATACAAAAAGTTTAAGAGTGGCAATTTATAGTATTTGAAGAACTTTAAAAGGAAAATCATGGTTATGGTAATAAAAATGCTTTTGGTATAATTCATGTTTGTTCAGTCTTAGTTGGACAAGAGAAATTTAAATACCCATGTATTACACTTCCAAGTGCAAAAGACACTATATTTAAGAAAAATGCAAAAGACACAAAAGGATCATAATATGGAAAGTGTAAGAGTGGCAATTTATGATATTTGAAGAAGTTTTAAAAAATTCATATTTGAGGTAGTAAAAATGATTTTGGTGAACTTCACGTTTGTGCAGTCTCTCTTCTTCTTCTTCTTCTTCTTCTCTTTTTTTTCTTTTGAACATGTTTGATCAGTCTTAGTTGGACAAGGAGAACATCAGTTATTGTGCAACACAGAAATCTGTGATAAGAAAGGGAACAATAGCAAAGAGACAAGTACTATGTACAGAAACCACTAAGCTGTAGAACCAATATGCCCATAAAATCAAGAATGATGAATCCCATTTATCTATAGCCACCGTAACACAAGCATGCCCTGAATAATAGAAACAGCATAATTCATAATCATGAACACCATATAGTCTAAAAACCTGAGCCGCAACAGTATGTGAACGAGTTGGGAAAAGCTTAGTTATGCAAGCAGTATTAAATCCATGCTCTGAAAGACCAATGGCTGCTCTCAGCCCCGCACCACCAGCACCAACCACAACTGCATCATACGTATGATCCACTATTGTATAAGGGGACCCCTGCAATGATCGCAAATGTCCATCACCAAAATACTTCTGGTTCAGTTTTTTTTCTTTTAATAACTATATAAATTCTATAAAACATTCCCAACCAATCAGAAGAAAAAGATAATACTTAGAAAAAAATCGAAAATATATGCATTTTGCATAACATCAGCCAAAGTAATCAACATGGGCAGAAAACGGAACTTATCCTATTAGAAAAAGATGTTAACTAAGATCAAGTTCCAGATGGTATTTGTTTCTACTGTATATTAGGGAAGTCAACTGAATGGAGCTAAAATTAAAGATGATTTAAGAAAATAATGCGTAGATTCTATGGATTCTTTTCCTTGGACACCTTTCTCAGCAGCCAAACAGTACACACACTAAAACGATTCAAATTACATATAGGTAAAACTAATCAGAATCTACCCGAAAAAAAACAAGCAATCGTTGAGAAAACGAGAATATAAAAACAAAGCAGGAATTGATTTTGAAAGCAGAAAAGAAATAGAAATTAAAAGCGGAACAAAGAGCTCAAAAACCCTAGAAAAGAAAGAAGCATACAGCATGAGTGGAGAAGAAGCTGGAAATGTTAGATCTAATAGAGTTAGAGGCAACTGATCTGTTGGAATATGGAGCTCGAAGGCTACGAGAAACGCAGCGCCACATCTCCGCCTACTTTGTTGGATGCTTTTTTCCCTTTTGCGAGTTGTGGGTATTGGAAGGCGTGTGGTTAATTTTGTTTATGTATAAATATATATATATATATATATATATATATTTGCTGGGAATAGTTACTGCCTGGAGGAGGGAAGAGAGCAAAAATGATGGCGGCGTAGTTGGAAAGGGGCTAATTGCTCATTTGACGCAGTATGCTGTTACACTTACCCTTTGTTTTTCAAGATAACTACCTTAATGCCATTTCTTTTGCATTCTAGGAATTTTTTTTGAGGAATATAATTAGTTTTTAATGTATTTTTATCTTAATCGTTTTTATTTTATTATAATTATATTTAAAAATAAATTTCAAATTATTGAATTAAATTATTGAATTTTTTTAGTAATCTTAAATTTTATATTAACGTATAAATATATTTGTACATATGTAATTAAAATATATTTATATAATATTATATATAAAAAATTATTTAAAAACAAAACAAAAACAATAATCTATGAAAAGTAAAAGTATCACGAGATCTAGCGTCAAACTATGAAACCATTCTTTATTGGGGGAGGGGAACATTTTAATTTTTGAAATATGCCAAATTTTATATCAAAATTATATATTTTTATGTCAACAGTTTTTTTATTTAATAGCAAAAGCATTATGTTTATAAGTATAATAGTTTGGGTTTGATATCAAGTAACTCCATTTTTTTCCCACTAATTATAGAAAAAATCATATGTTCTTATAATTAAATTTAAATAAATTTTATACTATAACAATATAAGGTTACAAAAAAAAATAGTCATGCTCACATAAACTCTTTTTTTGACACATAACATTCTCCATTTGAAGCACTTATTTACAATTTGGGTAAATTACTCTTTTACTTCTTGCCTTTTAATTTTTTTAAAGTTATTTTATGCCTTGTTTAAATTTTTTCTTTATAATTTTATATATGTTAAATATAAAGTTGATTTTAAATAAATTATCTCCTTATTTTAAGATTTTACTTGATTGAATTAACCTTTAATGTTATAATATTAAAATTAATGAATATTAAATTATTTAAAAAAAAGTCACATATTAATAATATTTATCAGATTAAATTTATATTCCTTTTTATAATATAATAAGATTTAATTACATTCCTTGATTAAATAGAGCAAAGAGAAATATAAAATTAAAATAAATCGAATATTGACAATTTTATCATTAAAACAAATTAATTTATCAATATATATAATAAATAACCTATAAGAAATTATTAATAATATTATTTAAAGTTTAATATATTAATATTAATATTCAAATTATGATAATTTTTTGTATTATTTTTAAAATTGAATATCTTGTAATTATATTACGTTTTTAATTTATTAATATTTTTTTGAAGAAATCTATTAAAAATTAAACAAAAATTAATATTATAAAATTATAAATTTAATATATACAAGCTATGAATGAAATAATATTCGCACCCTAATTTTATGATGTTAAACCATACACGATGAAACATTTTATGTTGATAAATTATTCCTTTTATGCAAGTCGGTATCAATTACAGGTCCTCTTCATGGACTGCAAAAACTTTAATTTAAGAATGTTATTAGAAATCATTTCTCAAATTAAATTAATTAGCAAACGAATAATAAAAAAACAACATTTTGCAGATGCTTTAGGATTAATGTTAAAAATATAAATGATTTTTAAAAATGTGAATCTAAACACTTAATGTAGCATAATTGTTGCTGTTAGAAAATTAAAAGTGGGTTTTCAAACAAAATCAAATGTCTACACTAAAATGAATATTATTAGATCTTTTGAAATGATAATTAAGTAAATTAATTGTATTTTAAAAAAATATAAATATGTCATGAGAGTTAATTTTGAAACTTTTATATAAATTTAAAAATAAAAATCTTCCTTCTAACAATTATTTTATTTTAATAATTTTAGAATTTATTATAAATAGATTATAAGTGAATAATGGTTTACATTTAAAAAAAAATATTCTAAAACATAAAGTTATACCTATTATATAAATATGTAAAAATGCAATTATTTAAATGAATATAAAAGATGACATTGAAATGCCAAAATAAGTTTAGATGTATGAATAAAGTAATTTCGTTTTTGAAAAAAAAATAAAAGAAAACACTTCATCTAAAATGCCAATCATATTCTTATGAATTATTTGATTTATCAAAGATTATTAGGAATAAGTTGAATAGTATTTAGAACCGAAAGCCGAGGCTGTTTTTTGTTGTTTGACTAATAAGGCAAAAGGTCAAGGGTGGAAAGCTGATGTTTTGCAGGTTTAGCGTCGGTCCATTATTCTTTTTTGTATGCATAACTTAACTTTCATCAATCTTATAGTGATGGTAATTATATTAGATATTAATTGATGAAAAAGGAAAGTTTAAACCAAGTTGCGTGGGGGATAAGCATTGATCCATGATCCAAATGGTTCCACGTAGGAGAAACAAAGAGAGATAGGCCCTGGTGCATTTTCCAGCCATGACGGACCTTTTGGGTGGAGACAGCAGCCACGTAGCCTCCACATTCACCATTCACAACAAACAATTCATTTCTTCTTCTATCGGGCTTTGCGTGTATGGTTTTATCAAGACAAAAATGGAAAGTACTGACCAAATATAAATTTCCCTACTTTAGAGTTCCAGAAATGGCTTCACATTGACAAAGGTAATAGAAATTTCCTCTCCCTTTTCTTCACCAGTGCCTGTCGACAACTTCTCAAACGTATGGGAAGCAAAATACCAAGCCATATAGCCATAATGGGTAGCCAGTAGTGCCTAAAATAAAGGGATAAATACGATAATAACATTAGCATAATAAATGCAATGGCCCAAAAAGTAGCCACACCTACATCAGTCCTGCATCAAGTCAACGGATTCTCATCAACAACATAGAAAACCAATGTAAGACATGATATGTCCAAAAAAGAAAATTGTACTCAGTAGGAATTATAATCTCTGACTGGCACTATACTTGTTATAAGTGTAGTATTATATGATATAACTCCAGTTTTAGTAGTAATAGTCAAAAAGCTTCAATCAAATTTTAATTAAAAGCAGACTGTTGGGTGAGTGGACAATAGTTACGCTATTCAAGGGCTTCTTAAAGCAAGATGACATGGTGCGTGCTATCTGCATCAGGATATTGCACTTAGTTATCTTTCACCTAAAGCAGTTAATTACTGCAATTTGGTCCTAGTACATCCCATTTCAATTCAACAGCAGTATCTAAGTACTAAACCCAAGTATGGGACCAAATGTGGGTCATCATAGCTTGTTTACCCCTAAAATGAGTATTACCTCTTTCACTAGTAAGCAAGCTAGATAATTTCATACAATAAAAAATGGGATTCAAAAATTAACTAAATACATAATCAGATCACAGTCAGATAAAAAATACAGTTAGACCATTGTGACTAAGCATCTTTCATTGACCTTGCTGTTGTAACTCAAAAACTTCAGGAGCTAAAAGAATGACAATTAGGAATGACCTAATACTCTTTGTTTAATTGCATGGAATCCATTGATGGACATTGGCATAACAATGACTTTCTAATAGCAATAATCAAAAGCCTGAAGAAAAAATATGTGCAGTGACTTCCTTATAACATCACAAAAAAACACTCGTGTTATATTCATGGTGTCAAAAGTTGGCTGCTAAATGGCTAGACACCACAAGTAGAAATATACCTCATTTGAAGTGTTTTGAGGAAATTTCAAGTCACCCTAGCTGGAGAACAACCAACTCATCAAAAATGTAAGCCTCTTTCAAAAGAGAAATTATGTGACCAACATAAAATTCATCCTTCGGTTGCTTTAGACTCAAGTATTACAATTTCAGTAGTGAATCAAATATGCTCACACTTCAACAAAGATTCATAAATTCCACTTCAAATGCTAACCCTGGGATGAACAATAGAATTTTAAACAAGAATCAATAATTTTTTGCAAAGCTACAAGCTACACCTATGCATTTAAAGAACATCACCGAAACCACAATGTTCCACAAGCTTAAGTACTTGCATGACCCGATTGCTGAATAGGGCAACCATCAATTATCCTTCTTAGAAGCTAAACGTGGAGATTCTCTCACTTTGATCGATTTAATAATTGTCAATACTACCAGCAATATGATCATGGAAATTGGAACAATACCAAATTTCAAATCCATTCGGTTTTTATTATATGTGAAATTACTCTTTTATAGAGAAAAAAATTTGAAATATATTTTATATTTCTGATTACAAACCGAACAAATAAGCAAATCATACATACAAACACGCAGATAAAAAATGCGAAATTTAGAAGTAAAATATTAAACAAAATAGGAAAAGGAAAAGAAAAATAAATCGTACCAAGAAGTGATATGGGGTTTGGGAGAGAAGAGGATAAGAGCAGGGCATTTGTTTTGGGACCTGATCTGGTAACCTCTGAGTTGATCAACGAGCTTAGAACGAGTTATCATTTCTCGAAATCGGAGATATTTCTTCTCCGACCTCTGTAACCAAACACTCCTTGCTTCTCTCCCAAAAGAAACAAACAAGCTCTGTTTGGGTTTATTTTTCCTGTTTTATAGATGGTATTGGAGACTTTCGTTGCGATTAATTATGTATGATAATTACAACTGATCGCATAGATGAGGTACCCAAGCCTGCATGCAAGCTTTTGGGTTTACATGTGAATTTTCGCTGATTTTGGTGCGGAGAGTTACCACAATATTTGATTTGGGTACAAAAATCGACCCGGATTCAATATTTTTCTCCATTGGTATAAATCCGCAATATTTCTTTTTTTTAATTATTATTAGCAAAATATATAAATTAGCCTTTAATTTCATTTTTCTTTTAAAAAAATAAGAGACAGATCGCAACAGATTTCATTGATTCATAAATCCATAAATTGAAATTCACCTCAAAATGACAATTTGCTTAAAAGTTATAGGTTGTTAAACAACTAATTAATCAATAACCGATGCTACCTAATTCTACTTTGTAAGTCTACCGCAGGCATTTACAAAATCAGCTCCCTCGGACATTCATATAATCCATGGTTCAATGAAAAAGAGAGCTTTTCTTTAGAGCTATATTTCAGCTCGACCACAAAAAATCAAAAGAGGTAGTCGATGCACCATTTAACTATTGAGCGTTGAGAGCATGCCTCCAGTACCAGTAGGTAGCACAACCTCCCAACCAGGGCCTTTGAGGGGAACTGCATCAGCACTAGCCTGGGCCTTCTCTTTATCACTAGTATCAGCAATAAGGTCGCTGCGATCAAGAATCCTCTCAAGATCCTCATCACTGATATCTGTCTGAATCATCTTGTCCTCGGCAGTTTCTTCATCCCGGAGTACTGCAAGTAGATCTTCTTCCTGAAAGGTTTCTCATGAAATCAGTCTGCATCTAACATGATAATCTTTCACAAGGACAATGGCATTGGTGAAAGATCCAAGAGCAGGTAGTGAGAGAAATGGATGGACGATAAAACAAACCTCAACAAGATCATTACTCTGCTTCCGTTCTTGGTGGAACTGCCCTTTTCCAATCACCACATGTTCTAGCTTCAACTTACTATAAGCTCTTTTCAAAATGCGACACTGTTAAAAACCACCTCTCAGTTTTTTCTCAATCTCGATGGACAGTAGAAAAACTTACCAAAAAGGTCCACATATGGAAAAGAGAAACAGTGAATACCTCAACAGATTGTGCTGTTGCAAGTCTGTAAACATGAACAGGTTTGGTTTGTCCAATGCGATGACATCTATCCATGGCTTGCAAATCCATTTGTGGGTTCTGCAGTAGACAGTCAACATAACAAATTAGGCTTTAAATCAATTAACATTTCAGGAATTGCAGAACAAATAAACTTGAGAAATAAGAACTGAATACCCAATCACTATCATAAAGTATACACGTATCAGCTGCAGTCAGGTTGATACCCAGACCTCCGGCCCTTGTGCTGAGAATAAATATCCTATAGTCACTGTTCACATCATTGAACTCCTGGATCTATTTGGAAAAAGAAAAACAATACAAAGTAGCCAGTTAATAAATACAACTAATAAGAAACCCAAAACTGCAACATGTCCCATGAAGCACATACAGGCAGAGAACATAATTAAAAAAGACTAAAAGACTAACGGACTCCTTCGGGGACACTTGTGAATATTTTGTTCTTATGAAAACCATACTACACAGATGAACTAATTTCTGAGCAAAACATGTATATTTGCTCTGATGTGGTTTCAATTTTAAGCTGATTTGAAAGAACTAAAACAAATTACAATGTATATACAGTACTCATGACTTCATACATACCTGTCTTCTCCTTTCTTCTAATTTCACACTACCATCAATCCTACAAACATTAAATCCCTTTTCACTAAAATAGTAATCCATTATATCCAGAACCTTCGTCCACTGGCTAAAGATGAGCACCTGTTGATGAAAGGCAGGGAGAATGAGTAGACAGCTTTTAGCTTAAATAAATCAACAAGAAAACATACAAACTAAGAGAGCTTATAACATACCTTGTGTTTACGCTCAAATAACCGAGTCAACAACCGTTCAAGCAATTGAAATTTCCCACACTGTTCGACAATCTGCTCTACAGGTGGATAAAAATCTGTCACAAACAATAAAGCAGGGTCAGTGAAACTGCCAAGTATTCTTTCAGAACAATTTTTCAAAAAATTTCACAAGGGAGGTACATGATCCATCAAAGGCAGCTTCTAGGAGATCTGGATGGTTGCAATTCTTCCGAAGCTGAATCATCAAATTGTTAAGCTTCCCTTTCATACCACGCCCTGCAGCATTGCAATGTAAACTATCATACAAATTGCAACAGAATATAATGCAGAATGCTTATAATTAAGATTTTGTGTTTATCGATCAGCAGAGTAATAAAAGTTCTGAATATCGATCTCTTAGTTCCTCTGCCTTTTCCTTGTTTTCCTCAAATTGAAATGCTAGTAGTGGTGCTTCTAAGATCAAAACTCAACGCTGATCTAATATACCTGAGTCACCCCTATCTTGTAGATGTGATTCCAAAGTTTTATTAAGCAAATGATCTTGGAAATTCCTTTGGTATTCAGTCAGCGAAGCATATAATATGATCTCTTTTTTACGAGGGAGCATCTGCTCCACATCAGATTTCATTCTTCGAAGGAGAAAGGGGCGCAATATAGCATGGAGTTTAGCTACCACCTGCAAGTAAAAAAAAAGGGCCAAGAATTGTAATTAATTTATAATTGTTGTTTCAGAGGTAGGGGAAGGAAAACAGTCAGAAAGGTGCATACTTGAGCCCTTCGTTTCTCTTCCATTTCTTCCTTTGACACCTCACCATTACTTTTTCCCGAAAAATCAAACCTAAACATTTAAACCATTTCATAAATGAAATAGCAGTAGAACAACGCAGCAAATATCATCCAGCAAGAGGAAAAGCCAAATGGATCAATAATTCAAAGAATAGAAACCCTAAAAAAGAACATCATAACATCCCCGCCAGCAAATTTTAAGGACCTAAGAGGCCAAAAGAACTAGAGAAGAGGACCATGGTTTTCAAGATATGCACTCAGGTTAACATTAGAAATCAATACAGTAAGCTAAATGAGTAATTCTGGAAGAATAGCCCATGATTATGAATGTTACAGGGCAATTACTAGAAGTGGAACCTTGACAATGTAACTAGTAAGCTAATGTGTTAGTTCATACCATATTTTAAACTCAAGAGTTGACTAAGAAAAGATTAAACAACATACCATGACTCAAATTCTTCATGAGATTGAAAAATATCAGGCAAAATGAAATTTAACAATGACCATAGCTCTGCCAAATTGTTCTGCAGAGGTGTTCCAGTTAAGAGGAGCTTATTGCCAGCACGCAAGTGTTTCAATTCTTTCACTAATTTGCATTGGAAGTTTTTCAATCTGTGCCCCTATAAGAAAAAGGATAACAGTTTGAATGGATCATTTGCGCATCCGCAAGTTCCAAGTTTTCACATATATAGAAGTAAAGCCAGAAGGGTTAGCCAGGCTATAGACAATCTGGGATAAAATACTACTAACCTCGTCAACCACAACATATTTCCACTCATAATGCCTCAAAAATTTCTTTGCATCACTCATTGCCATCTCATAAGAAGTAACAACTATTGGAAAACTGGGGCCAATAACTTTAGGCATGTGCTTCCTACGAATGTCATCCCTTTCTTTCTTTGTTCCATGATAAATAATGGCATTAATTGAGGGCGTAAACCTATTTAACAATAAGAGGAGAAAGAATAATTAAAAGATAAAATTTGATTTTATATTTGTATACATGAAACATAACAACTGATTTTACCTTGCAATCTCATTCATCCAATTAGAAAGAGTCGACAAAGGAGCAATAATCAAATAAGGGCCATCCATCCCATTTCCTTTCAAATGTGCAAGAAAAGCAATCGTTTGAATTGTCTTTCCAAGACCCATCTGATCTGCAAGGATCCCATTTAGCCCATTTTGCCATAAGGAGATCAACCATTTCACACCTTTAAGCTGATAAGACTTCAATTTTCCACCAGTCAACAATGGTACAAGTTCTCCCTGCTCCTTCTCATTTTTTTCCTCCTCAGTCAAGTTTTCATCTTCAGCGTTCTCAGTCTCTCCCTCTTTAGATCTTGTAAGCATTGCTGCAACTGCCCTCTTGACCTTCCTCTGGAAAAAAAAAAGGAAATCAAAGAATAGTGGCTTAATACCACTCAAGGTTTCAATTTAAATTACAAAGATCTCAATATTACCAGTGGATCAGAAACATACAACCTGCATACTTACAATGTTCTCAAATAAACTATTGTCATACAAGAACTATTGAGTTAAACCAAATTGTTGCAGAGGGAACAGGAGAACTGAATAATTTGCATACAGTGCAAGCCAAGCAATAACAGAAGAAGAAGAAGAAAGAATAAACACAACTAATTTTGTGATAGCACGTATATAATATGTAGGCATTCCATGTTGACAGGGTAAATAAAGCAGAAAGAATACATTGTTGTACTGGTTAGCAGCTCTTCTTTTTGAACCTCGACCTCTCTTTGTCTGAGCAGCTTCAGGCTTAGGTACACTCTACCAATATTAAAACAGATGATCAGAAAAAACCAGACCAATTAAAATAGTAAAAGTGTACCCAAAAGAAAGGTGAGAGCGGAATACAAATGTTATGTCCTCCATCTTTTCAAGCAAAAACTCTGAGTACATCTGGGTTTGGGTCAAAAGCTCATCCAATCTAGTAAACTGAGTATCATTCAAGTGCACTGACTCTTCAGGCTCCCCTTGTTTTATCTCCTCTTTCAACCGAGCTTCCCTTAGCTTCTCTTCTTCCTCGACCATAGCCTCTGATAAAAGAGAAGTATCTCCATTTTTGGCATCTAGAACTGTTTCCTCCTCCAACTTAGTGATTTCCTCTTTGCACTTCTCCTACATTTTTGTAAGAATAAAAAAGTATTATATAAAAACAAAAAGTAACACTTTTCAATCCTCAAAAACCGACAAATGACCTAAAAGTTTGTTTTAATACATAATAGAAGATCATATTTGAAACTTTCTGTCTTCCTTTCAACTTTCTTAGCTTACATTTTTCTTCACTTTCTCAACGACTAAACATAAGCAGTGAAAAAACACTAAAACCTTTCAAACCACAAGGAACCAAAACCCTAGCGGGAACAAAAAAGAAGAGATAAAGTATATCCAAACAAACCTCGTCTTCGAGAACCGAAGTCGGTGATTCAGCAGAAACGTCATTTCCCTTTCCATTCTCAGCCCCCATTTTCAGACCCTAAATGTCCTTACACCAAAAACAAACAAAAAAATCAATAAAATGAATATAAAAAAGGAAATAATCAAATTCTAAGAGATTAAAACATATGAACTAAAGCTTTAGTTTCAACCAAATACAGAAACCAGCCTAGGGTTTTGAATCGTCGAAAGCGAAGTAACGCCACTCCAACAAGTAAAAGCACGAAATGTATAACAAAGAACTCAACATACAGTGAAAGAGCTTCCACTCTCAGCGAGATACCAGAGAGAATCGAAAGTCGGAAACGTCGAAAAGGAAAAGCGAGCAGAGTAGAGTGGAGCAGAGCAGAGCGCAAATGAGAGTGAAATTTATTTCGACACGAGTGGAGCACTTAAATTAAACATTAATTATTTTTATTTATTTTCTAATTGACTGTCTTGGTAGGTTTGGGCGGGAAAATGAAAGTTTGAGAAATGCCCCTAAGTTGTGCCATAAATAACACACTGGCCTGAAATCTGTTTCTCATTCCTGGAAGGGTATTTTAGTCAATGTAAAATTCTTCTGGGCCTAGAATATGTGGCCTTTACTGGTAGGTTATGGGTTCCCAAAATTGGGGCATGCTTTGTGCCTTCCACTATGATTTTCTTTTTCCTTTTTTAGACTTTCGAGGAATGGTGTGGGATTTCAACTTTCTAAATGATTTTTTTTTTTTAATTTAACTTTTCAAATTATTTGATTTGATTAATAGTAATACTGTGTGTCTCGTTTGATAGTAGATATATTTGGCTTTTTTCTCCATATGATTTTATTGGTTTATGTTTATTTAGGTTAATAAGAACATAAATTGGAACATAACTACAATCCCACGGTGATACACCATATTCCTTTTTCGTACGGAGGTGGGGTAAATTGGAACATCCTGGTGAGGTAAATGAACCTTTACCTCTAGTTGCTGAAATCTTGTGCAAGGAAGATGAGAGTTGGAATTTGACTTCTATTGCAAGGTGGCTAAGGGAGCATGAGATTCTTGTTTACAATACGGATGAGCGTGATAGATTGGCGTGACCTCGTAATACCTCTGGGGTTTATTTTGTCAAATCAGGCTATAAGGAGCTTAATAAATTCTGTAATAGTTCTACAACTAAACCATCTTGTTCGCATGTCATTGATGTTAGCACGTGGAAGTTTATCGAGAACCTGCAGGTGTCATGGGGCTAGATCTTTCTTCTTGCGATCCGTGCGGCCTTAGGCGATCCGTTCGTCCAAACTCACCTAAGTCAGCTTTAACTCAAGTGAGGATTCCTTTAGAAGTCCTCAAAGGCACCAATTTGTATAGTGAAAGTGATTTATGCCAAAAGAAGCAACAAAAGAACAACAGAAAGAATGCACACAAGGCTCTCTATTTATAGTTGAGCTCTCCTAAAACCGTTGGTCAAGATTACAATACATCAACGGACGAGATTCATCATATCCCTTAAATCATGGGATTTACAAGATATGTCATATCAAATCTATTCTAATCTTTACAAGATATGATTCTATCAATCTTCTAAGATTAGTTACCAAAATAGCCTAAGTTACCATATTTCATTATTGGGCCAACCAGGCTTCAATTTGATAGGCTTCTCTAACAGGTTACCGAATCGGGCCAGTTCTTGCGGGCCAAATGATCTCCATCTACACAATAGACCTCCATCGGATGTATTTGGTGCATGGTCACGAGCTTTGAACTGCGGCCCGTGACATTCTCCCCATCCTATTCTCGCAACGCCCTTATTGAAACTTCCGAATGACACTGACTTGATTCGCCTCGGTCTTCGTCTCAACGCCTTAGCTTTTCCCTTCCTTGGGAACTTCTGCTTCGGCTTACGTCGCTTCTTAACTCGAACCGTCCTACTCGTTGCATTTACTCTGGTCAACTATCCAACTTGCATCACTTCTTTTTCCTTGAAGTCCAATTCACTACCCACCTCTCCCATAGATGGAAGCCTTGTTGATGACTCGGCCAACTCCGACGCTTCTCTCGAATTGAGCCTCATTGGTCCTAGCTTCACTATTTTCATTGCAACTTTTTCCTCTAAGTTCGATGACAAAATCACCTCTTCTTTGGGTGGAAGCCCCTCCGTTGACTCACCAAGCTCAAACGTTGCCTTTCCTTTTACTACGGCTTGCTTTGGACAGTTTTGCAACTCATGCGGACCACGGCACAAGAAGCACTTTACTCGCTTCTTTTTGCTCCTCTTTGCTCTCTTGGCTTCGACTTTTCCCTTACTCGAACCAAGCTTCTTGGGTCCCTTTCTGCTCCATTGTCCCCTTCGATGACAGACTTCTTTGGACATTTTCGCAACCTATGTGAACCATGACATAAGAAGCACTCCACCGGCTTCTTTTTGCTTTCGGCCTCCTTGGCTTCGACACCCCTTGCGCTTGAACCAAGTCCCAAGGCCTTACCCACCGGCTTCTCTTTCTTAGAAAGCGCATATTTCTTCGAACATTTCTTCAATATATGTGGATCGTCGCAGAGAAAGCATTTCAACTTGTCCTTTTTCCTATTGGGTTTCTTCTTCCCAACTCGTGGTTTCCCCTTACCAACATTGTCGTCGTTGCCATTGCCACCAACAACATATTCCTTGTGATCCTTTTCACATACGCCCCTTTCCTCAGACTTGGAAGACCCAAGCTTGTGTTTCCCTATACTAAGCTTGACCATGGATTCCGCTACCGTCATGGCTTCCGACAGCTTTTGGAAACCTCTTTGTTCCACCTCTTATCTGACCCACGACTTCAATCCATTCTGAAAAGCAAGCAATGCTTCTTTCTCGGTCACATCTAAAACTTGGAGCATGAGTTCCTTGAACTCTCGAACATACTCTCCCACTGTACCCCGTTGCGTTAACCCTTGCAACTTTGCCCGGAAATTCTGGGTAAAACTGTCCCTTCAACTCACATTAGAACTCTTGCCACGTCCCAATCTCACCTTGCCTTTTATCTTTGGTCCTACCTCGCCACCATAAAAGCGCAATATCAGTAAGAAACATTGAAGCAGTGTTTACCTTAACTGCATCATCCACAATGCCTTTGGCACGGAAGTAGTTTTCCATCCTCCACAAGAAATTATCCACACCGCATGCAGACCTTGTCCCCATAAACTCTTTCTGCTTTGGGACATCCTCGTTACTGAGTGCTGCACTTGACACTCATTTCCCCACGGCTGCTTGGTACAAGGCCAGCTCTTCCTCGAGCTCCTCTATTCTTGTGCTCAAAGCCATCGTCGTGGCTATTGTTCCCTTATTCAAAGCCATCATCATGGCTTCGAGAGCATCGTTCCTTTCCGTCAGCTTCTTCCTTTGGGAATCTAGAAACTCTTGAATGCTATCCATATTGAAAGTAAGACACATAGTCACAAAGTCTCTAGACTGCTCCCTCAAGTTATCTATGCTTTCCCCAAGCGCATTGTCTGACTCTTTCGCGTCCTCCATGGACTCCTCAAGTTTACCCACACGTTCCTCAACAGTCAACAGCATCTCCCTCAAAGACTTTCTGGCCCACCTTTGTTCGAACTCTTCTTTCGACATCCCAACGGTGCCTTCGAACCAATAGCTCGGATACCACTTGTCACAGGGCTAGATCTTTCGTCTCGCGATCCGTGCAGCCTTAGGCGATCCGTTTGTCCAAACTCACCTAAGTCAGCCTTTACTCAAGTGAGGATTCTTTTAGAAGTCCTCCAAGGCACCAATTTGTATAGCGAAAGCGATTTATGCAAAAAGAAGCAACAAAAGAATAATAGAAAAAACGCACATAAGGTGTTTGAGTAAATACTCTCAATATTCTCTTATTCACAGAGAATAATGAATGGAGTGAGTACAAATGAGGGGGAGGCTCTATTTATAGTTGAGCTCCCCCAAAACCGACGGTCAAGATTACAATACATCGACGGACGAGATTCATCCTATCCCTTAAAGCATGGGATTTACAAGATATGCCGTATCAAATCTAATCTTTACAAGATATGATTCTATCAATCTTCTAAGATTAGTTACCAAAATAGCCTAAGTTGTCATATCTTCATTATCGGACCAACCATGCTTCAATCTGACAGGCTTCTCCAACAGGTTATCGAATCGGGCCAGTTCTTGCGGGCCAAATGATCCCCATTTACATAATAGACCTCCATCGGATGCATTTGGTGCGATGGTCACGGGCTTTGAACTACGGCCCGTGACACAGGTACCTAGCAAAATATACGTCTTTCTATGTGGAAGTTGTGTCATAATGTAATTTCTTGTGTTGTTAATCTTTGGACTAGGAAATGTATTTAATAGCCCGATTTGTGCACAAACAGATTCAGGATTTTACTTTAAAGGGGACAAAACTTCTAAATCTAAACGATATACTTTTTAATGTGATATCTCATTCAAGAACTTAAGAAAAATCGATCTCGCGTTCAAGAGCTTGAGATTGAGAAGACCTGATATCTCGTTTAGGAGTTTGGGAAGATCTGATATTTGATCATTATTACTTTTTGACATCATTTTCTTGAAAAAAAAATCGACCTTTTTGTTAACCATAATTTAATCGAAAAACCTGAAGACATGTAATAATATATTAAACAACAACATATTAAGAAAAAGAAAAAAATAATAAGTCAAATAAATAAAAAACATAATTTATGCAAAAATATTTACCGAGAGGTCTTTTACGTAAGAAGCCGAAAAGAAGATAATTTGTATTTTTTTTACTCTATGCTCTCAGTCTTGACATCAAACTCCTTTCTTTTTCTCTTGGCAGTGTCAACACCTTACCAGAGGAAGATAATTCCTTAGCAAGACATATAAATCAAAATAAAAGAAGTCACTAACATAATATGTATGGGTATAAACCAAATCAATTAATTATGGAATTTAGCTTTAAAGCCATTATTGGGCCCCTAAGTTTAGTCTTTCAAGGCCCATTGATGGGCATCGAAACCACCAAATATAAATTTCTACAATAAAATAACAGTAATAGCAGTATAGAGCAGTAGGGTCGAATCTATAGGGACTGGCTATCTAATTTCGCCTTTTTCCGTGATCAGATTCGTTGTCACGGTCACAGTCGTGCCTACGACCTGTGCGTAGTAATGCTGAAAAAATAAAAATAGGGGGTTTAAATTGATAAAGATAATAAAATAAGGAAATACGAAGTGTAATAAAATAAAATAAAAACAGAATCAAAATTTCAAAAGTAGATTTAAGCAAATAAAGTAAATGGGTAAATAAAATATTTTTAAGCTTAGCCTTAGCCTCGGTGTACTCCAATCTTGAATCAATCATTGAAATAGATTTTCCCTTCCAAGCGATAAACTGGTTATAGCAATTGAGGATCCCTCAAATCGCCAACTCTTCCTCTCGTAGTCTATCCCGGTATTATCTCACGATTACTTTGTCGAAGTGATGACCACGCTAAGGCTAAAAAGAGTTCAGATAATCATGGAGAGAATCATGCTTGAAAATAAATGGTTTAAGTGGAATTGTGGAAGATGAAAAGGGGAAGGGCCTTGGAAGGTAATAAAACCAAAAAGGTTGAAAGTAAAATAAAGAAAAAAAAAGGAAACAGAATAGAAATAGCAGAATGAAAGTGACGCAGGAAAGGGAAAGAAAATAAATGAATTTGATTAATTCCAAAAGTCAAGTGTGTTTTTAATTGACTGTAGCCATTAGATATTTATACACACTTCTAGTACTAAAATTTAGCTAGATTTTTCCTAAATATTATCACTAAATAAATCAAAATTTTAAAAATCAAATTTAAATTAATTACAGAGTTTTAAAAAAATCCTTCAATCTTTATCCAACTATTTTTTTTAAATCTTCAACCCTTCAATCTTTATCCAGCTAATTTTAAATCTTCAATCTTTCAATCGAGCCCTCCTCTTTGCTTTTTTTTCCAATTTAGCCCCTTTTTGTAAGAGTTTAAATTCAGCACACCAACTTCATTCATAATAAGAAAAACCCAAATTTAATAGCACTTCATCCGATAAATAGCCAAAAATAAATATATTAAAAATATGAATTTATGTTGCTATCACCCATCATACATTAATATTTTATTATTATTAAAGTTATATAATTAAAAACTAAAAAATACTTTATTAATATAAAGTATAACATTATGGCTTGGCGAATTATATTAAATACAATTTGGTCAAGGGAGCGAATGTTATACAATGTAGACATCAAATCTAAAATACATGATAATTTATATATATAATTTAAAAATATAAAAATTCTAAGGGGACAACCACCCCCGCGCCCTTCCTGGATCCATCTCTGGATTTTTATGATTTGTAATGTTGAGAAGGGAACTATTGAGCATATGTTCTTGATTTGTGGTTGAGTTAAGGGTGCATGGTATGAGGTATGTGTTGGCTTGAAAATTGAAGGGAACATATTAGATCTTTGGATTTATGGTTTTATTGGTGATATTATCAAAGAAAAACAGAGAACAAGAAGCAAAAAAGTGCAACAAAAGAGTTTGTATCTGTTAGCTCTATCATTCAACAAGAAAACAATACATTGAAAGTCAAACACATCACCAAATACTCAACTAACCCCACTAAGCTATCTTGAAATTTAAAAAACATTACTTGTATATAAATGTGTCCATGGGCTAGGCCAAAATACAAATTTAGGCCTGATTTGTAGGTCCAAACTTGACCCAATCCGAAAAATGGGCCTAATTTTTTGTCCAAGCCTAATCTGAATTATAGATGCTAAACTCGATCCTAACCCAGTGGGTATTGAAAAAAAAAATAATGAAATGAAACCTAAAAGGCTAAAACAAATAAAAGTTACTAAATCGGAACAAACCAAGAACATGTCTAGGTAAATGTCACCAAGCAGATTCATCAAACTTGGAATAATTCAAGTAAAAACAAACTAAAGGCAGTTTAGAACTCATTTGGAAGGTAAAAAAGTTTTATATTTTAACCATGGCTAGTACTGAAATAAAAACCAGCTAATTCATAATAAAAGCAGAACCCACTGCATGATACAATTTTCAACACAACTCGAACAAATATAATGTACATAATATAATTACAAATTCTGTAATCGCCAACAACCCTTACAACATATATACATACACATACAACATTTCAGCTAACATCACAAAAAAATAGAAGCATTAAGAACGAAGTATTACAATGGAAAACAAAATAGATAGACAATGCATATTAAATAATAAAATATACATTATCATTACCATTACACACTTTCGAAAAAAGAATAGAACATACGATACTTGAAGAACCAATTTAGTATAATGTACACGAGGTATTATAATGGAAAACAAAACAGGCAATACATAATAGGATGACAACAATGGTCATTGATCGGACCGAAACATAAATAGCAAAAAACAACCAATCTCACTGCTTAAAAAAACTCATTTTTTTGTTCAAAGGCAGAGCTTTAAAAACATAAACAAAAAAGTAGAGAGTTGAAAGAAAAAAAGTTCAAAAAATGGTGGAAATGTTTGCGGTTGAGAATGGATTAAAAAGAGACTCAAGGCTTCAAGCTATATCAAATGCCATAAGGGTTCTTACCTTCGGGTTCTCAGTCAAGAAGCAACAGTGGTGATTGGTTAACGATGATGGACCGGTGGGTGTGTGGTGGACCGGTGGTGACCGAAGTGGTTAATGATGATGGTGGTAGTTAGTGGGTGTTGGAGTGAAAAAGGAATTTAGAGGTGTTAATGTTAGGGATTAGAATTAGGAATTTAGGGGAGGGCAGTTGAGGAAATCGGGAAAAGAAAAGAAAAGAAAGGGTGACCTATTAAGCCACGTGATTCGGGTTGGGCGAGGCAAAAAAAACCATACCCGAGGTTCGATCCATTTTGAAAATGAGCCTCATTTTTTGCCTAAGCCAATTTTTTGGGCCTATATTTTCCCCAAACCCTCCCACTTTTCGGCGAGGTTAAGTGGCTCGACCCATGGACAGGTCTAGTTGTACACCAAAATAAATAAACTAAACATGTCATTCATCACTTAAGCACATCAATGCATCAACTAACTAAGCTATAAACATAACAAAGCTAAGTTACAAATGAACTAAATTAGTCTGCCATGCCACTCGATGAAACCTGTATGCACTAAGCCTTCAGCTGCACCTCGCCACCTGCGAAGACATCTTGCACTTCACCACTTCACGGTGTCATTTCGCAATTCACCACTTCGTGATGTCGTTTCGCAATTCATCTCGCAACTTGCCATTTTGCACTTCATCATGTGTTTAAGCTGATGCATGGTTGGCCAACTTGTAACACTTCTCATTCGCCTTCATGCTACAAACACCAATATTGTTTCTTAAACTCTCGAACTTGTCTGATGTATATTCAGTTCCATTATCTGATCTGAGTATCTTCAATTTGCACCTAGCTTGATTTTCAACAGCTGCTTTGAACTTCCAAAAGACTTTTGCTATTTCAAACTTTAGCTTCAAGAAATATACCCAACAAAATCTTGTGTAATCATCAATAAATAGAATGAAATACCTGCTGCCACTCAGAAATTGAATTCTAATAGGTCCATACACATTAGTGTGAACCAAGTGAAGCTTTTTAGTGGCTCTCCAAGCCTTATTAGCTGAAAATGGAAGCGTAGCCTATTTCCCAAGTTGACATACTTCACAAATGCCACTTTGATCTTCAACTTTAGTCATATTCTCAATCATTTTTTATAGGTTTTCAACTAAATCATTTCTGGACAACTGACTTAGAGACATGTAATTAACATGGCCCATTCTCCTATGTCATAACTTAGTTTCATCTATTGAGCTTAAATAGACTTTAGAAGTTGCTAATTTTTAGTCCACAATAAAACTTCTATCAGACATAGAAACTGATACAAGTTCACATCCACATGGATGAAGAATCAAACATTCTTTATCTTTAAACACAACTGAATAACCTCTTTCAAGCAGCTGACCAAAGCTTAACAGATTTTGATCAATTTCAGGTACAAAAAAAAAAAAAATCTGAAACAAGCTTTGTACTTGATGGAGTGTTGATTAAAACATCTTATTTCCCTTCTACCTTGATGTATTAGCCATTTCCAAATATGATTCTGGAGTTGAAACTTTTGTCAATCTTTTTAAAACTGCTTGCATCTAAGGTTATATGATTAGTACAGTAATTGTCAATAAACCAGTGCTTTCTGATGTTGCTATTAGTTGCAAAACAAGAGGCAGCGAACACCAACTCCTCCTAAGCTTGGTTCCCGCCAGCTGTTTGAGCCTCAGCATTATGCTGCTATGGTTACCCTTTATTTTTTCACACCCACACCATATGGCCAAACTGCTTACAGGCTCTACATTAAATGTTTGGGCTGAACCAGCAATACCTCTCCAACTGAGTGGTCTTTTGCAGTGAGAGCATGGTGGATATTTCTTCTTCCCACCATCTTTTCTTGGATTCTCTTTCTTCTCTGTCCAGCTTTTCTTTCCCTTGTATCTTGAAGGGCTCGAGCCTTCCTTACTTCTAGCTTAAAAGGCTCCTTTTGAATACTCCTCCTGTCTAGATGCTCTTTTTTGCTCTTGAGCATATAGAGCATTTATCAACTCAGATAGGGAGACTGTTGATAGGTCTCTTGAGTCTTCCATGGAGGATATTTTTGACTCATACATCTCAAGAAGTGTTATAATAACCTTTTCAATAGCCCTACTGTCACTGAATTGATCTTCTAGTAGCCTAATGTTGTTGACCATTGCCATGATCCTATCTAAGTATTGCTTCACTATCTCAGCCTATTTCATCTTAAAATTTTCAAAATCTCTCCCGAGATTGATGAGTTGTTGCTGCCTAGTATTCTCTGAGCCTTGAAACTCCTCATTCAACTTATCCCAAGCTTGTTTAAAAGTCTCGCAGGTCTTGATTCTTGTGAAGATAACATCTGAAACACCATTTTGCAAGTATGACATTTCTTTATGCTTCTTGGCACATTCCTCACTGTGTTGCCTCATTTGAGCAATAGTTGGATTTGCTCTCAAAGTTGGTGGTTTGATGATAGCTTTTAGAACCTTCCACAAATTGAAAGCTTAAATATAAGTCTTCATTATGACTACCCAAATGTGGTAGTTTTCTCCAATGACGATAGAAGGTGGAGATGATGAAAAACTTGCTGAAGACAAATAAAAAAACAACAATGAAGAAGCAAGACAATTTCTTTCTTTCTCAGCAAGAAACTCAAAAAATAGAAACAATGACCCTCAAAGATTAAGGCTCTAGATACCAATTGTTGGTGATATTATCAAAGAAGAACAGAGAACAATAAGCAAAAAAGTGCAACAAAGGAGCTTATATATGTTAGCTCTATAATTTAACAAGAAAACAATACATTTAAAGTCAATAAATTACCAAATACTCAACTAACCCCACTAAGCTATCTTGAAACTTGAAAAACATTACTTGTACACCAAAATAAATCAAATAAACATGTCATTCATCACCTAAGCATATCAATGCATCAGCTAACTAAGCTGTAAACATAACAAAACTAAGTTACTATGAACTAAACTACTGTGCCATGTAACTCGATGAAACCTGCATGCACCAAGGCTTCAGTTGCATCTCGCCACCTACGAAGACATCTCGCACTTCACCACTTCGCAGTGTCATTTCACAGTTCACCACTTTACGGTGTCATTTTGCAATTCATCTCGCAGCTTGCCACTTCGCGATTCATTATGTGTTCAAGCTGCTACATGATTGGCCAACTTGTAACAGGTTCATCAAGATTATAAGTAAATTAGAGCGAAATGAGGAGATAAGGACCAGAATTACATATACCTATTGGTATATTTGGAAAGTTTGATGTGAAATTGCACTTGGTGGAGATAACCTAGAAGTGGGTAAGGTTATTCGAAGAATTAAGTTTTCATCTTAGAAGTTCATAAATTGTAAAGAGTCTAATGGCGATGATTATAACTGTGAAGAGTTTGCTCATAAAAATAGGGATATTTGGACTAAACCCCTTTAGAAATAAGTTAAGATCATCTGTGATAAAGCTTATAAAAATGATACTAAAAGTGTAAGCATTTGAGCAATTGGGAGAAACTCAGATGGTGTGTTTCTTGATGCTGTTGGGAAAAAGAGTAAATGTTGGTTCTGTAATATGGCTTGAAGCTTAAGTGGTGGTTGCTGGTATTGAAATGGCAGTGAAGAATGGATGGATTAAGGTGATTATTGAGAGTAACTCTTAAAAGTGTGGCCACTAATTTTGAAATATAGGGTCTTGTGGAAATTGGAGGTTGAAGCTGATCTTTCTTAAATTTAGTGGACTAGCAACTAATTTGTCTGAGATTAAAATCAACTAGATTAAGCGAGGAGCCAACAAGGCAACTGACTGGATTGTAAAGGAAGCCTAAAATGAGGTGTGCTACAATGGTTAGACATGTCAGATACCATCTTGATTAGTGGTTTTACTTAATAAGGATGGACTCCTAGCTCCTCCATCGGTGTAGTTCTTTCTCTTGATTTACAGTGAGGAATTTGAGACTTTCTTATGGTCATGCTTGCTGCAGATGTACTAATACATACATGCCTACGTGTATGCATGAAGGCACTTCATATCTATAACATGAATAAAAACATATTTCTTGAAAACAAAAATGATTACATGAAGAGCTGATTCATAAAAATGGTTAAATTACATGAATAAAAACAGGGCTATATTTAAGCAAAGTTGAAACTCACACTTGGAAAATGATAATGGATGGCTTCGATTCAAAACTGATAATGAGATAGAGCACTGGCACAAAAATTCCATCACTCGACGTTGCACCAAAGAATCTGACACATGTTCCCACAACTATTTTCCATCTTGCTCAAACAATGATTAAATTCGAGTGAATCAAACAAAGTGACCTTGAAAAAGATTAATCACATAAACGGTCAAAAAATTCATCATCAGTTGTTGTACAAGATAACTGGCCAGACATGTTCATAGGCAAACTTCCCACATTGCTGGAGGAAGTTGACAACTCTAAAAAGAAATCCCTTGTGTTTTTAACTGTTTCTTTGGGAACTTGTTGGTTCGTTTTATCTTTCAATAATCCCTTTGCAATCCCCACACTGCTCATAACAAGAAGAACCACAAAGACTATTCATACTAAGATTGTCAATCCTCTTCTATTGACTTTAATTTTAGCCATTTTTGGCTACTGTCTGACTTTTTAGCAATAAAGGACTATAACTGACTTAAAGTATTAATTAGATCTTTAATTGTTTAGGTTGAAATTGATTTAGTACTCGCCTCTATTGGGTACGATCTTCGGAGTACTCACCTACTTCGTTGTAAAATCTATATTACAACTCGACCCGTATACTTGCGGATACTGCCTCATAACTCTCTATTTTATAGTAGTATTTGCACTCTGGAAGTTAGTACATTCAGAGGTAGTCAAGTTGTTGGCGCCATTGCCAGGGAGGCAACATCACTAGATTGATTTTAATTTTCACATGGAAAAAGAATAATTAGGATATTTCTCAGCTATAGATACGATTTTATTTTATTTTAGTATTACTAATATTTTATTTCTGGGTTTGGTGTATGACTCGCAGTAGAGGCACACCTATTGTAGCAGCTACGAATCTAGAAAGAATAATCCGAAGGAATTGCCTACAGCAGCAGAAGCAACAAATGCAATATCCACACCACTAGCTGTAGTTAATGTACCACGTGACAATCCATTATTCCGTGATGCTGAAAATAACGCCTCAGGAGACCTACCAACACCACAATTACCTGTAAACATGCATATGGCTCGAAATGAGAGAACTTTACAGGATTATACCCTACCAAGTTTAGATATGGTTCAAGAAAGTATAGCGAGGTCAGCGATTACAGCTAATAATTTCGAGATCAAACCGGAAGTGATACAAATGATCCAAAATAATTTGCAATTTAGAGGCACTATGACAGAGGACCCTAATTAAAGTTTGAAACGGTTTCTTCAACTCTGTGATACTTTTAAGTATAACGGGGTCACTGGTGATGCTATTCGTCTTCGGTTTTTCCCCTTTTCTCTGATTGATAACACATTTTCTTGGTTAGACTCGCAGGCTCCAAGATCCATTACGACTTAGGATGAACTTGCTAGAAAATTCTTACAGAAGTTTTTCCTGATTAATACAGCAGTCCAATTAAGAAGAGAGATTGCTTCTTTAGACAGATGGAAGGGGAAAGCTTCTATGAGGTGTGGGAACGTTTCAAAATGTTGATTCAAAAATGCCTATACCACAAATTTCCTGAGTGGATGAGATTGCAGATATTTATAATGGGTTGGATGCAAACGCAAGATCTGGATTAGACGGAGTAGCAAGAGGAGCCCTTATGAATAGGACGTAGAGGATGCGTACGAAATTATTGAAAATATGGCATTAAACTCCTGTCAGTGGCCAACTGAACGATTCGTATATGACCAGAAACCCGCTACGATCAAAGCTATTCAAGAGGATGATAAGTATCAGCAACTAGTGGATAGACTCACCTGTATTGAATCTACTTCGACACTGTCTATGCATAGAGGAGACAAGCTACTATTCTATTATATCGATAATCTTGCCGAGGATATAAATTATATTAGGAATATGGGTGAAAACCTTTATTCAAACACATACAATCCCAGCTGGAGAGATCACCCGAACTTGAGATGGGAAGGAAACCAATGAGGAGGTAACAATTCAAATCAAGTTAAAAATACTAATTACCAACCTCTTTATTTGCAGAAACCTAATGAAAAAACCAACCTAAGCGACCATACTGCATGTGGTCAATGTCTGGATAGATTTGAGGGAGAGATGCAGTCAATGAGAACAGATGTCAAGCAGGTGCAGTTTGAGTGCACCAGCTCAACAATAACCTTGGTTAAGCTCGAGGATCAAATGAGCCAATTGATAAGCATGATGGGCATGATGGGCGATACCAAAAGACAAATTGGGACAGGCATTCCCAGTAACACGGAGGATAATCCATGGAGGGAAGGTAAAGAGCATGTGAAAGCTATAACACTCCGATTGGGCAAGGTACTAAGTAGCTTAGAAATACCTACCTTAGAGGTAGCTATGGATAATACTGATGAACCTCAAGACAATTCTCTAGAAGTGAAAGACGGGCCTGAACCAAAGGAGGAGAATACGCCAGCAACTGAGACGAGAAAAGAGACACCTAAAGATGCTGAAATCACAAAAGTCCCATTTCCATCAAGATTAGAAGAAAGAGAAAAGCAAGATGAAGATAAATTTGTAAGTTTTTTGAATTTATTTAAAACCTTAAATGTTAACCTACATTTGATCGAGTTAATTGAGAAGGTTCCTAAGTACACCAAGTTTTTAAAGAAGATGATGGCAAGGGGTAAGAAAATCAAGGTAGGAGAACAAGTTAATTTAAGTGCTTCCTGTGGTGTAATTATTTCCAGACAAGTACCACAAAAATTAAAAGACCGGGTAGTTTTACTATTCTCATAGAAATAGGGAGTATTCACTTTAATAAAGCCTTATGCAATTTAGGAGCTATTATTAATTTATTGCCCTTATCAATTTTTGAAAAACTCGGGTGAGGAAATCTTAAAGAAACTCAAATAACATTGCAATTAGCTGACAGGTGTTCAGTACACCTAGAGGGGGTACTAGAAGATGCGTTAGTCAAGGTGCAAAGCTTTATTATTCCTACAGATTTTGTAATACTTGATTTTAAGGAAGATCGTGAGATACCAATCTTACTAGGAAGACCTTTTCTGGCCACTTCTAAATCCACCATTGATTTAGAGAAGAATGAGTTGACAATGAAAATCAATGGTGAGACTGAAACCTTTAGATGTGGCTATCAACTGAAATAGGAAAATAGGAGGAAACTAAGGGAGCATTGCAAAAGTTTATCTATTTTCGACGTTCCCAAATAAAGGGAAATGCTTTCTTTTATGAATACAGAAAGAATAAACAAGTTTAAGGAATGAGACAAATGAGCAAGGGCGGAATGGCATGAAGGATGGTGGACTAATACTAATAGAATAAAAAGATCGTCCATGGGTGAATTGACAATACTGCTGGATAAATCTGGCAGTATAACTTAAATTTTTTGAATTGCGGCATGATATTTGAAAATTACTGTATATCTAACTAACCACGTAGTTTATATTTTAACCTTTATTTAATGTAGGTTTATCCTTAGATCGAAACATCCTTAAGATGAAGTTCTAGGCCAAAACAGAGTCATTGTCGCGACATGACAACAGCAAGTCGCGACGTAGCAGACAATCCCTGAGAATCTCCAAACTGGCGGATGTGTCACGACATGGAACCCCTGTGTCGCTATATTGCTGCAAGTTTTTGCAGGGTTGACCCGACCCATTACGCAACCTGACGACTTAAAGATTAATTTTACTCGATTTTTAAACCTTTAAAACCCCATTTTATAACCTAAAATCATATTTACTCCTAATTAAAACACTCCTTAAACCCTAAACCCTTAAATTCTCTTAAATCTTTTAACACTTCTTAAACCCTAAACCCTCAATTTTTTTTTTCAAATTTCCTTTCATAAACTTCTTAGTCATACTTGGTGCAATCAGGAACGGGAACATTGTGGGGAAGCAAGGAATTCAAATGAACTTTGACTATATACTTAAGGTTAATGGTTCCTCAACTTAAACTTTTTTTTATTCTATTGAATTCTTTGCTTAAGGTTGAAATACAATGCCTCTTAGGAAAGTTAGGCGAACCATGGAAACGAAGCCATTGATGGTTCAAATTCCCTCTAATTTTCCAAATTCGAATGTTAAAAAGTATTTCAATGAACTTCAAGGAAAAACATTCATTCAGGGGAGGGGATTTGATCCACCCATGATCTTGTGTAAAGAAATATGACCTTTAGTCAGGTATCGTCGATGGGAACGTTTTTGGATGATCCCTAAGGATAATGTCGTGGTCTCCATTGTACAAGATTTCTACGCATGTTTACGGGACCACGAGTCTAAAAATACTGAAGGTCATATATGGGATAAAGTATTTGTGCGACAGAAAGAGGTACGAGTAAGCCCTCAAATAATTTACGACTTCTATAATGCTACATACAATAAGAACGATTTCATTGATAAAACTAACTTCGAATATTTTAGATACATCGATATGGATAGTATTGTAACACCCTTACCTGTATTCATCGCTGGAACAGGGTTACAGAGTATTACCGAAACTTTTCAGAACATTTTCAGATAAATCATATAATTCACTATTCATTAACTGAGATTGTTAAGAATGTCCCTTAAATGGACCCTCGAGGCCCAATACAATTATTAAAAACGAGTTGGGACTTATTCGGAACCTCTAAGAATTTTTTACAAAATTTAAAAAAATTTCTAAGGTGCAGGGCTCACACGCCCGTGTGGTCCAAGGGACACGCCCATGTGACCCTTAGACACGCCCGTGCATCAGGCCGTGTCCAAATTAGGTTGCTCTCTGACTTGCGCCACACGGCCATGCCACATGCCCGTGTGCTAGGTCGTGTGGTTAATTAATTTAATTCGAATTCGGTGCAGGTTTCACACGGCCAAGACACACGCCCGTGTTCAAGGCCGTGTCACCCACAACGCTGAGATACACGTCCGTGTCTTTACCCGTGTTCTCAATTCTGAACATTCTGTTTTTTAAAATTAAAATGCAGGGGACACACGGCCAGACAACATGCCCATGTACACGCCCATGTGTCTACCCGTGTGGACAAAATAAGGCCATTTTCTAGCCTCATTTCTCACCCAAATTTCCATTTTTCCTGCACCGACACTTACAAGTATAATCTAACCAATTGCAAGTATAATTTAAGTCAATTTTTATCATCCAACTAATACATTTCATCATATATTTGTGTTAAATGACTTACCTTTATGTAATGTACATAATTTGCAACATTAGATGTTCATACTTATCATTTTAGTTAATGTATTGATTCAACCATCACATATATCAAAACATAAGTGTATTTGCCATTCCAATGGCTAAGTTTCATTCATTACTTACACAACATCTTTTGATTTAGTTAGCCTATACATGCCATTAACAAAATAGGATTTTCATTTATACCAAAATGATAGGTTGATAGTGTGATGATTTGCTCCGACCAATCTCCAACCTTCCCAAGCTTTGAGCACTATAAAATAGGGAAAATAAAACCTAGTAAGCATATTATGCTTAGTAAGCTCGTATAACATAAACTAAGCTTACCATTTCATTCAATATATTAACCATACAAAACATGCTTTTCAACTATTTGGCAATTTGCCTATTCACATACATTCAACCAACATGTTAGTCACAAATATACCAATATGCATAGATGAGCTCATCATTCCATATGCGTATTTTGTCCGTTGAATTATTGAATTTTCGATGGATATTTTAAGTAGTACACTCAAGGTGTATAATTCCATTATTCGTCAATTCATGTCCAGTAGTACCTTATAGGTATAATCTCGAGCCACATGTCACACAGCAGAATTACCAGTCCAGGCTAAATTCTGGCTGTAACATATACTCTAAGGGCTTTGTCGGATTACCAGTCCAGGCTAAATCCAGTCAATTAGGATTACCAGTCCAGGCTAAATCCTAATTGAAACATATACTCAAGAGGCTCATTTTGGATTACCCGTCCGGGCTAAATCCATTCTGCAATACATGCAGTTTCATCAAGGAAATCACCTTTTTATCCATCGGAATTCAATATTCAAGGAATCCAATCCTTTTTCAATAATTTTCCAAATATGTATCATTTCAATCATTGCCATATCTAAGTAATTCACATACATGATTTCATATAATATAATCAATATAATATAACATTCAAATCAATACATTTCTATACTCATTTAAGTTATACGAATTTACCTTGATATTTGTTCGTATCTAAAATCTACTAATCTGAAATCTTTTCCTTTCCTCGATTTAGCTCTTTGTTTGGTACTTCCGGATCTATATAAGTGAATTTAATCATCAATTCAATCCATTTCATATTCTATTGAACTCAATTTATATTCTAGGGAAAAGTACCATTTTGCCCTTATACTTTTAATTAATTCCAATTTCGTCCCTAGGCTCGGAAATTGAAATTAATGCAATTTAATCATTATTCCAAGCCTAACCAAAATTCTAATATAACTTTTACAGCACATGTATTCTCAAAATTTCAAAATTTTCCATGGGTTTTACCATTTTTCAATTTAGTCCCTAAATCAAATTTCCATCAAATTTTCCTTTGTAAAAGTTGTTTATCTATCAACAACCTTTCATTTTCTACCATAAACTTTTAAATTTCAGCATATTCATCCATGGAAAATTTTCTATACTTTGATATCTATTCAAATTAACCCCCCAAATAGAGAAATTAAGCTTCCCTGATCTCAAAAATATAAAAATTACTAAAAACGGGACATAGGAACTTACCAATTTATGCTTGGAAAGCTTGCTTTCTCTCTCCTAAGGTTTCCTTGGATTTTAGGTTGAAGAAGATGATATAAAATGATGATATTTCATTTTAATTTAATTATCATCTTTATGATTTTTTTATTTCCAATTTAGTCCTTAGCCTTTTCTAATTTTTCCATGGATGATTCACCAAAAATATCTACATATTTTTCTTCAATGGTCTAATTACCATTTAAGGACCTCAAGTTTTGAATTCCATAGCTATTTAATCCTTATAGATACTAGAATTCAAATTTGACATTTTATGCAATTTAGTCCTTTCTACAATTAAACACCTAATTGATAAAATTTTCTTATCAAAATTCTCATGCAATCATTCTATCACATTACTAATCATTTCATAATATTAAAATATTTTATCTTTTCGGCTCGAATTTGTGGTTACGAAACCACTATTCCGACTTCACTAAAATTGGGCTGTTACAAGTATTAAAAACTTTTTAACTGAAGGAAGGGGTAAATGGAAGTATCGCGCAGGTACAAATATCCCAGTATCTTTTCATCAAGCCATTATGTTTCATGAAGCTAAGATGTTGATTCAATTCATTTGCACACAAATTATACTTACTTTAAATGTTTCTAACGTTAATACTTTTAGAGCAGTTTTAATCTATGCTATTTTTCAAAAAAAGCAAGTTTGTGTTGGCAAATGGATCCACCAGAACATGGGACGATGTATTAGTAGCCAGAAGGTGGGAATGTTCTTTCCCCATCTAGTGATGACTTTATGCAAAAAGGTGGGTGTACCCATACCTCCACTGAGCAGTCTTTAAAATCATTCCGAAGCATTATTAGGGACACCTTATTCCAACAATACATCGAGTTATAGGCCAAATAGATAAAAGACGGGAACAAGTAACAATAAGAAAGGATAGCTACACCCACCTCGTCACAAAGGTTGGCATGAGCTCAACAAGATGTTGGTGAGAGTAGTCATCCAGAGTTAGATTGGATGATTTAGTGGATGCAAGAATCATGACAATTTTTTTCAAGAGTTTGCGAGGCAAAACAACATTCGGGTTCCTAATTATACACTTTGTAACATCACATTTTCAGTGAAATTAGAACAGTGGTTTCGGGACCACAAATCTGAAGTCAGAAAATTTATTTTATTATTATTTTATGGTGTATAGCATGATAGTATTACCTTATAAAAATTTCGTTAAGAAATTTTACCGTTTACATGCTTAATTTGATAAAAAAGTCTAAATCGTGTAAAGTGCAAAAGTTGAGTTCTAGTAGCTAAAGGTATTAAATAGCTATAGAACTTTTAAGTGAAAGTACTTATATGGTAATTAGACCATTTAACTTGATAGTTGATGTACATGGCTTGGCAATTGTGTAAATATTAATGTTTTTAAAGGTTAATTAAGTAATTAGTAAATAAAGCTAATAATAAATGAAACAAATGAAAAAGTCATCATCTTTTACTTGTTTCAACCGAAACTAAAATGGAAGATTAGCCATGGAAGAAGCTAGGTTCGGCCATCTTCATCTTTGCTAAATTGGTATGATTTTGTCCCCTTTTTTTATTATTTTTACGTTTTCGAGATCGTTGTAGCTTAATCTAGCTAGCCCGAGGATTAATTTGTGAAACTGTTAAACTATTAGGGTTTTACCATTGATGAATATATATGAGTTTTGAAGTTTGATGGTAGAAAATGAATGGTTGTTGTTAGATAAACAACTTTTGTAAAGGGATTTTTGGTGAAATTGTCAATTAAGGGTTAAATTGAAAAAGGTGATAAATTCATGGTAAAATTTGTGAATTTGCGAAATATATGGGCTGCTATTAGTATGTATAAAAATCGGCTAGGCTTGGGTAGGGGTAAAATTTCATGAATTTCATTTCCGAGCTTAGGGACTAAATTGCAAAGAAATTAAAAATATAAGGGCAAAATGATAATTTTTCCAAAAATATTTGGACTAAATTGAATGAGAAATATATTAAATTAAGTTAAATTTATCCATATAGATCCAGTTAGACCTCGTACAGAGTTAGATCGGGGCAAAGAGAAAGTCTCAGATTAATCGCCTCCGTATCTACGTTGACTCGTCGAAGTAAGTTCGTGTAATTAAATTGAGTATTTATATGTTTTTATTGAATTATATGTATGTGATTTGTATAATTTCCATGTACAAATATCGATCGCATATCCGACGACGTACGACGATTATCGAGTCCCTTTTGAACCTTAGAAATTCCTAGGATACAAATGACATGTCATTAGGGATTACCGATTACAGTTCGTGAGAGCTTACCGCTTCTCAGCTCGTATGAGCTTACCGATTGCAGCTCGTGAGAGCTTACCGATTCTTAGCTCGTAGGAGCTTACCGATTTATAGCTCGTGAGAGCATATCGATTCATAACTCGTATGAGCATACATGTACAGGAATTGATGGATTACAGTTTAGCACACTATGTATGAGCTATCCCGAGTATCCAGCAATATTGTAACACCCCGTACCCGTATTCGATGCCGGAATAGGGTACGAGCATTACCGGACTTAAACACAAACAAACACACAATTTCGAGTCATAAAATTTGCGTCCAAATTAAAACCATCCATATTCAATCATAAAGTCCCTTATACGAGCCTACGAGGCCCAAAACATGCTTTGGAAGTGGTTCGGGACTAAACCAATAACTTTAGAAAATTTTACAAAACTTAGAAAATTTTTGCTAGATGCAGGGCTCACACGCCCGTTTGGTCCAGAGGACACGCCCATGTGACCATGTGACATGCTCATGTGACCATGTGACACGCCCGTGTGCTAGGCCGTGTAGCACACGCGGCTGAGACACACGCCCGTGTCTCTACCCGTGTGCTCAATTATGGACATTCTGTTTTGCAACAATTAAGGTGCAGGGGACACACGACCGGAACACATGCCCGTGGGGCAGACCGTGTGTCACACACAGCCTAGACACATGCCCGTGTGTCTAACCGTGTGGACAAATTAAAGGCTATTTACCAAGCCATTTGCCACCCTTGTACACACATACACTGACACCAATTCAAGGCACATACATAACATACTTAGGTAACCAAATCATCCACAATTATGACCAACACAATATCCACATCTATCATACTCATAACATTTACTAAGTCACAACTGACTACTTCTAAGACACCTAATTGTACACCACTTTATCATTTTGCCAATAAACCACATTTCCAAACATCTCACATTCATGTCATAAATAACATTTCTATCATTCACTAAGCATACCATGACCATATCACCAAAGTTATTAGCACACATATGAACATATACTTAGGCTTACAACCATGATAGCCCAAATAAACCAATCTACATGGCCAATTATCAAAACAATCATTTGACAATCACAAGCCAACATATTGGCTACAATCACAATGACACATTTAACAAATTGACTAAGTCCCTATACATGCCATAGACTTAAAATACTTGAATTCACTTATACCCAAAATGATAGCTTGATAGTGTGATAGGATCTCCGGCGAACTCCAACCTGAGCTAGCTTAATAACCCTAAAAGACATGGGAAAGGAAGGGGGTAAGCTATATTATATAGCTTAGTAAGTTCGTACGAAAATAATAAGCAACTCTTACAAATCTTTTAACAGGTTCAACAATTTTAAACACAAGATAATACAAATTACTATAAATCTCACAGTTATAATCCTTATTCAATCATAATATTTACTCTATCAACTTATAAGCATAATTTAACATATCTTGGCATTAGCCTAAGAACCATAATCTCTCCTTTGTAACATATTACAACAAATAACAAATCATTTCAAACCTCATAGTAAACATGCACACTAATTTTGTGTACTCATGTTTCCGAGTATATGTCTTAATATCTTTCAATTGTCTAAACTATTATCTTCCCTTACTTCCATAACCATTTTAATAGGCAATTATGCCAATCTTTCCTTTTTCTCATATCTGATAAATCACAATTTAATGAAGTCAATGTTTATAAACTTTACGTACATACCTGTACCAATTCGTAATACTTACATACTCTTTCTCATATTTTGACATACCCGTTGAATTTCCCGTTGAACCATTTGGAATACTAAAGGATACTCGGGGATCTCGTACACATAGTACATTATCAATGCCATATCCCAGATATAGTCTTACATGTAATCTCGTATCGATGCCAATAGCCCAGCTATGGTCTTACACGAAGTCTCATATCGATGCCATATCCCATATATGGTCTTACACGAATGTCTCATACTGATGCCATATCCCAGATATGGTCTTACACATAATCTCAGTAACCTTAATGTCATGACATTTATATCCTATCTATTCCTAAGGTTTAACCCAGACTTTCGCTGTACCGAATCTCTGTCGGTCATTTCCATAGTATTGTACTCAATAACATTCACATTTCTTTTCGATAATGTAACATTTACCATAATTATATCAATTAATCATTTATACACATATAATTTAATGCTTATTAAACATACAAACTTACCTCGACATAAAAATGGCGAAAAAGGCTAAATCGTCAAATACTCTTTTTCCCTCGTTCTAGGTCCAAACCTCGTTTTTCTTTATCTATAATATCACATTTAACTTATTCAATCATTATACAATTCAAATTAGCCCAAAATCACTTTATGGAAAAATTACATTTTTGCCCCTAAAGTTTGACATTTTTACAATTTAGTCCCTAGGCTCGTAAAATGATTTTCATTCAATTTCTTCATTATCCATGCCTAGCTAAACCTTATACATGCTCATAACAGCTCACATTTTTCATTTATTCACACTTTTACTACATATTTTACAACTTTTACAAACAAGTCATTTTAGGCATTTTTACCGAAAATCACTTGGTAAAAGTCGTTTAACAAACAATAAACATGCATTTTCTACCATAAAACATCAAAATACATACATTTTCAACATGGGTAAAATTTTAAACCTTGACATCTCTTAAAATTGATGGTAGAAATAGAAAGATCGAGTTACAACGACTTCAAAAACGTAAAAAGCATTAAAAACGAGGCTAGAACGGACTTACAATCGAGCTTGGAAGCTTGAAAAACCCTAGCCATTGTTTCCCCTTGTGAATTTCGGCCAAGGATGAAGAATATGGACAAATTTCGCTTTATTTTGGCTTTTTAATTCATTTTAATTACCAAATTATCAAAATGCCCTTAATGAAAAACTTTGAAAACATACCAAACCATGTCCATTTTTGTCCACCAACTTAACCAATGGTCTAATTACCATTTAAGGACCTCTAATTTAAAATCTCATAGCAATTGGACACTTCTAACATATAGAATTCAAGTTTTGCACTTTTTACGACTAAATTGAGTGCCCAAACGTCAAAATTTTCGAACGAAATTTTCACGAAATCATTTCATAAATTGTAGACCATAAAAATATAATAAAAATAAATTTTTCTTCATCGGATTTGTGGTCCCGAAACCACTGTTCCAACTAGACCCAAAATCGGGCTGTTACAGATATTCTAAATGGTTCAATGGACAATGTTCTATTACGAGATGGTATGAGTTTGATATGAACTATTACATGTATATACATGAAATATATGGAAATGATATTACATGATATATTGAAACATGAAATGGATGATACATGTATATGAAACTTGCTTAGTGGTTATGTTCATCCATGTTTATTAGCTATTATATGTGTTTTACATGGCTAACATGTTGGTGAATATGTGCTTAGGCATTTGGCCAAATTGAGTTGGGATTTGTTATGTTTACTTACCTAATTTGTGACTAAATGGTAAGTTAAATTCTATGTTATAAGAACTTACTAAGCTTAAATGCTTACTCGGTATATTTTCCGTGTTTTTAGTGAATCTAAAGCTCGTTCGGGTTGGAAGCTTGTCGGAGCTATATCACACTATCCATGGGCTCACTCGGTACTTTCGGTTGGTTTAAGTTTGGTTATAATGGCATGTATAGGTTATTTTGGCTAATGTTGGCCTATATGCTTTGTTGATATTTTGGCCATTTGTTTGGCTTGTGTTTTGGCATTTTGATGATAGAATAAGTCTAGTATATGGTATGTAAATATTTTCTCTTTAATGGTTGATGAATAACTTAGTATGGTTGAATTATGGAAGATGAAAATTGTGGCATGATTATACATATGGAATATGTTCTTTGTGATAGGATGTAATTGTGGTAAATTGGTGTAAATGATTTATATGGTCATTTGATGCTAGTTTTAGCTTGGAGTTTTGGTACCAAATGGTATGTTTTGTTAAGTGATCTACATGGTAAGTTTTGGTAAAAATATGCATATATGTAAGCTGAACAATTGGTTATATTAAACACATGATTAGTCATGTTTATAAATTGTTATTTGAGGTGCCTAAGGGCATATTGGTTGTATGTGATCATACCATTTGCATAAGGCTTGATTATGCTTGTTTTGAATGCATTATTATAGCTTGTGTATATGTGCATTGTTGGATGTAGGTACATGTCAAATTGGGTGAGAAATATGGCTTGTAAAATAGCCTATTTTCGTCCACACGGGCAGAAACACGGGCGTTTGTCTCAGTTGTGTGTGACACACGGCCAGGTGACACGACCGTGTGTCCCTTGTAGCTTTCAAAGGGTTGCAAGTCAGGCTATTACACGGCCTAGTACACAGCCTGGCACACAGGCGTGTGACGTTACTTCGAAGGGTACACGGCCTAGCACACGAGCGTGTGGCTTGGCCGTGTGGCCCAACTCAGTGAGTTACACAGGCACGACACGGTGTAACATCCCAAACCCAACTTAGACGTTATGGTCGAATCTGGGAGTGTTACGAAGAAGGGTTTTGAAACTGATGATACTTCAATAAAACCATGTTCAGTTACTTGATAAAACGTCCAAGTTTTATAAAACTTATTTATATATATTACTGAAATCGTTACATGTTGTCCTTTAAAGTTAACCAATTATTTCGCAGCGGAAGTTTGAAAATCGTTTAAAATAAAATCACGCTCGTGTTTTCAAAAATAACATTTGTTCCCATAAAATCGGTATTTTTTTGAATCATCGAAGTTTAGAAATCATAACGCAATTAAACCCCAAAAATTCAAACCAAATAGTCCAAAAAAAAAAGTTCGAAGAGTCCAAAAATTACAAAACTCTCACGAAAACTGAAAATTTTAGCAAAACCGTTAAATAATTATAATAATAAAAATAATTTCCGTCAAGTGTTCATCGATGAGCCTCTGTCGCACCGACCCGCCTATATTTGTGGATTACCTGAACAGAACAAACAAACAAATTTGTAACAACCCATTTTTAGAGAAACCGGAACAGTGGTTTCGGGACCACAAATTCGATTCTGGAAAGAAAATTTATTTTAATATTATTTTATGGTCTATAATATGATAATAACATTTTGTGAAATTTTTTTAAAGAAATTTTATCGATTACTTGCTTAAATTGATAAAAGACCAAATTGCACAAGATGCAAAAGTTGAGTTCTAATAGCTAAAGGGATTAAATAGCTATAGAACTTTAAATTGGAGGTCCTTATATGGTAATTAGACCATTAAAAATGCTTAGTCATTAAGGATGATGATTCATCCATGGAAAATAAAATTAAGGAAAAGGACAAAATTGGAAAAAAATAAAGGTGATAAATAATAAAAGATGAAAATATTATCATTTATCATCATCTTCCCCAAATATTTTGCATGGAAACCCTAAGAAAGAGAAAGCAAGCTTTCTTGGTCAAATTAGGTAAGTATTCAAGCCCCGTTTTTAGTAATTTTTGTATTTTTGAGATCGGGGTAACTTAATCTATTTATTTTGGGGATCAATTTGAAAAGATATCAAAGTATAGAATTTTTACCATGGATGAATATGCTGAAATTATGAAATTTATGGTAGAAAATGAAAGGTTGTTGATAGATAAACAACTTTTACAAAGTGAATTTTATGAAAACTTGATTTAGGGAAATGAGAAATCCATGGAAAAATTCTGATTTTTATGAAATATATGAGCTGTAAATATTACATGAAAAAATCGGTTAGGCTCGGAGCAAGGATTAAATTGCATGAATTTTATTTTCCGAGTCTAGAGATGAAATCGTCATTTATTAAAAGTTTAGAGGCAAAATAGTAATTTTGCCTAAAATGTAAATTGGACTAAATTGAGTATGAATTACATTAAATTGATGTTAAATTTACTCATATAGATCTGGATAAATCGAATATGGAGTTAGAACGAGGAAAGGAGAAAATGTCGGATTAGTAGACTTTATGTACACGAACACTTATTGAGGTAAGTTCGTATAACTCAATTGTATATGTTTATATGCTTCAATTGAATGTTGTGTATGTAAATTTTATAAATGCCATAATTATATGAAATGATCACATATTCGTTAAATCCCGATAAATGAAAGTGCCTGAAATAAATGATAATACCCGATAAGTGATAAATGATAAAAATTTCATTTTTATGCTTGAGTTGAATGTGAACATTTGAATTGCATAAATGCATAAATATATGAGATTGATCACATACCCGACAATTGCTTGATAAATGTCAAATTCAATTTGAATAAATGAAAATTGATGGATATGTGATTTCCCGAAATGAATGAAGTCCTGCATTTGTTGCTGATGGGATTTAGCTCGGACGAGTAATCCTATTGACCTCATTACAGATAGGATTTAGACCGGACGGGTAATCCTGATATAATGCCTCTTGAGCATATGTTACAATTAGGATTTAGCCTGGACTGGTAATCCTAATTGAGCTCTTCTGAGCATATGTTACAGAAATGATTTAGCCTAGACTGGTAATCCTGTTACATGATATGTGGCTCGAGAGTGTGTTTCCTGATTAAGTGCCCTAATGGGTACTCCTGAATATGAATTGACGGATTTACTGATTTGTACACTTTGTGTGTACTACCTGAGTATCCATCAATATTTTCAATAATTCAACGGGTAAAATCCTAACATGAAAAGAAATGAGTTTTTACATGTATCTGCCTGAAGTACATGAAAGTGATGTTATACGAAATATGGAAGTATGAAATTATGATATACGAACATGGAAATTTGTTTGATGAATACATTCATCTATGAGAATAGATTTGTACATCTCGAGTGTATTATCTGTGTGATTATCAATATTTCAGTTGAATAAGAAGAAAAGTTCTAACATGAAATATACTAAAACTCGAGATGAATCATTATAGAATGTACCCAAAAAATATGGAAATAATTTGTATATATGTTATATGAATACATGATGTGGAAAATATATGTGTATGAGAATCCGAATATTGTTGAGCTCATATATGTGTTTCTTGATGTCTATATGAAATAAGTTACTAACAAGGGTGATGAGAATATGTGTTAGGGCTTGGGATCGAATGGTTGATTGTGATTTACATGTTTATTTTTAATATGAATAGTTGGTAAGTTAATTACCAAGTTATACAGATTTACTAAGCATTATATGCTTACTCCGTTTTATTTTTTTCCCTCTTCTATAGTAAATCGGAAACTCGTTGGATTGGAAGCTCGACGGAGATCACTCACATTATCCATCGACTCAATTTGATATATAAGGTAAAACAATTGTGGTTATAATGGCATGTATAGGTTAAATTGGCCAAGGAATGGCATGTAAATATTTGTTAATGACTAGCTATTGGAATGGCTAGTTATGAACATGTTTTGGTGTTTATGTATAAAAGACTATATCATGGTATATGTTTGAAAATGATTGATTAATAGAAATCACAATGAGATAGGTATGAATGAATTAAATTAGCATATTTGATACAATATACACAAATATGAACATGGCATTTAGATAAATATAAGTATAAATTTACATGTATAAGACTTAAATTTTGGTATGAAAATGTGGTTGGTGAATGTGATAAATTGTGTATAAGTGTTGGTGTAGGTGCAAGGCTAAAATGGGTGAAAAATAAAGTTATGAAATGGCTTTATTTTGTCCACACGGGTAGACACATGGACGTGTGTCTTGACCGTGTGTGACACATGGCTTAGCACATGGGCGTGTGGTCTGGCCGTGTGTCCCATGCATCTTAAATTTTAGAAACAGAATGCTCAGAATTGAGCACACGAGCAAAGACACGGGCATGTGTCTCAGTTGTGTGGGTAACACGGCCTAGCACAGGGGCATGTGACTTGGCCGTGTGATGCAAGCTAGAGAGTTAAATGGGGCAGGACATGGCTTGATGTACGGGCGTGTCATAGGGTCACACGGGAGTGTCCCTTGGCCACACGGGCGTGTGAGCCCTGCATCTAGGAAAAAATTTGAAATGTCATGAAAATTTTTCTGAGATCTCGATTAAGTCCCGATTTGATTCTAATGTTTATATTGGGCCTCGAGGGCCTATTCAAAGGACAATATGATTAGTATCGGACATGAATAGTAAATGATGTGAAATATCTGTAATTATTCTGTAAACTTTGGTAATGCTCCGTAACCTTGTTCCGGCAATGGATACGGGTTAGGGGTGTTACAAGATGTGACTTTTCGTAAACTCAACGTGTAACCCAACAAGGATAGTCATGCAACATATACAGAATTTCATATACAGTCAGATACAGATTCGGACCTAAGTCCATAATAGAAATAGATATCAGAATCAGATGTACAGAACATATATATAGAATCTTACGCCCATCCTTTACACACCATCTCTGACCATCCCATCACACCATGTGGGGTTAAATACTCCCACCCATCCCTACACACCATATAGCATCGATGCGACACATAATAGATAATATGCAAGCAAGCTGCCAAAATATAGGCGAAAGGTCGCCGTACAGATCACTTCCTCCACGTATACAAATCCTACCCCAAATACAGATACAGAATAAACATGCTTAACATGCTCGTATATAGATAAATACATACTTAACAACATAGTCAAGCATATATATCAATTTCCTACTTAAATCAGACTATCAGAGTATCAGATCGCATGAAATAGGGTATGGTTAGCCCATACCGACCGTACGGTAGGCCCGTAGTTGATTGGAACGACCCGTGCGACCCTAAGGAAGTTTTCAAAATTCTGGCCCACATGCCCGTGTGGCGCACACGCCCAGAATGGCCTTGCCTGTGTGGCCCACACCGCTTGGCCCCAAAACCAACATGCTCGTATGGCCCACACGCCCAACTTGACCCAGCCCGTGTGGCCCATACAGCCACACATTCGCTATCACATGGCTGTGTCTCGCAAACGACCACACTTACGACATTCACACGGTCGTGTCTCGCACATGGCTAGCCACACGGCCTAGCACACGCCCGTGTGGCATCGATAGTGCCCTTTTTTGGCTTTCATCGAACCTTAATTTTTTGTGTTTAGGGTATACACCTGGTTCGTTTTCTGAAGAATTCACACCCCCGAAGCAAGCAGCTCCTAAAATTGTCAACCAAAACACCCACAATTAACTTTAATTCACAAATGCAACCGAGACACCTCTTAGGCACAATTCGAAAACACAACAGAAAACTGCACTAAAACGATCCAAAAGCTTACCCTTAAAATTTTGACAGGAATCAAAAAGGAAGAAAGAGGGAAAATTTGACAGGGGAAGAGTATAGAACGTCAGAAAGAGAAAGAGTTTTATTTTTTTTTAGGAAAAAGAAAATAAAAGATTTTTAACTGAAATTAATATTTTTGTAACACATCCTTAAAATCTATTTTTGTAACACATCCTTAAAATCTCTCTAACTCCCCACTACTCCACTAACCCAAACCAACCACTTCAGAATTCCAGCCTCACCGAAACTCTGTCGGACAACCAAGACAAAAATTAACATCCACGCTCGCACAAGGATTCGAACACGAGACCTCAGGGCCAGCTAACTCCTTACCACTCAAACCAGCAGGCTCATTCTGATATGAGTTTACAAACAATATAATATAAGCCCACCCAACAGGGATAAGGCTTGAATCAAAAATAACAAAATTTTCCAAATGTGGGGCTTGAACCCAAGACCTCATACACACACCCAGAACACTTAGCCACTGAAGCAGATACTTATTTGTGTTAGATTTCACAAAAATAGACCTAAATTATTCAGAACATTATAACTCTACCCCCTAAAAGAAATTTCGACCTCAAAATTTACCTGATTCGAACATATGAGGATACTGCTGACGCATCGCGTCTTCAGGTTCCCACGTGGCCTCATCGGTGCTATGATTCTGCCACAGAACCTTCACTAACAGTATGGAATTCCTCCTCAGAACATTAATATCTCAATCCAAAATCTAAACCGGCTTCTCCTCAAAAGTCAAGTCCAATCTAACCTCGATCTCCTCAATAGAGACATCGTGAGATGGATCAGACCGATACCGGCTCAACATCGAGACATGAAACACATCATGGATACAATCTAACTCTGGAGGTTGCTATAACTGATAAGTAACCAGTCCCACACGCTTTAGAATCCGATACGGCCCAATGAACTTAGGGCTTAACTTGCCCTTACGACCGAACCATAGAACTTTCTTCCACAGAGATACCTTAAGGAATACGAAATCACCCACAGAGTACTCGATGTCCCTCCTTTTCAGATTCGTATAAGGCTTCTATCTATCAGAAGCCACCTTAAGATGATCCTGAATCAGCCTAACCTTATCTTCAGTCTCGGAAATCAACTTAGGACCTAAAACCTGTCGCTCACCCAACTCAATCCAACATAGCGGAGTATGACACTTACGACCATACAGAGCCTCGTAAGGTGCCATCTAGATGCTAGACTGGAAACTATTATTGTAGGCGAACTCAGCTAATGGTAGAAAATCCTCCCAACTACCTCAGAAATCAATCACATAGCTCCAAAGCATATCCTCCAGTATCTGAATCACCCTCTCAGATTGACCATCGGTCTGAGGATGGAACGCAGTACTGAAGTCCAATCTCGAACCCAAAGCTTCATGCAATTTTTTCCAGAACCGAGAAGTGAAGCGAGGATCCTTATTAGAGATTATCGAAATTGATACCCTATACAATCTTACAATCTCAGAGATGTAGAGCTTTGCTAACTTTTGAGAATAGTCTATCCGAATCGGAATAAAATGGGCAAACTTGGTCAATCGATCCACGATGACCCAAACAGAATCCTTCTTAGTGGAAGTTAAAGTCAACCCACTAACAAAGTCCATCGTCACACGTTCCCATTTCCATAAGGGAATCTTAGCGGGTTGGAGCAAACCCGAAGGCAACTGGTGCTTAGCCTTAACTTGCTGGCACATCAGACAACGAGCAACAAAATCTGCTACCTCTCGTTTCAAACCCGACCACTAGTACAGTTCATGGAGATCCCGATACATCTTATTACCATCGGGATGCATAGCATAAAGACTAATATGCGCTTCCCTCAGAACCGACTGTCTCAAATCAGAATCGTTCGGTACACAAACCCGTCTTCGAAAACACAGAACCCTATTTTTATTCAGCCCAAAATTAAATGCACTATCGCTCTTAACTTGATGGAACCGCAGAACCAGATAATCATCCCCTAATTGCTTATCTTGAATCTGGTCAATCCAAGTCGACTTAACTTGCAACTCGACTAACAGACCTCCATCATCAAACAAATTAAAATGAGCGAACATCGCCCTCAAATCAGATATCGCTCTACGATTGAGAGCATCAGCCACCATATTAGCCTTACCGGGATGATATTCTATTGTACAATCATAATCCTTAAGCAGCTCAAACCATCTACGCTGCCTAAGATTCAACTCCTTTTGAGTAAGGAGGTACTTGAGGCTCTTGTGACCGGTATAGATGATACACCTCTCACCATACAGATAGTGCCTCCAGATCTTTAAAGCAAACACCACGACATCTAACTCGAGATCATGTGTTGGATAATTCCCTTCATGTGACTTAAGCTGACGGGACGCATAAGCCATAACCTTACCATCTTGCATCAGTACACATCCCAAAACCGACGTGCGACGCATCACTATAAACCACAAACTCTTTACCAGATTCAGGCTGTATCAGAATAGGAGCCTGAGTCAGAACAGACTTGAGCTTCTTGAAGCTTGATTGTTGTGCATCAGTCCAGACAAAAGGAAAATTCTTGTGCAAAAGCTTAGTCAGAGGAGCTGCAATCAGTGAGAACCCCTCAACAAATCTCTAATAATAATCCGCAAGACCCAGAAAACTGCAGATCTCAGAAACGTTCTTAGGCTGTTTCTAATCAAGCACAACCTCAATCTTTCTAGGATCAACTCAGATCCCCTCAGCAGAAATCACGTGCGCCAGAAATGTTACCTCTCGCAACCAGAATTCACATTTGCTCAACTTAGCGTAGAGCTGTTTCTCTCGGAGTTTCTGACGCACTACTCTAAGATGCTCATCATGCTCATCCTCAATCTCAGAGTACACTAGAATATCGTCGATGAAGGCTACGACGAACTGATCCAGATACGATTGAAAAACTCGATTCATCAGATCCATGAATGCAACTAGAGAATTCGTCAAACCAAATGGCATAACTAGAAACTCATAGTGCCCATAACGAGTCCTAAAAGCCGTCTTCTGAATATTAGCTTCCTTAACCCTAAGGTGATGATACCCTGAACAAAGATCTATTTTTGAGAATACTGCAGCCTCACGAAACTGATCAAACAGGTCGTCAATCCTCGAAACTGGATACTTATTCTTCACAGCTAGTTTATTCAACTGCCGGTAGTCGATGCACATCCTCATGGTACCATCCTTTTTTTTCATAAACAAAATCGGTGCCCCCCACAGAGACACACTAGGATAAATGAAACCACGATCTAGAAGCTCTTGAAGTTGAGCCTTAAGCTTGTAAGCTCCTTCGATGCCATATAGTATGGAGCGATGGACACCGGAGCTATACTCGGTAGAAGCTTAATACCAAACTCAACTTTCTAATTCGGAGGCAAACCCGGTAACTCCTCAGAAAAGACATCCAAAAATTCCCTCACTATTATGAAATCCCCAACAGAAGAGTCCTTAGAAACTGAAACACTGACGTAGGCCAAATACGCCTCACACCCTTTCCGAACCAATTTCTCGGCCATTAGAGCGAACATTACATTGGACAGGTAATCTTGACGTTCACTGATCATAACCACCTCTTTATCATCCTCGGTCCTCAGAACAACCCTCTTAGTCACGCAGTCTAAACTAACATGGTGCTCAACTAACCAGTCTGTACCCAGAATTAATTCGAACTACCCAAAAGGTAGCTCCATCAAATTTGTCGGAAACACAACCCTTTGTACTTCTAATGGAACACTCCTATGTCGTCTACTAACCCGAACAAATTGCCCCAATGGACTCAGTACAGTAATCTCACCAGAAGTACACTCAACAGAAATCTCCAAGTTCTCAGAAACAGAACTAGCTACATAGGAGTGTGTAGAACCTATGTTTATCAAAGAAGTATATGTAGCATCAAAAATAAAGAACGTACCCGTGATCACATCAGAGGTGTCTTTGTCCTCTCGGTGTTGAGCAACATAAACTAGTATAGGCTACCTCGCCTCAGTCTGATTAGCACATCTTCCCGGTGCTATCTGTCCTTGGCCCATGCCATTACCACCCCTAGCCGGTCCATGGCCCCTAGGTGGCTGTTGTACTGCCCTCTGAGGCTGAATAGAACCCGATCCCGTAGCTTACATATGATCAGCACGATATAGACACTCTCTAATCCGATGCTCCAATGACCCACACTGCAGACAAGCCCCTAATCTCCTTCAACACTTGCCCGGATAGCGCCTACCATAGTAACCACAAGGCTGAATCCCAGTAGGAGCAATAGGAGCTCCCACCCTAACAGACCCATCAGGTCTGGTCCATTTCTTAGGCCTCTGAACAGAATTAGAGGGCTTCGAATCCCTTTTATTCTTGCCTCTCTTTCGGTATCTGTTCTAGCGCTCCATGCGCTTAACCTCCTCGGTGATCTTCGTATTTTCTACCAAAATAGCAAACTCACGCTCCTTCTGCGGAGCAATCAGAACCCTCAGACTATCCCTTAAACCGTCCTCAAAATGGATACATTTCTTATACTCAGATGCCACCATGCTTCAAGCGTAGCGGCTCAATCTCAAAAACTCAGCCTCATACTTGGCCATAGACTTATCACCTTGCGTGAGATTCATGAACTCAGGCCTACGGGCATCAACATAGCTCGCGCCCACATATTTTCCCCAGAAGCCAGTCTTAAAATAGTCCCAGTTCAGATGATCCAGTTGAGTACCCTCCTCAATCGATAACCACCACTGATAAGCTTCGTCGCGAAGTAAAGAGACTGCACCCTTTAGTCTCTGCTCAAGAGTGTAGTCAATGTCGTTCATAATCCTCTCGGTGGCCTCCAACCAATACTCGGCCACAGTAAGGGCGACTCTAGTGGCGCCCAAAAAACAACTTAGCTCCATTGGACTGGAGTCGTTCAGTTACAGACCCACGGCCCCCAAATCTAGAATGGGGTTCAGTGACCCTCTCCAACACTCTCAACATGGCTTGGGACAGTGCATCGTCCCCAGCCGAGCGACTTTGAGACCCAGTCTCAGTAGTAGGTGAAACCAGTGTCTTAATTGTATCCAAATTCGGCATACTGCCCAGAGAGAAAGACTCAGCTTGAGCCTCCCTATGGCGCCCGCCGTGCCCACAAATACCACGACCGCGAGTTGTACAAGTGCTCATCGTATTTTTAGTTTTATCTACATTATAAAATTTTATGCATCAGTTCCAGTGTTTATTAGCAGATATTTCATGCTCAAGTTACCAGAAGTTCAGAAGTAATTCGGAGGTTTTAGTCTCTAACTAACTCAGTACAGTTTCAGAAAGTACTAACTACAGTGTTTTCAGAAAGTTCTATCTAAGTTCAGAAATACTTACAGAATTAGCGCCGGAGACTTGGTGTACCACATACTCATTCAGGATAAAACAAATTTTGCTTGAAACCAGTCTTTTTCAAATGAAATTTTGGAACCCAAAATTCACAGCCCAAGTTTTGCAACCTGGCTCTAAAAATCGTTTAAAACAAAACCACGCTCGTGTTTTCAAAAATAAAATTTGTTCGCATAAAATCAGTAGTTTTTCGAATCATCGTAGTTTAGAAATCATAAGGTAATCAAACTCTAAAAATTCAAACCTAACAGTCTAAAAAAAAAGTCCAGAGAGTCCAAAAATTACAAAACTCTTACAAAAATCAGAAATTTTAGTAAAAATGTTAAATAATTATAATAAAAATAGTTTCAGTCAAGTGGCCACAGCTGAGCCTTCGTCGCACCGACCCACTTATATCTGTGGATTACCTGAAAAGAACAGACAAACAGATGTGAGTTTTCGTAAACTTAGTGTGTAACCCAACAGAGATAGTCATGCAACATATACAGAATTTCATATACAGTCAGATACAGATTCGGACCTAAGTCTATAACATAAACAGATATCAAAATCAGATGTATAGAACAGATATACAGAATCTTACCCCCGTCCTTTACACACCATCTCCGACCATCCCATCACACCATGTGGGGTTGAATACTCCCACCCATCCTTACACACCATATAGTGTCGATGTGACACATAACAGATAATATGCAGTCAAGCTGCCAGAATATAGGTGAAAGGTCACCGTACAGATCACTTCCTCCACATATACAAATCCCATTCCAAATGCAGATACAGAATAAACATGCTTAACATGATCTTATACAGATAAATACATACTTAACAGCACAGTCAGGCATACACATCAGTTTCCTAATCAAATCAGACTATCAGAGTATCAGTTCACATAAAATAGGGTTTGGTTAGCCCTTAATGACCATACGGTAGGCCCACAGTCGATTGGAACGACCTATGTAACCCTAAGAAAATTTTCAGAACTCTGGGCCCATATGCCCGTGTGGCCCACATGGCCAACCTGGCCCAGCCCCTGTGGCCTACACGGCCACACATTAGCCATCATACGGCGACACCTACGACATTCACACAGTCGTGTCTCACACATGACCAACGACACGGCCTGGCACACGCCCGTGTGGCGTCGATAGTGCCCTTTTTTTTGCTTTTGCCGAACCTCGATTTTTCATGTTTAGAGTACACACCTGGTTCGTTTTTTAAAGAATTCACACCCCCGAAGCGAACAGCTCCTAAAATTGTCAACCAAAACACCCACAATTAACTTTAATTCACAAATCCAATCGAGAAACCTCTTGGGCACAATTCAAAAACACAACAGAAAACTGCACTAAAACGATCCAAAAGCTTACCCTTGACAATAGCACCCTTAAAACTTCACTACACTACCAAAGGGTCTCAGTTTTCTTAAGAGCACCTACCAAAATGGTATACCGAATCAACTCAAACATCAACAGAAAAAAAGGTACATAAAAAAATTCCACAATACCACGATGAACCCTTACCTTCAAAATCGTATGACAGAAACAAAAAGTAAAACACCGCGATTGGAAGAGGAAATTTCGACAAGAATCAAAGAGGAAGAAAGAAGGAAAATTTGATAGGGTAATAGTATAGAAACGTTAGAAAGAGAGAGAATTTTCTTTTTTTTTTAGGAAAAAAATAAAAGATTTTTAACTCAAATTATTTTTTTGTAACACATCCCTAAAATCTCTCTAACTCCCACTACTCCATTAACCCAAACCAACCAACTTTAGAATTCCAGCCCCACCGAAACTCTGTCAGACAACCGAGACCAAAATTAACATCCACGCTCGCACAAGGATTCGAACACGAGACCTCAATGCAAGTTAACTCCTTACCACTCGAACCAGCAGGCTCATTCTGATATGAGTTTACAAACAATATAATATAAGCCCACCCAACAGGGATAAGGCTTGTATAAAAAATAACAAAATTTTCCAAATATGGGGCTTGAACCCAAGACCTCATACACACACCCAGAACACTTAGCCACTAAAGCAGATACATATTTGTGTCAAATTTCACAAAAACAGACTTAAATTATTCAGGGCATTACACACGGGCTGGGACATGGGCGTGTGTCCCTATTTCAAATTCTCACACGGCCCTATAACCCCTGCAACTTTGAAATTTTCTAATATTTTCTGAAAAATTCTTTGAGTTTTTGATTTAGTCCCAAGTTGTTTCTAATGCGTATTTAGGGCATCGAGGGCTCGTATAAGGGACAATATATATGTTTTGACTTGAATTTATTATATCTATTGAAATGATATGAAATGTTTGAAATATTTGTCCGTTTGAATTGTAAACTCCAGTAATGCTCCGTAACCCTGTTCCGACGACAGATACGGGTTAGGGGTGTTATACACTTGACATGTTTGGGCCGACATATATCGACCAAGAAGAAGACACGTATGAAAGCGAAGAGGAAGGAGAAGAACAGGGGGATGACGAGGATGAGGAGATGAACGGTAAGGAGGATGATTGAACTATTTTTAATTTTATAAAGACTTGTATTAGTTTTTAGACAATTTTAATTTAGACTTCTTAGGAGTAGGATTAATAAGTTGCTTTTAGTATGTTGCATTCTATTTAAACTTTCTATGTTGGAACCCAACATAAATGATACACAGACATATTCAGACTTTACACGATCAAAGGAGGAAACACCCACCAGTAGTATTTAAAACAATCACGATAAATCGGGTAACTTCTGTCCCTATCTTTTGATGGGCTACACATTGAGGACAATGTGTCGACTAAAGTGGTAGGTAACATAGGTTGTTTTTAAAATTTAAATTTTTTTGTCTTTTGGTGTGTTTGAGTGTGTAGAAATACAAGTGATTGGTTAGGAGCATGTACATAGGTTGGTTGTGTTTAAGATTAAATTTGGCATGATGATTGGAGATTTTAAAATTTTTATTATTAGACTACTAAAGTTCTATATGTTACGCTGTAAATAGGTATTAAGTTATCATTTGTACCAAGTGATATATAAAATACAAGGAAACGAGCATGCTAGTATGGATGATAAATAATTGAATTTGTATTTGTTTGGTTGATTAAATTTGTGAATGTTGAGATATTTAGAGATGACCTAAGGCATTGTTTGGAACACATCCAGAGCAAAAAAGCTGTCCTATTTATATTTCACCTTTAGTACCAATTTTTGAGAATGTTGACACTTCTTGATGAACCACATTACAAGCCCCGAGCCTGGAAACATCAATTTGTATTTGCCCTTTTTCTTTGGTCCTGCACTACACGATTGTAGACGTCTGACCATACGTATTGAGGGTTAAGTAGATACATCATGGCAGAGATTGTAAAAATATAGTGAAATAGGAAAGATTAGTGTGATATGGGGATTATAGGTTAGTCTAAAAGTGCAAAACAAGAAGAAAAATCTAAAAAGAACATCTATACGAGTAGAAAAAGTACCTGAAAAGCTAAAAAGTATTCTTAAATGAAAAAAATTAAAAAAAAAACAGTGACAAAGTCACAACAATAGAAAAAACTCGTTCATTAGCGCACTGAAACTCGTAGGCTAGTCGTAGTTACTATGTCATGCTATGATTTCCTATATATGGAGAGATAAGGAATGTGAGAGAATGAGAAATAAGGCGGTGAGCGAGTAAGGGTCACTAATGGTGGAAGAATAGGGATCAATACGATGTGCCAAATTATTTTTGTGTTTGTAACCTTTTGATGATTAATGTTTTTGAATTCTATACCTGTCCTAAGCCGCAAAACGTTACAAGCCGAAAAGCCCTATGTGACCTAAGTATCATCATACATGAATGGACATCATACTGAACATATGCATAAACGACTATTTGTATTTTGCTCAAATAATCAAAGTACTTATATGATCTGTTGATGGATCCCTATAGATGAGACCCTTAATACTAGTATATTTTGCAACATACTAAACTTAGATGTTTGTGGTCAAAAGTGGTAAGTCAACTACCTATCATGTTGATAGTGTTAGTAAGCATGAAATGCATAAGTCATATGCTTTAAAATCAATATTTGTATCATACTGGCTTAAGGGTCGTCATTTTTATTTGTCATCTTTGTTGTTTGAGGACAAGCAATGACTTAAGTGTGGGGGAGTTTAAGCTGTCATAATTCGGTGTAGCAGATTAAACTAGTTTTCACATTTGATGAGCTTAAATAGAAGCATTTTCATTATGTTTTAATTGAGTTTCTTTAGTTTTACTTACATTTAATAAAATCTGCAAATCGTATTAACTTCAAGGGCCGAATGAGGCTTAAGGGAAAGCTAACGTGATTTGTGAGTGTGTAGGAGACCATTAAAAGACATCTTGGGCTAATCCTAGAATCTATGTCGCAACATGGGAGATCCGATGTCACAACATAGAGAGCAAAATAAAGAAAGTAAGAAACAACCTTCAATGTCGTGACACAGGCTAAGGGTGTCGCGACATAACCTTGAAGACAGCTGCAAAGGAACATATTGGTTGTTATGTCCTGACACAGGTCCTAGTGTGTCGTGACATCGACTCTGTGATAAGAATAAAACACGAAGCAGGGGCGTTTTGGTCTGTACAATCAAACTTTAAGCTCGGGAATGTCAGCTAACCTAGGGTTAAGGACGACAGCCACCTCAAGGCTATAAATAGGCCCTTTTAGTACATGTTAAAGACAACTTAGCATTAACCTAGTTTCTTCCGTTAAATTTAGTCTTATTTTCTTTCTTTCTTAGGTTTTCATAGTTTTAGTTAGTTGTTTTCTTCAAGAGATCTGATTGTAAAGGAGATTAACTCACATGGATTCACATTATTCATCAATATCAATCAGGCTTTCTTAAAATCTCTATTTCAATCCATTCCCTATGATTTAATTATTCTATTCTTTCCATGTTTATGAAAGCCATGAGGAACTAATCCTTCTATGGGGGATTAGCGAGTGGAGGCATGATCTCTTAACTATTTTGTAGGGTTACTCAACAAATCAACTGTTTAAAAAAGGAAGAACGTAAAATAAACCGTAGGCCTAACAACCCTAGGAAGTCATCAAGGTGAGAATTAACCCAAAAGTGGTATTTCCTACTCGTGAACACCTTTACCCCAAGCTATTTTGGACTGTGAGGTCGGAAGATAAGTAGTTCTTGCTGACTCATTATGTTATTGGAAGATCGAAAGATCTTGCTAGCGTAGCGATTAGTTGGTTGACGAGGAACCCAAGACGACAGTTAATTGGAATTGTTGAAGCGAGCTGATCACCCATCCATAGGTTTGGTTCACTTTATTTATCTTTATCTCTTGCAGTTTTAATTTTTTATGATATTTTATTTCACTATTTTACAAACCAAAAAAATGCTTCTTCTTTTACTCTTGTACTATAACTAACTTAAAGTATTAATTAGATATTTAATTATTTAGGTTTAAATTGATTTAGTACTCACCTCCCTTAGATGCGATCCTCGGAGTACTCATCTACTTCGTTGTAAAATCTATATTCACACTTTGGACGTTAGTACGTCCAGAGGCGATCAGTACTGCTCCTCTCGGGAAATCACAGTAGGAACAATTTCCAGGAAAGTTTGGAGGGGTCACAGTCAATCCCGCTTAAAATCCAAAATCCTAGACAAAATTTTCTCTAAAGTGATTAGGGAACAAAATCGACTAGTTTATAAAGAAAACACTTAAAAACTGGAGGAGAGGAATGTTTTCAGAGAGAGTTTTTTTTTTCTGTTCAGTGTATAAAAATGAGGAAACTAATCCTCTATTTATACTAGTAATAGAAGGGCAATACAGTAAAAAGGCATGAGCAATTTTGTAAAAAAATTATAACCACATCTCCACAAAATCTTCAACAACTCCCACTAAATCCTCAACAATTTTGCATTACCAACAGTCCCTCACTAATGCAAAGTAGTTTTGGAATTTTTTTGGTAGACACGAGAAATTTAGTTAAAAAGTGAGAAGAACAACGATGAAATTAGTTTCTTAAGCACTAGTATCTTGTGGATTTGAACTAGTACATAGTGAAATAAGTGATTCTTCTCTTTAACAAGTGAATGAATCTTGATCTTGTTAAGATAAGAGTTAACACATGACACACAACTAATCTCAGATCCAATTTGAAGTTCAGTGATAAGTCAACAAATTTTAGCCAATACACATCGAGATGCTAGTAAGTGCTCTAGAAAAATAGCCTAAAATGTTTTCCATAGAAGGTGGTTAGTCTTTCACACTTATGTAGGTGATTTCATCAGGTATATCTCAATATAGACCACCCGTATCATGACTATGAAATCATTAAGAGCTTTTATTAAGCTCATCCTCTTAAATTTAAGTTCAGTGAATTCATCAAGTCCGTCTCAATAGGACCACCCAAAATGTGAGATATGAACTCATTAAGAGTAATAAACTCAACCTCTCAAGTCGGTGAATTCATCATGTCTGTCTCAATAGGACTACCCAAAATCTGGGCTATGAATTCATTAGAAGTAAAAACTCATCTTTATGCATGTACATCATTCGCCATAAGGATAGGTAAAATGTACATTATAAGTCTTTCCATGGTTTCGTTTGACCATATTGAACTTAGAAACTAAGTTGGGTATCCACCATGAATTCCTCAACCACTGGGCTTAAGACACACCCCCTCGATGAATCAAAAATCATTTTCCTACTTAATCCTTTGTTAGTAGATCAATTAGGTTTTTTTTAGACCTCATGTACTCCAAGGCGAGTACTCCATTTGTTATTAAATGTCTCACAGATTCATGTCTTATTCGAATATGTCTCTTCTTACCATTTCAAGCTTGACTCTTAGCAACAAATTATAGCTTGCAAGTCATATAATAAAGATATGGGAGGTACTGGTTTTCCCATAAAGGAATCTCTGCAAGTAGATTTCTAAGCCACTCGGCCTTTTGCCCAGCTAAGTCAAGGGCTATAAACTCTGACTCCATCGTGGAACGAGTAATACAAGTCTGTTTAGCAGACTTCCACGAAATGGCTGTTATACCCAAAGTAAAGACACAACCATTTGTAGAGCTTATCTCATCATTATTAGTTACCCAATTTGTATCACAATAGACTTTAAGGACTGCAAGGTAACCAAAAAATTCTAATTCCCAATATAAAGTACCTTTAAAGTATTTAAGCAAATGCTTTAGAGTATTCTAATACTCATTGCTTGGATTGTGGGTATACCTATTTAGTCTACTAACTGCATAAGCAATGTTTGATCAAGTGTAGTTCATCAAGGACATAAGACTTCCAATAATCTTTGCATACTCTAATTGAGAAATATTTTTTCCTCTATTTTATAACTTTAACTCCTAAGATTATATATACCTCTCCCAAATCTGTCATTTCAAATCTGGCAGATAAGAAATTCTTGGTTTTATTAATGGCTTCTACATTAGAATTGAAAATTAACATGTCATCTACATATAAACTTATGATGACACAATCGGATCCAAACATTTTGGAATATACACATGCATCTGAACCATTAACTATAAAACCGAGACTGAGAATAGTTTTATGAAATTTCTCACACCATTATTTTGGAGCTTGTTTGAGGTCGTACAGAGATTTTTTAAGTCTGCAAACTTTATCTTCCATACCAGGTGTCACAAATCCTTGAGATTACTCCATATAAATCTCCTAATTCAAAACACCATTCAAGAAAGATGTCTTTACATCCATCTGATGTACCAGTAGATTGTGAATGGAAGCTAAAGCAAACAAAATAGAAATACTAGAGATTTTAGTCACATGAGAGTATGTATCAAAATAATCTACTCTAAATTTCTTAGTAAATCCTTTAACCACTAGGCTTGCCTTATACTTTTGTATTGACCCATCAGGTCTAAGTTTATTTCATAAGACCCATTTATTACTAATAGGTTTAAAACTTTTAGGCAAATTTACTAATTCCCAAGTATGATTAGACTTAATAGATTCAAGCTTATTATTAATAGGATCTTTCCAAAAACTAGCATATATTGAATTTATGGTTTTATCGTAAGTTTTTGGATCCTCATCTATCAAAAAAGCATGAGCAATAGAATCATTTATTAAGTTTAAATCATTAACTTCAGTTATGAAAGAAGTAAAAAAATCAAGTCCGAAACTAGTAACATTCTTTTGTCTTTTACTTCTTCTAGGTTCCACATCATCATTAAGAATATCTCTATTATGTGTACTAGAAGAGTAAACATGCTCATCTAATGGTGTTTCAGGATTTGCAATAGATTTCTTTAGAGGGAAAATATTTTCAAAGAAAACAACATCTCTAGATTCACATATGGAAGAATCATGCAAAGACATAAATTTATATGCAACACTGTTCAGAGCATAACCAACAAAAACAACATCAACAGTTTTAGACCAATAGTGTTCTATTTGAAAACAAGTATGCCTAATTTTTCCAGGCATCCCCACACTTTCAAGTATTTTAGATTAGGGGCATAACCTTTCCACAATTCATATATGGTACAATCTAATTTTTTATGAGGCACTCTATTAAGGATGTGATTCGTAGAAAGTACAGCCTCCCCCCACATATGATCAGGTAAACCAGAACTAAGTAGTAAAGTATTCATCATTTCTTTTAGAGTCCTATTTTTCCTTTCAACTATACCGTTTTATTGTGGAAAATAGGGGGCGAAAAATTCATGTATAATTTCGTCTTTCTCACAAACCTCTTTAAGGAAGTTAGTGTCATATTCGCCCCCTTTATCGGATCTAAGACGTTTTATTTTTCTATCAAGTTGGTTTTCTACTTCCTCTTTATAAAAGAGAAATGTTGGTTTAGCTTCATCTTTTGTTCTTAAAAGATAGACCTTTGTATAACTAGAATAGTCATCTACAAACGTAATATAGTAGCGTTTCCCATTTTTACTTTCTGTGTTTCTAAAGTCTACTATATCAGTATGAACTAATTCCAAAAGTTTAGTTTTTCTATCAGTGATAGGATTTAAGGAAGGTTTAGCATGCTTGGCCTCAACACAGATTTCATATTTATTAAGGTTATTATTATCTAGATTAGGCAACAGATTCATTTTTACAAGTTTCTTCAAAGAATGTATATTCACAAGTCCTAATCTAGCATGCCACATATCAAACGATTCAACAATATAAGTAGAAGTGATGGCTTTATTATTATTAAACATAGTCTCAATCACAAATAACCCCCACATAAATAACTTTTCTTTACATAGTCCTCGTTTCAGGAAAGTACAAGTTTATTGGATTCAAATACTAGTTTAATGTCTGCCTTATTCAATAGACCACTACTAATCAAATTTTTACAAAGGGCATGTGCATAAAAAACATTATTCAATGCCAAAGTTTTACCAGAAGCGAGTTTGAGTAAAATTTTTCCTTTACCGAATACTTCCGAAGTGCTTGAATTGCCCATGTAGACTTGCTTACCTTCAATTACCTTTTCAAATTTGATAAACATTTCTCTATTGGCGCATAAATGTTTAGAGGTGCCTGTGTCTACAATCCACTCGGTGTTATTTTTTACCAGGTTTACTTCGGAAACCACAACAGCTATAACGTCATCTGGATTTTCAATTACATATGCTCGTGGTTTGTTTTCATTTTGACGGTTAGAACTTTGGTAGCATTGATAGGCTTTGTGTCCGTCTTTGCCACACACGTAGCACTTCACGTGGTTATTGCATTTGTTGTTCTTCCTAGGTTTCTTGAAGGTGATAGCCTTCTTATTCTGGAATTTTATTGCCTTCTTATACCTTCCAACATCTTTATTCCTGTTGAATTTAGAACTAGAACCAGATTCGAAAAAGTTAACTTTTAAAGGGAATTTATTTGAGGTAACTAGAGCCTTATCTTTAAGACGATTGGCTTCCTCAATCTTTATATGGCTGATTAGTTCTTCCAAAGGGATGTCTCGTTTTTTGTACTTTAGGAGATTTTAGTAATTAGACTAGGATTTTGGTAGCTTTTCAATCAAAACATTTGCTTGGAGAATCTCACACATCTGCATTCCTTCTGCCAGGATATCGAAAACCAGCTTCTCGTAGATATGGACTTGATCCATAATCGGCTTATCATCGATTATCTGGAACTTAAGCCATTCACCAACAACATATTTCTTAACTTCAGCATCATCAACTCCATATTTTTTCTTCAAAGTATCCCAGATGGATTTGGTAGATTTACTTTTGATAAACAAATCGAAGAGGTTGTTAGCCATATGGCTTAACATGTGACCTCTTACCATTTTGTTGTCTTTTTCAAATTTAGATTTTGAAGCAACTGCATCTGGTTCTTTGGAGGCAGTGGTAGAATCTTCAGGTTTCTCGATGGCAGGTGGATCGAAAAGGACGTAGTCAACTTCAAGATATTTGAAGAAGATGGCCATCCTCTGAGACTAATGACGACAATTAGTCCCATCGAGAAGTTCGAGCTTGGGTAGATCAAGGATGAATTTGTTGATCGAGGTAGACATGTTTAAGCAATAATTCATTTCTAAATTGTTGGAAATATAATCTTAGCACTGACTGGGAAAAATAAATGATTAAATATGAAATCAGAAATTACTGTGCCGTGGTAAATCCACTGCCTTAGAAACGAATTCGCCCTGATCGGTGAATCGTGTAGTGGACTTCGTCCCCCAAGGTTAACACAGTCCTTCGATATTTGTACACTCGAATATAGATGATGGAACTCAATTGGTACTACTCTTCTCAGGAAATCATAGTAGGAACAATTCCCAGGAAAGTTTAGAGGGGTTACAATTGATCCCACTTAAAACCCAAACTCCTAGACATAATTTTCTCTAAAGTGAATAGGGAATAAAACCGACTAGTTTGTAAAGAAAACACACAGAAAGTGGAGGAGAGGAATGTTTTCAGAGAGAGTTGTTTTTTTTCTATTCAGTGTATAAAAATGAGGAAGCTAGTCCTCTATTTATACTAGTAACAGAAGGGTAATACGATAAAAAGGCACGAACAATTTTGTAAAAAACCCATAACCATATCTCCACAAAATCTTCAACAATTCCCACTAAGTCCTCAACAATTTCGCATTACCAACATTTTACACTTCATAAGCGGGTTGAGAGCTTGATATGTATATTATAGGGTGTAGTAAAAAATAAAAAAAATTAAATATACAAATAAATGTGACACTTATCACACCCTCAACCTGTTTGTCTCAAAACATTTGCTCAATACATATAATTTTTACTTTTTAAAGTAATAAAATGATGCAGGAATTCATACAAAAAATAAAAACCCTACCTTCAATCAGATTCCTATGAATTGATGGCAGTAAAAAAGAACATAAAACATATACCAAAAGTTGCACCTATTTATATCTTTCTTTATTTTGAAAACCCAGAGATTGTATGCTGTTCTTAAGAGTTAAGACCAGGGATTCAAATAGCGGCCCAATATCGGAATAGCGGCTGTTATATAGCGGTAGCGGCACCGTCCGAAACCGCTATTGCCGAAAATAGTGGTGTGAAGTGGAGTCACACCAATAGCGGTGGATCGCGGCCGCAATTTAACGGGTAACGGCCGATTGCGGCAATAACGGGCTGCTATTCCCGTTATTTTCCGTTATAGTTAAAAAAAATTCATCTATCAAGTATACGGAAACACAAATAGAAACAGTGTCAAACACAATAAAACAAAAGCCAAAAGGGAATATATTCCCCTACGGCCCTACCTGCAAAATCAGAGTTTTCAATCAAAAAAAAGTAAAAAAGAAGTTGAACTTGAATCTGAAAAGCACTGCTTGGTTTCTTATTCAAACATTTTTTTAATTTGGGAACACAAGGATTTAAATTTCTCAATCTCATATTTCGGCAAAAAACTGAACAACACAGGAGCAAATAAAAGCACCGAGGACTTGAATCATCCAGAGATTGATAATTTTCAAGTAAGTTACCTGAAATTTTGTCTTGGTTCTTGCTTGCATGTCTTCAATCTGCATTCTGCAGTGCATATGTTCTTTAGAGGCTTTAGGGATGAACCGATGAAGGGAGAAGGCAACCAACAACATATTCCAAAAATTTCAGAGGAGAGGATGATAGAGTTTCTAAAACTCTTCAATTTTTTTTCTAAATTTTGTGCGTTTAGACTATTTACTGTTTAGGGATTTAACTTTGAACTTTGAAGAAATAAGAAGGGAAGAAGAAGTAGAACAGACAAGAGACAACAGAGGCGTTTCAGAGACTTGAAAAATATTTTGTGGGTTAAGGGTTATAAATTGTCTGCCGTTCTTTAATTTTTTTTAATTAAGATTGAAAAATATTTTATTTATAGTTTTTGCTCTTAGGTTAAATTCTTTTCCTCTTTATTTTAGTTTTGATTTGCTTGGGCCAAGTCTTATTATAACTGGACTCCTTCATTTTTTCATTTTTTTCCCTTTAGTTTTTAAATTTGTGTATTATTGATTTGTTAAAATAAAGTCCAATTTTTAGTTTCAAAAAAAATAATGCTTCACTTACTTATTCAAGAATACATATTCATTTTGTGGGTTATAAATTGCATACTGATTGGATCACATAGTATTGAATTTTCAAAAGACTTGAAATAAATATTTTTGAAATAAAACATGGACATGATAATAATAACGGATCATTATAAGCATATTACTGAAATATTTTAGGCAAAACTATTCTCACTTATTCTGAGTTTGAATAAAATTTAAAAAAAAGTTAACTTTTGAAAAATAAAAAAAATTATTTTGAAAAAACGAGATTAGAATTTGATTTGATTTATATATGTATAGAAAAAAATAATTCTGATCTTATTGTATTACAAAAGTATTATTTAACTATTAATTTTTAAATTTAAAGTAAAAAAAAAACATTAATTTCAATTTGTTTACTTATTTTAATATTAAAAACTAATTAGTAATTACTTTGGAACCAAGTAATAATGGGTTATGGTGTATTGTTGTTTTTAAAAAGATAAATAAATTATGTATGGATTATGCAATAAATTTAAATTTTTCATGTTAATGATGTTTACTTTTTTTTCTATTATATTGTTGATAATATAAGTAATGAGTTGCTTATATTTCTAAATATAATTTTATGTTTCTTATATATATAAAAATAAAGCATGCCACCACGTGAAGAGTTTCCGACTAAAGGATTGGAGGGTGCACCAAGTAATGATATAGGTTGGCACTTTGGAACTCCAGTGCCAAATGCGAGAGGAAATATTGTTTGTAAACTTTGTGGTAAAGTTATGAAAGGAGGAATAACACGATTTAAGGAGCACATTGCTCATAAAACCGGCAATGTTGCACCATGCCCTAATGTTACTGGTATGTGATACTTCATTATTATTTTTAAATGTTATTGTAAATTTATCAATTAAGATTATATAATATTGATAATAATATAAAGTCTGAATTTTTTTTATTTTATTAACAGGTGTCATTAGAGAAATTATGATGAATATACTGAAAGAAAGCAACACAAAGAAAATAGACAAAAAGAGGAGAAAAGATGAATTCTTATCTCAATTAAGAGAAGAGGAGGATGAACACGAAGAATTCATTGATGAGGTTTCTGCTATAAGGCAAGCAACTCGAGAAAGTATCCAATCACAACATGAGTGGCATAGAAGGGAAGAATTCAGACGAAGTACTGGTGGTTATGATAACATTTATGAAGAAGGGCGATCTTCTCATGGATCAGCTAGAGAATATCATAGAGAAAGAACAATTAAATCCATCCCAAGTGAGTCTGAGTTTACCTTAAGGGGAGCTATACCTGAATTGGTTAGAAGCAAAAGTTCAAAGCAACCAAAGGTCAGTGACTCTTTTTTAAAGAATTTTCGAAGGAAGATAGGTGAAGCGGTATCTAAATTTTTAATATATGAAAGACTTCCTTTTCAATTAGCAAGCTCTTCATGGTTGTACAACTTAATTCAAGTGTCAACAGAAGTTGGACAAGGTGTAAAGCTCCCAACACCTTATGAGGTTTCAGATGTATATTTGGAGTTAGAGTATGAACGAGTTCATGATTGAGTAAATGGACTAAAGACTCATTGGAAAGAATTGGGTGCAACTCTAATGTGTGATGGTTGGACCAACAGTTTGAATCAAATGCACATCATTAATTTCCTTGTTTATTGCAGTAAAGGAACCATTTTTTGGAAATCGGTAGATGCCTCAAGTGTTCGTAGTAGAGATGCTGAATTCTACTACAATTTGTTAGATTCAGTTGTAGAAGAAGTTGGAGAAAATTACATTGTCCAAATAGTGATCGATAATGAGGCAAACAATGAAAGCTCTTTGGAAAAAAATTAATGTTGAAAAGAAAACACCTATATTGGACCTCATGTGCAGCTCACTGTTTAGATTTATGCCTTGAAGACATTGGGAAAAAGCCCAGTGTAGCAAAAGTGTTAGATGAGGCAAAGAAAGTGACTTGTTTTATATACAATCACATTTGGACAGTTGATTTGATGAAGAAGTATACACAAGGGAAACAAATACTTCGACCCGCTCTTACTCGATTTGCAACTTATTTCATTCAACTTGAAGAGATAACAAGACAAAAGCAAGGTCTGAGAGAAATGTTTAATTCAAAGGTTAGTGTTTTATAATTAGTTAATATAATTACTTAAATATAGCAACATTTAATTATTTTATTAGTTCCAAATAATTTAAATCATATTATTTTAAAATTTTTCTTATGAATATATAGGAATTTAAAGAATCAAAATGGGGACAGCAAAAGTCAGGGCCTGTTTATGAAGCCAAAAAAATTGTTTTGGGAAAAGATTTTTGGAAAAAAGCCAATGACCTCATAAAAGTTTACGAGCCTCTAGTAAAAGTATTGAGACTTGTGGGTAGCGATGAAAAACCAACAATGGACTTTATTTATGAGGCTGTTGATAGAGCTAAACGAGCAATTCAACAAGATTGTCGATATTTCACTGAGTACGAAAAGATTATTGACAATAGATGGAATTTTATGCATTCCGACTTGCATTCAGCTGGTAAGATAAAATGTTTCATATAATTAAGAAATATTTTTATATTTTATTATTTTAAGCTTTAGATTATTATTATTTGATGATATTCTTATAAATTATACTTAGGTTATTTTCTCAATCCTCAATTTCAATTTGGGGTGGAGCATTCTGAGAATGTACTAATAGAAACATTAGAAGGTACACGATCAGTAATTGAAAGATTAGAACCTTCTCTTGATAATCAAGTCAGAATGGTTAATCAGGTTAGATTCAAGCACTATTATTTGTAACTTAGTTACATAATTTGAAGTAGAATTTATTTATTTATTTTTACTCTATCTTTTATTTATGCAGTTGTTACTATTTAGAGATAAATATGAGACATTCGGTACTCCACAAGCACAAAGAGCTTGGAAGCAAATGAATCCGGTAAATGATTAATTAAATTATTTAATTTAATTTATATTATTTAATTATATTGTACATTTTGAAGTTATTTTGAAATTTAAATAATATTATGCAGCTGAGTGGTGGATAATATACGACACATGTGTTCCCGAATTACAAAAATTAGCAATTAAAGTGCTTAGTCAAACAACTTCAGCATCAAATTGCGAACGAAATTGGAGCACATTTAGTTATATTCACACCAAGGCAAGAAATAGGTTAAAGTATAAAAAACTTGAGAAACTAGTGTTTACCTATTATAATATGAGGCTTAAGATGAGGCATCAAAAAAGAATGAGCACTGATGATATAAACGCTAGTTTTAATCCTATCAGCCTTGATCATATCTTTGAAGATGTTGATCCACTATCAGAATAGCTTCATGAGAAAGAGAATCCATTATTAGATGGTGAAAATGCCGGTGTGTTGCCTGTGGATACCTCTGATGATGAGATGAATGTTAATCAATCTCATCAATTGAATTTGTCTCATTCAAGTTCTAGTTCAACGCCAAGTCAGAGTGGCGATGGAGCCGATGATGGTGGTTTAAGTCCAATTGATGAGGATGATGGGTATAGTGGTGATAGAGGTGAAATTAGGTCTTCTAGTCGGTATGGAGGAGAATATGGGGTTGGTACCACTAGTGGACATTTCCGTGATAGATCAGAGTTTGATGGAAATATGTTTCCTGAACCTAGGAGAGATAGAAGTGAACCTAAAGCTCCATCAAAAGGGAAAGGCAAGAAGCATACTTCAGTAGGCTCTTCATCTGGTAGGAGATCGAGTTCTAGTAACCTTGGGTATAGTGATTCATCTACTAGCACTCAAGGTTTTTATCCACCAGAACAACCTTCATATTTTCAACCTTCATATGGCTATCCACAACCATATGGTTATTATCCACCATTTCCTAATTATGGTGTGCCATACCAGCCTCAAATGCATCCTCCACCACCAACGTATCACCCACCTCCACCTCTCATGTATCCTCCTTCTCAAATATATCCTCCATCTCAATTGTATGAAAACCAAGGTGAAAATGTTACTTTTTTTTGGATATATTTTTGGACAAAGGCCAAGAGAATCAAGTCAAGAACGCTCTCAAAGTGAAGATGAAGGATTTGATCTTCCTCGTCATTCCACTAATTGGTGAAAACTAAATCGTACCACTACCATTATTTGTAAGGTTTTTTTTTTTTAAAGAAAATTTTTGTTAATGTTCTTAATTTTGATGATATTAAAACATTTAAAATATATCTTTAGATAAATGAATGGAGTATATTTTATGAAAAGATAATTAAGAATCGAAACATGTTAAACTATATATTAAAGTAGAATGAGAGTGAGAATAAGTGGTAGGAAATAGAAATAATTAATGAGAATCTATACATTTATCTATTCCTTTTTTCCTTTTGCAGCATAGAATGTCTATATCTTCACTTTACCATCTTCAAAGCTGTCAAGAAATATTGTAGACATCTCTCAGGTATGAATTTTCAATTGTTTCATCTATAAAAACTTTCAAACTTATTAAATATGATAAATGTTTAATATTTCATTTTTCTTACTTTGTTATTAGTTAACATAACATTCTTAGAAAATTCGTAAATAAATGTAGGAATATTTAATGATTATAAAAGTTGTGTTCTCACTTCTCATATAATATTAATAAAAGTTCATAAGTGTTAGAAAACACTCTAAAAATCATTAAAAGTGACTTTTTATAATTATAATTATAATTATTATGTTTTATAATAAGTTGTGCGAATTTTCAAAAAATTCACGACCGCGATACCCGCAGTGACCGCAATAGTATCCGTTATGTCCGCAACCGCGATAAACGCAACGCGATCGAAAACGCGACCGCGACCGCAATTTAAATTCCTGGTTAAGACCGAGCAAAGTATTCCATTCACAGGTTAAAAAGAGGCCAGTAAAGCTTGAGAAGACCATTCACATAACCAACAAACCTTTCACAGGGATGAATGATATATTCGCCGCCTTTTTCTTCATGTCAATACAATAGTAGCTGTTCCTCTTTCGAAGCACCACTACATCACCGACAAACACGATATGTAGTTGATTGTGACCATCACAATACCTACCTGAATAGTTGCAAGGACAAGTAGTTGATTCAACAGGCAGTGTGCTATCTAGCTTGATTTCAGGTAGAATTCGTGTCCAGGTCTTGACGGCTGCCCTCCTACGGGTGTGGGATTGAGGATTAGTTAGCATAAACACAATTAATTTCTGGTTGCGTATGCAAGCTGCACAAAGCTTCCCATTTATCATGCCTAAGTTCTCCAAATTGGAAGAGAAAAGCCTACACAACTCTGAAATGAGATCGAATGAAGTAACTCCTCGTGTTGACAGCCAATAAACAATGCCATTCACATGAACACCTGTTTTTTGGCAAGAGTTTCTCATTGTCATCAAACCTAATCTCACCAGATGTTCTCCATGATCCTCTGTCAGAGGAATATACCTCAAACTTTTATCCACCTAGTTCAGATGGAAAGGGGCAAACTAGCGTATAATCGGCAGTGAAGTTCATAATCGATGGCTCGAATACGAGCACTACAGCAGGGTCTGGCCCATGATCACCGTCTGGTTTTGGAAGTTCCTTCCATTGCTCGTTAGCAGGATTGCAGATGTAGTAAGGGCGGTAAGCAGTACGTCCCTGGCAACAAAGTAGCCCATTGCAGGAGGTCCTAACATCAACAGGTTCAGGCAGAAATGTTAAGGATGGGTCTGGAACACCATAAGCCCTGGGGTCAAGAGACATGAATGCTCGCATCCCTGCTAGTGATTGGAAAAAGAAGCCAGATATACTACGGAATGAATTCGATTGATTGTGAGCAAAGAAAGCAGTTGATATTCGAAACCTCCATCCCCGAAAAACTCCGGCGCAACGAAAAAGCGATTTAGCCGGAGCCCGGAAGGTAAGGAAGAGCATTCTCCCTTATAATACCTTTTAGATCCATGTAAATCCTGCTTTTCTTGTTCCCATACAAGTTTGGTGCCTTGTTTCCTCTATCCATTTTTTAACTCAAATTTTCCCCTGCACCGCACCCAAACCTCAACAATTTATCAGATTATTTACCCACAGGAAAGGCTAAAATTTATTATTCACGGTTTCAAGGACGAGTCAAGGTTGGTTCACTAACAAAATTCACTCAAACATTTTCTAGAAAACCCTTAATGCTATTCTTCCATATCAGTACAATGTGATAATAAAATTTTCAGTTTCCACAAGATTCTTCCAACTTAAAAACATCATATACGTTTGTATGTGTGTGCATTCTTTTTTTCTTTCTTTTAGTATTTAGAAGTGTAAAATTTAATAGCTGAAATCCTTACATTAAATGGCAAGAAAGTCTGAATGAACCAAACAAACTATTAATCATATCAACCTAATCAAAAGCTAAAAACTAATAATTAAACAAAACAATCAGCTCCTAGTTGTGAGAAAAAGAAGAAACCAAGACAGGAAAAGCAAGCTTAATTATAAATCATTGACATTTTACAAAAACGAGCATAATTAAGGAGAAAGTCAAAGATTCGGCAGCCATTAAAAGAGAAATTGAGTGAGAAGCGATACCTTGACGTATATTTATTGATGGGGACTTTGGAGAGAAAGGCTTTGATTCTGTTTTGACCATTTGGGATCTTCTTTTTCGTTTTCTGAAGTAATATATAGCGTGGACTAGAGCTGCAGTTTGACTCTTTAACTAAATGATTATTGTGGCTCTTCGCATATACGGATTGTATAATTTGTGGCCGGAATTATTGTTATTGTTTTTACTGTTTGATAATCAATAATTTTTGGCCAAATGAGGGAAATAGTAAAGGGAAACATTTTTGTAGGTTAAAATATGATCAATTTACTTTTCACAATTTTAGAATTTAGTCATTTTATTTCTATTTTTAAGATTTTATTTTTTTTACATTTCAGATTCAAATTTAATTGTCAACATTTTTAAATTTGTGATATTTTAAATAATAATAAAAAACTCACTTATTAACAATATAATGTAACTAAAAAATAACATTATAATTAATCAAAATTTAATAAAAATAATTTTAACAATATTAACCATGCACATAAACTTTGGTATAATTTAACCCTTTTTTTTATGTAAGAAGGTTGGTTCTTATTTATTTATTACATTCTCTTTTACACTATTTTATTTTATTGTATATCTAAGCCTTGGAGTTATAGCTTAATTCTATCATGGTAGCTATCAGATTTGTTGTTTATTTTAGACTTAATTCACGATATGACTTTAAAGAATATTCGTTTTTTTTTTTATTTTGGTATTTAAATTTTTTGGTCTAAATTGGCATCTAAGTACATTCACTTTCTTATTTGATACTTAAAATATGACTCTGTTATATTTTATTGTCCATTTTTTGATAAATGTTAAAAAAAAATCTTATAGCCTATCACAAAGCGTCATGTAGCACCCCTTATCCGATCTGGTCGCCGAACCCAAGTAAAACGATGCTATAACAAAACTCAACAATTGATAAATATTTATTAAACAAAAACTCATATGTTTATAACTTATATCACATGTAAACAAATATATTTAAATTTGAACTCTATGAGGATCTAATTGTGAAATCCAAACATACAATAGGATTGAATTGCAAAATCATTAAGTTTTAAAATCAATATTGAAAATCCATAGTTGGTATCGATACTAAATCAATACTTTGTTGGAAATAGATACCAAAATTCAATTTTGTTTTCCTTGCAAAATAAGGGTATCGATAATTATAGTAGGATATCGATACTTAAATAAAAATCGTTACCATTTTGACATTCTGTTTATTCTAAAACTGTTCATTTGGTTAAATATCGATATCAAATGCCAAAGTATCGATACTTAACTCAAAAATAGTAAAATCCCATCTTTACAAGTTCATTTCATGCCAAATTTCACCTACCAACAAAAGACAATAATATCACCTATTCAAACACTTAAATGACTAACTAATGTGCTCTCATTGACACCACAATTTAAATAACAAAATCTATCCACAAATCACACCAAATAAGTTACTTTCAAGTTTATAAATTTCATACTTATTTCATGCCAAACTACCATTTGTTCTTTCTCATAATCAACCATTCATAAACATAAGGTCAGGACAAAAACATACTTCACATTTCAATAACATAAAACACACCTAAACAAAAAATTATCATGAAACACAACTTTCAACATATAGAAACATTTACTTAGTTACATTTTCAACTAAAACATTAATCTTAGCAAATTCAAACCCTATATACATGCCATAAACCAAAATGACTCAAAAACAAAAGCTACCGAAAAGAGTTTGGATAGTGTTAGCATTGAAGTTGTTCTGTCCGACCAGTTCCGGAACAAGTAAACAAAACAAAACCGAAACAAGTAAACTTATGAAACCTAGTAAACCCATAATAAAATTCAATTCAACTTACCTTAATTTATAATTGATAACTAAATGAACTTAAATAATTAAAACCTTGACAACCATTTCCAAAAACATATATCATTAGTACCCAAAACATTCAATTATATAATTGGCTCAAATCAAGGCAATTCATGCTTTCATTCATATACATATATACACAAACATTTCATTAAATATAAATCCAACTCAAAGAGTAATTTAACTTTAAACATAAAATTTCATGGCCCGTTGAACTATAGCAACTTGACTCGGATACTCGGGTTTCCCCAAAACACACCAGAGAGCATTGAAATGCTAACAGAGGCACCATAGTGCAAATACAGAGGCATCGAAGTGCAAACAGAGGCACCGAAGTACAAACAGAGGCACCGAAGTACAATCCCTTACAAGCACGCATACTAACCCTGCATGCCAATCGTATCTTAACCGTTTACTACGTTCAACCAGGCATTATACTTAAATTCATAATATCAGTAAATCAACCATTCAGAGGTACTTCTTATTTCTATACACATACTATAAATCTATTACACTCATTTCAATATTGTGCAACCACAAGATTTACCACTACCAAATATCCATTTTTCCATTTATACTTAATTGCAACATTTAATAAAAACACACATATACATATTATTACACTATGAACTTATCTAGATTATGCTTTCACTCGACTCATAAGGACTAATTCGTAACTCTCTTTTCCCTGATTAATCTCCGTACAATTCAATTCTTGATCTATATAATGATTAAATTCAATATATCAATTTCAAATATACCATCAAACTTAATTCTATGCATATACCCTTAGATTTTCATATTTACAAATTTTCCCTAAAATTTTACATTTCTCTCAATTTAGCCATAAACTCGAAACTCCAAATTTATCAAAATTTCTCAAATACTCATACTAGCCGAATTTTTTCTTATTTTAGTACGGTACAAAATTATTCAAAATTCACAAGAATTCCATGTAAATTTTAATATTTTATCAAATTAGTCCTTTAACTAAAAACTAACTAAAATCACTTTACAAAATAGTCCTAAACATCAACCAAGAGCACAATTTCATCACTTAATTTCAAAAATATCTAGAATTCATCAATGGTAAAATTCAAAATCTTTAACAGTTTCAAAAATAGAGATACGAATTAGTTGAACCTAGTTGCAACGATCTCAATAACATAAAAAATTGTATAAAAATTACTTATATGCATGCATCCAATACTCGGCGGAACCTCAAGCACAAAAGTGCTGTTCTTCACTAAAAAAATTTGGCAGCCAAGGCTTTTTGGAAGATGATGATACTATTATTTTTATTTTGTTAAAGTTTTAATTACTAAATTACAATTTTACCCTTTAATAAAACATTCAATTAAACCAAAACATAAACCCTCCATTAGTTTATAACATGGAATAATTACCATATAAGTCCTCCCTCATTTAATAATTAAGTCATCTAATCATTATAATTCAATAGTGACTAGATTTTAAATCTTTTACAATTTAGCCCTTTTTAATTAATTAACTATCTAAATAATAAAATTTTTGAACCGAACCTTCACATACCAAAATAATAACTCCGTAAATATTTAATAAGAGCTCAATTTACAGAAACAAGATCCTGATACCTCATTTTCTGAAACCACTTGATTTTCGAAACAACTATTTATTCAATTAGCTAAAATTCGTCCACTCAAAATCCAATATAAAATTATAATTGACTCATATAATTTAAATACTAATTATTACAAACTTACACGTTGGATTTATGGTCCCGAAACCACTGTTTTTGACACCACTAAAATCAGGCTGTTACACGCCACATGGTGTAAAAAAATAAACATATTCTTTTATTAAATGTACATACACATTAAATAAATATATAAAATAGAAATAAATATATAAAAAACTCAGGAAAAATATATATAATATAAAATAACATAAATTATAAAAATAAAATTTAAAAAATATGAAAATGGAAAAGAAATTATTTGAAATAAATAATATTATTACAAAAAATGTAAAAGAAATTGTAAAAATTATAAAGAAAGTTGTAAAAAAATATTAAAAAGTTTAAAAATAATTTTTTATCAAATTATAAAATATATAATTCTAAAATTCTAAAAAGGTATTTAAATTTTTTTGTTTTTGCATTTACTTGAAATTTAAATACCTTTTTTTAATTTTTATAACAAATTTCAATTTTTATATATTATTTTGACTTTTTAAAAATTTAACTATATATTTTATAATTTTAAAAAAAGATTAAAAATAATTTTTTTATAAAATTATATATATGATTTTTTTACATTTTTAATCAATATAATATATATAATATTTAAAAAATAAAAAGGACATGTGGTACGTTTTAATAGCGCCACATGGCTGGTCAATGTCGGTCAACTATTGTCAATGGTCGGTCAAAGTTAAAAGTATTTTTTAAATATTTAAATATTTAATATTATATTTTTCTATTTTTAATTTAATTTTAATGTTTTTATTTTAAATAAACCTAATTGCCACGTGTAACGCCCTTACTCGACACAATGAACCAGATTTGAGTATTGGGTGTTACATCCTATAACCGATGTAACTTAAGCTTTTTGCCTATGTAAAAGTTCTATATATCAATGTTACATAGTCTCTTATGAGTGTACATTGTATGGTTACATTTACAATTCATGATAATAAAATTTCAGTATTCTTTATTTTATCCTTCAGTCTACAGTAAACACATTAGAACGCTACTTAAACAACTTATGCTCTAACTTGAACTCGCCATTTAACTTCCTCTGTATGTATATTAGCCCATCATGCCACCTCCTTTTGGGGTAGCTCTAGTGTCGTCCCTCCTAACACATACTTCTTTACAACTTGAAACATGAAATCACCTTTGTAAGTCCATAAGAACTTAGTGAGTCAAACTTTAAATACTTGATTCATTATATCAAAACGTAATAAATGTTTCGCAAATATTTCATGTGTCCTTTGACTTTTCCCTATTCCATTTGGCTGTTACTTCACTAAGACTACTTTTAACAAAGTGTATTTACTCCTCTCTATTTTTAGACCTTTGTCTTCCTCTCAGGGTTTTTAAGGACTTAGCTTCCTCTCATATTCATTAAACCTTCACTCTACTAAGCTCCAAATTCGAGGTCCAAACTCAAATGGTCGTTTCTTTCCTTTGAGCGTACTATACTTAAAATTTCTCCACTTTCTATGTCCCTTCTTAAATCTTATCTTTACATAGTCCTTAATCATTTCATTTACCTTATTAACAGACTTAAAATCTTATTTCATACTTACTGATTTTTCCACTACCTTCGGGCGAAGTAGACTACGCCCATTACTTAAGACAGAGTTCACCCAGATCTTCCTTACTTCAAGGTGCTATCTATATATGCCTATAACACACCTCCCAGATTCGCCACCTATTCTGGCGCACTCTAGCTTCTCTGTTCTTTTCTTTTTATTATGCGAGGTTCGCCATTTCATTTACATACAATTCATTTCTTTCAGAGTTCATTGGATACTTAGTTTCTTCTACTTGTCTATACATTATCTCCTACACTTACCATACCTTCAGAGTCCTATCTTTACTTTGCCTTCAGAGGACCGTTCGTGCCATTCTTTCCTAATTCCTTACACGTCATTTATTCAAAATTTGCCATGAAGGCATTCCTTTATTTAAATAGCCGTAAAGACTTCCTTTGTATTCTCCATAAGGGTTTTCTTTTATAGAGTTGCCACAGAGGCTTTCCTTTGATAAAGATCGCCACAAAGGCGTTTCCTTTCAGAGATTTACCACAAAGGTGTTCTTAAACAGAGGTTGCCACAAAGGCATCCTTTACATCCAGTACTCGCCACAAAGGCTTTCCAGTCCAGAGTTTTGCCACAGGGGCATCCTTTACATGTGTTTTAAATGATAGGGATTTGTCTAAACTCACACTTAGTGAGATTTGCCCCTCATCATTCTGGGACACACAAAGAACCACATTAGGTAATAACCTTTCTTAAACTTCCCCATATGATGCCATAACCCACCAATTACGGTCTTACACGATATGGTATTCTTTCAGCGCCATGACCATGGACTTGTCCTTTCAAAAATTCGTGTTTTTAGTCCCGACGGACCCTTTTGATGACTCTGGAGACAGATATAGACTCTTCATACTTAGACCTATCTTTCATGAACTCATCATATCCTGACTTACTCGTAACAGACACATCCAAACCTTTCAAACACATTAACACATTTCCATTATCCAGACACAAGCATCATTTAACCTCAAGATTCATGTTTCATACTTTGAACACGAAACTTCATGTTAGCCATACATGCAAGTTCATCAATCTTATGTTCCTCATCAGAGTCATCACATCATACTTTACTAGTTTCTATTTCACGATTTGGTTATTTAGCATAGAAGTTTCTAGAAGGCATATTATGCATGCATGAGTTAGGTTAGGGACTCACCTAATGACCTCAAAAGGGAAGGTTAACCATTAGATCCATCATTCAGCAGGATGCTACAACCTCTTCTACCTTGTAGAACAGAAACATTTCATTAGAACCCATCCGGGTAACCATTATAATCACTTTAGGGGCTAAATCATGAATCAAACCTTTATTTTATATATGATGAAAACCCACTATTGATTATTTACTTTATTTTTTAATTTGCTTACAACTAATGTTATCTAGATGTTTTCAGTGAAGTAATAGTATATGACATTCGAAAACATGTGTAGACTTATTTTAAAATTAAAATATTCAAATTATTATAATTAAAATTTATCTAAAACTATTTAAGATAACATTAAATATTATATTAATGAGATTAAATTTATGAAATAAATAATTTTTAAAAATCAAGATTTATTATTAAACAATATAATTATATTTCACGCTAATTTTTACTAACAAAATTATTTTATAATCTCTATTAATGTTAAATTTTTTGTTGAGTTAGTGGCCACAAGTAAAGGTGCTCATGGGTCGGGCCGGACTCAACTAAAAAATTAGGCCCATTTACTAGGCTCGGGCAGGCCCAACCCGAAAAATGGGCTTAAAATTTTGTCCAAGCTCGACCCGGATAAAAATGCTAAAACCCGATCCCAACCCGGCCCGCCCATATTAATTTTTTAGATTATTTTTATATAATTTTTAAATATATATAATACATCAAAAATACTAAAAACATCAAAATAAATATTTCCCAATAAATTGAAAATAAATTTTAAAAAAATGTAGACTTAAATAACACTAAGATAAATACAACTTAACAAGCAAATGCCTCTAAAATAATAACAAAATTAACAAATGCCTTTAAAATAATAACAAAATTAACAATAAAATAAGTTTTATGCAATATCCAAACAATAACAATAAAATAGTAGCAACATAATAGCAAAATAGCTGCAAAATAGGGAGAAAACAACAAGAAAATAACATTCAAAAAAAAGAGAGCAGACTTTTTTTATCTTTTAGTGAATTCGGGCTGGGCCGGGCCAAAAATACCTTACCCAAGGCCCGACCCATTTTTTAAACGGGTCTTATTTTTTTGTCCAAACACATTTTTCGGGCTTATATTTTTGCCCAAACCCTCCCACATTTCGGGCGGGCCTTCGGACCGGGCCGGGTGGCCCGACCCATGATCAGGTCTAGCCACAAGTCAACTAAGCACCAATTTAGTTGAATAATGATGAAGATATCCTTACTTTACAATATAAATTATATTATTTTAAGGGTGTTTTATCATTTCATTTTTTACAAAGAAAAGTAACTTTGAAGGAGTAAATTGAGACATTGATGTCAAAAATTGAGGAGCTCGAGGGAGCAGTTGTTGTGTGTAGAGCTGTTGTGGGAATATGGATTCTAGTTTTGATCCTTAAGCAGCATAAAATGAATGTCTCCAAGTCAAGAGTTTAAGGGGACGAGGTTCGTGATGGATCTGAACAACTCTCTCAGGGGATGGAACAATACTTTTGTGTGATGGACATCGAGGATGATGGCATTAAGGTAAATATTGATGCCGTTGATTTTAGTAATGAAATATAAATACACCTAATAAGATTTGAACCTAAACTTTTGCAATTTTTAATATTTATATTTTATCATTCAAACAAAATCTCATTCGTTAATCATATTAATTTTTTTAATAAATATATTTATTACACAATTCTATTTTTCACCGTGAATATACTATAATCTAGTATAAATTGAATACTAAAACATATAAACTTAATCAAACAAAAGAGTTTAAATAGAGAGGAGAAAAAAAGAATGAAGTAGAAAAGGGGGTGTGTGGGGCGCTAGAGGGGTAAAGATTCAATGTCAAATTTAAAATGGCAATTGAACATTAGATTCGCCGGACTATTTTTAGTAAATAATTTTAAAATCATATTATTTTTGTAAATAAATTAGTTTTATATTATGTAAATAAAATAACCCAAGATCTGTTCTTTCTTTTGTTTGTTTTAGAGATAATCCGACGAATTTGAAATAAATATTAAAATTTATTACCTTTAAATATCATAATATTTAAATATATATATATATATATATATATATAGAAAAAGAGAGAATGGCGGAAGGCTTTGTCTTTCAGCTAAAATTTTCCCTCACCAAGCAGAGCAAGGAATGAGAGTAACGTCGTCTATGGCTTTGAATAGTATGATATGAAAATGATGTTATGTGGTGACTTCACATACAAATCGAATTAAATTTGGATTTAAAAAATACATGTGAACAAAAAATGGTTTGATATGAAAAAGAAAAATGTCTAGTATAAAAGCAATTGTTGGTTTTTTCCCCTTCGCCATGTTCAAAAGAAAAGACAAACGCAAAAATTCTCTTCTTCTTATGCTTCTAAAACTTATATAAAAGGGGGTTGTTTTTAACTTGTTTGCATGTCAGAAGGTGGAATAAAATCATCCTTTGTCAAACCCCAAACATTGAAATCAACGTCTTCGATCTTCCATTTCTCTTCAATCTGCCTCTTGTGGTTTGACGATTGCTCCCCGTACCTAAACACTGTGACGCTTGTTTTCCCAGAATGTGCGATGTTCACCCCATCCGTGTATTTATAGTCGTCCATCACCGACTCCGTCCTGGTTTCCCAGAACACGTCGCTCTCGTCCTTGGTTTTCATCATCAGTAACCTGGAATCCTCAAATTGAATCATCAGACCCGATCTCTGGCTAAAGTAACCCCAGATTGTGTGGTTGATGATCTCATAGTTTGGTCCGCTTTGCGCCTCACGGATTGCTGCATTTGTCTCCAGCTTTAGGATGAAGCAGTCTTCATTGCTTATAATTTTCTCACCTATGCACGTTGCATCTATGAACAAATTGGCCGTCGACCTAGGATCCAACCCCTACTCATACCAAAACCCATATCACTCAAAGCCCCAAATTGCTAATTATGTTACTCCATATTTGGATTGGAGGAAAATGAAGATACCTGGAGAAAGCGGCGCAAGGGTCTGGGAGGGCCTCTTGCAATAGGAGTTTGTTGATTAGAGGAATGCCTCCAGGAGAGTTTGCCATTGCTTCCAGAAACAACCTTGCAACCTGAAATTATAAGCTCCAAGCACCATAAATCTGGGTCTTTTTGCCATAGCACGAATCCGCCTGTTTCCTCTGTGCTCTTCACTTTAACGTTTACATCGCCTTGTTGAAACTCCGATGCAGTGATTTTCACCTGTCCGGTTACACACATACTATGCACTGCGTTTAATGCTTGTTGTCCACCTGTTGCAGCTATGTACTGCTGCACAATGTATTTTGCTGTTGAAGCTTGCTGCAGGGGAGGGAAAACAAATTGTAGTCATTGATAAATATGTGCACAATTCAAGATTGGTGTAAACCAAGATAAAAGAATGGGATTTTTAACATGTTAAGGCAAAAATAATTAAGGAAAAGTGTGATATGAGAAGAGTTTACAATGGAGCAGTCCTTGACAGGTTTGTGAACAGAGTGGCCCAATTGCACCTGGAGAGGGATAAGAGGGGATCCAACAAGGTAAAGTAGGAAGCGCAGCTCGTTAATCCGACCGGCAAGCATGGGTTGGGACCACTTATCGGATGCTTGAGCTTTCATCCATGTTAACATGTTTTCCAGACGGGCTTGAAGATTGTTGCCCATGCTGGTGAACATTTCTTCGGGGACAGGGACCTCCAGAACCGTCTCAAGGCCATCTTCTTTGTCGATGTTTGGACAAAGTTTCCTCATTTATCAAATTTGAGTGTGAATGTTCGGGTTAGAGATGCAAAGAGGAAGCGAGAGGGGAATGAATGCAAAGTGAGGGAAACACCAAGTACCCTTCCTTTCTCCTTTCAGGATCTGTTTCCTGAGAGTGAAAATCGGGGCATACGTGGGGAAAATGAATAAGCAAAGAGTGGTTTTTTGCCTTGTGGGCTCTCCTTGCTTGTAGCATTTGTGTGGGCAATATTTTATGTCTTGGACGGCTTTTAATTTATTAATTGGTCAACCATTAAGCTACTCAAGGAAAGAAGTTAATCCACGTTTATAATCAAAATTTCAAGTTTAGGCCTTGCAAATTAACTTATTAATCCCCTGGAGCATACTGGACTTCCCAATTTCTCTAGATCCACGTTTAAAACAATTCTAACAGTTGGTTTCACATTATAATATCTAACAAAAGAAATAAAAATGTATAATTATATTATTGTACTTAATAATAATGAAATTATAAATATTCAAACCATGAAATAAAATCATAAAACAAAATACTCTTGTAAGTCATGACACAGCCCTGTCCATTGGGCTGGGTGGCAGACGTTTTAACATGCTTTTGAGCAGTTGGTCAATTTCAACAAATCTTCTGTCCTCTTTTTCGGATAGCACACCACCTTAGAGCCAATGACATGAGACACGATTCAAAGCATTTAGGGTTACACTCCATATAGGGTAGAACCAAGAAGGTTGCCCTTGATTTCACGTGTGACAAGAGCTTGAGCGAAGCATTGGCTTGGAGAGGTAAACTAATTTCACAGGCAGGAAGAGAGGTGCTCCTTGAAGATGTGGCTATGGCAATTTCTATGTATGTTATGCAATGCTTTAAGCTGCCTTGTTCTTTCTATCAAAATCCAAAAAATTCTTAAGGGACGGATTTTATGCTCTCCTCGCCAAACATGCTTGGAAAATGATGAATAATTCGGATGCACTTTGGGCTCATTTACTCAAACGTGTTTATTTTCCAAACTCCAATTTTTTGGATCCTTAGATTGGGCTTGGAGGAGTATCTACGGTCGTTGCTTAAAGAGGGTTTTCATTGGAATGCAAGCAATAGTCACGATAGTTTGATTTGGCATGATCAATGAGTCCTCAATTTGTTGTTGTTGTTTAGTATTGAGGATTGTAAAGGATCCTAGAATGTAGCTTTGCTGCATGCTTTTTTAGCCACAATGAGTGTAAAGGCATTATGAAAATCCCGATTGGACCCTACAAGGCTTCTAATAAACTTGTCTTTCGATGCTCGATTCAAGTACCAATAGCTCTTTTCTCCTTCCTTCATTGCTTCAGCATCAAGTGGATCCAATTATAGTGATGTGTTGTCTTATAAAGGTAGGAAATATATCCAAAAGCTTAAGGTGATGCCTTGTTGAAATATTAATAGATAGAGAATGAACACATGAACCTCAAAGAACAATGAAGAGAAAACAACAAAGAGAAGAAAGAAAGAATGATTTCTTCACTAAGTTCAGCATGAATACTAAGAACCTACAACTATCGTATTTATACTAAGTTGTGACAAAGAAGATGAATAACAACTTGAACCAACTAACTCAATAACTTACTAACAACATAACTGTCGCAGCAGTTCATTCTGCTTAACTGCTGCTGCAGTTCATTCCTTAACATTCACCGGACCTCCTGGCTGCTGCTACTGAAGCTTGCGAGCACCTCAACCGTGAACACTTTTACTGCTGCAACTCATTCCTTAACATGCACCACACCTTCTGACTGTTGAAACTGTGAACAACTGACTCGCAAACAAGAAACTATTCACTTTTGTGAACCACCTTAAGTTTAGTTCGAAACCTGTTAAAAAAACCCCACAGACAAAGGCTTTGTGAGTATATCTGCAGCCTGATCTTGTGTTGGCACATGACCCACTACCAAAGCACCACTAACAACATTCTCTTGAACAAAAAACAAATCAAGTTCCACATGTTTGAACTTTAAGTGTAAAACTGGATTTGTGACAACAACAACTGCCCATGAGTTATCACACCAAACAATTGCCTTTTCGCAATTAGAACTTGCAACTCATACAACAAAGATTCCAACCATACTATTTCAACAGCTGCATGTGAAAGACTCCTATGCTTATCTTCTGCTGTGGAGCGCGACACAACTTGTTACCTTCTAGACGCCCAAGAGATTGGATTGGCTCCTAAAAACACACAAAAGCCCATAGTAGACCTCATATCATCTGAATCAATACCCCAATTTGCATTAGAATCACCAACGAGGGACAATCGAGAACTAATAGTGAATGAGGTTTCATAATCTAAAGTAGCTTGAAGATACCTTAGAATACGTTTTACAATCTTAAACTGTTGATCTAAAGGTCTGTGCATGAACTGACAAACCTTGTTGACAGCAAAATCAATATCAGGCCTTGTGATAACTATATATTGAAGAGCTCCTACGATACTTCTATACACAGATCCATCCTCCATAAGGCCACCTACATGTACATACAGACTGCAAGACATGATCATAGGGGTGGGGGTACCTTTTGCCTAATGCATATGGTTTTTCCTCAACAAATCATCTATGAATTTCTTTTCAGAAAGAAACAAACTAGTAGAAGTATAAGATACCTCTACACCTAAGAAAGAACTCCATTTCCCAAGATCTTTAAGAGAAAGCGTAAAATCCAAGTTTCGAACAAACCCATCAGTATCGGTCTAACTACTACCAATGATAATTATGTCATCTATATAAATAAGAACATAAAAGACCATATCCCTTGTCCGCTTGATGATGAAAAGAGAGGCATCAGACTTCGACAAAATGAAGCCTGTAGCAAGCAAATACTCATTAAGTTTATGAAACCAAGCCCTGGGTGTAACAGCCTGTTTTTAGTCAAATCAGAACAGTGGTTTTGGGACCACAAATCTAAGGTCAAAATATTTATTTTATTATCATATTGAGGTCTACAGCATGATATTATGATTGTATGAAAATTTCGTTAAGAAATTTTATTGTTTGAATGCTCAATTTGATAAAAAGGACTAAATCGCGTAAAGTGTAAAAGTTGAGTTCTATTAGGTAAAGGTATCTAATAGCTATAGAACTTTAAATTGGAGGTCCTTAAGTGATAATTATACCATTAGTGAGTTAGTGGATGATAATGATTTGGTATTTTGTGTAATTTATAATATTTTGAAAGGTTAATCTTGTAAATTAGTATTTAAAGGATATAATAAATAAAACAAATAAAAAGTCATCATCTTTTAATTTTCTTCAACTAATTTTAGAAGGGAAGAAGCCATTTTTGAATCTTAAACATTTGGCAACCCTAGTTTCTCCAATTAGGTATGTGTTTTTGTCCCGTTTTTTGATGATTTCTATGTTTTTGGAGTTGTTGTAACTTAATCTAGCTAGCCCAGGGACTAATTTGTGAAACTGTTAAAAGTATAGGGTTTTACCATTGATGAATATGTATATGTTTTGATGTTTAATGATAGAAAATGAATGGTTGTTGTTAGATAAATAACATTTGTTAAGTGATTTTTTGATAAAATTGTCAATTAGGAATTAAATTGAGAAATGTGAAAATTATGTGGTAAATGTGTGAAATAATGAAAATTTTGGGCTGCTATGGGTCTGTAGGAAATTCGGCTAGCATGGGTGTGGACTCAATTGCATGAATTTGCATTTTTATGAGCTAGGGACTAAATTGTAAAGAATTCAAAATTTAAGGGGAAAAAGTATAATTTTGCCATAATATGATTTTTGGGTTAAATTGAATAGAATGAATAATAAATAAGTTAAATTTGATTATATATAGATCAAGAAAAGCGAAGTTCGGAATTAGATCGGGGGAAAAACAAGATAGTTGATTGATAGCTCGATTCTCTTCGTGTAAGTTCGAGGTAAGTTCGTATGTTAATAAGTATTAATGTAATTGTGTTTTAAATGCTTTATAATTGTATTGTTAATGAATACGACCTTACGGAAATGTTTGAAGAAGATTCGGCAATGTGAAATCCTGATTGAACTTTAGGAATAGATAGGATACAAATGACATGTCATTAGGGGTTATTTGTGTTTGGGTGCTGGTCCGTACGTTCTACTGGTGTAACAGCCCAAATTTAGCCCTAATCAGAATGGTGGTTTCGGGACCACGAATTCGGGTTAGATAAATATTTTTTACATTTAAATTGATATCTATGTTATGTGTTTGAGCATGACCTAAAATATGGTAGGTTAATTCGTTTGTTTGGATGCTTAATTTTAGATAAGGGATTAAATTGCATAAGTGTAAAAAGTAGCTATCTTCTTAATTAAATGATTGAATTGATGTGTTTATCTATGAGAGAGGACTTAAGTTATAAATTGTCCATTTGTTGGCATAGTGGACGGCATTATGACTTTGATTTTTATATTATTTTGTTTTTATAGGCATAAAATATGTGTTAAAGTTTTATATTATAATATAAGATAATAATAATAAAAATGACATGCAAAAAGAAGGCCATTATCTTCATCTTTGGCCGAAAGTAAGAAAAAAAAGAAGAAGCTTGAGCTCTCTCTAATATTCGGCAATTTGCAACCAAAATTAGATCAAGAACAAAAGGAAACGGGATTGGATCGGGGAAAAGAAAAGTTAAACGAATAGCCAGGAAGCTTAATTCGCCAAATTTCTGAGGTAAGTTTTAAACAGTTGGATTGATTTGAATTTTATTTGGTACTATGTATATGTGTAAAAGATTTTGAGCAAGTTAATTTGCCATATTACCGAATGAAAAGATTAAATTAGCATGAAGTAGCCGAATGTACTACTTGATTTATTTGAGTGGTTGAATATGTTTTCATGAAATACAAGATGGTTTAGATAAAGATGATAGGAAAGTTGATTATTTGGAGATGATAAATATGTGTTAAATAAATATTAAGTTCTAGCCGAATGTGATGTTATACATATGCAAATAAGTGATATATATTGTGAATTCCAAATTAATAATGTGTATATAAGTAAAGATTAGAGCATATGTGAATTTCATTGTGAGAGAACATGGAGTTGGTGGCATTATGTGAGTGAATATATATATACCGAGCACTGTGTGTGCGATATCGGTTATCTAAGCACTAAGTGTGCGATTCAACAAGTACCGAGCACTAAGTGTGTGATATCAGTCAATATGCACTAAGTGTGCGATTCAACAAGTACCGAGCACTAAGTGTGCGATATCGGTCGAGATGCACTAAGTGTGCAAATAAAATGTCCGGGCACTAAGTGTGCGAGACCGGCGGAGGAGCACTAAGTGTGCGATCGATTTTAGTATCGAAAGGTCGAAATTGGTAAGTTGGTTCTATGAAATTTCATTATTCAAATCTTATATATATATACATGTAAAGTGCAACTTGAATGGAATGTTATATTCGTTTTAATTTTAATTTTAAATGCTTGAGTTAGTATAAAATATATTTCTTGGATTAAGGAAATGTTGCTTAGCTCATTTGGAAGATTCGGTTATGTGGGATAGCAAAAATATGATTTGGTGTTAATGGCTTGTATTTTAGTAGATGAAAGTGAAAGATGATAAAAATGTATTACACATCGAAACTAAATGTGTGCAATATTAGGTGATCTATGATGTATTTTACATTGAGTAATATTGATATTATATGACAAATTGTTTAAAACTTACTAAGCTATATTAGCTTACTTGGGTGTTGTTGTTTTTATTCTTTAGATTTTTAAGGTGGAAGCTCGAGCTCGGGGATCATCTTGAAGTCAATCACATTATCATCAAAATTTGGTATCTTTTGTTTTTGAACCTAAGGTCTATGGCATGTATAGGCTAAATTACTCTTTTTGATAAATTGTACATATTATATAAAAGGCCATGTGAATATGGCTTTCTTTTTACTAGTTTGGGATATTTAACTATACTTGAAATGCTGCTTATGTGTGTGTATATTTAACTATGTTATAAGTTCATTTTGACAGGTGCATATACGTGAATTCATGTATGGCATGTGTTTCATATAATGCAAATGAATAATTGTTGAATGACTTATTGGTTTAGTTTATAATTTTTTTATATTAAACTATGTGTGGAATCGGTTCATTGGTAATCTAAGGTATATATATTCGACCATTATATTTGTTTAGTTGGGTACTTAAAATATCCTTGGATGTGCACATGAGTGTTCGGTTATGAGTAATAATTGGTTAATTTACGGATGTAATATCTAGTTAAGATATGCTTAATCATATGTTTATGTATATGAGATGATCATTGCCGATTACAATATTTACTATTAGATAATGTTTTGTTTTGAAAATTTGAAGTTATGGTATATTCAATGTGTGATAAATAGATAGTAAATGTTATTATCTATTGTAATATTGAAATGGAAAGCTTACATGTTCAAGGGTGTAATATATGTTTAATAAGATGTATGCTTGGTTGTAACATTGATATTAGAAATGTAATGAATGTTTAAGTACCATGCAAATACCTATGCGGCTATTGCTTAAATAATCATGTGAGGCGTAATATGCTCATGGATGTATTGAGATTAGATGGCATATATATATGTACTTGTGATAATATGAAATGGTATATAAAAAAAAAATTAGCACGTGATTGTTCGAATGAAGTGCATTGACTTGGTATTTGGTTTAGTGATGCCATAACCCTAATCCGGCGACGGATACGGGTTAGGGGTGTCACAACTGGTGGCTGAGTTTTTCGGCATGTGTTGCGGATTCTCGTCAGCTTGTGTGAGTAGCACCGTGTAGTTACGTCTTGATCGTCAGCTTGTGTGAGCAGACCCGTTGATAGCTCGAGAGTGAGCATTATATGAGATATGAGATTGAGATGGCTTTGGTCATGTATTGGCACTTAGGGTGTGAGATTCCCGAGTATCTGATTTTATTCCAAATGGTTCAACGGGTATATTGAAGATATGAAAGGGTAAGAGATTGATACGTGTTAGTACAGGTATGTACATGAACTATACAATCATTGAATCAAAGAAATTGATGAAATTCATGTATAACCTTTGGATTGAATATGTGTTAGTCTTTTGGATTTAAATTGAGTTGCATTATGTGATGTTTAAGTATTTGGAATTGTAGTTGAATGGTAAGTTTTACTTATTAAGCATACGAGCTTACTAAGCTTTATAGCTTACTCTGTTTACTTTTCCGTGTTTTATAGTGATTTCGAAGCTTGATCGGATTAGGAGTTGTCGGAGGCCTCATCACATTATCCAGTTGTCATTTTGGTACTTTTGAACTTGTGAATTTGGTTATATGGCATGTATAGGAGTTATGGTTATTATGGTCTATAAGTTTGTAATGTATTTAGCCAATCAACTTGGCTTGTAAATGATTTATGTTTTGGTTATGTGTATAGCCATGTGATTTGGCTTGTTTTGGTAGTTTGGTTATGTATGAGTAAATGGCCTTTTGATATGTGAATGCCTTGTTGGGAATTGGTAGTGAAGGTAGAAAATGGTTGAAATTGAGATTATATTAGCATGCTATGTATTAGGCAAATAATGCATAGTTGAAAGTGATCATCTGGGTGATTTTTAGATGTGAAATTAGTATGAAATTGGATGGCTAATTGTGATACTTGTGTGCCTTGTGTTTTTTTGAATTGATATGTCATGAATTGAACTTGGTTTAGATGGGTTTAAATGCCTATTGAAGTTATGGTCATATGCAATTTGGTTTGTGTAGGTGAATGCAAATTTGGGTGAGAAAGATGGCTAGGTAAATAGCTTATTTTTGTCCACACGGGCGTGTGTTTCAGCCGTGTGTGACACACAGTTAGGTGGCACGGCCGTGTGTCACCTGATACTTAATTAGAAACCAAGTCAATATGCTCCACACGGCTCAGCACACGGGCGTGTGACTTGGCCATCTGGCATAAGTCAGTATACCCTACATGTAACAGCCCGGTTTTAGCTAAATCAAAACAGTGGTTTAGAAACCACAAATATGATGTCAGAAAATTATTTTAATATTATTTTTGGTGTTTACAGCATGATAGTATGTATGTGTGAAAATTTCGTGAGCTAATTTTATCGTTTAATAGCTCAATTTGAGAAAAAGGACTTAATCGCGTAAAATGCAAAAGTTGCATTCTACTTATTAAAGGTGTTTAATTGCTATGGTTTATTAATATTAAAGGTCCTTATTATGAAATTAGACCATGTATAATGAGGATGGAAATGTATGGACATATATTAAGCATGTTTTTGATGTATTAATAAAGGTTAAAATAGTAAAATGCAAAATAAGTAAAGATTAAATAAAACAAACCAAATTTCCTTCCTAATAATCATCTTCTTCACCGACTCATAAAAGAAAAAAAGCCATTAACAAGCTTTGGAAGGTTCGGCTTTTGCATGTTCTAATTATCAAGAAAGAAAGAATTCAGATTTAGATCGGGGGAAAATCAAGGTTATCGAGTAATCGATCCGATCTGTCAATTCTGAATACGAGGTAAGTTCGTATAAATGAACTTAAATGTGTATCTATTTATTAAATGGATGAAATTGAGATAATAATTATTCTATTGGATGAATGTTGAGTTATTAAATGAAATTTACGAGTTGAGTAAGGCAAGTTGCTGAATAAGACCATAGTCGGGCTATGACAATCAAATAATAAGACCATAACCGGGTTATGGCATGTGAATGAAAGACCACGGCAGGGCCTTGGCAATGTATGTGAAAGACCATAGTTGGACTATGGCATTGGAAAATCGATGAATTTGTATCGAAAGTAAATTATAAACCGGAGCGGTTTGATAAGAGTATTGATAAGAAATAGAAAGGTATCGGTACAGGTATGTACGGAAAACTATTCAAGTATTGGGATAGATGAAGTTGAGAACTCATGAATGAGGATATGAATAAATTTTCTGTTAGCTCACTAATTGATGCTTCAGATGTTGATGATATTATCTATTTTGAATTGCTATATGAATGTTGTGATTATTTCATGTTCACATACGAACTTACTAACCTGTAAAGCTTACTTTGTTTAATTTTCAATGTTTTATAGTTCTACGAAGCTAACTCGGATCTGGGAATCGTCAGAGACTTCATCGCACTATCGATCATCTACTTTGGTACTTTTGAAGCTATGTATATATGGTATATGGCATGTATAGGCTTGAGTCATTTTGGTATGTTTGATGAATGTGTAATTTGGCCATTTGTGTTGGCATAAAATGATAAACTTGATGTTGCTTATGAATATGAAAATTGATCTACTTTTAATGTTTGGTAATAGACCTATAATGGATGAATGGGATTGAGGTGGTTATGGATGTTTGGATTAGCCTTGTCAAATGAATTATACAATGTGAATTATGCTTAGAAAAGCAAGTTAAATTGCTTAGTATTTGAATAGGTAAATGATATGAAATTGAGTATTGAAATGGTTGAAATGGATTAGGTATGTTTGTGTATTGGTTGATGACTTTTGGCTGCATATTTGTGTCTTAAAATGATGCCATTTGAGCTTGTTTAGGTATGTGTAAAAAGGGTGGCAAATTGGCTTTGCAAATGGCCTATTTTTGTCCACACGGGCAGAGACACAGGCGTGTGTCTCAGCCGTGTGCGACACACGGTCATGATACACGGCCGTGTGTCCCCTGGTGTTGAAATTAAAGTGAAGTCAGTATACTCCACATGGTCTCACACACGGGCGTGTGACTGGCCGTGTGGTATAAGTCAGTATACCCCCCCAAATGGCACACGGCTTAGCACATGGGCGTGTGTGGCCACTTTGGAGGGTACACGGGCTGGACACACGGGCGTGTGGTTGGCCGTGTGACCCAAGTCAGTATACTCTCCAGATTTCACACGGCTTGGCACACAGGCGTGTCCTCAACCGTGTGTTGCAAGTCAATATGTATGCCCTGTTTTCACACGGCCTAAGACACGGGTGTGTCCGTGTGAGGCACACGGCCAGTTCACACGGGCGTGTGACTCTTGTATGTTTGAAAAATTTATAAGTTTTTCGAGAATTTTATATGTTATCGGTTTAGTCCCGAACCACTTCTAAAGCATGTTTAAGGCTTCGTAGGCCCTCATAAGGGACAATATGAATATGATAGAATGGCATTTGAGTATGAATGCATAAATGTATGAAATATGTTTGATAAATGATGTTGATTGATCGGTAATACCTCGTAACCCTATTTTGACGTTGAATACGGGTGAGGGGTGTTACATTTATTGGTATTAGAGCTACGATTTAGTCGATTCTAGGACTAACATAGCGTGTGTGAGAGTCTAGCTATACATGCCATATATACTCTACGATAGTGTGATGATTCCTGACAGCTTAAATTGTGTTTTCGTATAGTAATGGATCCCGAAAGAGCTGTAGCTGACGATGTAGAGAGTAATGCGCCCGCTCCTGCTCAATGGGCAGCGCAATCTGACTCTAGGCCTGTATCTAGTAGCCATGTGGGAGAGGCTAAACAAGCCTTTTTCCAGATAATGAGTGAGTGGTTCACGGAGTTTGTTCGAACGAATTCGGCTGCTTAACAACCTCCACCCCCACCTGTTCCTCAACAAATCCATGTTATTCCTCAAGTTATAGATCCGATACGAATGAACAAGCCACTAATAGATAAGATTCGGAAACATGGGGCTGAAGAGTTTCGGGCTACTGTTGATGATGATGCGGAGAGAGCTGAGTTCTGGCTCGAAAATACAATCCTAGTATTCGATGAATTATCTTGTACTCCTGATGAATGTATCAAATATGTTGTATCTTTGCTGAGAGATAATGCGTACCATTGGTGGAAAACGTTGATATCTTTGGTTTTTAAGGAAAGAGTTACTTGGGAGTTCTTCCTATCTGAATTTCGAAAGAAGTATATAAGTCAGCGATTCCTTGATCAGAAGCATAAAGAATTTTTGGAGTTAAAACAGGGCCGTAAGACTGTCACTGAGTATGAAAGAGAATTCACACGTTTAAGCAAGTATGCTCGAGAGTATGTGTCTACTGAGGAGATTAACTGTAAACGGTTCGTTGATGGGTTGAACGAGGATATAAAACTATTGGTTGGGATTCTTGAATTGAAAGTATTTGTCGTGCTGGTTGAAAGGGCTTGTAAAGCTGAGGATCTCAGCAAAGAAAAGAGAAAAGTAGATTCAGACGTTAGAGACTCGAGAAAAAGATCAATGAGTAAGCCGCATCACTCTTCATCAAAGAAATCTAGAGATTTGTTTAACCGATCAAATACACCAGTAGAACATTCTAGTAGTGATCGTGGGAAGCAAATTACGAGTTCAAAAACTCCTGCTGTGTCAGTAGCAAGTGTGGGTAATGTTAGATCAAATAAACCTGAATGTGGACGATGTGGAAAACGACATTTTGGAGAGTGTAGATTGAATGATAAAGCCTGTTTTAGATGCGGCTCGCATGAACATTTCATCCGGGATTGTTCTGAGCTAGATAAGAAAGATAAGTCTCCAAATGTGAGACCGAGTAATACGTCGACTAGAGGAAGACCACCAAGAAATGTTAGGAATGTGAGTGGTAGTCGAGGGGCGACGAGAGACTCTACTGTGAGATCTGAGGCTAGAGCGCCGGCCCGAGCTTATGCTATTCGTGCACGAGAGGGAGCATCATCGCTAGACGTTATCACCGGCACTTTCACTCTCTATGATACTAATGTGATTGCATTGATAGATCTAGGATCAACTCATTCTTATATATGCATGAATTTAGTATCCAGTTAGACTTTACTGTAGAGTCTCATCGAATTTGTGATTAGAATATCGAACCCCCTTAGGCAAATGTGTTTTGGTTGACAAAGTCTGCAAGAATTGTCCGTTAATGCATCGGGATTTCTGTTTTCCGGCTAATTTGATGTTGTTGCCATTCGACGAATTTGATGTAATTTAGGGTATGGATTGGCTAACGATGTATAGTGCTATAGTGAATTGTAGATGAAAGACAATTGAACTGAAGTGTCAGAATAATGAGACTATTAGAATTGAATCTGATGAGCTGAACAGTTTGCTAGTTGTGATCTCGTCTATGTTAGCTTAGAGATTTGTGAAAAAGGGGTGTGAAGCTTACCTTGCTTATGTACTTGATACGAAAGTGACAGAAACAAAGATTGGATCAGTACCAGTTGTGTGCGAGTATCCAGATATATTTCCCGAAGAGTTACCGGGTTTACCAACTATTAGAGAGGTTGAATTTGGTATTGAATTAGTACCGGGTACAACACCGATATCAATAGCTCCGTACCAAATGGCCCCGACAGAGTTAAAAGAATTGAAAGCTCAGTTGCAAGAGTTGACAGATAAAGGTTTTGCTAGACTGAGTTTTTCACCTTAGGGTGCTCCTGTGTTGTTTGTGAAAAAGAAAGATGGCAGGATGAGAATGTGTATTGACTACAGACAGCTGAATAAAGTGACTATAAAGAACAAATACCCTCTACCGCGGATTAATGATTTGTTTGATCAGTTAAAAGGGGTAACAGTGTTTTCGAAAATCAATTTGAGATCGGGTTATTACCATTTGCGAGTTAAAGACTCCGATGTGCCAAAAACTGCATTTAGAACAAGGTATGGACATTATGAATTTTTGGTTATGCCTTTCGGACTAACGAATGCACCTGCTGTTTTTATGGACTTGATGAACCGGATTTTCAGGCAGTATTTAGACCGATTCGTAGTTGTTTTTATTGATGATATTTTGTTTTACTCTCGTAATGAATCTGAACATGTCGAGCATTTGAGAATCGTACTACAAACTTTGAGAGATAAACAGTTATTTGCAAAGTTCAACAAATGTGAGTTTTGGCTACGAGAGGTTGGTTTTCTAGGACATATAGTTTCAGCCGCGGGTATCCGAGTTGACCCGAGCAAAGTTTCTGCTATTATAGATTGGAAACCTCCGAGAAATGTAACCGAAGTTCGTAGTTTTTTGGGACTAGCCAGCTATTATAGACGATTTGTGAAAGGCTTTTCGATGATTGCGACTCCAATGACGCGATTGCTTCAAAAAGATGTTAGATTTGAGTGGTCGAGAAAAAGTGTCGTGAGTTTTGAACAGTTGAAAGCATTATTGTGAGAGGCCCCCAGTGTTAGTTCGGCTGAGTCGGGTAAAGAATTTGTAGTTTCTGATGATGCATCGTTAAATGGCCTGGGTTGTGTTTTGATGCAGGAAGGCAAAGTTATAGCTTACGCCTCGAGACAGTTGAAGCCACACGAAAAGAATTATCCGATGCACGATCTCGAGTTAGCCGCGATAGTGTTCGCATTGAAAATTTGGCGCCATTACTTGTTTGGTGAGAAATGTCATATTTACACCGACCACAAAAGGTTGAAATATCTAATGACTCAGAAAGAATTGAATTTGTGACAGCGGAGATGGTTAGAATTGCTAAAAGGCTATGAATTGATAATTGACTATCATCCAGGGAAAGCAAATGTAGTTGCTGATGTGTTGAGCCGAAAGTCTTTATTTACTTTACGTGTTTTGAACACACAATTACCGTTATCTGACGATGGTTCGATAGTAGCCGAATTGAAAGCGAGACCGTTATTTCTACAGTAGATTTGTGAGGCTAAAAAATTTGATAATGAATTGCAAGCAAAACGAGCTCAGTGTGAGTCGACTTCTGATTTCGAGTTTCGAATAGGGTCTGATGACTGTTTGATGTTTCGTGATAGAATATGTGTACCAAAGAATTCCGAGATCATTCGGATGATTCTAAATGAAGCACACAGTAGTCGTTTATCAGTACATCTGGGAAGCACGAAAATGTATAATGATTTGAAACAGTTTTATTGGTGGCATGGCATGAAACGAGATATCTCAGAATTTGTTTCGAAATGTTTGGTTTGTCAGCAAGTCAAAGCTAAGCATCAAGTGTCGTTAGGGTTATTACAGCCTATTATGGTTCCAGAATGGAAATGTGATAGATTAACAATGGATTTCGTATCTGGTTTGCCCTTATCTCCGAGAAAGAAAGATGCAATTTGGGTTGTTGTTGACAAATTAACGAAATCAGCCCATTTCATTCCGGTACGTACATATTTCTCGCTTGATAAATTGGCTGAGTTATATATCACAGAAATTGTTCGATTGCATGGAGTGCCGTTATCTATTGTTTCGGATAGAGATCCGAGGTTCACGTTGTGATTTTGGAAGAAATTACACGAAGCTTTAGGTACAAAGCTGCATTTTAGCACTGCGTTTCACCCGCAAACGGATGGTCAATCCGAGCGAGTTATTCAAATACTTGAGGATATGTTACGTTTTTGCATTCTTGAGTTTGAAGGTAGCTGGGAGAAATATCTACCGCTGATTGAATTTGCTTACAATAATAGTTTTCAATCGAGTATTAAGATGGCACCATACGAAGCTTTATACGGTCGTAAATGTCGAACACCATTGTATTGGACTGAGCTCAGCGAAAATAAGATTCACGGGGTTGATCTGATCAGAGAGACTGAAGAAAAAGTGAGAGTAATTCAAGATAGTTTGAAAGTAGCGCCAGATCGACAGAAATCATATGCAGACCTGAAACGGAAAGATATTGCATTCCAGATCGGGGATAAAGTGTTTTTGAAAGTGTCACCGTGGAAAAAGATATTAAGGTTTGGTTGGAAAGGGAAATTGAGTCTGCGATTCATCGGACCGTATGAGATTATCGAGGGAGTTAGACCAGTGGCATATCGACTATCTTTACCTTCTGAATTAGAGAAAATACATAATGTGTTTCATGTATCGATGCTTCGATGATACCGATCCGACCCTTCACGTGTCATTTCCCCGACAGAGGTTGAAATTCAGTCTTATATGTCATATGCTGAAGAACCGATTCGAATTTTAACTCGTGAGGTCAAAGAGCTGAGAAATAAGAAAATTTCATTAGTGAAAATATTATGGCATCGACACGGGGTTGAAGAAGCTACATGGGAACTCGAGGATACTATGAGAAAACAATACCCGAACCTTTTCACTGGTAAGATTTTCGGGGATGAAAATCCCTAAGGGGGGAGAGTTGTAATAGCCCAGTTTTAGCTAAATTGGAACAGTGGTTTTAGAACCACAAATCTGATGTCAAAAAATTATTTTAATATTATTTTTGGTGTTTACAGCATGATAGTATGTATGTGTGAAAATTTCGTGAGCTAATTTTATCGTTTAATAGCTCAATTTGAGAAAAAGGACTTAATCGCGTAAAATGCAAAAGTAGCATTCTACTTATTAAAGGTGTTTAATTGCTATGGTTTATTAATATTAAAGGTCCTTATTATGAAATTAGACCATGTATAATGAGGATGGACATGTATGGACATATATTAAGCATATTTTTGATGTATTAATAAATGTTAAAATAGTAAAATGCAAAATAAGTAAAAATTAAATAAAACAAACCAAATTTCCTTCCTAATAATCATCTTCTTCACCGATTCATAAAAGAAGAAAAGCCATTAACAAGCTTTAGAAGGTTCGGCTCTTGCATGTTCTAATTATCAAGAAAGAAAGAATTCGGATTTAGATCGGGGGAAAAGTAAGGTTATCTAGTAATCGATCCGATCCGTCAATTCCGAATACGAGGTAAGTTAGTATAAATGAACTTAAATGTGTATCTATTTATTGAATGGATGAAATTGAGATAGTAATTATTCTATTGGATGAATGTTGAGATATTAAATGAAATTTACGAGTTGAGTAAGGCAAGTTGCTGAATAAGATCATAACCGGGCTATGGCAATCAAATAATAAGACCATAACCGGGGTATGGCATGTGAATGAAAGACCACGGCAGGGCCTTGGCAATATATGTGAAAGACCATAGTTGGACTATGGCATTGGAAAATCGATGAATTTGTATCAAAAGCATATTATAAACTGGAGCGGTTTGATAAGAGTATTGATAAGAAATAGAAAGGTATCAGTACATGTATGTACGGAAAACTATTCAAGTATTGAGATAGATGAAGTTGAGAACTCATGAATGAGGGTATGAATAAATTTTCTGTTAGCTCACGAATTGATGCTTTAGATGTTGATGATATTATCTATTTTGAATTGCTATATGAATGTTGTGATTATTTCATGTTCACATACGAACTTACTAAGCTGTAAAGCTTACTTTGTTTAATTTTTAATGTTTTATAGTTCTACGAAACTAACAGAGATTCGGGAATCGTTAGAGACTTCATCGCACTATCGATCATCTACTTTGGTACTTTTGAAGCTATGTATATATTGTATATGACATGTATAGGCTTGAGTCATTTTGGTATGTTTGATGAATGTGTAATTTGGCCATTTGTGTTGGCATAAAATGATGAACTTGATGATGCTTATGAATATGAAAATTGATCTACTTTTAATGTTTGGTAATAGACCTATAATGTATGAATGGGATTGAGGTGGTTATGAATGTTTGGATTAGCCTTGTCAAATGAATTATACAATGTGAATTATGCTTAGAAAAGCAAGTTAAATTGCTTAGTATTTGAATAGGTAAATGATATGAAATTGAGTATTGAAATGGTTGAAATGGATTAGGTATGTTTGTGTATTGGTTGATGACTTTTGGCTGCATATTTGTGTCTTAAAATGATGCCATTTGATCTTGTTTAGGTATGTGTAAAAAGGGTGGCAAATTGGCTTTGCAAATGGCCTATTTTTGTCCACACGGGCAGAGACACGGGCGTGTGTCTCAGCCGTGTGCGACACACGGTCATGATACAAGGCCGTGTGTCCCCTGGTGTTGAAATTGAAGTGAAGTCAGTATACTCCACACGGTCTCACACACAGGCGTGTGACTGGCCGTGTGGTATAAGTCAGTATACCCTCCTAAATGGCGCATGGCCTAGCACATGGGCGTGTGTGGCCACTTCGAAGGGCACACGGGCTGGACACACGGGCGTGTGGTTGGTCGTGTGACCCAAGTCAGTATACTCTCCAGATTTCACACGGCTTGGCACACGGGCGTGTCCTCGATCGTGTGTTGCAAGTCAGTATGTATGCCCTGTTTTCACACGGCTTAAGACACGGGCATGTCTATTAGCCGTGTGAGGCACACGGCCTGTTCACACAGGCGTTTGACCCTTGTATGTTTGAAAAATTTATAAGTTTTCTGAGAATTTTATATGTTATCGGTTTAGTCCCGAACCACTTCTAAAGCATGTTTAAGGCTTTGTAGGCCCTCATAAGGGACAATATGAATATGATTGAAAGGGATTTGAGTATGAATGCATAAAAGTTTGAATTATGTTTGATAAATGATGTTGATTGATCGGTAATACCTCGTAACCCTTTTCCGACGTTGAATACGGGTGAGAAGTGTTACACTACAGTTTTGGCATGGCCTAACACACGGCCTGGCACACGGGCGTGTGAGGCCATTTCAAAGGGTACACGGGCTAGTCACACGGGCTAGTCACACGGGCGTGTGGTTGGCCTTGTGACCCAAGTCAGAGAGTTACACGGGGTCAGACACGGGCTGGGACACGGCCATGTGATTCGATTTCGAATGTCCACACTGCCTGTGACACGGGCGTGTCTTTGGCTGTGTGAGACACACGGCCGGGCCACACGGGCGTGTGTCCCCTGTATTTTGAAAAATTTTCTTTGTTTTCCAAAAATTTCCTGAGTTATCGGTTTAGAACCAAACCACTTCTAATGTTTGTTTTTGGCCTCGAGAGCTTATGTTAGGGACTATATGATTGTATTTGTATGGTTTTTAATTGATATGAGAATTGTAATTCAAATTGTACGATTATTTATGAGATTAGTCCGGTAATGCTTTGTAACCTTATTCTGGCAACGGATACGGGTTAGGGATGTTACACTGGGAACCTACTTGAGACAATAAAGTGCCTTTTTTAACTTGCATACTAACTACACATCACCTCTTTGTTGCTCAAAACCAAGAGGTTGATGCATGTAGATCTCTTTTGAAATATTTCCATTTAAAAATGCATTGTTAATATCCACTTGTCTCAACTACTAGCCAAGAAAAGCACTACGTGAATCGTTTGTGGCTTAACCACTGGACTGAAAGTTTAATGAAAATCCACATTAGCCTCTTGTGAATAACCTTTAACCACCAATCGACCTTTATGTCGAGCTATAGTACCATCAGCATGTTGTTTGAGCTTGGATACTCACTTACATCCTACAACTCGTCTATTAGCAGGTAAAGAGACTAATTTCCAAATGTTGTTCTTCATAAGGGCCTCATATTTGACTTGAGCCGCCTTAGTCCATTTAGGACTTGCAAATGCTTCTTCAATGGTCACGGGCTCACACTCATCAAAAGGTATTGAAAAAATATTGGCTTTGGAAATATCATTCTTAGAATAAGTGGTCATAGGATGAATGTTAGCGATCAGTTGGTGGACTGTCTTGCGAATAGGTGATTGGCGGACTGGTTCGTGAACAAGTGACTGGTAGACTGTCTCGTAAACAGAGGACTGGCGGATTACCTCGCGAACAGGTGACTGGTGAATTGCCTCGCAAACAGGGGACTGGCGGACTGCCTTGTGAACAGGAGACTGGTGGATTGTCTCGCAAACAGATGACTAACGAACAACTGAGGGCTACGAAAGCAAAATACTCCTAAAACGATGATGAGACTACGAGCTAGAAGTACCAAATGCTTATTTCCTATTAACAAATACAAACAGAAATGAAGATTCATCAAATAAAACATGCCTTCTAATAAGCACTTTACCAGTCGAGTCCATACACGTGTTACCCTTTGACACTATGCTAAAAGCAACAAAAGTACAAGGTTGAGATCGATACTAAAGCTTATGATTCTTGTAAGGTCTCAAGAATGGATAACAACAACAGCCAAACACTTTAAGACTAAGATAATTTGACTTTGTATTATACAAAACCTCATGAGGCAATCTCCCTTGTAAAATGGAAGTAGAAAGAATGTTGACTGAAACACATCATGAAGAAACACATATGCCCACAAGTGCATAAGAAGATTAGCCTGTGACATCAATGCTAACCCGATTTCTACTATGTGACGATGTTTTCTCTCATTCTACTTCGATGTGTAGGGACAAGTCAACCGATGTTGAATACATATTGATAAACCAAAATAGTAAAATATTTTAATCCCACATTTAGCATACTTTTGGATGAATTATCCCTTATTTTATGTAAAAATGTGCTCTTAATCCTTTCTTTTCATGTTTTATACTCAAGAAAGCACCAGTGGATGAAAAGAACACAAAATGGGCTTAAAACGGAACAAATGGGCCAAAGCATAAAATTGACACGGCCTGGACCAAAGATCACACGGCCGTGCCTCCTTAAAGATCTCAAACACGGCTTGGACCACGATTTACACGGCCGTGCCTCATCAACGAAGTCCACACGGTCTGGCCACGATTCACACGGGCGTGTGCTAGAGGCCGTGCCCTGCCGCGGCCAAGAGGAGTTTTATTCGGATTTGGATGCTTGAAGGCAAAGAAACACACTCCAAAGTCTAATTAAACCCCCAATTAGGAATTGCACTCAAATTAGGATACTTGGAGGCCAAGTAACACATCTCAAAGCCTATATAAACACCCTAGGGGGTAACTTAATCGGGGAGTTCGACAGAAACCCTCTGTCGAGGGAGTAGACGGGCGGTCAGCTAGGCCAAGGACCCGAGCCGAAAAGGTTAGATTTGTGGGAAACTCTCAAGGGATAGCCAGTTGATCCATCTCAAGAAGCTAGAATTCTACTCAAGACGGAGGATCTCCTCTTCAATTCCTTCAGGGGGTTTTAGGGATTTCTTATGTTTTGTGTTATCTTTTCTTTTGAGATGTTTTTCTTTATTGTTATGAACTAAACCCCTCAGATACCTGAGGGGGATGAAACCTAGATGAATCTTGTTATTATATTCTGAACTATATGATAAATACTTGATTTGTTCTTAATTATGTGTGCTTAATTCTTGTGTTGATATTTCGTGGATATTAATTCAAGTATGATGTGCTTAGGTGGTGGAGCAAAGTCCACGCTTAAGAGTAGATCTAGCATAATTAAAGCGGAGTTGATCGCGCGCCTAGAGATAGGGTGACGAGATTTTGCGGATTAGGGTGAAACCTAATATGGGATGTCCATAGATCGATTTACTGCTATTCTAGGGGGTTATTATTCGAGAAAGAGATTTTCGTTAATTCACCTAGGATTAGATGTTATTCGCCTCGAGAGAGGGTTTAATATACGTTAGGGAGTCCTACGGATCAAGTCAAGTGAATAAATAAATGCTGGTTCGGTGTTAGATAACAAGTGAAGTCTAGGTGGATTCTTACTAAGGGTATCATCTTAATCAACTGAGTTTTTCCCAAGTATTTCCCCAATTCATTCTTTTTGTCTTTGCATCTTTAGCTTAGTAATTAGTTAATTTAGATTAATAAACAACTTCACTTATTTTAGGCTAAATAATAGAAAGAAAGTTAGTATTAGTACTTTTAGTTCCTTTGGGTTCGACAATCCGGTCTTGCCTAAGCTATACTACTGTTCGATAGGTGCACTTGCCTCAATCGTTGTCATAGTTAGTTTCTAGGTTCGATCATTCTTATTATAAATTTTAAAACTCTGACTTCACAGCGATCAAGTTTTTGGCGCCGTTGCCGGGGAACTAAAATATTAAGAAAACTCTATTTTTATTACTTTAGCCATTTTTTATTACAATTTATTTTCATTATTATTATTATTATTATTTTACTTTGCTAATTTTTCCTCCATTTTCTTTTGGTAGATAATTTTAGTTTTTAAAGAAGATGGCACTGGATAATTATCAGTGGCAAGCGATGAGGACAATTCCTACTAAAGCAGCCAATGTCTTCAACCTCGACGTGGTCACCAGGTTATCTAATCGATTAGAGATGATGAATAAAAAAATTGATGGTTTGAATAGTCTCTATAAGTACACCCGGAAATACAATATGATTGAATTTAGGAGGCGTGGCGAAATCACGAGTACCCACTCTACGGATATGGCATGGAAAACGAGCAAGCTCAATATACGGGTAACTATTCTAGACCTCAAAATAATTTTTATAATGACACTTATAATGCAGGTTGGAGGCACCATCCAAATTTCTCGTGGGATGATCAAAGTAGCCAAGGACCGGAACTTCCTCCAAATTTTCAACAACCACCTTACCAACAGGAAAATGAGTCGAACCTCGAGGAGATGCTGATAAAATTCATGGCAGCCACAGATAACCGTCTCCAAGACACTGAAACAACCCTTAAGACCCAACAAGCATCGATCAAAGGGATCGAGAGCCAAGTTAGGGAAGTCACTAAGTCAGTTGAGGAAGTTTCTAAGTCAATTGAGGAAGTTTCTAAGTCGGTTATACAACTTGCTAAGCTGATCTCAGAACTACCACAAGGAAGCTTGCCAAGCAATACTGAAACTAACCCGAGAGAGCAAAATCAAGCCATTTACGATAGTGAAGGGTTAGACGAACCTAACCCAAGGGAAGAACCTGTGGTAAGTGAAGGTAAGGTTGAAGTGTGCCATTATATACCAAAACCGGCAATTACAGAGTACCAACCTCGTGTGCCATATCCCGATGCAATAAAGAAAGACCACACAGAGGAAGAATTCGGTGAATTCACACTTCGTGTAGACAATGAAACAATCACTCTTCAAGCTCTTGGCTCAGCTAGGACATCGAGTAATAAAGGTACGAACGTTAATTCTATTAATAACCATTTGGTTCAACTTTCTTTACAGGAAGCATCACGAAATCACCTAGCTGAGCTAGATCTTAGACCTCGTACCCATAAATAAATAATTCATGAAGGACTAAGGCTTCAGGGTGATGAACTAGACAAGTGGAAAACACACTTTAAAGAGAAACTAGGAATACACGAAGTGAAACCGAAGGAAACCCCAGACGAGCTGATAGGAACAACAAATCACTTCAAAATAGGGGATCAGATATTGTTGAATAAGGAATACCCTCGAATCACCAATTCAGACCTCAAGACAAACGAAGAAATCACTTTTGAGGTACTTAATGTCTTCCTATACGGCACAGTCGAGGTAAGCAATCCTAAATTCAACACTTTTGAGGTAAACATTACTCGACTTAAACTATTTATCAAAAACCGAATTGATTGCATGAGAAAGGATTTTCACCTCCTCAAACCACCATGACCATACAAATGAGAGGTAAAGTCTAGCTTAAGACTATAAACGAGCGCTTCTCGGGAGGTAACCCGAGCACTAACCCCATTAATTTTTACATTTTTAAATTCTTCTTTTTAGCACCTAACTATAAACTAACCAAAGTGCAGATTCCCAGACCACACGGCCTTACACACGGCTATGGCCGTGGCCGTGTGGCCACCACAGGAAGGTACAAGGGCGGGGGCAACCACCAGATCCATAATTTTTAACCCCCTTCTTCCTTTTTCTTTTCCAGTTATTTTTCTTTTTTTTCATTTTCCATTATTTACTTTTATTTTTATTTTTATTTCTTTTAATTTTCTTTTATTTTCTTTATTATTTTCTTCTTATTATTCATTCCATTTAGATTTAGCTTAGGATACAATAAAATCAGACCGGCTACTTTGAGGATTCAATTTCAAACGGTTCGAGACACTTTCCCCACGTTCACCTTTGCCAATTCCTATCCGGTTTCTTTTCAAGGAATCCATCCAAAATTCAAGAAGTATTCTTTCTCCCCATATGATTTTGTTATCACCATGCTATTATCTACCTTTGTACATTAAGGGCAATGTACATCTTAAGTGTGGGGGGTGAACAACCTAAAAAGGCGCCTAATTTTTTTTTATTATTCTCAAATTTCTGAAATTAGGTGCCAAACTTTTTGCATTATTCTCAAAATCCTGAATTTAGTCTTGTTTTTAAGTAAATTTCTCATATTACTAATTAGGATGAAATTTCTAATGATTTATGATTTTTATTGATATGTTTTAGATTAAGTCATTGATAATTGTGCATTGATAATTAAATTCTAAGATTACTAGAGAATCAAGCATGATAAGTCTATTTTTCAAAAATTAAAAATTTACTAGGTTGTCGAACTGAGTTTAAATATTACTTTAAAGTTTGAAATTTACAAGGTTGATATCAAAATACCCATAATTTTTGTGAGATTTTGAGCCTTATAGAGCATATATTCTTTTTCATGCTCACTTTATTGATTATGAGTATGTCAACATTGATTTGTTATTCTAGAACTTGCCTCGTTTATACATATCGAGACCACACCTATGATTTGATATGCAGAGATGATTAAGGCACCTAGGTTTTAACCCACTAACTCCATAAAAAAAAACCTACCTTCACAATTAACCCCTAGTGAACCCATTTTAATCCTAACAACCCTTTTTATTGACATAACCGCTAATATTAACCCAAAACCCTTTGTATATTTGTTATCACCATTCCTTGACTCCCTTTTTGTCGAGATTTGATTTTGAGCAGTTGCCTAACTATGTTCTATATTTCAGTTGTTAAAGTTCTTTATTATTACTTGATTTGTTCTTAAAAAAAAATTGAAGTATATTCATTATTCATTATTAGTTTGTGATTAAATGAGCTTATACGTTTGAATTCCAAATATTGAAGAAGAAGCTCGTATTATTAGTTTAAAGTTTCAATCCATTATGTAATTATTCAGTTTATTGTTTCTAGTTAGGTATTTTATCAATTCGATCTCGATTCTAATCCTCTAATTCAGCCTATATCCACACCTTAACCCTAGCCCCGTTACAACCCTAATTAAAGACCTTTTGATTTGTGCATCATCTCATATTATAGTGGTGGAGATTTGATTTTCAGGCAAGCCTATGGGATTAACCTTTCATGTTCGACTTTTGAGCGCTTTTTCTTGAACCTTAAACACTTTGAGTGATTTGAGTGAATCATTTGTGAGGATGTCAATCCTTGTAGGTTTTGAATTAAAGGTAATTATTTAGATAAGGGGAGACGCCTATATTTTTGAGCTACAAATCTATGACTTAGATTGTTTGAATCCTTAGAACTCTTTGAATTGAATTATCCATGTATAAATTATCTATGAATTATGATGAAACATTGTTGATAGGAATTATGAATTATAGAAAGTTCGTTTTAATTATGAGTTGAGAATTTTGCTTGAGGACAAGCAAAAGCTTAAGTGTGAGGGTATTTGATAAACCGAAATAGTAACATATTTTAATCCCACATTTAGCATACTTTTGGATGAATTATCCCTTATTTTATGTAAAAAGGTTCTCTTAATCCTATCTTTTCATGTTTTATACTCAGGAAAGCACTAGGGGATGAAAAGAATGCAAAACGGGCTTAAAACGGGACAAATGGGCCAAAGCATGAAATCGACACGGCCTAGACCAAAGATCATACGGCCATGCCTCATCAACGAAGTCCACACGGTCTGGCCACTATTCACACGGGCGTGTGCCAGAGGCCGTGCCCTGCCGCGGCCAAGAGGAGTTTTACTCGGATTTGGATGCTTGGAGGCAAAGAAACACACTCCAAAGTCTAATTAAACCCCCAATTAGGAATTGCACTCAAATTAGGATACTTGAAGGCCAAGTAACACATCTCAAAGCCTATATAAACACCCTAAGGGGCAACTTAATCGGGGAGTTCGACAGAAACCCTCTGTCGAGGGAGTCGACGGGCGGTCAGCTAGGCCAAGGAGCCGAGCCGAAAAGGTTAGATTCGTGGGAAACTCTCAAGGGATAGCCAGTTGATCCATCTCAAGAAGCCGAAATTCTACTCAAGACGGAGGATCTCCTCTTCAATTCCTTCAGGGGGTTTTAGGGATTTCTTATGTTTTGTGTTATCTTTTCTTTTGAGATGTTTTTCTTTATTGTTATGAACTAAACCCCTCAGATACCTGAGGGGGATGAAACCTAGATGAATCTTGTTATTATTTTCTGAACTATATGATAAATACTTGATTTGTTCTTAATTATGTGTGCTTAATTCTTGTGTTGGTATTTCGCGGATATTAATTCAAGTATGATGTGCTGAGGTGGTGGAGCAAAAGTCTCTGCTTAAGAGTAGATCTAGCATAATTAAGCGGAGTTGATCGCGCGCCTAAAGATAGGGTGACGAGACTTTACCGGATTATGGTGAAACCTAATATGGGATGTCCATAGATCGATTTACTGCTATTCTAGGGGGTTATTATTCGAGAAAGAGATTTCCGTTAATTACCCTAGGATTAGACATTATTCGCCTCGAGAGAGGGTTTAATATACGTTAGGGAGTCCTACGGATCAAGTCAAGTGAATAAATCGTCTGGTTCAGTGTTAGATAACAAGTGAAGTCTAGGTGGATTCTTACTAAGGGTATCGTCTTAATCAACTGAGTTTTTCCCAAGTATTTCCCCAATTCATTCTTTTTTTCTTTGCATCTTTAGCTTAGTAATTAGTTAATTTAGATTAATAAACAACTTCACTTATTTTAGGCTAAATAATAGAAAGAAAGTTAGTATTAGTACTTTTAGTTCCTTTGGGTTCGACAATCCGGTCTTGCCTAAGCTATACTACTGTTCGATAGGTGCACTTGCCTAAATCTTTGTCATAGTTAGTTTCCAGGTTCGATCATTCTTATTATAAATTTTAAAACTCTGACTTCACAGCGATCACCTATCGTGGAGAGAAATTTAGTAAAGGAACAAAACTCTCCTTCCCAATCACTCAGAAACACCTTAATCTTATTATTGAACTGAACTTCAACAAAATTTTGAAATTGCATAAATCGATCAAGAGCTTCTGACTTGTGTTTAATCAAGTAAATCTATGTATATTGATTATGTACATCAACAAAAGAAATATAGTACAAACAACCTTCTGAGAAAACATGAGAAGGTCCCCATAGGTCTGAAACACCCAGTTCAAATGCAAAGGAATACAATATTATGGAAGTGGGAATGGGAAGCTTGTGTGAATTCCCTAGTTGACACGCTGAACACACCTTGTGAATGTCAGACATAGAAGACTTCCGATTACAACTATTCAACACTATTTGAACTACTTTATTACACGGGTGACCAAGTCTTTTGTGCCACAAATCCAATGAAGATTCAGAAAACTGAGATACTAAACAAGAACTACTAGTAGGTGATCGACGGATAGATGACAGGTGAACAAGTGACTGGTGGATTGTCTTGTGGATAACTTCATCTTGAATTGGTGATACATCAAACCGATACAAGCCTTCATGCACACTCCCTACTAGCAAAACATTTCTTGTTTGTATATCCTTCACAAAACATCCAAAAGGGTGAAACTCAAAATAAACATGATTATCCTTGGCAAACTGAGTAACAAACAACAAATTCTTGCACACTTCAAGAACTTGTAGAACATTCTTAAGTCTTAACACCCTAGAACCAGAATGAATAAGGAGAACTTATATAAGCAACATATACACTGGCACCGTTGGCCACAACAAGCTTACCAGTACCTATATAATCAACAGCAGTAGGTATATTAGACAAATCATTAGTGACATGATTCGTAGCCCCGAATCTGGATACCATTGTTGATCCGATTTGTAGGGTGAGGTCGAGGAAAAATGACACCTTGGTGAAGTGGATGACTGAGCTTTAACATGCATGGAAGACCTGCATCGGTAGCAATCAGAAACACAACATTGATGGTGAGACTTGCACGACTGTTGCTGTTGATCATTGAACTAATGGAAATTAACAAACTTATGTTATTTGTGATTTACATCCGAAACACCTAAAAAGGATTCATCAAACCGATAATAGCATTTTTGAACTACATGTTCAATCTTGCTGCACAATTGACATTAAGGTCGATTTTGAGAAAATCGGCCCCTGAGGCCTCTAAATTTTTAACCTCGACCACGATAGGATCCCCCTCTAAATTATTTTTGACTCTAGCTGCTACCTCTACCACCTGCTTTGCCTGTATTATTTTCCTGAGACTGAACAATATTGGCCTGTAAAGGAATGCTCGCCATAAACTCCAACTGTCATGTCTCACAATCTAACATCTCAGTAAGCACATCTAGAGAAACATTCGCAGCTGGGGCCACCACGCAAACTGACTCATACTCCACTGGTAATCCTGCCAGAATAATACTGACTTGTTCGGTATTAGGTACCAAACTACCAGCTGCAATAAGAACATTACACATGTTTCTTATCTTAATCAAATATTCTTTAATGGACAACTGCCTTTTTTTCTGAGCATAAAGACTATGTCTCAAACTAACAATCTTCATGCTTGACTTAGCAACAAACCGTCTTTCAATTGTGAGGCAGACATCTAGACTCATGCGAGTACTAGTTAGATAAACAAGAATCTCATCACACACAGTTGACAAAATCTAAGATGCCAAGCGTTTGTTTTGTTGAATATGGTCCAAGAATACAGGATTTTCTGCTAGTTGACCATTGTTGTCAACAAGAAACTGAGATGGAACACAGATAGTGCCTAAAACAAAACCTTGCTAATTACAACCTTCAAGAATCAACATAATTTGATGTTTCCACAAAAGAAAATTTATTTCATTGAGTTTAACAGTATCATGCTTAAGAAATTGACGAACACGTTTATTCACTGTGCAAGAATTGCACCCAGGATCCAAATGATAAGAAGATACTTGTGTAGCACCATTACCATCATTTGCAGACTGTCGATGACTACCACTATCTCTTAAGATTACTTCTGGAGTCATGACACACCAATGAAAACTTCAACGACTTTCCACAACACTCTACCCTCAGCAAGAAACTATAGCTCTTGATATCATGGTGAAATATTAACAACTAGACAATGAAGTTCAACATGAATACAAAGAACCTACAACTATAGTATTTATACTAAGCTGTAACAAAGAAGATGAACAACAACCTGAACCAACTAACTCAATAACTTACTAACAACTTAACTACTGCAGTAGTTCATTCTGCTTAACTGCTGTTGCAGTTCATTCCTTAACATGCCTAAGATTAAAAAGGAAAAACTTTGGAAAGCATGCTACCAAAGAAGATCTCACCAAAAGAGTTCATGGTGTGAATCCTTGTTGTCCGAGATGTGGCGAGGAAGTGGAGTCTATTCAACATGTTCTTTTTTTCTGTTCTTTTGCTAAGATTGTGGCAAGAGCTTCGCGATTTAGCTATGAACCTAAACTAGAAGGCTTTGCGAGCTTCAAATCTTGGTGTGGGAGAATATCATAACCTCTTCCCCTTATTTTAGATTGTTTTGTTCCCAAAGTCTTTTTAAACATTCTTTGTTAGCACTTATGGAAGGCTTAAATTTGCTTGGTCTTTGGTGGGTCGGGTTTTGATCCCATTTCAGTGTGGCAGCACTTGTTTCATGATTTTGCTTTGCTCTAGTGAATCTATAGATGTATCAAAGAAACCATCTCTAGGTGAGAGATCTCTTGCATATTGCCAAGGGCCACATGCTTCAATTATTAAGTTGAATTGAGATGATAATTCCAAGTTGTGTCTTATTGGTCGAGTGTTCACCTTCTCTAGGGATAATTTGGGTTCGAATCATGTTGTACAAAAAAGAATTGAATTGTGATGCCTCTTTTGATCCTGTTTTTAGTGTATGTATTGGTGTCGGTTGTTGTAACCATTGCAACGACTTGATTGATGGGGGTTTGGTCTAGTTCCTTTGTCTTCGGTTGAGGTTGCAAAAGCATTGGCTACCCGAGGTGTGTTTTTTTGGCTAGGAATGTAGATTCATATTCGAGTTTGATTATCAAAAGTTGATTTCTCATCTCAATCTTTTTTTAGTCAACCGACTGTTGGGGCACTTCAACAATTGAACTGAACATTCGATCTTCTCTGTGTTCCATTTTCTACTACTTTCTCCTCTGTTGGTAGAGAGACAAATAAAGTTGCCGAATGAGTAGCAAAGAAGTCTAAGTTGGGTGGTAGTTTAAATCATTGACGACTTGCCCACCATTTGCTTTCTCTGTGATTGTCTCGGGCTTTTTATAACCATTTGTGAAATAAAAAGTTCATATATTTCTATCATATTTTATTATGTCCGAAATAATTTATTGATAAGCAATAATGCAATAATTATGAAATGTACAATCTGCTCCTATATTATTTTCTTTTAACTAGAATTAATTTTGTCATTGTAAGTTCCAAGTTGAAACAAAATCGATATATCATCTTGGCAATTGGCAAAAAACAGCTAATGGCTACGGGCAAATGTAAAACCTGAGGAGGTATGATCTTCCTTTGCTCAGAGAATTAATCAACGTGCTTTCTTAAAGTATGCCTTCCACGTATATTTGGACAAACATGATCTTACAAAGAAAAAAAATATATATAAAAATCGAACACATCGGTAACAGACACCGCACATGAATCCAACACACTCTACCAGAAACATCTAATATCATCTTTCATTGTAGAAACTATAAACTTTATTGACAGTTCTTAGCAGGACAGCCATATATTCAAAATAGCAGGGAATAGTTTGAAAATATTCAGGTAGAAGTCTCATGGAGACACTTGAACTAGGATTCATTCGATAGATCAAAGAGCAAATTGATCTTTTCCTTAAAAAAGTCATCAATTTCTTCTGTTAAGAACTAATCTTTGTCCGTCAGAACAAGGTATGCCATGAGTAATTGTCTAGTTATTTATCAGACACAGTAGAAATGAATGAAATTTTTAACAGGCCTCCAGGACACTTTTACCAAATATTCATCAAGAAGTTAAAGAGGGATAGAACAAAGCTCAATGTCCCGAACAAAACAAAACTAGTAAATAGTTTTAGCAGAATATTCGATTATTAGAATTTTCTTTTCATTCCAAAACAAGTAGAACAATGAAACAAACACATAGCAAAAGTGTAACACAAATCAATCCTTACAATTAAAGCAGAATTGACCTTTTGTAAAACTATCTAAGAATCATCATTCAAACTTCTATGGTGGATTGCATAGTTCATCTAATCATTCTTAGCTGCAAAAGAATACAAAGCAGCTAACTCAAACCACCAGCAAAATAACAGCTAAAATCTCAATTCTAACCTGTTGATTCTTTAGCCTCACGAGCTTCAGCATTACCAGAAACCAAACCAAGTTCTTCCTCGAGCTTATTCCATGCTTTCAAAAAGTTGGGAGGGAACGTCTTCTTTACCGTCCTGATTAACCCTTTCGCATCCTTGATCTTCTTTTTCATCACCAATCCCTCCACCAAATGCTTCAAAGTGTTAAAATCAGGAATCTTATGCAACCTCACACTCTCTTTGAACACCTTATAACCTTGCTCATACAATCCATTTAAACATAAATAAAACACCAGCGTCCGAAAAGTAGCCGCATTTGGATTACACCCATTACCTTCCAATCCTTCATATACCTTCTTAGCTTCATCCAACATGCCTCTCTTACAATAACAAGACATCAGATAATTATAACTAATGGTATCCGGTTTCAACCCCAGGGTGCTCATATCGTCAATCAATTCCTTCACTTTCTCCGGCTCTCCGCCTTGAAAATTCGAAATCCTAACGTTATAAGAAGCAACATCTAATTCGCAACCAGTCTTCATCATCTCAAACCACAACTTCTCTGCCTCTTCCGTTTTTCCCTTCTTATATAATGCGTTTAAAATTGTTGTGGAGGTAACTGCAGTTACCTCCACGCTTTTCCTTTCCATTTCTCTTAGAACCTCAAGCCCTTTCTCGGGATGACCAGCTTCGCAATAAGATTTAACTAAAATCCCATAGGAAACTTTGTCTGGTGAAAGACCAATGTATTTCTTGGGAATTTCATCGAACAGCTGGGGAACTCTGTCAAATTGCCTAGACTGATTGCAAGCGGAGAGCAAGGCGTTGAAAGAAATGGTTGATCTGGGGGTACCAAATTGGTCCATTTGATGGAAAGTTTTAATGGCATGATCTAACATGCCAGCGATACCATAGGATCTGATGAGAGTAGAGAGGAAAGGCTCCTGAGAAATCTTGGGGTCGGTTTTGTGGGACTCTATTAAGGATTCGATGTCGGAGAAACGACGGGACTTGGCGAGGCGGCGGACGGTGAGGTCTTGAGCGTAGCGGGAAGAAGAAGGGGAAGAGTAGTGTTTGGAAACGGAAGAGTAGATTTCGAGGGCTTTGTCAGGGTCGTACTCAGTGCGGAGTTTGCTTTTGGCTTGGGAAACCGAAATGGAGGAGGAGTAAGCGGCGGCGGCGGCGGCATTGGAGGTGGCCGAAAAGTGGCGGAGGTGGCGAAGACGAATGGAAGATGACATGTTTTTTTGGGAGGGGACTTGTTAGGGTTTGGTTTTAGGGTTTTAGAGTGGGAACGGAGCAGAGCAGCTTAAAAGCAATGGTCATAGAATTTTGCTAATGAACTTCGTTAAGTTTATTTTTAGCCTACTGTTATTTTTTTTCTTATTTCTTTATAACACACAACACAACCATTCAAATCTTTCTTGGCCAATCAATATTACATATTTTTTTTGGGATAGTTAAAATTTAATTGCAAGTGGCACCCTTTGTGAAAATGAATGTATTAACGTGTATATGTTCACTGAATTACGAGTGTCCCAAAATAACCTTGTAATTTTAAATATAGGGTTTTATCTCTAGATCATTTTTAAAAAATAAAAATAAAAATAAACTTCAATTTTAAGATGATAAAGAAAACATACATATCCTTAACAACATCTACTCGTTTGTTTTAAAATTTATAATACAAATAACTAGCCTTTATTTGATATTTCATCTCACTTTTAATTCCAGTGCCAACACACAAAATAAATATCCTAAAGCTGGTTCCAATTTTAATATTTTCTTCATCCTTGATACCAAAATTAAGAAATGCAGGACATTTGGTAGAGGAGAGAGCATGTCACAAACCTGGCAATTGGCATTAGGTACAAAACCAACATTAGAATTACAATAAGAGGTGGGAGTCATGGATAAATTTCTTATACCTTGTCTATATCTTAACTCTAAAAACCTAAACGAATAAAGAACCAGTTCGTACAACTACATTGCATCATAGGCATAGCAGATAAGATATGGCTCATTAGCCATCATACTCCCCCTGTGCAAATTTGTTCTCAGGATAGAACACGGCAATTACTTGATTTTCACCAAATCTCCTTCCATTCATTGCAGCTTGGGCTTTTTGGGAACCTTCCACATCTGAGTACTCCAGAAATACCTTCAAATACCAAGCAATTGCGGTCAGTCAGTAACTAAGGGGAAGAAATGAATATGGGGCAACTAGCAGAAACATTGCCAATTCAGGTCCATAACTAAAACAACAGGATTTCTTACAAATATAGAGCACTGACCTTCCCAACACCCGGTAATGATTCACCATTTAGATTCGGGCGGGGTATGACAACATTCACCAATGCACCTGCATATTACGTGTGAAAATTTCAAATCCACATAAAACTTTATTCAGGGAATTAGTTAGCAGAAATCAGTATGAAGAAAATATAGATAAAGAATTAGTGTCTTCTGTCTGTGCAAGCTAAATTTGCTAAATTTGACTCTTTAATAACAGAAGCGAACAAGAAGGGCTGTAATACAGAGATATAAACAAAAAGGAAAACGGAAATTAATAAAGTATACAGGACTTAGCATGTTAAAATAACTTTAAAAACTTAATAAGGAGGGTCAGGTACAATAAGGATGGACCAAATGGTTTTAAGAATAATTTTACCATGTTTTCCACCCTCTTGTCTCATGTCTTCAACAATGTCCCCATACTCCTCATCATCTCTAAGATCATCTTCACTAATTGCTTGAGTCAAGCACACAACCTTTGTGGGCACACCTTGTGGTTGCAACATAAGCCTCTGTAAAGGACAAAGACACTGCAAATTAGCCTATCATGTATGGACGATACTTGCAACAAATGAGTAAATTTTAGAAATAAAAATAGCACTACCTAATCTTACCTGCAAAGCAATCTGCTGCTGTGCATGCTGAAGGATGCTCTCTTGCTCAGGTTTAGGCTGGGTAGCACCTTGGTTTGCTCGCCTAACAGTGAGAGTTTTATCACCCATTTTAATTCCATTTAAAGCAGCACAAGCGATGTCCGTAACTGACAGATCTTGATATATGCAGAAGGCATAGCCTTTTGAGTTTCCAGTTTCTCTATCTTTTACTAGATCAAAACCTCGAAGGGGTCCAAAAGACTCTAACAACTCCCTGATCTGCGCTTCAGTAAAGTAATATGGAAGCCCCCCCACAAAAATGCGGTCTGGACCCTCAAGCCCACCAGCAGACCCTGGAGATAGACCTACAGCTGCTAGATTAAGATTGGGACTGGGCTGACTTGGACCAAGAGTTGCAGCAAGCGAAGGGTTGTAGTCACTGGGTCTCCGAACCTTCACAGGTGCTCCCTAGAAATTCAAACAAGTCATTACAATTTCTTGTATTTAAATGACTTCAGTATGAAGATCCTAAAGAATATAGAATACCTCAAAGATAATCCCATCTAAAGCCATTGCATTACTAGCTTCCTCAACTGATCTCATCTCTACAAAAGCAAACTTCTTTTCATGGTTTATGTAGACATTAACAACAGCATCCCCTGAATGTAACAAAAAAGGATGAGTGACTAGAGACATAAAGCAGGTATTCCAGTCCTGCAATGTATCAAAAAATTTCTCCATATACCAGGACCAGCAGTATTTCCACCAATTGCAGCCATAACCTGGCTGAAGAAAGTCGCAACTGACTGCAATATAATATTTAGGTCAGTTCTAGCAATAAATGCAACCAATAAAATGAAATGTTTAACTATAGTGCAGAGTAAGACCTGTTCATTTGCAGTGGGAGAAAGCCCTCCAACATAGACGCGCCGAGCATGCCTCGTAGCCTGAAAATGAAAAGATAAATCATATAAGTGCCTGTAATTTATGAAAATTATTTTCAAGTAAATAGTTCTAAACTAAAAAGGTATGCATAATCCACCAAACCTGCTGAGTCATTGCCTGAACTGGCATAAGAGGGAGACCACCAAACTGCTGCAAAAAGCTGGAACTTATACCAAGTTCGAGAACACAGGACCTCACAACTATCACATACGCATGAGAGAAATACATACCTGACCAGTTGCCAGAGGAAACATGTTTGGAAACACTCCAGGTAGGGTTGGATTATTCCCTGGAATCTGGACTGTAAATGAAATTCAGATTTCATATTAGGATATAATTATAAATAAGGATTTTATTCCTATAGCGGTTGATTCAGCAGAAGGATTTTTATGCCTCCTATCCTATAGCATATCTGAACCTCTTAAAGATAAAAAGAAAAAGAACACACCATAAGCAAGTTCTTGAGGAAATACTTGTAAGACTACCCAAAAAGGCAATAGTTGCCAGTGGAAAGACGAACAATACCATTAAACCGGTGCATTGGTTCCTCCTTGTACACAAAAGCTACAGAAGTCGGCTCACGCCATTGCCTTCTTACAACAAAGACAAAAACATAGAAACAAACAAACAAACACCAAACACAAGACAACCAAAACTCTCTCAGTTCCAGAATTATTTCACCAAGTATATAAAAATAATATTAAAACCCTTCTAAAGACTGCAGCTTAAATGGCTGTATATACAAAATGGAAGAAAAAATACAGCTTACCAAAAGCACACCAGATTTTTTATACGAACTTTCCACTATATATCAACCAAAAGAACAGTAGCAGTTGACAAAATATAGCAATCTTAAATCTTGTGAAGGCATATGTACCTGTGGTGGCAGTGACGGCAGCAGCAGCAGCCGCAGCAGCACCACCAGAACCAGCAGCTAACATTGCTGAAGCAGGAGGTGCCATGTCAAAGCCACTAATCCTTTTGCTGCAGACAAATAAAGTATATCAAGGGCAAGAAATATAATTGGCATGAACTAGGGTAAAAACTTATAAAATTCTCAAACTTTAGTTCCAAGACTTGGACATAAAGTTACTCAGCTACAAGTACTCTAAAATAACCAAATATCGCTTCATTTTGTAAAACAAGGAAAAATATGGTCTTTACAAAATATGAAGTTCATCGTAACCTACCTCTTTGAGGGTGAGCGAGAGCGGGACCTTGACTTTGATCTGTGTTCAGATCTACGAGACCCACGCCTATTCCTGCCCCCCCTATCTCTGTCATAATCCCTTCTCCTGTAAACAGCATTTAGAAATATAACTCCTTTAACCACTAGAAATAAGAACAACCAGAATGGAGTAAACAGATTAATCACAGTCAAGGAAGCTTAAATTGATTTATTTATGCTACCTATCATAGTCTCGACTTCGGTGATAATCATCATCATCTCTCTCTCTTCCCCTTTCTCTCCTTTCACTCTGCTCCCTACTTCGATCCCTACGACGGTCTCTGTGATGACGGTCACGGTCCTTTTCTCTGTCCCTATCCTTACTTCTTTCCCTCTCCTTGTCTCTTTCCCTGTCCCTATGTCGATCAGAATCCTTATCCCTTCCCTTATCGCGGCTTTTCTCTTTTTCCCTACTTCTAGAAGACCCTCTCTCGTGCTCACGTGATCCATGCTGCAAATATTTGATCAAATTAACATTAACGAATATAAAAGAAACAATTATATAGCTAAACGAACTTGATTCACAAAAAAAAAGAAAAAAAAGAAAAAAAAAGTACCTAACAAGAAACAAGACTAACCCTAACATATTTGTTTTCATAAACGACTCCACTCATACAACTATAATGACATTAAAAAACACCCTAGAAACTTAATCAACTAAATTTCATCCAAATTTTGTTCAAAAAAGGGTCAAAAAAAGCAATATCAACATCTGCAAACTGAGAGAAAAAGGAACCCTAACTTCAAGCGATCTCGTGTTAGTGAAACGAACGTACCTGAGATTTGGAATCGCGGTGATCATCAAGGCCGCCGTGACTACCTTCGCGAGGCTGAGGAGAGGGAACGCCGCCATTGCTGTTTTCAAGATCCTCTCCGTTACTCTGGTAGCAAGCTTCGTAATCGGTCATTTTCGTTTTTGGAGGTTTAGTCTTTAGACTATTTAGGTTTTCTCTTTGTTTTCGCTTAGTAGCTGCGACTACTGAAAAAGCAAGCCGCTTACTAGATTAGAATGCAGTTTTTAAAATGTTATTTATAAATGATTTTAGGGATAATATAATTTTTCGGTTCTCAACTTCGCAATTAAGTACATTTTGGTACTTGTACTTTTTTATTTATTTATTTTGGTATTTAAACTTAACAATTAGATTTATTTTGATATTTGAAATTGAAAATTATAAAATTTTGATGACATAGTACACTGATATTGTGTCATACCACCACTTAAAATTTAAAAATAATAATAATTGTAACGACCCAATTTTTAGTAGTGTCAGGAAATGCGGTTTCGGGACCCCGTTTCCATAAAAAGAGCTTGTAAGTATTTAATAAAGATATTTATGGGGTTATTATATAGGTGAATTGAATTTTGGTTAGGTAATTTAGTCGAATTAGTGATTAATTAAGGTTTAGGGACTAAATTGTAAAGTCTAATTGCTATAGATTTTTAATTAGGAAATGGTTTGGGATTTAAATTGCAATTAATTAAAGGTAAAAATAGCAATTAGACCATCTATAAGCATTAGAAAATGGACGGTATAATCATGTGATTATTATTTTAATTAAATTAAGAATTATATAATTAAACTAAGGTTAATTAATTAACCAAACTAATTATGCTTTATAAGTGAAATTCGGTGGGAAGAAAGAGAAAACCTATTTTTCCTAACCGAATTAAAAAGAAAGAAAAGAAGGGGACACCATTTTCATAAGGTTTAAGCTTTTAGCTTCAAAATTCAAGTAAGTCATTAGTTATTTTCTTGTAATATTTATGTTTTTGAGGTTATGGGAGCTTGATTTAGCTAGTTCATGTACCAATTTGTAAAACTTTTAAAGTTTTGAAAGTTACTACTGTTGAGAATTGAAAGGTTTAGGTGTTAAATTGATAGAAATTAAGCTTAGTTTAAGAAAAGGACTAAATTGTAAAGCTTAATTGATAGTTTTATGCATTAGAGACCAAACTGAATAAAATTTAAAATTGATAGTAGGAATAAGAAATAAGAGATCCCTAATGGATAACAGTGGAATCGAATTTTAATCCAAAGCTATAGATTGAAAGTTATGTTAGTCCCGATTTTAGGGACTAAATTGAATAAATTGCAAAATTTGTATAAATTGATAATTGATTGGGAATTCATTGATTATTGATTTTTCTATATGTTCTATGTTAATCCATAACTAACGACCCAGATTTGTCGAAAGGGAAAGGAAAATCCAAAGCCATTGACAAGTAGCTCGGAATTTCAATTTGTATTTCTATGATTCAGGAACTATTTATTTTCCACATATGCATGTCATTTTTCATTATATGGATTTCGAGGTGAGTTATTGATAATTACTTGAGTTGATTGATGTATTTGAGATTGATTTCCGAGATAGGGACTAAATTGAATAAAATACAAATTTTATGATTTATTTGATATATGATAATTGACATGAAATTGTATTGAAACATATTATATATGCTTTGAAATTATGAAATGATGATGAATTTTGATTGATAAATTGTAAATTAAACTATATGTACTGAATTAGAAGTTGAATACTCTATTAGTTGTTCGAACCGAGTCGAATATAGTTGGCATGCCATAGGGTTAGAGTATCGATTGAAAATCATCATTTCCAGGCAATCCAGGGTGGTAGTTTGTATTTGTAATTCATCATGTTCAGGTAACCTAGGGTGACAAAATAATCAATTTGTGAAAACCATTAAGGCCGGGCAATCCGGGGTGGTAATATGTTCTTGATAGCGTCATCGTTGCTAGGCAACCTGGGGTGACGAATCCGTGTATCCATTCTAAGTTTGTGTTGGTTAATAAGGTTATAAACTAATGAATTACTTAATTTGTAACAGCCCGTTTTTAGTCAAATCGGAATAGTGATTTCAGAACCACAAATTCGAGGTCAAAATATTTATTTTATTATTATTTTAATGTTTACAGTATGATTGAATGTTGGTGTGAAAATTTCGTTAAGAAATTTTATCATTTGATTGGTCAATTTGATAAAAATGACTAAATCGCGTAAAGTGTAAAATGCATGTTCTATTAGCTAAAGGTGTCAAATAGCTATAGAACCTTAAAGTTTAGGTCCTTATGTTGTAAATAGACCATTAACATGATAGTGGATGATATTAGCTTGGTAAATTTGAAATACTTAATGTTCATTAAGGTTATTTTTGGTAATTGGTAAATAAAAGTTAATTAATTAAAACAAATGCCATTAATTTCATTCATCTTCTTCCAAAAACATTAAGAACCGATTTTTATAAGGATAAAGGAAGCTAGGGTTTGGCCAAGACATTTATGCTCAATTAGGTATGGTTTTTGTCCTGTTTTTAATGATTTCTACGTTTTTGAGATCGTTGTAGCTAGGTCTAGCTAGCCCAGGGACTATTTTGCAAAACTATTAAAGATTTTGAATGATGACATTGATGAATACATGAGTATTTTGATGTTTGATGATAGATTATGAATATTGGTTGTGAGTTATACAAGTTTTGTTAAGTGATTTTTAGTGAAAATGTAAAATAGGGACTAAATTGAGAAATGTGAAAAAATGTGTGGTTAAAATGTGAAATAAATAAAAAAATGGGCTGCTAGGGGCATAAGAGTAATTCGGCCAAGCATGGGTGTTTTGAAATTTCATGAATTTGTGATGTTGTGTAATAAAGACTAATTTGAGAAAAATGTGAAAGTTTAGGGGCAAATGTGTAAAATAGCCCTAATGTATATTTTGAATTGAATTGAATAAATAGTTGATAAAATGAGTTAATTTTGAATATATTTAGATCAAGAAAAATAGAATTTGGACCTAGATCGAGGGAAGAACAAGGTGTCGGATTAGTTGATCCGCGTTATCGTTTTTACGTCCGAGGTAAGTTCGTATGTTATAAGCATTGTTACAATTATGCTTAAAATGCTTTGATATTGTATAAATTGTGTATACGAGATTAAAATTATGTTTGACGATGATTCGGCTATAGATAGCACTTGATGTGCGAAATCGAGATAGCTTCGACTATGTATGGCACTTGATGTGCGATTTGAGATAGCTCAGGCTACGTATGGCACTTAGTGTGCAGATCTAGATAGCTTCGGCTATGTATGGCACTTGGTATGCGAGACTAAAATAGCTTCGGCTATGTAATGGCACTTAGTGTGCGAGATATCGAGTATTCAGCAGTAATCGAACATGTATGAGTTGGTTACGAGTTTGTACAGGTATGTACATGGAAAGTATAAACTTCAATTAGAAGAAGTTATGAATTTGCATATAAGTATTTGACTAAGTATATGGAAAGCTTGTTGTTACCATGAATTACATGTTAAATAGTTCAAGTTGTTGATTTATGTAATATGATTTGTTGAGTTTAATTCATACGAGCTTACTAAGCTATAAAGCTTACTTTGTTTATTTTTCCCGTGTTTTATAGTGAGTTCAAAGCTAGCTCGGATTCGGGGATCGTCAGAGGCATCGTCACACTATCCAACCGTAACTTTGGTACTTTTGAACTTATGGTTTGGTCATATGGCATGTATAGGGACTTTTAAGCCATTATGGTTATATTTGGTAAAGACTTTGGCCAAATGAATTGGCTTGTAAATGTTTATGTTTGGTATATATATATAGCCATGTGATATGGATCATTATGGTTTATTTGGTATGTTTGAATCATGTGCATATATATATGCTTATGTCTTGTGTATATTGAGTTGGTTGTGATGATTGATAATAATAGGTACTATGAATGGTAAATTGTTGATTTGTGGACGTAGGTGTGCTTATGAAATTAGGCCAAATAATGCATCTTTGATAATGGTCATTTTGATGATTTGAGGTTATAAAGATTGGTATGAATTTAGTTAGCATATGGTGTTACTTATATGCCTTGAATTGGTTAGTATTGAAATGGTAAAAATTAGACTTGGTTTGGTTGTTTGGGATGGTATATTATGCTATGATTTGGTGTCATTTGTGTAGGTGAAGATGTGTACCAAATGGGGTGGCAAAATGGCTTGGTAAATAGCCTATTTTTGTCCACACGGGTAGAGACACAGGCGTGTGTCTCAGCTGTGTGTGACACACGGTCCTGATACACGACCGTGTGTCCCCTGGTGTTGAAATTGAAGTGAAGTCAGTATGTTCCACACGGTCTCACACACGGGCGTGTGATCGGCCGTCTGGTATAAGTCAGTATACCCCCTAATTGGCACACGGCCTAACACACGGGCGTGTGACTTGGCCGTGTTGCATAAGTCAGTATACCCTACAGGTTAGACACGGCCTAGCACACAGCCTGGCACACGGGCGTGTGTGGCCACTTTGAAGGGCACATGGGCTAGACACACGGGCGTGTGGTTGGCCGTGTGACCCAAGTTAGTAACCTCACTTATTTGGACACGAGGTAGGACACGGGCTGGGACACAGCCATGTACTCCCATTTCGAATGTTCACACGGCCTGTGACACGGGCGTGTCTGGTGGCCGTGTGTCTGGTCACTCGGGCGTGTGGCCCTTGTTTTGAGAAAAAATTACTAAGTGTTGAAAAATTTCTCGGGTTATCGGTTTAGTCCCGAACCACTCCCAATGCATGTTTAAGGCCTCGTAGGCTCGTTTAAGGGACACTATGATTGATTATGATTGAATTGTATTTGAATTGATAAATAGTATATGAAATGTATGTTTAAAAGTGTTGTAAGTCCGGTAATGCTCCGTAACCCTATTTCGGCTTTGAATACGGGTGAGGGGTGTTACATAATTGATATGTGGAGTAATATATATGAAATGGAAATACAATAGGTGAAATGAATTAAAAAAGAGCTCTAGGGGTCGGTTGTGTATTAATGAGCCAATAGGCTCGGAAACGATATAAAATATGGTATGAGATGAGAAGTATGTTTGCCTGTATATATATATGAGATGAGAAGTGTTTTACATAGAATTGTAAGGAATTAGATTAGAAATTGAATGTATACACGTTGCATAAGTTAATTACTTTGTTTGAATCATAGATTTACTATTTAGTGTATTGATCAGCGTACAATTTGTTTTCTTTGTGCACAGGTACAGTAAATTCTCGGTAGTTCAAGCAGACTCCAGCATCCAGAAAATGATCCCGACTTAGCAAAGTTTATATGTCTTTTGTTGTAATTAAAGTGGCATGTACCTAATTGAGTCACTTTTATTTAGAATTATACTTATGTGAAGTTGCCTTTTGAATCCTAAGTATATATGGATGTATATATATATAAATTAAACAAATGGTTTAACATGCACTTAGGTAATACAATACGAATGACATGGTAAATTTGGTTGTGCATGTATAGAACTTAGGTGATTATGCTAGACAATAAATAAAATGTGTTTTGATCTTAGTTGATGGTTGAAAAAGTTGTTGTTCCATGAATGGTAGTTTAAATATTGCAATTGATAGTGGAGATGACTTGCATAGGATTTTATCATAATATGTACATGTTTGGAAATGAGATTTGGTAAATTGCGGGTTGTTGTTTTGTAGAAATTATAGAAACAATATGTGACGTCGCGACGTCAAACGTACCACGTTGCAACGAGAAATGGCCTATAATGTCATGGCGAGACGAGGAACCCCATCGTCCTGACGAAACCAAATAGTATGTCACGTCATGATGTCAATTTTGTAATTTGATTTCTTTACAATCTAGTCTTTATTCGATCTCGAGTTAGCATTAGAGCTTTCGTAAGCTTACATAAGACTTGATAATGACTATTTATCACATTATATGTTTATGATATTCGTATTTGTATGTTTAATGGTATGAGATTGTATTTATTTGATCGTAGTTGTTCCGGCAACGAATGTGGCACACTATAGCTTGGACCCAGTTACTGGGTCAGGTATAGGGTGTTATATTTAGTGGTTATAAAATTTTGAATGATGACGTGGTATCATTTTAGAGAGTCACATATAGTGTTTTAATAACTGAACCAGTGGTTGAACTGGTCAGACCATTGGTTCTCGATTTAATAAGTTTGGCAAGTTTAACTGCTAGACTAGCAATAGTTAAGCAAATAATTAAAAGTTCATAAAAATTTAAAAAAAATTATTAAACCAGTTCAACTTGGTTTTTGTCTTAGGTTTCTATTTGGTGAAAAAAACTCTCCAATCCCTTTCCATTTTGAAATTGAGCAAATTAGTCCCTATAAAAAATGGAGCAATTTAATCTTTGTCAATATAAAAAATGAGCGACAAAGACAATTAATCACGACGTTAATGTCTTCCGTCAATTGTACATAATTTTGATTGGTAAAATAACAAATTTAGCCTTCAATGTTTACATATTTTGTCATTTTGGCCTTAATTTTTTTAAAAGATCAACAAATTATGCCTCAACATTTACATATTTACAAAATATTGAGGGATAGAATGTGTAAAATTCGAGGTCTAAATTTATTATTATACCAATCAAAATCATATACAATTGATGGAAAATATTAAAGTAGTGATTAATTGTCCATAGTTACTCATTCTCTCTTATTATATACCATTACAAAAGCAACTTATAATTTTGTTTGTCCAATGACCTTGCGTGTTACCCTAATAGGATATCCTTAATCTCTTTAGATTAAATTTGTTCACCCAATACAATCTTATTTTATCTCATGATAATCGTTACATCTTCCTCCATGAAAAAAAATCTATTACTAACAAATAGTTATAAAGTCATTTATCCTGGACACATGACCCGTGGCCACGTATCTTTTTTGTCAAGTATGCAAAGCCAATGAAATGACATATTTTACTCTTTATTGGACAATAAATTCCACTATTGTAAGTAAAGTTATTCCATATATTAGCTATATACCCAACATAATAGTTTTTTACTCTATTACCAATTGAACTCAAACTTTTAATATAAAAAAAAAGTACATGAGCTACACAAACATAGTCAGTTACTTATTAAAGATTGAGGTAAGTCATACCATGAATGTCACAAGTGAAAAAAATCATAAACGGATCTAAGATAAATTCAACTTGGGTCTTGCCCGATGTACCATCGATTTTGCAATAACCCGATTTTAGACGATGTAGGAAAATGTGGTTTCGAAACTCAATTCCATAAACTGAGTCAGAAAAATATGAATAGAAGGATTTACGAAGTTAATATGGAAATTTATTAAGGAACAATTTAGTAATTGAATCAGAAAATCATTAATTATAGTTTAGGGACTAAATTGTAAAAGTTTAATCACTATTGAATTTTAATTTGGAAAAAGCTTGAGGACTCAATTAGTAATTGACCAAAAGACCTGATGGTTATTTAACCACTATTAAGGCATGATTTAGTGGGTGGGACCAAATTAACTCATCCATTTCTACTTAATTAGTTTAAATTGGATTATGATTATTAAACATAAATTAATTAAGTTAATTAAGCTTAATGGCATTTCTAATTGAAGTATATACAACAAAGAGAGTGGGAGATGACAACATTCATCATCTTTTCCCTCAGTTTGTTTCATCCTTAACTAAAGGAAGAAAGGAATTTCCTTTTTATTTTATTTAAAAAATTGGTCCAAAATTCCTAAAGTAAATATGTGTTTCTTTGAAAAAAAATTTATGTTTTCATGATCATCTAAGCTTGATTAAGCTTGCCCCTACTTTAGATTTGTCAAATTTTAAATGTTTATCAAGTTTCTATTAATTTGTATTTGATGAAATTGAGTTTGGTTTTGATGAGAAATTGAAGTATAAGTTTTGAGCATGTTAGGACTAAGTGAGAAGGTAGTGAAAAGTGATGGAATTGATTAGAAATTTAACTACGCTTGATAGTTAATTTTGTGACATTAGGGACTAAGTTGAATAAATTGAATGTTGTTAAGAAATTATGCTAAAGACTAGAAATACATGGTCCCTAATGAAAGAATATGAAATTTGATTTTAATTTGATGTTAAATATTGAAAAATATGAGTATTTCGGATATAGGGAGTAAAATGAATAAAATGCAACCTATGTTTGATCATGTGTTTTTCATTGGGTTGGGTGAAAACTAATATAGTTTCTATGCTTGAATTATCATTTGTAGCTAAAGATGACGCTGGGTTACGTCGTCCCATCTCAAGAGAAAGGAAAGGCAAGAGCCGTAGACGAGTAGCTAATACAATTTGTGCTTCCATGATTTGAATTCTATACATATACATATATTTTCATATGACTTGTTACAAACTAGCTCGATTAAAGTCATGATCTTACTTGTCTATTGAATTTGGTAAGTATTACATGGTTGGTAACTTGTGAAAGATGTGGTGATATTTATGTGATGATATGAAATGATATGCATTGAATTGAATTGGGCATGATATACATGGTATTGTATGAAACTATGATATGTAAACATGAATATATGCGTGTGTATATGTGTGTGAGTGTTTGAAAAATTGGTTACCCTTTTAACGACCTTGAGCAGATTCAGATATATTTGGCATGCCATAAGATTAGATTAGTGTACGGGATTTTACTTCGATTTATACCAATGATGCGCAGAGCGCATATTTTACTTCAGACGTTCTGATGAAGAACTAGGCACATTCATTTACTTTGGTTCATACCGATAAGGCGCAGAGTGCATATTTTACTTTGGACATATCGATGAGGCACTAAGGGCCAAATAGATTGGTGGGATGGTTGTATGAACCATGTATCTGTATTGAGTCCGTGTCTAATTAATAGAGATTATGAAACATATATCATGCCATGTGACATTTGATATAAAATGTTAAGATTGAATACCAATGTTAAAGTAACAAAAAATGGCATGTGAAAGATCATGCAAACCGGTTAAAATGAGCCCTAAGGGCTGATATGGATATAAAACGAATAAATGGATTCGAGATAGGAATGAGAAACTAACTGGAGTTATGATATGTTATAACATATATTTAATTGAGATGTGTAAATTCGAAATTATATAGGGTTTTTCTATATGTTTTTACCATTTTTTTACTTAATTATTATGTTTATCTCCAGTAATTATTATTGAAATAAGTGAATTTTACTTAATTAGTAATTTTAGACATGAAATTATAAAGTATGTGAAATTATGCTTAATTACATGATTTTCAGGCATATTTTATATTAATTAATGTTAATTTATTAATGTGTGTATTTTTCATTATATAGGTAGGCTATGGAGACATGATGTAAATAAATAAAATGTGGCTATGCACAATTTATCCATGTGGACGATAAGACCATGCAATTTGGTCATAGGGATTGACTACTTGGCCCAGTAAAGAAAGGTGATAAAAGGATGGACACGTCTGCTAAGTTTTGGACTGAAGAACTGTTCAACAAGGGAAATTAAAAGCCCAGTTTTGGCACTTGATATTGGCTGCCCAAAAAGTGTTTTTGGGATATTTAAATGAAGGTCATTGAAGTTGGAAAATAATCAAAATTTAGCCTAATAACTTACCTGTTGAAACCGTCCACTACATAGCTATCAGCTTGAAATTCAAATTCAAAATGGAAGACTTGGTCATCCCTTTTCTTTGATACATGGCTGACCACATAAGAGAGGGAAGGAAGATAATTTTAAACTATTTTTAGTAAACTCAAACCCTACTCCTCACTTATAAATACCTTGCCATCCTTCATTTCTAAATCATCCCTCATTCCTCATTTTCTCTACATTTCTCTCACTTTAGTTCTCTCAAATCCTTCTCCCTTTTTCCTTTGCATAGTCGTCCATCCCCTCTCCATCTTTAGCCTCAAAAGTTTTGTCAAAAGCACTATTTAGCTGGCTATCTTCTAAACCCTTAGCAAAAGAAGCTTCAATCAGAACGGAGGAGCGCTTTAGTCAGAATAGATCCGAAAGGCTGCTGAACTGAATAGAGTTTACTCTTTCCTCTTGTTATTTATTTTAAACATATTTGCTTTGAGTTTTATGCTTTTGACATCAACTATGAAGTTTTAAATCCTATTTTCTGGGATAATTATATTAAGTTGATGAGATTTATTTAATTCATGTTAACATGTTTTGTGCCTCAGTCGATTATGTTTTCAATTAATATCATGCTGCATTTCATTCATACATGATTGGGTGCACTCAGATTAGCTGGGTGGTCCTAACCAGACGACGACTAGTAGACGCATAATTGAAAAGTGCAATGTTTAATTTAGGTCATTAAACCAGACTAAGTTAAGTTTCTTAATATCTTTAGTTAGCTCTATTATCTTGCATGGTTTTTAGATTTATATAATTAAACTGTTGCAAACGTAAATGTCCCTGTGACCTTACATAAATGCTAAGAAACCCTTAATCTAATATGATCAGTAAAATGTATATTTAACTAAGTAAAAGATTTGAGAGGACTTAAATTGGTTTCCAAACCCATAAGAGATCGAGTTGTCATGGAAATAATTCCGAACATGTTAGCATGATGAAAGTAAATTGAATTAATTAATATAATTATCCTAACTCGTTTAAAGTTGATTGTTTTTTTATTGCAAAAGCCCTCATTCATACATTCATGTAAAATTGCTTTTAGATTAGAAATTGCATATGGATCACTCATTGCATCTAATTTAATTAAATCATCACCATCCAAATTTATTGAGCTTTTTTATATCAATTTTTTAATTATAATTTTGCAATTGAATTGATTAAGCTTATACAATCCCTGTGGAGACGATAACTCATAATACTTACTTATTACTTGAACGACTATGTACACTTGCGTAAAACACGTTACAATTCGTTACAAGATGTGGTGATAATGTCAAAAGAAATAAGCTATGAGGATATGCACATGAGACATGAAATGCAAATTGATTTAGTTGATAATTGAATCACATATTGATTGTATTGATATATTGTTTTTGTTGGTTATTGATTTATTATGATGAGCTCTATTGCTCAAGGTACATTTTGTTTATTTTCATGCACAAGTGTTGTAGATCTTAAAGCTTCGAAGTGATCAATAACATCCAAATTCTGCTCTCGACTTAGAAAGTTTGTATATGTTTTGGTTAAGTTTTTAGCAAATGGCATGTACTTAAGGTCTTGAGTTGGTTTTAGGTTCATTTTTGGACGTTTTGGGTTCAAATGGTAGAATTATTACATTTTGAAATATGACCATATATACTTGAAATATAACTATGGGTATCGCAATACCATTAACGAGATGAGACAAAAATTGACTGCAGGGGTAGTCCTTATCCTACTTTAACACCAATACAAAATAAACACTAAGGGGCATTTTGGGCACTAAATTTGGGTTGTAATCAGATGTTAAAAGTCACTTTTGGTTGAGAAGAAAGAGAGAGCTTTTAGTTTTAGGATTTCTTTTATCTCTAGCTTAGGATTAGAGTAGTTTTCTTTTCCATAGTTCTAAGGTTTTAGTTAGAGCTTTTTCTAGTTTTTCTTAGTGTTAATGGTAGTTAGTTATCATTGTAGCTAGGATTTATTTGCTTGTTTAATATCTTAAACTTATTGTATTTTCAGTTGAATCTTTAGTTTTAATACAACTTGTAACGCCCTAAATTTTATGTTTCTGTTCCTGCAATTAATGGACACAACTGTGTATCTGCTTCAGTGGTTAAGTGTTCTGGGTGTGTGTTAGAGGCCTAAGTTCAAGCCCTAGCTTTGGCAAATTTTGATTATTTTTGGAATTAAGCCCTATCTCTGTTCAATGGGCTTAAATTAAGTTATGTGTAAAACCATATCAGAATAGGCCTGCTGGTCTAGTGGTTAGGTGGAGTGTGGATTTGCTGGAGGTCGAGTGTTTGAATCTCTACTATAGCAATGGTGTTATTTTTGGCTCATTGACTGAAAGAGTTTTGGTTGAGCATAATCTCTAAGCTGGTTATCTATAGTGGGAAGTGGAGAGAATTTAGGGATTTTCACATCCTATATTTTGTTTTAAAAAAAATATTTTCTTTTTCTTTTTTCCGAAAATTCCCCAAGTTTTGACGTTTCTTTTCTCTCTAGCTTTCTGCCGTTTTTCTTTCTTTTTTTGTCAATCTCTTCTTGGCACCGATTCTGCTTCTTCTTTCTATCTTCTATCAAATTTTGATTCGTGCTTCGTTATTTCGGCGTTTGGTGTGTGTTCGGTAAGTATGGTGAGCACGGTTTGAGTTTGGTTAATAAACTCTTGATTAATGGAGTTTATTTTTGTGTTATGGGGAAATCAAGGGACTGGAGGAGTTCAATTGACGCCCTAATCTTTCATAAATCTCGTTTTTCGTTTTAAGTTGCTGGTGATCTCGAGAGTGCTTTTACGTCAAAAATGAGACCAGGTATGTACCCGAATCGTAAGAAAATGCATTTTCGGCAAAAGTCGAAAACTATTTTGTCGATGCCACACGGCCGTGTAGTAGGCCGTGTGCCATAACACGGGCGTGTGATCGACGAGGCCAGACCATGCGTACAAGACACGGCCGTGTGATGGCCAGGTAGGCCGTGTGCGACACACGGGCTAGACTGATTTGGGCCATGTGGGCTACACGAGCGTGTGGGCCCACACGGGTAGTCCACACAGGCGTGTGGGATTTTGGGCCAGGCCGTGTGATCCACACGGCCAAGGCCAATTTGGGCCGTGTGGGCCACACGGGTGTGTGGGCCCACACGGGCAGGCCACATGGGCGTGTGAGCCCATTTTACTTAAATGTTTTCTAAGGTTGCACGGGTCGCCCAAGTCGACTGTGAACCTACTGTAGGGTTGGTAAGCACTACTTAGACCCCTAAATGTGTGAACTAATTATATGATGTATGTACTGAGCATGATATATATATATATGCATGAATATTGAACTGTATGTGTAACTGGGAATACTGTGATAGCATGTCATTCATTGTATGTTGCATTGCATTGGGTTGGGATGATACTGTTGAAGGAAGTGTACTGAAAGGCTTTTAAGCCTAATATACTGGCAGTTCAGCTGCAAATTACTGTTTATGTGCCGCATTCGGTACCACCTGGAGTGTAGGGATGGGTGGGTTGATTTAATCCCCACATGGAGTGTAGGGTTGGACGGAGATGGTGTGTAGAGGCTGGTTGGGTAGGACTTTGCTATTGAATATTTATGGCGAAATCGACATCTTGTGATGGGCTAAGGCTCTCTTGCATACTTAATTTGTCTTGAGATGGGCTAAGGCCCAAATTCTTGATCTTTGGAAAAGGGCTTAGGCCCAAGCCCATTTTAGGTGTGTAATCGTGCTTTGTTATTGTTTGTTTCTGAGGGATTACACACTGAGTTTACGTAAACTCACCCTTTTGTTTAATGTGCACAGGTAATCCCCAGACTTGACGGTTCGGTGCGGCAGGGGACTTGACGGTGGCCACACGTATTTAAACTGCTTTACTCTCGTTTATGGTTTTATTGATTATGGGATATTTTTATGTAGTTGGACTTTATTGACTGTTTTGCTTTAACTTTGGAAATTTTATTTGCTTTTACGGACTTCCAACTTCAAACTTAACAAAATACGGATTTTTCTAATAACCAAGGTTTCCATAAAATGAACAATTTTACTTAAAACGAATGATTTCTAAAGCTTCCGCAACGAATTGTGTTTTAAAACAATCGACTAGATGAGTAAGCGATTTCTGAAACCAATAAGAGTAATAAACGAACACGGTTTTATCGTAATAAGTTAGTTTTCAAAATTCCATTCCATGTGACATCGCCAGTGTCGAAACCATTTTTTGAAAGCAGGGATCGACTAGGATTTAAAAACGAAAATAAAAATGGGAGTCGCCACCGATCTTTATTAGGTGTGATCGGATCACCTTTGTTTTAATAAAACATTTTGGTTTACTAAAATAGCATTTTTGGTCTACGAAATTCGAGAAAACGGGTTCGGGAGTCGGTTACGTGCGAGGAAGGATTAGCACCCTCGTCACGCCCAAAATTGGTACCAAATCGATTAATTAGTGTCTTAATGTCGAAAGTTGAAAACCGAGAACGAATTTAAAAATACGATTATTTTTTATTAATGTTAATTTTACTAAAAACTTGAATGAGTTGGAACAAACATTAAAGACCATCTCATCTCGAGGCAACGAAATGCCACATCCAGTAAGTTAGGACACGACACTCCGAATCCATGAGAATAAGCCCGCCTTTAAAAGCACATGTATTTTAATTTTAAAATAATACTCGGTTATTTAGATTAAACGAGAAAAACCGAAACCCAGTAAGTTAGGGCACGATCTCTCAAATTTCTAAATATGGAATATTGTCATTTTTTTGAAATTCTTATCTCGAGGTAACAAAATGTCACATCCAATAAGTTAGGGCACAACACTTTGAACTCTCGAGAATAAGCTTTTTATTTTAAACTTGTATTTTTGTTTTAAAAGGATATTCTGTTATTTAGGCTAAACGAGAAAAATCGAAACCCAGTAAGTTAGGGCACGATTTTCTCAAATTTCCAAAACGCGAAATATTATCTTATTTGGAAAAATTTTCGTTTTTTGAATAATAGCGAGTGCAACATGTAGAGGCATACATTTATTTTGTTTGAAATGGAATGAAACGATCTAAGTTGGATAAATATGTTGGGATTTAATTCACAATGCGATGACATGAAACAAAAATATAGTAATGAGCATGGAATAATAATACATAAATAAAATATTACACAAGTGAATGAATATAGTCTAAAATTACAAACAAACGAATCATGGTACACGCAATGGTAATGATCTCACAACATACACCATTTAGCTACTAACATTGATAATCAAAGACTCATGAATTAAAAAATATATATAACAATTTTAAAAATATAGAGCAAACTAAAATAAATAACATGCAAAACAAATTTTAAAATGATAACGAATGGATTTAAAATAAATAATGCGAAAAAAAGAAATTTGGTATCAACAATATACAAAACAATTTAAAAATAGATAAAATGTATAAGAAGATTTTAAAATATATGTGAAGAAAATATTTAAATGAACAATATGTAAAATAGATTAGAATAAATAACAAATAAAGGCATGAAAATGATTTAAAATGAATAACATAATAAATTTTAAAAAATCAGTAACGTACACAAAAGTTTTAGGGAAAAAGTATATAATAGTTTATAATAGTTGACAATTCAAAAAAATATATATAAAAAGAGTTTAAAATGGATAATATATATAAAAGTTTAAGAAATAAATAATATATATAAATTTTAAAACAAGTAATGAATAAAAAGGTTTAAAATAGATAATATAAATGTTTTAAAATAAATAAATGACAAATTTGCGAAAACAAATTGAAATTAAATAAATTTGGAACTAAATCAGAGTAAAAATGAAGTTAAAGGTAAAAACTATAACAAAATAAATAAATGAGGGCTATATTGAAATCAGAATAAGAATTAAGGGCTAAAATTGCAATAAATTAAAATAGAAAGGGCGATTATGGACTAAAATATAACGCGCGCCACATAGGAGGGACTGATCGAGCAATTTAATCATGTTCCTAAAATGCACCGTTTTAGTATGGACTAAAACGAAACAAACGCAGAAACTTCGGGGCAAAATTAAAAAAAATAAAAGAAGGGGTAGGACCCAATCGAGAAAGAGCAAAAAAGCGGAAGGACCATGGGCATAAATAGCCCAGTTTTACCCAAACATGTGGATCCTGCTTATTGGGTCGGGTTCGGGTCGGCCTCCCCAAAACGACGCCGTTTTGGCGCCTGGGGAGGCCAAGTAAAATGGCGCCGTTTTTGCTCTTCTATAAAAGCCCAAATTTTTTTTAAATCTGCATTTCAGCCCCCTTTCTAAAAAAAAGAAATTTGCTCTCCCCCCTTTCTCTCAAAAACCCGATGGCCGGCCATAGCTCCGATCGCCGGACCACCGTGGCGACCGTCGGTCACCGGCGACGGCACCGCTGTACGCGGTGGCCGGAAAGCCTAAAAGGCACTTTTTCGAAGCCCAAACACCTTTTGAGTGTAGATCTAAGACCGAGCACTCCTAAAATGCGGCCAAAATTGGCGGAGCAACAAAGGAGCGGGTGTTCCTTCTTCTTTTCCGACTTGGCCTAGACGGAGAGCGGTCACCGATCGAGGTGAGTTTCCTCCTCTTTCTTTTTGTTTTTCATTTGTAAAAATTTAAAAATAAAATAAATAAATAAATAAATATATAAAAGAGTGACAGTGTATAAAAAAATAAAACTAAAAACGGAAATCACCTAAAATCTGTTCTTTTATTTCTCTTGTTTTCGATGTTCATCAAAAGTTCGTAAAAAATTACAAGAGGTTCATTTCGGTTTTTATAACCGAGTTTAAAGATTCCTATTTGTTTTCTTTTGTTTTGTTTTCTTTGGTTTTTTTGTCGTTTTCTTTTTGTCTTTTCCTTCTTTGTTTTGTTGCGCGCTGGTCTTGGTTTTGCAGGTGACGTCAAAGGCGTGTGGGCAGATGAGCGTCTGCTGCGGCGAGGCGAGGCACTGAGCAGCGATGGCGGTGACGTCGCGAGAGATGGCCAAAGGCGCGACGCTTTAGGTTTTTTTTTACATTTTCTTTTCCTTGTAATGGGCTAGGGTTAGTTTGTTGTTTGGGTTTAGTCTAGGCCGATTTGGGTTTTGGTTTGGGTAGGTAAATGGGTTTTAATTGGGCTCCGGGCTAAATTGAGCTTGTACAGCTGCCCCTCTTTGCTCGTTATCGTGTAACGAAAACAGAGCAAAGACTTTTAAGAAAGACCAATTTTGCCCGGTTTTGTCGAATCTTGACTTCTTTATGCTTCTTTTCTTCAAGTAGCCTCCTTCCATTCTGCCTCATCTTCAGGCGTGTAGGAATTGGTGCTTTGATCCACTCGAATGTAATTTCAGGGAGAAGAGATTTGTAGCTTCGATCAACTCTACTGAAACTTTAAGAAAATAAAAACTGGTAATTTCAACCTGCTCCGCTGTATCTTCAAGGAGACGAGGTTGGTAGCTTAAATATACTCCGCTGCTTCATGGAGATAAGATTCGTCGTTTTTTTATCTGCTCCACTACTGTTTAGGGAGACAAGATCTGTAATCTTCAGTCTACTCCACTACCGCTTCAGGGAGATAAGGCTAGTGGCTTAAATCTACTCCATCGCTTCATAGAGATAAGATTCACCGTCTTCGATCTGCTCCACTACTGCTTAAAGAGACAAGATTTGCCGTTCAATCTTGGTCCACTATTGCTTAGGGTGACGAGATCTGTAATCTTCGATCCGCTTTGCTCAGGAAGGCAAGATCTGCTATCTTCAATCTGCTCCACTGCAAACTTAGGGATTCCAGACTGGTATCCTCGATCCGCTTCGCTCAGGAAGGCAAGATCTGCTATCTTCAATCTGCTCCACTGCAAACTCAGAGATGCCAGACTAGTATCTACGACCCACTTCACTCAAGAAGGAAAGATTTGCTATCTTCAATCTGCTCCACTGCAAACTCAGGGATGCGGTGGTATCTTGATCCCGCTTCGCTCGGGAAGGCAAGATCTCGCTATCTTCAATCTACTCCATTGCAAACTTAGGGATGCGATGGTATCTTCGATCCGCTTCACTCGGGAAGGCAAGATCTCGCTATCTTCAATCTGCTCCATTGCAAACTCGGGGATGCGGTGGTATCTTCGATCCGCTTCGCTCGGGAAGGCAAGATCTACTATCTTGATGCTCGCTCCACTGCGGACTCGAGAGATGCTGGGTGGTATCTTCGATCCGCTTCGCTCGGGAAGGCAAGATCTGCTATCTTGATGCGCTCCACTACAAACTCAGGGATGCCAAACTGGTATCTTCGATCCGCTTCGCTCGGGAAGGTAAGATCTGCTATCTTGATGCTGCTCCCTTCGCAAACTCGGGGATGCGGTGGTATCTTCGATCCGCCGCTCGGGAAGGCAAGATCTGCTATCTTCAATCTGCTCCACTGTAAACTCAGGGATGCCAGATTGGTATCTTCGATCCGCTTTGCTCAGGAAGGCAAGATCTGCTATCTTCAATCTGCTCCACTGCAAACTCAGGGATGCCAGGCTGGTATCTTCGATCCGCTTCGCTCAGGAAGGCAAGATCTGCTATCTTCGGTCTGCTCCACTACAAACTCAGGGATGCCAGACTGGTATCTTCGATCCGCTTCGCTCAGGAAGGCAAGATTTGCTATCTTCAATCTACTCCACTGCAAACTCGGGGATGCGGTGGTATCTTGATCCGCCAGCTCGGGAAGGCAAGATCTGCTATCTTGATGCGCTCCACCGCAAACTCGGGGATGCGGATGGTATCTTCGATCCGCTTACCGCTCGGGAAGGCAAGATCTCGCTATCTTGGCCCGCTCCACTACAAACTCGAGAGATGCGGTGGTATCTTCGATCCGCTTCGCTCAGGAAGGCAAGATCTGCTATCTTTAATCTACTCCACTGCAAACTCAGGGATGCCAAACTGGTATCTTCGATCCGCTTCGCTCAGGAAGGCAAGATCTGTGAATTCCCCGATGTTGCGACACCGTCCTCTGGGGGACTTGTCCTGTAAAATTAGTTTTATGTGTTTATGCTTATGCAAAATGGTTAGGATGCAATGATCAGAATGAATCTAATGCTCCTAACTAAATGTATTATGGACGACATTCGCATGAATGTCGAATGTCATGAGAATGATTTTCTTTTAAAATGATTAGGATGCAATGATCAGAATGAATCGAATGCTCCTAACTAAATGTGTCTTGAATGATGATGTATGAATGTAAAATGAAATAATCCCTTTTTGATGCTTAGGGTTGTCACTGCTCGTCGTCCATCAGAGTTTTATTGCTGATGTATTACGCTGCTATCTCGCTCGGCTGGTACCTTTGCCAAAAAAACTCAAAGAAACAATCATATTTTGCTCAAATGACTTGCCCCAATGTGACTTAAAGGTCCATTCTATGGTACCTATGGGACTTTAAGGCTTATACCATCTTCAGGACCTCTTACTGCAATTCAGGGGTACAGGATCTGAACCCTTTCCCATCAATTTGGTCTGTTACCATTCCCCGGATGCCATAGCCAGATATATATGTTTGATGAATGCAAAATATCATTTTCCTCTAGAGAATGATCCCTTCTTCGCTTGGGTTGGCATTGCTCGTTTTCCGTCAAGATTCTATCACCAACGTAATATCTTACTTTTTTGTTTAATCATTAGTTTTGACAGAAACTCCGAGGAGATAGTCTCAATTTAGACTCTTTCTTCTCAAATATCTTCACCCCTAAGCTTAGCGAGCTCTAAATAATAGACTTGTGTCAAGTTCTCGTATCATTTAGAAACTTCCAAAGTAATATGCGAAACTCCTTTTATGAAAGTGTTATTAGTCCACTAATCATTATTTCAATGCAAAATACTTGAAAAAGATCATAATGATGGACGAAACGAAAATTTATTGAGAGCAAAGCTCGAAATGAATAAATTAATCAAGATATCAACTTTTGAAAAATCACAATATGAGAATGAATTAATCAAGATAACAAATGAAATTTATTGGGAGCGTATCTTGAAAAGAATAAAATAATCAAAATAGCAAATTCAATTTGGGTAAGATGAAAACTAGGTGCCCTAGATATCGCAGCGTGAGCTTCTCTGTTCAAACTTCTTGAGGACCATTTTAAGCTCAATATGTGTTTAGGGCATCTAGAGTACTCTGTTGATGCCCCAAAACGTAACATCTCTTATTTTTATTAATTCGGAGAAAGCGAGACTACCGCATGCCCCATTTTTATTAAAATTTGAATTACCCTTTACAGGTTTTCAATTCAAAACCCTTTTGGTCTCAAGGTGCCCTTTTCGGGTTTTCACCTTGGCCTCTCCTTTTCCTTTTCTTTTCTTTTATCATATTTTCCTTTTCTTTCCTCTTTTTTTTTTTTTGAAATGAAATATTTCTTGATTTGGACTCATAGGATTAGGCAAGTCCTAGTTATCCCTCTCAGTCAAAATCAACGCCTTTCTAGAGAAGGCCTTCTTTACACCATACGATCATTCCCAGTTTGGCATCCATTTTTCTCAGAAATCCTTTTGTATTGGAAGGATCCTTTTCAAAACTAGGTATCCTTCATGGAATTCTTTAGGGCGAACCTTCTTGTTATAAGCCTGCATCATTCACTTTCGGTACAATTGACTATGAGGATGGCCTGTAGCCTCTCTTCTTTGATCATGTTTAGCTAATCATATTGAGATTTGATCCATTCTGCTTCATCCGACTTCTAACTCTGATAAAATTCAGAGAGAAGGAATCTTGACTTTCATGGGCAAAATTGTCTCTATTCAATGCATTGCCCCGATGAGGGTCCTAACAGACGTTCGACAAGCACAGATGCCAATCTTCATGAGTCTCAATCTTTTTCCCGGTGACCCTTTTTTTTTGGTATAGCTGACGCAATCCCTTTCCGTGGTGGACCGGCAGTACCCGAACTTCATGATTTGCCTGGCCATTGTAAAGCCATTAGCATGTGTTCCTATTCTAAGATTTCTTTAGCCTATACAATCAGGCGAAAACATCTTTGAATTCTTGGAATAACTCAATGACGTCTTGCTTTGTCTCTGCAGCGATGCAGGCTCCGATCTTCACCTCTTTCTCTTCTCCTAGGCTTATAATGACGCTTTGTAAGGTAGGATCTATTTTTCATCTCGTTCTACCATCCTTAACAAATCAGGAGATAGGTTACAATCTTTATCGTCTCCAAAGTCCTAAGATTCCTCTAGACACATATCTTGCTCAAAAGTATATTCTAAGTCAGTAGCAGCGTCGCTCATGTCATTGATATCTAGGGACCCATTGTGGGTACGAAGGTAAATTCCAGAGAATAAATGATTCCTAGAATGATTATTTGTATGGCATGATCATGAATAAAGAATGAAAGAATATTTGAATAGAAATCCAAAGTACAAAAGAATCTATAAATAGAAAGCATGGAAAAATATTTGCGCAAAAAGATACATTTTATTGAAATAGAGATTCTGGACGCAAGCCTATTTCACAAAAGGACTCTTATTGCCTTTAGGCTTAAAGCAACAAGCGTGTTCTGAACATTACTCTGAGTAAGCTTTAAAAATACATGAATCTCTTCCACAATCCTATTGTTTAAAACACTCCCAAACATGCAAGGGCTTGGAAACTTTTATTCCTCAGTTCACTCTTCAGGCACGTCATTAATGTTCAAATTCCCCAGTATCAGGTTTTGCACTGGAGCCCTGAGCTTGATGTACTCCTGATCTCATGCCCCCATTCATCATGGCACTCACAATATTTATCCCTTTAACAGCATGGTTGGGTAACGGATTTTCTGCACCAGAGGGATCATCGAATTTTATAACTCCTATTTTGATGAATCTTTCAACCAGCTTCTTGAAAGCAAGGCAATTTTCTATTAAATGTCCTGTAATCCCGGTATGGTACTCACATTGAGCATTTGAGTCATACCATTTAGGGTATATGGGTTGCATTGGTTTTGGGTAGTAAGGAGACACCACATGCACATCAAATAGATTTTGATAGAGCTCCTTGTATGTCATCGGGATGGGTGTGAACTGGAGTTTTTTCGAGTTTGATTTTGGGTTGGGCTCTTGTCTTGGGGAGACCTGATAACTGGTAACTGCCTTCTTTGGCTGGTTTACTATAAACGACTTCGAATGGCCCTCGTTATACCCACTCGTATTATTCACATCCTTGTCTTTCCTTTTCGGGGCCTTTGAAGCCCACTATCCCTTTTCCTTTGTTTCGGCTAAGCCATGTACCACAGGATTGACTCGATCATTCCCCGAATTAAAACCTGAACCCATTGGGAACTTCAACAATGCCGAGGTATTAGTCTGATATCGGGGTTTGATAATGACGGGTACCCCTTGCGAATACGCGTCTGGTTGGGCTGGGACACTTATTGGAGTAAAATATGAGGAATAGATAAGGTCCTCATTATCCCTCCCATTGTTGACCACCGGGCTTTTCCTTTCTTCAAGCCTTTCGGCTAGTAACTGGGTTAATTGGCTCATCACATTCATTTGATCTCGCATATCCTGTTGGATTTCGGCCAATTGCTCCTGCATCTGTATTTGCCTTTGCTCTAATCTCTCCAACCTTCATTCCATGTTTTCCAGGTTAACTGAAATAATTTTACCTAATTAGGGTCCTTTTTTGAAAATCTAATGCAAATGATGCAATGCAATGCAGATGCATGGGATGAATGCAACAAAAAGAAAGGCGCTGATTCTGAATTCAATTCCATTAGAACAACTTTTCTAGAAAACAAATTTCTTTACATAAAACGGATTACATATGCGGCTTTTCCCTCGCACTCCCGGTGAAGACATCGATCTTCTCCTTCATATCCGAATGCTATGGTCGAATCTTGCTAATTTTCCCAAAGATGTCTCTATTTTGATCCGTGTCGCGACCCATTGCTCACTTATCCCCGCAATGCTCATTAACTCCTTTTAAAAGAGTTGAGACGTGACGGCTCTCGAATGATCCTTGTTGGCTTGAATCCTCGGGCAATGAAGCAAAGTCTTATTTTCCTCCGCGGACTATCAGTCTTCTTTTATTGTGTTTACTTGGACCCTATTTGGACGGCCGTACCATATTCCACCATATCAAGAAGTTCATTTTGAATGTGTATAGACCAAGAAAGGAGAGGTTCGGATCGAGATCGAGGCAAAGATAAAGTGCTCGATTGACTGACCGTTGCGATAGTTCAACGTCCGAGGTAAGTTCGGACATAATACTAACATCTAGTTATGTTAAACGCTATGAAATGAATGTTATAATGATATTGAAATGTGGATGCTATGTGAGAGTTGAGTTTGAGTTATGTGACACTAAGTGTGCGTATTCAGAAACGTGTTCGAGATGATCAGCACTGTGTGTGTGAAATAATATAAGCTTCAACTTTGTGGTTGACACTGTGTGTGCGATACCGATTGAAGAGTGGTTGGATATAATGCACTAAGTGTGTGATGATAATTAAGCTTCGGCTAAATATTGGGGCACTAAGTGTGCGATTGAATCGAAGAAAGGATGATAGTTGATGGGAATGAAATAGTGAGTATTGAATAGCATATGTAATCGTCAACTAAGTGTTGGCTAAGGTACGCTCGAAACCTATGTGGTTGATGAAATTATGAATGTGTGAATGGAAGAGTTAATTGAACATAATAGTTGAATGGTATGATATATGTGATTGTAAATTAATCTATGTGATGGTATGTTTTGGTATAATGTATTATGTTATGAACTTACTAAGCTTTGGAAAGCTTACTGTGTGATTTGTTTCTCTGCTTTGCAGTGTCAGTAAAGCTAGCTTGGATACGAGGATCGTCAGCATTCTCTATCACACTATCGGCAATCTATTTTGGTACTTTTGGGAAAGATGTACATAGTTGAAATATGGCATGTATAGGCTAGTTTTGTAAGACATGTTTGAGATGTGTAAATAGCCATGTGATGTGGCTAGATAAATGTTGGTAAAATGCATGTGTGACTTTGATATATGGTGCATATTTTGGTATAGCTTGTGAGTGAAGAAAATGTCTTATGAATGGTAATCTTAGTGATGGTATGATGCTAGTATGATTTAGTGAATTTGGGGATGAATCATGATTGATATTGAATGTATTTAAGTTGAGTAATTTAGTTTCTAAGTTGATATGTTAGAAATGAGATGAGATGATATGAGATGATATGTTGATCATTTGACAAGAAAATTTGTTGCCAATTTGTGTGTGGAAGTATGCTTAAATGTGCTTGTAGGTTTGACCCTTGTGTGGGTGGTAAATTGGTCTTGTAAATGGCCTATAATGTCACACGGTTGTGGCACACGGGCGTTCCTAGTGACCGTGGGGCTAAGTCAGTAGCTAGCCTAATAGCAAACAGCCAAGACACACGGGCGTGTCTAGTAGCCGTGTGAGAAAGTCAGTATATGGCCTAAGAGTACACGACCTTAGCACACGAATGCTGGGTGGCCGTGGGTGTAAAGTCAGATTCGACCACGGCCAAGGCACACGGGCGTGCTTGGTGGCCGTGGATGTGAGGTCAGATTCGACCATGGCCAAGGTACACGGGTGTGCTTGGTGGCTGTGGAGCAAAGTCAGTTTCGACCACGGGGAGGACACACGGGTGTGTCTAGCAGCCGTGGGAGGCACACGGCCTGCTTGCACGGGCGTGTAACCCCTGTATCTTTGAATAGTTTTAAATTTTCAAGAATATTTGTATGTGTTTCGGTTTAGTCCCGACCCTGTTTCTAAGCATGCTTAGGGTCTCGATGACCTACTTAAGGGACACTATGATTGAAATAGATGAACGGTTGTATGAAATTTTCTGTAAATGTTTTCGATCTGTCCGATAACGCCTTTAACCCTAGTTCGACAATGGATACGGGTTAGGGGTGTTACATTTTATTGGTATTAGAGCTACGGTTTAGTCGATTCTTAGACTAACGTAGCGCGTGCGAGTCTAGCTATACATGCCATATATGAAATTGCGATATTGTGATGAATTCTGACAGATATAATTGTGTTTTCGTATAGTAATAGATCCCGATCGAGCAGTTGTTGATGATGTAGAGAGTAACGCGCCTGCTCCCGCTCAAGGGACAGCGCCGGCCACATCTCGGCTGAATGATAGTAGTGAAGGAGGAGAGGCTAAACAAGCCTTCTTTCGTATGATGAGTGAGTGGTTTTCAGAGTTCGTTCGAACGAATCCGGCTGCTCCATAACCTCCACCCCCACAAGTACCTGATGTGCCATAAGTGATAGATCCGATTCGATTGAATAAACCTCCTGTGGATAAGATCCGAAAGTATGGGGCCGAAGAGTTCAGGGCTACATCTGATGATGATACTGAGCGAGCCGGGTTTTGGCTCGAGAATACAATCTGAGTATTCGATGAAATATCGTTGACACCTGATGAATGTATAAAATGTGCAGTTTCGTTGTTGAGGGATACTGCGTATAATTGGTAGAAAACATTGATTTCAGTGGTTTCGAGAGAGAGAATCACTTGGGACTTCTTTCAAATTGAGTTCAGAAAGAAGTATATCGACCAACGCTTCATTGATCGTAAACGTAAAAAGTTTTTTTAGAGTGAAAGCAGGCCGTTTATCGCGATTCGAGAAATCTGAGCGAAAATTTTCGAGATCGAGCCAAGTATGCACGGAATGTGTTTCGACCGAAGTCACCATGTGTAAACGTTTCATAGAAGGATTGAACGAGGATATTAAGTTATTGGTTGGGATACTTGATATAAATGAATTTGTTGTGTTAGTTGAAAGAGCTTGTAAAGCCAAGGAGCTCAGTAAAGAAAAGAAGAAAGCTGATTCTGAAGCTCGTGATGAAAGAAAAAGATCGATGAATAAGTTTTCTCAACCCTCGACAAAGAGATTTAGAGATGCAAGCAATCATTCAAATGCTTCGTTTGGACATCCAAGTAGAGATCGTTCGAGGCAAAGTGCTAGTCCACGAACTCAAGCTCCGATTGAATCAAGTGTTGACAACATTAAGAGTAACAAACCTGAGTGCAGATAGTGTAGAAGACGACATGTGGGAGAATGCTGGGGCAAGTACAATAATAGAGTTTGTTATAAATGTGGATCTCGAGATCATTTTATTCGAGATTGCCCAAAGATGGTTGAAGAGGAAAATGTTCAGAATGAAAGACTGAGTAATGTGACGGCTAGAGGTAGACCGCCCAGAAACACCAGAAATGTGAGTGAAAGCCAAAGGGGGACTATTGACATAGCTGTGAGGTCAGAGGCGAGAGCACCTGCCCGAGCTTATGCTATACGTGCACGAGAGAAAGCATCATCTCCAGACGTCATCACCGGTACTTTCACTTTATTTGATATTGATGTCATTGCATTGATAGATCCAGGATCTACTCATTCATATGTGTGTGTGTGAATCTAGTATCAAGTAAGACTCTACCTGTTGAGTCTACTGAATTTGTGATTAGAGTATCGAATCCTTTAGGCAAGTGTGTTTTGGTGGATAAGGTGTGCAAGAATTGTCCATTGATGTTTCGGGATGTTTATTTTCCGGTTAATTTGATGTTACTACCATTCGATGAGTTTGACATAATTCTGGGTATGGATTGGCTTACTCTGCATAATGCCATCGTGAATTGTAAAAGGAAGAGTATTGAGTTGAAAAGTCAGAATGGTGAGCTAGTTCGAATAGAATCCAATGATATGAAAGGATTACCAGCTGTTGTATCCGCGATGAAAGCTATGAACTATGTAAGAAAGGGTTGTGAAGCTTATTTGGCATACGTGATTGATACAAAAGTGTCGGAAAAGAAAGTTGAATCTGTGCCTGTAGTATGCGAGTTTCCAGATGTGTTTCCTGAAGAATTACCGGGATTACCTCTGATTCGGGAAGTCGAATTTGGTATTAAATTAGTACCGAGGACCACTCCCATTTCGATAGCCCCGTATAGAATGGCACCAACAGAATTGAAAGTGTTAAAGTCTCAGTTGTAGGAGTTGGTCGTGGAGGATTTGCACGACCGAAGTTTCTCACCCGGGAGCTCCTGTGTTATTCGTGAAAAAGAAAGATGGAACTATGAGAATGTGTATTGATTATCGATAGTTGAACAAAGTAACGATAAAGAACAAATATCCGTTGCCTCGTATTGATGATTTGTTTGATCAGCTGAGAGGAGCTACAGTGTTTTCAAAGATAGATTTGAGATCAGGTTACTATCGGTTAAGAGTTAAAGAATTCGATGTGCCAAAAAGCGCTTTTGAGCGAGGTACGGACATTACGAATTCTTAGTGATGCCTTTCGGACTAACAAATGCTCCTGCAGTGTTTATGGATCTGATGAATCGGATATTTAGATCGTATTTGGATCGCTTTGTAGTGGTATTCATTGATGATATTTTGATCTATTCGTGTGATGAGACGCAGCATGTCGAGCATTTGAGAATCGTGCTACAAACTCGTGTGAGAAACAGATTGTATGCTAAGTTTAGTAAATGTGAATTTTGGTTGCGTGAAGTTGGTTTTCTGGGGCATATTGTGTCAGCTGCCCGGATACGAGTTGATCCTAGTAAAATCTCTGCTATATTAGAATGGAAGCCTCTGAGAAATGTGTCTGAAGTTCGTAGTTTTTTGGGACTAGCGGCATATTATAGACGGTTTGTGAAAGGCTTCTCGATGATTGTGACTCTGTTGACGAAGTTGCTACAAAAAGATGTTAAATTTGAATAGTCAGAAAAGTGCCATTAGAGTTTTGAGCAATTGAAAGTGTTGTTGACAGAAGCACCAGTGTTAGTTCAACCAGAATCGGGAAAAGAATTCATAGTTTACAGTGATGCATCGTTGAATGGTTTGGGTGTGTCTTTGATACAAGAAGGCAAAGTTATTGATTATGCTTGAGGCGGCTAAAGCCGCATGAAAAGAATTACCCGACGCACGACCTTAAATTGGCCGCGATTGTGTTCGCATTAAAAATATGGCGTCATTATTTATTTGGTGAGAAGTGTCATATCTTTACTGATCACAAGAGTTTGAAGTACTTGATGACTCGGAAAGAATTGAATTTGCGATGAGCAAGATGATTAGAGTTGTTGAAAGATTACGAACTTGTGATAGATTACCACCGAGTAAAGCTAATGTTGTAGCCGATGCTTTGAGCCGAAAGTCCATATGTGCTTTGCGAGCAATGAATGCTCGAGAAAGATGCGTGTGATGATAGTACGATTATGGCCGAGTTGAAAATAAAGCGATATTTGTACATCGATTTGTGATGCTCGAAAAGTGATGTTGAAATGATGGTTAAACGAACTCAATGTGAATCGAATCTTGAATCGAATTTCGAGTTGATAGTGAAGATTGTTTGAGATTTAGAGACCGGATTTGTATTCCAGAAATTGAGTTGATTTCGATGATTTTGATGAAGCTCACAATAGTCATTTGGTTGTACATTCGGGAAGTACGAAAATGTATAATGATCTCAAGCGGTTCTATTGGTGGCATGGTATGAAAAGGGATATTTCGACTTTGTGTCGAAGTGTTTAGTTTGTCGCCAAGTTAATTTGAACATCAAGTTCCGTCCGGTTTGTTACAACCGGTTATGATTTCTCGAGTGGAAATGGGAGAGAATTACGATGGACTTTGTGTCGGGTTTGCCTTATCTCCGAGCAAGAAAGATGCAATCACGGGTGATAGTGGATAGATTGACGAAAATCGCCCCATTTCGTTCGGTGAGAACTCGATTATTCTTTAGATAAGTTAATTTGAATTGTATATTGCCGAGATAGTGAGATTGCACGGAGTACCACTATCTATAGTGTCTGACAGAGATCCAAGGTTTACCTCTCGATTTTGGAAGAAATTGCAGGATGCGTTAGGCACAAAATTACATTTTAGTACTACGTTTCATCCACAAACGGATGGTCAGTCCGAGCGAATCATTCAGATTCTTGAAGATATGTTGAGATGTTGTATACTTGAGTTTGAGACTACGTGGGAAAAACATTTATCGTTGATTGAATTCGCGTACAACAACCGTTTTTAATCTAGTATTAAAATGGCACCATATGAGGCTTTCTACGGTCGAAAGTGTCGAACTCCATTGTATTGGTCTGAGCTGAGTGAGAATAAGATTCACGGGGTTGATCTTATAAAAGAGACTGAGCAGAAAGTGAAAGTAATTCGTGGCAGTTTGAAAGCGGCCTCAGATCGTCAGAAGTCTTATGCAGATTTGAAACGAAAAGATATTGAATTTGAGGTGGGTGATAAAGTGTTTTTGAAAGTATCTCCGTGGAAGAAGATACTTTGATTTGGCCGGAAGGGTAAGCTGAGTCCGAGGTTCATTAGACCGTATGAGATTATTAAACGAGTTGGCCCGGTTGCTTATAGATTGATGTTGCCACCTGAGTTAGAAAAGATTCATAACGTGTTTCATGTGTCAATGCTTTTGACTGGTCTGATCGAACCGTCTCATGTGATTGCTCTCACGAAGTTGAGATTCATCGGACTTATCGTATAGTGAGGAACCGATCCAAATTTTGGCACAAGAGACCAAAGAGTTGAGAAATAAGAAAATCTCTTTAGTGAAAGTATTGTGGCACAAGCACGGAATTGAAGAGGCTACGTGGGAGCCTGAGAATGTTATGAGAGAGCAATATCCACAGCTATTTACCGGTAAGATTTTCGGGGACGAAAATCCTTAAAGAGGGGAGAGTTGTAACAACCCGAAGTAGACCCTAGTCAGAATAGTGGTTTCGAGACCACAAATCTGAGGTCGAAATAATATTTTAATATTATTTTAGGTGTTGATTATATGTGTTATAACCTGTGTGAAAATTCTGTGTGATAATTTTATCAACTGTGTGTCAAATTGTGAGAAAGGACTTAATCGCATAAAAAGTAAAAGCTGTGTGCTGATTGTTTAAATGTCTATTTGTTATGGCTTTCTAAATGAGGAGTCCTTATGAGGTTAATAAACCATTTGTTAGTTAGTGGAAGATGATAGCATGGTTTTAGTGTTATTATTAATGTTTACTAAGGGCAATTATGGAAATGAACTATTAAAATGATAATTTAATGAAACAAAAGCATGAAAGTGATCATCTTTTGTTCATCTTGGTGCCGAAAATAGCAAAGAAAATAAAAGAAAAAGAACACTAGGGTTCGGCTAGTTTGAAGCTTGATTAAGGTATGTTTTGACTTTGGTTTTTGATGATTTTTATGTTTTTGAGATTGTTGCTTAGTCTACTATCAAGCCCATGTTGTAATTTGAAGAATTGATGATGTTTATGAGATGTGCCATTGATGAAATGGTGAGCTTTGTGATGAATATTGGTGTTAAATGGAAGATATGTGTTTAATGAACATGTTTTGTTCTTGGATTTTTGGTGAATTTAGCTAATTAGGGCTAAATTGTGAAAATGATAAGTTGAAGGACTAAAATGTGAAATAAATGAAATGCGTGGGCTTGAATGAACTCAAGGAAAATTCGGCTAGGCTTGTGTGAAAAGAAATTGTGTGAATTTGATGATTTTGTGAAATAGGGACTAAAGTGTCGAAATGTAAAAATGTGAGGGCTATTTTGTAAAATGCCCTAAATATGTGTGTTTGGACTAAAATGAATGATTTGGTGATTGAATGGATTGAATTTGAATGTGTATAGACCAAGAAAGGAGAGGTTCGGATCGAGATCGAGGCAAAGATAAAGTGCTCGATTGACCGATCGTTGCGATAGTTCAACGTCCGAGGTAAGTTCGGACATAATACTAACATCGTTAAATGCTATGAAATGAATGTTATAATGATATTGAAATGTGGATGCTATGTGAGAGTTGAGTTTGAGTTATGTGGCACTAAGTGTGCGTATTCGGAAACATGTTCGAGATGATCAGCACTGTGTGTGCGAAATAATATAAGCTTCGACTTTGTGGTTGGCACTGTGTGTGTGATACCGATTGAAGAGTGGTTGGATATAATGCACTATGTGTGTGATGATAATTAAGCTTCAGCTAAATATCGGGGCACTAAATGTGCGATTGAATCGAAGAAAGGATGATAGTTGATGGGAATGAAATAGTGAGTATTGAATAACATATGTAATCGTCAACTAAGTGTTGGCTAAGGTACGCTCGAAACCTATGTGGTTGATGAAATTATGAATGTGTGAATAGAAGAGTTAATTGAACATAGTATTTGAATGGTATGATATATGTGATTGTAAATTAATCTATGTGATCGTATGTTTTGGTATAATGTATTATGTTATGAACTTACTAAGCTTTGGAAAAAGCTTCATTGTGTGATTTGTTTCTCGCGCTGCGGTGTCGAAGAAAGCTAGCTCGGATACGGGGATCGTCAGCATTCTCTATCACACTATCGGCAATCTATTTTGGTACTTTTGGGAAAGATGTACATAGTTGAAATATGGCATGTATAGGCTAGTTTTGTAAGACATGTTTGAGATGTGTAAATAGCCATGTGATGTGGCTAGATAAATGTTGGTAAAATGCATGTGTGACTTTGATATATGGTGCATATTTTGGTATAGCTTGTGAGTGAAGAAAATGTCTTATGAATGGTAATCTTAGTGATGGTATGATGCTAGTATTATTTAGTGAATTTGGGGATGAATCATGATTGATATTGAATGTATTTAAGTTGAGTAATTTAGTTTCTAAGTTGATATGTTAGAAATGAGATGATATGTTGATCATTTGACATGAAAATTGGTTGCCAATTTGTGTGTGGAAGTATGCTTAAATGTGCTTGTAGGTTTGACCCTTGTGTGGGTGGTAAATTGGTCTTGCAAATGGCCTATAATGTCACACGGTTGTGGCACACGGGCGTGCCTAGTGACCGTGGGGCTAAGTCAGTAGCTAGCCTAATAGCACACGGCCAAGACACACGGGCGTGTCTAGTAGCCGTGTGAGAAAGTCAGTATATGGCCTAAGAGTACACGGCCTTAGCACACGGGTGCTGGGTGGCCGTGGGTGTAAAGTCAGATTCGACCACGGCCAAGGCACACGGGCATGCTTGGTGGCCGTGGCTGTGAGGCCAGATTCGACCACGGCCAAGGTACACGGGCGTGCTTGGTGGCTGTGGAGCAAAGTCAGTTTCGACCACGGGGAGGACACACGGGTGTGTCCAGCAGCCGTGGGAGCCACACGGCCTGCTTGCACGGGCGTGTAACCCCTGTATCTTCGAATAGTTTTAAAATTTCAAGAATATTTGTAAGTGTTTCGGTTTAGTCCCAACCCTGTTTCTAAGCACGCTTAGGGTCTCGATGACCTACTTAAGGGACACTATGATTGAAATAGATGAACGGTTGTATGAAATTTTCTGTAAATGTTTCCGATCTGTCCGGTAACGCCTTTAACCCTAGTCCGGCGACGGATACGGGTTAGGGGTGTTACATGATTTTCTCGAATTTCCAAAACGCGAAATATTGCCTTATTTGGAAAAATTTTCGTTTTTTGAATAATAGCGAGTGTAACATGTAGAGGCATACATTTATTTTGTTTGAAATGGAATGAAACGATATAAGTTGGATAAATATGTTGGGATTTAATTCACAATGCGATGACATGAAACAAAAATATAGTAATGAGCATGGAATAATAATACATAAATAAAATATTACACAAGTGAATGACGATAATCTAAAATTACAAACAAACGAATCATGGTACACGCAATGGCAATGATCTCACAACATACACCATTTAGCTACTAACATTGATAATCAAAGACTCATGAATTAAACAATATATATAACAATTTTAAAAATATAGAGCAAATTAAAATAAATAACATGCAAAAGAAATTTTAAAATGATAACGAATGGATTTAAAATAAATAATGCGAAAAAAAGAAATTTGGTATCAACAATATACAAAACAATTTAAAAATAGATAAAATGTATAAGAAGATTTTAAAATATACGTGAAGAAAATATATAAATGAACAATATGTAAAATAGATTAGAATAAATAACAAATAAAGGCATGAAAATGATTTAAAATGAATAACATAATAAATTTTAAAAAATCAGTAATGTACACAAAAGTTTTAGGGAAAAAGTATATAATAGTTTATAATAGTTGACAATTCAAAAAAATATATATAAAAAGAGTTTAAAATGGATAATATATATAAAAGTTTAAAAAATAAATAATATATATATATATATAAATTTTAAAACAAGTAATGAATAAAAAGGTTTAAAATAGATAATATAAAAGTTTTAAAATAAATAAATGACAAATTTGCGAAAATAAATTGAAATTAAACAAATTTGGAACTAAATCAAAGTAAAAATGAAGTTAAAGGTAAAAAATTATAACAAAATAAATAAATGAGGGCTATATTGAAATCATAATAAGAATTAAGGGCTAAAATTGCAATAAATTAAAATAGAAAGGGCGATTAGGGACTAAAATATAACGCGCGCCACATAGGAAGGACTGACCGAGCAATTTAATCCTATTCCTAAAATGCACCGTTTTAGTATGGACTAAAACGAAACAAATGTAACGGCCCGATTACGACCCTAATCGGAATGGTGGTTTCGGGACCACGAATCTGAATTAAAAAGGAATATATATATATATGTGTGTGTGTATTTGTGTGAATTTATTTATTTTCATGTTAAATAAATATATTTGAGTATGTGCTCGTATTTGTAATTTTAAAATTTTAGTTGGAGGAAATAATCTAAGAGAAAGGATTATTTTGCAAAGGTGAATAAATGTAGTTTTAAATTAGTGGGGTAGCTATATTAAATTGTCTTTCTTATGGTGAGGATTTAAATTGCAAATATCCACTTAGTCATAAGAGTGGACGGCATTATGCTCTACTAAGTGATTTATTTAATTGTTTATTTTGGTTTAGTGGGAATATGAATATGATATAATAATAAGACCACCATTGCATGCTCATCTTTTAATTTTTTCCTCACTGAAACTACTAGAAAGAAGAAGAAATTTGGTTCTTGCATATTCGGTCTTCCCAAGCAAAATTTGGTATGTGTTGTTTAGATTTCTTTTATAATTTTTGTATCTTCGAGATGGTTGTTTGGAAATTTTTGTTTTGGTTGTGTTTCTCATGAGATACCATTGATGAGAAATTGAGGTTTTTATTGATTATTAGTGAAATATAGATGATAGATTGGTAAGTTTTGTTCTTACATTTTTTATGAAATTGAGTAGGTTTGATTTTATAGTTAAAATAATTAGTTGAGAGAATAAACGTTAAAATAAACAATTTGTATGAATTCACGTAGGCAAGATATACATTCGGCTTTAAAGGATGTTAATTCAATTTTAAGTAATTTGTGAGTATTATGTTAGGGACTAAAGTGAGTAGATTATAAAAGTAAGGGGTAAATTGGGAAATTGGTATTATGTGTCTATGAATCAAATTGATTGAGTATGAATTTGAATGAGTTTGAATTTGAATTATTTAGATCAAGAGCAAAAGGAAACCGGGTTGGATCGGGGAAAAGCTAAATTAAATGAATAGCCGAGAAGCGTAATTTGTCAACTGTCAGGTAAGATTTTTAAGCATTTAAATTAAACCGAATGTCTTATTATCTACGTGTGTATCAATATAAATGTAGATATAGATAAGCATGGAGAATGTCAAATTGCCGAATGTGATGGTAAATTGGAATTACAAAATGGATGGATGTGTTTTCTTATAGACTTTGGATGTGAGATTGTGAAATAAATATTGATTGTTGCTGATGCATAAGGTTTGAGGGGTATTAAAGTATGATATTAACGTATCCATAATAATTCAGTTCCTTGATAGGGATTTGGCCGAATGTAGTATACTATTGAATTTGAAATATATATTTGAGTTGTGAATATATGTACGTGTATAATTGCAATGCGATGGATTTGATATTGGTTGTTCTTATAAATGCAAAAAGGGGTACTACGCGAATGAATTAATATCCGGGCACTAAGTGTGCGAAACCGATTAAAGTTGCACTAAGTGTGCGTAAATGATAAGTAACGGCACTTAGTGTGCGATACGTTACTGAGAAAATTGCACTAAGTGTGCGTAAATGATAAATAGTAACGCACTTAGTGTGCGATACGTTCTATCGAGAAAATTGCACTAAGTGTGCTTAAATGATAAGTAACGGCACTTAGTGTGCGATACGTTACTGAGAAATTTTATTATGTTAATATGTAGATTACAAGGTTCGTTAAATGACAAAATTTTCTAATATTATTATGTATGCGGGAGGGATCGAATGAAGTATCAAATATTATACCCGAATGATTTACCTATGAAAGGTATGTTAATGGAAGGTATGTGATATATATATATATATACATTACCTTAAAGTTGATGGTTACTTGAAATATTGTATAAGATTCGGTACATATAGATTGTATATGCGAAATTTCTATTATGTGGTGGTAATACGTGGGGATATGTATATGTATAATTGTGATGTAATGAAATATTTCTTTTATAAACGTTGTTTTGAATTTATTCTTGAATAAGTGATCCTTCGGCTATGGTAAGGCAAAATGGTTTAATCATGATATTTGGAGTAGTTTATTTACTTATAAATTGCTTAAATCTTACTAAGCTTGGAAGCTTACTTTAAATGTGGTTGCTTATGTGTTGTAGATCTCATTTAGGTGCTCATCTTGTGCTTGAGATCCATATTCGAAGTTCATCACACTATCAACAAAGCTTTGGTACCATTTTTGTTTATAAGTTAAAGTCTATGGCATGTATGAGCTAGCTTTTGTTTGAATACTTTTGAGGTTGTAATTCCAAGCCATGCGAAAATGGCTAACTATAATGTTTAAGTTGATGCAATTATTAAACCGTATTATATATATATGAGATGTGCATAGTATGTCTTTCAAATATTTGGTGATTTGGCTATGGATTTAGCATGTTTCGAAGGCAAGAAGTCTTTATTTTTGTATGAGTTATGCTTGAAAGATGGTTGATGATATGACATTGAGATGTGGTTTGGTTAATTGATGAAATGCAAATTTATTAAGTACTAAGCAATCAAAAATGAATGATCATTTCGGTCATGTGATACAAGTTCAAGAGAGAGATATATTTTACTTTATGATTTTTGCTAAAAGGTATGAAAGAGTCGTGTATTTTCGGTTTGCACCAAGGGTACAAGGAATATGTAATTTTTCTTGTCTAAATTATAAGTATTAAAAAATTTATTTCATGAGAAAAATTTGAACCATTTGTGCATGATATTAATTTTTTGTAAAATGTTTATGACAGAATTGTGGCAAGTGATTTATAAACATTCGGTCTTAGTAATGCATGAATTGAGATCCGTTTTATTTTGTGAATGATTTATAAGTACTTGGTAAAAGGGGAATGAATTGAGGTAATGGTATAATTTTGACGTTCGTGTATCTTAGTATTAGTTATTTATATATGGTTATTGACTTTTATTGAGTAATGTAATGTCTATAGCCTAATCCGGCGACGGGTGTAGGTTAAGGGTGTTACAACAAACGCAGAAACTTCGGGACGAAATTAAAAAAAATAAAAGAAGGGGTAGGACCCAATCGAGAAAGAGCAAAAAAGCGGAAGGACCATGGGCTTAAATAGCCCATTTTTACCCGAACACGCGGATACTGGCTTATTGGGTCAGGTTCGGGTCGGCCTCCCCAAAACGATGCCGTTTTGGCGCCTGGGGAGGCCAAGTAAAACGGTGCCGTTTCTGCTCTTCTATAAAAGCCCAAAATTTTTTAAATCTGCATTTCAGCCCCCTTTCTAAAAAAAAAGAAATTTGCTCTCCCCTCTTTCTCTCAAAAACCCGATGGCCGGACATAGCTCCGATCGTCGGACCACCGCGGTGGCCGTCGATCACCGGCGACGGCGCCGCCGTACGCGGTGGCCGAAAAGCATAAAAGGCACTTTTTCGAAGCCCAAACACCTTTTGAGTGTAGATCTAAGACCGAGCACTCCTAAAATGCGGCCAAAATTGGCGGAGCATGTAGCACCCCAAACCCGGCCTAGACGTTATGACCGGATCTGCTTTGTTACATAGAAGGGTTGTTTAAAAACTTGCGCGTTTGTTAAAAAGTTCGTATTCCTTTTTGAAAACTTGAGCTTTGTTGTTTGAGAAAAATCAAATTTGTTTTGTGGTTTTTTTTTTTTTTGTAAAAACATTGTTGTTGTTATCATTGTTATTATACCCAAAAACTCGTTTAAAACAGAAATCAATTTCAGTGAATTACAAAAATGTGATATATTTGAAAATAGTAGGTGTCGATTTAGGAAAACTACGTATTTATAAATTTAGCAGTTATCAAGGAAAACTTAAAAGAAAATAAACCAACGGCCTTATTACAGAATATTAACCCAAATCAATAATTAAACTAAAATAAAGCAAAACGTAAATTTACTAAGTTCACGAGAATAATTCCCAGTGTATGGCCACCACAGAGTCCTCCATAGCTCCAAATCCACTAACGCTGGGGATCACCTGCAAGGTTGAAACAACGGGGTGAGTTACAAGAACTCAGTGTGCAATCCCGATTCCAGTCACAGTCATGGTCTCAGTCTGGGCCTAAGCCCCATACAGTATCAGTTTGGGCCCACGGCCCCAAAATCATGGTAATGCAAACAGAAAATGCAGCCCCCAACCTAATAGTCCATCCGCTACACTCCACCCGTACCATCCCTACACTCCATGTGGGGACCAAGTCAACCCACCCAACCCTACACTCCAAAAATGCAGCAAAGCTGCCAGTATCAGTATATGTGGCTGAGCCACTGAAATCAGTATATTGTGGCATAGCCACCAGTACATCACTTCCTCCATCATTATAACCCATCCCAATGCAACATGTCATGGCATAATATTTCAGTGTATGCAAAATGTATCATCATGGCAATTAATCAAGTTATACGCAATCATACCAAATCTGCCCCTAAGATATAACAGTAATTTTACCCAACGAGGGTATCTCAGTAATTTACCCACCGAGGGTATTTCAGTAATTTACCCAACGAGGATATTTTAGTAATGTATCAATTTACGGCTTTTCAATAGCTTACTGTCGCCCCGAACGACACGGTACCCTTATTGGGTCTCTACGGGACTATTGGGCCTAAATTCCATTTTAGGCCCAAACGGGCCCATACGCTCGTGTGGCCCCTTTCGCATGATTCCGAGCTAAGAATCGCAAATTTTGCATTTAGACTTATCATTTAACGGTTTTTTAACAGTTTTGCCCAAGTGGGCCGGAAAGCCCATTGGGTCCATTTAGCCCGTTTCAGGTCGGTTAGGCCCGTTACAGCCTCAGTATCGCGAGAGTGCTTGTGACACCCTCGTGACTTAACGTCACGATTAGTATCTCGATTTATCACTACGAGCACTCGCACGCTCGAGTGGTCACAATTGCCGGCTTTTCGGCTTTTGGCCGTTTCACAGAACACCACAGGCAATCATCAAAGTGGGTGTGAGATTACACACCTGTTTTACGATTTGCGATACTGGCACTATTCCAGAATACCAACAACCCAAGAACTCCACTGTAAGGAACAAGTGTTCAGTTGGCCCTCAGATTAAGTTCGTCGAGACCCTAGCCGTGTTTGGCACGAGAAACAGATGTTAGTACCCCTTAATCATGCCCACGAAAGGACCCAAACAGCCCTTCGGTTTGAGTAAGGACCAACCGAATAATAAAGCCCCAACCCCTAAGTTCGGCCATAAAACTAGTTACCAACCCACTTCCCAAAAACCAAAGGCTAGAAGATAGATGAAAGTGTCTGCTAACACTCTGACAGATTCGGCCTTAGACAAAAGAAACAGGGTGAAGATTTTGGCTTTTAGCAAAGGAACATGAAGTGAAAAGAAACAAGAATCTAGCAGAAGAGTAATACTAACCTTAAATCAAAGATGAGCCAAATGGGAAGAAAAGATTTGGCCTTAGCAACAGTATAAGATAACTCAGGGTTCGGCTATGGAGGATATATCAAAATGAAAACTACACAATTAATACAAGTCGAAGTGGTAGATGTAGGAAAAGGTTCGGCTAAAGGAAGGAAAGGGTTAGAAAAGAGTTCGGCCACAAGTGTTTGGCAACCACAAATGAAAGAAAAGTGTTTGAAATAGAAAAGAGAAGAAGTCACTTGAGAGATTGGGGTCTCAGCCAAGAAAGAGTTGAAGCCAAAGATCCAAAATGCACTAGCCAAAAAGAAAAACAATGCCAAAAGTCCCTAGAGAGTTTCGGCACACACAAAAAAAAGATTTCGGTTTTCTCTCTTTGCTCCCTACCCAAAGCCGAATTTGCCTACCAAAAACAACTCTTAGCCGAAATTCACCTCCCACAAGCTCCCATATTCGGCCAACCACCCCCACACTCTCAAATCCCTTGATTCTCTCCTCAATGTCCTCCACAATTCACTCTCCATCACCTATTCAAACATTTTGACCAATTCCTCTCTCTCTCCTGCAGAGTTTGGTCTCCACTCAGCTACCTCCCTTTCCTGAGCATAAAATAAAACTCCCTTTTTGCAGCATGTGGGATTCGAACCCTCCTCCCCCCCCCCCATGCTTTCCTTGTGACGCCACCCACTAGGCCACCCTGCTTCTTGTGTTAACAAGATACAACCAATTAAACTTAAGTCCTACCTCCACTAGCTCACCCCACTAAAGTGCCCAAAAACCAAAATTTTACCAGGGCTCCCACACGACCCCAGGCCTTCCTAGGGCCCCTAAACACCCTTAAACATCACATAGAACCAGCATAACATGCAATTACACAAATATGACCAACCCCTAATTTTTGGGATGTTACAGAGCAACAAAAGAACGGGTGTTCCTTCTCCTTTTCCGACTTGGCCTAGAAGGAGAGCGGTCACCGATCGAGGTGAGTTTCCTCCCCTTTTTTTTGTTTTTCGTTTGTAAAAATTTTAAAAAAATAAAAAAAATAAAAAAATAAATTAAAGAGTGACAGTGTATAAAAAAATAAAACAAAAAACGAAAATCACCTAAAATCTGTTCCTTTATTTCTCTTGTTTTCGATGTTCGTCAAAAGTTCGTAAAAAATTACAAGAGGTTCATTTCGGTTTTTATAACCGAGTTTAAAGATTCCTATTTGTTTTCTTTTGTTTTATTTTCTTTGGTTTTTTTGTCTTTTTCTTTTTGTGTTTTCCTTCTTTGTTTTGTTGCGCGCTGGTCTTGGTTTTGCAGGTGACGTCAAAGGCGTGTGGGCAGATGAGCGTCGCGTGCGTGCGGAAAGAGAGGCACATACTGATGAGTGGGGTGACATGCAAAGATGGCTGGCAAAGTTGCTTTTTTTTTTTTTTTTTTACATTTTCTTTTCCTTGTAATGGGCTAGGGTTAGTTTGTTGTTTGGGTTTAGTCTGGGCTGATTTGGGTTTTGGTTTGGGTAGGTAAATGGGTTTTAATTGGGCTCCGGGCTAAATTGGACTTGTACAGCCAGATTCAACCATAACGTCTAGGTAGGGCTTGGAGTGTTACACAACTCAATTTCCTTTTAGTTCCATCATTGAAAATATGGTTTTTAAGTGTTCTTTTACATTTCCTTTGCTGCCATTTTCATTGCTTTCAAGCTTTTCCAAGAAAAGCCCAAGTTTTTCCTATTTTTTATTAAGTTTACCATTTATGCATATTTTGTGTGATTATCGAGTTTTTGTTTGATTGAATCTAGTTATGGGTAACTAAGTTTGAAGTGAGAGGTTGATGGAGATGTTAGCTAGTCAATTTTTGGGTAGAGACTAAATTGCAGAAATTGAACAAAATTAAACAAACTTCAAAACTTAGGATTAGTGCCCCTAAGAGAAATTTTAGATAAGTGAGACCGAGATGAGATCTTATCGAGCGCCAATTTGATGGTCCCGGGTTAGTTTGGTGAGGTCGAGAGATAAATCGAACTACTTTGTCTAATTTGGTAAAATTGAGGCCAAGAGGTAAAATTGAGTCACTTTAGAAGTTTAAGTAATTTAGTTCCCTAATTCGAAGATTAACTAACAACATGGGCGTCAACCAACCACTGTTTGTTATTAATTAGTTAATTTGATAGTTCTGTCTGTTTCACGATTTGGTCGTTTTTAGTGATTAATTAGCAAATTAGTGTAATTAATCTCAAATTATGGTCTACCGTAATATAATACTTAATGAGTAGTTAGCTAGACTCCTTAATTGCATGTTAATTATGTAAGGATCACTTAATCACTGACTCTTTTTGGTTTGATCCTTGGAATACTCGTGTGTTCCGTTGTAACTCTAAAAATATTACAACGAACATGTTACACTTGCAGATACCGCTTTATTATTTGATTGTTTTAGTGTTGATTCCGTACCTCGGTGTTCGCATGCCGGTGGCACGAGCGGCCAACATGTTCAGACAATCACACATATGCCTCTATCTTTTTGGAAGTCATCTGCTCAATACTCAAGACAATTTATCTCCCAATTGGACTTGATAGACAACATAATTGTAACACCCCATACCCGACTTAATCACCGGGTTCGAGCTACAAGATGTCACATTTGTTGTTTAAGCAAATACGATCAATTACATTCAATTTTTACCATTAAACATTTATTTATGAGTATTATAAGCATAAGGTGCAATATACAATAATTTTTGGGTCTTATTCGAGCTTACGAAAGCTCTAATGCTAACCCGAGGTCGAAATAGGACCAAATTTTAAAGATTTCAAAATCTCGAGTTGATGTTGCAAATTCGAGGGTTCCTCGTCGTGACACAACTCACTGATTAGGTCTCATCTCGTAACAGCAAGCATCCGACATCGTGACATAATTGTCTATTTCTAAATTGTGCAATTTGGCTCCAACAAGCTTCACCTACAAAACAATTTCACCTCAAACATTTCCTATTTCAGCCAAATATGCATGATCAATAGCTCAATTCCATACAAATACTACCTTAATCACTAATGTACTAATACCATACAATTATTTCATCAATACCATACAAGTTATAAACAAAATTCATAGTATAAGTCATTCAAAGCATTTGGTAGGAATATACATATTCGATTTGACCTTTCAACATATTATGCCTTTAAAGCCTTAGCATACTCAAATTTATAATTCAACTATGTGACCAATTCCAAAAACAATAATTCTAAATTTACAAGTAAACATGATCACTTATTGTGCCAAAATCGACTCAACTTAGGTACATGTCGCATTTTAAAAAATGAAACTATACTAACATTACTGAGTTGGGGATCACCTCCTGGATATTAGAACTACTTCTCACAATCTCGAGATGCACCTATTCCTGCGCACAGAGAAAACAAACCGTACATTGAGTGATAAAGCTCAATGGTATTTCCATGATTTAAGTCCTTATAAAACTAGTTTACACCAATTTCTTACATTCAATTTAAGTTCAAATCATAGCTATTTCTCATACAAGTTCATGTCAAAACTTCCATTACTATATAAACATTTATATAGTCATTCTTACATACTAATTCACTATGTATGCACCTAACTGACCTTTTCTCATTCATTTCACATAGTATTTATTTAATTCATATTGTCATATACTCAATTTCATAACAACAATTCAACCATTTCTGAGCCTATTGGCTCATAATTACTCAATCGCCCCCAAGGCTCGTTTTCGACTCATTTCGCATAATTTTCCGCTGGCAGTCATAGATTACATATCAATTGCATTCCATTTCATATACTCTATATACAAATCATGTTTTATAACTTTGTTAACTAGACACAGACTTAGAACAGATACACGAATTTGTCACCCCGGGTTACCCAATAACGACGACTCTGAAGATGTACATACTACCACCTCGGGTTACCCGGCAACAATAGTTTTCACAATCTAATTATCCTGCCATCCTAGGTTGCCTGACAATGATGACTCTATATGTACAACCTACCACCCTGGGTTTCCCGGCAACGATGATTTTCAATCAATATCCTGACCCTATAGCATGTCAACTATATCCAAAATAACTTGAACAAGTAATATGGTAATCAATTTTCCAATTTCGTTATATATTTTGATACATGATTCATCATTTTCAATTCATCAATATTTCATCATATCATATAACATGCTTTAGCTCAATTTCACATAAAATAACATATATCAATTCATTCATGCAATTTCTATTCTGTTTAATTTAGTCCACTATCTCGATATTCAATCTCAAACATAACAATTCACTTGAAATAATCATTATCAACTCACCTCAATGTCATATTATGCAAATGTCACAAATATAAAATAATTAAATTGATCTCGAATCATAGAAATACAAACTGAAAGTTTGCGTCACTCGTCATTGGCTCTCGCCTTTCTTTTCCCTCTTGACGACTCATCGACGTCTTTAGCTATGAATAAAAATGCAACAATGACACAATATCAAATTCCATCCAAATCACTTCAAATACAAAGCTAAACATATTTTTGAATGTATTCAATTTAGTCTCTAAATCCGAGACAAGCATAACTTTAAATATAGAGTTTTGGATTAAAATCCAATTTCACATATATTCATTAGGAACCTTCTACTTCCTATTCCTACCACAATTTGATAATAATTTTTCATTTTATTCAATTTGGCCCATAATGTACAAAACTACCAATTAAGCTTTACAATTTAGTCATTTTCATAAGCTAAGCTTAATTTCTATCATTTCACACCTAATTCATCCTATTCTCAATAATGAAAACTTATCAAAACTTCATCAATTGAAAAAATTGATACATGGTCAAGCTAAATCAAGCTCCCATGATCATAACTTAGTAAAAATCAAAGAAAATGGCTTAAGGACCTTACTTGATTAATGACCGAATGTACAAACCAAGTTGAAGGTTTCTTCTTTCTTTTACAGTAGAGGACGGTGGAGAAATGAGATCTTTCTCCACCAAATTTTCTTTTATACATGGATTAATAATTAGTTAAACTTAGTTAATTAATTTAATCAAAGTTTTATTACATTAATCATTCATTAATTTTAATTCTAATCACTATCATCTTCCACTAAATTTTACTTAAAGTTGGTTTATTTACAATTTTAGTCTATTGGTTAATTGCTATCTAAGTTCCCAAGCCTTTTCCTAATTAAAAACCTATAGCGGTTGGACTTTCACAATTTAGTCCATGGAGGCCTTAATTAACCACTTTTTCGACTAAATTACTTAACTGAATTTCAATTAATCTATATAATAACTCTATAAATATCCCTTTGAAAATATCTCTATTTAATATTTACAAACTTGATTTACGAAAATGGGGTTCCGAAACCGCATTTCTCGACACCACTAGAAACCAAGTTGTTAAAATAATAGTCCCTTTAATCAATTTTCTCAATTTTGATTCTTTAGATTATGGACCATTTAGATTACCTACGAATATAAGTTTTCTTCTCACATCATGATTCAACCATATGATGCAACTTAATTTTAGTTAAATATTAGGTAATCAGTGAGTCAATATTTATTTATACATTTTGCTTTTCATGCAATAAAAACCATCGAGGACTAATATAAAAAAAATAATTTTAACAATGGAACTTTATTAACTAATATATTCAAAAAATTACAAGCATTAATGATGAAAAAACTACACTAAGTGCACCAAATCCCAATAAGAAGAACATTCCCCATGCGTTTTCTTTCCCTTCACATTCGGCTAAGTAAGAAAAAAAGAGATGAAATTGTTATTTCCTCCAATTATTTAAATATCATATAGATTTGGTAAATATTTCCATCTAAATTACTTTATAAGCATTTCCTATTAGAGTAATGGATGAATTAGAGAAAGAAGTAAAGGGAAAAGTTATTCTTTGAGTCTTGAATTATTAAGCTAGAGAAAGGTGAGAGTTTTTGTCAATTTTTCATTTTCATGTTTAAGATCATACGTTTTGGAGTAGCAATATGTGTTATGTGTATTGTTTTAAGGTTAATTGTGTATATGTGTGTATTTTATGAAGAGAAAACAATATAAAAAGGAACTGAAAGCAAAAGAAAAGAGAATGTGCTTGATTGAAGATAAGAATAAAGGTTTGGTGTCATTTTGGGAACCTAAAGTTGCAAGTGCTCAATGAATTTCCTTTATCCCATGTTTTGCTTGATTATGTTTGGTAGGGGAATTGGATATATGCACTTACGATCTTTTTATACTCATTTTAGCTTACTTTTGAGTGAAATCGGGTCGTTTTAGGAGTAAGTCATGTTTTAGGTAATTTGTAAGAATGTTTTTGTTTTTGTTTTAGTATCATTTTTACTATTTTTATAATTGTTTAAAGTTTTGTTTATAAAAGATGCTTAATGAGTGTTTGACAATTCGAAGGTGAAAAGAAGGCTAAGTGCTTCGAGGCTTGAAGGTTGTGCAAATAGAGACTTATGCCACAACATTGTAACACTTCAAACCCGTCCTAAACGTTATGGCTAAATCTCGAAAGTTACATTAAAGCCATTGAAAAACATTTACTTGTTGAAAGTAACTAGGTTTTAGTTGTTTTTACGAAAACTTTAAAATTTAAATACTGAGTGATTTTGTTTTTGAAAAATACTTATTATAACACGAACATTTAAAAAAATAGTATGTTATTGTAACGTCACTTTAAGTTATTAAACCAAGGAATTTGCAATTTAAATATTTCTTAAAAATGATTTTGGGTAAAAACCTTTTGCAGCGGACTTTAAAAAATACTTAGAAAAATCAAAAAATTATAATCATGTTTAAAACCAATTAAAATCATAAATAATTTAAATAAACTCAATAATTTAAAGTATTTGAAATCCCATCAAGCATGCATGCATAGCAGTTTAAAGTTGTAAAATAAAAAAACAACCTAATAAAAATGTCTAATGTCCAAAGTCCAAAATAACATATCAATAGTTTATAAACTCATTAAAATCCATCCAAGAGGCTCAACCGAATCCAAGCCCTAAGTCCGAGTATTACCTGAAAGGTTATGAAACTAAATGAGTGAGCTTTTAAAGCCCAGTGTGAGTCTTTTAACAAATAAAAATCAATAAACATATAATCATCATACAAAATAATCAATTCTCTTTATGCACATGATCATGGCAATGCGATTTTTATAAAACAGTTATGCAAATTTATTTTAAACATCCTACCCATCACCGCTACACTCCAAAATTGAGTTCTCCAGAACTCGTCCATCCAAACACTCCAATCTGTGGACAAGCCACGATGAATGGACAAGCTACCGATGTCTGGTCAAGCCACGATGTCTGAGATAAAGCGTATCGAGCACTTCTCCTTACACATGTCCCACCCCATGCATGTAATATGACCACAATAAACATATTTTCACTTTGTTACAGAATTTCAGTTTTAGGCATGTGCATCATGATCATCCAATTGTTTAAATAGTATCACATAGGGATATTTTAACATGCAATTTACACATTATCTCGATGTATCAAAACATCACTTTTTAACAGTCATATACAACATTTATGCCATAACGTCAAATGACATGAGAATGAGAACAACATGCTTTTCAAATCAATAATAAACATAACCACACAACATGCTTTCACAAAATAGTTGGTTCGGAAACACTTACTCGTATAGTCTATTTTGACGGATTTAATCTCCCATTTTAGAATACTTAAAGTATTCATACAAAACATAGATCAAGAAATAATATTTTATTTTAGCATTTTAACAATATATATAACTTATATCAAGTTAGACCCACACTTGATAGTAGATCCGATGCGAAACACCACTCTAATGAACGCCCACACCCAAATCTTAACCAATAGAGTACCAATCTATTATAAAAGTGACTTTCTATTAAAATTTGTCTTTTACACACTTGTTTTATTACTCACTTAAAACAAATCATCCGTTTAGGACATACTCCAATAAATAATCATTCGTACGATGGTTTTGTTCCCAAAATAGGAGCTTTCCAGAATGGTATCAATCGACCTTTATTTCGATTGAATAGAGAGGTTTGATAGATCATCAGGATCTTGCGTTGGAGGGGAAGTCGAATCTATAAAAATTGATCACTTGAAATAGAGAGTCAAAAGTATAATATTTAAATAAATTAATTTAAAACTAATGGAGATAGTGGTTTAAGATTTTTGATTACTAAAGAGGATGACAGAAATCAGAAAATGGTGAAGAAAAAGGAAAGATCACCAAAATCGGTGGAGGCGTGGTGGCGACAGTTCGGTGAGAACTTAACGGAGAAGGAAGAGAGAAGGGGGTTGCGACATTAGAGGAAAGAAAGAGAGAATGAAAAGGGAAAAATAAATAGAGAAGAAGAAGAAGATAGAAAATGGGAGTTATTTTCGATGGTAGTGCACAGTAGTGGTGGCCACGGTGGTGCTAGAGCAGCAGTGGAAAAACACAAATGAGAGGATCGGCGATAAATGGGAGATCCAGTAGTGGTTCGGTTGGCAAGCGAGTGGTGGAGGAGAAGAGGAAAAATAATGAAATAGGTGGTGGTAGATGGCTAAAGTAAAAGAAAAATGAAGAAAAAATAGGAGAAGCCGAGGAGGGGGATGGCAATAGGGAGAGGAGTGTAATGAAAAATGATTCAAAACATGTTACTCACTTGTCTAGGTGTAATGAATATGCACACATGGTAAAGATGATGAAAAAGGTATATTAAGGGGACAATGGTGTAAAAAGGGGAGTAAAAAGGGGATCATGTTTGTAAACATATGACATTTTAACTTGTTAAGAAAGGAAAGAAATCCTCCCATGCAAGGAAACAAGTGGACGAAAAAGGGGGTATTGATCATTCAAATTTGGTAGAAAAATAAATAAAAATATGGAGAGTGTGGAAACTTAAACCTAGGACCCTTAAAAATTTATTAAAGCTCTTAACCACTTAACTACTCACTAGCTTGTTCACAAACTACAACATTTATTTTAAAACATGGTATGATCTTTGCTAAGGTTTGAAGCAAAATTGCACCACATAGAAAATAATGTGAGGGAAGGGATTCGAAGACATATCATTAAGGACATCTCCACCACTACTTTATCATTAAAGAAAATTCAGGCATGACCACTCTCAGTTCATTAACCCAATTTCTACTAACCCAGTTTTTGGGATGTGACAGACATGATACTGCTGGGCACCACGACATGGAATATTGATCAAGCATGAAGTGGCATTTGTTAAAGGTTGCGACTAAGTCACTATTTAGAACTGAGTGACCAAAAGTGCCATGCAACACCGTAACGTTGAGAACATGAGAGCATGATATGGATTGATTGAGTAATGAAAAGCATTTAAGTCAGTGAGTAATGTTGCAACGTGGATTTGCTGAAAGCCACGACATTGTTCCTTGAAGTCATGGCATGAACACCTTAAGGCCACAATGTGAAAGCTTTGCATTGGCCTGGGAGAAGTTTGTTCGCGACATCATGGTGCTGCAAGCCTTGATGCTGCGTCATCGCTGTGAATCAGAGCTTTAAAATTTATAAAAAGAATGATCGAACCTGGAAACTAACTCTGACAATGATTGAGGCAAGTGCACCTATCGAACAGTAGTATAGCTTAGGCAAGACCGGATTATCGAACCCAAAGGAACTAAAAGTACTAATACTAACTTTCTTTTTATTATCTAGCCTAAAAATAAAGAGAGATTGTTTATCTAGTCTAAATTAATTAACTACTAAACTAAAGACTCTAAGACAAAGAAGAATGAATTTGGAAAATAACTTGGGAAAAACTCAGTTGATTTAGATGATACCGTAGGAAGAATCCACCTAGACTTCACTTGTTATCTAACACTGAACCATACGATTTATTCACTTAGTTTGATTCGTAAGACTCCCTAACGTATATTAAACCCTCTCTCGAGGCGAATAACGTCTAACCCTAGGTTAATTAGTGGAACTCTCGTTCTCTTATAATAACCCCCTAGAATAGCAGTAAATCGATCTATGGATTCCCATATTAGGTTTCACCCTAATCCGGCAAAATCTCGTCACCCTATCTCTAGGCGTGCGATCAACTCCGCTTAATTATGTTGGATCTACTCTTAGGCAGGGTCTATTCCTCTTCCACCTAAGCACATTAAATTTGGATTAAGCTCACATAATTAAGAACAAACTAAGTATTTATTATATAATTGAGAAAACAATAACAAGATTCATCATAGGTTTCATCTCCTCTGTATCTCTGAAGGGTTTAGTTCATAACAATAAAGGAAAACATCTCAAGAGAAAAGATAAAACAAAACATAAGAAATCAGTAAAACCCCTGAAGGAATTGAAGGAGAGATCCTCTGTCTTGAGTATAATTCGCTTCTTGAGATGGATCAACTGGCTATCCTCGAGTGAATCCCCACAAATCGCCTTCTGCGGCCTAGCACACGGCGCCCTAGACGATGGTTTTGGGCTCCCCTCGAAAGAGGGTTTCTGTCGAACTCCCCGAATAAGTTGCCCCCTAGGGTGTTTATATAGGCTTTGAGATGTGTTACTTGGCCTCCAAGTATCCTAATTTGAGTGCAATTCCTATTTGGGGGTTTAATTAGACTTTGTAGTGTGTTTCTTTGCCTCCAAGCATCCAAATCTGAGTGAAATTGCTCTTTCCAACGACAGAGACACGGCCATGGCACACGCCCGTGTGGATCGTGGCCAGGCCGTGCTCGGACTTCTTTAATGAGGCACGACCGTGTGAATCGAGGGAAGATCGTGTTCTAGATGATCAGTGAGGCACGGCCGTGTGGGCTAAGGTCCAGGTCGTGTCGATTTTGTCTTTGGCCCATTTTGGTCCATTTTGAGCCCGTTCCCCGTTCTTTTTATCCTTGGTTGCTTTCCTGGGTATAAGACATGAAAAGAAAGGATTAAGAGCACCTTTTTACATAAATCAAGGGATAATTCATCCAAAAGCATACTAAATGTGGGCCTAAAATATGTTACTATTTCGGTTTATCAAATACCCCCACACTTAAGCTTTTGCTTGTCCTCAAGCAAAATTCTCAACTTACAATTAAAACAAACTTCCTATAATTCATAATAGTCATTGATAGTGTCTCATCGTAATTCAGGGATAATTTATACATGGATAATTCAACTCAAAGTGTCCTAAAAATTTAAACACTATAAGCCTTATATTTTGTAGCACAAAACATAGGTGTTTCCCTTCATCTAAATAATTACCTCTGATTCGAAATTGTCAAGGATTGACATCCTCACTAAAGATTCACTCAAATCACTCAAAGTGTTTAAGGTTCAAAATTTAGGCACTCAAAAGTCAAACATGAAGAGTTAATCCCATAGGCTTGCACGAAAATCAAATCTCCACCACTAAAATATGAGATGAAACACAAATCAAAAGGTCTTTGTTAGGGTTGTAACGGGGCTAGGGTTAAGGTGTGGATAAAGGCTGAATTAAAAGGTTATAATCGAGATTGAATTGACAAATTACCTAACTAAGAACTAATGAACTAATAATAATAATTACATCAATTGAAAACTAATAATACTAATAATACAAGCTTCTTCTTCGATATTTGGAATTTAAATAAATGTATAAGCTTGTTTAATCAAATAACTAATAATGAATATACTTCATTTTTTTAAGAACAAACTAAATACATAATAAAGGATAAATTACTAAAATAAAAATATAGTTAGGCTATTAATCAGATCAAATCTTGATATAGGGGTAGTTAGAAAGAATAGTGATAACAATTACAAAGGGTTTTGGGTTAATATTAGTGGGTGAGTCAATAAATAGGGTTGTTAGGATCAAAGGGGTTCACTAGGGGTTAATTTGTGAAGGTAGGCTTTTAATGGAGTTAGTGGGTTAAAACCTAGGTGCCTTCATCATCTCTGTATATCAAATCAAAGGTGTGGTCTCGATATGTATAATCAATGCAAGTTCTAGAATAACAAATCAATGTTGACACACTCATAATCAATAAAGTGAGCAAGAAAAAGAATTTATGCTCTATAAGGCTCAAAATCTCACAAAAATTATGGGTGATTTGATGTCAACCTCGTAAATTTCAAACTTCAAAGTAATATTTAAATTCAGGTAGACATCCTAAAAATTTTTAATTCTTGAAAAATAGACTTATCATGCTTGATTCTCTAGTATTCTTAGAATTTAATCATCAATGCACAATTATCAATGACTTAATCTAAAACAAATCAATAAAAATCATAAATCATCAAAAATTTCATCCTAATTAGTAATATGAGGAAATTACTTTCAAAACAAGACTAAATTCAGGATTTTGAGAACAATGCAAAAGTTTGGTACCTAATTTTAGAAATTTGAGAGTAATGAAAAAAAAAAGTTAGGCACATTTTTAGGTTGTTCACCCCCCCACACTTAAGATGTACATTGCCCTCAATGTACAAAGATAGATAATATAAATGTAATGTTCAGATCAGAAGATATGGGGATAAGTAAAACTCCCTGAATTATGGATGAAAGCCTTGAGTTGGCAGTGGTCGTGGTGAAAGGTAAGTTGGAGGGCAGGTCTGGATGACGATCCTGCGCTAGATGAAGAAATTGGGTAGCTCATGCAGGATTAGCCAGGATATACTAATAATAATTAAAATTATACTAATTCAATAATTAAAGAAAAGAAAGCTAAAGTGGAGAAAAATAAAGATGAAACGAAAACTAAAGGGAAAGAAAAATGGACTATGGAGTCCTTATTATTGGGTGTGATTTCTAAGGCTGTGGATATGGTGGTGGTTGTGGCGTGATTCCCTAGCAGCCTTTAGAACCTGACACTAAGAAGTTAAAATAAAATAAACTAATTTAAGCAGAAGAGAAGTACAGATAAGGAAATTTAAGCAAAAGAGAAAAACGAATTAAAAACTAGATAGCCTCAAATATCCTTGGCTTGTCGTGAGAATGAAAGTTTAGGCATGAACTTATGTAGATTGGTCTCCTTTGAGGAGATTGTGCTTGATTCCTTCCGCTTCTTTGGCATGGTTCTAGCGTAGCTCAAGTGTGATAGAGGCTTTGTTTCTAAGGAAAGTAGAGAGATTTTTAAAAGAAAAAGAAGATGGAAGAAGGTGGGGTGAAGGGGGAGGGGAGGGGTGGGTTAAATAGATTTTCAAACCTGGTACCATCCCACGCCCGTGCTCCTTGGGCGTGTCGATTCACACGGCCGCATCGCACGGCCGTGTGTCTAGGTGTGTTGGTTACCCCACGCTCGTGTCTAGCCTGTGTTTGACAAGTCAGTATGTTGGCACAGTTTTAAGGCACGGGCGTGTTCTGCCCGTGGTTGGAAAGTCAGTAGCTTCACACGGTCATGGGGGCCGTGCCCCTTTGTCGGTGCCTGTGGTGTAGTGGTTGGATCCGTGACGTCAAAAAATGGTTGGAACTGATTTGCACGGCCTCTGCTATGTCAGTACGGGGATTCTTATGGTCCACACGGCCACGACCGTGTGTAGGGCCGTGTGGCTTAGAAATCTGCACTTCTGGTTAGTTTATAACTAGGTGTAAAGAAAGGATAAGATAGAAATAAAATAAAAAGTTAATGGGGTTAGTGCTCGGGTTGCCTCCCGAGAAGCACTCGTTTATAGTCTTAAGCTAGACTCTATCTCTCATTTGCATCTTCAGGGTGGTTTGAGGAGTTGGAAGACCTTCCTCATGCTATCATTTGTGTCTTCATGAAAAAAATTAAGTCGAGATGTATTTATAGTAAAAGTACCAAAAATAGGATTACTTACCTCGACTGTTCCGTATGGGAAAACACTGGTTACCCTAAAAGGTATTTCTTTGTTTATGTTAGGTCAGGAAGAGATATTCGAGGATCATTCGATCTAATGATGCACTGGTCCCCTATTTTGAAGTGGTTTGTTGTTCCTATTAGCTCTTTTAGGGGCTCCTTCGGTTTTACCTTGTGTGGTTCCGTTTCTTCGTCGTGTATCCCTAATTTCTCCTTGAAGTGTGTCTTCCACTCGTCTAGATCATCAAACTAAATCTCTCGATCTTCATGAACTACTTCCTTGTTGGCTTGAGGTTTAGGATCGGGTTCAGTTGTATTCTTTGGTGGTGCTTCTTGAAAATAGGGGTTAACCGAATGATTATCAGTAGAATTTACGTTCTCACCTTGATTATTCGATGTTCTAGCCGAGTCGAGAGCCTTGAGGGCGACCGTCTCATTACCTACACAAAGTATGAGTTCTTCTGCATCAACATAAATTTTAGTCCTGGCAGTCGCTAAAAAGGGTCTTCCTAAAATTAGGGGAATCGAATTATCCTCATCCATGTCTAAGACAACAAAATCTACTGGGAAAACGAATCATCAATTTTTACAAGAACATATTCGATAATACCCTTAGGAATTCTAACATTTTATCACTAATTGAATGCTCATCCTAGTTTGCTTGGGTTTCCCTAGACCTACTTGTTTAAATAATTTATAAGGCATGACATTAATGCTTGCCCCTAAATCACTAACGCATTATCAGCAGATTAGTCTACCAATTAAACATGGAATTGTAAAACTCCCCTGGATCTTTTAGCTTTTGTGGTAGTCTATTCTCGTAACATTGCTTTGAGCACACGCGCGTTTAATTCCATATGTGGATCTTCGTCTAATTTGCGCTTATTCGTCAAGAGATGTTTTAAAATTTCTCTCAACCGCATCCGTGAAAGAGCTTCAAGTAGTGGTAAGTTAATATGTAATTTCTTTAGAAGTTTAAGAAACTTACCGAATCATTCCTCTGTATCGTCTCTCGTTAACGCTTTGGGGTATGGTATGCGAGGTTGGTATTCCTTGATTCTAGGTTTTGGCTTGTCTTGTGTTACCTCAACTTTACCTTTTTCTACCTCGTTTCCTTGTGTTGGGTGGTTCGTCTACTTCTTCGTTTTCTTGAGTGTTATGGCTTGGATTTGCTCCTTTGGATTAATTTCAAGATTACTCGGTAGAGACGCCCTTACGGTCGTTCGGATAATAACCGCAATTTGTCCGATCGATGGGTAATTTCCCGATTGCCTTTGTAAGTCCTCCAACTTGGTTTTCGATCATTTTGATCGATGTTTGTTGGGTGTCGAGTGTTACCTCGCTTTTTTGGAGACGGGCTTCTATGGATGCTATGAATTTGTTCAACGTCTCTTCAAGATTCGACTTCTTTTCCGTGGATAGGGCTGATTTTGGAAATTTTGAGGAGGTTGTTTTCTTTGATTTCCTTGATTTCCTTGTCCTCCCCACGAAAAATTTGGGTGGTTCCTCCAACTGGATTATAATTATTACTATATGGGTTATTATTAGATCTGAAATTGCTACCTATATAGTTCATCTGTTCGCTCTCTGTGTCCGGTTGGTAGGGTGGGTACTCAGGATTCGCCACAGCTCCACTTATGTCGCACTGCATGACTGGATGTACCTGCGAAGAACACAAACTATCAAGCTTCTTATTCATCAACTCTACCTGATTTGATAGTATGGTTACTGCGTCGAGGTTGTAAACTTCGGCTGTTTTTGTTGGCCTTGTTCTTGTAACTTGCCACTGATAGTTATTCAGCGACATCTCTTCTATAAATTCGTAGGGTGCTTCAAGAGTTTTATTATTCAGAGTTCCACCGGTGGCTGAGTCGATTAGTTGCCTCATTGAGGGTTTTACACCGTTATAGAAAGTTTGGACTTGAAGCCAGAAGGGTAAACCATGGTGCGGACACCTTCTCAAGAGATCCTTGTATCTCTCCCATGCATCGTATAACGTCTCTAAATCCATCTGCACAAAATAAGAGATATCATTCTGTAATTTGGCCGTTTTGGCCGGTGGGAAATATTTTAATAAAAAAATTTCGGTCATGTGATCCCACGTAGTGTTTGATCCTCGTGGTAACGAGTTTAACCACTGTTTGGCTTTATTCCTTAATGAAAAAGGAAATAACCGAAGACGTATGGCATCATCAGAAACGCCATTTATTTTGAAGGTATCACAGAACTCTAAAAAGATAGCTATATGAGTGTTTGGATCTTCGTCCTGCAAACCATCAAATTGAACAAACTGTTGAATCATTTGTATAGTGTTAGGCTTTAATTCAAAATTATTAGCCGCTATAGCAGGCCTAACAATACTAGATTCGGCTCCTGTTAAATGAGGTTTAGCATAATCAAACATAATACGATGAGCATTATTTTCTCCCACATCTTGTGGTGGAAGATTATTTTCGTCCATCCCTTCAGTAGGATTGGATCTGTCTTCTCGCTCTCCTTCTTGGTAATTTAGGGCTCGCCTAATTTCTCTGCGATTTCTTCGAGCGGTAGCTTCAATATCACTGTCGTATTCTAAAGGTCCTCTCGGGTTCCTTCTAGTCATAAACTAGAGGTACCTGCTAGGAAAAGAATGAAACAAAATTTAGCAAATTTAAAATTAAAGCTAAAAATAAATTGCAAAAAATAATACTAGTGTTTGGATCTTCGTCCTGCAAACCATCAAATTGAACAAACTGTTGAATCATTTGTATAGTGTTAGGCTTTAATTCAAAATTATTAGCCGCTATAGCAGGCCTAACAATACTAGATTCGGCTCCTGTTAAATGATGTTTAGCATAATCAAATATAGTACGAGGAGCATTATTTTCTCCCACATCTTGTGGTGGAAGATTATTTTTGTCCATCCCTTATGTAGGATTGGATCTGTCTTCTCGCTCTCCTTCTTGGTAATTTAGGGCTCGCCTAATTTCTCTGCGATTTTTTCGAGCGGCAGCTTCAATATCACTGTCGTATTCTAAAGGTCCTCTCGGGTTCCTTCTAGTCATAAACTAGAGGTACCTGCTAGGAAAAGAATGAAACAAAATTTAGCAAATTTAAAATTAAAGCTAAAAATAAATTGCAAAAAATAAAAAATAATGGCTAAAGTAATAAAAATAGAGCTTTCTTAATATTTTAGTTCCCCGGCAATGGCGCCAAAAACTTGATCGCTGTGAATCAGACCTTTAAAATTTATAAAAAGAATGATCGAACCTGGAAACTAACTCTGACAACGATTGACGCAAGTGCACCTATCGAAAAGTAGTATAGCTTAGGCAAGACCGGATTATCGAACCCAAAGGAACTAAAAGTACTAATACTAACTTTCTTTTTATTATCTAGCCTGAAAATAAAGAGAGATTGTTTATCTAATCTAAATTAATTAACTACTAAACTAAAGACTCTAAGACAAAGAAGAATGAATTTGGAAAATAACTTGGGAAAAACTCAGTTGATTTAGATGATACCCTAGGAAGAATCCACCAAGACTTCACTTGTTATCTAACACTGAACCATACGATTTATTCACTTAGTTTGATCTGTAAGACTCGCTAATGTATATTAAACCCTCTCTCGAGGCGAATAACGTCTAACCCTAGGTTAATTAGTGGAACTCTCGTTCTCTTATAATAACCCCCTAGAATAGCAGTAAACCGATCTATGGATTCCCATATTAGGTTTCACCCTAATCTGGCAAAATCTCGTCACCCTATCTCTAGGCATGCGATCAACTCCGCTTAATTATGTTGGATCTACTCTTAGGCAGGGTCTATTCCTCCTCCACCTAAGCACATTAAATTTGGATTAAGCTCACATAATTAAGAACAAACTAAGTATTTATCATATAATTCAGAAAACAATAACAAGATTGATCATAGGTTTCATCCCCGCCTGGGTATCAGAAGGGTTTAGTTCATAACAATAAAGGAAAACATCTCAAGAGAAAAGATAAAACAAAACATAAGAAATCCCTAAAACCCCTGAAGGAATTGAAGGAGAGATCCTCCGTCTTGAGTATAATTCGCTCTTGAGATGGATCAACTGGCTATCCCGAGTGAATCCCCACAAATCTGCTTCTCTGCGGCCTAGCACGACGCCCTAGAGGATGGCTTTGGCTTCCTCGACAGAGGGTTTTGTCAAAACTCCCGAATAAGTTGCCCCCTAGGGTGTTTATATAGGCTTTGAGATGTGTTACTTGGCCTCCAAGTATCCTAATTTGAGTGCAATTCCTATTTGGGGGTTTAATTAGACTTTGGAGTGTGTTTCTTTGCCTCCAAGCATCCAAATCCGAGTGAAATTTCTCTTTCCAGCGACAGGGACACGGCCATGGCACACGCCCGTGTGGATCGTGGCCAGGCCGTGCTCAGACTTCTTTAATGAGGCACGACCGTGTGAATCGAGGGAAGTCCATGTTCTAGATGATCAGTGAGGCATGGCCGTGTGGGCTAAGGTCCAGGCCGTGTCGATTTCTTCTTTGGCCCATTTTGGTCCATTTTGAGCCTGTTCCTCGTTCTTTTTATCCTTGGGTGCTTTCCTGGGTATAAGACATGAAAAGAAAGGATTAAGAGCACCTTTTTACATAAATCAAGGGATAATTCATCCAAAAGCATACTAAATGTGGGCCTAAAATATGTTACTATTTCGGTTTATCACTGCGATGCCACGAGCCTTAACATCGCGACATCGAGTCTCAGATTTGAAACCCCTAATAGTTACTCAAGGGTATTTTGTAGGAATTTTTCCTTTCAACCTTTGTTAAGCTAGATTTTAAGTGAGGTCATTTTAGTCATTTAACCACTTAATATAAATACATTTATGCATAAAAAAGTTAAAGAAAGAGAATAGAATTAGAGAAATTACGAGATTGATTAGATTGTTCTTTCATTTTTTTGTAGAGGTTCTTAACATTGAAGTTAGTTCTTGATACTTTAGAGGATTTCTTTTAACTTTTTCTTGTGGCCGACATTGTAAAGTCGAGATTGATGCAAAACTTAGCTCCGAGATACTTTGGCTAAGCATTTCGAAACTCAAACTTATATTTTGTTTATTGAATTAATGTTTGGAATGATGTTTTGTGTTAACTTATTGATGATGTTCTAAATATTGATTATGGTTGATTATGATGTTAGTTTTTGAATGAGGTTATCATGCTTGTTTTGATTTCATCAATTGCTTTATTGTGTTAACTTACTTAGTAAAATAAAATTGACAACTCTAGTTGGAAAATCAGATAGATGATACCAAAAGGAGATTCTATCGAGTATATCTTAATACGATTATGCCAAATAGTGAGACTGAAATATGAGTTATTAATTAGGTGAGACTAAGAAGAGATCCTAAAAGGTAATTCTTAGATTAGAATGAGACTGAGAGGAGAATTCTAGCTAAGAGTAGTAGTCAGTGTAATCATGATTAACTAATTGATTAATTAACTATTATTTAATTCATTTGCCTAGTCCAAGCAAAGAAAATGAGGTAGATAACTAGGTTAGTTAAGCATTAAAATAGATTAATTCTTCGTGATTTTAAATCGATTTGCATTAATAATATCTTGTGAGTAGGTTAACAGATTAGCACTTTTTCCCTTATCAATCCTTATGGAAGAACGATCCTTGGAGTACTTACCTAAGTTTTCCATTATAAATACTATATTACAAGTTGACATCATCATGCTTGCTATAATGTCGTGCCTACACTGTTAATATTGTTAATTTACTTGTGGCGTTTTGAGTAAGTGTGTTTAGGCGAATCAATGTTGTTTGTGAACATGTATAGTGGTTGATATAAATATTGTTAAATTTTGTAAAGGACATATGCAAAAGGTAAGTGTAATAGTTAAGTTTTGATAGTAATATGTATAGATAATAAGGTGAAATGAAATGTTGTGAAATTGAATTTGTTATGCATATTAATAGATGAAAGAGTCCATCAATTTGTTGGTTAAAAGAGAGACTGCTTGTATTTGAATATTTATATGATTATATGTGTGTGTGTCTTGAATTGAATTGGGAAAAGTATGAATAACATAAGATATGATCTTATTGAATATATATACTAAATTGATAAAGAAATAAGTCAATGAATTGAGATCTATGTATTTAAAATATATTGAAAAGGTATATGTGTTCATATATGTGTTCATAATGTGAATTGATAAGAGAATAAATACAATTGCCCTAATAAACTTGGTGCAAATAGAGATGGATATAATAGGCATGCCAATAAGAATAATGAGCAACATTATGTATTGTTGTGTATGAGATATGGAAAAGTATGAGATTAATATATGATAAACTGTAACTGTAACATATTCTAAACCCACATTTAGTATGCTTTTGGATGATTTAAGCCCCAATTTATGTAAAAGGGTGCTCTTAATCCTTTCTTTTCATGTCTTATACTCAGGAAAGCACCCGATGACGAAAAGAACGAGAAATGGGCTTAAAATTGACCAAGTTGGGCCAAGCCACGAAATCAACACGGCCTCGACTTCAAGCCACACGACTGTGCCACCATTCCTACTAAAACACGGCCTTACCACGACTTACACGGCCGTGCCTCATTCAACAGTTTTGAACACAGCCTGGCCACGATTTACACGGGCGTGTGCCATGGCCGTGCCTCTGCCGTGGAGAAGAGAAATTCTATTCGGGAAAGGATACTTAGGGAGAAAGAAACGTGTTTCAAAAGCCTATAAATACACCCTAGGTACCAGCTGAAAAGGGGGCGGAAAGCTACGCTAAAAAGCCAAGCCGAAAAGGTCAGATTTGTGGGAATCACTCGAAGATAGCCAGTTGATCCATCTCAAGAAGCCGGAATTCTACTCAAGACGGAGGATCTCCTCTTCAATTCCTTCAGGGGGTTTTAGGGATTTCTTATGTTTTGTGTTATCTTTTCTCTTGAGATGTTTTCCTTTATTGTTATGAACTAAACCTTCGGATACCCGAAGGGGATGAAACCTATGATGAATCTTGTTATTTGATTTTTGAATTATATGATAATAACTTAGTTTGTTCTTAATTGTGTGAACTTAATCCAAATCTAATGTGCTTAGGTGGAGGAGGAATAGACCCTGCCTAAGAGTAGATCCAACATAATTAAGCGGAGTTGATCGCACGCCTAGAGATAGGGTGACGAGATTTTGCCGGATTAGGGTGAAACCTAATATGGGAGTCCACAGATCGATTTACTGCTATTCTAGGGGGTTATTATAAGCGAATGAGAGTTCCACTAATTAACCTAGGGTTAGACGTTATTCAGCTCGAGAGAGGGTTTAATATACGTTAGGGAGTCTCACGGATCAAACTAAGTAAATAAATCATATGGTTCAAGGTTAGATAACAAGTGAAGTCTAGGTGAATTTTTCCTAAGGGTATCGCTTGAGTCAACTGAGTTTTTCCAAAAGTTATTTCCCGAATTCATTCTTTTTGTCTTTGCGTCTTAGCTTAGTAAGTAGATTAGTTTTAGGTTAACAACCATCACTTTATATTAAGGCTAAATAATAAAAAGACGGTGAGTATTAGTACTTTTAGTTCCTTTGGGTTCGATAATCCGGTCTTGCCTAAGCTATACTACTGTTCGATAGGTGCACTTGCCTCAATCGTTGTCAGAGTTAGTTTCCAGGTTCGATCATTCTTTTATAAATTTTAAAACTCTGATTTACAGCGATCAGGTTTTTGGCATCGTTGCCGGAGAACTAAAATATTAAGAAAACTCTTTTTTTATTACTTTAGCCATTATTTTTATTTTTCGCAATTTATTTTTCTTTTTAGTTTTAATTTTAATTTCTGCTAAATTTTATTTCTTTCTTTTCCAATCAGGTACCTCCAGTTTATGACTAGAAGGAACCCGAGAGGACCTTTAGAATACGACAGTGACATTGAAGCTACCGCTCAAAGAAGTCGCAGAGAAATTAGGCGAGCCCTAAATTACCTAGGAGAGCGAGAAGACCGATCCAATCCTACTGAAGGGATGGACGAAAATAATCCACCACCACAAAACGATGTGGCGGATCAGAATGTTCCTCGTACTATGTATGATTATGCTAAACCTCATTTAACAGGGGCAGAATCGAGTATTGTTAGGCCTGCTATAGCTGCTAATAATTTTGAATTAAAGCCTAGCACTATTCAAATGATTCAACAATTTGTTCAATTTGATAGTTTGCAGGACGAAGACCCAAACACTCATATAGCTAACTTTTTAGAGTTCTGTGATACCTTCAAAATAAATGGTGTTTCTGATGATGCCATACGTCTTCGGTTATTTCCCTTTTCACTAAGAAATAAAGCTAAACTGTGGTTAAACTCGTTACCATGAGGGTTAATCACTACATGGGAACAAATGACCGAAAAATTTCTATTAAAATATTTTCCACCGGCCAAAACGGCCAAGTTACGTAATGATATATCTTCTTTTGTGCAGATGGATTTAGAGACATTATACGATGCATAGGAGAGATACAAAGATCTCTTGAGGAGATGCCCACACCACGGATTACCATTGTGGCTCCAAGTCCAAACTTTTTACAACGGTATGAATCCTTCAACGAGGCAATTAATTGATTCAGCCGCCGATGGAACCCTGAATAATAAAACTCCTAAGGCAGCCTACGAGTTTATTGAAGAGATGTCGCTGAACTCAGTGGCAAGTTACAAGAACAAGGCCAACAAAAACAGCCGGAGTTTACAACCTCGACGCAGTAACCATGCTATCAAATCAGGTAGAGTTGATGAATAAAAAGACTGATAGTTTGTGTTCTTCGCAGGTAAATCCAGTGATGCAGTGCGACGTAGGTGGAACCGTGGCGAATCCTGAGTACCCACCCTACCAACCAGAGAGCGAACAGATAAACTATATAGGTAACAATTTCAGATCCAATAATAACCCATATAGTAATAATTATAATCCAGGTTGGAGGAACCACCCAAATTTTTCGTGGGGAGGACAAGGAAATCAAGGAAATCAAAGACAACAACCTCCTCAAAATTTCCAAAATCAGCCCCTATCCACGGAAAAGAAGCGAGTCTTGAAGAGACGTTGAACAAATTCATAGCATCCACAGAAGCCCGTCTCCAAAAAAATGAGGTAACACTCAACACCCAACAAACATCGATCAAAACGATCGAGAACCAAGTTAGAGGACTTACAAAGGCAATCGGGGAAATTAGCCAGTCAGTCGGAGAAATTGCAATGCTATTATTAGAATGACCGCAAGGGCATCTACCAAGTAACACTGAAATTAATCCTAAAGAGTAGATCCAAGCCATAACAGCTCAGGAGAATACAAGGGTAGATGAATCCATCTCAACACAAGGAATCGAGGTAGAAAAAGGTAAAGATGAGGTAACACAAGACAAGCCAAAACCGGTAATCAAGGAGTACCAACCTCCCATACCTTATCCCGAATTGTTGAAGAGAGACGACACAGAGGAACAATTCGGTAAGTTTCTTAAACTTTTAAAGAAACTACACATTAACTTACCACTCCTCGAAGCTCTTTCACAGATGCCTGATTCCAGGAAATTCTTAAAGAAGCTTCTGACAAACAAGTGGAAACTAGACGAAGATTCGCATGTGGAACTCAACGCAAAGTGCTCAGCAATCTTGCAAAATAAGCTACCACAGAAATTAAAAGATCCAGGGAGTTTTACAATTCCATGTTTAATTGGTAGACTAACTGTTGATAGTGCGTTAGCTGATTTAGGGGCAAGCATAAATGTCATGCCTTATAAATTGTTTAAACAATTAGGTCTAGGAAACCCAAACAAACTAGGATGAGCATTCAATTAGCTGATAAAATCTGTTAGAATTCCTAGGGTATTATCGAAGATGTTCTTGTAAAATTGATGATTCGTTTTCCCGAAGAGATTTTGTTGTCTTAGACATGGATGAGGATAATTCGATCCCCCTAATTTTAGGAAGACCCTTTTTAGCCATTGCCAGGACTAAAATTGATGTTGATGAAGGAGAACTCATACTTTGCGTAGGTAATGAGACCGTCACCATCAAGGCTCTCGATTCGGCTAGAACATCGAGTAATCAAGGTGAGAACGTAAATTTCCCTAATAACCATTCGGTTAACTCTTCTTATCAGGAAACACCACTGAAGAATACAACTGAACCCGATCCTGACCCAACCCCAACAAAGAAATAACTCATGAAGATCGAGGAATTCAGATCGATGATCTAGACGAGTGGAAGACACATTTTAAGGAGAAATTAGGGATAAACGACGAAGAGCTAGAACCACACGAGGAAAAATCGAAAGAGTCCCCAGAAGAGCTTATAGGAACAACAAACCACTTCAAAATAGGGGACAAGGTACTGTTAAAAGAAGCAGATCCTCGAAAATCTCCTTCAGACCCTAACACAAACAAAGAAATACCTTTTAGTGTAACCAGTGTTTTCCCATACGAAACAGTCGAGGTAAGTAATCCTATTTTTGGTACTTTTACTATAAACGCATCTCGACTTAAAATTTTTCACGAGGATACATATAATAAAATGAGGAAGGACTTCCAACTCCTCAAACCACCCTGAAGATGCAAATGAGAAGAGAGTTTAGCTTAAGACTATAAATGAGCGCTTCTCGGGAGGCAACCCGAGCACTAACATAAATTATTCTCACATTTTGCTTTTAATTTATTTTTCTTTTCTTCTTTTCTTTCTGAACACGTAGTTATAAACTAACAAGGGGTACAGAATTCCAGGACACACGGCATTGCACACGGCCGTGGCCGTGGCCGTGTGTACCTCAAGAATCTTGTTACTAACATGGCAGGGCGGTACAAGTTAGAATGAACTAATTTCTGGCAATCACGGACTCAACCACTCCCCCACGGGCACCGACAAAGTGACACGGCCGTGCTTGATGATCGTATGAGGCTACTGACTTGCCAACCACGGGCTGAACACGCCCGTGCCAGCTAACCGTGCTAATATACTGACTTGTCGAACATAGGCTAGACACGAGCGTAGGGAATCAACACGCCCTAGAGCACGGCCGTGCGAGGCGGCTGTGTGAATCGACACACCCCCAACCCACGGGCGTGGGAAACCGCCAGACCTGAAATTCTATTTAAACATCATACCCTTTTCATTTTTCTTCTTAACCCACTTCTTTCTTCTTTCCTTCTTCCATTCTCGCCCTTTTCTTTTTCCTTTTCCTAAGAAATCCTTAGACTCTTGAGCCACAACAATATCATATCCATGGCAAGGAAGCGTAAGAGGCCAATCTCCCGAAAGGAGACCGATTCACATGAGTTCATGCCGGCAGCTTCATCTGAACAACAAGCCAAGGATATTTCAGGCTATTTAATTTTTATTTCATTTTTCTCTTTTTCTTAAGTTTCTTAATCTACACTTCTCTTCCACTTAAATTATTTTATTCTATCTTAGTTTCTTTGACTTAGGAGCTAAAGGCTGCTTGGGAATCACGCCACTTCCACCACCGCCAGCACCTCCGTGACCGTAGAAGTCACATCCACCTCGCAAACCATACACCAATAAGGATTCTCAAGCCCCTTTATTTTTTAGTTTTATTTCATTTACATTTTTGTTTCCTCTTTCTTTACTTTTCTTTTCTTTAATTATATATTTAGTTTATTTTAAATTTGTCTTAATAAATCCTGGCTAATCCTCCACGAGTTCCCCAATTTCTTCATCTAGCGCAGAACTCGTGAGCATCCACCACATCCAAAAACGAGCCCTCCAACTTATCTTTCACCACGACCACTGCCAACTCTAGGAAATCATCCAATTCAGGGAGTGTCACTCTCTCCCCTCTCTTTTGATTTTACATATTAATTGTCATTATATATCTTTGTACATTGAGGGCAATGTACATCTTAAGTGTGGGGGGTGAACAACCTAAGAAGATACCTAACAAAAACCCTGAATTGAGTCTTGTTTTTAAGTAAATTTACTCATATTGCTAATTAGGATGAAATTTCTGATGATTTATGATTTTTATTGATATGTTTTAGATTAAGTCATTGATAATTGTGCATTGATAATTAAATTTGAAGAATACTAGAGAATCAAGCATGATAAGTCTATTTTTCAGAAATTAAAAATTTGCTAGGTTGTCAAACTAAGTTTAAATATTACCTTGAAGTTTGGAATTTACGAGGTTGACATCAAAATACCCATAATTTTTGTGAGTTTTTGAGCCTTATAGAGCATAAATTCTTTTTCTTGCTCACTTTATTTGTAACACCCCAAACCCGGCCCAAACGTTACGACCAGATTTGGTATGTTACAGGGTGAAGTAAAAACGAAATTTTGTTTAATTTAGGAAAAATCATAGATTTGAAAACTTTTCGATTAAGGTAACATCTTGAAAACAGTGGTTTGGTAGTGTAGGAAAAATTTCAACTTTTAGTTCATCAAATATTCATTAAGCTTGGTGATACTTGGAAGAAAACGTATGTTTTGAGTTACTCGTATTTTGGAAACCCTTTTTTTTGTTAACTTCGTGATTAAGGTTGCATAGTGTCAAATTTTGATAAACGATAAATAAATAAAATAATACCCAAATATTAATTTAGAAAGGCCTTATTACACAAATAAAATCCCCAATTAAAATTAAGGTAAAGCAGGAAAAGTTTACGAAAAACAGTCTTTATGGCCTCCACGAGTCTGCCTCGGCTCCCATATCCACGATCTACTGATTACCTGAAAGGTTAAGCAAAGGGTGAATCACGGAAACTCAGTGTGTAAAACTATCATAACACACAACACGGCCCACGGCCTACCATCTCATATTTAGCCCATACAAGATATCATACAACAACATGAATGCATCAAGCCAAGCCCAACCTAGCATTTTCCATCCTCTACACGCCATCCCGTACCAACCATCACACCGTGGGGATTTCTACAATCAACCCTCCATCCGCTACGCCGCGTCTCGACGATAATTACAGCCGGTTATAATAACGATCACTATGTGACCTTGAATTCCATCGTGGTTTAGCCACCGATCACCATGTGACCAGTATAAATCAAATCAAATGTGGCAGCGCCACCGATCACTACGTGACCTTATCACTTCCCCTTTATCATCATTCCCATATCCCATGCACAGCATATATGTCACCACGAACGTAAACATGCTAATAACAAGACAATGAATTATCACATACATCCAACCTCATATTAAGTCATTATAACCACGTACCTGGCACTCCCTGTCTTACCCACAAGGGTACTTCGACTGTACTCACAGCCTTTTCCGGCTTTTCAGCCCATATTAATAGTAATACAGTTTAAATAAAGTGTGTTAGGGTTTACACACCTGGTAACACGCAAGTTAATACTCTCTATGTCGACACTATCGGTAGCAGAAACGACTGCTATCTGCCTACGACTCTGTTCTGAAGCCGGCCCACAACCCGGTGGCCAATCTCGTACTGCTGACACCGCACGTTTCTTAAACTTAGGGGCTGGGTTCACGGGTCCAACCCCCTCCTTTGCCTGATCGGTATTGGATTCCATCAAAAGATCTTGTCAGATGATACTATAAGAAAATATGGTTGTTCAACAACATCACAGGGTTAAGATAACGAACACGATAAGCGAACCTAAACAAAAGTCCAAAGAGAACCCCCTTACTTTAAAATCCCGAAAAGAGAGATAGGCTCAGAGACTAACGGTTTCCAACTTGAGATTCAGATGATTTGCCTTACTTCGATTCCCGAAATAGGTGCCCCAAAGAGAACATAAGAGAATTAAGAAGAAACATAAGTCCAACCGATGGCCACACCAAGCCAATTAGCCATTCGGCTTTGGCCTCCAAGAACCGAAAGGGAAGATAAAGAAATAGAAGAAATCGCCACTTACCTTAACTCAGCAGATTCGAATACACCCAAGAGAATTCGGCAATGACTATGGTAAAAGAGAACAAGGCAAATGAACCAAAAATAAAAATGAGAGAACCTCAAATAGAGACTTAGAAGTTTCGGCTTCTAGATGAAACAAATGAAAAGAAGAAGAAAAAGAAAGAAATCAGAAGGGATGATAGAAGGGTTCGGCTTTTGGTAATGCATATGAGAAAAAAGAAAATGAAAAAAAATAGAGAAGATGGTAGAGGTTTCGGCTAAACAAGGAAAAGGGTTCCGAAATTGTCGAAAAGGGGAACACCCAAATACCGTAAGGAAAAGAGCTCTCAAACCAAGCTACCTAACACCTCCAAAATTCAGCACACACAAACACAAGCCAAAACCGATTCCCCCCTATACCAAGTGTTTGAAATTCGGCCAACACCAAGATCACATGCCCATCCCTTTCTTTTCTCCTCAACTTTCTCCTGATCACCCGTTTGAATTATTTTGAATGCCTCAAACTCCTTTATTTTCTCTTAGCCACACATTCAAATATTTTGACTCAATCCACTCTCCCATCCTGTAGTGTCCCAGTCGACTTCTGCTTCTGCTCCCCTTGACGCCAAAAAGACTCCCAAAATATGCTTCATGCAGCTTGAACCTGCTCCCCCTCAGCTTTCTTGAGGCGTCACTACCTGCACCTTAAGTGGCGCCTCCTTGCCACTTTACTACCTTAGCTCTTGTGTCATCCAACACAAACAACACACCTTAAGTCCTATCCTAGCTAGCTCTCCCCTGAAAGTGCCCAAAACTAAAATTTTGGCAAAGGTTCCGGCTTAACCCTGGGCCTTCCCGAAGACCCCAGACACACATAAACAACATACAGAGCATACCAAACACATAGAATCAAGATGAATGCAGAGCCCCTAAATCTCGGATATTACATTATTGATTATGAGTATGTCAACACTGATTTGTTATTCTAGAACTTGCATCGATTATACATGTCGAGACCACATTTTATGATTTGATTCACAGAGATGATAAAGGCACCTAGGATTTAACCCACTAATTCCCTAAAAAGCCTACCGTCACAAATTAACCCCTAGTTAACCCTGTTTTAACCAGACACCCTTTTTATTGACACACCCACTAATATTAACCCAGAACCCCTTTGTTTTTGTTATCACCATTCCTTTTGACTACCTTTATATCGAGATTTGATCTGATTAGTTGCCTAATTATGAATTTTAGTAGCTTATCCTTTATTATGTATTTAGTTTGTTCTTAAAAAAAACGAAGTATATCCATTATTCATTATTAGTTGTGATTAAATGAGCTTATACGTTTGGATTCCAAATATCGAAGAAGAAGCTCGTATTATTAGTATTATTAGTTTTCAATTGATGTATTTATTGTTATTAGTTCATTAGTTCTTAGTTAGGTAAATTGTCAATTCAATCTCGATTCTAACCCTCTAATTCAGCCTTACTCCACACCTTAACCCTAGCCCCGTTACAACCCTAACAAAGACCTTTTGATTTGTATTTCATCTCATATTTCAGTGGTGGAGATTTGATTTTCATGCAAGCCTATGGGATTAACTCTTCATGTTTGACTTTTGAGTGCCTAAATTCTGAACCTTAAACACTTTGAGTGATTTGAGCGAATCTTTTGAGAGGATGTCAATCCTTGTCGATTTCGAATCAGAGGTAATTATTTAGATGAAGGGAAATGCCTATGTTTTGTGCTACAGAATCTATGACTTATACTGTTTGAATTTTTAGGACACTTTGAATTAAATTATCCATGTATAAATTATCTATGAATTATGATGAGACACTATCAATAGGAATTATGAATTACAGGAAGTTCGTTTTAATTGTAAGTTGAGAATTTTGCTTGAGGACAAGCAAAAGCTTAAGTGTGGGGGTATTTGATAAACCGTAAAAGTAACATATTCTAAACCCACATTTAGTATGCTTTTGGATGATTTAAGCCCCAATTTATGTAAAAGGGTGCTCTTAATCCTTTCTTTTCATGTCTTATACTCAGGAAAGCACCCGATGATGAAAAGAAGGAGAAAAGGGCTTAAAACGGACTAAGTTGGGCCAAGCCACGAAATCAACACGGCCTAGACTTCAAGCCACACGGCCGTGCCACCATTCCTACTAAAACACGGCCTTACCATGACTTACACGGCCGTGCCTCATTCAACAGTTTCGAACACGGCCTGGCCACAATTTACACGGACGTGTGCTATGGTCGTGCCTCTGCCGTGGAGAAAAGAAATTCCATTCGGGAAAGGATACTTAGGGAGAAAGAAACGTGTTTCAAAAGCCTATAAATACACCCTAGGTACCAGTTGAAATGGGGGCGGAAAGCTAGGCTAAAAAGCCAAGCCGAAAAGGTCAGATTTGTGGGAATCACTCGAAGATAGCCAGTTGATCCATCTCAAGAAGCCGGAATTCTACTCAAGACGGAGGATCTCCTCTTAAATTTCTTCAGGGGGTTTTAGGGATTTCTTATGTTTTGTGTTATCTTTTCCCTTGAGATGTTTTCCTTTATTGTTATGAACTAAACCTTCGGATACCCGAAGGGGATGAAACCTATGATGAATCTTGTTATTTGATTTTTGAATTATATGATAATAACTTAGTTTGTTCTTAATTTTGTGAACTTAATCCAAATCTAATGTGCTTAGGTGGAGGAGGAATAGACCCTGCCTAAGAGTAGATCCAACATAATTAAGCGGAGTTGATCGCACGCCTAGAGATAGGGTGACGAGATTTTGCCGAATTAGGGTGAAACCTAATATGAGAGTCCATGATCGATTTCATTGCTATTCTAGGGGTTATTATGTTTAACGAGAGTTCCACTAATTAACCTAAGGTTAGGCGTTATTCGCCTCGAGAGAGGGTTTAATATACGTTAGGGAGTCTCACGGATCAAACTAAGTAAATAAATCATATGGTTCAAGTTTAGATAACAAGTGAAGTCTAGGTGGATTTTTCCTAAGGGTATCGCTTGGGTCAACTGAGTTTTTCTAAAAGTTATTTCCCGAATTCATTCTTTTTGTCTTTGCGTCTTAGCTTAGTAAGTAGATTAGTTTTAGGTTAACAACCATCACTTTATATTAAGGCTAAATAATAAAAAGACGGTGAGTATTAGTACTTTTAGTTCCTTTGGGTTCGATAATCTGGTCTTGCCTAAGCTATACTACTGTTCGATAGGTGCACTTGCCTCAATCATTGTCAGAGTTAGTTTTCAGGTTCGATCATTCTTTTATAAATTTTAAAACTCTGATTTACAGTGATAAATATATGCATTATGTGCAATATTGGTATGGTGGATGTTATACTTACATATGATGCACTTTATGCAACATTGTGTGGTGGAGGATATACTTGAAATACTATGCTACATATGATGCACACAATATGGTGGATGATATACTTATGTATATGATGCATTGTATGTGCTAATGGTGCAGTGGTTGGATAAATTTCGTATATCTAGTTTAATATTTTATTGTTATTTAATATGGGTCGTAATTGAAATTCATAAATGACAATATGTAATATTTTATCATTGTGTTCTTAATGAAATGAAATTAATTTAAAATTATAATAATTATGTAACTGCTTAGAGGATTAATAAAAGAGTTATATATATTGATATGAATTGATAAGAAAATAGTAAAATAGGAAAGACCAATGACTGCTTATCAAAATAATAGTAATGTTGTTGAACACTTGCATAACCTTTCTTAATAATATTAATATATGTGATTCATATTCTAAATGACAATGTTTGATATTGTGTTAATATACTTGATTTGCATATTGAAGCTTACATGTGATATATATATTTTGCTCAACCAAAATAAAATTTATTAAAGTCTCAAATAGAAGAACAAACCAAAAGGTTAGTAGAACATGAACAATAAACAAACCCAAACTAACACTTAAAAGAGAGAATAGAGTACTAGTAAGCTCTTGTCGTTGAGCCACCAAGCACCAACTAAAGCTTACATGTGATATATATATTTAGTTGTTCTAAAATGCATAATAAAAGGTATATGGGATCCAGATTAAGAATCACTAAGCTTCAACGAATGCTTAGCGCGATGGATTTATGTTCCATGCGCAAGTTAAAGTTGAGTTCGTGAATAGGATTGTCAATCCAACATTAACATTATGGATACTAGTTTGGATTATATATAGGTTTGTTATTCTATTTAGAGAACATTAGTATATGTATATGATGAGAGAGTTGTGTAATTATGCTATTTAGGGTTTTGACTATGTTTGCTTAAATGCTTAATATGGCATACAAGTTTAGGGTTAGTTTGTGGCATGTTTGAATGTCATTTTGAACTAGTAAATGGCTTAAGATTAGTTAAGGTTACCTTGTGGTAATAATGATGTATGTTTTGTAACAATCCAATTTTCAACGGTGTCATAAAATTTGGTTTTGAACTGAATTAATTAGGTTGAGTTAATAAATAATTAAAATAGAATAATTACGAGTCAAGTACAGATCGAGAAGGTCGAATTGTTGGGTATTATTAAATTAAATTGGTTGATAAAAATAGTAAAGAGGCTAAATTGTAAAAGTATAATCGCTTAAAAAATTTAAATTAAGAAAGGAAAAAGGACGTAGTTAGAAATTAAACTAAGAACCATAGAATAATTAAACCAAAATAAATATGAGATAGTGGAATAAAATGATTAAATGCATACATCATTATTATAATTAATGTTTCATATAATGATCTTTCATTAAGTAATTAAATTAAATTAATTACACATAATCCTACCACTAATCTAAGTATAAATGGATGAAAAAATGGGAAAAAAAAAAAGAGAAGATAATTCTCTCCTACTTTCGGCTAAGAAAACTAAACAAGAAATAAGAAATGTAACAATCCGTTTTTCAGTGGTGTCGACAACGATAGTTTCGAAACTCCATTTTCAATGAGCGAGTCTGTAATTATTAATATTTAATAATTACGAGTCTATTTTAATAATATATTAATTTTTGACCTGGGAATTTTATTGAATTGATAGTTAATTAAGGTATAAGGACTAAACCATAAAAGTGATAAAAGTTAATCGTTATGGAAATTTTAGTTAGTCAAGGGATAAATTAAGCAATTGGGGCAATATTTATTAAGGACTAGTGGAAGATGATGACATCTTCTACTTATAGTTGTTTAATGATGATTATGGTTAATTAATTAAGGTTTGTATTAGATTAATTAAGATTATTAACCATTAATCTTAGTATATATATTAAATTAAAAATAAAAACATGAGCAATGGCATGCTCATCTTCTTCCACCGAAATTTAGAGAAAGAAATAGGGTTTGGGAGCTTTCAACTTTAGTCCTTCAATTGGTAAATGATTTCAAGCTCGTTTCTTGTAATGTTTGTGTTTTTGAAATCTCAGGAGCTTGATTTAGCTAGACCAGAGATTAATTTGTGAAACTGTTAAAGTTAAAAAAAAAAGTTACCATTGATGAATCTTGAATCTTTTGGTATTAAATTGTTAGTTTGTAAGCTTAGATATGAAAAAAGGACTAGTTTGTAAAGTGAAAATTGTTAGTTTTGAACATAGGGACTAAAATGTAATAATTTTGATTTTGTCATGAAATTTATATAATTAAAGTATTATAAGTCTATAGAAGGATGAAATTGATATCAGTTTCGAAATCGAAGCTCAAATTTGAAAGTTATGACATTTTGGGTTTTATGGACTAAAATGAATTAAATGCAAAATTTTAGGGAATTTTTATAAATTTAACATTCATTTTCATATACATATAAAATGATGTTATATGATATTTTAAATTGATAGTTTAAGATTAATTAGTATATAGATCAAGATTTGACTCAAGTCGAGGATAACCCGGGAAAAGGAAAAATTACTGATTAGTCCTTGCGGTGCAACTAGTCTGCCAATTTTGTCAGGTAAGTTCATATGGTATACTTATTTTTTTAACCTTAAATATATGTTATAATGTTAATATCTATAATTTTAGTGAACTTTGATTTTTTTACAATTTAGTACAAAAAAGGTGAGACTTGGAATAATTTGAAAACGAATAACTATGAACTTGTACGATGGAAATTGCCCTGATGAAACTTCATAAATGTATCTTGCACACGGTTGCTGGTTGATTTCAGATTATACCGAGCTCCAACATTTGTTGCGGACTCGAAGATACGTGAGACACAGATTTAGCTTGGACTCATAATCTGTTGTTGTTTTAAAGGTTTAGCCTGGACTAATAACCTTACATGTATTTATAGCTTTGGCCAAGCTATTTGATGCTTTGATATAATATTTAGCTCGAATGCGTAACCTGACAAGATTGTTATGCTCAACTTAGATGAGCCTTTGATAAATTAATACCTGTGTAATTAAGTTGTTTACTAAGTTTCATCGAGTAATACAATTGATCGCTGTGAATCAGAGCTTTAAAATTTATAAAAAGAATGATCGAACCTGGAAACTAACTCTGACAACGATTGAGGCAAGTGCACCTATCGAACAGTAGTATAGCTTAGGCAAGACCGGATTATCGAACCCAAAGGAACTAAAAGTACTAATACTAACTTTCTTCTTATTATCTAGCCTAAAAATAAAGAGAGATTGTTTATCTAATCTAAATTAATTAACTACTAAACTAAAGACTCTAAGACAAAGAATAATGAATTTGGAAAATAACTTGGGAAAAACTCGGTTGATTTAGATGATACCCTAGGAAGAATCCACCTAGACTTCACTTGTTATCTAACACTGAACCATACGATTTATTCACTTAGTTTGATCCGTAAGATTCCCTAACGTATATTAAACCCTCTCTCGAGGCGAATAACGCCTAACCCTAGGTTAATTAGTGGAACTCTCATTCTCTTATAATAACCCCTAGAAGAGCAATGAGAAATCGATCTATGGATTCCCATATTAGGTTTCACCCTAATCCCCAAGCAAAATCTCGTCACCCTATCTCTAGGCGTGCAATCAACTCCGCTTAATTATGTTGGATCTACTCTTAGGCGTGGTCTATTCCTCCTCCACCTAAGCACATTAAATTTGGATTAAGCTCACATAATTAAGAACAAACTAAGTATTTATCATATAATTCAGAAAACAATAACAAGATTCATCATAGGTTTCATCTCTTCTGTATCAGAAGGGTTTAGTTCATAACAATAAAGGAAAACATCTCAAGAGAAAAGATAAAATAAAATATAAGAAATCCCTAAAACCCCTCAAGGAATTGAAGGAGAGATCCTCCGTCTTGAGTATAATTCGCTTCTTGAGATGGATCAAGCTGGCTATCCTCGAGTGAATCCCCACAAATCGCCTTCTCTGGCCTAGCACGACGCCCTTAGACGATGGCTTTGGGCTCTCCCTCTTAGGTCATACTTAGGGTGTATTTATAGGCTTTTGAAATACATTTCTTTCTCCCCAAGTATCCTTTCCCGAATGAAATTGCTCTTCTCCACGGCAGAGGCACGGCCATGGCGCACGCCCGTGTGAATTGTGGCCAGGCCATGTTCAGATTTCTTTAATGAGACACGACCGTGTGAGTCGGGGTTAGATCGTGTTCTAGATGATTGACTTGGCACGGCCGTGTGGGTCCAAGTCCAGGCCGTGTCGATTTCTTCTTTGGCCCATTTTGGTCCGTTTTGAGCCCGTTTCTCGTTCTTTTTGTCCTTGGGTGCTTTCCTGGGTATATAACATGAAAAGAAAGGATTAAGAGCACCTTTTTACATAAATCAAGGGATAATTCATCCAAAAGCATACTAAATGTGGGATTAAAATATGTTACTATTTCGGTTTATCAAATACCCCCACACTTAAGCTTTTGCTTGTCCTCAAGAAAAATTCTCAACTTACAATTAAAACGAACTTCCTATAATTCATAATTGTCATTGATAGTGTCTCATCATAATTTAGAGATAATTTATACATGGATAATTCAACTCAAAGTGTCCTAAAAATTCAAACACTATAAGCCTTATATTTTGTAGCACAAAACATAGGTGTTTCCCTTCATCTAAATAATTGCCTCTGATTCGAAATTGTCAAGGATTGACATCCTCACTAAAGATTCACTCAAATCACTCAAAGTGTTTAAGGTTCAAAATTTAGGCACTCAAAAGTCAAACATGAAGAGTTAATCCCATAGGCTTGCATGAAAATCAAATCTCCACCATCTGAAATATGAGATGAAACACAAATCAAAAGGTCTTTGTTAGGGTTGTAATGAGGTTAGGGTTAAGGTGTGGAATAAGGTCAATTAGAGGGTTAGAATCGAGATTGAATTGACAAATTACCTAACTAAGAACTAATGAACTAATAATAATAATTACATCAATTGAAAACTAATAATACTAATAATACGAGCTTCTTCTTCGATATTTGGAATTTAAATAAATGTATAAGCTCGTTTAATCATATAACTAATAATGAATATACTTCGCCGTTTTTTTTAAGTACATAATAAATATATAATAAAGGATAAATTACTAAAATTCATAATTAGGCAACTAATCAGATCAAATCTCGATATAGGGGTAGTTAGAAAGAATGGTGATAACAATTACAAAGGGTTTGGGGTTAATATTAGTGGGTGAGTCAATAAAAAGGGTTGTTAGGATCAAAGGGGTTCACTAGGGGTTAATTTGTGAAGGTAGGCTTTTAATGGAGTTAGTGGGTTAAAACCTAAGTGCCTTTATCATCTCTGTATATCAAATCAAAAGTGTGGTCTCGACATGTATAATCGATGCAAGTTCTAGAATAACAAATCAGTGTTGACATACTCATAATCAATAAAGTGAGAAAGAAAAAGAATATATGCTCTATAAGGCTCAAAAACTCACAAAAATTATGGGTATTTTTGACATCAACCTTGTAAATATCAAATTTCAAGGTAATATTTAAATTCAGGTAGACGACCTAGAAAATTTTTATTTCAGAAAAATAGACTTATTATGCTTGATTCTCTAGTATTCTTAGAATTTAATTATCAATGCACAATTATCAATGAATTAATCTAAAACATATTAATAAAAATCATAAATTATCAGAAATTTCATCCTAATTAGTAATATGAGTAAATTACTTAAAAACAAGACTAAATTCAGGATTTTGAGAACAATGCAAAAAGTTTGGTACCTAATTTCTAAGATTCACCCCCCACACTTAAGATGTACATTGCCCTCAATGTACAAAGATAGATAATATAAATGTAATGTTTGGATCGGAAGATATGGGGATAAGTGAAACTCCCTGAATCATGGATGAAATCCTTGAAATTTGGATGAACGATATGTTGGAGGGTTAGTTACGGATGACAATCTGTGCTAGATGAAGAAATTGGGGAACTCGTGAAGAATTAGCCAAGAAATCTAAAGAAACCTTAATAATATACTAATAATATAATTAAAGACAAGAAAGATAAAGAGAAGGAGACTAAGAAGGAAAATAAACTAATTTTAAAAGATAAAGGGGCTTGAGAATCCTTATTGGTAGATGGTTCGAGAGGTGGGTGTGACTTTGAAGGTGATGGAGGTGTTGGTGATGGTGGAAGTGGCGTGATTCCCAAGCAGCCTTAAGAACCTAAAAACAAGAAACTAAAACAAAATGAACTAGATAAAGCATAAGATAGTCAAAGGGAAGGAGAATGAAAGGAAAGAGAAAAGAAAAATAGAAATTAAATGGTCTCAAAGACCCTTGGCTTGTTGTTTGAATGAAGCTGCCGGCATGAACTCATGTGAATCGGTCTCCCTTGAGGAGATTGGCCTTTTACGCTTCTTTGTCATGGATATGATTTTGTTGTAGCTCAAGAGTCTAAGGATTTATTAGGAAAAAGGGAAAAAGAAAAGGAGGGAAAAGAAATAAAGAGAGAAGAAGGAGAGTAGGTAAGAAGAGAAAGGAGAGGGGCATGGTGTTTAAATAGAATTTCAAGTCTGGCAGTTTCCCGCGCCCGTGGGTTCAGGGTGTGTTGATTCACACGGCCACATCGCACGGCCGTGTTCCTAGATGTGTTGGTTACCCTACGCTCGTGTCTAGCCTGTGTTCGACAAGTCAGTATGTTGGCACGGTTACGGTCACGGGCGTGTTATGCCCGTGGTTGGAAAGTCAGTAGCTTCACACGATCATGGGGCGCGGTCGTGTGCCCTTTGTCGTGCCCGTGGTGTAGTGGTTGGATCCGTGGACGTCGAAAAGTGGTTGGAACCGATTTGCCTGCCTACCGCTATGTCAAGATGGGGATTCTTATGGTCCACACGGCCACAGCCACGGCCGTGTGCAAGGCCGTGTGACTTGGAAATCTGCACTTCTAGTTAGTTTATAACTAGGTGTAAAGAAAAGAAGAAAAAGAAAAATAAATTTAAAGCAAGATGTAAAAATAAATTGTGTTAGTGCTCGGGTTGCCTCCCGAGAAGCGCTAGTTTATAGTCTTAAGCTAGACTCTCCTCTCGTTTGCATTGTCAGGGTGGTTCGAGGAGTTAAAAGTCCTTTCTCATGCCATCATTTGTATCCTCGTGAAAAGATTTAAGTCGAGATGCGTTTATAGTAAAAGTACCAAAAATAGGATTACTTACCTCGACTGTTCCGTATGGGAAAACACTGGTTACCCTAAAAGGTATTTCTTTGTTTGTGTTAGGGTCCGGGAGATATTCGAGGATCTGCTGATCTAACATGCACTGGTCCCCTATTTTGAAGTGGTTTGTTGTTCCTATTAGCTCTTTTGGGGCTCCTTTGTTTTTTTCTTGTGTGGTTCCGGTTCTTCATCGTGTATCCCTAATTTCTCCTTGAACTGTGTCTTCCACTCGTCTAGATCATCGATCCAATCCCTCGTTCCTCATGAGTTATTTCTTTGTTGGCATGGGGTTTAGGATCGGGTTCGATTGTATTCTTTGGTGGTGCTTCACGAAAATAAGGGTTAACAAGAATGGTTGTCGGTGAGAATTTACGTTCTCACCTTGATTACTCGATGTTCTAGCCGAGTCGAGAGCCTTGAGGGTGACCGTCTCATTACCTACACAAAGTATGAGTTCTCCTGCATCAAAATCAATTTTAGTCCTGACAGTCGCTAAAAAGGGTCTTCCTAAAACTAGGGGAATCGAATTATCCTCATCCATGTCTAAGACAACAAAATCTACTGGGAAAATGAATCTGTCAATTTTTATAAGAACATCTTTGATAATACCCCTAGGAATTCTAACAGTTTTATCAGCTAATTGAATGCTCATCCTAGTTTGCTTGGGTTTCCCTAGACCTAGTTGTTTAAATAATTTATAAGGCATGACATTAATCCTTGCCCTAAATCGCCTAACGATTATCAACGAGTTAGTCCGCCAATTAAACATAGCATTGTAAAACTCCCTGGATCTTTTAGCTTTTGTGGTAGTCTATTCTCGTAACATTCTTGAGCACATCGCGTTTAATTCCACATGTGGATCTTCGTCTAATTTGCGCTTATTCGTCAAGAGATGTTTTAAAAATTTCCTCGAATCGCATCCGTGAAAGAGCTTCAAGTAGCGGTAAGTTAATATGTAATTTCTTTAAAATTTTAAGAAACTTACCGAACTGTTCCTCTATATCGTCTCTTGTTAACGCTTCGGGTTATGGTATGCGAGGTTGGTACTCCTTGATTACCGGTTTTGGCTTGTCTTGTGTTACCTCAACTTTACCTTTTTCTACCTCGTTTCCTTGTGTTGGACTGGGTTCGTCTTCTTCTTCGCTTTCTTGAGCTGTTATGGCTTGGATTTGCTCCTTTGGATTAATTTTAGTATTACTTGGTAGACGCCCTTGCGGTCGTTCGGATAATAGCTTCGCAATTTGTCCGACTGACTGGGTAATTTCCCCGATTGCCTTTATAAGTCCTCCAACTTGGTTCTCGATCGTTTTGATCGATGTTTGTTGGGTGTCGAGTGTTACCTCAATTTTTTGGAGACGGGCTTCTGTGGATGCTATGAATTTGTTCAACGTCTCTTCAAGATTCGGCTTCTTTTCCTGTGGATAGGGCTGATTTTGGAAATTTTGAGGAGGTTGTTGTCTTTGATTTCCTTGATTTCCTTGTCCTCCCCACGAAAAATTTGGGTGGTTCCTCCAACCTGGATTATAATTATTACTATATGGGTTATTATTAGATCTGAAATTGTTACCTATATAGTTCATCTGTTCGCTCTCTGTGCCCGGTTGGTAGGGTGGGTACTCAGGATTCGCCACAGTTCCACTTGTGTCGCACTGCATTATTGGATGTGCCTGCGAAGAACACAAACTATCAAGCTTTTTATTCATCATCTCTAGCTGTGTTGATAGCATGGTTACAGCATCTATGTTGAAAACTCTGGCCGATTTTTTTGGTTTGGTCCTTGTAACCTGCCACTGATAGTTATTCAGTGACATCTCTTCAATAAACTCGTAGGCTGCCTCAGGAGTTTTATTATTCAGAGTTCCACCGGTGGCTGAGTCGATTAGTTGCCTCGTTGAGGGGTTTACACCGTTATAGAAAGTTTAGACTTGGAGCCACAAGGGTAAACCATGGTGCGGACACCTTCTCAAGAGATCCTTATATCTCTCCCATGCATCGTATAATGTCTCTAAATCCATCTGCACAAAAGAAGATATATCATTGCGTAATTTGGCGTTTTGGCGGTGGGAAATATTTTAATAAGAATTTTTCGGTCATTTGTTCCCATGTAGTGATTGACCCTCGTGGTAACGAGTTTAACCACTGTTTGGCTTTATTCCTTAATGAAAAGGGAAATAACCGAAAACGTATGGCATCATCAGAAACGCCATTTATTTTGAAGGTATCACAGAACTCTAAAAAATTAGCTATATGAGTGCTTGGATATTTGTCCTGCAAACCATCAAATTGAACAAACTGTTGAATTATTTGTATAGTGTTAGGCTTTAATTCAAAATTATTAGCAGCTATAGCAGGCCTAACAATACTTGATTCGGCTCCTGTTAAATGAGGTTTAGCATAATCAAACATAGTACGAGGAGCATTATTTTCTCCCACATCTTATGGTGGTGGGTTATTTTCGTCCATCCCTTCAGTAGGATTGGATCTGTCTTCTCGCTCTCCTTCTTGGTAATTTAGGGCTCGCCTAATTTCTCTGCGATTTCTGTGAACGGTAGCGCCAATATCACTGTCGTATACTAAAGGTCCTCTCGGGTTCCTTCTAGTCATAAACTAGAGGTACCTGCTAGGAAAAGAAAGAAAGAAAATTTAGCAAAATTTAAAAAAATAATAAAAATAAATTGCGGAAAATAAAAAATAATGGCTAAAGTAATAAAAATAGAGCTTTCTTAATATTTTACTTCCCCGGCAACGGCGCCAAAAACTTGATCATTTGTGAATCGAGCTTTAAAATTTATAAAAACAATGATCGAACACGAAACTAACTCGACAATGATTGAGGCAAGTGCACCTATCGAGCAATGAGTATAGCTTAGGCAAGACCGGATTATCGAACCCAAAGGAACTAAAAGTACTAATGCTAACTTTCTTCTTATTATCTAGCCTAAAAATAAAGAGAGATTGTTTATCTAATCTAAATTAATTAACTACTAAACTAAAGACTCTAAGACAAAGAAGAATGAATTTGGAAAATAACTTGGGAAAAACTCAGTTGATTTAGATGATACCCTAGGAAGAATCCACCTAGACTTCACTTGTTATCTAACACTGAACCATACGATTTATTCACTTAGTTTGATCCGTAAGACTCCCTAACGTATACTAAACCCTCTCTCGATGCGAATAACGTCTAACCCTAGGTTAATTAGTGGAACTCTCGTTCTCTTATAATAACCCCCTAGAATAGTAGTAAATCGATCTATGGATTCCAATATTAGGTTTTACCCTAATCTGGCAAAATCTCGTCACCCTATCTCTAGGCGTGCGATCAACTCCGCTTAATTATGTTGGATCTACTCTTAGGCAGGGTCTATTCCTCCTCTACCTAAGCACATTAAATTTGGATTAAGCTCACATAATTAAGAACAAACTAAGTATTTATCATATAATTCAGAAAACAATAACAAGATTCATCATAGGTTTCATCTCTTCTGTATCCAGAAGGGTTTAGTTCATAACAATAAAGGAAAATATCTCAAGAGACAAGATAAAACAAAACATAAGAAATCCCTAAAACCCCCTGAAGGAATTGAAGGAGAGATCCTCCATCTTGAGTATAATTCTGGCTTCTTGAGATGGATCAACTGGCTATCCCTGAGTGAATCCCCACAAATCTGCCTTCTCTGGCCTAGCACGATGCCCCTAGACGATGGATTTGGGCTCTCCCTCTTAGGTCATACTTAGGGTGTATTTATAGGCTTTTGAAATACGTTTCTTTCTCCCTAAGTATCCTTTCCAAAATGAAATTGCTCTTCTCAACGGCAGAGGCATGGCCATGGCGCACACCTGTGTGAATCGTGGCCAGGCCGTGTTCGGGTTTCTTTAATGAGACACGGCCTTGTGAGTCGGGGTTAGACCGTGTTCTAGATGATTGACTTGGCACGGCCGTGTGGGTCCAAGTCTAGGCCGTGTCGATTTCTTCTTTGGCCTATTTTGGTTCGTTTTGAGCCCATTTCTCGTTCTTTTTGTCCTTGGGTGCTTTCCTGGGTATATAACATGGAAAGAAAGGATTAAGAGTACTTTTTTACATAAATCAAGGGATAATTCATCCAAAAGCATACTAAATGTGGGATTAAAATATGTTACTATTTCGGTTTATCAACAATAATATGAAAAGTGAAACGAAAATGAGATGTATCGTGTATATGCTCAAATATATCCTAATGAAAGATCAATTTTCAATTTTGAATATATGTATACTTATGAATTATTTGGGGTTAGTTTGAATATGAATATAACTCACCTTATTGTATTATGCTTTGATGAATTAGATAAACTTGATTATTCATGTTAGTTTTTCATACGTACTTGTTATTTGAGGTAAGTTAATTGTTATTTGCATATGAGCTTACTAAGCATTTTGTAATGTTTACCCCATTGTTTTTCCTTTTCTGTAGATTTTGAATTCTTGTGGCATTTACTTAGGAGTATCAAATGAATTGTAATGTTAAAATGTTTGAATCATAGTGAATCTGAACACTTAAGGTAATGGAATTTGGATCATGTTCATAGTTTGCATTATATTATGTGAATATACATTTGAAATGTCATGTTGTAAGGAATAGATGAATGGTATGAAATAGCATGATTTGTGTCGAAACAATTTTAAAAGTTTTGAAAAAATGGGGTTGACTTTTAAAAACGAAAGTGGGAGTCGACACCAATCCCTTTTTACTTAGGTGTGATTGGATCACCTTGCAAAACATTTTATTTTAAAACATTTAATTTTGGTCTACGAAAAAACAAGAAAACGGGTTCGGGATTCGGTTACATATGAGGAAGGGTTAGCACCCCCATAACGCCCAAAAATTGGTACCTAATCGATAGAATCATGTCCAAATGTTTGAAATTTAATAACATTTAAAATATGACAAAAAAAACTGAATAAGTTGATTTAAAACTTGAGATTTCTTTGTTCTGAAAGAATACAAACATCACATCCAGCGCGTTAGGACACGATATTTTAAACTCTCGTAACAAAAATCATCCCATGATTTAAGACTGAACAATTTGATTTAAAACTTGAGATTTCTTCATTCCGAAGGAATATAAACATCACATCCAGCACGTTAGGACACGGTATTTTTAAACCTTCGTAATCAAAATCATCTCATGATTTACAAAACTTGTTAAAAGGATATTTAGTTATTTAGCCAAACGGAAAATCGCAACCCAGCACGTTAGGGCACTATTTCCCAAATTTCTAAACACGAAACATTGCCTTGTTTTCAAAAGCCTTATCTCGAGATAACATAATGCCACATCCAGCACGTTAGGACACAACATTTTGAATTCCCGAGAATAAGTTTTTATTTAACTTTTTAAAAGGAAAATGATTAAAAATAATGAATCAAATAAATAAATAAAAAGATATTAAATAAATAAATTAATAATAGCAAAATAATTATATAAAAAAATTTTGTTAATAATAATAATAATAATAATAATAATAATAATAATAGGAAAATAATGATAGTAGGGTATGATATTAGTAATAGTAATATATACAAATAATAGTGAAATATATGAGGATAATAATAAAATTAATTATAAATAAAATTTTAAAAATAGTAGTAGCAAAATTAAAATAACAACTTTAATAGTAAAATAATAATAATAATACTAAATTAGTGATAATAATAGTAATAATAATATTAATAGTAAATGAAAATAATAATAAAAATAATAGTAGAAATCAAAAATATTAAAAATAAAATAATAGTAAATATTGAGATTAATAATAATTAAAAAATGGTAGTAAAAAAAATAACATTAGAAATACTGAAAATAATAATAAAAATAATAATAACAATAATAATAAATATAAATATGATAAATATGATAATAAAATAATAATAATAAAAGAAAATAAAAATAGGGACAAAATTAAACTTAAAAATGATATTTTGGGGCGAATTTTAAAAGAAATAATGAATTAGGGCCCCTTAGCAATGCGCGCAAAACGTGGAGGACCAAAAGGGAAAATATTCCCGTTTACCAAAACGCGCCGCAGCAGAAATGACTCAATTAAAAAATATTGTAAATTATCGGGCCAGATTAGAAAATAAAATAAACTTAATTTAAAAACACAAAAAATGCGGAAGGGCTAAAAGCGCAAATAGCCCATTCTATAAAAACACGCGGATCCTCCTTGCGGGTCGGGTCGCACACGCGGGCCATAGGTGAAACGGCGCCGTTTTGGCATTTAAATGGTCAAAGCAAAATGACGTTGTTTTGCTTTCAGTATAAATAATAAAAACCTTTGAAAAAAAAATCATTTTCAGCTTCCATTTTGAAAAAAAAAAACAGATTTTCTCTCCCTCCCTCTTGGCCTGGGCGATTTCCGGCAGAATTTCGGCGGAGCTCCGGGGCCGTCGTCGGCCACCGTGCACGGTTGCCGGAACCCCCAAATAGGTAAATTTTTCTTTTTTTATATTTTAATATATATATATATATATATTATGAGAAAAACAAGATAGAAGGAAGAGAAAAAAAAAGATAACAGTATTCAAAAATAAAATAAAAAAACGAAAAGAAATCGACTGAAATCACCTCTGCCTTTTTATTTCTGTATTTTGTGTATATATCTCGTATGTGTTTCTCTGGGTATATTCGTGTCTGTATCCCCCATTTTATAGATTCTTGTAGGCTTTTATAGCCTTTGAAATGAAAATAAAAAAAAAGGAAATAAATAAAAAATATTGCCATGCTCGCTGTTCTTTCCTTTTCTGCAGGTTGACGATGAAGAGAGCAGCGGTGATAGGGCTTTACTCGCGCGAATCGCGGTCTGACGAGGGTCGGTGGTTGCGGCGTTTGCGGCGCGAAGGAAGGGACACTAAAACTCTTGCGGCGCCTAGGGTTTCAGAAACCCTAGGCCACTGGAAAAGATTTTGGGCTTCTTTGGGCTGTGTAAATTTCGGGTTAGGGTATTGGGTCCAATGTAGCGGGCCAGGGTGTAATAGTTTTGGGCTTATGGTTTTGTAAATGGACTGTTAAAAACTTTGGTCTTATTTATTATTTATTTTTTTAACAGGCCCGGTCAAAATTGGGCTCCTACAATTTGGTTGAATGGTTTATATATAAACTTGATGTGAATTGGTGCCAAGTGATAGTATATTGGTTAGTTGAACTTAGGAGCATTTGATGATTATATGTATTGTGTTATAAATGGTTTGTTTAAGTTATGATTGTACCTAAGGTACAATTTTAGGTATCATTTGATTTGAGCATGAATAAGTACTAAAATATGATGATTTTGACCTTTTTGGCATTAAGTATTGATACCTTGAATAAGAGCATTGGTACTTAACCAAATGAATTGTACTTTAAAACGAAAGAATGCTAATTTGGTATCGATATCAGTATAAAGTATCAATCCTTGAGGATGGGTATCTATATTTAAATAATGGTATCAATATAAATGACTTGTTTTAGATTTTGAAAATTGGCAGAATGTCAAAATGGTATCGATATTGAATCTTGGTATCGATACCTATACTCAGATTTTGAAAACTTTGCAATTTGGTCCTTCTTCATGTTTGGGTCAACTTTAGAGATTTCGTAAGCTCGATTAACTCTCAGTTTTCTTTGCAAATCATATTATGTATGGAATTATGAGTGAATTGGAGTTTAAATTAATTATTGGTTTGAATTGTATATGTTTTACTTTGATGAAAATAGTAGTAACATCCTATAACTCGGATCTAGTGACCGGATCGGGTGAGGGGTGTTACAAGAAATTTTCTCTTAAGTTTCTCCGTTGCCAAACCTACATCAAAGGAAATTTTAAGTTCTTTCTTCTTAATTTTCAATAGAATTTCAATTATAAATGATAGATTTTGAGGACCCATTGGTTCAATTGGATGAATTAGTGAGGTTTCATGTAATTTTTCATTGATGGAAATCTTAGGAAATTTGAAATTAAAAGTTCAATTCATGCATGAATGATGTTAAGCTAGGTGATGGAAAAACATGTTAAAAATATAATAAGAAGTACCATATTTAGTTTAGATCATTTGATAAACTGTGGAATATTAAGGACTAAATTGTAAATGATAAAAACTATAAGGTTTAAGAATAAATAATGATTATTGGAGGTCCCTGTACTATATTTATTAAGCCAATTTTAACTTTGATCGGGTAAATTGTCAGAACCGAGTGTTTCAGATATTAGATGTTTAGCGACTAAATCGTATAATGCGCATTCATGCTTGTTTATCATATTTCTATGTTCAAATTATTTAACTAATGGATTTTCTGTACCTGAATTTACCATACAGAGCTAAAGACGATGTCGAGACATCGAAAACCAAAAGGAAAGGCAAAATCATTGACGAATATCTAATCTGGTTTGTGCTATCATAATTCGAGTTTGTTAGATAAATATATGTATATGTTTGATTCATTAAATGTCTAGAAATGATAATCTAACAATGTGATATAGTCGAAAGGTACGTATATACTTAATTATGTGATTTGCGATGATTTGGTTGGTTGAATACATAAATATATGCTTGTTGATGAAATGAGATTAATATTAATGATATTTGCCCTATTAGCGTTGTCGGATAGAGTCACGAGTATAATTGGCATGCCATAGGTTCCATTTTGATAGGTGGGAGATCCAGCGCTATGCGCGTACATATCGTGACAGTTCTCTAATACCTTGGGGGTACAGGTGTGTTCTGGTGTGGTTGGTGGGATCAGTGCACTTATGCCCGATTAGCACTTTGGTGCGTGTGGATTGATTTGAGTATTCGTTATTATATCCGATGTGATTTGAGTATCCGTTATTATATCTGATGTGGTTGATAGGGATCATAATGTAAAAATGATATATTGAACATGTATTGAATTGATATAAGATATTGATGTTACCATGAGATATGATTTTGGTATGTTAAACTAGATGCAAATATCCTAAAGGTGCATCAAAAATTATATCAGGAAATTGAGTAAAACATTATTGTGAATAAAATGAAATTATAATTAAACTATCAGTATATATACGTATCTTTGATATTAATATGAAATGATTAGTTGGTTAACTTGAATTATCATGTTATTTATTTTTATTTGATTTTGTTATGTTTATATTTGAATTTGAATTATGTTAGCACCACTGAGTAACCATTACTTAGGCTACGGATTTGTTTCTTTCCATGCGTAGGTCTTGGATAAAGCTAAACAAATTTCACGGTTAAGCATTCAACTCTCAAGCTCAGCTCGGAAGCCATTACAATCCTATTTTGTATGTATATATATGTTTTGAAGTCAATGAAATATACCTAGGTTGGTTGACTTGTAGCCTAAGTTAATTTTGACACTTTTGGTAAGTGACCTATAATGTTATCTTGGTTGAATTTTATCTTTTGATTACTAGTTAATTATGTTTGATTATGTGGGTTTGAATGTGCAAATTGGTTGGTTTAGTATCAATTAAAGGTTATAATTTGGATATGTTTAGATAGGTCAATTGGTTGAATATGTTTTTGTGGTTTATTTTAAGTATGTTTAGGTTTATTTGAATAAGGCTTTGGATATTTAAAAGTGCAAAAATTTTACCATTTGGTCACTAACTCGAGACTTGAGACTTGAGACTACTAGAACAAATTTCATTTAATTTTGCATTCAAGAGCCTGAGGACTCGATACATTTGTATAGTCTCGAGACAATTGTTCCTAGGTCTCGAGACAAGTGACATTTGTCTCGAGACAGAAGAAAATCAAAGCTAAATAGATTTTTCTCTACTCTAGGTTTCGAGACAAGAACCCCTTGTCTCAAAGACATTCAAACATCAAAACAAAAATAGAAAAACGGTAGAAGGTGGTCTTGAAACCTAGTGTTGAGACATAAAGGACCTTGCTTTGAGGCTCAACATGTAGTCTCTCGAGACATGCTAACTTCAAAGCTAAAAAATTTAAATAATTTATGACATGTCTCGAGAGATAAAGACCCTTGTCTCGAGACATAGACTTGAATTTTAACATTTGAGTTTGGATTCGAGTCTTAACTTTGATATTAACTTATTATAACCTCGTAAATTGATGAAATGAAATCAATGAGTGTATAAATGTATGCATATGAATTATTTTGATGTTTGAATTGAATGTATTTTGTTATAATAACTTGAGTTGCTTCAGTGACGTAGTATGACATCACACATTTGGATTCGACGATTGAATTGGGTGTGCGGCATTACATGTTTGAAGTGATTGAAAGTGTATTTTGTCCTATTTTGAGTCCAAGTATCGGTTCCTTGCCATTTGGTATTGATATTAGAAATAAGGGTATTGGTGCCTTTAAATTCAATACCTAATTGACATTTCTAAAGAGGTATTGTATTGATATCAAGCCTTTTGGTATTGATACCAACTCCTCGGTATAAAAAATTGATAAAATTGTGCATTCATTTTGCTGAGAAGATGATGAGGGACAAAAGAAACTGCACTTATGTTCATGAGATAAACTTTGCAAACCACTATCAAGAAGGGACCTGGGCATTCGTCAAGCGAGAATAATGAACAATGCTTTTCTCAACAAACAAACGTAGAAAATAATGAATTCTCCTTTCCGCTAGCTTATATTCTTAAAGGAAAATATAGTAGAACTAAGGCTTTTGATATAAGTGGAAGTTAAACCCTTGGTCTCTTGAATATAAAAAAGCATCCTTCAAGGACGTGATATTTGCAAAAAAGGTAAATATGCCCAAGTGTGGACCGAAAGCAGTTCTTGGATGGACACTCAAAATGGTCTCAATCTGAATATGGTGAGAATTCATGATTCATCTATCCAAGGTTGGCCCTGGAAAAACTTTAACAACAAGGAATGAGATATTAGTAAAGCGAGAGCTCTCTTTGATGATATTGGTGTGATGGAGCTCATTGCTAGGACAATCTCATTTTTTGGTGGCACTGGTAAATTAGTTTGGAAAGATGACCACATGGAAGATTCTCAGACAAAGGTGTTTAATGAACCCAATTGTTACAACCACTCATCCAAAAATCTTCATTTACAAATGATATCAACTCTCCCAAATATGACTAATATAAAGAGTGCACAAATATACAAGAATAAGAAAATAGTTTATTAGAAAGCACTCAAGAAGCATACTGCTTTGTGCATCAAAGCAGCTTATCTATAGGCCTTGATCGATCGAGAAATGATTGTATGAAACAAAGATATCACATCATCATGTATCCCTTTCCAATTATTTAATGTCATTTCAACATCTTTTTTCACCTTATTAATAATCATTTTGGTAATTTTCTTCACCTGAACCTAAACCTTGGATCCTGCATCCTAGACTATGGACTTTGGACTCTACACCAAGGATTCAGGGTCTTGGAATTAGGTTCAGAGTTGAAAGCCCAAGGTTTAGGGTTCAAAATTTACGGTCCAAGGTATAAGACCTAGGATCTAGGGTTTAAAGTCTAAGATTTAAAGTTTAGAGTTTAAAGTCAAGGATTAAAGTCTAAGGTTCATGTTAAAAAAAATACCAAAATGATTTGTAAATGACATAAAAAAATAACATTAAATAATTGATAAAAAATACAAGATGATGTAGGATATCTGTTTCATACCATCAGATTAATCTCAAAAGATCACCCACAATGGCTCATCGAGAAGCACGACAACAAACAACAGAAAATTAGGAAAAAGACAAAATATGAGCCGATATCAAGTCGTTAAAGCAGGCAAGTTCAATATGGTTGCCCAACCTTAAAATCATGCCTTTATGCGGACTGGGTCATTAGCAATAAACTGATCAAATCACCAAACTGTAGTGATAAAGTTAAATCTTATATAAAAAAAAAAAGAAATTATTTTTGTCCAAATTCAAATCCAAATAATATAGATCTTAAATAAGAACACTACACTACATCAAAATGTGGTAAAAAATTCTCAAATTATTCTCAATAGACTACATCAGCACAACAACTTTGGTTAAAACTCTATCCTTTTTCTTTTTTTTTTTTGTAAAATAAAATTACAGTTATAAAGGGTTAAAAGGGTATAGATTAGTAATAAAAACAAATGACCTATCGAGTCAAGAAATGGTAAAAAGAACAATCATGGATGCCAAGAAATCACTGAACTGCCCTTCAAGTTATCTCCGTAGGGTTCTTATTAACCATTCCCCTCATCACCTCCTGCTTCACCAACTGAAGAAGGGTTGCCTTGCTCCAGGTTACTTATCGCTTCTGGTCCGCATATCCGCATCAACTCATCCTGTTACCGGAAGCAGCAAACCATAGTTGTTGATTACACATTCAAATGTAAATGGAAGAATTGTTTGCAACAAATTTGATATAAATGAATGATGCACAATGATCAGCAAGGTAAAGAGGGATGAGCGTTAATAGAAAGAGATCCTAGGTGAAGGGTGGCGTGGAGGCGGCTGTTCTATACCTTGATAGAACTATTTTCAGATGTAAGCTTCTCGCATTCATCTGACAGCTTCTTTAACTCATCTCTAAGGGTGTGGTTTTCATTTGCCAAGCTCTCTACCTTGGCTTGAAGCTCTTCACACTCGGCCTAGTGTAAAACCAGAAACACAAAAATAGAAGCTACAGATCTTAAGCTTGAACCATACGGAAATAACATCAAGAATCATTAGTTGAAGAATATAAACCATTTTACCTGCTTGCGTAACCTTGACCTCCGAGCAGATTCCCTGTTAGACTGCTTCCTCTTCTGTCTTTTCAACTCACGTTCATCCTGCAAGAACCCACATCACCAATTTAGATAAAAACTGAATTTACGTATCTTGAAAACCAAACCATCTACTCACATCCGAATGCTCTAACTTAATGAAAAAGGCATGTTTTAACAACTAGCAAAGAATATTGGCTAGAAATTGAGTGAATACTAAGGAATGAACTTGTGAAATTAGAAACGAAAATCACCAAGAAAAGCGCATACTTGAATCCACTGATCAGGCATCATAGCGCCAGCAGGAACAGTGGCTACAGTGCCAGATGCGTTAGGTCTGGTTTTTGCAGCTCCTGTGGCAGCAGGGGAAGCACTCCATAGGTCCATTCCTATATTCAAAGTAGTTGCAGGCATAGAGACTATGGGTTCTGCGGGAACTAAAGCCCCAGCAGCTTTACCCTGTGCATTGGCTGGTAATAAAAGGTGATTGTAGTTAGGAAACTATCACAGTAAATAAAATCAACAAAATCGACCCCCAAGTCTATTACCAGAACTCACTAAGCTCCTTTGTTTTTTTTTTTCATACACTTGGACTTGGACCCTCAGTACAATTTCCCCACTCTGGATTTTATAACATTTCCAGGGAGTAAGTTTGTTTACTTTCAAAATAATCTGAAGCTCGTTTTGCTATTTATCCTAAAATAAAAGCAAGAAATTTGATATGGAAACTTAAAGTACCATCTGCAAGCATCTGCTCAAAGCTTCCCTTTTTGCCAGCGTTGACTTCCTAAAGAAAAAAGGGTACATATTCATTAGAAAGGACAATTTTGAGCATAAACGTGATAGCAAGTAAAGCATGTTGATGAAGGAATCTGAAAACCCAAAGCAGTCAGTGTCGTTGATGATAATTAAATAAGGAACAATTATCCACATACTTGTTGATTACTCTCATCACTTCTGTCTGATGTACCCTCGCTGCCACTTTCACCACTGTTACAAAAGTTGAATAACTTTTTTCAGCTAAAACCCAATGTCAAGAATGAATGTGAACACTGTGTCAAGGAAAAAAAATACTGAAACATCAAAAGGATCGTGCACCTTTGAGAGCCGCCATCGTTTCCCGAGCCTGAAGTGGCCTTTGCACTCTCTCCAACTTTGCTTCCCGAAGATCCCTTGGGCTTTTTGGTCGCACCCCGATCCTTTCCATCAGCACCATTATTCCGTGCAGAACTTGGCATCTATAGACAATTTGGAAACAGGAAAGGGCATTTACTTTACGGAGTAACTGAGAGTCTAAAGGAAATACAAAAAGCAAAAGGAAGCAAATAAGGAAAGAAAAAACTAATTACTGGTGCCATATTAGGATGCGCATACACTCCCCTTGGAGGATATACAGCTGGGTACGGAACCGGGGTACCATATGGAGGCATTAGAGGATGCTGAAAGATTATCAACAAAAATGAAAAAAGTAAGAACATAACTCTCATCAAATAAAGAACCAAAATATTGCGAAATCATGTTTTCATATCACCTGGCCTCCCCATATGTATGGATGCGGGGTTGGTGAAGCAACGGTTGAGGCAAATAATGGAGGAGTAGCTGCAGCACCATAATAAGCCTAAACAACAAGCAGAGTTGTAAACTCAAATGGTTACTTACATAAATGAGATTAACAATTAGAAAGTATATAAAACCCCATGATTCAAGGGCATTAGTACACTAACCTGCATTTGGGTCGACCAATCAGGATATGACACTGTTGTTGGCATTTCCTATAAGTACAAAGTAAATATGTCAGCAAAAGTAACCCACACGTTAGCGATGAGAAGGCAAGAATGATACGTAAATAACCTGAGTTGAGGCAGTAGGTTTGGAAGGCTTGGCTGGTGTGCTCTCCTCTTCCGTTCCCATATCACTTATGTAAACGTCTTAATTTCAACAAATCAAGAATCAAATCTGTATGTCCTCGATCGCTTTTAGAAAGCACCTGGGAACCCGATGTGAAAACCATGCATCAGAAATCAAAACCGAGCCTTGACAAAGTTTTTACGTTGATGAGCCAAAACATGATGCATAGAACATAAATACAAATAGAGTTCGGCATTGGCATAGTAAAGTTAAACCATTTCAAACAAGAACGATAGTACAACCAAACCGAGCTCACCAGTGTATGGTTCAGCACAAGACCTAACCTTTCCAAAGTAAAACCACATGGGTTCTTTCGATCCTCCATAAAACTAACTTAAAGAAAACAAAACATCTATTCTTGTCCTAACAAGTTAAGGAGACAAAGAAAACCATATTTGTAACTGATTTTGTGATATCGGAAACAAAGTAGAGTATCACAAAACAATTCTTCCATAACCGACAACCTTGAAATAATAATAATAATAATAATAATAATAATAATAATAATAAAACAAAGCAATTCTTCAATTCCCATAATTACTTTTCAGAAACAGTACAAGTTTCAACAATTCATATATTAGCAAAACATTTAGAAGGTGAGAAGAAACAGCAGAAATTGGCAGTATCCGTTTTAAAGTTTGTCAACGTTTACCCCTCGTATTTTCCAAAACAAAACGCATTAATTAATTCATTATTAGCACAAAGAATACGAGCCAATCTTAATATTCAGGCCTTAGCCCGCAGGGATTGTGAGCAGTCACAAAACATAAGCAAAGCTAAAATGAGAAAGAAAAAAAAAACAACTGGACATTGAAGTTCAGAGAAGAAAAGAAATTAGCAAAAGTCCAACTGCATAATAAAAAACTAAAGCATGAGATAAAAGATCTTGAAACTACAAATAACTCAAATTTAATGAAGAAACACACACACACACACACACAGAGGAAAAAAAATTAGCTTCTAAATCCTCTGAAATTACAAACAAAAACAAAATTAAGAAAAAAAAAAGAAAGAAAGGAAGACCTGTTTAAAGGCGTTGAAGAGGAAAGTGAAGTGGAAGGGAATTTATATAAATAATGCTCTTCTTCTTTTTTTCCTCCCTTCTAGTATTTCCTTGATCAAAGGGTTGAAAATTGAGGATTAAAAAAGAAGAAAAGAAGTGAAAAATAAGAGAAGAAATTATTGTTTCTATAATTGGCGTTTGAAACAGTTTGGGAGGGTGAGAAACAAAGTTGGGTAGTTGGTAGTGTTAAAAAGAAGTGATCCAGTGTGATGGTGTGCGTGGTAGCTGTAATGGGAAGAGTGAGTCGATGAGGAGGAAAGGAAATGGGGAAGAAAGAGAAGGGAAAGGTGTTAGGGTTTCGCGGGGGACACGTGCTAAGAAAGAGGAAGACAGCTGGGATGGTTTAAGTGGGTCAGGCTTATGACAAACCATTCAAATGGATGATTCATCAATTTCTACTGTGGAGTCAAAGAGTTTAAATATCCCAAGAGGATTTGCTAAATTTCCTGTCGAAACTATGTCGTTTTTTTTCTTTCTTTTCTTTTGGTTGGGGGGGATTTTGGCTATCGTTTCTCTTTTGTTACTATTTACGGTTACTATCCATTTCGGGCTTTGGGCTTGCGTGGCTTCCACGTCATTCAAATATTATCCGTAAATGAGATTAGTGTGATAATTTTGGACAGATGAAAAATAATAACATTTATGACAAATAAAGGATGTCGAAGAATAGGGCCTACGAATTGTCAATCTATAGAAAAACCGAGGTGGAAGTTTTAGGGTGATGTTTTAGTACAAGATAACTAATGACGGATCTTGTGTCCCTTTGATCATAAACGAGGGATATTTATTGAAGAATTAAGAGTGAATCTCTTATAAAATGTTTGTTTTCTAACTTTGAACTTAGGTTAAGCTATGGTTTAGATATATTTCGATGTGACCATTTTCCAGTTTGGTATGCTTGGATGTCAAAAAAATTAATGAAATTGGATTTAATCAAGATTCATCTCTAAGGCTTACAATAAACAAGTGAGTTCATCAATTCTTATATTGTCAATGTCATTTGTTCCATCAATAATAGTCGTTCACCTTTCTCACCAGCTTCAAATTTGAGTATTCTTTACTAAGGGCAAAAGATTAATTTTTTAAGATGTCACAAAGCTTTGCATAGAATTCATATAATGTCTCATTGTCCTGCATTCTTAGAGTCTTAAATTTTGCAGTCAACATCTAAAGTTTGGACTACTTCATAGAACTGGTTTTTGAAAATAGTCCAAGCTCTTCTAGTAGTTAAGTATTTAGAGATTCGTCTAAATTCTTGAGGATCAATTCCATAGAAATTTGCATTGAGGCCCTTGGAGTTCGCATTAGTCAATTTTTCTTTATCATTGGTCCAAGTTACTTCATATTTGGAAGTCTTCACACCAGTTAAATCACTAGATGGTGGTTTCCAACCAATCAAAATTGAGCATTGAGCTTCCTTATTACTTGACAAAAGCCATCATTCTTACCTTCCAAGAGTCATAGTTTGTTCCGTCCAGCATAGTGGATCTTAAGATTAATGATCCTTTCATCTCAATTACAAATAAATGACATGATATCCACTTAATACATCAAGTGTTTAACTTTGATATCAGTTGTGAATTCATTGAATTTGGCTTTTAGGTTTCGTTCAGTTGCAACTTGATGAACTGTCTAATAGTTATAAAATAAGATATGGATACAAAAGTTCGGTTACATATTTCAAAAACTTCCTATGCCTACGGGCCCTTGCCTAAAGAGTAATCAATTACAAATCAACAAGTGCAAAATGTGATTTAAGTTCAACTTACTCACAAAGTTGTAACCTCATCCTATACGCCAACCTAGATCACTCTCTCGGTAAGCCCTTCCCCCCTGAAAGATTAATTGTAAATTGATGAGAAAAATAGTTTACTTAGACAAATACTGTAACACCCCATACCCGAGCAGATCACCGGATCTGAGTTACAAGGTGTTATATTCGTTGTCGGAGCAACTAAAATCAAATTTAAATGCAATTCACATCATTAGACAAACAAATACGAGTAATATAAGCAAGTGATACGATAAATAATCATTCTCGGGACTTATACGAACTTACAAAAGCTCTAATACTAAACCGAGATCAAGTTAGGTTTTGGCCTCGTCGCGTCGTGACATACTGTTTTGGCCTCGTCGAGACGATAAAGTCTCTCGTCGCATCATGACATTATAGGTCATTTCTCATCGCGACGAAATACATTTGGCGTCGCGACGTCACATACTATTTCTGCAATTCCTAATTGAACTTCATCCTCAAATTTTCCAACCAAGTTTCTAAACACATTCAAACATTAACCATCCAATAAATGCAACTATATAGCATCAATTCCTGCATATCAATACCTTATAGAATATTAGGTCAATACCTTATCACTTGCAATCCATTTACCTAATGCAAGCCATTTAAATCATTTACACACTTACCTATTTCACCAAGTTCATATTTAAATGTATGCAACATCTCATGCCATTTCAAACTACCTTTAACTCCATTACAAGCTATATACATTTAACCAAATTCTAATGTTAACCATTTAAACTATAAGTGCATATACATATAACTTTATATCCCAAACTTGACTCAACCTAGGTACATGTCTTATAACCAACAAAAAATATTTATACAAATATTGTCGAGTCTGAGATCTTAACTAGATGTTGAAGTCAATGCTCAGGGTCTCATTTGGGACCTAACCTGCGTACAAAAAAAAATAAATTGTACACTGAGCGATAGAACTCAGTAGTATTTCTATAATTCAAATCAATATAAAATATATATTACCCAAATGCAAATAATCAATTCAGATCTATTGTTCAACTAATTCGTATACCAAATTATAATGTAGACTTAGTGATCAATTCATTTGGTTATTTCCTATCTTACTTTATAGCACCTATCTAACCATTTCCCATATATTACACTTCAAACATACTTGATCATTTCATATTACCATTTATGGCATATACTCATATATGTACATATTCATTAATTCATTTATTCAATTCCATTTTATTGATTCAACCATTTTCGAGTCTATTGGCTCGTAAATACTTAGTCGGCCCCAGGGCTCTTTTTTAGCCAATTCACATGGTCTTTCACATGCTATCGAATATCACAATCATATATGAGCAATTATACTAAATCAATTAATATTTCATTTCAATCTACTATATAACCTAGCCAAATCATTTATATATAATCCTATTGACTTTACTCAGATTTCAAGACGGATATACGAATTAAACAAACTGCATCTCAATCTGGCACTGTAGTGCATTATTAGATAAACCAGAAGAAATACACTAGCACACACAGTGCATCGTCGGACAAGACGAAGTAATTATACTGGCACACATAGTACATCATTGGATAAACCAAAGCAATTATGTTGGCACGTAAGTGCATCATTGGATGTACTGAAGAAAATATATCGACACATAAATGCATCATAGGATATACCGAAGCAATTATACTGGCACACATAGTGCATCATCGGACAAGTGAAATTAATTATACTAACACACACAGTGCATCATTGGACAAGCTGAAGTAATTATACTGGCACACATAGTGTTTCATTGGATAAACTGAAGTATAAATTGTACATTTAATAGGTAACCAATTTCAATTCACATTCTATCAATCTCAATTTCATCATCAATTTACCATTCCAATACCGTATGTAACAAATTTCAACTCAATTTCATACTAATTTCATATACCAAGTAAGTCATGCAACTTTCTATTTTATTCAATTTAGTCCTCTTTCTCAGTATACCATCTTAATCATCTTAACTCATACAAGCATTATATACTTACCTCATGACTAAATCATGCAATTTAACATGAACAAGCAATAATTACATTGAATCGGATCATAGAAATACAAATCAAAAGCTTGTGTCACTTGTCGTCGACTCTTTCCGTTTCTTTCTCTCTCGACAGTCTTGCGTCGTCTTTAGCTACAAATAATAGTTCAATAATAATACAGTATCAAATTTCATATCAAAATACATTCAATTTCAAAGTCATACATATTTTGTAATTTATTCAATTTAGTCCCTAAAATCGGGACAAGCATAACTTTCAATTTAAAGCTCCAAATTGAAATCTGATTTCACTATTATTTATTATTTCCACTGTCAATTTTACATTTTATTCATTTTGGTCCCTAATGCACAAAACTATCTATTAGCTTTACAATTTAGTCCTTTTTCACATCTAAGCTTAAATTCTATCAATTTAACGCCTAAAACTTCAAGAAATCGCAAAAATAAACTTCCTAAAACTTTAACAGTTTTACAAATTAGTACATGGGCTGGCTAGATCAAACTCCCATGACCTCAAAAACATAAAAATTATAAGAAAATGACAAAATTGAACTAACCAATTGAAGACTGAAAGTTTGGAACCCTTGGTCAATTCTTTAGTTTTCTTGGCTATGGCTTTTGGAGTGAATGAAGAAGATGGAACTATCTTCTCTTTCTTTCCACCTTATTTGTTTTGTTATTTTATACATTTATAAAATAAATAATATAATTATAATCTTTATAATATATAAAGTTGTTCACCTACCGTCCACTAATGTTTCTAAAATGGTATATTTTCCATTTTAGACCTTGATTTAATTGTTATATAAGTCTTTAAGCCTTTGGCCAATTAAAAACCTATACTGATAACCTTTTACAATTTAGTCTTTGTACCTTAATTAATTATCAATTCGACAAAATTACTTATCCAAAATTTAATTCATCAATAAATTAGATCCATAAATATCTCTATTTAACATTTATGGACTCTTTACAGAAACAAGATCTCGGAACTACATTTTCCGACACCACTGACTTTCGGGTCGTTACAAATATGCACTAAAAATGTAATACCCTTTACTTGACTTGTTAACATATATGGATAAGGAGTGTTTGTCGCATTAAAATTTTCAATTGCAATTTCTAACCCTTACCCAAGTTTCTAACTTTATCGTGACTCTATATGACATTTAAATCCTTTTTTAAAGTCATTTACTAATAAAATTTTAATTAGAGGTCCCTAAATTTTTCCCCGGAGTATTTTCAAGTCAATACATGGTTTTAAGAACGAAAATATCGATATCTTGTTCATAAGTATCAGAAATTGTACTAGATTACTACTCATTTTTAGCTTTGGAATCTTTATGTATCAGAACTTTGAAACATATATATATCGAAACCTCATGACTCATGTATCATAATTTTATTTTACTTTATATTTAGTTTAATTTCTTTTCATTTTAATCATTTCTCAAGATGTACTAATATTAACTATACTTTGCTTTTCTTGTATTAACTTAATATACTCTTAATCATATTCTCCTCTACAAATACTTCATAATATAATTCACTTCACTTTAATATTCTTAATCTTACTAATTTAATTCTCAATTCTTTTTACTTTTACTTAATTATTTTCTAATTTAATACTTAATTAAATAATTTCTCAAATATTTCATTTAAAACCTTATATAATTATTTTTCTCATAAAGTATGTTACTTTATGAGAAAAAACTTGTCTTTTTTATAATCTTTTAATTTATTCCATTTTTCCCTTTTCATTCTTGCAAAATTTCACATTTAGCCCCTTTAACGATTTTTCTCTTATGATTTAGTTAAAATATACCAACCAAATAAAGTAAGTTGCAATGACTTGCTAGATGTTCTTTGAGTTGCAATTGGAATTGCATTTGGCCTTAGTAACTAATAGTAATACAATCGAAAGAGAGAAATTAAAACAAAGGATAAAAAATCTCAAACACTAAGAATAAGGAGATCCATCAAAGCTTTAAACATCTATGGCTAGAGTTGTCCATGCTTGAATTTGAAATCTTCAGCTTAATTAAGAATCTAACTTCAAATCATAAAGAGAAACTAGAAATAAAATAGATCTAAACTGAAATTTATAAGAAATTCAACTGTAATTAGAAAAGTAAGTAAAATCCTCTCTAAGAGATTACTAACACTAAGCTAAGAAAAGTGAACTCTACTCTCTCTCCACCCTCTAAAAATTGCATGAGAATGTGGTTTTTATATCTCAAGCTTTGGAATGGTGAATTGTGTATTTTGCCATTCATTAATTGCTTTCTTGAAGCACAACGTCGCCATGTCATAGGCCCAACCTCACAATGCCACTAAAAATTTTCAACCTTTGCGTTTGAAGTAATTGTCACTTAAAGGCAATTACAGCCATCCGAAAACTAACATCGTGAAGTTGGACTCGAAGTATGTTTGACTCGAAATTACAATTATTTATGGCGATTTCATCACAACGTTGCAACATCCTGTATTTCTAAGCCACTTATGTCGTACCAATATTGTAAATATATAAATAATTGCCTTAATTCATGATTTGGTCCTTGAAATATATCTTTTTTTCACTTTGATACCTAAATATTTTTTTGTCCTAATTAATTACCTAAACTTTGCAAAAGTTATGGTTTTAACTCTAATTTTAAAAGGATGTTAAAAAAAAATTCCACTAATTAGAGAAGGCCAGGTGTTTAAAATTTAAAAAGTATTTTTTTAAATCTCTCTCATTCCCTCTTTCTCACGTGAACACTCTCTCTCCCTCTTTCTCACCATATTTCTCTTCTTCTCACTTGCCATCGCCAGTGGCCACCATCAACCCCCCTCCAACTAGCCCATAAAGTGACATGAACAATATCTTTTCAGCTTCACTCATTCTTGAAAAAGCCATTGCTTTGGAGCTTTCAGCCACTTGTGTCACGGGGCTAGATCTTTCGTCTCGTGATCTGTGTGGCCTTAGGCGATCCGTTCGCCCAAACTCGCCTAAGTCAGCCTATACTAAAGTAAGGATTCCTTTAGAACTCCTCCAAGGCACCAATTTGTATAGCGGAAGCGATTTATACCAAAAGAAGCAACAAAAGAACAATAGAAAGAGCGCACACAAGGTGTTTGAGTAAATGCTCTCAATATTTTCTTATTCACAAAGAATAATGAAACAATGAATGGAATGAGTACAAATGAGGGGGAGGCTCTCTATTTATAGTTGAGCTCCCCCAAAACCGACGGTCAACATACATTTACATTGACGGACGAGATTAACTATATCCTTTGATTTTAGGGATTTACAAGATATGCCATATCAAATCAAATCTAATCTTTACAAGATAAGATTCTATCAATCTTCTAAGATTAGTTACCAAAATTAGGGGTTTGCAAATTTCGGGTAAAATCGAATTAATTCGGTTAACCGACCGAATTCGGTTAATCGGTCAGTTAACCGAATTAATTTGGTCGGGGGTCGGTTAATAATTTTTTGAAAGTTCGGTTAACGGTTAATTCGGTTCGAAATCGGTCGGTTAACAGAATTAACCGAATTTAATAAATAATATTATAATATATAAGTATTCGGTCGGTTCGGTTAATTTTTTGGAAATATAAATTAATCGGTCGGTTAAGTCGGTTAATTTTTTATATGTTTTATACTTGTTTTAACCAAATATATATATATAAATTTCGGTTAATTCGGTTAACCGACTGAATTAACCGAAAAGGTTCGGTTCGGTTAATTTTTTTGAAAAATTTTCGGTTCGGTTAACGGTTAAGGGGTTAAAAGGGTCGGTTAATTCGGTTAATGGTAGTTCGGGTCGGTTAACCGATTGAACACCCCTAACCAAAATAGCCTAAGTTGTCATATCTTTATTACCGCAACCAGGCTTCAATCTGACAGGCTTTTCCAACATCTTACCGAATTGGGTCAGTTTTTGCGGGCCAAATGATCCCTATCTACATAATAGACCTCCATCGGATGCATTTAGAGCGATAGTCACGGGCTTTGAACTGCGGCCCCTGACACTTGGATATAGATGATAAAGCTTCTCTCCCCTCCTCCCCAAGCCCCCACCCCACCCTTTCTTACTTTACCATTCCCTTTCAAGGAGCTAACAACATTAGCAAAGCACTTTTCGGTACTAACGGCCCACAGGAAACCACGTTGCTGTGTTCTTTCAATCCTCCATAGGAATTCATTCCTCCAATGTAAATCACTTTGGGTGTTGTTTATTGGGCTTTGATGCTGTAATCCACCACTGAGCCAGTGTTGTAGCTGGACCAACAACGGATGAAGTATTTTTCACCATGTTCTGAAGCTATAGCATTTTTGGCGAGCAAAAGGATTTATTTAATAAAAAAAATTTGGCATCCAGAACATGATACGAGAAGATGGACCCTTTAAAAGGAAGGAACTGCTTCTCTACTAAAAAAATATTTCCAACTCATTGCTAGTTCAATGTAACAAACAGTAATGAGGAATGGAGAGAGAGCATATAGTAGGAGATGACTCAGATATGAGTGAGTTAAGATTTTTTTCGTTTTTTGAAAAAATAGGAAATGGAGAACATATACATATACTATCCATGGTTGGTGTTTGCTAACGAAATTCCACAAGGAATAGAGGACAAAAAGCATATATAATATCATATATGATTTGTATGTAATGATCAGTATAGATTAATATGTGTATATATTGTTATGTATAATATCTATATTATATACACATATTATATGTATAAAAAAGAAGATATTTTACAGTGCTTTGTTTTCTTTGATTTTGAGAGTTTGATTCTTGATGGAGCTTGATTTTTCACACAGGGTTCGAAAGGCTTTAAATTAATAGCCAAAGTAGGTTGTTTTATTTGGATACATATTGCTTTCTTACATACATGTATAGGTGATGGTTATTTACGGGAATATGATGATCATGAGAGCTTTCATACCTTCCCATTTTATATATATTTTTATATATGAGCATCTAGTCGTTTGCTATGGTGGCAAGCTTGGGTGGTGAAGAAGCTGAAATGGAGCTTGGGGAGTGTGTTGGTTTAGGGGTTAGGATGGTGCAATGGATATGAAAGAAGGGAAAAAATAAATTATGGAGGGTGAGGAGTTTGATTGGTGGAAGGAGATGAAAGAAAAGATTTTGGTTGGTCCAAGGGAAAACATGGGGAGGGAGAGAGTTTAAAAATATTTAATTTTTTTTTTTTTTGTCTCCATCAAAATAAAAAAGAGAAATTCGCAAATGGAGAAATTATTTTATGAAATCTTCCCACCATATTATTTATAATTCCTTTCTAATTATTTAATAATATTTTAATAATTTTTTTATGTCATTGATTCATAATTTGGTAAAAGAGATTTTACCTTGAACTCTAAAACTTGAATCCAAAAATCTTAAACCCTAAATCTTAAATTCTAAACCTCGAATCTTAGATCATAAACGCTAAACTTTGAATCGCGAACCCGAATCTCAAACCATAAATTCAAAATCTCAAATTCGAACTCGAACCCTAAACCTTAAATCCCAAACCTCGAATCTTGAACCTTAAGTCACTCAAGATTCAGGGTTCGAATTCAGGTTCATGATTCAGGGTTTAGTGTTCGGAGTTTAAAGTTCAAAGTAAAAAAATTATCATAATTATATATCAATAACATTGAAAAAATTAGTAATATATCACTAAATAATTAAAAAGAGACCATAAATAATATTTAAAAAAAAATCCTCCTAAATCTCACATATTTAAACGTTAAACGTCGGATTTGAAAAGTAAAATAATGAATGAAGCGGAACAATTTTGCACCACTTCCAATTACCCCTTCCATATCTCCTACACGTAGGGGTGTGCAAAATTCGGGTAAAACCGAAAAAATTCGGTTAACCGACCGAATTCGGTTAATCGGTCGGTTAACCGAATTTTTTCGGTCGGGGGTCGGTTAATTACTTTGTTAATTTTCGGTTAACGGTTAATTCGGTTCGAAAAGGGTCGGTTAACCGAAATTTTTTCGGTTAACCAAAAAAATAAATAAATAATTTATAATATAAATAGCTTATAAGATAAGCCCACTATTCTCTATTCACCAACCCAAAACCAATACAACCCAAACCCAATAATAAAAATTAAACCCAACTCAAATAATTTTAAAACTAAAAATAAAATTACCCCTAAAGCTAGACACACACACGATCTGATATGTTTTAAAACCTGCAACTTCTATTTCTAAACAAAAGGAAGAACAGCTTTGGTTTTGATTTTCAAGGTACCTTTTTCCCTTCATGTTTTAACTTTGACTTAACTGTTGTCTATGTTGGTTTTGATGCATGCAAGGTTTTTTTTTTTTTGTTTTTGTTAAATATTAATGCCTTATCCATTTTTCGAGTACCCATTTACCTTTTTTGGGGGTAAATTTTGCATCTTGTTTCGATCGTGCTTTTGTTTGAGTTTCTTCTTCTTCATTTTTTAAGAATCTGCATTCTCGTCCTCCATCTTCAAAAAGCTCCTCAAATCATTCGATTTTTAGAAATCTTTGAAATTTTTTTTTGTTAATGATAGGGTTTGGTTAATGTTGATCATCAAAATCTATGCTAGCCACATTTCTGTTCTGCTTCTTTGTAGAGTTGAATGTAAAATAAATTATTGGCTTTCTTGTTTATTTGCTTTGTTTATTTACAAGTTCATCTGTTGCATATCATCACTATGTAAAAGGGTCGCCCCCTTTTGTTGATTTGGATTTACCTTTACCACATTAAACGAACTTATTGAGGATTAGTTTGCTTCATTAGATTCTTCATCGGTGCTCAAAAATGTTATTAGATGAATTTTAATGACAATTTTAAGTTTTCTTTTTTTAATCTTCATCTTGTATTGTTGATATGATTCAAGGATCTTGTACTGTTTCCACTTTTTCTAAAGGATCATCAAACTTTTGATTTTTGAAGTGAAATTGTTATGATATTATTCTCGCTTATTGGCTATTGCAATGTTGCTTTCCAAAAAATGCTCATGATTTTGGGGTATAATCCTGTGGACTTTTGTTTTTCTTTGGGTAGATAAATGAATGTTCTTTATACTCTTTTTCATGAGGCATTTCCTTACATGGTATTTGTTTTGTTATGGTTTTGGCATCAATGGCATTTGTTTTATATTAATGAGTTCTTGATTCTAATGCATTAAGGTGTTGCTGGCTTTCTTGCTAAACGGTTGTGGTTTATAAATTGCGTTTTGCAATGGATGTTACCTTTGTTAAATATCTAAACTATGTTTTTTCTAAAACTCAACATCAAAATATGTTTAATATTATAAATGTATTTTAATTTATTATATATTGTTTTTCTTGCAGAATGTCAACTGAACCAACATCTATTGAGGCTAGTGTTACACCTCCTACTTCGATAGATTCTGAAAATTCGGGAGTTGGAGCTTCAAGCCAAGCAAAGGGGATTACCGGGAAAAGAAAAGCCACTCTTCCAAGGTCAGAAGTTTGGTCTCACTTCACTAAGATTATTAATAGTGAGGGTGCAAGTAAAGCTAAATGTAATTATTGTCAAAAGGAATTTTGTTGTGATATGAAAAAAAATGGTACGGGGTCATTAAAATATCATATTGGTTCATGTAAGAAAAATCCTAGTAATGTTGTTGAAAATAGTCAAGGACAACTAGTTTTACCTAGAAAGGGAGTTGAAGGGGGGGAAGGGAATCTTTCAACTTGGAGATTTGATCAAGAAGCATGCAGAAAGGATTAGCACAAATGATTGTGATTGATGAATTACCTTTCAAGTTTGTTGAAAGTGAAGGTTTTAAGAAATTTATGTTTATGGCATGTCCTAGGTTTCATATTCCTTCACGAACTACTATGACTAGGGATGTTTATCAATTGTATTTAGATGAAAGGGCCAAGATAAAACAACTTTTGAGAAGTTCTTGTTCTAGAGTTTGTTTAACTACCGACACATGGACTTCTTTGCAAAGAGTTAATTATTTGTGTATCATTTGCTCACTTTATTGATAATGATTGGAAATTGAATAAAAGATTTTAAACTTTTGTCCAATTTCTAGTCATAAGGGTGAGTCCATTGGGATGGTGATTAAGAAATGCTTGTTGAATTGGGGGATTGATAAGTTGTTTACTGTTACTGTTGATAATGCAAGTTCAAATGATGTTGCTATTGGTTATTTGAGAAAGAAATTTAACCCTCGAGGGGGTTTAGTTCAAAATGGTAAATATCTTCATATGAGATGCATGCCACACATTGTGAATTTGATTGTTGTTGAAGGCTTAAAGGAAATGAATAAATCATTGAACGTGTTAGGGGAAATTTGTTAGATATGTGAGACAATCTCCATCTAGATTACAAAAGTTTAAGGAGTGTGTTGTGGTGGAAAAGATAGAGTGCAAGAAGATGTTGTGTCTTGATGTTTGTACTAGGTGGAACTCAACTTACTTAATGTTAGATACTACTCAGAACTTTGAGAGAGCTTTTGAGAGATTTGAGGAGCAAGATACAAATTTTAGGGCTGAACTTGAAAGGGGTGATGGTTGGCCTAGTGTGGATGATTGGGATAATGTTAGAAACTTGAGGGATTTCTTGGAACATTTTTATGAAGTCACTTTGCGTATATCTGGCACTTCATATGTCACGTCCAATAATTTTTTTGATGAGCTTTTTGAAATTGATATTCTTTTACGAGATGCTCAGTTAAATAGTAATGTTGATTTCAATGTTATGGCCATCAAGATGAAAGAGAAGTATGATAAGTATTGGGGTGATATTGATAAGATGAATATGCTTATGTTTGTTGCTTGTGTTTTAGATCCTAGACAAAAACTAAAGTATCTTGAATTTGCACTTAGTGAAATGTCTAGTTCTGAAAAAGCTTGTGAAATGATGCAAAAATTGAAGGAATCTTTGTATGAAATGTTTGATGAGTATAAGCCTCCTCCACTTCATAGTACTTGTAGCCAATCGAGTGTGCCAACACATGCTTCTCTTGGTGAACCACAACAAAAAATGAAAAGGCGAATGCAAGCTTTGTATAAAAAGCGTGAGTTGGAAATTTGTGGTGAGGATAAAACATCCGAATTGGATAAATATCTATTTGAGGCTAATGAGGAATTTGTTGAAGATTTTGATATTTTATTGTGGTGGAAAGTGAAACGACCCTAGATTTCCCACTCTTTCAAAAATGGCCAGAGATGTGTTAGCTATACCGATTTCTACTGGTTGCTTGAGTCTGCATTTAGCAGGGGACGTGTGCTTGATCAATATAGGAGTTCTTTAACTCCTAAAATTGTACAAGCTCTTGTGTGTACTCAAGATTGGATTGAAAATCATCATCACAAGAAGACATCAAAAGATTGAAGAACAAATCCAAGAGCTTGACAAGATTGAAAATGGTATATTTATTGTCTTATTTTAATAGTTTTAAATTTTTTTACCATATCACTCCTACTTATTTAATTGATTCAATGTTTAGACTTTTCTTTGAATGCATCGAGCCTACCCTTAATTCATGAGCTTTCGTGAGTTGAAGGGTATACTTACTATCTTATTCTTGTTAACTTATAATTTATTCGTTTGTTTATATTATTTGATTTTTTTAAATGCAGATATTTCTATTATACGCTAAACTTTTGCACTTGTTTTTTCCTTTTTGTAGGTTTAATGCAAATGGAGATTTTTTGGAGAGAAGAAATAGATACAAATGAACAATATTAAATACTTACATTTCAATTATGTATTAATTTAAAGATTTATGTAATGTTTTTAAACAAATTATGTACGGTTAAATCGGTTAATTCGGTTAATTCGGTTAATTCGGTTAATTTTTAACCAAAAATTAAAAAAAATATAATTTTCGGTTAATTCGGTTAACCGACCGAATTAACCGAAAAAATTCGGTTCGGTTAATTTTTTTGAAAAAATTTCGGTTCGGTTAACGGTTAAAAATTTTGACATGTCGGTTAATTCGGTTAATAACATTTCGGGTCGGTTAACCGAATGAACACCCCTACCTACACGTATCCAGAACACAAGATTAGACCTATTCAAATCACATCTATATTCCATATATCTAGTAATGAACATTTATATTGCTATTCTCTGAATGATTTGAATATTCATATTATTTAGATTTAAAATGAATGTTAAATATTACTTGTTTATATTGAATTTTATATATATTATGGATATTCATATTTGAATTTGTATAATTAACTCTAATATTCAATATACATATTTAAATATTAAAATTTAAAAATATCAAAATTTAAAATTTAAATTTTAGAAAATAGAAGAAAAAAATGTTACAAAATGAATAATAAGGACTGAATTTACATCTTAAAATATTAAAATATTAAAATATATTAGAATCATAATAAAACAAAAATGGAATCAAAAGTACAACCTTGAAATAAGCATTGAGCATATTCTAAAATCCAACCACTTCCAAGCAAGTTTCGATTTTGGGTGAATGCTCATTATGATTGGAAGATGATTTAAGAATTAATTTTGTTTGTTCAACTTTGAATTAGAAAAGCCTAGGAATATTTCATCTTCGATCCAAAAACCAAAAGAAAAAAAAGAAAAGAAACTTACTCTCCCATATAATCCTCCATGGGCAAAGGCGGTGGCTGTGTCCCGAGCAAGAAAAAACATCCGACCTCGGCCGAAGACGCCGCTGGCACCAGCAGCACCACTGCACCCATTGCTGTCGATGAAGAAACCCACGCAACTCCCACCGTAACAGAGAGTTCTGAGAATGCGCAATCAGTTGCCGCCACTTTAAAAGTCTTCATAGTGTTTTACTCCATGTATGGTCACGTGGAGAAGATGGCGAAGCGGATGAAGAAAGGAGTGGAGGGTGTGGAAGGTGTCGAAGCGGTTCTATATAGGGTTCCCGAGACGCTTCCAGATGAGGTTCTGGAGCATATGAAGGCGCCGCCTAAAGCCCCCGAGGTTCCGGAGATTAAGGCGGAGGAATTGGCAGTGGCGGATGCTATTCTGTTTGGGTTCCCGACAAGGTACGGGTGTATGGCGGCTCAGATGAAAGCGTTTTTCGACTCCACGGGGCAGCTTTGGAAGGAGCAGACACTGGTTGGGAAGCCGGCTGGATTCTTTGTTAGTACTGGAACTCAAGGAGGCGGCCAATAAACCACGGCGTAAGTAAAATAGAATGGAGTAACAATTTCAGTTCTCTCTTTTATGCTAACAAGTGAATTTTAAGGATGTTGAAGATGGGCTATAATTCTTATGAATTATTATGTCATAATTATTCTCATAGATGATCCATGAACTCTAGTTTGACTTCCATAGTTGAACAAATTGCTAATTGCTAATCGCTTAGCTCAAACTTCGGAATTTTGATGATTTAGGTTGGAGTTGAAAAAACATGAGTAGTTTTACTAAGTTGAATTAATTATTATTATTGAAATGTTTCATTGAATTGTTGTTGTAGTATATGAAATTATTCATTCAGTATTTAATTATGATTTTATTAAAATATTTTTATTTTAAAGAATAATTAATATTATTATAATAATATATTTATTTCATATTTTTATAATATTTTAAATAAAACAATTAAAAAATATTATATAAAAACTGAATATAATATCCAAATATTCAAATAAAAATCTCTTATCATCCCACTCATAATCATTTGTTGAAATAATTTCATAAATATATATTTTTAATGTAAAATAAGTTTATTATATAAAAACCCCTTAAAAATAATTTAATAATTAATTGAATCCTAAATTAAAAATAATACTTAATTGAGCTTCAATTAAATTTAAACACTCAATTAAACTTTCAATCGAATTTAAGCAACCCATTAACCTCTCATCCTTTGACACAGTTAATTTTATCATTAACTTCACCCCATCACATCTTAAGATTGTGCTATACGTAGCAAAATTGGATCATTTCTGTTATATTTAATTAAAAAATCGTAAAAAATATGAAAAATTCTAAAATATAGAAAATATAATTTCTCATTTTTTAGATTATGAAAATAAAAATATATATTAAAAATAATAGAAAAATCATTTTAAAATAAAAAAATTAAATTTTTAAAAATTATAAAAAAAATTAGAATTTTCAACAACCATAAAAATTATAAAAATCTTAAAAAAATAAAAATAATCATATATTTTCTCTTTTTCCTTTATTTTTCTTTCCATTTTCCATTTTCTCGTTTTTCTTTCCTTGTTTCCTTTCTTTATCTTCTCCCTTCTTTTCTTCTCTCCTCCCTTAACCCCAGTCGTCTCTCACCCTCAGTGCTCCCGTTGCCGCCGATAGCCTCCCCTCTAGTCTAAGTTGCCGCTCGATGTCCGATTTCATCACCGGACAATCTCTGTTCTCACTCTTTCAGTTTCTTATTTCTCTGTCTCTTCTCCTTCTTCTCTGTTAAGCTAAAATTGGGACTTTGGCTTATGGGAATGGATGTGCTTTTGCAGCTGTCGTTCTTTCTTCCACTTACATCTTTGATTTATGTTATTGTATTGTTCAAATAATCTGGAAATCATTTGAAAAATGAGAAGAAAAAAATAAAAGAAAACGGAAAGACTGTAAAATAAAAAATAAAAGAAGAGGAAAAGAGAAAAAAAAATGATTTTATATTATTTTTTATATTTAATTTTCAAAAAATTCTATTTTTTCAAAAATTTAAAATTTTAAAAAATATTGTTTTAGAGTTTTTAATAATTAAAAAAATTATCAAATTTTATTATGTGGCACAACCCTTACGTGTCACAAGGTGAAGTTATCTTACGTGTCACAAGGTGAAGTCAACTATGCTAAGGGGCTTCTATTTTGAATTGAAGGCTTAATTGATTATTAAATTATTTTTAAAGAATTTTTTATATAATAACCTTAAGAAATATTTTCCTTCACCCGGTGTGGATCTGATAAAATTCAATTAGTTATAATTTATTTAGAAAAACTTCAAATATATGAAAAAGTAGTAAAAGTTGGAGTCGAATATAAGGCACTCATGAAATCAAATTGAAAAAACTTTTGGATTGCATTTGAAAAATAGTTTTGTTCCAATTGTTTTTAGAACATAAATGTTAAATGCAAAGTAATGAAATGAGTAAAGTAAGGAGAGAATTAACAAACAATATTTGTTAAAGTTATTTATACACATTAGTTCTACGTCTGCGAAGTCTCGTCCAATGAATGATTTTATTCGCCCGGATCACCTATTGGCTTAAGCTCAATCTATCTTTACACAAAAGTGTAATTACAGCCCTAATATCAACTTCAATTGTCATAAATAACTCAGAGTGCCACAAAATAACCACAAGAAAACACATCAAAGGTGTTGACAAAGAAACTCCAAAACTACTCTCTAAGAAATGTCACAAGCAACCTATTATAGGTTGATACAATAGTCTATCAAATAGTTTGATAAGCTCAATCTATCTTTACACAAAAGTGTAATTACAGCCCTAATATCAACTCCAATTGTCATAAATAACTCAGAGTGTCACAAAATAACCACAAGAAAACACATCAAAGGTGTTAACAAAGACACTCCAAAACTACTCTCTAAGTGATGTCACAAGCAACCTATTATAGGTTGATACAATAGTCTATCAAATAGTTTAATAAGCTTTAAAATCCTATTTAAAAATTAAAATTATCTTATTAATTATATTAGTTATCCTGAGTATTTATCAAATAAAAGTTTTCATAAATCAATTTTTCAATTGTTCCAAACTCTCTCAAGAGATAATGGTAAGGGTAAACATTGTCTTGAGTTTAAACTTCTCAATATGACCAGTTAAAGAGTTGAAGAGTCATAGCCAAAAATTAACTGTAGTTTTGTTAAACATGACACTCTTTAGTAGGTCAAAAAAAATTAAACACCCATGGTGTCGAAATAGCCACGACCCAAGCATAACATTCGTTCTTGTTCTAACAAAACATGAAATGAGCATGCCAAAATCCGAATACAAATAAATGAAGTATATAAATTTGAGCTATAATAGAGTTAAAAGTTACCTTTTACCTTTTTTTTTTTATTTAGCTCCACTTATTAACGTTGTTATTTTTTTTGTTAAATTTGTTAATATGACATTTTAAATTAAAAAAAAACTCACTTGATAGTTATATAACTAAGAAAATGGTGTTACAATGATCCTAAATTTAATGAAATAATTTTAACAGTGTTAAGAATTGGTCCTAAATTTTAAAATTTAAAAAGTAGGACTAAATTCTTAAAAATAAAAATATAAACTCAATTCTAAAATTACGAAGAATACATGGACATATGGTACATTTTAACTTTTTTTTTTTACTTGGAAAAGTGAATTTTCTGGACATTGGATATATATTTATCAACTTTCTGACATTTTTTTATGGTTGTGGTTTAGTTGGACGGCGATAACGCAGTTGGCACACCATGGAATGCTATTTGTTCCCATTGGCTACACTTTTGGAGACGATATGTCCAAGATAGATTTCATACATGGAGGTTCGCCTTACGGTGCTGGCGTTTATGCTGGTGATGGCACTAGAGAGCCAATTGAAATCGAGCTGGCTCTGGCTGAGCATCAGGGAAAGTACATGGCTGGTGTGGCCAAGAGGCTTTCTCAAGGATGACTTCAAGCTTCATTAAATTGGAATGTTCTGTTAATTATGTTTTATTAGTCGTCGCTTATTATCGTGACCCTTTCTTCCATTCCTTTTTACCAATTATATGAATCATTTGAGAATGATGTATATGATTTCATATTCTTCTCTCGTGGCATATCGAAACCAGTAGAATTGGGGTTCTTCGTCTGTATAATCTTTTTTGTGTAATTCACTCAAAGCTTCTGATTTAAAAAAAAAAAAAATCATTTCATTGATATCCTTTTATTCATCCCTGTTGGATTTGGTACCCATTTTGTTTATATATCAACTGTTGCATCTGTTTTTGATTTGAGCATCAAAGTTTATTCATTATCGACTAATTCGATAATGGGAAGAATATCGAACTTACTTGTCTTGGATTCCTTCTCTAACAAGATAAAAACGATGTCAAAGTCAAATATGTGAACGATAATGTCATTCAACATGATTCTATTGCAGTATCATTCGGAAATATCAATTCGAGGGTGTACACAACACTTATTCTCTTAATACTCTGGTTTGAAATTTAAGTACCTGCAATTTAGTATTGAAAAAAAAATCAAATTGGTACCTCCTTCCCTCGGCTCTAAAGAGTGGTTAGGGATTTCTCTCAATATATGATCAAATGAAACTATGACTATGGAAGAGCTTTGTACATTATGTGACTTGAACCTATGATCATACGTGTAATATCCTATTTTTCAGTGGTGTCGAAAGTAACAGTTTCAGGACCACAATTTCGGTATGTGAGGTCGCATTTTATTATTAAATTAATATTTATAGGGTTGCATTAGAGTCGTATAAAATTTTGGTGAAGAAATTTTAATGTATGGTTGTTTAATTAATTAAAAAAAGATTAAATTGTAAAAGTTGCAAAAGTTGGTTGCTATTAGTTAAATGAGTTAAATGGTTTTGAAGGTGTAAGTTAAAGGACTTAGGTGGTAAATATACCATGCATAAAAATAGTGGACTTTTATGGACAAGGTTATATTAAATTGTATGTTAAAATAAAAAGGGTAAAATAGTAAATTAATATTAAAACTAAAGTAAAATAATAATAAAATCATCTTCCACATTGAGTGAACCTTGTAATTTTTATATTTTTGTAATTGTTGCAACTAGGTCTAGTTAATCCATAGCTTCGTTTTTGAAACTGTTAAGAATTTTAGATGTTGCCATTGACGAATACTTGATATTTTGGATGTTAAATAATGAAATTGAAGTGTTAGTTGTTGATTTTGAGTAAATTATAAAGTGGTTTTGTTAGTTTTTGAATTAAAGATTAATTTGATAAAATAATAAAATTTACATGGAATTCATGTGAATTTTGAATAAATGTGGGCTGGTTATGGAAGGGTAAAATTTCGGCTAACTTGAGTATTTGGCAAAGTTTGCTAATTTTGGAGATTTTAAGTTTAGGGACTAAATTGTGAAAATGTAAAAGTTTGGGGAAAAATATGTAAATAATTAAAAGTTAAGGGTCATGTGCGCTGAATTAAATGTAAAATTAATAGATTGTATTTAATTATTATTTAAATCAAGAACCAAACCAAAAAGACGACAACCGAGAAAAAGGAAAAATTGCGGAGCAATCCCTGCTCCGTAATCAGAAGTGATCGTAGGTAAGTTCATGGTGACTTATTATGTAAAATAAAATGCTTGTGAATATATTATTTTTTTCTAGTTAGTTATTGAATGTATAAGAAATTCCATTAATTATTTACATGAAATTGAAATGAAATGATAGTAGTTTAGTTTGGAGTTGTATATTTATATATATGAACATATTAAAGATATTGTATACATATGAAAATGATGAAGTGCCTCTATATAATGAGAATGTATTAAAGTAATGGATTTATCTGTATTGCCCGGTTGAACATAGTAATCACATAGGATATGATTGGCATGCCAATAGGGTCAGTATGCACGCTTGTACGGGATTTGCACTTTGGTGCCTCTGTATACACTTTGGCGTCCCTGTTTGCACTACGGTGCCCCTATCTGCACATTTGTGCCCCTGTTTGCACTTCGGTGCCCATGTTATACATCTATGATGTTTCTGGTGTGGTGTAGTTACCCGAGTATCCGAGTCAAGTTACTTAGTTCATCGGGCTAAATGTTAGTGGATTATACAATTGATTTATGGATCGAAATGTGATATATATTCAAGATGCGTAAAGATATGAAATGTTCATCGGATTTACATGTTGACATGATTATATACTAGTACATCTATGTTAATGAAATGTTGCTTATGGAAATGGCAAGTTAGTTGTACAGGGGATTATCATTATGTATTTATGTTATAAGATCAAGAGCTAATACGAGCAGTGGATATGTATTGGATTAACAGGAATTGTATATTATTTCTTTATATTTTGATGTCAAGTAAGGTAAGATTAAATTTGATGCTTTTAAGCTATGAACTTACTAAGCTTCTTAAGCTTACTAGTTTCATATATGTTCTTTTGTAGTTACTATAGTTGCAGACTGACTGGACGGATCAACAAGAAGCTCACACTATTCAGTCATTTGGTAGTTTTTGTATTTTGGTCTTGGGGTGTGGCATGTATATATGTTTTTGTTGTGAATATGTCAAATGTTAGATTGAGATATTATGCGTAGATGAAAATTAATTTTGGTTGAGTTCAAGTTGGCTTAAAGATTTAATCTTGGTATTAATGCTTTTGTATGGCAAGCCATTATGCATGTCTTTTATTGTAACCCTTGTGGTTGAATTGAATATGTTTGGTTTATATGATCATTTTTGGGATAAGGATTTAGTATGAAATGATGAATTGAATGAGCTTGATAGTGGTGCCTTTGAATGGCATATTGGTTAGTTATTATAGGATAGTTGAACTAACTTGATTTGTAGTAAAATGAATGTGTTATTTTGGTGTGTATTGAGTTTTGAACTTGTGATTTTTACCATTTAAACTTAGGCATTGATACCTCATCACTTAGTATCGATACTTAGCTTTGGGAAAAACTTTTCAGAGAAACAAAATGTTAAAATGGTATCGATTTTTAATTAAGTATCGATACTTGTATATAAAGTATCGATACCACAAATGAATTATCGATGCCACTGTTTTTATTTTGAAAACAATATAGCAATTTGGTATAGTTTTTCAATTAGATATCGTTTTGGTATACGAATTTTTATTAACTATTTTTCAACTTTAAAATTGGGATTTGTTAAGTATTTGAAAGCTACATTTGCATCATGTAAACTCGAGTTAAGGTATATAAAAGTTTTTGTAGGCCATTCTTGACAAGTGTTATAGTTTGAAATTGTTTTGTCAAACTTTAAATTTGATAGAAACAGGTTATTCTACTAATATCATCGAATGTAGTAGTCATATAATAGTTGAATACTTAACTTCTAGATTTCAAGAGGGAATAAATAGTAATAGTTGTTATTATTTGAATGCCAAAGTTTTGAATTGTTCTGTAAAGCCCGTAACTCTAATTTGGTGACGGAGACAAGTTTAGGGTGTTACAATACGGATAGAGAAGTATCATACTTGCCTAGGTGACCTCTATATCCTTGAAATTATAGGTTCAAGTCTCATCATACGCAAAGCTCTTTAGTGACCATTGCTTTGCCTATTCAGGCATGAAAATATTTCGTTAAGTTCTCTTTAGAGCAAAAGTAAAATATTTACCACTCTTTTGTAGCCATTTTTCAACACAACGACACTAAAAAAAAATCATGGCTTATTGGTGTAAATCAAGAATTGAATTTGTTTTTATTATACAAACAAGGATATTAAAATTAATTTGAATAATTTAATCTTTTATCTTAAATATAACTCAATTTTTTGAACAAAAAATTAAATTCTAAACTTCGAATAATCAAGTTCAAACTAAAGATTTAACTGTCCTACCTTTAACTCATTCAATTATGTTAGCTTTGATTTTCAAATGTTTTGATATAGCAAAAGTATTTTCTAAAATTTCTTAAGCAAATTTGTAAAAATTATTTTGGTCACCTTAAAATTATTTTTAAGTGTTACAAACTCAACAAATTTCTAAATGACTTGGATAATTCAAAAAAGTGTTTGAGTATCCCTAACTCCTTTTAAAATTGTTTTTAAGCCTTTTAAAGAAGTTTCTAGACTAAGTCTAGAGACTTAGTATTACAAGTATTGATACCTTTCTAACAGAATCTAACATAGCTTTTAAAGAGGTATAGTATCGAGACTTAAGTGCCATGTCTTGATATTTAGAAGCCAATACTTGAGACTGCAAGTATCGAGACTTTCAATACAATAGCCATATGCCTTTTGAGGATAGTACAGTCTCGATTCATGTTCATCATAGTATCGAGACAATAACAACCCAATTTTTAGTAGTATTGGAAACGACGATTTCAGAACCTTGTTTTTCGTTGATCGAGTTAGTAAATATTATTTATTAATACTTACTAGCCTATTATAGAGTTATATTAGATTTTGGTCCGAAAATTTTAGTGATCGGATGGTATAGGGTACAAGGACTAAACTATAAAACTTAATCGCTATTGAATTTTATTAGTTAAAAGGCTTAATTAGTAAATGTGCAAGGGTTTATGTAGCAATTTAGCCAAACTCCCTTAGGTTGGATGGTTAATACTTAGTTTTAATACAATTAAATGTTAATTTTTAATTAAAATATGTTTTATATTTTTGTTTAATAAAACAATTAAAAGAAAATGAACCACCATCTTCATTATTTCTTTCCACCATCCCAAAAATAAGAAAAGAATAAGAGGAACACCATTTTTTAGTGCTTCAATCAGTCGACCCTTGCATGGTATGTAAACCAAGTCCGCTTTTCGTAAATTTTATGTTTTTGGAATCCCGGGAGCTTGATGTAGGTATCCCGAGTATTAAATTGTAAAACTATTAAAGTTTTCAAATGTTTCCATTGATGGTTTTTGATGATTTTGTTATTAAATAGCTTGGTTGTAAGCTTAGTTTTGATTAATGACTAAATTGAAAAGTGAAATTGATTAGTTCTGAGTTTAGGGACTAAAATGAAAATATTTTGATTTGACATGAAATTTATATAATTATTGATTATATAAGGTTGCATAAGGATGTATTTGAAATCAGATTGTGAAACGAGGCTTAAATGTGAAATATATGATAGTTTCGGTTTTAGGGACTAAATTGAATAAAATGTGAAACTTTAGTAAAACTGTAAAAAGTGATAATAGGATATCATATCCATTAAATAAACTGTTATGATGTAATTGGCACTAAAATTTTGAAATGAATTACCATATAGATCAAGAATTGAACCAACCGGTAGATAATCGAGGAAAAGAAAAAATTATAAATTAGTCCCTGACACTTCTATTGTTGTTTTTTGTACCTGGGTAAGTTCATATGGTGTAGTTATGTTTGTAAATGTATTGAATGTGCTTAAATAATGAGTTTTCGTTACATAAAGTGTATTTTGAAATGTATTCAAAATGGTATAAAAGGGTGAGAAAAGACTAAATTATAAGGACTTGTTCTGATATATGTATTGGGCCCGGATGAACATAGGATATGATATAATTGGCATGCCAGTAGGGTTAGTTACGCGCTTGTACGGGATTTGCACTACAGTGTCTACTGATTTGCATTATGGTGCCTACTGATTTGCACTTTGGTGCCTACTACTAATCACTTCGGTGCCTACTGGTGTGGTGTAGTTACTCGTATATCTGTATCTGTTATTAAATTTCATCAAGCTAATGATTTCTAAAAGGAAATGTATTTTATAATTTCATATAGATTTTGGAAATGAAGGTGTTCACTCAGTCATATGTGTTCCTATGTTTTGATTGAGCAAATGATGTATTATTTGATAGTTCTAATGAAATGATACTGAATTGAATTGTATGAATGAATGGATGGATTATATGGATGCATATGAAATACTCACCTAACGGTTGTGATATGTTGTAACAGGAAACGTAATTAAACTTGTTATTTGGAAATGTTTAATATTGAAATGAGGTAAGTTTACTATTTTAACACCTATGAGCTTACTAAGCATATATAATGCTTATCTTGTAACGTTTTCTTGTCTTGTAGTTGTCTTTTATGGAATGTGAAGATCGGATCAACTTGGAGCTCACACTATCCAAACTTCAATTCGGTAGTCTTTTATTTGTTTCGAACCCGGTTATGTAGCATGTAAATAGGGAAATACTTGTATATGTTTTGTTTGTTGGGAAATGTGTCTATATTGTAGTAAACATGTAACTATTTTCTATTTATTTGAATGATGAATAAATAAATAAAGTTAATTTCACATTTCACTATTATTATGTCTTTTGTATTTTCTGTCTTTTATATTTCGCATGCATAGTGAAATTGTGACAATCAAATATTAGCTCATTGATTGTCTAAGTTCAAACTGAAGATAAGTGGCATTGTAAAGAACGTTTACATTGCGAGAGAGATAACTTACTTCAGTAGATAATCTAAATGAGCTTGTAATATCGTAAAAGAATCGAAGTAAGCATTTAATTCAAATATTGAAAAGGATTATTATGTCATCTACAATTCCAATTGGGGAGATGGCTAGTCTTGGCTATCGGAGCAGTTGATTCCACGAGTAGATACTTAAATGTATTCACTGGTAGAATGATACATTGGACTTGACCCAAGATGAATTAATTCTAAATCCGTTTGTGAATTAATTCACATGTGATGTTCATGGTGTGATTTACCTAAATCTTGAGTTAGTCACTGACCATGCGTATGCAACTCACGTGCTTTGATATAAGTGGAGGCTTATGCTCTAAAGATGATCAATCCCATAGCCGATATGTTGGATACATGACTTGTGTATGGCATAGCTTTACTAGCAACAGTGGAATTCATAGCTCAATTAAAGAGTTAAAGATATCTTCTCATTGGCATTGTGTGGATTGATAAATATGGAAAGTGGCCGCGGGTTGCTAGTTCTCGAACGAGTAATTTATCACAGTCATTTGTTGGCAGTGATCATATTTATCATTAAGAAGACACAATGGTGACAATGAGATAAAATAGGATTGTATTAAGTGAACGGATTTAACTCAAAGGAATCAAGGATATCATATGAGGGTAACACACACATGACGAGGTCATTGGACAAAGTAGTTGGATGAATTGCTTTTGTAAAGAGTATACAATAAGGAGTTTTCAATCATGGTACTTCTTATGGATTGACTCAATGATTAAGTAATTGCAAATTATCGGAACGATACTTTTGAACATAATTGCAATCACTAAAGTCTAATTGTATATGTCTGATTGGTCCCTCTGCTAGCTCAAGAAAAGCTCGACCAGACTGCATTTGAATCAGAAGAAAATTTTACGACTTTGGGAATAATTTAATTGAGTTGATTTATTCGATGAGGAATTAAATTAGGTGGTCGTGAGAATTGTTCAACTAGAGAATTTGATTAAAGAATTTTCTTGAAAATTTAATTTGGAAAATCTAAGTGATTTTTGGAAAAATTAAATTCGATCAAGTAAAATTAAATTGATCAAATCAATTAAAATTAATATGATATGTTTGGAAGTTAATTTTCAAGTTAGACAATTGGCCCAATGGACAATTTAAATTAAAAATTGGACCTGAGATTATAAATTGGGCTCGGGATCCCAAAACCGAGACCAAGACCCAAAAATTGGTCGAACTGGGCCGACGGTCCAACCGGTGGCTAGACCGGACCGGTCGGGTTGTCATTGACTCGGACCGAATCGGCAGCAGCTGAACTGGCTCAGGGTGCCGTAAGGGTGTTGCACCTACATCACCGGACACGACGGTGCTGGCAGTTGCGACGATGGCGTCCCGGTGATCGGCGATGGTTGGTCATCGGTGGTTGAGCAGTGGAAGAGTTACACTCCTACTGGGACTCTACCAGAGAATTTGATTTCATATTAATTATTCCAAAAATAATATTATTTTAATAGTTTAACATTAAATTAACTTTAATACTTATATTAATAGCATTTTATTAATTTAATATTAAAATGATTATCTTAATATTAAATTAAATTTAATGTTTATCATTCTATTATTTTAATAAGATTTAAAATTAAATTTAATCTAATATCAAGATAAATATTATATTAATTTAATATTAAAGTGATTAAGTTTAAATCATAGTTGAACTCTCTAAACTCTCCCTATATAAAGAGAGCATTGGGTCATTATTTACACACACTTGAATTCAAGAGAAAGTTGTAGACAGAAAATTCTCTAAAGAGATTATTTCAAAAAAAAATATAGATATATTTTTTATTTACAAATTGACCCAAAAGTTTAGAGAAATTGCAAAATTACCCCACTGGTAATTTTTGTAAAAAAATTTCTGATTCGAAGTGAGCCCACACTCAGCAGACGTGAGCTTGAGAATAGTGGAGAAGACTACTCGGTCGAATCATTCATCCTAGACGAATCGAAAAGGTACAATTTTGATTAAGTGTTTATTACTTTAGATATCACAACTAAGATCTTGTTTTGGAAAAATTTTAAAACTCTGGTTTTTCCCTAAATTTATTTTTCGCTACGTTTTCCAAACCCGTTTTTTCCAACATTGTTTTGGTTATTCACAAGTTGAAATTAAAGGCTAAGTGGCTTTGGATGTTTATGTAGTATGAATAGAGGATGTATTATGACAATGTGGTGTGTTTAATGTGAAGTATTTGAATGCCTATATTGTTAATGCTATATGTTGTGAATTGGTGCCAATGAAGAATATTGGTTAGATGTTTAGGATGTTGATTTGTGGTATGCTTCGGTATGATATGTTTTGTACAGGTTTAAAAGTTGATATATGTATATGCTTGGCCTATTTGAAAGATTGGTTTTGGTAACTTGCATCGAAAGACACATTTTGCACCATATGGGTTAACACACAGCCGTGTGCTCATTGGTAATTAGGAAACATTTGTATCACACAGTTCCCGTTTGTCACACGGGTTGGCCACGCGCCTGTGTAAGTACTGTAGATTTGGTCATCTAGTTTTTCATACGGCTTTAGTTTGTTACACGACCCAACCACACGACCCAACCACACGACCTTGTGACTTTTGATTAAATTTTACATTTTGGTCCATATGGCTTCAAAAAGTTACATGGCCTGGACACATAGCCGTGTAACCCATATTTTGTATGATTACCTTTAACTTTTGAAAATGTTGCAATTTGATCCTTAATTGTTCTTGGGTCAACTCTAGAGCTCACGTAAGCTCATATAAGACTCAGGAAAAGTTTTAAATGGTATTTTATGATTGAACTGATTAAAGTATTTTAATTTTTTACTATTAATTGTTTATAACTATTCTATTTTGTACTGTAGTATCCTGTAACTCGATTCTGGCCACAGGGTCAGGTGAGGGGTGTTACAAAGACTTGCTTGTAGAGTCTCGATACCTCAGCTTTTTGAACGACTGTTTTTCAACTAAGTCTCAATATCTTCCTTATAAGTATTGAGACTTGACCTTAAAGGTTGCATTAAATGTGTAGACTTAATGTCTCCAACGGCTAGGCACTCCCTCCAACAACTCCAAATTTCCCAAAATCAATAAGAGAGTATAAATATAATCCAAGGACACTCAAAATGAAGACAAGAAACAAGCGTACAAAGTTTAAAGAGAAAAAATCCAATATTTTCATTTGTCATACTTATTTTCTCTTGAAAACACTTGTGGGTTCACTTGAATTTCATTCTTTCAAGTGCTTGTTACTAAGAGCAAAACCATTATATACTTACATTTTAGTGGTATTTTGTTCATTCTCAAATTTTCTTCTTAAATTTGTCAGAGTTTACTTAAGGTTTTGGGTAGAAAACCTTAAGGGGAAGTGGTTTTATCTTACTTATTAAAAAAGTAATGTATTGTAAAGGTTATACCTTGTCCTTAAAAATATTAATTAGTGAACTACAGAAAATGAAAATACTTAATTGTTGTAAGCTATGGTAGTGAAGGTAGACATTTGAATATGTACCAAATTACAATGGCGTAAAATAAGTTTTTCTAGATAAAGTTAAAAGGTTTTTACATTTTGATTTAGGGTCATTACAAACTCCATTGTCATTCCCTTACAAATTCAACATTGGTTGAGCTTCTAGTTTCCCTAGAAACATTACTAACATTCCTCAACTTTTAAACTACCTAGAATTAAAACATACTAGTATGGTTTTCCAAGCTTCACATTGGGTTAATTATTTGTTTCTGCCAAATTATAGAGTAAATTTTGAAGTTAAAATATGCTCTAAATCTTTATACATTTCGTTCTTTGAGAATTTAGTCTCTCTCTACTTTTATTTTCAGAAATTTAACCACTCTCCTTTTCAAAATTAAAAACCTAGGTCTATTTGTTACCGCCGTTAAAATTCTTTTGTTAAATTCACTAGTGTGACATCTTAAAATTAAAAAAAAAATCACTTGGTAGTGATGTAACAAAAAATAATGTTGAAAATGCTTATGTGATTTTTTTTTTCTTCTTAAAAACACCTATTCAAATTTCTCATGATAAAAAAAATATTTGTTGGAATATCGTTCTAAAGAAAAAAAAATGACATTATAAAAATAAATGGACCAAATTATGGCAAAATTTAGAGTATATGGATTCAATCCAAGTTTCAACTTAGTCTATGAGTCAAAATTACAATTTGACCATTATTTTATACTGTTAAAAAAGGTGAATTAAAAAAATGTGTCAATCTTTAAGATCTTTGGGGCATTCAAATTATATATAATCATATAACATTTTAATTGAAACGTTAACGATATTAATTTTTTGATCTAACTAATAATATTATAAACATAATATGACCAAATTATGTTAGAAATATTGATTAAATCTTAAATTTGAATATAATATAAATACTAAAGATGAAATTTTACATTTTTTATAATGTAGAAAAGAAAAGAGAAATGGTACACATGTTAAAAGGAAGACCCTTTTGACCTTTCATTAAGGGTGTTCAATCGGTTAATCGACCGGTTAACTGACCTGAACTACCATTAATCGAATTAACCGACCCTTTTAGCCCCTTAACTGTTAACTGAACCAAAATTTTTTCAAAAAAAAAATTAACCCAACCGAACTTTTTCGGTTATTTCGGTCGGTTAACCGAAATTTATATATTTTTTTTTGTTTTTAGTTAAAACAAGTATAAAACATATAAAAAATTAACCGACTTAACCGACCGATTAATTTATATTTCCAAAAAATTAATCGAACTGACCGAATACTTATATATTATAATATTATTTATTAAATTCGGTTAATTCAGTTAACCGACTGATTTCAAACCGAATTAACCGTTAACCGAACTTTCAAAAAATTATTAACCAACCCCCTACTGAATTAATTCGATTAATCGACCGATTAACCGAATTCGATCGATTAACCGAATTAATTCGATTTTACCCGCAATTTGCACACCCTTACCTTCGATTTCCCTTACAAATACAAAAGCAACCCTAAACCCATATTCATCCAAGCACACTTTAACAACGATCCAATAAAAATGCTCCGTCCTTTCACCTTTCATAACTCCATTTTTTTAAGAGCCCAAGAAGAACAAGTCATGTAGGAGCTGTTGTTGGTGGATCATATCAGTTAATGCTTTACTCAATCCATTCTCAAACACTTAAAAGTCAGTTTACCATTGTTTTTAAAAAGCACTTTTGAGATAAAAAATATTGTTGGAGAGAAGCTAAATCTTTTTGCTTCTGTCAAAAGAATTTTTGGGCCAATTTTTAGAGTTTGAAAATCACTTTTTCTCTTAAAAAGTATATTGTTAAGCAATACTTTTATTACAAAAATTATTTTTTTATCTTAAAAGTGCTTCTTAAAAACAATGTTAAACTGATCCTTAAATATGTTGGGTACTTTTTTTTTTCTTCCCTATCTTCTCCATCTTTTATTGTGTCTCTTAAAAGTGTAAACAAGTAATTAGGAATTAGGTGGATATTATTTGACAGTTGACACTTATTTTAATTTGATGGAAAATTATTTTGAAAAAAAATTGCATCACATTTTCATCCACTATTTAAATAAAATATTAAATTTTGATAAAATTAATAATTAAATATAAAATTAAATTCAATTTAAGTAATCAAAATAAAAAGGGTAAATCACACTAGTAATCATCTAACTATTAATATTTTTTTTTGTTACTTAACTATAAAAAATTACAAAACGATCACTCATCAATTAAAATTTTTTTCATCCCTAGTTGTTAAATTACTAATGAGAAGATAACTTGACAGCTTTTAGAATTAGCATAATAACAAATTTAACCCTAAACATTTATACATTGTGTCAATTTAGTCTTGATTTCAAAAAAATTAACCCAACATTTATTATGTAATATAGTTCTTTTTTTTTCTTTATAACATTAAGGGTTCATTTTTAAAAAGAATGAGAAAAGATGAAAATTATTATCTTGGATTATTGGGTGTTTTCATTTTTGGTATATTTCCAATCAAATTTAGTTGATAAATTTATTTTTTAGCTTTTTAGGTGAAATAGTCACTAAGAATAGTAAAACTGCAAAAGAAAAAAAAAATCAAATTACACAATGTGCAAATTTGAATTAAGACAAAATTAACACAATGTACAAATGTTGATGGTTAAATTTACTATTATGCCAATTTTAAAAACTGACACATCAGTGACAAAAAAACAAAATTAAATAGTTTTTTAACATTAATCTCATTATAGTTTCTCCTATCATATCTGTTCTTTTTGACATGCTTAGAATTACCTATAGCCCCTCCCTAACCCTTAAATAGGAGGATAATGCGCTTCAGCTCACTCGAACTCATGACCTCCTGCACTGACAACAATGCCGATGTCAATTGAGGTAAGACTCAATCGACAACAAAATTAAATAATTAAATGGTCATTTTATAACTTTTTATGGTTGAGTATTGAAAACAAAATGGTTAACTAAATAAAAACGTGCAAATAATTAAGTTAATATATTACTGTTTATTTACGATTACTTTAACTAAATATGCTAAAAAATAATCAATTGAGAAACTATGTTGATTTTCTAAAAAAATTACTGATCTACGCTGTTTTTGGAGAGAGAAAGGAGAACGCGCCTTGTAGGATGCGTTTTCCTTCCAACAGTAACTCTTCCAATAGCTACAACGACTCCAACAACCATAATATTTCCTATATAAAGCCCTCCAAACTTTATTCTTTTCAACCAAATACTCAATACTCATTCTTCCATCCTCAATTTTCAATTTTAATTTCCAATCCTCAATTTTTTAATTATTTATTTGAATTTTATTCTCTTCGATTTTATTTTATTCGTTATAATTTTTAAATGGCAAATTAGCTTATTCGTTTGGATGACAAGCATATCTCCAGCGTTCAATTACAAATGGTAAGAAAATTTATTAAATTAATTAATTTTAAATAGTTAATTATTATACTTTTTAGATTATTAATTTTTTATGTTTATACACTCAGCCCGAAGATCGGATTTTGGAGATGTACATAAACAATTTAAGAGAAGGTGCACCGGATGTCATTTATGGACACTTGCGATATGTAAGATTTTTATACGTGACTCGCATGCTTGGGGGGACTAAATTGGATCCTCCCCGCCTATAGTGCTTTGGTCGAAATATGGAGACCGGAAACACACATTCCATCTTCCTTGCGGCGAGTGTACAATTACACTCGAGGACGCTAGTTTACAACTCGATCTACTGGTCAATGAGGAAGTTGTTACGGGCCAATTATTAGTGTCAATTGGATTGCAACATGCGAACAACTACTAGTGAAGGTGCTAAACAAGTTTAGGGGTAGCCAGATCGAGATAAGATAGTTGGAGGACAACTTCCAAACTATCGAGGCTTCTTTGAGTGATGTTGAAAATGAACAATTGGCGTGCGCATTCATCTTGAGGTTGATCGGAGGTTTGCTAATGCCAGATAAATCTCGCAATCTAGTACATTTAAGGTGACTACTAATACTAGTCGACTTGAAAGTAGCGGGACAACTTAGTTGGGGATCAGTGGTGCTAGTGACATTGTACCGAGAAATGTGTCGAGCGACGATACTCAAAAAATGAAAATTAACGGTTACATGCTCCTTCTTTAATTGTGGGCATGGTATCGACTACCATTTTTACTCCCCCGAGTGGAACTCTCTTATGAATTCCCACTCGTAATATGGTAAATTTCATTTAATAATATCATTACCGTTTTTATTTTTCATTGTTGTAATTTTGAAATAACATATTATTTAAGTAGGGGGAACAACCCCGCGAGACACAAAGGTATACTGACCAAGCTCAATGATATCCGACTAGCTTTAGATCAAAAAATCGAAGAGGAGGTTAGTTTATAAATTTCAAAGTTATCAGTTTTTTATTCTAGCATTTGAAATTTAATATTAGGCACGTGCTAAAATTTATAAATTCGTACTGCAGTTTGTATGGATACCATATGTGAATCCGAGGATTCAAGAATGCGTCTTGGCTGAATTTTTTGCCAATCGCAACATTTGACATGTCAAAGTGTCATTGATCGTTTTTGCAACGGTTGAGATGCATGAATCCGATCGAATGATTTGATAGTTTGGGTGTATGCAACGTATTTTGCCACCACCCTAGGAGCTCGATGACCTGCACAAGATCGACTTGCGGGGGAGACTCGAGGAAGATTGACCAACATTCCACAAGAAGTATATTGAGATGTGGCAGTGTAGGTACAATTACTTGCCAACGCATGAACCATTTCTCACATCGAAGTTGGCGACATCTCCAGATTACATGGATTGGTTCTGGCATAACGACAAACTATATCTATTGGCGGTTTCAGAAAGGAGTAAGCAACGTCACCATAAGAGGCTAAGACGAGGGCCCATCAATCCTAGGTCGAGAAAAGATGTCGCAACGGGATCAACACCTGCTCCATCTTCACCGAAGGAACCGATTGCCGTGCATCCTACCGGTCAATATGGTTAATTTATTTTTGGTTCTAACCCAGTTTTTTTTTTGTCACAAGCATTACGACACGCACACTCATTCCCCACATCAACACCTTTAATTTTGGTTTATTTTACACAAGCATCATAGCACGCACGATCATTCCTTACATTAACACATTCAACACTAATTTATTTTACACAAGCACCACAACACACACAATCATTCCATGCACGAGAACCTTCTCCAGGGATATATTTTTCACGACCGTCACCCACCGTATCATATAACATGTTGATCTAGCCAACAACACTAACGCATCTGGTATCGCCGACAATTCCCACATTCTATCCACAATCGGGTCATGTAACACCATATAGTGGCCCGTCGATAGTGTCGCAAACACCCCCAATATTGTTGTTCTACCGAGGTGAGTCACCTTCGCAACCACTGACTCAAAAAGGGGGATGTACGTGAAGGAAGGAGATGAAGTTAGAGATCAGCCCCGACGTGTACGTGAAGATGAAGCTAAAGTCGATGAGGAGTTGTCAACCCAAATAGTGCGACGAAACATTAGGCATGCTCGACGCCCACCTGGTTATGGCACACATTCGGGACGCCGATGATTATGTTATTTTGTAATTTTGTAATTTTTTGTATACTTTGTTTTACATCCCAAATGTACACTTATTTACAATATACGAAATAAATTTATTAAATTGGTTTGATTTGTACACAATCATATTTTGAGTTTAAAATTTACAATTATTTATGTTACTTTTTCATTTAAGTTTTTCTCAGTCCATTTGTTAAGTACAATATTTTCAAAAAGCAAAGAGTTGCTCGGAAGGTTCGGAAAAATATTAAAACTTTGGCTTGCATATTGTAATATATCTTAATTCAATAATTAATATTAATTTACATTTTACAAAAAAAATTAATGAATAAATGAATAAGTTGGTGTTTTCACTGCATGAGTTACCATATATTACAATATGTCTTCTCCTCGATGCTCCCGGGTTGTGTGGACACATTGAATTCATTGAGTTCATGATTTCTACATTTTCCCTAATCAAGATTATCCCGATAATCCCGGGTTACAAAGCTTAGAAGCAATCAAGTTGGCTTGGTTGAAATGGCCAAAAAGAAAAACGCTCCTCGCAGGGGCGTTTTCATCTGACATGGTAGTGAAAATGCTTCTTGCAGGATGCGTTTTTCTTTTTGGCCATTTCAACTAAGCCAACTTGATTGCTTCTAAGCCCTGTATCTTGGGATTATCGGGATAAATTTTTTTCCTTTATACCCCACCTCATTCTTCATCCACTACTCACCTACATCTTAGTCTCCTCTAAATTGTTTTTTTTTCTTTTTCTTGCGTGTTGAAATTTTTAGGTTTAAAAATTTATTTCTCTCTCACTTTAAGGGAGACATAGTCATAGTTTTAAGTTATGTTTGGGTTCACAGTGATGTCATGGAGCTTAGTAACCTACAAATTTTACCTGTTGTGTGAGTATAGAGCCATCACCTGAGAAGCCGTGATTGCTTTTCAACTTGAGGTCCAAGTTGACGGTGATTATACCGTCTCGGGTTGAAGTGTAACTAAGGCTTCAAGTTTACAAAGGTTATGTTGTTAAAGGATGAAGCATAATCAGGTTCGTAGTTGATGGTGCTAATACGAGCATGGCAACGAGTTTCTCCTCATCATAGGAGCATGCTTCATAAAACTCAAACATAAGCACGAGGAAGAAAAACGTAAGGGGCTTTCCAATATAATCAAATAATTCATGTTGTCCATCTTCATCGAAGGCGGTGACCTTTTAGTATAATCTGTTACACCCCAATGTTGTCACATGTTATAATAACGGGGTCACCGCCTTTGGTTGTAATGGATAAGACACATTATTTAATTATATTGAAACACCATTACGTTTTTCTTCCTCGTACTTATATTTGAGTTTTATAAAGCATCATCTTCTGATTAGAAGAACTCGTTGTCATACCCGCATAACCACTGCTAACTGGAATCTTATTTATACTCCATCCTTTGACAACATAACCTTTGTAAATTTGAAGCCCTAGTTACACTTCAGCCCGAGATCGTATAATCACCGTAAACTGGGACCTTGAATTGTAACACGATCCGACTTTCTAGGTGATGGTTTCCTACTCACATGATAGATAAAATTTGTAGGTCACCCAGCTATACAACAATACCGTAAATTCAAACATTTCTTAAAACTATAATCATGTCTATCTCAAACATAAACAAAAATAAATTTACAAACTTTTAATTTCTAACCGTAAAAAAAAAAAATTATCAAAATGAAAACAAGTCCTACATGCACATTTTCACTGAATTTTCACTAACGGGGCAGTGAAAATTTAGCTTGTCTTTACTCTCTCAAAAAACAATATAAATTGGTAATTTTTAAAAAATCAACATAGTTTCTCAATTGTTTTTTTTTTAAAAACATATTTAGTTAAATTAACCAATGAAATTACCTTTATAGATGGACAGGTCACAGAAAAGAGCAGGTCAACTCTGGAATTTCAGAACATAAAGGAAAAAAAGGAAGTTTTTTCACTTAAGATCGAGACTTTCCTTCCTCGGCTCAACATACAGTGTCCTGCGGAACTTCAACTCCTTAATCTTTATAATAACTTGGCAATTCCTCCCTCTATCTATCTAATTATCCGAAGGAGAAACTCTTTCCCAAAGCTTTTTTGAACTTTCTTTCATGGCGGATATACTTGCTTCTTTGAGGTCTTTAATGGCCTCTCAATCTCCTCCTCTCGATGCCTTACTTGTCCCTTCTGAAGATTATCATCAGGTTTAATTTATATGGAAAAAAAATCATTTTTATCTATTCCATGACAAATTATTGTTTGTTTAATTTTTGAATCGTTTTTTTTGTAGAGCGAATATGTTTCTGCTCGTGACAAAAGGCGCGAGTTTATTTCTGGATTCACCGGAAGTGCAGGTCTCTATTTCGATTTTCTCTTATTATGATTATTGTTTTTGTTGTTGTTGTTCTTCTTATATAATTTTTATTGATTTGGTAAAAAATATCTCAGGATTGGCACTTATAACAAAAAATGAAGCAAGGCTATGGACCGACGGTCGATATTTCTTGCAAGCAACGCAGCAGCTTAGTGATCAGTGGAAACTAATGCGTATCGGAGAAGATCCTCCCGTTGATGTCTGGATGTCTGATGTAAATTTACCATTTTGCTTCACAAGTATTCGATCATTTGCTTCCACATTTGATACTTTTATTAATATATATATGTTTTTAATGAATGAATGATTTAGAATTTGCAAAAGGAGGCAGCTATTGGGATTGATCCTTGGTGTGTGTCGGTAGACACGGCTCAAAGATGGGAACGAGCTTTTGCGAAAAAGAATCAGAAATTAGTTCAAACCTCAACAAATTTGGTTGATGAGATTTGGAAAAATCGGCCACCAGCTGAAATTAATCCAGCTGTTGATCATCCCTTGGAATTTGCCGGTCGTTCTGTCGCTGAAAAGTTGAAAGCTTTGAGGGAAAAGCTCTCCAGTGAAAAGGCTCGTGGGATTATCATCACAGCTTTAGATGAGGTGTGGGCTTTTCAAATTGTTGATTCTAATGGAATTTGTTGAGGTTTTTCTTTTCTTTTTTAGTTTAAATGTCTACTTTACAGGTTGCGTGGTTGTATAATATCCGTGGGAGCGATGTATCTTACTCTCCTGTTGTTCATGCATTTGCTATTGTAACATTGAATTCGGCTTTCCTTTATGTGGACAAAAGGAAGGTTTCTTCTAAGGTAGGATTTTGAGTATATATACTTGGTTGTTGAAGTTTTCATTTTTTTCCCCTTTACTGTATTAGATCATTTAAATCAAGGTATAACTTTCTGGGCTAGATGGTTTAGGTTTATTGATCACATGTATGTTAATACAGGTGTGCTCTTCCTTGCAAGCGAATGGAATTGAAGTGCGGGAGTATGGTGCAGTGAGTTCTGATGCTGCGATGTTAGCATCTAATCAGCTTGACCAGGCCACTGGAGTGAATTCTGGTCAAAATGGTGTTTGTCAAAATGATACTTGTGATAATGATCTTATATGGGTTGATCCTGCTTCATGCGGCTATGCTTTGTTTTCGAAACTAGATGCTAATAAGGTGCTTCTGCAGCAGTCACCTTTGGCCCTCGCAAAAGCCTTAAAGGTTGTCGATTCACTTACTTTCTGGTTGAATCTTTCTTTAGAATTGCATAGAATATATTTATATGAAGTCTCTTCTAATATTGTGAAAATATTAGAAGTTAGAACACCTTAGGTTTTTTATGTTTACTTGTAAATCCGCATGCACTGATCCAGAAGAACAAACTTATGCTGCTTCCCAAAGAAGAAAAACAGGAAGAGTCATTACCTATTTAAAAAGAACCTGAAAGGATCTTTAATATTTAAAGAGAGATTCTATTTGCTCGTGTCTCATCTTAAATTAATTTATCTATATCAACACTTTTGCATTTCCAGAATCCAGTTGAGTTGGATGGATTGAAAAATGCGCATATCCGGGATGGTGCAGCTGTCGTGCAGTATCTTGTCTGGTTGGATAAGCAGGTATAGGACAGTGACCTTTGAATATTATTTTCTCTCTTGGAAATTGACAAGTATTCACTCTAATTCATGAAGCTTCTAACTTATTTGTTTTGATTTGGTTATTATTTCAAAATAAAGATATTTCTGAATATATGCAACTGGATTATAGGCTGAAATGATGCTATTGCTATCTCAATTGCACAGATGCAAGAGATTTATGGGGCTTCAGGTTACTTCTTGGAAGGGGAGGTAACAAGCAAAAAGATACCGTAAGTTATAGAATATCAAGTTGATATGTTACCTATCTGTCACCCCTGTTCAGTTGCTGTTTTTTTATCCTTAAACCAAACAGGCTGTCCCCTCTCTTAAGAAAAATTTCTGAGCTGGAGGTGGACTGACTGATGCTTTGATTTTTCATGCTAATGGAAGGAATGCACCATGCAGGGAGACTATGAAACTGACAGAGGTGTCTGTTAGTGATAAATTGGAGGGGTTTCGTGCATCAAAAGAGGTAACAATACTTTTGAGGAAGTTTTCTTGTGGTGATAAGAAAACTTAGTCAAAATATCATTCTGGATATAACTATATCAGTAATAACCTTCAAGTGAGAAATTCTTGTTTTGGTAGTGGTAAGTTTTGTTGTTTGTGTTCACCAACCAGCAATTACCTTGTTTTTGTAAACTTGGGCGTCTCAGTGTTTGAAACTAAGAATTTAGTCTCAACTCATAAGCATTTAGCATGTAATGAGCATCTTCAGTTGCTAAAAGTATCGCGCTTGCATTTGTATTTGTTAATCTAACATTTTTTTCTATGTTACTAATTGAAGCACTTCAGAGGCCTAAGTTTCCCCACTATTTCTTCGGTTGGTCCAAATGCGGCCATCATCCATTACTCACCTCAGGCCAAAACATGTGCTGAGCTTGATCCAAATAGCATTTATCTTTTTGATTCAGGAGCGCAGGTTTGTCATCTAGTCCTATTTTTAGCTTATATCCATTAATCAAAACTATAAGTACAATGCCGATATTTTTTTATTCTAGATTCTGAGTTCTGATTCTTAATCCTTAACTGATAAAGTATCTAGATGGAACAACTGACATAACTCGGACGGTTCATTTTGGAAAGCCTTCAGCACACGAGAAGGCTTGCTATACCTCAGTAAGTGGCTTCTGTTGAATTCTCTCCTGGATATTACATTATTAGTTACCTATGTTCACCTTCCTTTTGGTCACACCATATGCAAATTTAAATTCTGAAGTGCTTATATTTCCAAAGCCCCTGGTGGATTTGATAACAAGCTGCGTATCCATCTCTCAGATTTTTGTTTACTTTGCTTGGGAAATGATGTGTCACATGAATGATTGTGATGCTTGATAGGAACCGTATAGTGAGTTGGATGTCTTACCTATATTTGACAATACATAAGCTTGAAATTAATATTTTTGTAAGAATAGAACAGCATCTGTTGTTTGTAATGATAAAGCATTAGTCAGCAATTGTGATTTTTAGACATAACCAAACTTATGTTCACATTAAGGCAGTTGAAGGCTGTTCAACATATTAGAAGTCAAAATTTATGACTCAGATTGGTTTTTTCTTTTTGATATTGCAAAGATAGGTTGAGATCCTTGGATCCCACTTTTCTTCTTTCCTTAGATTCATTTCCTATTCTTCCTGAACTTATGCCTCTAAGAAATTGGTTGATTCCCTGCAGGTTCTAAAGGGCCATATTGCTTTGGGCAATGCTCGATTTCCTAATGGAACAAATGGTATTAAAACTTATCTCTATTTTTCCGTTCAGTTTTTCCATATTAATTTTAAGCATTTCCTTTTGAAGTCAAGTAGATTTTGTTTTGACTCCAATATCCAACTAATATGTGTGCATATACTTTTATATATACATACACATGCTCTCATATGTATATATTAGTTCAATTGATTTGTTGCTTTTTTAGGTTATTCTCTTGATATTCTGGCTCGAATTCCTTTGTGGAGGTATGGTCTTGATTATCGACATGGTACTGGTCATGGAATTGGGTCTTACCTAAATGTTCATGAAGGTTAGCAATGAACTGCAATTGCTTGGTGAAGTTAGGGTTCCATTAATGGAACTTTTCACTTAACTTTGATTTTTCCTTGTTGAACTACTTGGAACAGGGCCACATCAAATTAGTTTCAGACCACAGGCTCGTAATGTGCCACTTCAAGTTTCCATGACAGTAACAGATGGTTAGTATTGTTTATCCTATCTTAACTCTTAACTCCCTTAACTGTTTTCAAAATTTTCATTCTACTTGACAAAGGACTTTTATCTTGTTTTATACCGACTAAACCCTTCACTTCAGGTTTTTTTCCCCTACTTAATGCTTTAACGCCTGGTTTACTTCAAGCTTTTCATGCGTACATTTTCTAAGCATTTAATCCCTGCCTGGCTGTCATTCTTGGCTTGAGTCTTTTTCCCTGGCAGCCTTGGCCCTTCTTTTGCTGGTCCTATTTTGTGCGTATGTTACCATGATTAGAAAGCTCCAAGTAATTTAAGAATTCTATTTTCTCAACGTTAAAATATCACCTAGCATATGTCTTCGGAAAAGTAGTATGTATTACTGTATCGCGGAAGTAATAACCAATCGTATTCTGAAATTCCTTTTCCCAGAACCTGGATATTATGAAGATGGCAACTTTGGTATAAGATTGGAGAATGTACTCGTAATCAAGGAGGCTGATACCGAATTCAACTTCGGTGACAAGGGATATTTATCATTTGAGCATATCACATGGGTAAGTTTGTCATTATGTGAAATTATTCATCTTTCTCTTCCTCGTATCAACCATGTTGCATGTGATTGTCCTCATGTGCATGCATGCTTTAGATTTTTCGGGTCTCACATACTCGAGGATTACAATTCTATACAATTAGTGCAGGGCCTGATTAACTTGATTGATAAGCTACCAGGAGATATGCTATTAATCTCTCCATTGATACTCTATTTCAAGTATTCTTAAAATTATCATCCTTTGGAACATCTCCTTATTTCCGTATTATAGCATGTTGGATGTGGGGGTTGTTTTTTGGTCATACTTGAATGGTTTAATTTGTATACTCTATTTTTACAGAGACAACTGAATTTTCGACTTTATTAATTAATGGCTTATCTTATTTTCAGGCACCGTATCAAATAAAATTGATAGACTTGAGCATCTTGACACCGGAGGAAATACAGTGGTTAAATAGGTACCATTCGAAATGTCGGGAAATTCTTGCACCTTACTTGGATAAAAATGAGATGGAATGGCTGAAAAAAGCTACTGAACCAGTAAGTGCATGATGTGTGTATTCAAGAAGCCTATGGAAATTCTTGCATCGTTTTTATGCTTTTATTCTATATTAAGAATAAGTATATGGGATTTGTTCTATAAATGATATTTATTTTGCACATTTACATGTGATATGTTTATGGAGTAATTAATGGTTGTCTTCCTTGTAAGTTCCTCTTTATTTCACTTCTCCCAATAACGTCCTCACTCGGCTACCATTGTAGCATTCATCTTTTGTTGGGCATATGGTGGCCACATGATGTCATTGGGACACCATTGACTTTGAATTTCATTGCCATAGATGAAGGGATGAAGAGTTCAGCTGGAGGGAACCGCTAGTCCTTCCAGTGGTGCTATTCAAGAAGCTGTCAGCTAAGTGGTTTGGGGTTGCTCGTCTTGAAAACAGCAACTGGTGGATGAACCTCCCCAAATTAACCATAGCGGGCTTGACCGATAGGGTTCCACCACACCTATGTTTTTAATTAATTCCTCAATAGTTCGCAAAGTTTTCCTTAAAAATCAATTAAACGGAATTTTAATCTGAAATTTTAAAGCAACTCTTAATAGATTTAATGAGAAAGTTATCAATTAACATGTTAAAGGTTAGTTGTTTTTTGTTTGATCGAAACCATGTTAAACGTTTGTTCAAAAGAACATCTATGCACTGTGCACAAACAGAATTAAATATAGGTCACTCAATTACTACTTTTTTCTTTTTTAGTCACCTATTAATTTTTTAATTGGGTCAAACAACTATTGCCTCTTTTCCTTTTTGGTTCCTCAATTATCAATTTTTTAATTTGGTCATCGAGATTGTTTTTTTTTATCTCTAGGGTTGGTATGATAGTTAAAATCAAGGGTGTTTTTTTTTTTTTGAACAAAAAAGGGTCAAATTTTTTTTATTACGAAACATCACTAATTACAGCATTATGGATTTCCTTAGGATAATCCATTTAAAAAAAACACTTATTTTTTTCACTACACATTTTAGTAAAGCTAAATTTGCACTTTGGCTCCCTTAAAGATGATACAAATTTGATTTTTTAAAGATATAAACTATTAAAATAGTGAAATTATATATTTGCTATTGTAAAAGTTATAATTTAATTTTGACTTTACTTAATTTTTTTTTTTTTGGTTTTGTCCCTGGTTAAAATATCAATAAAATAGAAATTTTAGTCTTAATGTCTACATATTATATCAATTTAGTCATAATGTTAAAAAATTAACTCAAAATTTACAAGTGGTTTCAATTTGATCCTCAAAATTTAACTCCCTCTTCTGCTTCTTCCACTGCTACTACCACCGTTGCCTCCATCTCCACTTTTCTAAAAAAATAAAAAAATAAAAAATTCCTTTTTTCTCAAAATTAATGAATTTACAGATAGATCATTTTTCACATTTTCTTCCACTGACTGAAAGATGATGTATTGGAAGACAGAAATGTTACCATTATTAACTCCTGGCTTTTGGTGGATGTCATCATGGTTGGAACAGATGGTCAATACACATCTGCTTGGAGTTGCGCCATTGCACCTTGCTATTTTTTTCTAGACTTGGTGTTTGGGGTTCCAACTGTGATTTTAAGTAAATATAATTTGTATAATTTAAATAAACAATTCAGGTTTATCTAGATTATTGTACAGCAGGCCTAATGGAGTTTCATAAATCCATAAATTTGTTTTCCAACTTTTCTGTACTAAATTTTGTTTTGATAGATCTACATTAGATAATTGTTGTATTTTCCAGTTTGAGAGCGTTGCTGCACCTGCATTTTAATGGAGAAAAAGCTCAAGAAACCAAGCTATCTTTGCGCCATTTTGTTTTTCTGGTACGGCATATAAAGGCGGAGTTAGGGCAGAAATTGTCCGTCAAAACTAAAATGCCAATGCCGCATTATTTAAAAATTATGGAATGCGGTAAGCCAAGTATTTTATTACATGAAATACTTTTTATCAAAAAAGATTTGATAACTAAAATGCCCATGTTCTGTGAGGAAAAAAACAAAGGCCATACTTGTCTTCTCAACCAGCTTTGATTGAGATACAACGAAGAAAAAGGGAAGATTTTTTCGGAGAAAGGTAGAGGCAATGGGGGAAGTGGAAGAGAAATCGTGAGGATTAATATATTTTTTTAAAATTATGACTAAATTAATATAACATGTAAACGTATTTTATCGATTTTTAACTGTCATGTTAATTAATTGAGTGACTAAATAAAAAAAATGATAGTTAGATGACTAAAAAAGAAAATAAAAAATAGTCGGATGATCAAATTAAAAAATTGGCAGTTGAGAGAAAAAAAGAAGAAAAGAAAAGGATAATAATTGAGTGATTTTATTATTACGGTGGAAATATCATTTCTTGTAGGATTTTTGGGTGTGTTGTATCATTGACATGTTTTGGTATGAAAGTTTAGATGTAGAACTTCCCTCTTTAATTTTTCTCTGAATACATGATTGAGTTAGCTTGGTTTTTCCGGAATTTTTTTTTTGAATTTTCCGTGATAATTTAATTTAATTTGGTTTTGTTTTTAATTTTTTATACTAAATTTAGGTTTTAGGATTTTATTTGACAAAATTGTTTTATGGCTTTTAGACTGTATTTTGTAAAGTTAGTCTTTTTTATAAATACTTTTTTCAAAAAACAAAAAAAAATCTATAACTCTTATATACTATTTATTCAAAGTTGGGATTGCTTTCAAGTCTTGAATAAAGTCATCAAACATACTTGATAAATACATACTAAAGGTTATATGTATGTATGTATGTATGGATACAGACATAGTAGGTGTACAAGCCCATTTTTGCCCGGCCCATACATAAACAAAATTAAAACCCAAACCCGAAACCCAATTACAAACCCACTACAGCCTACCCAAATAACCCAACAGATCAACCCAATTTCAAAAAAACCTAGCCCAATAAAAAAAACAACAACGAGAAAAATAAAAATTTTATAAACCCTAGGTGCGCGCACCTAGGGCCACTTGCTTCCGCCCTCCGCCTCTCTGCCTCGCGCCATCGCCATCTTGTGAGTCGGCCACCGACCCTCCCACTTGCTCCACCGGCCACCGCCACTTGCCTACAAAAACATTAAAAAGCGAAATGACGAAATAATTAAAAATGGAGGAAATCGGATGTAAAATGGCTATATAAAGCCATCAAAAATCTATTGTAAGGGGGATGATTTGAAATACAAAAACAAGTGAAAATTCAAGCAAAAAAAACAAAGAAAGTATAAAAGCAGATCTATTGAAGTTAAAAGAGGTTTCTTCATTCTTGTTTTCTCGATTATTGCATTTCCATTTCAAATTTATCTTTATTTTCATTCTATTTACGAGTCATAAAAACATTGAATAAGAAAAAGAAAAATATACCTCTCCAGTAGTGGAACCCCCTTTTCCTAGGTGCTGAAATCGGGCTAAAAGGGGTAGAGAGGACTTGTGGTTTTGGCGCTTGTGGGGATTTGAAGATGGGACCTTCAAACGTGCCTTGAAAGCGGGGCTAAAGGCCTACTTTGCACACCGTCGACCACCGTATGCGGTGGTGGTGCGACGGCAAACAAGCAAGCTCACTTGGAGGAGCCCAACCGATCGAGATGAGAGAAAAGGGGTTGTGGCTCTTTGTGTTTTGAAATTATTAGGTTTAAAATCGACTTTGGGGAAATTTTGGGGCTTTATACATCAAACAAAACGGCGCCGTTTGGTTCAAGGGAGATCGCATATCCCTTCAAGGGGATATTTGCGCGAATGGCCCTCCTCCCTTCAGTGACTCCGTTCGACTAGGCTCCTTTTCATTTTTTCTTGCTTTTAAATTCGACCCAAATATTTCTTTCTGTGTCGATTTAGTCTCTGACCAAGCGCTACGCATCGAGGTGGGTTATTTACCCATTTGATCCCCGTGAGTTATTGCGCGCGCGACGTTGTGGTCCTGTTAGCCTTTTCTTTGATTTATTGCAATTTTAGACCTCGACTTTCATTACGATTTCATTATAATCCTTGATTTGCTTAATAAATTTATTTATTCATTTGTTTTCCTTATAAATCATATTATTATTATTATTATTATTATTATTACTATTATTATTACTATTATTTCTTTACCATTATTATTGATATTAGAATTATTATTATTATATTTACATCTATATTTATTTTCTTAGTTTAATATTATTATTTATTTAATTTTTGTTCATATCTATGCTTATATTATTATTATGTATATACCTCTATTTTCACTCACATATTTATCATGTCTTATATATTTCTACTTATATTGGTATATCAATATTATTTTCATTATCGTTATTATCATTATTATTTTTCTTTTCTTTTCTTCTCATAAAACTTTCATTTTGTTATTTATTCTTCTATTATTTTCTTACTTTCATCTTTCATTATCTTCATTTTTGACTCGTTCATTTTATTCTATTTCGTTTTCGTTATTTACGTTATCATTCGTACTAACACATTTATTTCCATTTTTGCTACGCATATCCGTATTATGATCTGTTTTTACATTCCATTATAAACTTGCATTACATCAATTTTCGCCCGACACAAAATGGATTCTTTTACAAAGGTAATATTCCGTATTTAGAAATTCGAGAGGTCGTGCCCTAAAGTATTGGGTTTCGATCCTTCTCGTTTGATCTAAATAACCGAATATCCTTTTAAAACCAATACATTTTTAAACTAAAAGCTTATTCTCGTGAACTCGAGATGTCGTGTCCTAATGCATTGGATGTGATGTTTTGTTATTCCGAGATAATATTTTCTAAAACCAAGGCAATGTTCTCGTATTTAGAAGCTCGAGAAATCGTGCCACAAGTATTGGGTTTCTTTTCTCGTCCATTCTAAATAACAAAATATCCTTTCAATTAAATCCATGAGTTTTGAATAAAAGGCAAGTTCAACTTTAAAGGTCGAAATGTGGTGTCCTAAAGTATTGGATGTAACACTTCACCTTAAAACGAGACGGCCCTTGGCATACATTTCCAATTTATCCAAATTTATTCTTCAACAACAAGAGGATCGTATTTTGAATTCTTAAGTTTTCAACTTTCGACATTAAGACATTAGATAATCAATTAGGTACCAATTTTGGGCGTACGAGGGTGCTAACCCTTCCTCGCACGTGAACCGACTCCGAATCCATTTTCTCGATTTTCGTAGACCAAAATTGTGTTTTGATAAATTAATCGATTATTAAAAACAAACACTTTTAAGGTGACCCGATCACACCTCATCAAAAAGATTGGTGCCGACTCCGCTTTTTACATTCGTTTTCAAAACCCACGTCTATTCGCTTTTTCCAAAATTCAAAAAATGGTTACGACGACTTGGCGACTCAACTGGGAACCAAAAAGAGAGTCAAAGCCAGTAAATTGATTATTTTTGTCCTTTGTCGAAAGTTTGGAAATTTGATTTAGAAATTTTTTTACTATCCTTGTGTTGCATTCATTTGTGTCATTGCATATGATTTCTATTTTCTTGTGCACAAGACATTGCATGACCGTTGTGGTCGCACCTTTAAGTGGGAGTGAGAAACTATTCCTTCGTGAGGTTTTCACCTCCGTGCGGGATAGTGGATCGCCAGGGATACATCCGTACCTATGTCTTCGTGAGATTTTCATCTCCGTGCGACCATAGGGAAATGTATTTCTCGAACCGAACTCGGTCTATATGAGCCTATAATGGGTGAGGATCGAGGAATCACTGGTTCAGTACCTCAAACTCTAGAACTAAAACCACATATAGTGAACCCTAGGAGCCCACCTTAGATAGAACTACATCAAACCTTAGTGGTCACCCGGTAGGTGTTTGTTCATTTTCACTTGTTTTACTTTGCGATCTTGACTCGTTGCATTTTATTTTCGTGCATTCATCTCATTTTCTAAAGAGGTATCGATTCACGGTCGGTTTCGAGTTAGAAAGTGGTTATGGAAAACGGATTCCTTGATAAAATGGAAGACAATGCGATCGTTCAGTATAGTAAGAACCTAGGCGCTTAGAAGGGTATGGATCCATTTGAGCAAAAGGAAATGTGGCGGTGCTAAAATCTGGTGGTCATCCTTTAGACGACAAGGGGTTGGAAGGAAAGTGATTGGCGAGGGCAAGAGACCGTGACATTGAATTGGCTAAAAGGACTTTGCTTACGACAAGGAGAAAAGTTTATTTACTATTGGTACTCCTCCAAATAACAAGCATGAATTTATAGTTGTATTTGAGGATGTTACATCTAATGAAACAACGGTAATGCAAGACCCGATGTCCATGATGACTCAAATGGGCAAGACAGAAAGAGAGTTAAACGGCCTTATCGGTCAAATCAACTTTGTTGCATAGACACCCATGGAGCAACTCAAAATGCTTGGCGCGGACAGAATCGAAAACTCTCAAGAAGCATTGAGGTGATAGATGTCGTTTTAAGATAGCATCTTTGCGAAACAGTGGATGCCTACTTTGGTTTGCCAATCTTTCAAGATAATCGGAACAACCTCACAGACATTGGAAGAGGTGCCCTTAACAATAGGGGCTTCCATTCAAATTTCATGGCCACTCAAAGAGGCCTTTCCCCGAATATTGATATTCGCCCCAGCCTGTTATGGATCCTTCGCTAATCGTAATGCTATGGATCCCGGATCGACCATAGCTAAGCAAAGCTTTAAGAACACGAGGACAAAAGTCAGTCCATCCAATCACGAGTACAAGATCACCGGATTGAGCGACCAGCCGCGCAAAGATCCGTTGTTTTCATTAAAGGAGAAAAGTGTGAAAAAGTTAATGGTGAAGCCGAGAATCTAGAGATTATCGTCTATAATCATTTTTGTCGACCATCGCAACATACGGCCACGCTTCTCCGTAAGGCTTGCCATGCTTAAATGTTGAGAGCCAAACAACCTACATATATTCCTTTGGAGCTCCATTCCTTGATGTATTTGCAATTGACAAAGCGCTAACTAGAGAGCTTCTTTGGTTAAGACAGAAGTCTCGTGAAAGAATGAAAGCTTTATTCTATGCTTCATGGGGAGCGACCATAGTGCCGAGCCAATGTCGTGTTCTTATGGTGTTTCTTTCAAGCACTAATTTCACCCAAGTTGAAGGTCGTGCTCTGTCAGAGGCAATGATGGAAATTTCTTTCAGAAGAATGGGCGTTGAAATTGGTAACCATCTAGGATTGAAGGATAGGTCGTTGTTAACTTCTAGGCTCATCGTGGTGATGCAAACAACATTGCAAGGGATTTGATTCGTGTGAAGAAATGAAAGGAATTTGTATTGACCCGATTAGATAGATCCAAAAGAGACAAACCGAATAGACGACTTTCACTGTGGTTAGAATTGGAAAAGCTATCGAACGGATACGATCTAAAATGTCGGAGCTCTCGCAGATTTCTTCTTTGTCTAGAAAACTCTAATCTTTATGAGCCTTGGAAGCGGAAGAATCCCTCGGGGTATGGCGCTAGCTAGAGTGAATGATCAATACTTTTCTCAAGAATTGATGCTAAGCTTAGCATGACCTCTTCACTACCATCGAAGCTATAACTCGCAATCGAGTTGAAGTTAAGCCTGAACAAGATTAAGGAAATGAAAGGTGGGATCGAAAAGTTAGAACCAAAGATTACACAATTGTGAATGCGGATCGAGCTTCTCGAAACAAGAGAGGAGTAGAAGACCTTCATCATTCTTATGATCAACAATTTAAAGAGTCGAGATTACCTCGTGAGGAAGCAATAGTGCGATTCAAAAGGTATTTGGTCATCTATAGATTTTGGCATTACAGTGAATATGTTGAGCATAAAATACGGGCTGCAGCTTAACCATAGTCAAGAGCTAGATCCACTGCTTGGGAAACCAAAAACCTTTAGGACTTAGGACGAAAGCATATAGTAGTCCGTTTTATGTAAAAGAACTTGTTTTCTAATAAAGTTTCCTAAAATGAAGTTGATCAGAATCGATACCTCTTTGCATTCATGCATTCGTACTACATTGCATTCGCATTACATTGCATTCATTTGTATTAGACCTTTACAAAAGGACCCTAATTAGGTAAAATGTTTCAGTTAACCTGGAAAACATGGAACAAAGGTTGGTGAGGATTGAGCAAAGGCAAATACAGATGCAAGAGCAATTGACCCAAATTCAACAAGAAATGCGAGAGCAAATGCTAGACTTCCAAAATAACATGATGGGCCAACTAACTCAGTTACTAGCCGGAGGACTTGAAAAAAGAAGTGACCTAGCGACTGACAATGTGGATAATGATGAAGACATCGTTTATTCCCCAATAAATTTCCCAACTCAACCAGACGCGCACTCTCGCGTGGTACCTGTCATTATTGGATCTCAATATAGGACTGATACTTCGGTGCTGCTGGACTCTCCGATGGGCCCTGGTAATGAGCAAGTCAATCGTGTTGTTTTTGGTCTACCAGAGGCAGAGAAAAAAGGAGAAGGGGCTTCAAAAGCCCCGAAGAGGAAGGACAAGGATGTGGCTAGCACGAGTGGGTATACTAAGGGTTATTCAAGCCGCATGACAAACCACCAAAGAAGGTAGTTACCTGGTCACTGGTCCCCCAAAGCAAAAACCCAATCCAGTAGCGTATTCGGAAAAACCTCAGTTCACTCCTATTCCCATGACGTATATGGAGTTATACCAGAACTTATTTGATATGCATGTTGTAGCTCCTTGTTATATAAAACCACTGCAACCTCTATACCCAAAATGGTATAACCTAAATGTCCGGTGTGAGTATCATGCGGGGATTACAGGACACTCAATAGAAAATTGCACTGACTTTTAAGAAGTTGGTGGAAAAATTCATCAAAATAGGTGTTGTGGAGATAAGCGACGCACCAAAAGCGTAGCATAAAACGGGAGCATTTTGAGCAATGAGACTGCGGAAGAAATTCTGTAGTATTTAGAAGCTTACCCGAGTAATGTATGAAATATACTTTGGTTGCGTTAAGCCTAGAAGCAATGAGAACTCTTTTGTGAAATAGGCTCGTGTTAAAAATTACTATTTCATAAAATGCATCTTTTTGAACCAATATTTTTGTTGTTGTTCTTTTCATGCTTTAAATTTCTTTGAATGTTCTTTTATTCTTCATTCATAAATAACCATTCTTGGAATCATTTATTCTCTGAAATTACTTTCATAACGACAATGGGTCCCGGATATCAATGACATGAGCGACACATTACGGACTCCCTTTCTAGTGAGATATGTGTCCGTAAGAATCTAAGGACTTAGAAGATGATAGAGATTGCAACTTATTTCCAACTTGATTAAAAATGGCAGATCCTACCTTGCGAAATGTCACCGACAATCGCGAGCCAACGAGGAGATGAAGATGGAAACTTAGCTCACCGCAAGAATAAGGCAAGACATCATCGCAGATCACAAAACAGACATGTTGGGGCCATCAAACGTGGATTCCTATATGTGAGGCATGGACGCTATCAAGCTAGTCTCCTCATAATCTTTGAACCAACATCGATTCATATTCATAGCCTTTGATTACCTTACCGGAGGGTAAAGGTCGCTTCACATGTCAAAATTACAAAATCAAGATCGTCGACTTCAACTTCAAATTCAAATTGAAAAAAAAAAAAAAAAAAAAAGGGAAAAAGAAAAGAAAAAGAGAGTGGTGATAAAGGATATCGAAAAGGAACGTGTTTAACGTGATAACACGAATTTATAGTCCTGTTCAAGGGTCGACACCACATCAAGGCAGACAAGAGAGCCAAAACCATCCAAATTCTTTTCGAGGACAAGCGATATTTGTAAAAGTTGGCATCGAGAAGTTACCATTTACTTTCTATGTTGGCTAAGATCCTCACCGGGCTTACGACAAAAAGGTCCGTTCAAAAGACTCGCATTAAGAAGGATTCTTCATATCCAAAAGGACTCCAGAGGAAAAGTAAGTGCCCTATGCAAAGAAAGAAGGCCCTGGGCTTGGAAAACATAGGCACTAATCAAGATGGATGATAAGGACTTGCCTAATCCTATGAGTTCAGATTTGCAAAAAAAAAAAAAAAAAAAAAAAAAAAAAGAGAAAAGAAAAACACACAAAAGGAAAGGAAAAGAAGAAAAGGAGAGGCCAAGATGAAAACCCGCAAAGGGCGCCTTGAGACCAAAGGGATTTGGGTTGAAAACCCGAGAAGGGCGACTCAAATTTTGACCGAAAGTAAGGCATACGGTAGTCTTGCCACGCTTAGGTTAACAATGAAGAAATATGTTGCGTCTCAAGCATCGACAAAGTACTCGGATCCCCTAAACACATATTGAGCCTAAAATGGTCCTCAAGAAGTTTGAACAGAGAAGCTCAGTGCGATATCCGGGGCACCTAGCTTCTATTTTACCCATTTTTGTTATTTATTTCCCTTGCAAAAATCGCCAATAAATTTCCTTCCTAATTACATTTGCTATTTTTGCTTCACCTATTTGTTTTGAGCATTGCTCCTAACTAGCTTCTCTCTTATCCGTAGTTATGGTCTCTTTCGGGCATTTTGCATTGAAATAATGATTAATAGAATAACGACACTTTCACAAAAAGAGTTCCGCATATTACTCTATGAAACTTTTGAGTAGTAATTTAACTCAAACAGACCATTGCTTAAAACTCCTCGAGTTTAAAGGATCGGGAATAATGATGGAGGAAAATTCGAATCGAGGCTATCTCTTTGAATTTGGTTGAAAACAAGTGTTTGAACAAAATGACGAGGTATTACGTAAGTAGTATCATCTCGATGAAAAAGGGCGATGTATGAATGGGCAATCATTCGCGCGAAGAATGATTTTGTATCCATCATGCGTGCACACCGATCACGATCCCCGGGAATGGAAAGGTGCAACAGACCAAATCGTTTACTTAATTCTATACCCTTGAGTCACGATGAGATGGATTGAAGATGATACGAATTCTATACCCTTGAGTCGCAATGGGATAGATCAAGATGACGCATGAGACCTATACCCCTCGAGTTGCGCAGAGAGGGTTTGAAGATGGTATAAGCCTTAAAGTCCTATAGGTACCATGGAATGGACCTTGAAGTTACATTGGGGCAAGTCATTTGAGCAAAATATGATGGTTTCTTTGATTTTTTTGAAAAAGGTACCATGAGAGCGAGATAGTAGCGTAATCGTCAGCAATAAAACTCGATGGACAACGAGCGGTGACAACCCTAAGCATTAAAAAGGGATCATTTCATACATCATCATTCAAAGCACGTTTAGTTAGAAGCATTCGACTCATTCGGATCATTGCATCCTAATCATTGTAAAAGACCACCCTCATGACATTCTCGCATTCATGCAAATGTCGTCCATAGTACATTTAGTTAGGAGCATTAGATTCATTCTCGATCATAGCATCCTAATCATTTGACATAAACACAAGCATATAAAATCGAGTCTACGGGATATGTCCCCAGAGGAGGGCGGTGTAGAAACATTGGTGAAGCCACCATCCTATTGCCACCGACCAAAGCAGTGGAATAGGTCGAAGATTACCCTATTGCCACTGACCAGCAGTGGAATAGGTTAAAGACCATCCTATTGCCACTGACCAACAGTGGAATAGGTTGAAGATTGTCCTATTGCCATTGACCAGCGGTGGAATAGGTTGAAGATCATCCTATTGCCACTGACCAGCAGTGGAATAGGTTGAAGATTGTCCTATTGCCACTGACCAGCAGTGGAATAGGTTAAAGACCATCCTATTGCCACTGACCAGCATTGGAATAGGTTGAAGATTGTCCTATTGCCACTGACCAGCATTGGAATAGGTTGAAGATCATCCTATTGCAACCGACCAAGCATTGGAATAGGTTGAAGATTGTAGATCTTGTCGCCCTAAGCGATGAGTGGGGCAAGATTGAAGGCAAATCTTGTCTCTCAAACAAAGAGGGAAACATGATTTAAGCCACCGTCCTATTGCCACGACCAGCGAAGTGGAATAGGTTAAAGATTGTAGATCTTGTCGCCCTAAATGATGAGTGGGGCAAGATTGAAGGCAAATCTTGTCTCTCTAAACAGTAGGGAAACATGATTTAAGCCAACATCCTATTGCCATCGACCAGCGGTGGAATGGGTTGAAGATTATCCTATTGCCACTGACCAGCAGCGGAATAGGTAAAAGATTTCCTATTGCCATTGACCAGCAGTGGAATAGGTTGAAGACCGTCCTATTGCCACTGACCAGCAGTGGAATAGGTCAAATTTGTAGATCTTGTCGCCTAACCAAATGAGTGGGGCAAGATCGAAGGCAAATCTCGTCTCCCTAAACAAAGAGGGGTCATGATTTAAGCCACTGTCCTATTACCACCGACCGGCGAGTGGAATAGGTCAAATTTGTAGATCTTGTCGCCCTAACCAGTAGTGGGGCAAGATCGAAGGCAAATCTCGTCTCCCTAAACAGTAGGGGTCATGATTTAAGCCACCGTCCTATTACCACTGACCAGCAGTGGAATAGGTCAAATTTGTAGATCTTGTCGCCCCTAACCAAGAGTGGGGCAAGATCGAAGGCAAATCTCGCGTCTCCCTAAAAAGTAGGGGTCATGATTTAAGCCACCGCCCCTATTGCCACCGACCAAGCATTGGAATAGGTCAAATTTGTAGATCTTGTCGCCCTAACCATGAGTGGGGGCAAGATCGAAGGCAAATCTCGTCTCCCTAAGCAAAGTAGGGGTCATGATTTAAGCCACCGTCCTATTGCCACCGACCAAAGATTGGAATAGGTCAAATTTGTAGATCTTGTCGCCCTAACAAAGTGAGTGGGGCAAGATCGAAGGCAAATCTCGTCTCCTAAACAGAGGGGTCATGATTTAAGCCATCATCCTATTGTCTTGGCCAAGAGTGGAATAAGTGAAGATTACAAACCTTACCCCCTCAAGTTGCGGTGGAGCGATTTAAAATAAACAAGTCTCATCCCCTCGAAGTCGCAGCAGGAGCAAATTGAAGCTATAGGTCCTATCTCTCTGAAGTAGCGGTGGAATGGATCAGGCGACAAGATGCGGTGAACAGAATGAAGCTATCGTGGAAGAGCACCCAAGAAGTCAAGACTCAAAGCGATCACAGGGCAAAATTGGTCTTTCTTGAAAATCTTTGCTCCATTCCCCTGCTACACGACAATGAGCAAAGAGGGGCAAAATTGTACAAGCCCATTTTTGCCCGGCCCATACACAAACAAAATTAAAACCCAAACCCGAAACCCAATTACAAACCCCACTACCTACCCAAATAACCCAACAGATCAACCCAATTTCAAAAAAACCTAGCCCAATAAAAAAACAACAATGAGAAAAATAAAAATTTTATAAACCCTAGGTGCGCGCACCTAGGGCCACTTGCTGCGCTCGCCTGCTGCCTCGCGCCCATCGCCACCGATGCAGTCCGCCACCGACCCTCCCACTTGCTCCACCGGCCACCGCCACTTGCCTACAAAAACATTAAAAAACGATGTAACATCCCGAAATTGGGCCTAGTAGGATTGGGCCCAATGGGCCTTGATTTAAAATTTTTGAGAACGGCATTAATGCAAGTTAGACTTATTAGGTAAGTTATTTTGGAAGGTTAGAGGGCTTCTATGAAGTCCGGGATCAAATATTAGCTTTGGGAATTTTGGTTTTAGGTGAAAAAAACGAACGGAAGGCGGGTAGGCCTTAAGAATAAAATGTGGGAAAAATGACACAAGTGGAGTGTGTGGTGTAGTGGCAAAGTGACGCCACATAAGAGACAAGGGGATGACGCCATAAGGAAGGAAGGAGGTCCAAGGTTCAAGTCTTGGCTTTTGCATTTTGGTTTTCTTTTACTTGGACCTCAGAATTTGGCTATAGATTTATATTTAGTTGCGCATGGTTTAAGACACAAGAGGAGCTTGTGGCCAAGTGGTTAACAGCGTGGATTATGTTGCAAAGGAGCACGGGTTGAATCTCATGAGAAGCAAGGAGTATTTATTTGCATGATGCAGACGGGAAGAGTTTGATTGAATTTAAACTCTATCGACGAAGGATCCCACATCGGAAAGATACAAAGAAGGAAGGTGAAGAGCTAGCTATATAAAGAGCATTCCGGGAGGAGGTTGACACACCTTGGAAGGCGTTTGGGCACAGGAGTGGTCTGAGCGCGGATTAACACCGAGTCCTATCAGTGTGTAACTCTCTCTACTCTAGTCAGAGCGGCAAATGCCGAAGTGCCGATCACGGCAATAGTAGCCACACGAGCGTGCGGCGCGTGTGGGGCTTCACTCGATAGTTGAGGCCATCGTAGTATTCTTGTGGGTGAAATTTCGCTTGGGGCGCGATGGGCCGAAGGGGGCCCAATGGGCCCGTGGGCCCAATATAGTAAAATGTATGATGGTGTAGTATATAGTGAACTAGACTAGGTGAATCTCATAAACGTGGCTAGATTTGTGTTAGGTGGGCCACACGCAGCGTGTGGGCCCGAATGGGCCGAAATTGGGTTTTAGGCCCAATAGTCCATTTCGACCAAAAATGGTAGTTGGGTCGCTTCGGGACATCGGGCCTTTGGAAAGGCCATTCCAGTCTGAAATTACTGAAATACCCTTGATGGGTAAATTACCGATATACCCTTGGTGGGTAAATTACGAAAATGCCCTTGGTGGGTAAATTACCGATATACCCTTGGTGGGTAAATTACTGAAAATGCCCTTGGTAGGTAAAATTACAGGTTATACCCTTAGAGGTTGATTAGGTGATTATGTTGTTTTATGTCTATCCGATTATGATGGTAATTCATGTTATACTTATATTTGATATATGTCTAGCATACATGACATACTTCATACACGCAATTATTATGTCATATTGCATGGGTTATATGAGTGGAGGGGAAGATTAATTGTGTCGACGGGCACCGGTGTTTTGGTAACACACCGTGACTACGGTCACCGGAGGTTTGGTACCTCCGGAGGTTTGGCACCTCATAGCGACTCGTCCCCCGTGGTTAACACCACCGTGGGTTGGCCCCACTTTTGAGATATGGGATCGCCGCGGTGATTTGGTATCACACGTGGGTTGGCCCCTGAGATGGATTATTAGTGACTTTGAGTCACCAAAGTGATTTGGTATCACATTCGTGTCTCCGACACACGGAGGTTTGGCACCTCATAGCGACTCGTCCCAGTGGTTTGGTACCACAGTGGGTTGGCCCCACAGATAATACAACGGGATTGACGCCAGTGATTTGGTATCACACGATGGGTTGGCCCCATCACTATTATTTGTGACTTCGAGTCACCAGTGGTTTGGCACCACAATATTGATGAATATCGTGTCCTTGGACACCAGTGGTTTGGCACCACCAGTGGTTTGGTACCACACGGGGTAGAAAAAGGAGTTGCGGATGGCTAGGTTTGGGTGCATGATATGCATATTTTCATATGAAATTGTGTAAGGGCTCAGTAGGATGGGGATTTACACACTGAGTCTCGATGACTCACCCCTTAGTTAAATTTTGCAGGTAATCATTAGATCGCGGATTTGGGAGCTGAGGTGGACTCGTGGAGGCTATACATATGTTTACTCGTAAATTCGTTTCTTGTATTTGGACTTATTTTTATTTGAGTTTTTGTTACGTAATAAGGCCTTGGGTATTTTATTTGGTTTCAGCTTTCAATTTGTTTATTGCTTATTATTAAATGATCAATATGGGATTTTCCTAAAATGATAATAAACCATTTCTTATTCAAAATTACTTAAACTCAATTTCTCACCACAACTATAAAGAATATGAGCTTTTTAACGAATGCACAGTTTTTAGACATTCCTTTCATGTGACATGCTAGATTCGGTCGTAAGGTTTAGGCCGGGTTTGGGGTGTTACAAACGAAATGACAGAAATAATTAAAAATGGAGGAAATCGGATGTAAAATGGCTATATAAAGCCATCAAAAATCTATTGTAAGGGGGATGATTTGAAATACAAAAACAAGTGAAAATTCAAGCAAAAAAACAAAGAAAGTATAAACGAAAAACAGATCTATTGAAGTTAAAAGAGGTTTCTTCATTCTTGTTTTACGATTATTGCATTTCCATTTCAAATTTATCTTTATTTTCATTCTATTTACGAGTCATAAAAACATTGAATAAGAAAAAGAAAAAATATACCTCTCAGAAGTGAACCCCCTTTTCCGGTGCTGGAAATCGGGCTAAAAGGGGTAGAGGACTTGTGGTTTTGGCGCTTGTGGGGATTTGAAGATGGGACCTTCAAACGTGCCTTGAAACGGGGCTAAAGGCCTACTTTGCACACCGTCGACCACCGTATGCGGTGGTGGTGCGACAGGCAAGCAAGCAAGCTCACGGAGGGAGCCCAACTAATCAGAGATGAGAGAAAAAGGGGTTGTGGTCTTTGTGTTTTGAAATTATTAGGTTTAAAATCTGACTTTGGGGAAATTTTGGGGCTTTATACATCAAACAAAAGCGGCGCCGTTTGGTTCATGGAGGGAGACTGCGCATATCCCTTCAAGGGGATATTTGCGCGAATGGCCCCCTCCTTCAGTGACTCCCGTTCGACTAGGCTCCTTTTCATTTTTTCTTGCTTTTAAATTCGACCCCAAATATTTCTTTTCTGTCTCGATTTAGTCCTGCACCGAAGCGCTACGCATCAGGGTGGGTTATTTACCCATTTGATCCCCGTGAGTTATTGCGCGCGACGTTGTGGTCCCTGTTCGCCTTTTCTTTGATTTATTGCAATTTTAGACCTCGACTTTCATTACGATTTCATTATAATCCTTGATTTGCTTAATAAATTTATTTATTCATTTGTTTTCCTTATAAATCATATTATTATTATTATTATTATTATTATTACTATTATTATTACTATTATTTCTTTACCATTATTATTGATATTAGAATTATTATTATTATATTTACATCTATATTTATTTTCTTAGTTTAATATTATTATTTATTTAATTTTTGTTCATATCTATGCTTATATTATTATTATGTATATACCTCTATTTTCACTCACATATTTATCATGTCTTATATATTTCTACTTATATTGGTATATCAATATTATTTTCATTATCGTTATTATCATTATTATTTTTCTTTTCTTTTCTTCTCATAAAACTTTCATTTTGTTATTTATTCTTCTATTATTTTCTTACTTTCATCTTTCATTATCTTCATTTTTGACTCGTTCATTTTATTCTATTTCGTTTTAAGTTATTTACGTTATCATTCGTACTAACACATTTATTTCCATTTTTGCTACGCATATCCGTATTATGATCTGTTTTTACATTCCATTATAAACTTGCATTACATCAATTTTCGCCCGACACAAAATGGATTCTTTTACAAAGGTAATATTCCGTATTTAGAAATTCGAGAGGTCGTGCTCCTAAAGTATTGGGTTTCGATCCTTCTCGTTTGATCTAAATAACCGAATATCCTTTTAAAACCAATACATTTTTAAACTAAAAGCTTATTCTCGTGAACTCGAGATGTCGTGTCCTAATGCATTGGATGTGATGTTTTGTTATTCCGAGATAATATTTTCTAAAACCAAGGCAATGTTCTGTATTTAGAAGCTCGAGAAATCGTGCCTCAAGTATTGGGTTTCCTTTTCTCGTCCATTCTAAATAACAAAATATCCTTTCCATTAAATCCATGAGTTTTGAATAAAAGGCAAGTTCAACTTTAAAGGTCGAAATGTGGTGTCCTAAAGTATTGGATGTAACACTTCACCTTAAAACGAGACGGCCCTTGGCATACATTTCCAATTTATCCAAATTTATTCTTCAACAACAAGAGGGATCGTATTTTGAATTCTTAAGTTTTCAACTTTCGACATTAAGACATTAGATAATCAATTAGGTACCAATTTTGGGCGATCGAGGGTGCTAACCCTTCCTAAATGCACGTAACCGACTCCCGAATCCATTTTCTCGATTTTCAGAGACCAAAATTGTGTTTTGATAAATTAATCTGATTATTAAAAACAAACACTTTTTAAGGTGACCCGATCACACCTCATCAAAAAAGATTGGTGGCGACTCCCGTTTTTTACATTCGTTTTCAAAACTCACGTCGGCCCCGTTTTTTCCAAAATTCAAAAAATGGTTACGACAGTAGGATTAAGTCAAAATATGTTCCTTGATAAATCTTCCATTCTTCTTCCTCAAAAACAAGATATATAGTAAAATGTGACAAAACTAAAACGATTAAAAGTTGCAAAATCATACTAATATAAATCTATTTAAACAAAACTAAAAATAAAATAAAAATTGTTTTGTAATAATTAATAAAATATATTTTCTTGCGGGTATATAAGAACATATATTATTTACAAATAATATTTTTCTATTTTTATATTTTTCATAAGTAGTTGGGAATCAAATAATAAATTGATGGGTAAGTTGCATATTCCGGTACCTTTAAATACATATTTCAAAAAAATAAAAAAGAATTAATAAATTAATTTTTAACTGAATTAAATATAAATGTTAATTGATATGCCACTCATTTCTCTTTAAAATAAAATAAAATATAAAATTTATACTTCTATATATAAAAGAAATGTAATGCCTGCCCAGCCTTTTATTATTTCTAAAACAACTTATATAACAAGCATAAACTTTTATATTTGAGATTTAGTTTTTATATTTTTTTTGATATAATATGATATTTTAATTTTTATAATGTCATTAATTAGTTTAAATATTTTATTTTGATTAAAATGTTGACGAAAATTTTAAGAATTGTTAACATCAATAAATTTTTTTTTGTTATATTTACACAACGTCATTTTTTCTTGCATGGCTATCAAGTATTTTTTTTTTTTAAATTTCAAAATGTCTTACTAATGAATTTAATAAAAAAATTTAATTAGTGTTAACAATTTAATCTAAAATATTTGAGACAAAAAATATATTATATGAACATAGATACATATTTAATAACTATATTAAAATGCCTATACATATTATAGTTTAAATACATGTAAAGTTTTTATAAAATTATATATTCAGCTCCATTAATACTAATTTTTAATGATAATTTTTATCTAATATTTTTATTTTAAATTGTAAATTTTAAATGCCTCAGACAAATGATACATTATATGAATGTGGATACATATTTAATAATTATATTGAAATGCCTAATACATATTATAGTTTAAATACATGTAAAATGTTTTTTTTATAAAATTACATATTCAACTCCATTAATATTAATTTTTTAATAACTTCATGATTTTTAGTATTTATTTTTAATTGGTACTATTTATTTATTATTGTCAAATTTATTTAAAATATGTTCTTGATTTGCCACAATTCGTTGTAGCATATTAAATCATTTTTCGTACTTAAGGAGCTCGTATAAAAGCAATTTAGTTATATTTTTACTTAATTTTCACTTTTAGTTCATAAATAATAAGAAGTGTAATTTGAGCCATTTATATGACCTTAGGGACCAAAATAGGCCTAAAGGAAGGCTAATGTATTCGGTGAGTGTGTAGGACATCATTTGGAGGCATAAGAACAAGAGATTGACTGTAATGTTGTAACACGTAGTGTCGATGTAGCAACATAGTGAGCAGAGCACTCAAAAGGAGCAAACTGCCTTCAGTGTCGCGACACAACCCTGTAATCAAGCCTCAGCTCATAAACTGCTATTAGTGTCATGACACCGCCTTGACGAGAGAAATTAATGAGCTAAGGGCTTTTTGGTCAGCACAACAAACTTTAATGCAAAAATGTCAGCCGAATTAGGTCAATGGACGACGACTAACCCTAAGCCTATAAATAGACAGCTCTAAACACTTTATAAACATTTTTTATTCAACTTTTAGTTTAGAATTCATTTAGTTTTATTTTTTAGTTCTCTCTAGTTTATTTTGTACTTAGGTTTATTTTCAATTGTGATTCTATTTTAGTTTTTATTCGTTGTGGAACTTGATTTGTGGATTCATCAACTCTTTGTGGATTGCTGTTTGCATAATTATCAATATATATCAAGATTCTTCTTAAACCCTATTCTTGATCTATTATTTATGTTCATCATTTCAATCAAGTTTATGATGTTTATTAGATCCTTGGAAAACTAATCCTCTTATGGGAGATTAACGAGTGGAAGTGTGAGTGATTAACTTCTATTTAGGGTTTCTTAGCGGATCAGCTGGTTGGGATAGGAAGAACTTAAAATCCTAGGCTTGACAACCCTAGGAAGTCATTTAGGTGGGAATGAACCCAAAATTGGTATTGCCTATTCGTGAACTGTTGGATCTGGTGCCCTGAGTGTAGTATTTTTGTCTAAGTACACTTGTAATTTTTTCGAACAGATTGATTAATAAAATTATTCATGAATTACATTGATACTTTGTATATTGTCCTTACATGGTTTTTGCACGCAAAGCAAAATGGAAACAAATGTTGCTCATTGGTCGTCTAATGTTTAACTAATACTAAGTGGTATTATGTGGTAAGATCGTAGTACGAAAAGACAACTTGTATTAGTAGATGAACCTAAACATGTCCTTAGTCTAATAGGAAATGAGCAAATCGATTGAAAAAATAATATGTCGTCTATCAAGTCCAATTGGGGAGATGCCTTATCTTGGGCATCGGAGCGGATGATTCCCAGAAGATAGAAACATAGATGTAACTGACTGGACTGGCAGTACATTGGACATGACCCAACCAGAATAGATCCTGAATCTGTTTGTGAATTTATTCACTTGTGACGTTTATAGTGTAGCATACTTAAATTCTGAATGGATGGCGGATTATGTATCGTGACTCATACACTTTGATGTAAGTAAAAGACTGAGTTCAAATAGATAAGGAACCGAAAACTGGTGCGTTGGGTGTATGACTTCTGTAGTATGTAGCGTCATACACAACAGTGGAATTCATAGCCCAAAATATGGGTAAATGATATCCTCTCATTGGCATTACATGCTTGAAGAAAAGTAAACATTGCCACGGGTTGTCCGTCTTTGTGATGGATAACTTGATCACTATTTGAAAGTGATTGACTTTTCATGAACGAATATGTAATGGTTACCATGAGATAAAATAAGATCATATTGGGAGAATGAATATTATCCCAAAGAGATCAAGGTCATTAGATGAGCATTGAGTAGTTGCTTTCATAATTGTATGTCGTTGGGGAGAGCTCAGTCACGATACTATAGTGGAATGACTTCATGGTTAAATGAATTTATAATTAATAGACGAAAAGCCAAAAATTAATTATAATTCATTTGAGCCTCAACTACATATGTCCAATCAGTCCCTCCGCTAGCTCGTTGAAACCAGAAATGAATTGCTTGTTTGAATAGAAATGAACGAAATGAAAAGAAAAAGGGAATGGGAAACATTCAGGAATGATTATGGTTTTCTCCAAAATGGAGGAATGAAACCATGTGTAAATGAATGTAGGTTTCCCAAAATGGAAATTAAAATGAAAATGAAAATAAACCCTTTGGTCATATTTAACATGTTGAGTTGTGACATATTGGATGAATTTTCTTGAAATTTTACCGGGGGTAAAATTGGGGTGAGAAAATGATTTAATATGTAGATATTAAATTTTTATTTTAGGAAATAGAAAAACTAAATTAGGATGGATCATTTTATAGAGTACTGGATCAAAAAGACCCAGAAAGTACTCGTAATTGGACCCTACGTGAGAGAGGCCCAAAACCCCCCATGTAAGGAGGTGGGACGACAAAACCCTAGTATCATTAACTAGGGTTGCCGCCCCTTATATCCTAAATAAACTAGGATATTGTTTTTATAGTGGAAATAAACTTCTATAACTCTACAAAGGTTCTACATTATATTCTTATAAATAGATGACACCAGTAGAGCTATTTATAAAACTTTTGAGAGATTATTATTCTGCCGAAAAATAGAGAGAAATTATTCTCAACTTATAAACATATTTTTTAGAATAACAATATTACCGGTTTCTATTAAAGAAGAGAAAATTTTCTTTTTCACCCCAAAAGGAAAGCTTTTTCTAGTTCTGTGTTTTGATTCAATTGATTCGAGCCCACACTCGAAGCAATTCTTGGTATGTGAATAGCGGAGAAGATCGTTTGATTGAAAGTTGAAAAACATTAAGGATCCGTTTATCTAAAAACACAGGTACAAATTCGATTAAGGTTTATTGTTATAAATATCACAAACCGGGTAGATTTTTAAAATTTTAATTTTTCGTTGTGCAAGAAAATCGTTTTCAAAGCGGTTTGTTTTCCAACAATTAGTATCGGATTTAGGTTGTGCTATGTTTATGGTGTAAAACGAGACCAAATCTCTCTCTTCATCTTGTTTGACTAATATTTGATAAAATGTGACATTCTTGTAATTATTTACATGTTTAGGGGAATGTATGTGAATGAATGCAATATTATATATATTATATAAGTTTTCTTTGCCAAAATTGTGGTTCTTAAGAAATAGACCGTGGACTATCTCTCCACGTAGAATTATTTTTGATTTTTAGAATTCTTGTGAGCCGAAAACGGACATAGGACATAAATGTAGTTTTTCCAAAAAGGAGTCCATAACGAGGAGAAGATGGAGCGATGGCGGTCGAAGACACAAAGAATGCCTTGTGATGAAAAACAATGTAATTTTGTTTTTCATTTATTTTCTAGAAATAGAACCATGGAAACATTGGCTGACAATTTTATTTTATTACCTATCTATTTATATATCTATTTAATAATTATTTATAATATAATTGTGATATATATGTATGAGATGATCCACAGTTGATCTATCAAAGATAAGAAGCGTGGTAATAAGAAAATACATGTGTTGTATTATTTCATTCACTTCTTTAAGTTATTCGATTACTGTGAGAAATGTGTTATTGAGAAGGTGCATACCTAGGATTGAATTTGGCAAGGAAATGGTTGGTTTTTAAGTGACCAAATACAACTTACGTCCCTTTCCTGGGAACCTACTTGGTGCACGGTTTACATTCACTTTTTCAGTTTTTCCCTTAAAAGAAAAACTATGGAGAATCAAAATTATTTGATTGACTCTTGTGAATAATTGAATTTGAATATTATAAAATTGCCACAGCATGTCATGCATACATTAGATAAGCATGCCATATAGTTTAGGAAAGAATGCCACATGTACTTGTCATGCATATATTGATCATACATGATTAAAATCAATAATTTAAAACCTTGCATGTTTTTTAAAATATTGAGTGGGAGAAGGTCCTTAAACAAGGCCTACGACCTCCATCAGTGGTCTCTTATGATGGCATGTAATAAACCTACCCCAAGGTAGACGTTTTCATATGGATGTCACTAAGAAGACATCCTAAAAGTAAGCATAATTTTCTTATGATCATACGATAGTTGGACCGAACCCTATGGTAGGTATTATTATGCGATACATTAATAAGTTATGTCTTCAAAGAGGACAACTAGTCACAACATGCTACTTGGTGAGATTGTCCCAAGATGACTCATTTGTGGTGCATGATGCGATATGTGTTAAGCTGACGATTATACACTCAAGATCATCTAGTTAAGTAACTCCCTAATGAGCTATGCTTAAGTTAGAATGATGACCAAATGTTTCATGATTATTAGTACATTTGAATGCCTAAGGAATTAGGTTATGTACTAATTGGATAGAAATCCATGTTCTTACTAGTTGATCATGATCACCCTAAGATGGTTTAATTCAATGGATGTAGGAATTATCGTTGCAACGGCTTACAAATGTTTTCAAGGTTTAATGTAAGACGCATGCATCATCCTAATGGATATCGTAATGTTGCAAAACATTTTCAAACATTTGCTTAATACAAAGATATTAATATATGAATGTTTTATTTTCAGTTCGAACATGACACCAACTCTCTTATTGAACATACTCACTAAAAACAAATTGAATGGAAATAACTATAAGGAATGGAAAAGGAATCTGATAATTGTCCTGAGTTGTGAGAAACTTAAAACAGTTCTTGATAATAAGTGCCCACCAGCCACTCAAGCTGAGGCTAGAAAATGCTGGGAAGAGTCTGATGAGATAGCTCATTGCTACATGCTAGCAAGCATATCCAATACTCTGTATAAGCAACTAGAGAGTTGTAAGACTGTTAAAGCGATTCTAGATAAGATAGAAGACATGTTTGGAGGCCAAATTGCCTTGGCTTGAAAGTCTGCCATAACTAGCTTAGTGAATGCCTAGCAAAAGCCCGACATTCCTATCAAAGACCATATAATCACTCTTATGGGCTAGTTTGCCGAGGTTATGAACAATGAGGCCAATCTGGACCAGAACACTCAAATTGAGATGGTGTTGAAAAGCTTGTTAAAGGATTTTGCTGGTTTTCAGCTCGCATATAACCTTGGCAACAAAAATCTGACACTTACACAACTTGTGAAGGAGTTACAATCCTATGAGTTGATGTTGAACGACAGTCATCCGGTCTAAAAAGAAGAAGCCAATATAGTTGTCGCTTCTTCCTTAAAAGGGAAAGGAAAGCATGCTAAGAAAGGCAAGGCTAAGGTCTCTGGGCCACCGCAAGTGGAAAGGAAGAGAACCAGAAAGCCTAAAGACTTATCTAAGTCTAAATGCTTCTTCTGTAGCAAGAAAGGGCACTTCAAGACAAACTATAAAGAGTGGAAGGAATACCTAGCTACCAAAGGCAAATGTATGGAACTCTTGATGATAGAAACTTGTTTAGTGGCAGACTTAATAGACCACTAGGTCATTAATTCAGGAGCAACTAATCATGTTTGTGTTTCTCTACAGGGTTTCGAGGAGACGAAAGTTATTAGAGATAAGAGCTTATTGTCATGGACCGGGAATGAGACAATTGTGATAGCTGAAGAAGTGGTAGATGTACATCTTTATTTTGATAATTTTAAGAAGATTATTTTAAAAGACGTTTTCAATGTACCAAGTTTAAAAAAAACTTAATTTCTGTTTCATGTTTATATAAAGACGTTTTGACCATGAATTTTAATAATAGAATTGCAATATTTAGAAATCGAAATCTTATTTGTAATGGATGGATGCCAAATAATCTCTATTTTATCAAACCAAAGATGTACACACTGCTTGAGACTGAAATATTGAATAAAAGACTTAAAACTTCTCACTCTAAGAAGTGTACATTTGGCATTTGAGACTTTGTCATATTAACTGAGAAAGAATCACTAGACTTGTGAAAGATGACATCTTAAGTTCACTTAAAGAATTTGATCTTTCACAATGTGAATCTTGCTAAGCGATCTTTTAATGCAAAAGGAACGAGGGCTGAAAAACCCCTAGAACTTGAGCACACTAACATATGTGGCCCTATGAGCGTTAGTGTAAGAGGTGATTATGAGTATTATGTAACCTTTATTAATGACTATTCAAGATATGGGTATGTATACCTGATGCACCGCAAGAGTGAAACTTTTGATAATTTCAAAGAGTTTCACGCGGAAGTGGAGAAACAACTAGGTTTATTCATAAAGGCACTTCGATCTGATCGAAATGGGGAATATTTATCGGATGAGTTCTTAAGATACCTCATAGAGAATGTGATTCTATCCCAGTTAACCGCGCTGGGCACTCCATAATAGAATGATGTGGTAGAGAAAATGAATTGAATATTGTTAGACATGATACGTTTGATGTTAAGGTATTTAAACCTGCCAATCTCTTGCTGGGATATGCGGTACAAACGACTTGATATATTCTGAATGATGTGCCAACTAAGGCAACATTGAAAAATCCATACGAATTGTGGCATAGAAGGAAGCCAAGTCTAAAACATTTAAGGATTTTTAGATTCCCACCCCTCGCATTGGATAAAGATGCGAGGAAGTTAGACTCACGGACAAAATTGTGCATGTTTGTAGGATATTCAAAGGGAATAAAGGGTGGTTTGTTTTATAACCTGAAAGAGCAAATTGTTATAGTGTCAACTTATGCTACTTTCCTTGAAGAAAGTTACATGAATGGATTCAAACCTTGAAGTACAGAGGTACTCTAGGAGCTTTCGGGAAAGATACAAAACCCTATGAAAATGATTTGAGAACCAACTCCTAATAGTATACCTGCAAACGATAAACAACATAGGGAGCTTCGTTGCAGTGGGAGGGTCTTTCGTAGGCCTGAGTTCTTCCATTCTGGCGAAAATATTCTTAACACTGAGTCTGCAAAACAAGAAGATGATGACCCACACATATATGACGAAGTGATGTAGAGTGTTGATTTCATGCTTTGCGAAATAGCTATGAAAGTTGAGATGGACTCTATGTATTCCAACTCAGTGTGGGAACTTGTAGACTTACCAGAAGGGATAAAACCCATAGGGTGTAAATGGATCTATAAGAAAAAAGGAAACGCGAATGTAAAAGTGGAAACTTATAAGGCCAGACTTGTAGCAAAATGTTACACTCAGAAAGAAGGTATTGATTATGAAGAAATCTTCTCTTTGGTTGCCATGCTCAAGTCAATCCACATATTACTATCCATTGCAGTGGCTCTCGATTACGAGATTTGGAAAATAGATGTCAAGATAGTGTGTTTGAATGACTATCTTGAAGAGAGCATCTACATGATGTAACCCATCAGATATATAGCTAAAGGAAACGAACATAAAGTTCGCAAACTGCTTAGGTCCATATATAAACTTAAGCAAGCATCCCGCTCATGGAATCAAAGATTTGATCAGGCGATCAAGACTGTTGGATTTGAGAAAAATGTAGATGAACCTTGTGTTTACAAACGTTTAAGGGATGAAAAAGTGGTCTTTCTCGTTCTATATGTCAATGACATTCTACTCGTTGGAAATGATATAGGGACATTGTCATCGGTTAAACTGTGGTTAACCCAATAGTTTAGCATGAAGGACTTAGGAGAAGTTAATTTTGTTCTAGGTATTCAAATCTTAAGGGATCGAAAGAACAAAGTGATAGAACTATCTCAAGCTTCATACAAAGACAAGATATTGGAGAGTTATGCAATGACTGATGAAATCAAACTTCTGTATCGGGATTTCAGGTCTCTTTAGAGGATTGTCCTATGACAGCAGAAGAAAGAGAGAACATAAGAAAGATTTCTCATGCTTCGATAGTAGGAAGTCTCATGTACGCTATGCTATGCACATGACCAGATATATGTTTTGTAGTGGGGTTGGCAAGTCGATATCAGGCGAATCCAAGTCCAAGACATTGGCAAGCTACAACACCCCTAACCCGTAACCGTTGCCGGTCTAGGGTTAAGAAGCATTACCGATCAATCCGAAACATTTACTAACATTTTACAACACAAAGTCTATCATCATCAAAACATAACAAAAATATATACATATAGTCCCTTAACGAGGTCTACGAGACCTTAAATACGTGTTAGAAAGGGGTCGGGACTAAATCGAACACATACAAAATTTTCTGAAAAATCAAACAATTTTCAAAGCTGCAGAGGTCACACGCCCGTGTGGGTAGGCCGTGTGCCTCACACGGCCTTGGACACGCATATGTATCCAAGCCGTGGCAAAACAGGGCATACATACTGACTTATCTACATGGCCTCAGACACGCCCGTGTGCCTCACCCGTGGTCGACACTGACTTGCACCACACGGCCTGAGACACGCCCGTGTGTCTAGCCCGTGGTCGAGTCTGACTTGTTTCAATTTGCAACCTCATATGACACGGTCGAGCCACACGCCCGTGTGCTCAACCGTGTGGGCAATTATAGGCCATTTGCAAAGCCAAACTTGCCACCCACACTTAGGATCACCTACTAGCATCATACCATATGCATTTATACCTCAAATGGCAACCAAAACATACCATTATATGTACCAAATAATCATCAACCACACCATTTACCTCCATGCTCAAATTCAACTCAAATAAGTCCAACTAAAATATCAATTTCACATCCCAAAACTTATAATCTACTCAACGTTCATTTCTTACCAATTCTATCATGAAACATACCATCTCCATCTTGCTAATTTATGCAATAATGAACACTCACATAGAGTATACACATACATTTATAAGTCATTCTTTTCACATGTTCAAACCATGTAGCAACCATCAAACTACCAAGCCAAATCACATGGCAAGGCTTATACACTTCAAAACATGCCATAATCACTAGCCTATACATGCCATATACCATATATATATATACATCTTCCAAAAATACCAAAATAGATAGCCGATAGTGTGATTGAGTCGCTGACGGTCCCCATATCCGAGCTAGCTTTAAATACACTGTAAAATAGAGAAACATTCACACAGTAAGCTCTAAAGCTTAGTAAGTTCGTAATATAATACTATTAACTCAATGATTCAAAATCAATACACCAAATAAACCATCACATAAATTAATTCACAAGAATGCACAATCTCATCCATATCCAATACTCACATAACTATCCATTCGTCTATTTCCAAATTCATCAACCACATAGGTTCCATACATACCTTTGCCAACACTTAGTTAATGACCAATTTTGCTACTCAATGCTCGATACCACATTTCGATCAATCTTCATTATTCAATCGAATCAATCGCACACTTAGTGCCAATTTCATAGCCGAAGCTTAAATATCATCGCACATTTAGTGCCTTTACATTAAACCAAATTTATCTTGGTATCGTACACACAATGCCAACCAATAAAGCCAAGGCTTCCATTACTTCGCACACACAGTGCTATTCACATCTGTCCCGATTCTAATTACGCACACTTAGTGCCACATTTCTCAATTCCACATATAGCATTTCAAATTCAATAATCACATATTCATTCATTTCAGAGTACTTAGACATAAATTTAACAACTCGTATTATATCCGAACTTACCTCGGACGTCGAAGTAATAAAACGAGTCGATTAATCGAGCACTTTATCTTTGCCTCGATCTCGATCCAAATCCCTCTTTTCTTGATCTATACATATTCAAATTTTGCTCATTCAATCACCAACTCATTCAATTTAGTCCAAAAACACATATTTGAGGCATTTTACAAAAATAGCCCTCACATTTTCACATTTCAACACTTAAGTCCCTATTTCATAAAATCACAAAATACACAAAATTTCATATTACCCATGCTTGGCCGAATATTCACATGCTTCAAATAAGCCCATATATTTAATTTATTTCACATTTTAGTCCCTCAAAATGTTATTTTCACAATTTAGTCCAAATTACTCAAATTCACCAAAAATCCAAAGACAACATGTTAATCTAACACATATCTTTCATATTTCATCATCAACTATCACAAATATTACAAAATCATCAATGGAATATCTCAAAATCTTCATCAATTTCTAAAATTAAAGCATGGGTTTTGTAGTACTCGAAGCAACGGTTACAAAAACGTAGAAATTATCAAAAACCGAAACTAAAACATACCTTAATCTAGCCAAAATGTGTGCCGAATGCTTGAAAGCTAAAGAACCCTATTTTTGTTTCTTCAATTCGGCAAGATGAACACAAATGCATGGCTTATTTTAGCTTTTGTTTATTTAATTATTCTTTAATTCATGTTTTACCATTATAACCTTACTAATATCATTTAAATTTCCATTACCTAAAACCCATTTTTGTCCATCCATTTAGCATATGGAATAATAACAACATAAGGACTCACATTTTAATAAACCATGCCAAATTAACACTTTAACAACCAGCACACAGCTTTTGCATTTAATGCAATTAAGTCCTTTTTCATAATTAAGCACACAATCGATAAAATTTTCACACAAAATTTCCACACATGCTCAATCACATATTGTAAACACCAAAAATAATTTTAAAATATTTTTCCGACCTCAGATTTGTGGTCTCGAAACCACTATTTTGACTAGGGTCTAAGCCGGGCTGTTACAACTCTCCCCCCTTAAGGATTTTCGTCCCCGAAAATCTTACCAGTGAATAGGTTCGGATATTGCTCTCTCATAACATCTTTAGGCTCCCACGTAGCCTCTTCAACTCCGTGTTTGTGCCACAACACTTTCACTAAAGAAATTTTCTTGTTTCTTAACTCTTTGATCTCTCGTGCCAAAATTTGGATCAGTTCTTCACTATACGATAAATCTGACTGAATCTCAACCTCAGTAGGAGCAATCACATGAGATGGATCAGATCTGTATCATCGAAGCATCGATACATGAAACACATTATGAATCTTTTCTAACTCAGGTGGCAACAACAATTTATAAGCAACCGACCTAATTCGTTCAATAATCTCATACGGCCCGATGAGCCTCGGACTCAACTTGCCTTTTCTGCCAAAACGTAATATTTTCTTCCACAGAGATACTTTCAAAAACACTTTATCACTGATCTCAAATTTAATATCTTTTCGTTTCAAATCTGCATAGGACTTCTGACGATCTGAAGCCGCTTTCAAACTGTCACGAATCACTTTCACTTTCTGCTCAGTCTCTTTGATTAAATCAACCCCGTGAATCTTATTCTCGCTAAGCTCAGTCCAGTACAATGGAGTTTGACATTTTCGACCGTAAAGAGCCTCATATGGTGCCATTTTGATGCTAGATTGAAAACTATTTGTAACAGTCCGGTTTATACCCTAGTCAGAACAGTGGTTTCGGGACCACAAATCTGAGTCCGTATAATATTTTAATATTATTTTCTGTGCCCTTGATGAGTGTTTAAGCATGTATTAAATTTTTGTAAGTTAATTTATCCGTATATATATGTTTAATTTGACAAAAGGATTGAATCGCATTAAATGTGAAAGTTGCTTGCTATTTGTTAAAGTATCCATGTGTTGTGGCTCTGTAAAGGTGAAGGCCTTATGTGGCTATTAAACCACTATTTAGATAGTGGATGGATAAAGGTCTTAAATGCCCATATTACATAATTGTTTTAATTATATGAATGAGGGCTATTTTGGTAAATGAATTATTAACATTAGATTAATAAAACAAAAAGATGAGTGTTCATCTTTTATTTTCTCTTCATTGACCGAAATAAGTAAAGAAAGAAAAGAAAAGCATAAGCAAGGGTTCGGCCATAGTTGTGGTCTAATTCAAGGTTAGTTTTTGATCCGTTTTTGATAATTTCTACATTTTTGTAATCGTTGTTTTGAGAGCTACAAAACCCATGTATCAATTTTGTGTATTGATGATATTTGTGAAATATGCCATTGATGATATGTTGAGCTTTGTGATGATTTTAGTTGATAAATGAAAGATTTGAGCTAGATGAACATACTTTGTTCTTGAAGTTTTGTTAAATTTAGCTAATTAGGGCTAAATTAAGAAAATATTATTTTTGAGGACTAAATTGCAAATTTGACGGAAAATATGGGCTTGTATGAGGTGTATAAACATTCGGCTAAGCATGTGTATGTATTAATTTTGTGAATTTGATGTTTTGAGAAAGATGGACTAAATTGATAAATTATGCAAATGTGAGGGTTAATTTGCAAATAGCCCTAAATGTGTGTCCTTGGATTGAATTGAATGAATAAGTGAATAAAAGAGTTAATTCTGAATATGTTTAGATCAAGAACCGAGGAAAACGGGCCTAGATCGCGGGAAAGCGAAAGTAACCGAGTAGCCATTTCCATTTTTGATAAATCGAATCCGAGGTAAGTCATATTGCAAATAAATGTTGTTATATTGAATTGAGCTTATTTATAAGATTATTGATGAAAATGAATGCTTATGGGATGCTTTGTATATGAATTCTGAGTTATGGATGATATAGTGTTAAGTCCGAGAAGTCCCGTATGAACCTAGGAATATATAGGATTAGCTATGTCATGACATAGGTATTTGTTCTGTTTTTATCATGTAAGACCACGTCTGGGATGTTGGCATTGATTTGAGATTTCGTGTAAGACCACGTCTGGGACGTTGGCATCGATATGATCTTTACGTGTAAGACCACGGCTGGGACGTTGGCATCGATATGATCTTTACGTGTAAGACCATGTCTGGGACATCGGCATCGTATTGATTCGTGTAAGACCCTATCTGGGACAGTGGCATCAATATCCAATTACATGTAAGACCTCGTCTGGAACGTTGGCATTGTACGACCGTTCTGAGCTTTCTAAGTATCCTACTAGATTCCTTACGGTTCAACGGGCAAGTCTGTGATACGAATGGCTAAGTGAATTGTATATCCGTTTCAGATACGTTGATTTATACACTAAGTGTGTATATAAGGTAAGTAACTATGTGATCTTACTATGATTCTTAAATTGATAAATGTGGCCAATATGGTAAAGGATATGGACCAAAGTATATATATGTGAGAAATTTGCTATGTATATGAATTGTGCCAATGTGGTTATATGCTTATATGTTTTACATATTAAGTTTATTTGTTTATAACTTACTAAGCTTTTGGAAAGCTTACTCTGTGTGTGTATTTTTTCTGTTTTATAGGTCGTCAATGCTACTGAAGGCTCGGGACCGTCAAGGATCGTCATCACACTACTAAACCTATTTTGGTACATTTTGGAAATGTATAAAGCTAGTTATGGCATGTATAGGCTAGCATTTGGTATAAGTTTGTTATATGAATTTAGCCATGTGATTTGGCTAGTTATGATGTTGGGAATTTGCTTGAAAGAATGTGATATACGAAGTATGTTTTGGTATGGTTAGTTGAGGCATAATATGGTCAAGTTTTGATTAAGTGAATGAATGAAATATGTTTGTGATGAGATGAGTTTTAACCTTGTATTTTAGTATGTTTGGAATTGGTATTGAATGTATAGATTGAATGGTTAATTTGGTACGTTTTTGTGTTTCATTTGAGTATGAAATGAGTTGGTAAACATTGTTTGTAGATGTGACCTATGTGGGTGGCATTTTGGCCTTGCAAAGGGCCTATAATGCCACACGGTTGTGGCACACGGGCGTGCCTATTGACCGTGGGACAAGGTCAATAGCTAGCCTAATAGCACATGGCCAAGACACACGGGCGTGTCTAGTAGCCGTGTGAGAAAGTCAGTATATGGCCTAAGAGTACACAGCCTTAGCACACGAGAGTGCTTGGTGGCCGTGGATGTGAAGTCAGATTCGACCACAGCCAAGGTACACGGGCGTGCTTGGTGGCCGTGGATGTGAGGTCAGATTCGACCACGGGGAGGACACACGGGGGTGTCCAGCAGCCGTGGGAGGCACACGGCTTGCCCACACGAGCGTGTAAGCTCTGAAACTTAGAAAAGTTTTAAATTTCTGTGAAATTTCGTATGTGTTCCGGTTTAGTCCCGACCCAGTTTATAAGTATGTTTTAGGTCTCGTTGACCGCAATGAGGGACATTTTGATTGTATTCGATGTGATATTAGATAAATTCTTTAATTAAAGTTTCTGATCTGTCTGGTAACGCTCTTAACCCTAGTCCGGCGTCGGACACGGGTTAGGGGTGTTACACTATTATTGTACGCAAACTCAATCAACGACAAATGTTTTTCCCACGTAATTTCAAATTCAAGGATGCAACATCTCAACATATCCTCAAGAACCTAAATAATCCACTCGGATTGACTATCCGTTTGCAGATGAAATGCAGTACTGAAATGCAGCTTTGTGCCTAAAGCCTCTTGCAATTTCTTCCAAAATCGCGAGGTAAATCTCGGATTTCTGTCAGATACAATAGATAATGGCACCCCGTGCAATCTCACAATCTCAGAAATATACAATTTAGCTAATTTATCAAGTGAATAATCTGTTCTTACCGGAACAAAATGAGCTGATTTCGTCAATCTATCAACTATCACCCAGATTGCATCTTTCTCTGAGATAAAGGTAGTCCCGACACAAAGTCCATCGTAATTCTCTCCCATTTCCACTCATGAATCATAATCAGTTGTAACAAACCGGATGGAACCTGATGTTTAGCTTTAATTTGTTGACAAACTAGACATCTCGAAATGAACTCTGAAATATCTCGTTTCATACCATGCCACCAATAAAACTGTTTTAGATCATTATACATTTTTGTACTTCCCGGATGAACAGTCAAATGACTATTGTGAGCTTCGTTCAAAATTAACTTAATCAACTCTAAATTCCTCGGAACAAAAATCTGATCTCTGAATCTCAAACAATCATCATTATCCACTCGAAATTTTGAATCAGAATTCAAACCACATTGAGCTCGTTTTGTCATCATCTTATTATCACTTTTCTGGGCATCACAAATCTGACATATAAACATCGGCCTCACTTTCAACTCAGCCAAAATCGAACCATCATCACACAGATCTATTTGAGTACTCATTGCTCGCAAAGCAAATAAAGACTTTCGGCTCAAAGCATCAGTAACAACATTAGCTTTCCCCGGATGATAATCAATCACTAATTCATAGTATTTTAGTAATTCTAACCATATCCGCTGTCTCAAATTCAATTCATTCTGAGTCATCAGATATTTCAAACTCTTGTGATCAGTATAAATGTGACATTTCTCACCAAATAGATAATGACGCCAAATCTTCAATGCAAATACAATCGCAACTAATTCAAGATCGTGCGTCGGGTAGTTCTTTTCATGCGGCTTTAACTGTCTCGAAGCATAAGCTATAACTTTGCCCTCTTGCATAAGCACACAGCCCAAACCATTCAACGATGCACCATTGTAAACTATAAATTCTTTACCTGATTCAGGTTGGACTAGCACTGGTGCCTCTGTCAACAATGCTTTCAACTGTTCAAAACTCTGCTGGCACTTTTCTGACCACTCGAATTTAACATCTTCCTGTAACAATTTCGTCAACGGAGTCGCAATAATTGAAAAGCCTTTCACAAACTGCCTATAATATCCCGCTAGTCCCAGAAAACTACAGACTTCAGACACATTTCTTGGAGGCTTCCACTCTAGAGTTGCTGAAATCTTGTTCGGATCAACTCGTATTCCCGCAGCTGATACAATATGTCCCAGAAAACCCACCTCACGCAACCAAAACTCATAATTGCTAAACTTTTCATACAATTGCTTTTCACGCAGAGTCTGTAACACGATTCTCAAATGCTCAGCATGTTGCGTCTCATCACAAGAATAAATCAGAATGTCATCAATAAACACCACGACAAATCGATCCAAATACGGTCTGAATATCCGATTCATCAAATCCATAAACACTGCAGGAGCATTCGTTAGTCCAAAAGGCATAACTAAGAATTCATAATGTCCGTACCTCGTTCTAAAAGCGATTTTGACACATCTGATTCTTTAACTCGTAGCTGATAATAGCCCGATCTCAAATCTATCTTAGAAAACACTGTAGCTCCTTTCAGCTGATCAAACAAATCATCGATTACGGTAGAGGATATTTATTCTTTATCGTCACTTTGTTCAACTATCGATAATCAATACACATTCTCATAGTTCCATCTTTCTTTTTCACAAACAACACAGGAGCATCCCAGGGCGAGAAACTCGGTTGTGCAAATCCTCTATCTTTCAACTCTTGCAACTGAGACTTCAACTCTTTCAATTCCGTCGCTGGCATTCTATACGGAGCTATTGAGATAGGAGTCGTACCCGGCATTAAGTCAATACCAAACTTAACTTCTCGTATCGGAGGTAATCCTGATAGTTCTTCAGGAAACACATCTTGGAACTTGCAAACTATAGGTACATATTCAACTTTCTTTTCAGTCACTTTTGTATCTATCACATACGCAAGATAGGCTTCGCAACCCTTTTTCACATAATTCAAAGCTTTCATCGAAGATACAACAACCGGTAACCCATTCAAATCACTAGATTCAATTCGAACTATCTCACCATTCTGACTTCTCAAATCAATACTCTTTCGTTTACAATTCACAATAGCATTATGCAAAGTGAGCTAATCCATACCCAGAATTATATCAAATTCATCAAATGGTAGCAGCATCAAATTAGCCAGAAAAAATCTCAAACATCAAGCGGACGGTTCTTGCATACTTTATCAACCGAACACACACTAAAGGGGTTCGATACTCTAATTACAAATTCGGTGAGACTCAACAGCAGTGAGTCTTACTAGATACTAGATTTACACACACATATGAATGAGTAGATCCTGGATCTATCAATGCAATCACATCAGTATCAAATAGAGTAAAAGTACCAGTTATGACGTTTGGAAATGATGCTTCTTCTCGAGCACGGATAGCATAAGATCGGGCAGGTGCTCTCGCCTCAGATCTCAAAGCTGTATATGATGTTCCTCTCTGACTACCGCTTACATTCCCGATGTTTCTGGGTGGTCTACCCCTAGCCGTCGTATTACTCGGCCTCACATTCTGAACATTATCTTTCTCAGCTAACACTGGGCAATCTCGGATGAAGTGATCTCGTGATCCACATTTATAGCAAGCTCTATTATTAAACTTGCCCCAAAATTCTCCAACATGTCGTCTCCCACACTGTCTACACTCTGGCTTGTTGCTTTTGACACTTCCAACACTTGATTCAATCGGAGTTTGAGTTCTTGGACCAACACTTTGTCTCACACGATATCTAATCGAATGTCCAATCGAAACATTTGAACGATTTCTTGCATCTTTGAATCTCTTTGATGGAGGTTGATACGACTTACTCATCGACCTTTTTCTTTCATCTATTGTAACATCCCGAATTAGGGCCTAGTCGAAACAGTGGTTTCGGGACCACAAATCCGATGTTGAGAAATTTATTTTATTTATATTTTTATGGTCTACAATTTTACGGAATGATTTCGTGAAAATCTCATTCGAAAATTTTGACGTTTGGGACTCAATTTAGTCAAAAGGACTAAATTGTAAAAAGTGGAAAAGTTGAGTTCTATATATTAGAGGTGTCAAATTGCTATGAGTTTTAAATTGGAGGTCCTTAAAAGGTAATTAGACCATTGGATAACTTGATGGACAAAAATGGGCATGAATAGGACAAAAATGAAAGAAAAGCCTTAAGGGTATTTTACTCATTTAGTGTTTTAATGAATAAAAAAGACAAAATACAAGAAACAAATCTGCTAATCTTCTTCAAGTTGCTGCCGAAAATTTCTAGACTCCGTGGCTAAGGGTTTCAAGCTTTTCAAGCTTCATAGTAAGTGTGTCTAAGCCCCGTTTTTAATGTTCATCGTATTTTTGAAATCCCGGTAACTTATTTTAGCTATTTCTACCATTATTTTAAGCTAGAGTTTAATTTTAAAAATTGACCCATGTTGAATAATTGTGTATTTTGATGAATTTTGGTAGATTATGCATGTTTATGATTAGAGAAACGAGTTTTATTAGATGATTTTCGATGAAATCGTATAAAAGGGGTTAAATTGTAAAAGTTATAAATTGGTCATAAGTGTGTGAATTAGTGAGAAATTGAAGTTGCCATAGAAGAGAAAAATGATCAGCATGTTATAAAACATAAGAATAAGGGCTGAAGTTTAATTTTCGAGTATTGGGGGAAAAGTGCAAATATGTGAAAGTTTAGGGGTCAAAGTACAAATTGTAAAAATATATGATTTTTGGGTCACATTGAATAATGTGACTAATAAATGAGATAATTGTGATATTATAGATCATGGAAAATGAGGTTCGGTCTTAGATCGAGGTTGTGGACCGAATTGGAAAATTTGTTATTTTCGTGTCTGAGGTAAGTTCGTGTGTTAATAATAATGTAACACCATGCTTGAATTGTAATTCTCTATTGATATGTCATAAATTGTATGATTTAATATGTTTAGGAGAAGTTGATGGATGATATGTATGGTATGGAAAATGTGATGTTTGCTGTGTTATGAGAAATCGAATGGCAAATTAATGTTACATGAATTGAATGTTAAATTAAAATTACATGGGTTGTATGAGTTGCTACACGGTTGTACTTGACGAGATTTCGACAAGTAAGTTCCAATAACCTAAAGTAAACCCATAATTGCCTAAATGCATGTTTTGCGAATGTATGATAGTTGTATAAAATGATGGCATGAAAATTTATGAATTGGTAAAATGTTGAAAAGTGAGAATTCCCAGTTGAACCTTCGGAATAGAAAATATACGAATGAGGTAGCTAGGTCACATGTGTGGTACTAAGTGTAGGCCACTATGTGTACAAGAGAGCTACGAGATGGTTTTAGGTCACGTGTGTAGTACTAAGTGCAGGCTACTACGTGTACCAGACGGATTGGTCGCATGTGTAGTACTAAGTGCAGGCTACTATGCGTACCCGATAGCTTCGATCACATGTGTGGTACTAAGTGCAGGCCACTATGTGTAAGTGATGGTTTTGGTCGCATGTGTAGTACTAAGTGCAGGCTGTTGGAAAATTTGGACATCACATATATAATAAGGATAATTACATGTTATTATTTACTATCATGATAGGTTAGCCCAAATTAAAAGTGATCTAATTTGGTTAGAATTTTATTAGGCTTTTAATTATTAAATAAAGTATGGGTCAAATATGTGTAGATACTCTTCTAATCAAATTCTAATTAATGATGGGCTAATTAGAATTTGATTAGAACTAATATGCTAAGGTTATAAATATTAGGGTTATGGTCCCCAAATTATACACAAGATATCTTTTCTAATATCCCATCATTAGGAAAGAGAGAACATATATTCTTTGAATTTCTTGTGTGCTAATTTGGAAGATCAAATCCCCAAAATCCGGTAAAACTACAAGGAATTCATGGATTCAGGTACGCTTCCGCATCTAGTTTTGTTCTTGATTTATTCTTGATGATTTGACATGATAGATCCTGGTTTATTAAGTTTTATTTTATATTTATTTTATAAATCTAACACAGGCTACTATGTGCACCAGATAGCTTCGGCTCCAAGGGTGGTACTATGTGCAGGCCACCGTGTATCTGTTATTATTCCGATGAGTTCAACGGGAAATTGACTAAGTGAAATTACACGTTATTGTGTAACGACTAAGTGTAATTGAATACGATCATGTTATGAATAAGTGCAAGTGTGAATGTGACCAATTGATAAATGTGGCAAATGTACGTATGAACAATATGCTCGATATGTAATCGGAAATTGGAAAGATTGGTATAGGCAAGTGATGAACAAAACTAAAGTGAGAGAGAGCAAAAATTTACAATAGATCTGCTTTGGACAGTAGCAGTGATGTGAATTTGAAAAATCACCAAAAATATTAGAAATTAAATTATAAGTTGAATGAGATATTGATTTAAAGCTTATTGAGTCTATTTTCATATAAAAGAAACATAGCAAAGAAATGATTCATATATTTTGAGATATTTGAATTTCTGTGAGACTGGTTTAGAATGATTACGTGATCCCCTGTTCTGCCTTGGAAAAATCATTAAAAATTGTAAAAAAATAATTATGGGATATAATTTAAATTCCTGAAATCCTGAATAAGCCTATTTTCAAATTAACTAAACAATAAGGTCATATGAACTCTGTACGAGGATAAAATTGATTCATAGTGAAGAGAGGTCAGAATAGTCGAACAGTAAAATAGGGGAAACTTTAATGAATAAATTGTACTAATTGGATAAGCCAAAAATTCTGGAAATTTTATGGTAAGAATATAAATGAGTCTAGTTTCATGGAAAATTAACGGATCTTAATTTGGAGTTCCGTAGCTCCAGATATAAATAATTTAATGACTGTGACTCAAGAAAACAGCTTAACTGGAATTTGAATAAATAGAAAGAATATGAAAATAGCATGTTATCGCATTGCTTATTATTTTCATGCGAGCTTACTAACCAGTAAAGCTTACTCCCTCCTTTCCATTTCTTTTAGCTTTGTCAGTCAGCTCAGGTTGGAGATCATCGAGGAGGCGACATCACACTATCGAGCCATTATCCTTGGAGTATTGACATGTGTATGTTAAATGTTTTCAAGTGAGTGGCATGTATAGGGACTTAGTTTTTCTATGATGGATGTTGTTGTGATTAGTCAAATGTATTGGCTTATATTGATTTGTTGATTATAGCCATGAGATGTGGCTTATGATGATTTTGGCTTGTAAGCCTATTTGTCCATGGTATGTGTTAATGTCTTGTTATGTGGTATAAGTGATTAAATAGATGACAATGTCAAATGCATGTGTTTGAAAAGTTTTAATTTTGGGTGAAATTTGGTAACCCGATTTTATACGATTGTGAATGTTTAAGTCCGGTAACGCCTCGAGCCCTGTCCCGGAGTTAGACACGGGTGAGGGGTGTTACATTTAGTGGTATCAGAGCTATTATTTAGTCGGTTCTCGAACTAACATAGCAAGTGTGAGAGTCTAGTTATACATGCCACCAATATGTGATAGTGTGATGCCTTCCAACGCGATTGAGGACAATCTTATTAAAAGAGAAGTACTCTCCAACCGAGCTATATCCGACCATTTGATAGTGATACTGAAGTATTTGAATAAAGGGTAGCTATGATGAGTTAAACCCGAAAAAGTATGAATAAGAATTCGTAATGTGTATATGTGATAATGTGTGAAATGAAAGTTTATCTGATAATATGCTTATTCATATTTTTTCGACCTTCACATCTTGTAGCGTGCTTGACTAAAATTGATTAGTGAATGTGATAAGTAAGTTATTCAAATTTCGTAGAATGTATGAATGAGTGCACTTGTTTGAATGAGATAATTGGAAATTTTTATGTAAGGAAAATATGAATGATAATTGTTCGAAGTGGGTAGTATAGTTATAATGACATATGTTGATAATGAAAGATGTGTCATATGTATATATATGTGTGAGAATCGAGTTAGAGGCTGTACGACCTCACCCCCTTACCGATGAGGTGTTTATAACGGAAATTCATGAGAATCATGTTGATTAAGTTCCTAAGTGTGGAATCAAAGAGTTCAGTTATAGAATAACAATAGATATAATCAGAGACTGAGGATGGTTGACAAGTGAAGGACAGAGTTAGAGAAATATCAGATTGACTCAAGAATTATTTGATTTATAAAATATCATAATTAGTGAAAAATTTAACTTTGATAAGTCGACTTATTCAGATAAGATCTTTGAAAGGAAGTATTAATCGAAATTTTTTCAACTGATTTTCTTTAGTGAAAGGAATAATGTGGAAATTAGTGAGGTAGAATTAGTCGGAAGAATGATGTTTGACATGTGAAGATGTTTAAGTATGAGTGATTATAGTTGAGCAATTTACGACTATCTCTTACGGGCATTCTATGTATTCATATCTTTCCAGAGACAATTATGATTGCTTGTTTTACGAGTAAAAAAAAAAATCGTTAGTTTGATTGATCTATGATTGGTATTTCACTATCTTTTATTGGAATTCAATTAAGATATATATCCGAGATAAGAGTTGACAAAGTGAACTTATATGATATGATTTTCTTGTTTCCAGTTATTGTTCTGTCTATATTTGTATGGAATATATATTATATCTGTCACAATTGATTTCAGAATGTATGAACAGTGTTTCTCTTTCTTCTGGATTTCTTTACGGAATCGTCAGAATTTCTATTATTTAGTATGAATGGTATTCTGAATATTCGGTGTGGTCTTGTATCACGGGTTTCATTATCTTGGTTTTCTTTTCCATCCTTATTGTTTACTTATCAAGTGTGACTTATCATTGAATTGGTATCGACAAAAGTGCGAATTGTGATGATCAAATTTCCAATGATATAATGATTTTGTTTTCTCGGGTAATTATGATATTTTTCAAGAAGCTCAAGTTATTCCAATTATGAAAGTTTGAACAATTTAGTCATGCTAACAAGGTTGAAGTAGTTGAAAGTATGATTAATCAAGCTTTAGTTCGAATTTAGTTTGCATTGAGCAATGGAATTATGATTTTTAGTGGACGCACTAGTGAACGGATTTGAATGTGTATATTTTCTAGAATGTAAAGTAATGGTTCATGTTTTCAGATGGTTAATATTACATTAAAAAGAGCTGTTCGGTTAGTAATTTAGACATGGTTATTATTATGTCTGTATATAAAATAAAAATAAAAAATTGATGACACTGTTTGTTTAACATGGATTGTCATATGTTTCCTGGTTTCGAGAGTTTAATATATCTGATGGCACAAAAAAAATTGAGTTTAAGACAGTGGTGATGAATTAAGCTATTGAAATATTATGAGTGATTATTGATTGATTTGTGGGGAGCCAAGAGAAATGCTAGTGGGTTGTTTTCAAACGTTTGATGGAATTAGCATAATAATTTCAATATGTATCGATTCTTTGTTTGATGTGAATTCATCGAGTTCTATTAGGATTCAGATCGATGACTGAGTGTTTCTGAAAGTATCGTCTTGAAAAAGATTATTTAGTGATGTTGGAAATTATGAGAAAGAACTAAACCACTCTTCTGGTAAGATTTTCGAGGACGAAAATCTTTAAAGGGGGGAGAAATGTAACATCCCGAATTAGGGCCTAGTCGAAACAGTGGTTTCGGGACCACAAATCCGATGTTTAGAAATTTATTTTATTTATATTTTTATGGTCTACAATTTTACGGAATGATTTCGTGAAAATCTCATTTGAAAATTTTGACGTTTGGGCACTCAATTTAGTCAAAAGGACTAAATTGTAAAAAAGTGGAAAAGTTGAGTTCTATATATTAGAGGTGTCAAATTGCTATGAGTTTTAAATTGGAGGTCCTTAAAAGGTAATTAGACCATTGGATAACTTGATGGACAAAAATGGGCATGAATAGGACAAAAATGAAAGAAAAGCCTTAAGGGTATTTTACTCATTTAGTGTTTTAATGAATAAAAAAGACAAAATACAAGAAAAAAATCTGCTCATCTTCTTCAAGTTGCTGCCAAAAATTTCTAGACTCCATGGCTAAGGGTTTCAAGCTTTTCAAGCTTCATAGTAAGTGTGTCTAAGCCCCGTTTTTAATGTTCATCGTATTTTTGAAATCCCAGTAACTTATTTTAGCTATTTCTACCATTATTTTGAGCTAGAGTTTAATTTTAAAAATTGACCCATGTTGAATAATTGTGTATTTTGATGAATTTTGGTAGATTATGCATGTTTATGATTAGAGAAACGAGTTTTATTAGATGATTTTCGATGAAATCGTATAAAAGGGGTTAAATTGTAAAAGTTATAAATTGGTCATAAGTGTGTGAATTAGTGAGAAATTGAAGTTGCCATAGAAGAGGAAAATGATCAGCATGTTATAAAACATAAGAATAAGGGCTAAAGTTTAATTTTCGAGTATTGGGGCAAAAGTGCAAATATGTGAAAGTTTAGGGGTCAAAGTGCAAATTGTAAAAATATATGATTTTTGGGTCACATTGAATAATGTGACTAATAAATGAGCTAATTATGATATTATAGATCATGGAAAATGAGGTTCGGTCTTAGATCGAGGTTGTGGACCGAATTGGAAAATTTGTTATTTTCGTAATGCGAGGTAAGTTCGTGTGTTAATAATAATGTAACACCATGCTTGAATTGTAATTCTCTATTGATATGGCATAAATTGTATGATTTAATATGTTTAGGAGAAGTTGATGGATGGTATGTATGGTATGGAAAATGTGATGTTTGTTGTGTTATGAGAAATCGAATGGCAAATTAATGTTACATGAATTGAATGTTAAATTAATATTACATGGGTTGTATGAGTTGCTACACGGTTGTACTTGACGAGAGTTCGACAAGTAAGTTCCAATAACCTAAAGTAAACCCATAATATGCCTAAATGCATGTTTTACGAATGTATGATAGTTGTATAAAATGATGGCATGAAAATTTATGAATTGGTAAAATGTTGAAAAGTGAGAATTCCCAGTTGAACCTTCGGAATAGAAAAGATACGAATGAGGTAGCTAGGTCACATGTGTGGTACTAAGTATAGGCCACTATGTGTACAAGAGAGCTACGAGATGGTTTTAGGTCACGTGTGTAGTACTAAGTGCAGGCTACTACGTGTACCAGACGGATAGGTCGCATGTGTAGTACTAAGTGCAAGGATACTATGCGTCCTGATAGCTTCGATCACATGTGTGGTACTAAGTGCAGGCCACTATGTGTAAGTGATGGTTTTGGTCACATGTGTAGTACTAAGTGCAGGCTACTATGTGCACCGATAGCTTCGGCTACAAGGGTGGTACTATGTGCGGCCACCGTGTATCTCATTATTATTCGATGAGTTCAACGGAAATTGACTAAGTGAAAATACACGTGATTGTGTAACGACTAAGTGTAATTGAATACGATCATGTTATGAATAAGTGCAAGTGTGAATGTGACCAATTGAGAAATGTGGAAAATGTACGTACGAACAATATGCTCGATATGTAATCGGAAATTGGAAAGATTGGTATAGGCAAGTGATGAACACAACTAAAGTGAGAGAGAGCAAAAATTTACAATAGAACTGCTTTGGACAGTAGCAGTGACGTGAATTTGAAAAATCACAAAAAATAGTAGAAATTGAATTATAAGTTGGATGAGATATTTATTTAAATATTATTGAGTCTATTTTCATATAAAAGAAACATAGCAAAGAAATGATTCATATATTTTGAGATATTTGAATTTCTGTGAGACTGGTTCAGAATGATTACGTGATCCCCTGTTCTGCCTTGGAAAAATCATTAAAAATTGTAAAAAAATAATTATGGGATATAATTTAAATTCCTGAAATCCTGAATGAGCCTATTTTCAAATTAACTAAACAAGAAGGTCATATGAACTCTGTACGAGGACAAAATTGATTCGTAGTGAAGAGAGGTCAGAATAGTCAAACAGTAAAATAGGGGAAACTTTAATGAATAAATTGTACTAATTGGATAAGCCAAAAATTCTGGAAATTTTATGGTAAGAAGATAAATGAGTCTAGTTTCATGGAAAATTAACGGATCTTAATTTAGAGTTCTGTAGCTCCAGATATAAATAATTTAATGACTGTGACTCAAGAAAACAGCTTAACTGGAATTTGAATAAATAGAAAGAATATGAAAATAGCATGTTATCGCATTGCTTATTATTTTCATGCGAGCTTACTAAGCATAAAGCTTACTCCCTCCTTTCCATTTCTTTTAGCTTTGTCAGGTCAGCTCAGGGTTGGAGATCGTCGGAGGCAGCATCACACTATCGAGCCATTATCCTTGGAGTATTGACATGTGTATGTTAAATGTTTTCAAGTGAGTGGCATGTATAGGGACTTAGTTTTTCTATGATGGATGTTGTTGTGATTAGTCAAATGTATTGGCTTATATTGATTTGTTGATTATAGCCATGAGATGTGGCTTATGATGATTTTGGCTTGTAAGCCTATTTGTCCATGGTATGTGTTAATGTCTTGTTATGTGGTATAAGTGATTAAATAGATGACAATGTCAAATGCATGTGTTTGAAAAGTTTTAATTTTGGGCGAAATTTGGTAACTCGATTTTGTACGATTGTGAATGTTTAAGTCCAGTAACGCCTCGAACCCTGTCCCGGAGTTAGACACGGGTGAGGGGTGTTACATCTCTAGCTTCGGATTCTACTTTCTTCTTTTCTTTGCTCAGTTCTTAAACTTTGCAGGCTCTTTCAACTAACACTACAAATTCATTCAAATCAAGTATTCCAACCAACAATTTAATATCTTCATTCAGCACTTCAATGAAACATTTACACATAGTAGCTTCGGTCAAAACACATTTCCGTGCATACTGACTTAATCTCACAAACTCCCGTTCATATTCAGTAACTGACATACGACCCTGTTTCAGCTCAAGGAATTCTTTACGTTTCTGATCTATGAATCGTTGACTGATATACTTCTTTAGGAATTCAACTTGAAAGAAATTCCAGGTGATTCTCTCTTTCGGAACCACGGATATCAACATTTTCCACCAATTATATGCCGTATCTCTCAACAATGAAATAGCACATTTCAAGCATTCATCAGGAGTCAATGACATCTCATCAAACACTCGAATTGTATTCTCGAGCTAAAACTCAGCTTGTTCAGCATCATCATCAACTGTAGCTCTAAACTCTTCAGCCCCATACTTTCGAATTTTATCCACAGGAGGCTTACTCAATAAGATTGGATCTGTCACTTGTTGCACTACAGGTACTTGTGGGGGTGGAGGTTTTTGAGCATCCGGATTCGTTCGAACGAACTCCGAAAACCACTCACTCATCATTCAGAAGAAGGCTTGCTTAGCCTCTCCTTCTTGGCTACTAGCAATCGGCCTAGATTCAGCCGACGCTGTCCCTTGAGCGGGAGTAGGCGCATTGCTCTCAACATCATCAGCAACTGCTCGATCGGGATCCATTTACTATACGAAAACACATTTTTTAACTGTCAGGATTCATCACACTATCGCAATTATATATATGGCATGTATAGCTAGACTCACATGCGCTACGTTAGTCCTAGAATCGACTAAACCGTAGCTCTGATACCAATAAAATGTAACACCCCTAACCCGTAACCGTCGCCGGTCTAGGGTTAAGAAGCATTACCGATCAATCCAAAACATTTACTAACATTTTAAAACACAAAGTCTATCATCATCAAAACATAACAAAATATATACATAAAGTCCCTTAATGAGGTCTATGAGACCTTAAACACGTGTTAGAAAGGGGTCGGGACTAAACCTAAGACATACAATTTTTTTTGAAAAATCAAACATTTTTCAAAGCTGCAGAGGTCACACGCCCGTGTGGGTAGGTCGTGTGCCTCACACGGCCTCGGACACGCCCGTGTATCTAAGCCGTGGAAAAACATGGCATACATACTGACTTATCCACACGGCGTGAGACACGCCCGTGTGCCTCACCCGTGGTTGACACTGACTTGCACCACACGGCCTGAGACACGCCCGTGTGTCTAGCCCATGGTCAAGTCTGACTTGTTTCAATTTGCAACCTCATATGACGCGGTCGAGCCACATGCCCGTGTGGGCAATTATAGGCCATTTGTAAAGCCAAACTTGCCACCCACACTTAGGATCACCTACTAGCATCATACCATATGCATTTATACCTCAAATGGCAACCAAAACATACCATTATATGCACCAAATAATCATCAACCACACCATTTACCTCCATGCCCAAATTCAACTCAAATAAGTCCAACTAAAATATCAATTTCACATCCCAAAACTTATAATCTACTCAACATTCATTTCTTACCAATTCTATCATGAAACATACCATCTCCATCTTGCTAATTTATGCAATAATGAACACTCACATAGAGTATACACATACATTTATAAGTCATTCTTTTCACATGTTCAAACCATGTACCAACCATCAAACTACCAAGCCAAATCACATGGCAAGGCTTATACACTTCAAAACATGCCATAATCACTAGCCTATACATGCCATATACCATATATATATATATATATACATCTTCCAAAAATACCAAAATAGATAGCCGATAGTGTGATTGAGTCGCTGACGATCCCCAGATCCGAGCTAGCTTTAAATACACTGTAAAATAGAGAAACATTTCACATAGTAAGCTCTGAAGCTTAGTAAGTTCGTAATATAATACTATTAACTCAATGATTCAAAATCAATACACCAAATAAACCATCACACAAATTAATTCACAAGAATGCACAATCTCATCCATATCCAATACTCACATAACTATCCATTCATCTATTTCCAAATTCATCAACCACATAGGTTCCGTACATACCTTTGCCAACACTTAGTTAACGACCAATTTTGCTACTCAATGCTCGATACCACATTTCGATCAATCTTCATTATTCCATCGAATCAATCACACACTTAGTGCCAATTTCATAGCCGAAGCTTAAATATCATCGCACACTTAGTGCCTTTACATTAAACCGAATTTATCTCGGTATCGCACACACAGTGCCAATCAATAAAGCCGAGGCTTCCATTACTTCGCACACACAGTGCTATTCACATTTGTCCCGATTCTAATTACGCACACTTAGTGCCACATTTCTCAATTCCACATATAGCATTTCAAATTCAATAATCACATTTTCATTCATTTCATAGTACTTAGACATAAATTTAACAACTCGTTTTATATCCGAACTTACCTCGGACGTCGAAGTAACAAAACGAGTCGATTAATCGAGCATTTTATCTTTACCTCGATCTCGATCCAAATCCCTCTTTTCTTGATCTATACATATTCAAATTTAGCTCATTAAATCACCAACTCATTCAATTTAGTCCAAACACACATATTTGAGGCATTTTACAAAATAGCCCTCACATTTTCACATTTCAACACTTAAGTTCCTATTTCATAAAATCACAAAATACACAAAATTTCATATTACCCATGCTTGGCCGAATATTCACATGCTTCAAATAAGCCCATATATTTAATTTATTTCACATTTTAGTCCCTCAAAAATATTATTTTCACAATTTAGTCCAAATTACTCAAATTCACCAAAAATCCAAAGACAACATGTTAATCTAACACATATCTTTCATATTTCATCATCAACTATCACAAAGCTTACAAAATCATCAATGGAATATCTCAAAATCTTCATCAATTTCTAAAATTAAAGCATGTGTTTTGTAGTACTCGAAGCAACGATTACAAAAACGTAGAAATTATCAAAAACTGAAACTAAAACATACCTTAATCTAGCCAAAATGTGTGCCGAATGCTTGAAAGCTAAAGAACCCTATTTTTGTTTCTTCAATTCGGCAAGATGAACACAAATGCATGGCTTATTTTAGTTTTTGTTTATTTTAATTATTCTTTAATTCATGTTTTACCATTATAACCTTACTAATATCATTTAAATTTCCATTAACTAAAACCCATTTTTGTCCATCCATTTAGCATATGGAATAATAACAACATAAGGACTCACATTTTAATAAACAATGCCAAGTTAACACTTTAACAATTAGCACACAGCTTTTGCATTTAATGCGATTAAGTCCTTTTTCATAATTAAGAACACAATCGATAAAATTTTCACACAGAATCTTCATACATGCTCAATCACATATTGTAAACACCAAAAATAATTTTAAAATATTTTTTCGACCTCGAATTTGTGGTCTCGAAACCACTGTTCTGACTAGGGTCTAAACCGGGCTGTTACACAAGCATTTAAGTATATACTCAAGTATTTATGGAGAACGAGGGATTATATGCTTGTGCATTTTGAGGGAGACCTTATTCCTATAAGATATATTGATTTTGACTTCCAAACGTGTTAGGATTCGAGGAAATCAACATCGGACTGTGGGTTTTTCCTAAACGGCGAGTCCATAGTGTGAATGAGTGTCAAGCAGGCTTACACTGCTAACTTCACTATAGAGGGCTGAATATGAGGTATGGAAAAGTTATGGCACTGTAATAGTGCAGACATAGCTAAACCTAAAAGAAACCAAATAAGGATAAAACACATTAAGGGAAACGGTAGTGTTTGATAGAATAGTGGATGTAGTCAAAGAACACATCTGAGGAAACATGTGAAGGGGCATAGGAATGCGAAACATGACTCATCTACTTCACTGGGGCAAGTGGGAGACTATTAAATATGTTGCATTGAGTATAACATTTTCGTCTAAGTACACTTGTAATTTTTTCAAACAGATTAGTTAATAAAATTATTCATGAATTACATTAATACTTTGTATATTGTCCTCACATGGTTTTTGCACGCAAAGTAAAATGGAAGCAAATGTTGCTCATTTGTTGCCAATGTTTAACTAATTCTAAGCGGTATTACGTGGTCAGATCGTAGTACGAAAAGATAACTTGTATTAGTAGACAAATACCCCCTTCTATTCCCCTTTTCCAAGTGGTGCTTCGTTGTAAGCTTGTTGAAGGGACTCAGCCAGAAAGAGTGACCTCTGCAGTGAGCTTCGCCTGTGTTAGTTTTGTAACATGCATATGGTCTTTTGGGGGTGGCGTGTAATTTTTTTGAATTTGAATCTATATTAAAGTAATTTTTATTTAATTACATTTTAAAAGAATGTTACCTCTTGAGGGATTATTTAAAGTTCTATGAATAATGATTTGTGAAATGATTTCTACTTGTATACGCCAAACTATTTTATATGTTACTATTATTGCCAGTATTGTATTTTAAAGGAAAGATTTCAAATGAACGTTTTAAACTCAAATACGTTTATATTATGGCGTATACCAGTTGGTTACTTGTGTTTCTGAAATTTTTCCTAGTTAATGCCCCAGTTCAAATGTAATACTTTGAAAATAAGTAACGCTTCAGTCCGCTGATGGGGATTGAGGTATTATATTAGTCATTTTAGCCCTTAGTATTGAGCCTACTTAAAGGGCCTTTGTAACCCTGAGATAAACATGCTAATCAACAATGGCTTTTCTTTGAGGGCGACAAGATGTAGTTGTATATGAGTTTTGATGAGAGTTTCGTGGTAACTATGGAAAGAATTTTGTTCCCGAGTTAGTACTTTATTTTTTGGGTTTGGATTTATATGTTTAGTACATTTAGGTTTATTTTCTCCATATTGTACTCTCATTTGTTTACTCATTTAGTAAAAAGCCAAAGCCTCCTTTTACGTGGATTTTATCCTCTTCGGAGGAGTTTTCCACGTAAATATTTGTGTGTTTGATCATTTCTATTTTACATGTTTGTTGCTTATATGGGTCGATCCCCAACAATGATGATAAGAGACATATCTATTTTTTAATTTAATTTCTACATATTTATCTTAAATATAATTAAATAAATAATTTATTTATATAAGTTAAATTTAATGAATAATTTTTTTTTTCAAAATTTTTGTTTGTTTTATTTATCTATTTGTTTTAAACATAAATTTTTTTAAATATTCTATTAACAATATATTTTCCTTGAAGGCAACACCATGAATATATTTTCCTTAATCATCGTTTCCACGATTCAGTTCTTCATTCTTGCCAGAGTAGAAGGTAGTGGTTTAAACATGAAAAATAGTTCTTACTCTTTAACATAGACAAACCAAAACCATACTAACAACTCCGAACAACCATCATTCATATACAAACATGGAAGTAAGAAGGAACTCACCAGAAAGTGTAGCAAGTCTAAACAACAAGACCCTTGCCCTTATCAAATGAACCTTCAAGAGTGTCTTAATCTATAATATAAATAGTTAAACTTATCATATTACTAAACTAGAAACTAAACATGCTTGTAAGAAGCAATATCATAAAACTCAGAAGCAGGAAGTTTCCTTCCTTACATACAAATCTGACACTAAAGTATGCAGCGCTAAGATCACATAAATGACCATGAAAATAACCTAAGGTTCATTGATATTTACCAGGTGCTAAAACAAAAAATGAGTTGGCTGAGTACAACGAACCCAACTTCAAGCAGGTTTCTGGTCTTAATTTTTAGAGAGAGTGAGAGTAGAAAAAAATCAAGAAGGAAAATGGATTCCAAGAAGACGTAAAACTTGCCTAAGAAGTCACTACTAACTTTATACAACTAAACACAGAAGCAAGGTGTAGAGTGAGGGCAGGTTCAATTCAACCTCTGACTCTTCAATCTGCACAACATGATCAGGATTGGATTTATACCTTCTCAACATTGATACATGAAACACATTATGAATCTTGGATAGCTCAGGAGGCAAAGCCAACTTGTAAGCCACTGGTCCAAACCTCTCTAGGACTTCATAAGGCCCTACAAACCTTGGACTCAATTTTCTCTTCTGGCCAAACCTGATGATCTTTTTCCAATGAGAGACTTTCAAAAATACCTGATCTCCCACCTCAAAGGAAATTTCTTTTCTTTTCAAATCTTCATAAGTTTTTTGATGATCTTGTGAAGCTTTTAAATGATTACGAATGATAGCAACTTTCTCTTCGGTTTCGCGTACCAAAGCTAGACCTACTAACTTTCTTTCACTAAGCTCTATCCAACAAATAGGTGTTCTACAACTTCTACCATACAAAGCTTCGAATGGAGAAATCTTAAAGCTAACATAGAAGCTGTTTTTATAAGCAAACTCGACCAAAGGAATATACCTTTTCCTAGTTTATTCTAAAGTCAATTACACAACTCCTTAACATATCTTCCAAAACCTGAATAACTCTTTCAGATTGACCGTCAGTCTGAGGGTGAAATGCAATACTGAATTGTAGCTTAGTTCACAATGATCTTTGTAACTGATTTCAGAACCTCGAGGTAAACCTTGGATCCCTATCAGACACTATGGAAGATGGAATTCCATGTAGGCGTACTATTTCAACAATGTTAAGTTCAGCTAATTTCTCCAAAGAATAAGTAGTATTTACATGCAGAAAATGGGCTAACTTGGTAAGCTGATCTATTACCACCCATATAGAATTCTTCTTAGATGGACTAAGGGGCAACCCCGATACAAAATCCATTATAATCCTAGCTCATTTATATTCTGGAATTTCCAAAGGATACAATTTACCTAATGGAACTTGATGTTCAGCCTTAACTCTCTAACAAGTTAAACAGGTTGTGACATACTCTACAATTTCCCTTTTTATGCCAGACCACCAATAAGAGCTTTTGAAATCTCTGTACATTTTGATGCTTCTTGGATGAAGTGCAAAAGGTCTCTGATGAGCTTCTTTAAGTAACTCTTTTCACAATCCATTCCCCACTAGTACAAACATTCTATTCCTGGATCTTAGCTAACCATCTTTTCCTACACTGAAGTTTGCTACTTTGCCAAACATCATTCTTTGCTTGAACCGATCACAATTAATATATTTCATCTATTCCTCCAAAATCTGAGAGAGATAGGTCGACTATCAGTCATAGTCACCCTAGCTTGAAGAGACAATAAGGCTACCACAGTTTTCCTACTTAATGCATCTGCTACTACATTTGCTTTTCCCGGATGATATTCAATTATCAAGTCATAGTCCTTTAAAAAATCTAACCACCTCCTCTGGGGCAGATTCAAGTCCTTCTAAGTCATCAGGTACTTCAGACTTTTGTGATCAGAAAATATGTGACATTTCTCTTCATACAGATAATGCCTCTATAATTTCAATGCTAAAATCACTGATGTCAATTCTAAATCATGTGTAGGGTATTTTCTTTCTTGAGGTTTCAGTTGGTGTGACGCATAAGCTATGACCTTCCCTCTCTGTATCAGCACACATCCTAACCCACTTAGAGACGCATCTGTATAAACTATATACTCTATCCCAGGCTTTGGTTATGCTAATATCGGAGCTTCAGTCAAAATTGTATTCAGTTACTCAAAACTCCATTGACATTCATCGCTCCATACAAAAATTTCTTTCTTTTTTAACAATTGAGTGAGAGGCAATGCTATTATTGAAAAACCCTTCACAAACCTCTTGTAATACCTAGCTAATCTAAAAAAACTGCGGACTTCAGAAACATTTTTGGGCGAGTTCCACTCAAGAATTGCCTTTACCTTAACAGGATCTACTATAATACCATTAGTCGAGATGACATGTCCCAAAAAATACACTTTTTTCAACCAAAACTTACATTTACTAAACTTAGCATACAACTGATTATTACGTAGGGTTCTCAATACAATTCTCAAACGCTCTTCATGATCGATCTCATTCTTAGAATATACTAATATATCATCGATAAAGACCACTACAAACTGATCTAAATAAGGCTGAAATACCCTTTTCATCAAATTCATGAATACATTAGGTGCATTTGTCAACCCAAACGACATTACCAAAAATTCATAGTGACCATACTTTGATTGAAAGGTTGTATTAAACACATCATCACCTTTCATCTTTATTTGATAATAACTTGACCTTAAGTCGATTTTGGAGAAAATGGTAGCTCTACTTAGCTGATCAAATAAATCTTCAATTCTTCGTAGAGGGTACTTATTCTTGATTGTAACCTTGTTCAGTTGGCAGTAGGCTATACATAGGTGTATAGTTCCATCTTTCTTCTTTACAAACAAAATTGGTGCACCCTAAGGTCACACACTAGGCTCAATAAAACCCTTAATCGATAGATCTTGCAATTGTTCCTTTAACTCTTTAAGCTCTAACAACGCCATTTTATAGGGAGTACACGATATAGGAGTTATTCCGGGCACTAGATCAATTAACAATTCTCTCTCTCTCTCAAGAGGCATTCTAGGAAGCTCCCCAGGAAAAAAACATCTACAAACTCTCTAACCACAGGAACTTGACTAATCTCACTCCTAGGTTCGAGCATGTCCATGATGTAAGCCAGATAAGCATCTACGCTAAACAATCATTTTCCTGATGGACACTGCAGAAATAATTCTGATCGCCAATCCAATTTGTTTACCATACATCACTATCTCTTTACCCTCGACATTTACTAGGCGTACACTTCTAGTTCAACAATCATTCATGGCATTATGTCCGGTCAATGAATTTAATCCCAAAATGGCATCAAACTCACAAAAGCTCAACAACAACAAATAAAGCAAAAATACATGTTGGCCAAAAGCCAATGGAAAATTCTTGAACAACTTATTCACTACAGTACTTTGACCCAAAAGGTTTGTTACAAGCACATTCGTTTCATAGTACTTTATCTCAAGGTTAAGACCATTTATGACCTTAGCAAAAATGTAAGAATGAGTAGACCCTAGATCAATCAAAGCATAAATATTGTTTCCAAGGAAAGAAAAATTACCAGTTATAACCTTAGATAGATATGCATCTTCCTTAGCCTTCATCACATAAGCTCGAGTTGGTGCACCGGAACTTGACTAACTAAAATTCTTCCTCTGTGATCCTTGAACTGAACTAGATTTAGCTGCCATCTCGAATTTATTCTCATGTTGAAACTTTTGTGGAATCCTGATGGTCTCAAAACTAACTAATATTTCGACAAAGGCAAGTGCACTTATCGAACAGTAGTATAGCTGTGTTGAGTCTGGAATATCGTATCTTCAAGGACTAAAATAACTAGTAATAACTATCTTTTTATTATTTAGCCTAATAATTAAGGGGTTTTATTTTAAATTTAAAACTAACTAATTTACTATGAACGCGACAGAGAGTGAAGGAAATAATTGAATAAACCAATGATAAAGACAATACCCAAGGAAGAATCCACCTAGACTTCACTTATTATTCTGACTCTGAATTAAACGATTTATTCACTTGTCTTGATCCGTAGAAATCCCTAAGTTATGTTAATAATATCTCTTTCGAGACTAAGAACAACTAACTCTAGGTTGATTAATTAAAATTTCTTTCTAATTAAAACCCATATTATCGCATTAACTCGATCAATGGATTCCCTTATTAGATTTGACTCTAATCCGGAAGATTTATGTCGTCTTATTTCTAGGGTTGCAATCAACTCCGCTTAATTATGCTAGATCTACTCTTAAACAGGGACTTTTGCTCCACTGAATAAGCACATCAATCTTGAATTAATATCCTGAAAATATTAAAACAAGAGTTAAGAGCACATAATTAAGAACAAGAACAAGAACAAGTATTTATCATGTAATTCAGATAATTAAATAATAAGATTCATCACAGGTTTCATCCTCCCTAGGTATTTCGAGAGTTTAGTTCATAACGTAAAAGGAAAACATCTTAGAATTAAGAAAACAACAAGACATAAAGAACCCAACAACTTCTAAAGAACTTGATGGAGATCTTCAATCTTGAATGAGATCCTGCTTCCGAGATGATTCCGACAGCTTCCTTCGAGTAATTTTTTCGATCTCCTCTGCGTGCTCCCTTAGGTCTTCCTCTGGTGTGTATTTATAAACTTTAGAATACCCAAAAACCCTAAAAATTAGCTTTTTTCGCGTGAAAACTAAGCAGGGTGCGACAGGGACACGGGCGCATGATCAGCCCGTGTGAGAGTGCCCAGGCCGTGTGTAAATTTGGGTGACTCGCGATCAACTCGGGCTAGCACACGGGCGTGTGTGCAGCCCGTGTGGTTCACACGGGCATGTGCTCCAGCCATGTGGTTCTGGCTTGGCCGTGTGGATCCTTAATATGGCCCGTTTTGTTTGATTTTGGCCTATTTTCTGTTCCTTTCACTCCCCTATGCTCTCCTAAGTATAGAAACATTAATTTAAAGGTTTAGGAGCATCGAATTCACCAAATTATATAAATAAACATCCAAAAACACGCTAAGCGTGGGATTAAAATGTGTTACTTTTATGGTTTATCAAATATCCCCACACTTAAGCGTTTGCTTGTCCTCAAGCAAAATCCTCAACTCACAATTAAAATTTAACTTCCTTAATTCATAATTCTTATCAATAATGTCTTATCATAATTCAAAAATAATTGATACATTGATAATTTAACTTAAAGAGTCCTAAAGATTCAAACAATCCAAGTCACAAATTTTTATAGCACGAAAACATAGGTGTGTCCCCTTCTCTAAATAATTATCTTTGATTCAAAACCGACAAGAATTGACATCCTCACTAAAGATTCACTCAAATCACTCAAAGTGTTTAAGGGTCAAAAATTAAGCACTCAAAAGTCAAACATGAAAAGTTAGTACCATAGGCTTGCATGAAAATCAAATCTCCACCACTATAAAATGAGATGATACACAAATCAAAAGGTCTTTAAAAGGGTTGTAATGGGGCTTGGGTTAAAGGTGTGGATAAAGGCTGAATTAGAGGGTTAGAATCGAGATTGAATTGACAATTTATCTAACTAGAAAAATAAACTAATACTGAATAATTACAATAATAACACGAGCTTCTTCTCAAAATGTGAAATTAACCGCTTAAGCTCAAATAACATAGAACTAGTAATAATTAAAATAAATGAATATAAATTTCCACTTTTTTTTTGATTTTTTTTGATTTTTTTCACGTACAATAATAAGACGAATTTAACAACTGAAATAAAGAATATAGTCAGGCAACTGACCAAATCAAATCTCGAGAAAAAGGGGATTAATACAATAGGAAAAATTCTCAATGAATCAAAAAGAATAAGTTTTGGGTTAATATTAAAGGTAGATCAAGAAACGGTTTATTAGGCTCAAAGGGGTTCACTAAGGGTTAATTATGAATGTAGGCTTTTAATGGAATAAGTGGGTTAAAACCTAGGTGCCTTTATCATCTCAGTATATCAAATCAAAGGTGTGGTCTCGACATGCATAATCGAAGCAAGTTCTAGAATAACAAATCAATATTGACACACTCATAACAAAAAAAAAAGTGAGCAAGAAAAGTATATGCTCTAAAAGGCTCAAAATCTCACAACAATTATGGTTTTTGATGTCAACCTTGCAAATTTCAAACTTCAAAGTAATATTTAAATTTAGGGAACACAACCTAACAAATTTTTAACTCTGAAAATAGACTTCTCATGCTTGATTCTCTAATGTATTAAAGTTTAAACAATCAATGCACAATTACCTATGACTTAATCCAAAACATATCAATAGAAATCATAAATCAATAAAAATTTCATTTTAATAATAATATGAGAAAATTTACTTAAGAACAAGATATAATTCAGGGATTTTCTAATAATGATATAATTAACGTCCCCACACTTAAGATGTACATTGTCCTCAATGTACCAAAATAGATAATGACAATATAAAAATATCATAAGAGAGGGAGAGAAGTGAAACTTCCTAAATTTTGGATGAAATCCGTGGAATAGTGAACGCGAAATTGTAGATATAACAAAGTGAAGTGCATGATTCTGAGCATCTATTAAGAAAAATAAACACAACTGTGAAAGAAGATTAAGGGATTACTCGATTAGGAATAATTATAAAAAACTAAAATATAGTTCGAAATATAAAAGATAAGTCTTTGAAAATATGATAAGAAACATAAAGGAAAATAAACTAAAAAAAAAGAAAAAGAAAAATAAAAAAATAAAGATAAAACTAAAATAAATGGACTCAAAGGTCCTCATTGTCAGACGCGTCGCGAGGTGGCAGTGCTAAAGGTGAAAAATGGAGATGGTAGCAGATCTGCTGTAAGGTGGCCTTGAGACTGTCGAACCGCTGATAACACTGCTGCTCGAAGCGAGTGAGTCACTCGGATATGTTATTCAAAGTAGCAGCAGAAGAAGGAGGTCGGTGACTCGGAGGTGGAGGGTGAGGTGGATCCTCATGAGGGAGAGGAACATCATCAGTGATGTCCTCGGGATCATCCTGCTCATCAGGACGAGACAATCGGTACTGGGGAGGATCATATCCATGACGCTGCTCGATCATCCTCATGTGTAGCATGCTCGAGATGCCTTGAGGGGACATCTGGCCAACAAGTGTAAGCGAGGAGGACTGCTCCGGTGTGTCGAGGAGACCGAAGTGTTGAGCGAGACGAGTCACGTAAGGGCCTAGGCAGATGGGGCCCTTCCTGTGGCGGTCAGTCTGATGGTGGAAAGATAAAGCAATGAGGTATGCCAAGTCGATAATATGGCCGTGGGCCATGCTCCATAAGTAGTAGGCATCGTGTGTGCTCACGACGCCGGTGCTCTCTCTCTGTCCTGTCAAAGTATGAGCTAAGAGGGCATGAATATACCGTAGGGCTGGAGAGAGAGAAGTCGCCTTCGAGCGACTAGAATCATAGGTCGTCAGGAACGCGAGGGCGAGTAATGAATATGGCGATGTAACTGAAGAAAGTCCTCGGCGCTCATGAACTCCTCTGTGTATAGTCCCAAAGCAGCACCGAATTTTGGGACACTCATGTGACGCACCGAACCGCCAAGGCGAAATATGATGGTGCCGGGCTCGTCATGGACTGACATGACACTCTGAAGGTGGAACGTCGAGCAGAACTCCAAAGTAATCCCTATATAAGTGGGCTCGACGATACTGAAGAAGCGATCCCATGGCGCTGTGATAATGAAGGCGCGAACCTCGTCAGTGAGGTGGACCTACTCCAACGCGGCCCAATCAATGCAGCGGCCCAAACCTAGGGGTCGTACTCAAAGGAGCTAAAATAGGTCCTCCGATGGGCCCGCGGTAAATCTGAGGTAAGGGTGGCGCACTTCAACGGAGGCGCTCGAGGAGGTCGCACCGGGACCTTTTCGCTTTTTCGAAGCGAGGACGGCGACCTTGGTCTTGCCTCGCGTATTTGTCATGATGTACCTGAAAACGTAAAAGATTGTCAACAATTAAATCAAGCATCACATAAGTCAAGGATGGAAGATCCCATTAGTCCGAAATAATAATGTACTGCTAAAATAAGAACGTATCAGTATATAAGAACCAGAAATAAATAAATAAATAATCCTAATGCCAAGAACTAAGTACATATCATTTAACCTAATAAATTAAAAACTAGTAAGCAAAGAAATTGAAACAATATACTAAAAATTCATCATGACTAAAAAGAATCAATATTAATAATGAGTTACTAAAGAATAATAATAAATATCAAATATATGGAGAAAAGAAAGATTAAGTAGCTAACAGGATACTAGGAATTAATAATAGGAATAGAATAACTAAATAAATAAAGAAAATAAAAATGATAACAATAATCCTAATCTAAATGGAAATAAAGAGAATAATAATCAAATAATATAATTAAATAAAAATAATAACAATAAGTCAAATCTAAATAAAAATAACAATAAAGATAAAAATAATAAACAAAATAAAAAAAGAAATAAATAAAATAAACAATAATAAAAAATGAATTAAAAATGGAGGGACAAAGAAGGGTGATCGACGGTAGGGCGGTGGTCAGCGGCACAGCGGTCAGTTGGGCGGCGCGTCGGGTCAGGGAAGGGCAAGGAGGTTTCGTGGGGGGGGCGGTGGTGTGTGCGCAAAGGAGGGGGTGGCCGGATTTGGGTTTTGAGAGTTTGGAGGGAAGGGAAAGAAAAGGAAAAGAGAGGGAGGGGATGGGTGGTCGGCCGTCGGATTTGTGGCACAGGAGAAGGGGTGGCGGTGAAGGCGTAAGGAAGAATGGGAGAAAAAGAAAGAGAAAAGAGGAAAAGAAAAGAAAAGAAAAGAAAAGGGAAAAAGGGAGGGGGAGTTTCGGGTTGGGGAAGAAGGGAGAAAAGAGGAAGGAGGGGGAAGAGGACGGTGGCCGGAGGTAGAGGAGCGGCGGCTAGGGTTTGGGGGGAGTTTTGGAGGAAGAAGGAAGAAGAAAAGAAAAAGAAAAAGGTGTTTAAAAAAGTGACACGGTCGTGTAACGGCCCGTGTTGGGCCACACGGCCGTGTCACACGCCCGTGTGGCTCGAATTCCAGCCCGTGTTCGTCGCGAAATTTAAAATCCTAGTATTCACACAGCCTTGGACACGCCCGTATGGCCAGGCCGTGTGGTTCACACGGCCGCATCGCACGGCCGTGTGTAAAGCCCTTCGCTTCTCCCACACCTGTGTGGAATTTGACACGCCCGTGTGATCGCACACACGGCCGTGTGTCTTGCCCGTGGAGCCCCCTGACTTGTTTAAATTTTGAAAAGTGAGGCTCCAGTTTTCACACGGCCTAAGACACGCCCGTGTGTCCAGACCGTGTGGTCCACACGGCCGTGTCACACGCTCGTGTGGAATAAATCTGGGCCTTGTCTCTATCAATTTTTGGGGATTTTAAGCTTCAGGATCCACACGGCCAAGGACACGCCCGTGTGTCTAGGCTGTGTGAGTGGCATGGCCATGTCACAAGGTCGTGTACCTCACTGTCGATTTCTTTAAGATTTAGAAACTAAGTCCCAACATCCACACGGCCAGGGACAGCCCGTGTGGGTCAAAAACCTACATTAAAACGTGAACGAGAGTAAAAAAAAAACTAATTAGTAGGGTTAGTGCTCGGGTTGCTTCCCGAGAAGGGCTTGTTTAAAGTCTTAAGCTAGACTTACCTTATGTTCGTCACTTTATGAAGGTTCACGGAGCTGAAACTCCTCTCTATTATCCCTAAAATCTTCACCGTTATAAAGTTTAAGTCGTTGACCATTTACCTTGAATGTGCCATAAGTCGAATGAGTTACCTCTATTGTGCCATAAGGAAAAACGGTTTTGATTACGAATGAACCTGACCATCTTGATTTCAGCTTTCCAGGGAATAATTTGAGCTTTGAATTGTATAGTAGAACAAGATCTCCAATTGTGAATTGCTTAGGTTGCTTCAAACGAGCATCATGGCGTCGCTTTGTCGCTTCTTTGTATAATCATGAGTTCTCGTAAGCATTCGCTCGCCACACATCTAGCTCGTTCAGTTGCATCAATCTTTTCTCACCTGCAAGTTTAAGATCATAGTTTAAGAATTTTATAGCCCAAAATGCTTTGTGCTCTAATTCAAATGGTAGATGACAACTTTTCCCGTAAACAAGTCTGTATGGAGATGTTCCTATGGGAGTTTTGAAAGCAGTTCTATAGGCCCATAAAGAGTCGTCTACTTTCAATGCCCAATCTTTCCTATTTGATTCGACGGTTTTCTCTAGAATACGCTTAAGCTCTAGATTGGGTACTTCGACTTGTCCACTGGTTTGAGGGTGATAAGGGGTAGCTGTTCTGTGGTGCACTCCATATTTCTTTAACACTTTATCAAATTGAGCATTACAAAAATGAGTACCCCTATCACTAATAATTGCTTTAGGTGTTCCGAATCGAGAGAAGAGTTTCTTAAGAAATCTCACTACTACTCTAGCATCATTAGTAGGTAAAGCTTGAGCTTCCACCCATTTTGACATATAATCAACCGCTACTAAGATGTATTTATTCCCAAATGAGCTAGGGAATAGACCCATGAAATCAATACCCCAAACATCAAATATTTCACATGATAGCACATATTTTGAGGCATTTCATCACGTTTAGAGATATTACTTATTCTCTAAAATCTATCACACGAAGTAACATACCTGTTAGCGTCCTTGAACAGGGTGGGCCAATAAAAACCTGATTCGAGCATTTTATGTGCTGTCCTAGTCCCACTGTAATGTCCTCCTGTTGGTCCAGAATGGCAATGTTCTAGGATTTTGCTTACTTCTGACTTTGTAACACATCTCTGAATTACTTGATCTGCACATATACGAAAAATAAAAGGGTCCTCCCAAAATAGTTTTTCACATCAGCAAAGAATCACTTCTTTTGATGATGTGTCAACCCTTTTTGTAGGATATTACCAGCCAAGTAATTTGCAATATCTACAAACCAAGGTACCTCAGAGTCAGATATAGCCAAGAGTTCTTCATGAAACGAGTCATTTATCTCACTCTCATCGAGTTCTTTGAGATGTGGATTTTCAAGCCTAGAAAGGTGGCCTGCCGCAAGATTTTCAGCTCCTTTTTTATCTTGAATTTCCAAATCAAATTCCTGCAAAAGTAGAATCCATCTTATGAGTCGATATTTTGCATCAGATTTAGTTAAAAGATAACGAAGAGCTAAATGGTCAGTGTAAACGACAACTTTAGGTAATATCAAATACTGTCTAAATTTATCAAATGCAAAAACCACAGCTAGCAATTCTTTTTCTGTGGTGGTGTAATTTTCTTGTGCAGCCGTCAATGTCTTGCTAGCGTAATAAATCGGTTGAAAATGCTTGTCTCTTCGCTATCCCAGAACTGCACCTACTACAAAATCACTCACATCACACATTAGGTCAAAGGGCAAATTCCAATCAGGTGCAATTATAATTGGAGCATTGATTAATTTATCTTTGAGGGTTTTAAATGCTTCTAAACATTCCTAATTAAAATTGAAAGGCACATCTTTTTCTAGTAGTTTCGTTAACGGCTTAGCTATTTTAGAAAAATCTTTAATAAATCTTCTGTAAAATCCAGCATGTCCTAAAAAACTTCTAATAGCCTTAACTGAACTAGGAGGTGGTAATTTTTCTATGGTTTCAATTTTTGCTTTATCAACCTCAATCCCCTTACTAGAAATTTTATGACCTAACACAATCCCTTCTTGAACCATGAAGTGACACTTTTCCCAATTAAGCACAAGGTTCGTTTCCTCACATCTCATTAGAACTTGTTTTAAATTTTGAAGGCAAAGGTGGAAAGAATTACCGAATACCGAAAAGTTGTCCATAAATACCTCCATAATATCTTCCACAAGTTCATCAAAGATGGCTAGCATGCAGCACTGAAAAGTAGCAGGTGCATTACATAATCCAAAAGGCATTCTATGATAAGCAAACATACCATATAGACATGTAAATGTTGTCTTTTCTTGATCCTCAGGAGCTATTGGGATTTGCAAATAGCCAAAGAGTCCGTCTAGGAAGCAATAGTACATATGCCTAGATAATTTTTCTAACATCTGATCAATAAGGGTAAAGGAAAGTGATCTTTTCTCGTGGCATCGTTCAACTTCCTATAGTCAATGCAAAATCTCCAACCTGTGACTATTCTTGTTGGAATTAATTCATTCTTCTTGTTGGCTACAACAGTCATCCCTCCCTTCTTTGGAACAACCTGCACAAGACTCACCCAAGTACTGTCAGAAATAGGATAAATAACTCCAGCATCTAGAAGTTTAATTACCTCAGCTTTAACAACTTCCTTCATATTGGAATTTAATCGTCTTTGAGCTTGCACGCATGGTTTATATTCATCTTCCATTAAAATTTTGTGGGTGCAAAACGATGGGCTGATCCCTTTAATGTCAGAAATCTTCCAAGCTATGGCTTTTTTATGCTCCTTTAGTACCTGTAGTAACTCATCTTTCTCATTGGGTTCCAAGTTTGAAGTAATAATTACCGATAGTGTAGAATTATCGCCGATGAATGCATACTCTAAGTGATTTGGTAACTGTTTCAATTCCAATTTGGGAGGTTTTTCAATATAGGGTTTTTGTTTTAATTAGTCATTTATCTCAATGCCCTCATACTTCTTTTGTCTTGGAAAAGACTCATTAGAGTTTAACTCAATTTGTATCTCCCCTATCTCAGTGGTATCATCATCTGCCTCCTCACCTTGGACAAGACACAGTTCCAATGTTTCTTTATGTATGATTTCCTGAAAAGAATCTTAAATAGAATGATCAATAGTGAAACTTCCTGGATCTTTCAATTTGGTTGGTAGCTTATTTTGGAGAATAGCTGAACATTCCTCATTAAGTTCCACGGTTGATAGCTCTTCAAACTTCCTCTTATTTGTTAAAAGCTCTTTTAAGAATTTTGCATATGTAGGCATCTGCGAAATAGCTTCAACAAAAGGTAAGTTAATATGTAGTTGTTTAAAAAGTTCAAGAAATTTACCAAATTGTGCGTCCATGCGGTCTTTCTTCAACTTTGCTAGATATGGGATCGTTGGTTTATATTCTTTAAGTACCGGTGTCACACTCTCGTTTACTTCCTCACCCTTCGCCTTATCAGTTTCTTGTGGCATCTTTTTTTCAGCTTCAACCAATACCTTCCCATTCCTTAGTGTAACTGCCTTCACATGTTCTTTTGGGTTAGGTTCGGTATTACTAGGTAAACTACCTGGTTGCCTTTCGGAAACTAATTTAGCCAGCTGTCCAATTTGATTTTCAAGCCCTTGGATCGATGCTTGCTGATTTTTTAATGCCGTTTCAGTATTCTGAAAATGAGTCTCTGACACCGAAATAAATTTTGCTAGTATGTCTTCAAGGTTCGGCTTTTTCTCTTGCTGGTAGGGTGGTTGGAAACCTGGAGGGGGCTATGGTCTTTGATTCCCTTGACTACCCCATGAAAAATTTGTGTGGTTCCTCCATCCTGGATTTATGTGTTACTGTAAGGATTATTTGGAGGTTTAGAGTTATTACCAATATAATTCAGTTGCTCATTCTCCATGCTAGGATTGTAGGGTAGATATTCTGAGTTATTCATCCCTCATCCATTTGTGTCATATTGCATCACCGGATGTACCTGAGTAGAAACACATAAACCATCAATCTTTTTATTTAAGAGCTCTACCTGGTTTGATAACATGGTGACCGCGTCAAGGTTAAAAACACCAGCGGGTTTTGTCGGGTTTGTTCTCATGACTTGCCACTGATAGTTATTCAGTGACATTTCCTCTATAAACTCATAAGCCGCTTCAGGTTTTTTATTATTTAGAGTACCGCCGGCCGCTGCATCAATCAGTTGCCTAGTTGAGGGGTTCAAACCGTTGTAGAAAGTTTGAACCTGTAGCCATAAAGGTAACCCATGGTGAGGGAACCTTCTCAATAAGTCTTTATACCTTTCCCATGCATCGTAAAGAGTTTCTAAATCCATCTGCACAAAAGAAGAGATATCATTTCTCAACTTTGCCGTTTTAGCCGGCGGAAAATATTTTAATAAAAACTTTTCGGTCATCTGTTCCCAAGTAGTGATGGAACCTCGTGGTAACGAGTTCAACCACTGTTTAGCTTTATTTCTTAAGGAAAAAGGAAATAACCGAAGGCGAATGGCATCATAAAAAACGCCATTTATCTTAAAAGTGTCACAGAACTCTAGAAAGTTGGCCAAATGAGTATTTGGGTCATCATCCTGCAAACCATCAAAATGAACAAACTGTTGAATCATTTGAATAGTGTTAGGTTTCAGTTCAAAATTATTTGTAGCAATACCAGGTCTAACAATACTCGACTTAGCCCTAGTTAAATTAGGCTTAGCATAGTCGTACATAGTACGTGGAGCAGGATTTGCGGCAACCACAGGAGGTAGCAGATTATTATCAGCCATCTCCTCGGTATTATTGGAATCGTCCTCTTGCTCTTCCTCTATATACTGTAGACTTCGCCTTATTTCTCTACAGTTTTTGCGAGCGGTGCTTTCAATCTCACTGTCAAAAAGCAATGGTCCTGATGGGTTCCTTCTAGTCATAAACTAAAAATACCTGCCAGAAGCAAATAAAAGAAAAGTCAGTAAATTAAAATAAAAACACAAATAAATTGTAATAAAAATAAAAATGGCTAAGGTAATAAAAATTAAGCGTTCCTAATATCTTAGTCCCCGGCAACGGCGCCAAAAACTTGATAGTCTCAAAACTAACTAATATTTTGACAAAGGCAAGCGCACCTATCGAACAGTAGTATAGATGTGATGAGTCCGAAATATCGTATCCTCAAGGACTAAAATTACTAGTAATAACTATCTTTTTATTATTTAGCCTAATAATTAAAGGGTTTTATTTTTAATTTAAAACTAACTAATTTACTATGAACGCGACAGAGAGTGAAGGAAATAATCGAATAAACCAATGATAAAGACAATACCCAAGGAAGAATCCACCTAGACTTCACTTATTATTCTGACTCTGAATTAAACGATTTATTCACTTGTCTTGATCCGTAGAAATCCCTAAGTTATGTTAATATCTCTTACGAGACTAAGAACAACTAACTCTAGGTTGATTAATTGAAATTTCTTTCTAATTAAAACCCCTATTGTCGCATTAACTCGATCTATGGATTCCCTTATTAGATTTGACTCTAATCCGACAGATTTATGTCGTCCTATTTCTAGGGTTGCAATCAACTCCGCTTAATTATGCTAGATCTACTCTTAAACAGGGACTTTTTCTCCACTGAATAAACACATCAATCTTGAATTAATATCCTGAAAATATTAAAACAAGAGTTAAGAGCACATAATTAAGAACAAGAACAAGTATTTATCATGTAATTCAGATAATTAAATAATAAGATTCATCACAGGTTTCATCCTCCCTAGGTATTTAGGGAGTTTAGTTCATAACGTAAAAGGAAAACATATTAGAATTAAGAAAACAACAAGACATAAAGAACCCAAAAACTTCTAAAGAACTTGATGGAGATCTTCAATCTTGAATGAGATCCTGCTTCCGAGATGATTCTGACGGCTTCCTTCGAGTAATTTCTTTGATCTCCTCTGTGTGCTCCCTTAGGTTTTCCTCTGGTGTGTATTTATAGACTTTAGAATACCTAGAAACCCTAAAAATTAGCTTTTTCCGCGTGTGAAAGCGGCAGTGAGGCGGCAGGGGACACGGGCGTGTGATCAGCCCGTGTGAGAGTGCCCAGGCCATGTGTAAATTTGGGTGACTCGCGATCGACACGGGTTGGCACACGGGCATGTGCTCCGCCCATGTGGTTCTGGCTTGGCCGTGTGGATCCTTAATATGGCCCGTTTTGTCCGATTTTGGCCTGTTTTCCATTCCAATCGCTCCCCTATGCTCTCCTAAGTATAGAAACATGAATTTAAAGGATTAGGAGCATCGAATTTGCCAAATTATATAAATAAACATCCAAAAACACGCTAAGCGTGGGATTAAAATGTGTTACTTTTATGGTTTATCAAATCCCAGCTGACTACTCAGTGTTAAATTCAAGCTTAAACGGGTAATCCTTAACCAAGTGATCCTTGGATGCACAACCAAAATAAACTCCTAATTTCTTCATGCACTCACCACCATAATTTCTGCCACAGTAATCACATTCACTTTTTACCATTCTGGAACCACCAGAACTACCCTTACTAAATCCTTTATGTTCGTAGCATGTAATCCATGAATCCTTTCTTGAAGCTGAAAATGCTTGGTCCTTAGGTTTCTTAAAACTGGATGGAGGTGGAGGACTTGATCTACCTCTCTTAATTCTTTCTCTCTCAAAGTTATTGCTTTTATCTCTGGTAATTGATTCCATCTTGCGGGCTTTAGCAATCATTTCTGCTAGAGTCTTGCATTCTGAAGCTGCCACTAAGGCATGTATTTCATCTCTTAGCCCCCATTCAAATTTAATACACATTTCTTTTTCCGTTTGAAACATGTTTTTAGCATAACGGCTGAGCCTGAGAAATTCACTCTCATACTCTATAACATACATTATACCTTGTTTCAGATACAGAAAGTCTTTCTGCATTTGCTTAACAAGAATTTGATTGATATATCTTTCTCTAAAATATTCTAGAAAGAAATCCCAGTCAATCATTTGCTCTAGAGTAACACTAATCAATGTTTAGCTTCCCCCTCTAACAACGACACAACACATCAGAGACTATCTTCAGAGGTACATTTTAACTCTTTAATAACCCTGTACATTCGAGATAACCACTCTTCAGCCACAATGGGGTCATCTTTCTTATCACCAAGGAACTTCTTGGCTCCTCTTTTTCGAATCTCTCTAACAGGATCAACCTTAAGTTGAGTCGTATTAGGTACAAGTGGAGCAAGTTGAGCCAGACGAACCACTTCAGGCTGAGGTTGATAAGGTTGTTGTGGCTGAGGTTCTTGATTGTTTCCTATGAATTAATCAAACAACTGAGTCATTATTGTGAAAAACACATTTCTAAATGCATTCTCTGTATTACCCATGTTGTTGGTAATAGTAGCTTGTTCTTGGGTAGGCATATGACTTTCCATTTCCTCACTAGCGACTTCTCTCGAGCTATCAGACATTTTCTTATCTCACTAGAAAAGAAGATTTATCTTAGTACAAAGTATTAAATACTAAGCCAGAGGTGTACTATGCATCATAGGGGTGTGACACTGCCTTCGATTTTTTTAAGAATCGGCTAAACCTTAGCTTTGATACCAAAACTTGTAACACTCTAAACTCAATTCTTAAGGAGGATCCAATAATTTCGGGTCACTACTTTAAAACCATAACCTTAAAAATTTTTTTTGGTGCAAACTAACTTCAACTATAGTTCAATGTTATATGAAATATAAACCATTTGTTGTACAAGACTAAATAAAATAGCACATTTTATTACCATAAATACTTCACTGTAATTTTAATAAATTCCCACTTTTATGAACATAAGTTTAAATAAAAGATTCATTCCTCAAAATTAAACATATTGACATCACCTCCATGTCATTCATAATACAAAACACTAGAAATTTCACAACAATAATTGTCCCCTAGTATAGTCCAATCACATTTCTTTTACTTTGACAGCAAGCCTAAGAAGGCGATATAACTAAGTAAGTTCAAAGGACTTAGTGAGTGCCCACAGAAAACATATCAAAGATTTACTCTTACACTCAAACGGATCATTTCAAAGAGTCAAACAATCACATAATACGCCAGATGGCGAGTACCGTACCAAGACAGTCTGTACGCTCGTTAGCTTCCTTTTGGCATATACAGTACGCCCATAATACAATATAGACAAACTTTCTTCATGTTCACCACATACCTAGATCCTTTAGTCAGAGCCATATCATTCATTTCCTTTGTTGTGATTTGCCAATCTGGTTTGCAACGTATAATTGCCCTACCGGAGGCTACACAACCATTTTCATGTATCACGATCTGCCAGTTTAATGTACAATCCATTGAAGGCAACACCATGAATATATTTTCCTTAATCATCATTTCCATGATTCAGTTCATATCGTTCTTGCCAGAGTAGAAGGTAATGGTTTAAACATGAAGAATAGTTCCTACTCTTTAACACAGACAAACGAAAACTAGACTAACAACTCCGAAAAACCATTATTCATATACATGCATATCATCTTTACACGATGTGAATACTTACCTTAAGCAAAATATAAAAAAGACAATACATATATGAAAGTAAGAAGGAACTTACCAGAGAGTCCAACAAGTCTAAACAACAAGACCCTTTCCCTTATCACAGGAACCTTCATGAGTGTCTTGAGCTATAATATAGATAGTTAAACTTATCAGATCATTATACCAGAAACTAAACATGCTTGTAAGAAGCATTGTCATAAAACTCAGAATCAGGAAGTTTCTTTCCTTACATACAAATCTGAAACTAAAACATGCAGCGCTGAGATCACATAAATGACCATAAAAATAACCTAAGGTTCATCGATATTTACTAGGTGCTAAAACAACAAAGGAGTTGACTGAGTACAACAAACCCAACTTCAAGAAGGTTTCTGGTCTTAAGTTTCAGAGAGAGTGAGAGCAGAGAAAAATCTAAAAGGAAAATGGATTCCAAGAAGATGTAAAACTTTCCCAAGAAGTCACTACTAACTTTATACAACTAAATACAGAAGCAAAGTTTAGTCGAAAAGTCAAAGTATCCACTAACCCTCCATCGATAACCGTGACTAAGTATTCTTACCATAATTTTAGTTTTGTCAAATATTGTAACTTAGTTCCATTCTAACCAATTCTCATTGGACTAACTAAATCGTCCAACCAGAATAATAGAGAATTTTATCAAATTACAAACTTAACTTAAATGCCTAAACAACTGGGCTAGCGAATTCTCCACAGGAGAGCCTGCCAAACTATCGAGCTCGCCAAACACAAGATTCGCCAGTTGGCACATTTATAGAATCTTATACTTAGTCAAAACTAATGACTTACCCACTCAAAATATACTCTAAATACTAAATTTCAATAAACAGTAATCGGATAGTAAGACTTCGCCGGGCAGGCTGTTACATTTAATCTGAATTTATATAATTTGATTGTTATTCTTTATAATATTTAGTCTAAATATTTAATATTGCTAATTATTTCATTAAATTTTTTATGTGAATTTTTTTAAAAGGATTTTTTTTTAAAAAAAATACCATTTTTATAAAAAAAATTATTTTGGCATCATAGGTTGGAATGTTTTTTATTTTTTAAATCCACATTAGCTACCAAAATTATTAATTATGCTAATCATTTGGAATAACTAGGGACATGACTTTTTTTTTCTCTTTTTTAGTCATTATAAGTTAATTGTAAAATTATAGTTTCAATTTCTCTACATGCTTGCGTTTTATATTTAGTCTTTATATTTTAATTTGACATAATGTTGTCTTTCACTTTTACAACGGTATTTGTTATCCAAATAATTTACATATTTATATGTGATGATTATCTTATTATTTTGCTATCATTTCCTTTGTATGTTAACAAGTGACTAAGAATAAAAAGGTTATTTCTAGTTGAATGGTTATTTCAACTATATATGAACTTTTTGAGAGAGAGAGAGTGTGTGTGTGTGGGTGTGTAATGTGGAAGAGTATGAATGTGGCAAAGGTTTTTTTATGGATTACAACAATCATCAAATTTTAATTGGTCCTTTTGTTACGCTCAAATTTAATCTTTATATATCAAATTATTGATAAATTTTGGTACCTCAACTTTTACATTGTCATTGATAGCCCAAATCCTTTATTTAGATTAAAAATATATAACTTTTAATTGTTAACATTGTTAAAATTATCTATTAAATTCATATAAATTGCAATGCTTTTTTTTTTTTGTTACATGGCTACCATGTGAGTATTTCTTTTTAATTTTCAAACTACCATTCAAGTGAAATTAACAAAAGAATTTAATAGTGTTAACAATTAGACTTGAATTTTTAAATTCAAAAACTAGAAGGACTAAGTTCTTAAAAATAAAAGTATGAAGATTAAATTTTAAATACACGAAAAGTAAAGAGACTTGAAGTATATTTTAACGTTTAAATATTACTTTATAATTTAGCATAAAAGAATTAATTGAATGCGAAGCGTGATAAAAAATCATACTAATATATATTTACGGGAATGAGAGGGTGCAAGCTAAGCTCCAATCCCCTCTTTCATTTGTATTGTTATTCAAAATTTTTACCATGTAATATTGTTGTTTTCTCAACCAATGTAACTTTTATTTCATGTAAAAACCTCTAAAGAAGTTATAAAGATAAGTCCAAACACCTTATTACTCAAAACACTAGTTCATTTAACAATTACAACAAAAAGAACACTCATCCTAAAACGTCAACAACATATTAAAGAACCTAGTCTAAGCTATTTTTCAATCAACTTAAAAAATTATGCTCCTACTGAAATTAATCTGTAACACCCCTTACTCGGGACAAACCAGTACCCTACGAGCAATGGATGTCACAATTGGACACTAAAGCTAACTTAATTCGAGCATCAGCTTCAAGAATTTACTTTTAACATAAATTGACTCTTTTAAAGTTTTTCAAGTCATTTCTAGGCTTAGTTTGAAGTTTGGTTACAAACGGGGGTCATTTGAGGCTTAATCGGGACAAAATAGGGTAAACAGGGTCAATGTCGCAACATTTGAAAATGGATGTCGTGACACTAGTCTGATATCGCGACATTGATCTCTTGATGTTGCGACAACAAGAACAAATTACTCTTAAAACTCCAATGTTGCAACATTGAAGGTTGGATGTCGTGACATTGGCTAATGTCATGACACTGAAGGTCGGATGTTGCGACATCGAAAACGAATTACTCCACTTCATGTCCAATGTTGCAACATTGAAGGTTGGATGTTGCGACATCAGAAATAGACTACCCATGATAAATCTAAAACTTTTAAAACCAAGTTTAGACTATCATCAACCATTCCTTAACATATCTAACAATTTTAGATCTCAAAGTATGCCAAATTAACCTTCAAAATTTTCATGTAATTCATTGTATATTCCAAGGTACAAAATGCTAAGAGACATGAAAGATCATAGTTTTAGAACCACTAAGTTACTTACAACAAAATTTCATATGATTCTAATCTGAAGTACATGCCAATCTATCTCCAAAATTTAAGTTCCATACTCTTCAAATCCTTGCTTCATGATAAGGGCCACTTCAAAATCTACCTTCAAAATGATCTTTACCTACACGTTGAAAACACACTTTAAGCTTATTAAAGCTTAGTAAGTACTAAACAATTCAAACCTTACCATTGATTTTAATTAACTATTTTAAAAAATAATAAACACTTAAATATGGCCATAGAATTTAGCCATAGATAGAGTACACAATAGCAACAAGATTAATATACATTTTTCCACTTACTGTACTTTTATCATCCACACACTATTCATGTATAAATCAATTTCGCCAATTGTAGACTCGAGTGAACAAGAGGATATACAAAATGAAATCACAAATACAAGAGCACATAAATGCTACATCGGGAGCACCAAAGTGCTAAATTTAGAAGTACTAAAGTGCCAGTTTTAGGAGCATTGGAATGTTATATTCATGAGCGCGCTATGGTATTCCTAATTACATGTCATCTTTATCCCACAAGTTCAATACTACTTTACAAAGGCTTTTACATTATTACAAATTCCACTTTCATCACAAGAACAATCAAGTTTTATACTTTCACATTCACACAACTTTTCAACATTTACAATTTAACCCTTTTTTTCTTCACATATATTCACATAAACATTAATCACATTCATTTACCATTTCCATGGGTTAGTCGCATACATATTAAATTACAAGTACTTAAATTCATGACATTATAAGTTCATTAGTATATAAATATTAAATCTAATTAAGTAAAAAATAATTATTAAGTACATATAATTTTTGTAACAGCTCGTTTTTCAGTGGTATTGGAAATAATGGTTTCGGAACCACAAGTCCGACGAGTAAGTTCGTATAATTAGTATTTAAATTATAAAAGTCAATAATAATTTTTATAATGAATTTTAATTTGAGGATTTTAACTAATTGAATTAAAAGTTAGTATAAGTGGTTCGGTTCAAAAGGCAAGTGGTTATTGAAAACGAGGTATTAGGAACTTGTTTCCATAATTTAAAGCTGTGAATATTTTTATTAAATATTTACATAGTCATATTATATGTGAATTGAAGTTTGGTCTGGTAATTTTGATGATTTATTTCTTAATTACGGTAAAAAGATTAATTTGTAAAAGAGGTAAAAGTTAATTGATATAGATTTAAAATAGTAAAGGGACTGAAATGGTAATTAAAATATGGTCAAAAAGTCCAAGCGATGGTGGATATGATTAATCCACTAACTTTTGGGCTATTTGCTCTTTTTGTCCTAATTAGTTTAGGGCTAAATTGAAATTAAATTTGTTTAGTTGAAATTTAAAAAGAATTGAAGGACCAATTGTTCAATTAAACCTTTCTTAGATGGTAATTATACCACATTTATATCTTATGGACATTTATGGACATGATTTAGTAATTTTATAAGTTTTATTAAAAGGTTAATTTTGTAAAAGGTTAAAAAGTAACTTAAAAAAATTAAAGAAATAAATAATAATATCATGAATTTCCTTTCTTCTTCTTAGTGGAGAACCGAATACACCATGGAAGAGAAGAACAAGCTTCGGCCAAGCTAGGGTTCTTTAATTTGGTGAGTAAATCTTGCTCGTTTTTAGTAATTTTTATGTTTTTGAGCTCGTATTAGCTTAATTTAACTAACCCAGGGACTAATTTGTAATATTGTTAAACATTGTGGATTATGCCATTGATGAATTTAAGTTGTTCTTGAAATTTTGTGGTAAATTATTAAGCTTGGTTGTTAGATAGGACTATTTTGTAGAGTAATTTTTAGTAATTTTAATGTTTAAGGACTAAATTGTTAAAATGATAAAATTACAAGGACTTGATGTGAAATAAAAACAAGTGGTTACACTATTCGGCTGAAATTAAATTTAGTTAAAATTGGTTAATTTGTAAGTTTGAGCTTAAGGACTAAATTGCATAAAAGTAAATTATTGGGGATAATTTCGTAAAAATGCCTAAAAGGACTTAATTGCATAAAATGAGTTAATTTTACTGTTGGAATTAGTTAATTGGATAAAAACATTATTTTAGATCAAGAAAGAGTGGAAAACCGAGGAAAAGAGAAAATTACCGAATAGTCCTTGTACCTTTGTCATTGCTGCAATTTAGTCAAGTAAGTTTGTAACACCCCAAACCCGGCCTAGACGTTATGGCCGAATCCGGAAGTGTCACATGAAATGAGTTGAAAAACTATTGTCGTTAAGTTAAAACCTTCCCAGTTCGTTAGTCTTTAGTGATATTATTATTTTCAGAGCTTTTAAACATTTAGAGATAAAACGTGTTTGTAGCGGAAGCTTGTAAAAACGTTGTGTCCAAAATATCCGTTCAAGTTTTTAGAAAACCATCACCGTTTTTAATAATTAAACCAAAAACTCCCAAACCAACATCAAAATTTTAAAAGAGTCCAGAGTCCCAGAAAATACAACTTCAATGCCAAAACTTAATAACCCAAAAACAAAATAAAATAGTAAAATAGTTGGTCACCATCGAGTCCTCCGCTGCGCCGATCCGTCTAAGACTGTGGGTTACCTGTACAGACAAACAGAAAAGGGGTGAGTTTACGTAAACTCAGTGTGTAACCCAGCAGAGTTAAGCATGTATACATACAGATTATCACAAATCAGACAGATTCACATTTGGGCCTGAGCCTATTTCAGTTATAGATACAGTTACAGATATGCAATTCAGATAACAGAATCCTACCCCCATCCTCTACACACCATCTCCGACCATCCCTACACACCATGTGGGGTTTAAAACACCTACCCAGCCCTACACACCATGCTGTACCGATAAGGCATATATCAGATATAATGTAGTTGTGCTGCCAGATATTAGGCATAATCTGCCTTTCAGAACACTTCCTCCAATATATATATCATCCCACCCCAATCACAGTAACAGAATATGCATACAGAATTAGCAAATGAATCATGCTTAACATGCTTTCATAAACAGATAACAAATAAACAAACATAGGCATGCTCATAACAGTACATCAGTCTAACAGAACACATAGTTTTAGGGTTTAGTAAGCCTTTACTGACCCTACGGTAGGCCCACAGTCGATTAGGACGACCCGTGCGACCCTATAGAAAATTTTAGTACAATGCGTGTGGGCCCACATGCCCAGATTGGCCTAGCCCGTGTGGATCACACAGTCTAGCCCAGATATCACACGCCCATATGGCGTGCCCGTGTGGCCCACACGGCCACACCCCGGCCATCACACGGCCGTGTCTTGTGCACGTCCTGGCCTTCGTCAATCACACGGCCGTGTCATCGCACATGGCCTACCACACGGCCGTGTGGCGTCAACAGAGGTTTTTTTTGGCTTTCACCGAACCCCGCTTTTCTTCGTTCCAGGTACACACCTGGTACTGTTTTGCAGCAAAGACACTCCCGAGCTTCTCAAAACCTAAAACTAGAGTATCCAACATTGATTTAGCAATTGATTAACGGATTTCGACAAAAATGAACTAACAGAAACCTGACTTACCACCGACGAAGAACCTTCGTTAACACTTGTTAAACCAAAGAAACGGATTTCACTGCTCGAAACCTTCTCCTACACCATCAATTGCAGTGAAAATCAGATTCTTAATCGCTCAATACACAACTACGACAAACAGAAATAAAAGCTTACCGAACCCACACAAGTGTACTTCACGTTTGCTAAAAGAAAAGATGAATTAGGGAAACAAAATGAACGAGGAAGAGGGGAAATTCCAAGAAAAATTTCGGCAGAGTGATAGGGGAAACAGAACGTCAGAAGGAGAGGGATTTCCGAAAAAAGAAAAGAAAAACATGAGGATAATTTACATAACTCCCCATATCCCTCAAATCTCTCCACTAATCCCACTAACAACCACCACTCAGAATTTCCAATCGAAACTCTTCAAGCCAACAGAGCAAAAATATCAGAAATCATGCTTGCGCAAAGATTCAAACACAAAACCTCCACACAACACACAGACTCCCTTACCACTCGAACCAGCAGGCTTATTCTGATATGAAATTACAGACAATTAGATATAAGCCCACTGAACAAAGATAGGGCTTTATCCCACAAATAACAAAATTTGCTAAAGCTAAGGCTTGAACTTGGGACCACACACACACACCCAGAACACATAGCCATGAAGTAGACACATAGTTGTGTCAAAATTTTACGGAAGCAAACATAAGAAATTTGGGGCGTTACAAAGTTCGTTTGGTTTAATTTTAGTACATTTATAAATGTATTATATAAACCTAATTGCATAATGTTGAATTATATTGATGTGTGTAATTGAAATGGAAATAACATTGATCACTGACTGAGATACTCTGAGCCATTACTGCAAATCAATCCTGTAAGTTCATACGTTTATTTATACTTCTAATGACTTTTATATTCTTTGTTAATATAATTTTCTTAAATGTTATATTGTATAATGGTATGATATTGAAAACAAAAAAGGAATACTGAAGTGCTCAAAAGAGCAATGTCTACTGATTCTATTGAAAGTGCTCAATGAGCAATATCTACTGATCCTACTGAATGTGCTCAAACGAGCAATGTCTACTGATTCTACTGAAGTGCTCAAACAAGCAATATCTACTGGTTCTACTAAATAGTTTCTCAAATGAGCAATATCCACTGATTATACTGAATTCTTTCTCAAACAAGCATTATCCACTGATTATACTAAATAAGATTTTTTGTACCGATGATTGGACACGAACACTGAAATAATACTCTGAATATTATGAAGTTGTGATTGACAGGAACTCTATTCAATAATCTTTATTTGAATTATTATTTATGTTTGATTTGATAAGCGTTACCATTCAATCGACAAACTTACTAAACTTTATGTAAGCTTACCTATATTTGGTTTATTTTTGTAGATTACATTTTTTGTGGACTCGGAGGATCGGATCAGCACGAGAAATCACACTATCTAGAAATCTTTGGTAGATTTTAATTTTGTATGGCTTATATGGCATGTAATAGGACCCCTTTTTAAGATGTGGTATCAGTTTTTGATTTTGTGCAAGTTTACACTTGAGCTTGTGATGTTGTATTTGAATAATTATGAAAATATGCATGTTTCACCTAAGTTGAGTTTTTGGTCAAACATGAAATACAATGATACTATATTGAGTTATGGTATGAAATGAAATGGATGTAAGATTTTGGTGTGTAAGTTGTGACTTGTATATATAACTATGGAAGTGAATTGTTATGAAATATTGTGGTGTCAATGATGGCACATTGGTTAGATACTTAGATTGATTGTGTTTACAGGAGTTGAATGTATTTGAAGGTGTTTATTGACCTATGGGATTGTATGTTTGAATATGTTTAAGTACTTATGCATATGGGTGAAGAAAGAAACATGATTTAGGTAAATTTTGGGTACACATGGTTTAGGACACGTGCTGTCACACGGCCGTGTGTCCTACATGGGCATGCGCCCTGAGTGTGTTTAGGTGCAGTTTTCACACATGCTGACACACGACTGTGTGACCCAACATCGAATGTTACACGGGCTAGTACATGGCCAGCGACACGACCGTGTGGCGTCATTTCAAAAGGTACATGATCTGGGACACGAGTAGCGGCATGGCCGTGCCCGGCACCACACGGACTGGATCATGTCACACGGCCATGTGACCCATGTTTTGAGAATTTACAAATTTTCCTTAAATATTCTGATTTGTTTCAAATTGGTCCCTGATTGTTCCCAAACTAATTTTAAGGCCTCGTAAGCCTGATTTAAGGTCCATAAGTGTATGTTTACTTCGATCATAATTATTTAAAAAAAATAAATATTGCTAATTATTCTAGTGAACTGGATGCTATTGTTACTGAATGTTCTAAAATGTACAGTCCATAACCCTAATCTGACGACGGAAGTGGTTATGGGTGTTACAATTTTAGCTAAATTAGACTTATTCAAGCATTGTCTACTTGTTTCCCTTTGTCTACACCTCTCCCATGTTATTCCTTGTCTTTCTCTTTGTTCCATATTAATATTATCAAACGTAAGAAATCAATATACTTGTTTCACAACATTTCCATGCTCTAATAATTGTAATAAACATGATACTAATTACTAATTCATGAAATCTTACCTTAAAACCTTAGTTTCTCACATAGTCTATATTTTCTCTCTCTTCAAACATGAACCCACCACTTGTCTTCCTCTCTATCACTTCCTCCTCAAGTTTTTATGTATTGGTGTTCCCCAAAGTTAAACCTTGAAAAGGAGGGGTTTTAGTGGTTTGCTAACCAATCCCAACTGTAGAGAGGTGGAGAAGAGGGAGGGATAACATAGCGCAAATCCAAATCGATCTAATGGTGAAGATTGGTGATCGGTTGAAAGAAAGATTAGAGTTCATGATTTAATTTGAGCAATTTGGACTTGATTTTTAGAGAATCGAAATAGGTAAGGGCAAAGAAGAGATGTGGGTTACCATTTGGAGGTGCCCGTGGATGGAGATGACACCTGAATGACAAAGAAGAGCTAGCCACAGTTAAAGTTCCATTAGAGGATGGTTTGAGAGAATTTTTTTTTTTTCAATTTTTAGGTTGAGTAATTAAATGTAAAGAAAAATAAATTTGAAATAAAAAAAAATAGAGTTATGAAGTTTGAGTTCAATTTAGAATGAAGTTATAATTTGGGGATATGTGATCTCTCAAGTCTCTCTCGTTCATTTTCTCCCCCATTTTATTTATCATCTTTATTCATCTTGTTATTTAATCTTATCATTTTTCAAAAACACTACCAACCCATATGCTCATCTCTCTCAACCTTTTCTCTCTTAATGGGGTCTGATTGTTTAGTATGCCTTTCTCCTTCATTTGCTTGTTCTTTCTGCAAAGTTTGAAAATCTACGTCACCAAAAACTTCTTTTAACTAAAATTCTAGGATATTTCTCATTTATTTTTAAGATGTTTTTCATGCTTGTATTTTGAGAAATATGTTTATTTTTATGAATTTTTTTTAAAGTTCTGCTTTTTTTTTTCCAGTGAATTGTGCTCCGGCATCACTATTTGGGGGGTTAGTCGGTTCCCTCTCCCTTTCCCTCATCCCCTATTATCTCCTTTATTCTTCAGGTTTCTTACATGTTTTTGGCGAGCGTAAAAAAGTATATTTCACTATTCGTTGGAGACCCGTGATAGCATTCTTTGGTCTCCTCAGATAGTCAATACAGCCTCGGATGTAAAAAGAAAAGAATGGGTCATTCATTGGAATAGAGTATGGAATGGGGCTTGAATAGGATTCCTATTCACCTTGTAAAGTTTTGAATTGGACAGAAAAAGTTCAAAAAGGAGTACTGGGTTCAACTATAAACTTACCAGAATTCACCTTAAACCGATTTATTCATGTTCATAATTTATACGTACATGACATATGTGTTTATTTAAAACATTAAAACATGATCAAGCCCCAGAAGCCTTTGTTTTCAGGTGCTGAATACAGATGTTTGCAACTTGGGACATGGAATTATAAGACGAACCACCTTTGGCCAATGCATTTGCCGCACTATCTTTTAGCTCCTTAATCCTTGATCGTATGTTTCGTCCTTGACGATCCACCAATATTTTTCTAACCACCGATCTTATCTCTTCTCTCCCCACCGCTGCATCTGATTCCACCGCCATCACTCGAATGCTTGCTCCAATGTCTTCCGTCAACATCGAAGCATTCATCTTCTGCTCAGCGTAAAGCGGCCATGCAATCATCGGCACCCCATTGACTATACTCTCCATGGTTGAATTCCACCCACAATGGGTTAAAAACCCACCAATCGACGGATGACTCAATACTTCGACTTGGGGTGCCCACATAGGGACTAGTAGCCCTCGATCTTGGGTCCTAGCCGGAAACCCATCAGGAAAGTAAGCTAGGGTGGCATCAGATCCATTTCCCAGAGCGAGAAAGGTCCCTGCTGCATCATTTTCAGTAGGAGGACGAAACACCCAAACAAACCTTTGTTGGCTAAGCTCCAGCCCCCAAGCTAGCTCTTTAACTTGTTGGGCAGATAAGGTACCGCCGCTCCCAAACGACACGTAAATAACTGATTGTTTCGGTTGCTTATCGAGCCAAGCTATTATTTCGTTACCAAAAACCGACTTTTCAATTGGTCTCACCAGTGGACCGATGGGGTAAATGGGTACCTTCTTTGTCTCTCTCAAGGCTTTAAGAGTTGTGGGTTCAAGTTCATCCCAAGTATTCACCAAAATGCCATCAGCCAAAGACATTTTATTGATTGCTTCAACATATCCTTGGTAAAATGGATCGTTGGGATCCATGAAAAAAACGTCGAGGTTATGCTTAAACTTAATGGGCTTGCAACCCGGAATGTGCAGTGGCTTACGGTTCTTAACATGCTCATCGATCTCTTTCCTATCAATCTCCGGAGTACACAACATAACTGCAAGAAACCATGCATTAGAAGCTATGAATACGAACTTTAACATATTGTATTCATCCGCAATCTCCAAAGCATCAGTTCCGAACAAGTCCACAACTAGAGCTGTGGGACGAAACTCCATCTTAGAGATTTCAGATCTGAGAAACGGCATAGACCGTAGCACCGTTGTCACTATTGTTGCTATAAACGAAACAGAGGGTCCACCTATGACGGAAACGTCAATAAAAGGGAGTAAAACAATATCAAGGAGATCACCAGAGTCTGCTGGTGATTGAAGTAGATGGGTGTTTGCGAGTGAGGCATGGTCGGTTGCCACAACAAAGTAACTTTGAAGCTTTGATGGGAAACAAGATGTTTGGCAAGCTCAAGCACTGGGATCAAGTGTCCCATTCCAGGGCTTGCAAGGAGAGCTATATGAGACTTTATGGTTTCCATGGAATGCTGGTCCGCAAACTAACTTTGATACTAACGGAAGAGAAGCAGTTAAGATGGGGTAAGTTTAAGAGTGGCGGTGCACTGCATTCGTTGGTGTCTTATTTATAGATAGGAGGTCCAGTTCATTCGTCATAGGTAATTATAGGATTTAGAGAGTGCAAAAATGGGATCCAACCCGTTCAAACTCGATTTATAAAAAATGGGAAAACTTCCGAATTTAATGTTATTTAAATCAACATGGCCGAAAAAAAGAGAGGATAAATTCTATAAATAATTATTTAATTATTTATTTTAAACATTAAAAATAAAAATTTTAATTTAAACATTCGTATTATATAATTCCGTCATTTTTATTAGTATCATGTTGTTTACTTTCAAGTCACATGGCATGTGGTATTTTTATTTGGTTTTGTTTTATTTCAAATTTTAATTTGAATTATTTTAAAATAAATGTTTGGCTTATTATGCATTAATATCTATAATAAAAATAAATAAATGTTTGGTTCATTATGCATTAATATCTATGATCTATAACCTATATATAAGCGCTTTGGACCTTCCTACCTAGGCACGTGTTGCTCTTATCTTATTTTCAGAGAGAGACAGAGTAAATGTGGCAGAGTATGAATGTGCAAAGTTTTTTTTATAGATTATAACAATCATCAAATTTTAATAGGTCCGCTCAAATTTAATCTTTATACAGCTCAAATTTTACATTGTCATTGATAGCCTAGACCCTTTATTTAGATTAAAATTATGTAATTTTTAAGAATTCTTAACATTATTTATTAAATTCACATTAATTGTAATTTTTTTTTTGTTACATGGCTATTATGTAAGTATTTTTTTTAAATTTTTAAACTACCACTCAAGCGAAATTGACAAAAGAATTTAACGGTGTTAACAATTAGACTTGAATTTTTAAATTTAAAAAGTAGAGAGACTAAATTCTTAAAAATAAAAGTATTAAGATTAAATTCTAAATACACGAAGAGTAAAGAAACTTGAAGTATATTTTAATCTTCAAATTTTACTCTATAATTTAGTAAAAAAAAGCAATTAATTCAACGTGAAACATGATAAAATATCATACTAATATATATGTTTACGGGCATGAGAGGGTGCAAGTCAGGCTCAGGTCCCCTCTTTCATTTATAATGTTCTTCAAAAGTTATTCCATATAATATTATTTTTTCTCAACCAATGTAACTTTTATTTCATATAAAAACCTCTAAAGAAGTTATAAAGATAAGTCCCAAACACCTCATTACTCAAAACACTAGTTCATTTAACAATTACAACAAAAAGAACACTCATCCTAAAACGTCAACAACATGTTAAAAATCTTAGCCTAAACTATTTTTTCTATCAACTTAAAAAATTATGCTCCTACTGAAATGAATCTGTAACACCCTTACTCGGGACGAACTAGTACATCACGAACAAAAGATGTTACAATTGGACACTAAAACTAATTTAATTCGAGCATCAATTTCAAGACTTTACTTTAACATAAATTGACTCTTTGAAAGTTTTTCAAGTCATTTCTAGGCTTATTTTAAAGTTTGGTTACAAACGAGGGTCATTCGGGGCTTAATCAGGACAAAACAAGGTAAACAGGGTCAATGTTGTGACATTAGGAAATGGGTGTCACGACACTGGTCTGATGTCACGACATTGATCTCCTAATGTTGCGACACCTAGAACAGATTAGTCTTATAACTCCAATGTCATGACATTGGCTAATGTCACAACATTGAAGGTCGGATGTCGCGACATCAAAGACAGATTAGTCCACTTCATGTCCAATGTTGTGACATTGAAGACTGGATGTCGCAAAATCGGAAATAGATTACACAAAATACATCTAAAACTTTTATAACCAAGTTCAAACTATCATCAACCATTCTTTAACAAATCTAACAATTTTAAAGCACAAAGTATGTCAAATTAACCTAAAAAAGTTTCATGTAATTCATTGTATATCCCAAGGTGAAAAATTTTACGAGACATGCAAGATCATAGTTTTAGAACCACTAAGTTATTTACAACAAAATTTCATATGATTCTAATCCTAAGTATCTGCCAATCTATCTCCAAAATTTAAGTTCCATACTCTTCAAATCCTTACTTCATGATGAGATGAGAATGAGGAGGGCCACTTCAAAATCTACCTTCAAAACGATCTTTCCCTTCGCGTTGAAAACACACGTTAACCTTATGGAAGCTTAGTAAGTACTAAAGAATTCAAACATTACCATTGATTTTAATTAACTATTTTAAAAAATAATAAACATTTTAATATGACCATACAATTTAGCTATAGATAGAGTGCATAATATCAGCAAGATTAATCTACATTTTTCCACTTACCATACTTTTATCATACACACGCTATTCATGTATAAATCAATTTCGCCCATTATAGACTCGAGTGAACAAGAGGATATACAAAATGAAATAAAAAATACATGAGCACATAAGTGCTAAATCGGGAGCACCAAAGTGCTAAATTCAGGAGCACTGAAGTGCTAGTTTCAGGAGCACTAGAGTGCTAATTTCACAAGCGCATTATGGTATTCCTAATGGCATACCATCTTTATCCCACAAGTTCAATACTAGTCTACAAGGGCTTAAACATTATTACAAATTCTACTTTCATCACAAGCACAATCAAGTTTCATACTTTCACATTTACACATAACTTTTCAACATTTACAATTAGCCCTTTTCTTCTTCACATACATTCATATAAACATTAATCACATTGATTTACCATTTCCATGGATTAATAGCATATATATTAAATTACAAGTACTTAAGTTCATGACATTATAAGTTCATTAGTATATAAATTTCAAATCTAATTAAGTAAGAAATAATTCTTAAATACTTAAGAAATAATTCTTAAATACTTACAGTCTTAGCTAAATTAGACTTCTTCAAGCTTTGTCTACTTGTTTCCCTTTGTCTACACTTTTTCCATATTCTTTCTGGTCTTTCTCTTCATTCTATATCAATATTATCAAACATAAGAAATCAATATACTTGTTTCACACCATATTTGTGCTCTAATAATTGTAATACACATGATACTAGGTACTAATTCATGAAGTCTTACCTAAAAACCTTAATTCCTCACATAGTCTAGATTTTCTCTCTCTTCAAACATGAACCCACCACTTCTATTAAAAAATCTAAGCTTGCTAGGTTGTGGGTAACTTGATTTAGCTAAGGTTTTCTAAAGAAATATGACGGTTTTAAGCTTGGAAGGTTATTTAATGGAAATGGAGGACCAAATTGTAGAATAAAGAAAAATAGTAGTAATGAGAAGTCTCTCCATCCTTCCTTTAAAATGTCTCTATTATTTTAATCAAATAAAATAATTTTTTTAATATTAGAATAAAAGTGGTAATGATGATGATGAAAATAAAATATTGTTATAAGTAAATAAAATCTATCCATCATCCTTATCTACTTTGTTAAAAATTTCCCTCCATGTCCTCTCATATTTGATCACTAATTCAATTTAATCATTTATACTTTTAATATCTCACTTTGATCCCAACACTTTGTAAAACCTTACAATTGGTCTATACCTCATATTAATATCTTTCAATACATCAATATTTTAAATTTTCTCTAGTCTTTTACTACCTTCTCCACCAATACTTTATAAATTATATTTTATTTATTCAGAAAATATTTTACTTGTAATTCCCAAAACAATACTATTACGGCCAAGGGATTTTGTTGTCTCGTCACTTCGTCACTTTTCCAAGTAGCCTCTTCCATATTGCAATGTCTCCCAAGTACCTTTACTGAAGGAATTCGCATATTTCTAAGCTCTTTAACTTCTCGAGTTAAAATCTTGATTGGTTCTTCCACATATGTCAAGTCTGGTTGAACCCTAGTAGCTTCTAGTGTGATAACATGTGACAGATTCGATCTATACCTTCTCAACATAGAAACGTGAAAAACATTGTGTATTCTTGCCAACTGTGGTGGTAATGCTAACCGATAAGCTACTGGTCCAACATATTCCAAAACTTTATATGGCTCAATAAACCTTGGACTCAACTTTCCTTTCTTTCCAAATCGGAGAACTTTTTTCCATGGTGATACTTTCAAAAACACCTTTTGTCCCACACTATACTTAATATCCTTTCTTTTAAGATCTGTATGAGATTTCTATCTGTCAAAAGCTGTCTTCAAACGATCTTTAATCACTTTAACCTTTTCGTCACTTTCTTTGATCAAATCCAGTCCCACTAATTTAAGTTCACTTAATTTAATCTAACACACTAGAGTTCTACACTTTCTTCCGTACAATGCTTCGTACGACGCCATCTTGCTACTAGATTGATAACTATTATTGTAAGTGAATTCAACTAGTGACAAATATCTTTCCTAGCTTCCTTCAAACTCTATAACACAACTTCTTAACAAGTCCTCCAACACTTGAATTACTTGCTCAGATTTTCCATCTGTTTGAGGGTGAAAAGTAGTACAAAAATTCAACCAAGTACCTAATGCTTCATGTAATTTCTCCCAAAATGTTGAAGTAAATTTTGAATCCCTGTCTGAAATTATGGAAATTGGCACACCATGAAGTCTTACTATCTCATTTGCATAAAATTTTGTTAATTTCTCTAACGGATAATACACTCATATAAGTATGAAATGAGCCAACTTAGTTAATCTATCAACAATCACCCAAATAGCATCTTTCTTCTTTGGTGTAAGTGGTTGTCCAAACACAAAATCCATAGTGATTCTCTCCCATTTTCATTATGGTATTGTTATAGGGTGCAATAATTCTAAAGGAACTTGATGTTCTACTTTCACTTGTTAACAGATTAAGCACTTTGAAACATACTCAGCTATGTCTTTCTTCATCTTTTTCCACCAGTAGTAAGGCTTCAAATCATGGTACATCTTGTTACTTCTAGAATGTATAGTTAATGTATTGTAGTGTGCTTCTTGAAGTATTCTCTACTTTAACTCATCTTCGTAGGGTATACAAAATCTACCATGAAACCATATACAACCACCACTGTCCACTTAAAAACCATTTTCCTTTCTTTCTTCAATTTGTTTCTTCATCACTTCCATCTTCTCATTCCTTTATTGTGCATCTTTGACTTCTTACAACAAAGTTGGTTTAACTTAGCTAATAACATTTAATCTTGTTTAAACTAAAATGAGTATTCATTCATTTTAAAGCTGGCATTGACTTCCTACTCAAGGCATCGACCACTACATTAGTCTTTCTAGGATAATAGTCAATAGCACAATCATAGTCTTTTAATAATTCAATTCATCTCTTTTGTATCAAGTTCAACTTTTTTTGAGTAAACAAATATTTTAAATTCTTGTGATCAATGAGAGTATAACATTTATCTCCGTGAGATAATGCCTCCAAATTTTTAATGCAAAGACCACAACTGCTAGTTCCAAATCATGTGTAGGATAGTTTTTCTCGTGCGGTTTCAACTGTCTAGAAGTATAAGTAACGAATTTCCCATTTTTGAATCATTGTATGTGCGCATTAAAATAACAGAATTATAAAAAAAATTTTAAAGCCCGATTTTACTGCAAGTATACATGTCAGTTGTAATATTTATAGTTTCGATGGAACACGAAGTATTCCAAGGGGTCGAACCCAAAGAAGATGGCGATTGAGTAATAACTAGAATACAAAATAGATTCTAAGTGGCTACTAATACAATCTTATAGTACGACAATTCATCATAAGAGAATATTGCAAGAAAATTAAATATGCTACTCTAAGGAATAAATTGCAAAGAAGGTAAAATTAAGAGACTATCCAATAAATAATAGGGGTTGGTTGAATTTGATGTGGTTCACTAATCCTCTAACAAGGGACTTAAATCGCTTAAATTACTAAGTGGCTCCATTTTATCTTTTGGTCTCAATTTTACCGACTTAGACGAATTAGGTCCGATTTATCTTCCGATCTCACCGGTTAATCCAGGATTAATGAATGGGTGTGCGGCAAGATTATCTTCCGACCTCACTTGCCTTGATATTCCCTTAGGGGCGTCACTTCTTAAATTCTTAGGTCTATTCAATTTAGTCCAATTTATTACGATATAGTCCTTTGTTAAAAGATTTTAGTTTACCTATATCTCCATCAACTAACCTCCTTTGAGGGTTAGCTACTCATGCTCAAAGTAAAAGAAACAAACATGGAAATGAAAAACAAGGCAACCATGAAAGTAAAGCTTAAGAAAAATATCAAAGTTGGGATTTTTGTGCAAGAAAATGTAAATAACACGAAACTAAAAGCATTTAACAAGAAAATCTAAAGTAATAAATATAAAAGAAACAAGCTTTGATAGATTTAAAGTAAAAGAAACTAAAATACATTAAACTAAAGCTCAAAGAGTCTTGAAAGTAAGGTGTAGGGGCTGAAAAATGTAAATAAACTTTAGCTACAGTAATAACTAACTTAATTAACACTAACAACATCAAGAACAAGAAGTAAATACAGAAAAATAAACTCTAAACTACGGTAGAAGAAGAGAAAATAAAAACCATAGAAAAAGTGCAGAGAAAACTAAGAGAAACCTAGAGAAAACTAAACCTAAAACTAAGATAATGTGTGTGTGTCTCCTCCTCAACAATTTTTGGTTGTTTTAAGGTGTCTTCTGGTGACTTTTCATTCCCAAAAATTCCCCTACATAGACATTGGATGATTGGTGGATCGGGTAGACAAAGACTACCCTTTTTTGTCCAAGTTTGTCCTCCTGAAAAAAGTGGTATCGCGATACCTAGAAGTGGATATCGCGATACCTCAGGCAATGTCGAGCCTTGAGGTCTTTCTTGAGAGGTGGATTTTGTGATACCCAAAGAGGGTATCCCGATACCACTGAAAGGAGTCTTCACTTTTCTATGCTATTGGAGGTATTGCGATACCCTTTGCCTTGGTATTGTTCTCGCTCATTTTCAACCTCCAACACGTCCCTACATCACTATATCACATGTTAGGCCTCCCAATGGCGCTATTGGCCAATTTGGGTCACAAAATAGGCGAAAATGAGATATCTCCACTTCTTAACTGAAAATATAAAAATAACAAGAAACTATGCTAAAGACGCTATTTTGCTCGAGAAAAAGCTCCTTAAGTACATTGGAAGAGCTTAATTTGTCACATTAATTTATGGTAGATCAAGACGCATCATTATAAACCACATATTCTTTTCCTGACTCAGGTTGAGTCAAAACTGAAGCATCTGTCAAAGTTGTTTTCAACCTTTCAAAACTTTGCTGACATCGATCCGTCCATTCAAACTTAACATCTTTTTGAAGTAGTTTAGTTAATGGCAAGGCAGTCATGGAAAATCCTTTTACAAATCGTCTATAGTAACCAACTAGATTGAGGAAACTTCTTACTTCTGTTACATTTTTGGGTTGATTCCATTCTAGAATTGCTTCTACTTTTCTTGGATCAACAGGAATACCTTCAACTGATATAACATGCCCCAGATAATCAACTTCTTTTAGCCAAAATTCACACTTGCTTAGCTTCGCAAACAATTGTTTTCTCAAAATTTGTACCACAATTCTCAAATGTCTGTCATGTTCTTCATTTCTTGAATATACCAAAATATCATTAATAAACACTACAATGAACTGATCCAAATAAGGTTCAAACACTTGATTCATCAAGTCCATAAAAGCTACAGGTTGTTAGCTAGCCTAAATAGGATAACTAAAAATTCATAGTGATCGTATCTTGTTTTGAATGTAGTCTTAAGCATATTTGACTGCTTTACTCAAAGTTGGTAGTACCTCGGTCTAAGATCAATCTTCAAAAACATACTTGCACCCTTCAACTGATCAAACAAATCATCAATTTTCGATAATGAATACTTTTTTTTTTTCATTGTTACCTTGTTCAGTTGATGATAATCGATACACAATATCAGCGATCCATCTTTCTTATTTACAAACAAAATCAGTGCACACCATGACGACACACTAGGGCCTACAAAACCCTTATCATGAAGCTCTTGCAACTGTACTTTCAACTTATTTAATTCTGTGGGAGCCAGGTGGTAAAGAGCAATAGGTATGGGCATAGTGCCAGGTATCACATCAATGGCAAATTCAACTTCTCTTTTAGGTGGCAAACCGAACAATACTTTCAGTAATACATCTAGATGATCTCGTATTGTAGCTATCTCTTCCAACTTAGGATTTCGCATTCTAGTATAAAAAATATATAAGCTAAGAAAGCTTCACTCCCTTTTCTCAACATCTTGTGAGCAACCAATGCAGACACCACATTTGACAAGGAATTAAACTTTTCACCAATTACCATTATTTCATTTTCCTAGGAATTTTTTAAAGTAATCTTCTTCCCTTTGCAATCTACCATTACTTCATGTTCTGACAATCAATCCATCGAAGTATCACATCAAATTCATGAAATGGTAATTCCATAAGGTTGGCTGGGAATTCATAGCCTTGAATTATTAAAGGGCACTGCCTATACACTTTGTTCACTTTCACACTTTGTCCAAAAGTATTAGTTACTAATATTTCATTATTCATGAATTTACTAGAAATTCTTTCTCTTTCACCAATGTAGTGTATATGTGTGAATGAGTGAACCGGGATCTATTAATGGACATACAGTTGAATGAAATAAAGAAAATGTACCGGTTATTACATCAGGTGCACCTTCTTCTTCACGAGTTTTGGTAGCATATGTTCTTGCTGGTACTTCAGACTCAAGTCTACTTGTAGCTTATCTCACTAACCTTTGACTTTCACCAACTCCACTACCAATACCAGGTCTTCTACTTCCTTGTTGCCTTGGAGCAGTTCTCACAGATCGATTAATTTTATTCTTTGCAACTATTGGACAATCTCTAATATTCCTTTGAACCAAATTTATAACATGCACCGGTGGTTGTCCAACACACACCCAAATGGAATTTTCCACAATGCTCACATGGTGGAACCAACCTCTTTCTTGTACCCCCAATACTAACAACTAATGTGGTTTGTTGAACTTGTCTTCTCGTCCCTTTTTATTTCTGAGTCGGAGCAGGTGATGACTACCTTAATCCTCGAAAGTCTTTTGTTCTCTTAGTTGAAGGTGGTGGCAATGAACTAGTTGTCACTCTCTTTCCCAAGCTCTTTTCTTTCTGTCTATTCATACCTTTTTCTATTCTCTGAGCTCTTTCTACAAGTGTAAAAAAGATCTTGCAATGCTAAAGAGGTCACATGGATAAAGATATCTTCATTAAGTCCCCACTCAAATCTTCTGCACATTTCAACTTTGGTTTCTACTAACTCCCTCGCATACTTGCTCAATCTAACAAATTCTTTTTCATATTCGATCACCGTCATATTGTTTTACTTCAAACTAATGAATTCCATCCATTTCCTTTTAAGGAAAGTTGACCAACATATTTCCTTCTAAACTCGGTCAAATATAAATTTTAATTAATCCCATCTGCTAGATTCACACTTCTCACAATTTTCCACCATTGATGGGATTCCTCCTTTAACAAAGAAACAACATATCTTAGCTTGTCTGCATCATTACATTGTAATTCTTAAAGCACTCGATGAATATTTTTCAAATAATATTTTTCTACAGTAGGATCATTTTCTTTTTTTCCTATAAGCTCTCCAGTCCTATGCTTTCTTATCTTTTCTAAAGGAGATCGTTGATTCAGGGTAGAAAGTTGAGGAACAAGAGGTGGAGGTGGAGATAGTGGAGTAGTAGGACCTTTCATGAACTGCTGGAGTAGTTGTGTAAAAGCTTGTTTTCATTGGTACTAGAAATGGTGGTTTCAAAACCCCATTCTTTGATGATTGAGTCTGTAGATAGTAATATTTAATAATCATTGATTTACTGTAGTTTTATATAAAATTTTAGTTCAAAAAATTTGATTGATTAGAGAATTGATCATATTATAGGGATGAAATCATAAAGGTGGTAAAAGTTTACCATTATGGATTTCTTCATGGTAATGGTAACATGTTAATCGATTAAGGACTAAAATGATAATTTATCCATTTTTATAGATAGTGGTTGGACAGGTGTTGGCATTACTTATAATCATGTCAATTTTAATTAATAATTAGATTAGATATATATACTGTAGCATAGTGGAAAAAGGGAAGAAAACACATTTTTCTTTTTTTCTTTTCTCCATCACTTTCTTATTTGTTAAGCTGGGAAAGCTTGGCCAAGTTTGTTGCTCTTGCATGGTAAGCTAAATCGAGCTCGTTTTACTTGGATTTGAAATTTTTGATATGATTGTGCTTTAATCTAGCTAATAGTGGTGTTTGTTTCTAAAACTGTTAAAGATTTCATGAGATTACCATTGTTGAATGCTTGAAATTGTGGTGTTAAACGATTAGTTTAGAAGAGAGGTTATGGAAAAGGATCACTTGGTAAAATGAGAATTTGTTAGTTTCGAGTATCAAGACTAAGGTACAGACATTTCGAAACCACCTTAAGATTTTTATAAACTTTGTTATAAATGGCTCGACTATTTAATGTGTTATGTTTAAGGGAATCTAGAGTGATAGAATTGAACTGACTTATATGTTTCATAAGTTGAAGAATGTTAATGGTTGATAAAAATTGAATTAAATTATGTTATAGATCAAGATTTGAATATATTGAGAGAAGATCATGGGAAAGGAAAAGTTGTTGAGTAGACTGTATTGTGGCGTGTTATCATTTGGCCAGGTAAGTTCATACAATATAAACATTGCCTAACTTTCTTTTCTTTCGTTCTTTAATTGTATAAATGAAAATTTGGTAGTCAGATTTGGTTTGACAAGTATATAGAGATGAAATATTAAATTATGATACAAATGAATGATAATGAGTTTACAAAATGAAAACATCCCAATAAACTTAGTAAAAGACTCATACACATGGTTACATGTTATTTCATGATGATTCTGAGATCCAACATTTGTTGCAGACTCGAAGATACATGTGGCATAGATTTAGCCTGGACTGGTAATCTGATTACGTTTTAAAGGTTTAGCCTGGACTGGCAACCTTACATTTATATATATCCTTGGCCAGGCTTTTATTGTGTCGATAAAGGATTATCCTGGACGAGTAACTTGACACCTCTGTATGTGATTAGCTCAGGCAAGCCTCTGATATGAAGCGTACCTGTGTTTTGAGTTCTTTTACGATGTTCATTGGGTAATATAAAACATGCGAGATGTGAAATTTACGAATTAAGGAATGAGGGGTAATGGAAGACTTGTTTATTAAAATTAGAGTCTGCACTAGAGAAAGGTATGATAATGAATTAGATATGAAGAGTATTAACATGTTATGTTGCATACCCAGTATGTTGTATGTGATAAAGTACACGCACTTACCTTGTTGACAAATTGTGTTGGTTGATAGGTAAACTATGTTTGTATATTAAATTATCACATAATTATTATGTGAGGTAAGTTAATTATTGAATTGTATGAACTTACAAAGTTTTCTTAATACTTACGCCTAGGTTGCTTTATCATGTAGATTTTGAATGTTCAGAGCGTGTCAGTCGGATTAGCAAGAAGTTTACACTATCCTCCCAAAGTTTTGGTAGACTCTTGATTTTGTTTGGTTCAATCTAAGTGGAATGTATATAGATAGTTGGTTTTGTAACATATGTGTTAAATTTAGAAGTTGATTGCTTTGGACTCTTTTGATGTATATAAGTAAAATAAACTCAGGTTCTGTTATGTTCAGCATTATAAGTTCCGCGGGACCTAACGCAGTTTGAGGTATTTGCGGAACAGACGAAATAGTTTGCCATTTAAGTATCCGCAAGAGATTATGAAATTAGATGTCTGCCTTATAATTATGTCTATGGGAAAATCCACAATTTAGCCATTTGCAATTCATTACGCAGTTGGATAACCTGTAGGATTGGTCCGCCACATATTAGTTCGCGACACGGTTCACCATATATGTTGTATGTGTATGTTGTGTGGACCTCGCGTGGTAACATCCTGTAGCTCAAGTTTGATGACCAGATTGGGAAAGGGGTTTTACAAGATGATTTAATGTTTGGAAGAATGCCTCATGTGCTGGCATTTCTTCCCTAACAAAAACTTGTTCCGGCTCGTTCTTGCTTCTCTATCGAGTTCTTGCTTATGCCCATACTTGCCTACTCTAGTAGGTCTCTAATTTGTAGGTTTTCCAGGCTCATTTTGAGCTTGGGGTATATGTCTATTTCTCTCTTGATTCGCATTTGAAGCCCTACTTTGTACTTCACCCTCTATTGCTTCACGAGAATTATCCAACATTTTTAATTCTTCAATCTATAATTAACAAGTTTAAACTTTATTAGTATCAATCCTCATCTCATCTCATCAAATCAATATCCTATGTGGCATGTACTTCTAAATTCATTCTCGACCCTTGGGCTAGAGAACCTAGGCTCTGATACTAAAATAAATGTAACACCCCTTACCTGGGTCAAACCAATACATCACGAGCAAAAGTTGTCACAATTGGACACTAAAAGCTAACTTAATTAGAGTATCAATTTCAAGACTTTACTTTAACATAAATAGAATTTTCTAAATTTTTTCAGGCCATTTTTAAAGTTTTTCAAGTCATTTATAGGCTTACTTTAAATTTTGGTTACTAACAGGGATCATTAGGGGCTTAATCGAGAAGGAAATAAGGTAAACAGGGTCAATGTCACGACATCGAGAACAAATTACTCTTATAACTCAAATTTCATGACATTGAAGGTCGGAGGTTACGAATTTGCAGGTCGGATGTCACAACATTGAAGGTTGGATGTCGAGACATTGAAGACAGGTTACTCCACTCCATGTCCAATGTCGCGACATTGAAGGTTGGATGTCGCGACATTGGAGACAGATTGCCCATAACACATCTGAATTTTTTAAAACCAAGTTTAGAATATCATAAACCATTCCTTAACACATCTAACAATTTTAGACCTCAAAGTATGTCAAATTAACCTTCAAAAAATTCTTGTAACTCATTGTATATCCCAAGGTACAAAATGTTAAGAGAAATACAAGATCATAGTTTTAGAACCACTAAGTAACTTACAAAAAAAGTTCATATGATTCTAATCCTAAGTACATGCCAATCTATCTCTAAAATTTAAGTTTCACACTCTTCAAATATTTTCTTCATGACGAGATGAGGATGAGGAGGACCACTTTAAAATTTACCTTCAAAACCATCTGTACCTACACGTTGAAAACACACGTTTATCTTGTGAAAGCTTAGTAAGTACTAGAGAATTCAAACCTAACCATTGGTTTTAATGAACTATTTTAACAAATAATAAACATTTTAATATGACCATACAATTTAGCTATAGATAGAGTACACAATAGCAACAAGATTAATCTACATTTTTCCATTTACCGTACTTTTATCATCCACACACTATTCATGTATAAATTAATTTCGCCCATTGTAGACTCAAGTGAATAAGAGGATAAAAGAAATGATATCACAAATACAATAGCACATAAGTGCTAAATCGGGAACACCAAAGTGCTAAATTCAAGAGCACCGAAGTCCTAGTTTCAGGAGCATCAGAGTACTAAATTCATAAGCGTGTTATGGTATTTCTAATGGCATGCTATCTTTATCCTACAAGTTCAATACTAGTCTACAAGAGTTTTTACATTATTACAAATTCCACTTTCATCACAAGAACAATCAAGTTTCATACTTTCACATTCACTCATAAATTTTCAACATTTACAATTTAGTCATTTTATTTTTCACATTTATTCACATAAACATTAATCACATTCATTTACCATTTCCAAGGATTATTCACATACACATTAAAATAAAAGCACTTAAATTCATATAAGTTAATTAGAATATAAATTGTAAATATAATTAATTAAAAAAGAATTCTTAAGTACTTACAATTTTAGCTAAATTAGACTTCTTGAAGCTTTGCCTACTTGTGTCCCTTTGTCTACATCTTTTCCATCTTCTTCCTTGTCTTTCTCTTTGCTCCATATCAATATTGTTAAACATAAGAAATCAATATTCTTGTTTCACAACATTTCCATGCTCTAATAATTGTAATAAACATGATACTAAGTACTAGTTCATGAAATCTTACCTTAAAACCTTAGTTCCTAACAAGTCTAGTGTTAGAGTTGTGTGACCAGAATCCTTGTTAAATAAATATAGTGGTAAAAGAAGCATAAGTAGAATCCGCATAGAACTACTCTTCTTCTATTTGACATTGATTAGAATAATGTTTTTCAACCTTTAAATAGATTTAGTCGAAACTCTTTTTGTATCATTCAGTTTTCAACATTAGTGAATTTCTCCTCTTTTGCTCGTGTTTTTTTTCCTGAAAAGGTTTCCACGTAAAATCTGCGTGTTTTATTTTTCTTTTCTTTTTGCTTTGTGATCGTTTTATATTGCCATTATCGATGTTAGTTTTAACAAACTGATATTAGAGCTTTCTGGGTTGCTTGTCTCGATCACGGTAATGACGATAATGAAGTATGATATTCCGCTGTTGGATTGCAATACCAAATTCATGTTGTAGAAGGTAAAAATGCAAGCAATTCTTTTGCAGATGGATTTGAAGGATGCCTTGCTAGTGTTAGTTAAGATGCTTTCAAAAATGACAGTGGAATAGAAGAAACGTAAAGATCGAAATGCTTTAATGCAATTACATCTGCATCTGCCGAATGAAATTCTATAGGTCGTGTTGAAAGAGAATATTACCGTTGCATTATGGCCAAAACTACTGTAGCTATACATCTCGAAAACCTTAACTAGCAAGTTACATATGAAGCAGCGTATTTATGCTCATCGTTTGCAGAAAGGTGTGTCTGTGCATGAACACTTAACTGTGTTTAAAGAAATTCTCTCAGACCTAGAGGCCATGGAGGTTCAGTATGGTAAAGAAGATTTAGGGTTAATTCTATTTTGTTCGTTGCCCACGTCTTATTCAACCTTTAGAGATACGATTTTGTATAGTCGCGAATCTCTCATAGTTGATGAAGTCTATGCTTTCTTAACCTCGTATGAAAAGATAAAACATCTTGTGGATGGATCTGACTCTTATGGAGAGGGTCTCATTGTTCATGAGAGACAAGAATAAAATACTAATAATAGTCGTGGGAAGACACATGAATGAAATCCTCACAATAAATCTAAGGGTAGATCAAGATCTTCAAACAAAGGTAAAACCTGTAACTTCTGCAAGAAGAAATGACACATTAAGTCCGAGTGTTATAAGTTACAGAAAAAGATCAGAAGGGAGGCGATGAATCAAAAGGGAAAACAACCAGAACAATCCGGTGAAGCTGATGTTGTAGAAGACTGCAGCGATGTTGAACTCCTAGTTACTTCTACCAACAACTCTAAAGTGAGCGAGGTGTGGATCATCGATTCTGGTTACACCTTCCATATGATTCCCAATCGAGATTGGTTTATAGTATATGAAATAGGGTCTGAAGTTGGTTTTTTGATGGGAAATAATGCTTCATGTAGAATTACAGATATAGGCACGATCAAAATTAAAATGTTCGATGGAGTCATCAAAACACTTAGTGACGTACGACATGTACCAGAATTGAAGAGAAATTTGATTTCGTTGAGTACTCTTAATTCAAAGGGTACAAGTACACAACTAAAAGTGGGGTTCTAAATATCAGCAAGGGTTCCCTTATTATAATGAAAGGGCAAAAAAAGACTGTCAAATTACATGTTTTGCAGGGGTCAACTATTACTGGTGATGCAACCATCGCTTCCTCTTCATTTTCAGATGATGATGTTATTAGAATTTGACATATGGGTCTAGGGCATATGAGTGAGAACGACATGACAAAATTGAGCAAAAGAGGAATTCTTGATGGACAAGGCATTAGCAAACTGAAGTTCTGTGATAGCTACATTTTTGGGAAGCAAAAGAGAGTTCGATTCACCAGAGATATCTAGAACACAAAGAGCACAATGAATTATATTCATTCTGATCTTTGGGGACAATCTAAAGTGTCTTATAGGGGTGGCACTAATTATATGCTGACGATCATTTATGATTTTTCTAGAAAAAAATGGGCATTGTTCCTAAAGCAGAAAAGTTATGTGTTTTCCACATTTAAGGCTTGGAAAAATATGATTGAGAAGTAGATAGGAACACAGATAAAACACCTCCGCTCATATAATGGCTTGGAATTATGTTCTAATGAGTTTAATAAGACACTTGACAATTCACCATACTCCCCAGCAAACAGCGTTGCAGAACGGATGAATAGAATAATCATGGAAAAGGTTCGATGTATGTTGTTGAATGCTTGTTTACCAAATTCATTTTGAGCTAAAGCAACCTCTACTACATGTTTTTCTGATTAACTGGTCTCCGTCCGTTGTCATTGAGAAAAAGGACTCCACAAAAGGTATTGTCTAGTAATCCTGCTGATTTTTTTTATTTGAAGATTTTTGGGTGTCTTGCGTATACTCATGTTGATAATGGGAAATTGGAACCTAGATCTATTAAATGTGTTTGTCTTGGTTATAAGGCTAGTGTTAAAGGGTATAAGTTATGGTATCCTGAAACGAGGAAAGTTGTAATTAGCAAAGATGTTATTTTTGAAGAAATTGTTATGTTGTCTAACTTATCTCTTAAAGACTCTTCCAATAAAGACCAACAAAGTTCAAACACACATGTTAAGTATGTGGAGCTTTAGATTGATCCAGGATCTGGATTACAATAGAGTCTACTCCTCAAGTTAGTACAGAAACTCATAGTAGAGTTGCTTCTTCACCACAATATTCTATTCCCAAGAACAAACCTAGAAGAGAAACTAAACCTCCAAAGAGGTTCACTGAGGCTGATCTAGTTGCTTATGCTTTAAACATGGCTGAGGATATAGATGCAAATTAAGAGTAATCTACTTATTCTGAGGCAGTTAGCTGTAAAGATTAAAGAAAGTGGATGTTTGCCATGTAAGAAGAGATGGGATCGCTCCATAAGAATAGAACGTGGGACCTAGTGAAGCTTCCTAAAGGTAAAAGGCTATTCGTTTTAAATGGGTATTCAAGAAGAAAGAAGGGGCTCCAAGAGTTGAAGAACTCAGATATAAAGCAAGGCTAGTTGGAAAAGGTTATAGTCAGATTCTAGGTGTAGACTTCATAGATGTGTTTTCTCCAATTGTGAAGCATAGTTGGATTCGAGCCTTGCTTGGTATTCTGGTCATATATGATTTGGAGCTTGAGTAGTTAGATGTAAGAATAAAGTTCTTACGTGGATAACTTGAGGAAGATATTTACATGTAACAATTAGAGGGTTTTATAGTCTCAGAAAAGGAGGACCATGTTTGCTTGCTGAAAAAGTCTATTTATGGAATGAAACAGTCACCAAGGCAATGGTATAAGAGGTTTGATTCATTTATGACTACTCATGATTCGAAAAGAAGCATCTTTTACAGTTGTGTTTATTTTAAGAAAAACAGTGATGGTTCATTTGTATATCTACTCCTTTATGTTGATGCCATGTTGATAGCAACCAAAGAGAAATGAGAGATAAGAAAGGTCAAAGCCTAGCTTAATATAACATTTGAGATGAAATATTTGGGAGCAACAAAGAAGATACTTAAGATGGAGATTATCAAAGATAAAAAAACATGTAAATTGTACCTAAGTCAGAAAAGGGTACATTAAGAAAGTTCTTTGCACGTTCAATATGTAGAGTGCCAAGCCTGTTAGTACTCCATTAGCAGCCCACTTCAGACTTACATCGGTTTTTTCTCCACAATCAAATGATGAGATTGACTACGTGTCACGTGTTCCATATTCTAGTGCAGTGGGATCTCTCATGTATGCTATAGTTTTCTTACGTCTAGATTTATCATATGCAGTTAGTATATACATGGAAAATCCCGGTAAAGAACACTAGAAAGTAGTTCAATGGATTTTCAAATACTTACGAGGTACTATTGATGTTTGTTTACAGTTTGGAAGAACTAGAGATAGAGTTATTGGGTATGTTGATTCTGATTTTGCTGGAGACCTTGATAAAAGAAGGTCTCTCACAGGGTATGTCTTTACTAATGAGGGTTGTGTAATTAGTTGGAAAGCCATTTTGCATACTACAGTTGCTTTTTCTACTATTGAAGTCGAGTACACAACGATTACTAAGGCTTGTAAAGAATCTATTTTGTTAAAAGGACTTTTTGGGGAACTCAGTAAAGACCTTCAGATCAGTATAGTGTTTTGTGATTGTCATAATGCCATCTTCCTTACGAAGGATCAAATGTTTCATGAGAGAACAAAGCACATTGATGGTTGATATCATGTTGTGCGTGATATTATTTCTCATGGTGATATTGTTGTGAGCAAAGTTAGTACTCATGATAATCCTGCAGATATGATGACTAAGTCACTTCCGATAACCAAGTTTGAGCATTGCTTGGACTTGGTTAGTGTTTATTGTTGAAGAATACCCCTTTAGCGGTTTTGTGGAAGAGGTGAAAAACTTTTTCGTTGAGAGTTCAAGGTGAAAAGCTTGTTCATTGAGAATTTATGTCAAGGTGGAGATTGTTAGAGTAGTGTGACCCGAGTCCTTGATAAATAATTACAATGGTAAAACAAGGGGATCTATGCAGGGCTTAAGGCTGAGGGCCGAGTTGACATTGATTAGAATAATGTTTTTCAACCTTTAAATAGATGTAGTCGAAACTCCTCTTGTATCATTCGGTTTTCAACATTAGTGAATTTCTCCTCCTTTGCCCGTGGTTTTTTTCCTGAAAGGATTTCCACTTAAAATCTGCGTGTTTTATTTTTCTTTTCTTTTTTGCTTTGCTATCGTTCTATATTGTCATTATCGACGTTAGTTTTAACATCTAGATTTTCTCTCTCTTCAAACATGAACCCACCACTTCTATTAAAAAATCTAAGCTTACTAGATTGTGAGTAACTTGATTTAGCTAAGGTTTTCTAAATAAATATGATGGTTTTAAGCTTGGAAGGTTCTTTAATGGAGATGGAGGACCAAATTTTAGAAGAAAGAAAAATTTCCTTTTTCCACAAATAGGTGTAAGGTGAATGAGAAAGAAGAAGATGGAGAAGTGTCTTCATCCTTCCTCTAAAATATCTCTATTATTTTAATCAAATAAAATAATTTAATATTATAATAATAGTAGTAATGATGATCATGAAAATAAAATATTATTATAACTAAAAAAAATCTATAGATCATTCTTATCCACTACTCTTGGTAAAAATTTCCCTCCATGTCCTCTCATATTTGACCACTAATTCAATTTATCATTTATACTTTTAATTTCTCACTTTGACCCAAAAAATTTATAAACTCTTACAATTTAGTCTATACCGCAGATTAGTATCTCTCAATACATCAGTCTTTTAAATTTTCTCCGGTCTTCTACTACCTTCTCCACCCCTACTTATAAATTATATTTTATTTATTCAAAAAATTTTGACTCGTAATTCCCAAAATAATACTATTACAACCAAGGGATTTTCGAGGGTGTTATAGAATCATCACACTTCATCAATCCCAAAGTAAGTATATATAATGTGTGGAGGAGAATTAGAAATACAAAATAAATAGCGTGAAAATTAAAAGTATCCGAGAGAGTTTATGTTGAAAATTGCTCCTCAATCAGTGCTAGCTGGTCCACATGTTTATTCTCTTTCCAAAAGATATAGTTTAGACTCCTAAAATTCATAGTAGATAGGAGCATGTGCATTTTTCAATCAAAAGAGATAATATAAAATTAGAAATATTTTGGTTTAACACAAAATAAATAACACAAACATGGGTAAAAGTACCATGGAGGCCCTTGTACTAGGAGTTGGATTGTATTTTTCCCCTTTTACTAAAAAAATAGGCAAATTAGTCCATATATGTTAGATCAAAGAGCAAACTGGCCCTTCTATTAAAAATTTAATCAATTTCTACTATTAAAAATTATTCCTTGTATGTTAGCATGAGGTATAAGTGCCATGCCATGTGTAACTATTTAGTTATTACGTCAAACACGTCATTTTTTAATAGTAGAAATTGATGAAACTTTCAATAGAAATGACTAGTTTGCTCTTTAATACAGCATACAAAGACTAGTTTGCCAATTCTTTGAGTAAAAAGAGCAAAATATAACATAACTCTTAATATAGGGGCCTCTATGATACTTTTACCCATAAACATGTTATTTAAGACATAGTATGTAGTATAAATATTTAATTGGGTAAACTACACCGTTGATCACTCTAAAACAACGTTGTTTCTATTTTGGTCACTCTAAATGTTTTTTTGTCAATTTAGTCACTCTAATTAAGATAATTACTCAAATTGGTCACTGTTGTTAAAAATTCCATTTATCTACTAGCGTATTGCTGACAGTGCATTTTTTTTCTTTTGAATAAAACTAAGGACCTCTCTATAATTAGTCCAAAACACTTTTTCTTCTGTTTATTTGCAACATGAAGATTTTTATGGCAGCATCATTAACATTTGAATCCTTTCTAAGAAAAGGGAATCCAACGACAGAAATGACAATTCATGATCATGACCCCACCCTTTCTGATGAGCCTATTGGCCACCCTACCACCACCAACACCATCATCGACTTGCTTGTAGTTTGTAGCAACAAAATAAAAAAAATAAAATAAATACCTAATTGAGGAAATGAAAAGTTTTCAATATTTTTTTATGATTTTTGTACAAACCGGTGAATTGATAAATTGATCAATTCTTTACTCTTAAACATGATTGATTCACAATTTTTGATACTACTAACGCAAAGAGTTTGATTTTCAATGCTACGAAGCTTTTTGGTCCCAAAGTATTGTATACTAGAAGATTCCCTTCCTATAGAAATTGTATTAAATTTTGATTACGTATTGATAATTATAGATAGTTGAAATGATTTAATTTTTAAGTACATGAATTTACCGTTAGAGTTGAATCATTAGACCAATTTTATCATTCCAAGACAATAATTAAAGGTTAGTAATTAAAATAAAATTAAAAATTGATTTAAAAAAGATAGTTGCACTTTTAAATTAAAGGCTAATTTAAATGTTGTTTTAAAAATTGATTTAAAAAAGATAGTTGCACTTTTAAATTTACCGTCAACCCGTTGATTTTTTTTTTTTGAGTTCACACTTGATTAAAAATCAAACTAGTACAAAACTAGAACCAAACTGCAAATTAAAGAGATTTCTGCCCTTTGGCACGCTTTTGTCTGCCCTTTGGCACGCTTTTCGATTATTTCTTCTTCTTTCTTTTACTTCTGACGATCCTGGATACTTGGTTATCCTTTTCTTTTGGTGTTGTGCGGATCTTTAGACTTTTTAATGGAAGAAAATTTGGAAAATCTGAGTCTATTAGATGATGAGGAGGAAGCTTTTCATGAGGAAGAAGCAGTAGTGGAACGGTCCTATCAATATTGTCTGGTAGGGCGATGTTTAACGGATAGTGTTGTCCATTTTCCATCACTTCGGAACACCATGGCAGATTTATGGCATCCTATTGGAGGCATCTGTATTACGGACCTAGGGGAGAAGCGGTATCTTTTTCAATTTTTTCATGATGTCGATTTACAAAGGGTTCTCGCTGGGACACCATGGTTTTTCAATAACCATCTGCTCATTGTTCAACGAATCTCTAATGGAGAAAACCCATTAACAATGCCGTTAAATTTTACCGAGTTTTGGGTACAAATCCATGAGTTACCTCCTGGTTTGATGACTGAGATGATGACCAAGCAATTTGGGAATTTTTGTGGTAAATTTCTTGATTATGATACTTCAACTCTTTCTTCGGGTTTTAAGCAGTTTATGCGCATTCGTATATGTTTAGATATATCTGCCCCTTTGAAGCAAAAAAAAAAAAGATTCAGATTGGAAATTCGATGACTGTCTATGCTCATTTTAAATACGAAAAACTTAGCTTGTTTTGTTTTATATGCGGTAGATTGGGTCATGGAGAGAGTTTCTGCCCTTATCGGTTAAGAATTGAGCCTTCCAAAATTGTTTTCGGTTGGGATCTATCTCTACGAGCGGAGCCTCGACGGAGGCGCACGGGGGTGAGCAGGTGGTTGCGGGAAGCGGACGGCACACAGTTTGCTGAAGGAAATTTGGAAAGAATCAATTTTAGTAATCCATTAAAGGAGGGCAAAGATTCTATGCGAAATATGGAAGGCAATCCGGGTAATCTGATTGAGAATCCCAATTTTGTTCCCTTAGGAATTAATAGACAGATTTTCTCTAATGGGCAATTTCAGGGGAGTAATTGGAGTAAATTGAATTTGACTAATGAGGAGATAAGGGATGGGCAAATGGATTTGGTATTGGAGGATGAAAATGATCCACTTACAATTTTGGAAGGCAAAAAACGACAGAGGATGGTGGAAGGCCCTTCAGCATCATTGGTTTCAAAAGTTGGGAACGATTCGTTACTTTTATCGGCTAGCTCTGGTGACCAGAGCAGCCAGGAACAATGAAAATCCTAAGCTATAACGTTCATGGTTTGGGGAGACTACGGACGGTTAATAGGCTCAAGAATAAGCTGAGAGCCATTAATCCCCGAATTTTGTTTCTTATTGAAACAAAATTGAGTGCTAAGAGGATGGAGATGGTTCGTTTGAAATGTGGGTTTGAAAATGGAATTGACATTGGGGCAATGGGTTCTAGAGGTGGATTGTCGTTGGGATGGAGAGGGAATTCATTGATCAGCCTTAAAAGCTTCTCTTCCTTTCATATTGATGTTGAAGTTCAAGATAAGGAGTGTGGTACAAAATGGCGATTAACGGGGTTCTATGGAAATCCAGATGAACGGGGAAGGAGAGAGTCTTGAAATCTGCTTAGAAAACTGAGTAGCGATCATAATATCCATTGGGTTGTCATAGGGGATTTTAATGAGAACGCTAACTCTTTTGAGAAGAAAGGGGGACGTCGACGATCAGACAGACAGATGATGGCTTTCAGAACTATTTTGGAAGATTGTAAGCTCAACGATCTCGGGTTTAGAGGTCGCTGGTTCACGTGGGAACGGGGCAAAAAAAGATCCACATATATAAGAGAACATTTAGACCGAGGAGTTGCTATGCTTAATTGGATAGAACTTTTCTCAAATCATCAGGTTGAACATTTGAGCCATTCTTTTTCGGATCACTGTCTGGTCCTTCTTGATACTATGGGAGGGGAACGGAATGTTCAAGGGCATAAAGCACAGAGTTTTCGGTTTGAGGCTAAATGGTGTCTTGAAAGTAAGTTCGAGGAATTGATTAAACAATGGTGGGCAGAATCTGATGGTCATTTACCTAGCAGGCTAGAGTTTATGGGGCACAAAATGCAGAAATGGAGCAAAAACAGAAGCAGAGAAGAGAAGAAAAATTAGGTTTGCTTAGAGGACAGATTGAATTGCCTCTATAACGAAGATATCTCAGACTATAATTTAGCTGAGATTGCAGAAATATAGTTGGGGCTCAATTTAGAGGCTGATAAAGAAGAATTATTCTGGGAGCAACGGGCTCGTGTTAATTGGCTTAAGAATGGAGACCGTAACACTAGTTTTTTTCATAAGATGGCAGGACAACGCCAATTTTGAGGTAGGATTTTTTAATTGGAGGATGAGATTGGCACACGGATTACAGAGGAGGAAGAGATGGTCAAAATTGCCTCGGGTTATTTTGAAAAACTTTTTTCAGCATCCGAAGTAGGGTTGGATGAGCACCTTTTTGGACTTGTGAAAAGAAGAATCACTGCAAGTATGAATGAGTCCTTGCTTAGCGTTTCTGTAAGAGGAGATTTGTCAAGCAATAAAGGCAATGCCACCCTTGAAAGCTCGTGGGGTTGACGGTTTTGTTGCTATTTTCTTCCAAAGATATTGGCACTTTGTTGGAGCAGATATTTCTAATTATTGTCTAGCTATTCTGAATGGACAGATAGAAATTGGGGATATTAATAGGACACGCATTGTGTTAATCCCTAAGGTTGATAAGCCGAAAAATATGTCGCAGTTCAGACCCATAAGTCTTTGCAATGTTTTATATAAGATTATTGCAAAGGTCTTGGTCAATCGTATGAGTGATATGTTGGGTGACTGTATTAATGAATCCCAAGGTGCATTTATTCCAGGGAGACTTATCTCCGATAATGTGTTGATTACTTATGAGATTCTTCATTCTCTTAAGATGAAAAAGCGTGGTAAGAAAGGGAACTTTGCACTAAAGCTAAACATGAGTAAGGCATATGACCGTATGGAATGGGACTTCCTGGCAGGGATGATGAACTCCTTGGGGTTTCATAATGAATGGATTGTGCTTGTTATGAGATGTGTGTGCTCAGTATCCTATTCAGTTTGTCTTAACGGTAGGAGTAGTGATTGGTTTTCACCATCACGTGGGCTGAGACAAGGAGATCCGCTTAGTCCTTATTTGTTTCTGATTTGTGCGGAGGGCTTCTCTACTCTTTTGGAAGATGCTAAACAAAGAGGTTGTATGGGGGGAGCACCTATTGGTAGGGGAAGGCTTTCTATTAACCATTTGTTTTTTGCAGATGACTGCATTCTTTTTGGAGATGCTACACTGGAGGGGGCTAGAACGGTTTATGAAGTCATTAAAGAGTATGAACGAAACGCAGGGCAGAGGGTGAACTATGACAAGTCTTTAATCTACTTCAGTGCTAATGTGAACGACGAGGTCAAGGGGGAAATTACAAGTCTTTTGGGGGTTCGGTGGCGTCAAGTCCAGAAAAGTATCTTGGTTTACCGATGATGGTGGGCAGAAGTAAAACGTGGGCTTTTAATACTTTCATTGATAGATTCAGGAAAAGAGTTGAAGGATGGAGTCTACGCTATCTATCAATGGGTGGAAAAGAGGTTTTTATTAAATCTGTGTTACAGGCCACGCCCATCTACGCAATGCAATGCTTCCTCTTTCCCAAAAAATTATGTGGTAAGCTTGAAAACATTATGAATAGGTTTTGGTGGGCTAATAATAAAACTTTGAGGGGTATACACTGGAGTTGCTGGGATATGCTTTGCTTACCGAAGTATGATGGTGGTATTGGCTTTAAAAATTTGTTTTTGTTTAATAAGGCGCTTTTAGCTAAACAAGTGTGGCGCATTCTGGTCCAACCTCAGTGTCTATTAGCCAGAGTTTTAAATGTAACAACCTGATTTAGGGCCTAGTCAGAATAGTGGTGCGAGACCACGAATCCGAGGTGGATTTATGAGTTTTTAAGGTTCATGCCATGTTTGCAAGTTAGTGTGAAAGTTTCATGAAGCAATTTTTCTAAATTGAAGTTGAATGGTCAAAAAAGACCAAATTGCAAAAGTTGTAAAATATGAGTTTCTAGAAGGATTTTGTATGAAATAGCTTTAGAATAGCAATTATATGTCCTTAAATAGCAATTTGCCCAAATCATAATTTTTGGACAAAAATGGACATGAGTTAGTAGTTTGTAAAATTTTAAAGAGAAGGGCATTTTGGTCATTTAGCAAATAAATGATTAAAATGGGAAAAGATGATAAAATTTCATTCATCTTCTTCCTTCCATTGCCGAAAATTTGAAGACTCCATAGCTAGGGTTCTTCATTTTTTTCAAGCTTGCTAGTAAGTTCATCTTAGCCCCGTTTTTAATATTCTTCGTGTTTTTGAAGTCCTCGTATTATGAATTAGCTATTTTTAGCTATAAAATAAGCTAAGATGCATGTTCAAAAATTTCATCTATGAATGACATGCTTGTTAAATGATGTTTTATGGAAGATTATGAGAGTTTGATGTTAGATAAACATCTTTTCCTTAATGAATTTCATGAAATATGATAGTATGGACTAGTTTGTAATAGTTATGAAATTAGTCATACCTACTAGAAATAATGAGAATTGATGATTGCTATAGTAGAGAAAATGAATCAGCTAAGCATGTAGTCTAAGAAAGTTGAATGAAAATTATTTTACGAGCCTTGGGGCAAAAGTGCAAGTATGAGTAAAGGGTCAATTTAGTCAATGTGAATATTAAATGATCTGTTTATGACTATAGATCAAGAAAAACGAAGCCCGGATCGAAACCGAGGCAAGAACAAGGTCGAGGACTAAATTGCATACCTAGCTACATTTTGTAAATTGAGGTAAGTTTGTATGATTTCTAAGCTTTATGATTTATATCATTGGATTGCTTAGTATAATGTACAATGTTATTATGAAAAATATTTAATGTTATGTTAAACAAAGAAATTAATGAGATCAAGCATGAGAAAGCCCCGATTGAAGTTGAATAACTTAAGATACTCGATCTACCACATGAAACAAGAAAGTCCGTATAAGACCAAGCCGAGGCATGGAATCGGCAAGCAAGTAAGTTATCATGTAAGTCCAAGGCAAGCTTGGCATTGAATAAGATATCATGTAAGTCCAAGGCAAGCTTGGCATTGAGTAAGTTATCATGTAAGTCCAAGGCAAGCTTGGCATTGAGTAAGTTATCATGTAAGTCCAAGGCAAGCTTGGCATTGAACAAGTTATCATGTAAGACCAAGGCAAGCTTGGCATTGAAAAGTTATCAAGAGAAAGAGATCCCATACAAGTCCAAGTTAAGGCATGGCATTGGTGAGAACAAGAAAGACTTCGTATAAGTCCATGTTAAGTCATGGCCTCGAAATTTAGATGAGATTTAGTATCCTCGGTTATTCATATAAATTCATCGGGCAAACGAGTTAAGCTCCAAAGAGAGAACAAGAAAGCTAAGTAAGTAAGGTTATTATCAAGTGAAAAGAATATTATTCATGTTATGAATGATGAATTAGAAATTATGAGTATTATGTTCAAGTATCTTTGATCAATGTGATCTAGTGATACAGTACTTTGTTTGCCTATCAAGTATGAGACTAGTAAGTTTCATGAGTTATGTAAGAATCAAGTATGAGTAAGTAAGCTTTATATAGCTGAATTTATGATGCCATTGTTTATATTAAATGGTCTATATTAAGTAAGAATGTTGCTATGTGTATTATGCAAACTTACTAAGCTAAATGCTTATGTCTTTCATTCTTTCTTTCCATGTAGTCCCGCCAAGCTAATATCGAGGATCACCGTCATCGGAGCTCGAAGCACACTATCAATCGCTATTTTGGTATAGCCAAGTTGTTTTATTAAGTATGGCATGTATAGGTAGCATTACATTTTGAGTAAATATTTTAAGAAGAGCCAAAGTATAGGCTATTAAGTTTGTTATTCTTTTGTATATGGCTAAGTGATTGGCCAAGTGTATATGTTTATAATTATGAATGAAGCATGTAGTATTATTCAAGAATGATGTAGTATTGAGTTGTTGAAATGAGTATGAATTGGATCTTAATTTGTGGTGGCAATTGGCTTGGTAAATAGCCTCTAAGTGCCCACATGGTTGGACACTGATCGTGTGTCTAGGGTAAATGCGTAAATTGCACCTTAGTCTTGTAAGTAAGAATAGGCCACGGACTAATCCCACGGTCGTGTGTTAAGGCCGTGCATGACACACGGTTAGAACATGGGCGTGTGCCCGGTCGTGTGAAATAAGTCAGTATATTAAGATGTAGTACACGGTCTAAGTCCACGGGCGTGTGAAAATTGCCAGAATATTGAGTTTTAGGGCACGGTCTGAGGACATGGGCGTGTATGCCTATACATGGGCGTGTCTTATATTACACGGGCGTGTAACCCCTGTTTCAAAGAAAATTTTTTTGATAAGGTTCCGAAAGTTTACCAGTACAAGTTTAAGGCCTCGTAGGCCCATGAAATGTACGAATTGTTTAAGAATGAGAAGTTTTAATTTCGGAACGAAATTTTATAGCCCATAATGTCATGATTAAGGAAGTTCAAGCATAGTAATGTCTCGTATCCGGTCTGAGCCTCGGACTCGGGTATGGGGTGTTACATTTAGTGGTATCAGAGCTATGGTTTAGTCGGTTCTAGGACTAACGTAGCATGAGCACAAGTCTAGCTATACATGCCATACGTAAGAATGTTTTTATAATGATAGTGTGACGACTCCTGACGACTTAAATTATGTTTATATATATAGTAAATGGATCCTGAAAGAGATTTGGCAGATGACGTAGAAAGTAATGCGCCGGCTCCCGCTGAAGGGACGATGTCAAATGAGAATGAGAATAGACCCACTACGGTGAGTCAAGGAGGAGGAGAAGAGGCTAGAGAAGCCTTCCTCCATATGATGAACACATGGTACACGGAGTTCGTTCGTACGAACCGGAATGCACAACCCCCTCCACCCCCGCCTATCCCTCAACCTATCCCAGTAGCCCCTCAAGTAATAGAGGTGGCAAGAGGGGTTAAGCCTCCAGTTGATAGGATCAAGAATCATAGGGCTGAAGAATTTCGGGCTAGAAAGGATGACGATCAGGAAAGAAAGTTGATGCAGTTAGAAAATACCATCGGGGTATTTAATGAGTACATCATGTACACTGAAGAGTGCATGAAGTGCGTAGTTTCTCTTTTAAGAGATTCTCGCCTATCAATGGTGGAACACATTGGTATCGTAGTCCCAAGAGAAAAGATCACATGGGAATTCTTCCAAGAAGAGTTTAAGAAAAAGTATATCGATCGAAGGTTTGTGGACCGAAAAGGAAGGAATTCCTAGAAGCTGAAACAAGGCAAGATGTGCAGAATCGACTACGAGCGAGAGTTTGTAAGACTCGGCAAATACGCTCGAGAATGCGTATCCACCGAGGCCATCATGAGTAAGAGATTTGAAGATGGGCTAAATGAGGACATCAAAGCTGTTTGTTCTTTGTCCTAGAATTGAAGGAATTTGTTGTGCTAGTCGAGAGGGCTTGTAAAGCAGAAGAACTAGTAAAAGAGAAGAAGAAATTTGAAATGGAGTCCGTGACTAAAAAAGAAGCGATGGAACAAGTCATTCCAATCTCCATCCAAGAAGTCAAGAGATTTCCTGCCTTGGTCGGCTACTTCCTTTGGATTTTCCGGGAAGGACAAGAGTAAAAAGCAGATATTTGGGAAATAAAGCACAGACTACTTGATCGCTAGTGTGGGGAATGTTCGATCTAATAGAGACCGAATGCCCATATTGTGGCGGGCGTCATTTAGGAGAATGCCGAGCACAAGAAAATGCATTTGGATGTGGTTCCCAAGACCACTACATAAAAGATTGTCGAGAGATGATGAAAGAGGATGAACTCGGAACCCAAAATCAAGGAGTATGGTTAGAGGAAGGCCATAGAGAAACCCCGGAAGTGGGGCAAGTGGAAGAGGTAACCCTAGAGAGCAGGCCGTGAGACCCGAGCGTAGGGCGCCTGCACGAACTTATGCCATTCGCGCTCGCGAAGAGGCATCTTCCCATGATGTTATCACGGGTACCTTTTCTCTTCATGATGTTAAAGTTATTGCTTTAATAGATCCCGGATCTACACTCTCTTACATTTGCATGAAATTGGTATCCGATTTGAGTATGCCTATAGAGTTTACAGAATTTTTGATTAGAGTGTCTAATCCTTTAGGCATGAGTGTGTTAGTGAATGAAGTATGTAGAGAATGTCCATAAATGATTAGAGGTCATTGTTTTAAAGCAAACCTTATGTTGTTACCATTTTGTGAGTTTGATCTCATTCTCGGTATGGGTAGTTAAGCGCCCATAATGTAATAGTTAATTGTGGGAAGAAATACATTGAAATGAGATGTGGGGATGGGGACACCCTTCACATAGAATCGGATGAATAGAATAGATTGTCGAATTGATTTCTCACGTGGCACACAGATACATGAGAAAGGGGTATGAAGCATATTTGGCCTTTGTGTTGAATGAAAAGAAAGCGAGTTAAGGATTGAGTCGGTGCCAATAGTATGTGAGTACGTGGATGTGTTTCCTAAGGAATTGCGGGGCTACCACCAGTTAGAGAGGTTGAGTTCAGCATTGAACTAGCTCTGTCTTGTACCAATATCTATTACTCCTTACAGAATGGCTCAGACGGAGTTGAAAAAGAGTGAAGTCGCGATTACAAGAGTTGTGAGATAAAGGCTTTGCAAGGTCAAGTTGTTCTCCCTGGAGTGCTCGGTTTTATTTGTGAAAAGAAAGATGGCACTATGAGATTGTGCATAGATTACGTCAACTTAATAAAGTGTGATAAAGAATAAGTACCCATTGCCTAGAATCGATGATTTGTTCGATCGGTTGAAAAGAGCCTTTGTGTTCTCCAAAATAGACTTGAGATCGTGGTACTACCAAATACTGAGTAAAATAATCGGATGTACCTAAAACAACCTTCCGAACAAGGTATGGGCATTATGAATTTTTAGTCATGCCCTTTGGTTTGACCAATGCTCCGTCGGTATTCATGGACTTAATGAACCGCATGTTTAGACCATACCTTGACAAGTTTGTAGTTGTTTTCATTGACGACATATCTTGATTTATTCCGAGATGAGGATGAGCATCTTTGAGCACCTACGGATAGTTTTACAGATTCTACGAGAAAATCAATTATATGCCAAGTTCGGTAAAAGCAATTTTGGCTCAAGAAAGTAGGGTTTCAGGACATATTGTCTCGGAAGAAGGAGTTGAGTAGACCCCGAGAAGATTTCGGCCATAATGGGTGGAATCCATAGAAGAATATCTACGAGATTAGAAGCTTTCTAGGCCTAGGTGGCTATTATAGACGATTTGTCAAGGGGTTTTCTATTATTGCAACCAGATGACGAATTGTTATAGAAAAATGTGAAGTTTGAGTGGGTGAAAGATGCCGGCAAAGTTTTGGCGAAAGCGATGTTGTGAAGCCCGATTTTGGTTCAACTTGAGGCAGGAAAGAATTTGTGATTTCTGAGTGATGCATCCTTAAATGGATTAGGTTTGTGTACTTATGCAAGAAGGCAAAGTTATTGCTTATGCCTCCAGACAGTTGAAGCCTCATGAGAAGAATTATCCGACGCATGATTTAGAGTTGGCTGCCATAGTCTTCGCATTGAAGAGATGGAGACATCACCTATATGGTGAGAAATGTCAGATTTTCACTGATCATAAAATTTTGAAGTACTTGATGATGCAGAAAGAGTTGAACTTAAGACAACGGAGATGGTTAGAGTTGATAAAAGATTATGAGATGGTCATTGATTACCATTCCGGGAAGGCGAATGTGGTCGCCGACGCTTTGAGCAGAAAATCCTTATTTGTATTAAAGGCAATGAATTCACGAATGACTTTATCCGACGATGGTTCTATTCTAGCTGAGTTGAGAGCTAGACCAATTTTCCTCCAAGAGATCATTGAAGCCCAAAAAGAGGATAGTGAATTGCAAGTTCGAGAGATCGATCATGAGAGACGGATGTTGAGTCGACTTCCGGATTAGTCCCAATGGAAGTCGATGTTCAAAGACACGAGTTTGTGTACTGAGAAAAGAAGAGCTTATTCAGAAAATTTTGCATGAGGCCCATAATGGATGTTTATCAGTACATCCGTGTAGTACCAAGATGTATAATGACTTGAAGCAACAATATTGGTGGTGAGAATGAAGAAAGATATTTCAAAATTTGTTTCCAAATGCTTGATTTGTCGACAAGTAAAAATTTGAACACCAAGTACCTTCGGGTTTGCTTCAACCCATTTTAGTTTCGGAGTGGAAGTGGGACCAGTATTACTATGGATTTTATGCTTGGGTTTACCACTATCTCCGAGCAAGAAAGATGCCGTATGGGTTGTAGTTGATAGACTCACGAAATCAGCCCATTTTATACTGCATGCGAGTTGATTACTCACTAGACAAGTTGGCAAACTTGTATGTTTCGAAATAGTAAGACTTCATGGAGTTCCTTGTCAATCATATCGGATAGAGATCCGAGATTCACATCCGAGTTTTGGAAGAAGTTACAAGAGGCCTTAGGTACAAAGTTGAACTTTAGTACCGCTTTTCATCCTCAAACCGACGGTCAATCAGAGAGGTTAATTCAAGTACTCGAGGATATGCTCGGATGTTGTATTCTTGAATTCCGAGGCGGTTGGGAAAAGTTTCTCCCATTAGTAGAGTTTGCCTACAATAATAGTTTTTGATCGAGCTTAAAGATGGCGCCTTACGAGGCTTTTATATGGGCGTAAGTACGAACGCCTTTATATTGGATGAACTTAAAGAAAACCAAATTGTGGGGTTGATTTGGTTAGAGAAGTCAAGAGAAAGTGAAAGTGATACGAGAAAGTTTAAAAGCTGCATCGGATGAGAAAAAGTCCTATTCGGACTTAAAGAGAAAAGAGATAGAGTATCAAGTCAGAGATAAAGTTTTCTTGAAAGTGTCACATTGGAGAAAAGTTCTCAGATTTGGCCGAAAAGGCAAGTTGAGTCCACGTTTTATTAGACCGTATGAGATTACTGAGAAAGTTGGGCCTATAGCTTACAGATTGGCTTTTCCATCAGAGTTAGAAAAGATACATGATGTGTTTCACGTGTCCATGTTAAGACGCTACCGATCAGACCCTTCGCATGTAATTCCCCAGTCAGAGGTAGAGATTCATCCCAACATGACTTATGGTGAAGAACCGGTCAAGATATTAGCTCGGGAAGTGAAGCAGCTAAGAAAGAAAAGTATTGCCTTAGTGAAAGTATTGTGGCAAAGACATGGAATAGAAGAAGCCACATGGGAACCAGAAGAGAGTATGAGAAACCAGTATCAAACCTTTTCTTGGTAAGATTTTCGAGGACGAAAATCCTAAGGGGGAGAATTGTAATGACCGATTTAGGGCCTAGTCGAGAATAGTGGCGCGAGACCACAAATCAAGACGTGGATTTATGAGTTTTTAAGGTTCATGCCATGTTTGCATGTTAGTGTGAAAGTTTCATGAAGCAATTTTTCTAAATTGAAGTTGAATGGTCAAAAGTTAGTAGTTTGTAAAATTTTAAAGAGAAGGGCATTTTGGTCATTTAGCAAATAAATGATTAAAATGGGAAAAGATGATAAAATTTCATTCATCTTCTTCCTTCTATTGCCGAAAATTTGAAGACTCCATAGCTAGGGTTCTTCATTTTTTTCAAGCTTGCTAGCTAGTAAGTTCATCTTAGCCCCGTTTTTAATATTCTTCGTGTTTTTGAAGTCCTCGTATTATGAATTAGCTATTTTTAGCTATAAAATAAGCTAAGATGCATGTTCAAAAATTTCATCTATGAATGACATGCTTGTTAAATGATGTTTTATGGAAGATTATGAGAGTTTGATGTTAGATAAACATCTTTTCCTTAATGAATTTCATGAAATTTGATAGTATGGACTAGTTTGTAATAGTTATTAAATTAGTCATACCTACTAGAAATAATGAGAATTGATGATTGCTATAGTAGAGAAAATGACTCGGCTAAGCATGTAGTCTAAGAAAGTTGAATGAAAATTATTTTACGAGCCTTGGGGCAAAAGTACAAATATGAGAAAGTATAGGGGCAAAATAGTAATTTTTCCCAAGTATGAGTAAAGGGTCAATTTAGTCAATGTGAATATTAAATGATCTATTTATGACTATAGATCAAGAAAAACGAAGCCCAGATCGAAACCGAGGCAAGAACAAGGTCGAGGACTAAATTGCATACCTAGCTACATTTTGTATATTGAGGTAAGTTTGTATGATTTCTAAGCTTTATGATTTATATCATTGAATTGCTTAGTATAATGTACAATGTTATTATGAAAAATGTTTAATGTTATGTTAAACAAAGAAATTAATGAGATCAAGCATGAGAAAGCCCCGATTGAAGTTGAATAACTTAGGATACTCGATCTACCACATGAAACAAGAAAGTCCGTATAAGACCAAGCCGAGGCATGGCATCGGCAAGCAAGTAAGTTATCATGTAAGTCCAAGGCAAGCTTGGCATTGAATAAGATATCATGTAAGTCCAAGGCAAGCTTGGCATTGAGTAAGTTATCATGTAAGTCCAAGGCAAGCTTGGCATTGAGTAAGTTATCATGTAAGTCCAAGGCAAGCTTGGCATTGAACAAGTTATCATGTAAGACCAAGGCAAGCTTGGCATTGAAAAGTTATCAAGAGAAAGAGAACCCATATAAGTCCAAGTTAAGGCATGGCATGGGTGAGAACAAGAAAGACTTCGTATAAGTCCATCTTAAGTCATGGCCTCTAAATTTAGATGAGATTTAGTATCCTCGGTTATTCATATAAATTCATCGGGCAAACGAGTTAAGCTCCAAAGAGAGAACAAGAAAGCTAAGTAAGTAAGGTTATTATCAAGTGAAAAAGAATATTATTCATGTTATGAATGATGAATTAGAAATTATGAGTATCATGTTCAAGTATGCTGATCAATGTGATCTAGTGATATAGGTACTTTGTTTGCCTATCAAGTATGAGACTAGTAAGTTTCATGAGTTATGTAAGAATCAAGTATGAGTAAGTAAGCTTTATATAGCTGAATTTATGATGCCATTGTTTATATCAAATGGTCCATATTAAGTAAGAATGTTGCTATGTGTATTATGCAAACTTACTAAGCTAAATGCTTATGTCTTTCATTCTTTCTTTCCATGTAGTCCCGCCAAGCTAATATCGAGGATCACCATCATCGGAGCTCGGAGCACACTATCAATCACTATTTTGGTATAGCCAAGTTGTTTTATTGAGTATGGCATGTATAAGTAGCATTACATTTTGAGTAAATGTTTTAAGAAGAGCCAAAGTATAGGCTATTAAGTTTGTTATTCTTTTATATATGGCTAAGTGATTGGCCAAGTGTATATGTTTATAATTATGAATGAAGCATGTAGTATTATTCAAGAATGATGTAGTATTGAGTTGTTGAAATGAGTATGAATTGGATCTTAATTTCAGGGTGGCAATTGGCTTGGTAAATAGCCTCTAAGTGCCCACACGGTTGGACACACGCAAGGCGTGTGTCTAGGCCGCATCGTAAAGCGCACCTTAGTCTTATAAGTAAGAATAGGCCACGAGACTAATCCCACGGTAGTGTGTTAAAGGGTGTGCATGACACAAGGTTAGAACATGGGCGTGTGCCCGGTCGTGTGAAATAAGTCAGTATATCAAGATGTAGTACACGGTCTAAGTCCACGAGCGTGTCATGGCCGTGTGGAAATTGGCGAATCATGAGTTTTAGGGCGCGGATGCGAGGACATGGGCGTGTATGCCTATGCACGGCGTGTCTTATATTACACGGGTATGTAACCCCTGTTTCAAAGAAAAGTTTTTCGATAAGGTTCTGAAAGTTTACCAGTACAAGTTTAAGGCCTCGTAGGCCCATGAAATGTACGAATTGTTTAAGAATGAGAAGTTTTAATTTCAGAACGAAATTTTATTGCCCGTAATGTCATGATTAAGCAAGTTCAAGCATAGTAATGTCTCGTATCCGGTCTGAGCCTCGGACTCGAGTATGGGGTGTTACATTAAAAGCCTGGTATTATCCGTTTACTGATGTTTTAGCAGCTAAAGTTGGCTCTTACCCATCATTTACCTGGCGTAGCATTTGCAATGCTAGAGAATTGATTGATGAAGGGATGTTGTGGCGAGTTGGTACAGGAGAACATGTGAACATCTGGAATGATCCCTGGCTTCCTGGAAGAGAACATAACAGAATATCAGGTCATGAAATAAGCATAAGGTGGACAACAGTCAACCAACTCATGGAGGCTGACAATTATACCTGGAACAGGGAGCTGATTGGTAGGCTTATCGATGAGAATACTGCTTCCAGAATCCTTGCTATCCCAATTTTTGGAGGTAAAACGGAGGATACTCTAGTGTGGAAATATGAGGGATCTGGGGAGTATACAGTTAAAAGTGAGTATCGAGTTCTGGCTACTTTCCTAGGGCAGGCTAATAAGTACAGTCCTTTAGAGGATGATTACAAAGCTTTTTACAAAGCTCTCTGGTCGCTGAATATCCCTAGTAAAGTAAAAATACATAATTGGCGGTTGTTTAATAACATGCTCCCTCATTATAGTAACCTGGCCAGAAGAAAGCTGTTAGTGGATTCTGTTTGCCCGCTGTGTAAGGAAGCTCTGGAAGACTCAAGCCATTTGTTATGGAATTCTAGTATGTTGCAATGTGTGTGGGCGCACTTTCAGATTACTTTTCCAGTTCTTGATGACTCGCTGGGGCCTAAAATGCGGTTTGCTCGGACGTTTTCTGGAGCTGATGAACATCAAAGAAGCATTATTGCTATTTCATCATGGAGTTTATGGTATCGAAGAAACAAATTAATCCATGAAGGGGTTAAGTTCCAGTTACAAGAGTTATTGGGTTTCATTAGGGGTTACGCAACAGAACTTGAACTAACTCGTAAGAACCTACATTCACATGTCAAACCTCTATCGAAAGAATTATGGCGGCCTCCGGATGATGGTTTCATTAAGGTTAATTTTGATGCGTCATTTCAAGGAGAGGAGAGATTAGCTACAACAACAGTTATAGCCAGAGATGCCACAGGAGTTATTATAGGGGCAGAGACTTATCTGATAGATGATATTGTGGATCCGTTTGTGGCAGAAGCAAGGGCGTGCGAAAGGGCTTTACTTTTTGCGAAAGCCATGGGTTATAGACGACTGGTTGTGGAAGGCGATGCTCTGTCCGTCATCAAATGCATAAAGAGGATGAATCATGATAAATCGGCACTCAGACCGATTACCCAGCATATCAATCAATTGGGTTTGAGCTTTGAGGAGATTTCTTACCTCTTTGTGCCGTGCTCTGCCAATGGAGTGGCCCATACTCTGGCGCTAGAGGGGCGACGAAACAGGTTCTCTGGGTGTTGGGGAGATGGAATTCCAGATTCGGTGACGATGCTCGCGTTGAAGGAAATATTGGAGTGGAATCTGGGTAACTAAGGGGTTTTTCATCTGCTTTGTTCTAGGAGAAGGTTCGTTGAATCTCCAGGCGCTGGTTCAGGCGTTGTGCAAAGCTGCTGTCCAATTCTTCATTTTGGTTTCTTGATCTCTGATGAGAAGGACATTTTGTGGCTGATGGTTTGTCTTGCTGAAGATGAAGGGGTTTTGGCTCAAGTTTTCTGCTGATTTGTTTTTCCAAAGTTCATTTATTATGTTGTTGATGCCAGCTTTTACTTTTCTATTTTGTCTTTTCGGTAGCAGTTTTCTTGTTGGACTTCTTTTATTTTGATTGAGCCAGATCTATTAATAATATCAGCCCATTATTTCAAAAAAAAATATCGAGTGAGTAATAAATATTGTTTTTGATGTTGTATTTAATATTTATTTTTGAATTAAAATTTTATATCAACGACGGATCAATCTTTTACCTAGGTCCACTTAGGTCTATGACATGGTCGACGATGATGGCCATTAGTGTTGGTAGAAATTTTGGCATTGCATAAATCTAGTGATACTTTTACATGTTGTAGGTATCAAGCCACCAATGGACAATGATGGGAAAGACTTATGAGAAGGCACAGTAAAGCTAAGTTTTCGGTTGTTAGAGCCTACCGCCTATTGTTAGAGAATATATGGGAACCAAAACAGGAATTTGAAGAAGATATGGACATGTTTTCATAGTAAGCTACTCACAAATGAAGAAAGATGCAGAAGACAACTTATTGGTGAACCTATGTTGCCAACTATTTGAGGTGAGCCTGGAGTCGACTCTATATACCTTAAGGGACTGCAACCTTGCGATTTCAATATGAAGGAAGGTACTCCAATGCGATCAGCAAGCAACTTTTTTTTAGCTTGGCGTTGGATACTTTGTTACTTGAAAATCTCACATGCGAGTAGGGTCCTCATAACACAAATTAGGGTACACTCTTTGGTATGATTTGCTGACTAATATGGAAAGCTAGGAATGCGATAATTTTTTACCAACGAAAATTTTAATTTGATGACTTAATTACACATTGCATAAGTTAGTTGAGAGCGGATTCTTGTTATGTAGATGCTATTAAAAGAAGACCCAAATAGACAACCAGACAGATTGGGTGGATGCCTTCGAAGATGGGATGGATCAAAATCAAACCAGATGGTATGGTGCAATCAAAATGAACTCAGGACGGCCATTCGCAGGAGGTTCGCTTCGAGATTCAATTGGGTAATGGTTTATTGGCTTTAACAGAAGCCTTGGCGTCTGCACGATTACTCGAGATGAAATATGGGCATGATGTGACGGACTCACAGTAGCATGGAGCAAGGGATATAAGAAGGTTATCTTAGAGTCCGATAACAACGTTGTTGTTCACTTGCTCAACAGAATGGAAAGAGAAGCCTGCAGTTTCTCTATAGCTAGTGGTATACATGAACAGAAGAGCAAGCAATGGAACGTCATCATCAGGAGAAATGTTAATTAGTATGAATCTAGCTTACCAAGTTTCTTTATTTTTTATTCGCCACCACTTGAAGGAGAAATGTTTGTTTGTAAAATTTTGTGAGATAGAGCCTTAGGCTCTCTTTAACAACGACAACAACAATAATAATAATGTGTACATAATGGAAGTCATGTTTATTTATTTATTTGAAAACTTTGTTACATTGACTTTCTAGTATCGCGACTTCTCTCTTCTTATTTGCTTTTTTTTAAATTATTTTATGATTTATATTTGAGTTTTGTTTTTCTACTCATTTTTTAACTAAAACTATAAATTATGTTCACTTTTACGTAATAATTATTTTATACTTAATAATGATTATTATTAATTTTTTTGTAATAATGGTTGATTGATTTTTAAAAGTTATAAGTTATAATATTCGTATAGGTTATTAGAGGTGATCATGGGCCAGGTTGGTCAAAATCAAGCGAGATTTCTTATTTTGTAATCAACAGAGTCAAATATCTCAAACCCTAAACCCTAATCGTATCTACTCAACATGTAACACCCTATACCCGACCCGATCGCCAGGTCTAAGCTACAGTGTGTCACATTTGTTGCCGAAGCAACTACGAACAAATCACAAGTAATATATACAATAAGTATGATAAAATCAAACTATGAAAATTTTAATTTGCATATATATTTATACATATGCATACCAACCATATATATATTACAATTGGAATATAAAATATAACATCATTCAACTATTACAAAACCTAACCTATTAGGTACATGCCAAATATAAGAAATATGAAAACTAGCAATTAAGACTAAGGTCAATATTATAGACCAAATGCTGAGGTAGGTGCACAGAAATCCTAGATTAGATCTAACTTGCGCACAAATAAAACAATTCGTATGTTGAGTAAAACATTCAGTGGTATTTCTATAATTTAAGTAGATAATATTAGCATTAACAATTCTACCTAAATAAACAAGTATATCTATATGTACATATCTACCATATACTTATTACCTGAATTTACCAAACTTAACATTCTCGATAGTAAACTTGTTATGTGAACAAAACCACACTTCTTCTTCCCGCTTCAATACAATTCAAAGAGACAATTCATTATACTCAGAATAATAATGAACTAATCTATAACACCTCGTAATCCAATTCTGACCGCCGAGTTTGATCGTCGAACCCAAACTACAGAATATTACCATAGATATCAGAATAAAACACTTACAATTTATAGCAACTAATTTAATTTCATTATCAAATCATATCATAATTCCATGTATAATATGAAAATACAACCAAAACCATGATCTTATGAAAAGCTCTAAGGTTGATCCCGGATCAAACAAGGACTAATTTGAAACTTTTACAAAATGAAGGGCAATGTGTGTCCAGACTGTAACATCCTGAATTAATGGGCCTTTGCGTTTAGTGTGCTGTGATGTTTATGTTATCTCTAATGTGTTAATTAGAGTGTTTAGGGGTTGGGACTGGGCTCGAGGTTGGGTACGAGCCCTTAGTCAAATTTCTTTGTTTGGACACTTTAGTGGAAAGCCCGACAAGATAGGGCTTAAAGATATTATCTGTGTTTTAAATCACAAATGGGCTTGTGGCCCCGATGGCAAAGTGGCGCCACATAGAGAGAGCGAGGAGGTGGCGTCAACTAGGAGGCCCAAATTCGAGTCGCATATAGCCCAATTCTTTTAATTAAATGTTAGCTAATTTTCGGCATTTAAATGAGTAGAGAGGGACGACAATAAGGCTTAAAAATAGGAAGATTTACTCGAGTGGATAATGCAGATAATATGGCAGATAAAGGGAGGAAGAGGTGGTGTGATCTAGGCTTTTTTTGGAGATGTGATCAGGTGGATAAGTGAGGAAATTTAGGATTTATCTGCTGGTCATAGTGGTGGTCGAAATTCCAACACTGAGGGGGAGGAGAAATCAGTTTTAGTATGGCAAAGGGGTGCCAAAATTTCCCTTGATTAGTAGCTCAACTTTAAGTCATCAAAAGGGCATTTTCGGTTTTAGGAAGTAGGTGCCGAAATTTTGTGATTAAGTGGGGGAATACCTTTTTATTTTCGGCATTAGGGTTTGTTCTTTTTCTTTTCTCTCATTCTCTGCTAAGCCGAAACCCCTAATCCCAAGCTCTCATCTCCACTTTTATGCAAAAGCCAAAATCTCATTGTGTTCATCTCCATAAGCCGAATACCCTAGTCTATTCCTTTCTCTTTGCCGATTTCTTCATCAAAGTCTGAATCAGTATAGATCTCTTGAGATCGTCTTTCTTTTGATCTTCTCAAAAGTGAAATCTTCTAGGAGTTACCGAACTCTCTGTAAAGGTAGGTGCCGATTTCTTACATTCCATTCTTTTTTCTTTCGTTTTTTTGAAGACAAAGCCGAAAGGCTAATGGATTGTGGGTTTATTGTGTTTATGTGTGGGGCGACACATCAGGAATCGAAGTAGATCGTCTAGATCTAAAAGCCAGAAATCGCTAGGCTCTAAACTCCATCTTTCGGGATTTCAAGGTAAGGGGTTCTCTTTGGATTCTCGTTAGATTCGCTATTGTATTTGTGATCTTAACCGTATGTTATAATGGTAGCAACTGAAAAGGGTCTTTTGGATGGAATCAAATATCGATTAGGTGAAGGAGGGGATTGGATCTGTTAAACCAATCCCTAAGTTTAAGAAAGCAGCGATGTCGTGATTCGAAATTGGCCACCGGGTTATGGGGCGGCCGTAACAAAACCTTAGACGATTAGCGATCGTATCGGCCACGATAGTGTCGACATAGAAAGTCTCGTCTTGGTGAATCAGTGTGTAGATCTCTAACACACTAATTATCTGTATTATGTATGATATGGGCTAAAAGCCAGAAAAAGGCTGTATGGACAGTCGTGTTACCCAAAAAGGGTAGGCAAAGGATGCCAGGTACGTAACCATAGAAACTTCTCTATGTGTGTATCGATGTATGTAAAAACCTGTGATCTTTAGGTAGTATACTGTTTTGAATTTGCTTGGATGTATGCATGGGATAGGGTTAATACGATGAAGGGGAAGAGCATGTTAATAGGTCACTTGGTGATCGATGGTTAAACCACAAACTGTAAAAAATAGGTCACATAGTGATTGGTGGCTAAGCCACGTTAAATTGATTCCTGATTGTTAGGAATAGGCAGCATGATTGTCAATATGGTGTGTAGCGGTTGGTGGGTTGATTGTAGAAATCCCCAAGGTGTGTTGGTTGGTACGGGCTGGTGTGTAGAGGATGGATCTCTAGGTTGGGTTGGGCCATGTTGCATGTAAATATTTTGTTGCCATTGTGTATGGGCCAAAGCCCATAATGTGTTTGTGGGTCTAAAGCCTTTTATGTGTTTTCGGGATTTGCACACTGAGTCTTGGTGACTCACCCCTTTATTTTTCCCTGACTTTTCAGATGAGTAGTAGATCGTGGACATGGGAGCCGAGGCGGACTCGAGGGGCCATCAAGTTTTATTTTATTTATTTTCATGAACTATTTTGGGTTTTCCTTTAAAGTTTTAATTTTGGGACTATTTATGTAATAATGCCCCATGGCTTAGGTTATCGTTTTATATTTGTTAATGTTTACAGTTTAAAAATTTATGTTCAAGGACTTAAGTCATAAAAAGTAATAAAATGGAAGTAATAAAATGGGTTTTTTCAAACATGTTCAACGGAAAAGCAAAGGTTTTCAACAAATATCTTATTTTTAACAAATGCCTAAGTAAAGAAACTGAGATTTCCAAAAACCATTAAAGTAAAGTTTTTAACAATAAACCCCGTAGCATACCAGATCTGGTCGTAGCGTTTGGGCCGGGTTTGCGGTGTTACACAGACCGTGTAACTCACTGTGGCCATGTGGGTTAAAAGTCCAATTTTTCCACAAGTCACACGGTCGTGTGGCTAGGCCGTGCAACAAACTGAGGCCGTGTGGATCAAATTTTTACCATATCTACAGTACTCACAGGGGCGTGTGGCCAGCCCATGTGACAATCTGGAACTGTGTGGCTAAAAGACTTTTATATTTTAATGGTCACATGATTGTGTGCCAGCCCATGTGGTGCAAGAATATGCCATTAAGTATCAAATTTCATGCCAAATCAAACTAATAGCTTAATTGGTCATTCAAACATGCATAAAACCAATCTAAACACATACTAATACATCCATTTAGCCAACCATAATACCATACGAGCTATTCCACATGAAAATGACATTTTACGAAGCTTAACATTCTATGAAATCATCAATCACTCAACTAAAAATGTCATGTATTATAACCTCCTAACCATCTAACCAATATGCCTCATTGGCACCATTTGACAACAAGGTTATAAAAACATTACAAACCATTCAAGATCAAACACCATTCCTATATACTTCAAATTATGCACAAGACATATAAGACTTATAACAATTCATGTACCAAAGGTATCACTCATTTATACTAGTTAACATATTTACCTAGACTTCTAAATTGAATCACTATTATAACACTTCATATCATAATCAAGCCTATTTATAATTTACTTATACTTAGCAAAATACGTACACCATGATCATAGTATATTAAAGCATGTAGACAAAAGTTATACCAAGATAACACAACATTTAAGTCATGTCCTAAGATCACTAATTTGCCATACAAATAATACATGTATTATCTAACAATTCCCCCATCAAGTTCATACTTCATATAAGTTTTACCCATATATTAGTCCTATATACATACAATTTCTAACTTGTAACATTCTCAACCATTCTCATTTATATAATCATTCCAAAACAACCAACTCAATAAGGCACAATTTAGCATTATTAGCTTCTAAATCAAACACCCTAAACATAACAAAATATAAGGGACTCCATAAGACACATGTTCTATTACATACTATCACAATTCACATCCCATCATTCTCCATTCCTCATCTATACATTAATTCATCATGTAATATAGGCTATTTTACCCATCTAACCCCAAAAAATTAATATTTACAAAAATGACTCTGGTTCAATAACATTCACCCAAATGACCTGAAATGAACAATAAATTTGGGTTATGGGAACTCAATGGCCAGCACCCCCTTGTATTTTGACCCTATGATTGCCTGATAATTGTCTCAGGCTTTAAATTTTTTTTTTGATTTTGGGACATCAATGGCCGGCATCATGTCTTTTTTTTTAAACCGTATCATACTGGTATACTCAAATACCAGTATTTGAAAAAAAATCGATTCTGGTCAATAGATGGCCACCACCAACACCTTTTTCGGGTCCCAATTTTTTTTTTGGGACACTGATGGTCGACACCAACTTTATCGGATTAAAAAATATTTTTTTGGTTTTGGGACACTGATGGCCGGCACCAACCTTATCAGATTAATTTTTTTTTGGTTCTGGGACAGTGATGGCCAGCACCAAATTTATCAAATATATATAGGTGTTTTGTTTTCCATTTGAGTTTTTGTTTTCTTTTTGTTTGCTTTATTAGTTTAAAATCAAGATTAAAAATATCAGTGTTTTCTTTGTTGAGAAGGAAGAAAAATTTTTTGAAGATGAGTTCCCAGATTTTGTTTGTTTATGTTCATTTCGATGGATAAATGATAAATACAACTAAAGAAGGTTGTGTCTTTCAAAGTCGGAAAAAAATTGGAATGAGATTCAACAAGCGTGTTTCACTGGCGGAATTAAAACAAAAGATCAGTACAAAGATAGCTACCTGTTGCGGGAAGCAAATGTTGAGACTGTTTTACAAATTTCTAGTTTCAACAGATCCGCTCAAGTTCTCAAAAATGGAGCTTGAAGATGATGATGATCTAGGGACAATGATAGTAATTTATTGCCCCCTGAGATGGATAATCCCAGCTCGGTTGAGTTGTTCGTGGAGATAGCTGAACCAGATCCCAATCAAGTTGTAATTCCAGCAAGCCAGTGTTCTAGAGTTTATTTTGGTCTTAACGTCTACTAGGAAGATCAGTCGGGTTGTGGAGGGTCAATGCCAACTCCCAAAAATCCAAACACCGGTGGATGTTTGTATAACAGCCCAAACTCGTGTACTCGTCTAGATATCCATCAGAGGTGTTGGCCACCATAAAAGATGGTGATGAAGGGTCCTATAATGAAGATTAGTCCCACTATGATCCTAACAATGATTTAAATGACCCCAATTTGGATGACATCCCTAAAGACATAAACGAAGAGGGCCTGGTGGAGGGTGAAAATGTAAACCCCCATTCGGTCAGGAACATAGGCCCCGATATAGTTATAAGGAATAATCTAGGGTTTTTTATAACCAACGTAGATCCTGATGTGGCTCTTGCACGCGAGTTCCCAGAATATACAACCATAGTGCTGGCTCACCTACTTGATGAAGAATTTGACAGTGAAGAGTTGTTCGTAGGACAACAATTCGATAACAAGAAAGGCTATTTACATGCAATAAAACAATACAACTTGAAGTTAGGTGTGGACTCTAAAGTGACAAAGTCGATGCAGTCTTTGTACGCCGGAGAATGTTGGAAAGCCTCAAGTGGGTGTAACTGGCATGCTTGAGCCGCGTTAATGCAACAGACTCATATGTGGACGATAAGGACAATAGAAGGTCCATACACATGCACGTCTACTCGTATGTCGCAAGACCATCGAAAGTTAGATGTAAAAACCATATGCAACTGCATCATCCCTTTGGTGAAAGAGTCGCCCACCATTCAGGTGTCGGTCTTTATTGTGGACATTCAAGCTCGATTCAAATACAAAGTGTCATATCGGAAGGCATGGTGGGTGAAGCAAATGGTGATGCGGGAGTTGTATGATGACTGGAATGCGTCATACAATGAGCTTCAAGGGTGGGTAGCCGTGATGCGGGAGTATGTGCCGGGGACGGTGACTGATTTGCAAACATTGTCATATAAAGGCTTGGATGGCAAGATAGAATCGAGGAAACGAGTTTTTCACCGATTTCTTTGGACGTTTGAGCCGTGTGTTAGGTCCTTCCCTCACTTCTAGCCAATGGTGCAGGTGGACGGAACCTAGTTGTACGGTAAATACACGTAAATACTCCTGATTACTGTTGCACAAGATAGCAATTGAAATGTACTTCCGATCGCTTTCACCACCGTGGAGCATGAGTGCTTCGAGTCTTGGGAATTTTTCCTCAGAAATCTGCACGTTGTCAGACAAGACAACATTTTCCTTATATCGGACAAATCGAAGGGACTACTTGTTGCGGCAAGGCGATCAGGGGTTCCATGGAGTTCTGTTTATTACATCTGGCACATCGCTGAAAACTTCCACAGAGATTATAAGAATAAAAAATGCAAAAAAGAACTCATGAACATGGGTAAAAAAATATTGTTTGTATTTATTTCAAAAATTCCTTTTCAAATTTTATCAGTCTGTAATTTTTTAAAATATTGATTCCAAATTGCATATGCAACTCATGAGTTAGAACAGCGAAGATTCAGGCTAAGGTTCGCGAGGCTTGAATCTCAGATGTCATCTTTACCAAAAGATCTCCAGACATGGTTGGGTAGCATGGAGAACTGGCAATGGACTCAAAGTTACGATGAGGGGTTTTAATATGGCTAGATGACGACCAACCTCGTAGAGGCGGTTAACTCCGTCTTGAGGCACACACATCATCTGCCAATTTCTACTGTTTTCTCGACAACATTCTATAGGTTAGCCATATTAATTCTTAGGATGGGGCTGAGACAAGCTAAGTAGATCGAGGCTGGACACGTGTACATTGAGGCCGTCCTTCCGCCTAGGTTGTACGCAGTTGATTTGTGAAACAGGGGTTGCGAGTGCGGGATATTTCAGACTCTCTGATATCCGTGTACGCATGTTCATGCAGTGTGTGCGAGAGTAAACTTAAATGTTGAAAAATTCATAAACGAGATCTACACGTTACAACGCACATTGCGTATTTGGGGAAACAAATTTCTCGTAATCCCTGATGTCTCAAACCGGGAAGTTCCACCACCTTACTTTTGAGATGCTGCCTGACCGTAGTCTCCGTAGACATCCTAAAGGTTGACCACAATCGACGAGGATTCAAAATACCATGGACGTCAGGGAGACAGGCGAACCCAAACTGTGCACGGTGTGCCGAACATCCGGTCACAACCGATCAACTTGCCCACATCGTGTTTATGTTTCCGGTTAATCATCTCGTAATGTCGGACTGGAAGATGACGAATGATTTATTATTGAGCGCATGTTCTTGTAAAAATATTGTAAAAGTATACAAATTATACAAATGACATACTTTATTCAAATTATATAATTGATTAAATATATTAATTCATACATATTTTTTAAAAAGAAAAAAAATAAAATACAAATTATAATACAATATACATACATATTTAATTTAAAACACTTTATATTAATTCAAATGAAATTCAAATAAAGTAAAAATTGAAGTTTTAAAAAAGAAATTGAAATGAACAATACATTTAAAAAAGAAAAGAAATTGGAATTTGTATTGAAATGAAATTCAAATTCAAAAGAAATTGAAATGAAAATATCAAGATAAAAGAAAGATATATAAGTAAAAGTATATTTAAAAAGAAATTGAAATTTGTATTGAAATGAAATTCAAATTGAAAAGAAATTGAAATGAAAATATCAAGATAAAGAAGGATATATAAGTAAAATTATATTTAAAAATAAATTGAAATGAAATGTAAATAAAATTGGAATGAAATGAAATTCAAAATAAATAGAAATTGAAATGAAAATATAATTAAAGAAGAAAAAAAAGATTTGATTTGAAATGACAGCAAGCCTGCCAAAACCGACCTTTGAATGGTCGGCACCAAGGACAAGGCCTAAGGCCTATTAGTAGCCTGCATACCAATGCACGGTCTATCAGCAGCCCGTATACCAAGGCCTGTTTTGGCTAAAATAAAAAGAAATGAAATGAAATTTGAAAATGAAATGAAATTGAAATTGAAATGAAATTCAAATAAAATGAGAAAAAAATTAAATTAAATTTAAGTTTTAATTAAAAAAGAAAAAAAAAAGTTAAATGAAATTCAAATGAAATTTAAAAAGAAATTGAAATGAAAGAAAAAATCGACATGACAAAATGATTTTTTAATTAAAAAATAAAAAAAGTGAAATGAAATTCAAATTGAAATGAAATTCAAATAACATGAGAACAAAAATTAAAATCAAATGAAATTTAAAAAGAAATTGAAATTACAAAATAAAATTGACATGAGAAATAAAGTTTTAATTAAAAAAAGTGAAATGAAATTAAAATTGAGATGAAATTCAAATGACATGAGAAAACAATGAAATTCAAATGAAATTTGAAATGAATATTAAATAAAATTAAAAATTAAATTAAAAAGAAAAAAAAAGTGGACAAGACATGGCATGACAGGCCCGCGCCCGTGTCAAGCCTGCATTAGGCCTGCGTCAGGCCTGTCAAAGAAGGCTAACCAATGGCCGTCACCAGTAGGCTACAGCCCAGGTGTCAGACGGCCAAATTGAAACACCCCAAACCCGGCCCACGAGCCCCGACCGGATCTGGCATGTTCCTCGAGTAAAACATTTCAAATCTTGTTTGTCAATTTGGAAAATGTGGTCATTTTGAAGAGGAATCGTTAGGTGTTGGGTTCAAGTTGAAAATGGTGTCTTTTTTTTTTTTTTTTGAAGTCCAGATTAAAACAATATTTTCGTATTTGAAAACTATAAGTTAGAAGAAACTGCCAAATTTTAGGGTTTAACATTAAGTTGAAAATCGTTGGTATTTAGGTGTCAAAACATTGAACATTTATTTTAAAGATGAGTTATTTAACCTTCGAGTTAATAAGAATCGTATCGTAATAAAAATTTAGAGAGCAAGCATAAAACAGTGTAATAATAGTGGCCTTATTACATGTAACACCCCAAACCCGGCCCATTCATTCTGACCGAATTTGAAATGCCACTGCGGAAAACGTTTGAAAATATTCTTACTTAAAAGTAGAAACCGTTAAAATTTGTTGCCTTTAATAAAACATTTTTGTAATTTAAAACATTCTAAGTAAAAATTTAATTGTTATAAAATACCGGATTCAAAACTTTATTATGTACAGATTTAAGAAAATAAAACCATTGGCGATAGATATCTCAATTGTCAATCAATAATAAAACATAATAATAAAGATACTTAATAAAAATACTTAAATACTTTAATGGGCCTTATTACAATAAACACTTAATCAAAATACTGAAAATATAAATACTTAATTAATTAAAATATCTTTTCTGCATGGGCCACCTTGTATCCACTCCAAACCCGGTCCAAGCATCACTGAAATGTTGGTAAAAATTGGGTGAGTCATACAGGACTCAAGTATGTAATTAAACCATCGAATTCCACCCACATGTTAACCACATATTATCCCATATATCGGATAACAAATATCATATTCACATATTACCACATTGCAGGCTTGGCCCATATTCATATCACATTCATATAATAGGGTAGTTAACCACAAAATTTCCACATCACCGGGCTTAGCCCATTTCCACACCGATCCACATTCATATATTTGGGCTTGGCCCTTTTCTTAATAATCCACATACCAACTGGGCCTAGCCCATTTTCACATTAATCCACAAATCAAAATAATATGCAAAGTTATGCAATTATGAAGCCCAACCCAACCTAGGGTCCATCCGTTACTCCTACCTTAGCAGGACTCCTGCCAAGGCCGTGGCTAATCCACCGTTCACATAGTGAACCACATATCTTACCTTGGCAGACTTGCTACTCAAGGCCGTGGCTAATCCACCGATCACATAGTGATCCACATATCTTCGATCCACGGTGATGCACTGACTATCAACCGCCGAGGTGGGCACCTAGCCAACACCTCCCTTGATGAAGCACATAGCTAACATCAAGCGCCAATGTAGCACAAGGCTAACATCAGACCACGTACATAATGTACACCCTTTCCTTCCTTCATATCCATATCCCACCCATGCACATGCAGCATGTAATAGTGGCATAATAATAATAAATGCATGCACATGTTATTAAGGCAAACAATCACATTTTTATAGGCATTATCACATTCACATCGGCACTTTCACATTCTTATCAATAGATAATACTAACCTGATTATCGTTATACCCCTTTTCAGGGTAATCACCACATAACTGCCATTGCACTGGTTAGCACATAAATCACACATGCAAATATAGCAAAACCCGGAAAACGGTGGGTTAATCACACACCTGACTTTCTAGCGAAATTCCAAACTACTCGAATCTAACACGACCTAGAATCCCGATACTCTGCTTACTTGTCAATTAGCCCCTAAAAATCATAATACACAATCGGTCATACCTAAACTTATAAAATGGCCTATGGCCGAAACTATATACCACTTACCTTGCTTACCGAAAATCCCGAATCACCACTTAACTATGAAACTGTCGAAATCCCTCGAGTACTCCAAATCCCGAAACTCCTTTAATGCTTCCACTATCGTTGCTTGCGAAGACTAAAAGAGAATGGATCCCGGCTTTTAGAACTTGCGATAGAAAGAAAAAGAATACGGCCTCCTTTGAGATTCGGCTATGGTTATTAATAAAAGAAAAATACAAATAGAAGAAAATCACTTACAAGGTTCGGCTAAGCCCTTCAAATGTTGATGGAAAAGTCGGCCACAAGAGAAAGAAAGTGTATTCGGCTATGATGTTTCTTTTGGGTGCCAAGCAAAGAAAAGTCAAAGAAAGCTCATAAAGATTGGCTAAGCTTTACCAATGGTGATAGAAGGAATTAAGGTTGAGAGAAGGAAAAAGAATACGAAGAGAGAATGAAAAGAATTCGGCAATAAGTCTAAAGGAGGACAAAAAGATGAATACTCCTAAAAAGATAATTTCGGCACCTATTTTTCCTCTCCCAAACTCATTCAAAAATAATTTGAATTAAGCCAATCTTTATCTCTTATCCTATCATTTAAATTGAATAAAATAACCCACATTTATCTACCTATTTAAGCTAATAAAATAAAATAAATAAAGCCATATTTATCCTACCTTCATGCAAATTAGAGTTTTAATAGGATTAACCAAGCCTTTATCTTCATCCAAAGAAGTCCACATGCTGTCCACCACCTTTCCAATTTGACGCAAAATAAAAATAAAACACTCCCCTTGCCGCTCACCAGCCTCGAACCCCAGACCTGTTGGAGCTCATTGCCGCAAGTCGCATATAACGCCCAAAGCCACTCTGCCATGGCGTTTTTTTTGTGATATGAATCAACCAAAACTTCTTTTAAGACCTCTTTCCCTAGCTCCCCCTTGCCTTAACGCCAAAACAAAATAAAAACACGCCCATGCCGCCAACGGGATTCGAACTCCAGACCCTTGTTGGCGTCATTCCCAGGCCTTAAGTGGCGTCCTTAAGCCACTTTACCAAGCCCCCTTTCGTGACCCAAAATGCCCACAAATTATTCTTAAGGCCTCCTCAGCCTAATTTCTTCTTTTTACACTTAAATCCAAAATTTTTCCAAAGCTTTCACCCTCATTCTAAAGTTCTAAAAACTCTTAAAACATCTCCAAATACCCTTAAAACCCACTAGCACTTGGGTTATGCTCCAAACGCATAACCCCTAATCTAGGATGTTACATTACATCAATAGCAAAACCCGAAATAAATCCAAAACTTAATAGGAAAATCCAAATTAGAAGAAAACATTGAGCTGAGCATGGCCACCACCTAGTCTTCGCTGGCCCGGTCCAAATCACTGAGTATCTGTAATATCCTAGATTTAGGGGTTATGCGTTTATGCATAATTCAAGTGATAGTGGGCTTAGTGTGTGTATGGATATGTTTTAAAGGTTTTTAGAATTTTAGAATGTAAGGGAATGCCTTAGAAAAATATTAGATTTTTAGTCTTAGAAGGGGAGCTAAGCAAAATTGGCCTTAAGAAAATTAGTTTGAGGTTTTAATCACAATGAGTTAATTGGTAAAGTGGCAAGTGGCTGTGGAAGTGTACTAATGGTCTTAGGTTCGAATCCCATGGATGACAATAAGGTGACTTTTATTTTTGCATTGTATGGCATGTGTTGGTCAACTCTAATTAAGATAAGGTTGGACTTTATCATTTATGGATAGTAGACTAAGGAATAAGGCAAGTGCTTATTTATGGTATGGTATCAAGGTGTTATGGTATGATAAGGGGACATAAGGCTTGGATTAAGGGATGAGGTTTTGGAAAGTTTGGCATGACCAACTTGTCCATGAATGTGGATGGCATTATGGATAAGGAGGACTAATTTTTATGGCAAGATGGTTAGTAGTTTAGGTAAGCTTGAATTTGGGGAAAAGAATTATTTTTGATTAAGGAATGATGAGGGAACACAAGGCATAATGTAAGGTTATTGCTATGGAAAGTTTTGTGTGGAAAACTTTGGCTTTGGAGTTCATGAACTTGGGACGGTATTAGGGGCTAGGGGATGGCTGAAATTTTTGGTTAGCTTTTGGTATGGTATGGTGCTAGTTTTTGTAGAATTAAGTGATAGATGAGCACATCTTTCTTTTGGCTATTTTGTGTTTCTCTCTAATCTTTTTCTCCTCTTAGCCGAATGTATTTTGGCCAAAAGGTAACCATTTTCTTTTCTTTTGGCCATTTGAGTTTTGACCATTTTGGTTTTTAGTTGTTCTTTTCTCCTCAAGTCCATTCCTTCTTTCTCTTCTTTTTTTGTGACCGAAACTACAAAACCATCAAAGACCATTTCTTCTCTTTTTCCCTTATTGCCGAACACACTTTGACTCAAAGTTCTTCCTTGATTCATCTTCTATTCTTGAGAACCCGAAACCCAAACTCCTCATTTCTATTCTTCTTTTCCTCTTTGTTTTCCACAAGAGACTTTCAACATTATTCTCTCCCTAATTCTTCACCATAGCCGAATCTTCTACTTCCTTTTAGTATTATTTTTGGCCGAATATTCAAGGGTAGACTCTCCTTGGTTTTCTTCTATCGATTTTGGATAAAAAGGGGTAAGTGTTCATGGACGTTTTTCTTTCTTTTCTTTCTCATTTCTATGATGTTTTCTTGTGGACAAAGGCCGAACCTTTGGGCATTGTTTTGCAAGGTTCTAACCATTTTTTTTAGGATTCGATTATTCTCTTAGGCTCATTGGGATTTCGGAAGCAACCGATTTAAGCCATTCCTTTAGCAAATCGAAGTGATTTTGGGGCAATCAAGAATGGGTTCGAAAAGAGCAGTTAATAGTGTTTGGAAGAGGGGTGGTTCTGCTATACCCTCAAATTTCAAACGAAGGGCTGTGTCGGCAGTTCGAGACTTTCCACCGGGTTGTGGACCCTTTTCCAGTGAAGATCGATTATTTGAAGTCGTACGTACTCCCGAGCCATTGTTTGTTCGTGGTTCTTCATTAGGTTATGAACCATCAATTGGAGTGAAATTGCATATAGTTGTTGTTCGGGATTCCGAGGGTAAGGATTTAGACTACTTATCAATTGTATAGTTTTATGAATGTTAGTGTTCTAATCAAGAGTGATAAATATTTAGGTATCGACGAGCGGGAAAGTATAGTTCTCACTGTTATCAGGTGCGTAGTTATCGACTTTGTCTTGATTGTGTGTATGTGTTATATTTATGTATATGTGATATGATGTTAATGGTAGCCGAATTAAGGGCTAAGATTGTGAATCTAGGTGGTGGGTGATCGAATACTCAAAGTCGTTGAATTACGATATTAAATGATCATTGATGAATATATGAAATGTGATGGCATGTGATGCATTATTGTTCAAGTGATATGTTGCCATGATACACATATATATATGCATGGGACTTGGGATGTGACTATCGAAGGAAAGGGTGTACTTTATGTGCGTGGTCCGATGTTAGCCTTGTGCTACATTGGCGCTTGATGTTAGCTATGTGCTTCATCAAGGGAGGTGTTGGCTAGGTGCCCATCTCGGCGGTTGATAGTCGTGTGCATCACCGTGGATTAATTGATATGTGGGATCACTTATGTGATCGGTGGCTTAGCCACGGCCTTGAGCGACAAGTCCGCCGAGGTAAGTTATGTGGGATCACTTAGGTGATCGGTGGATTAGCCACGACCTACCTTGGGCGGGTGTGCCGAGGTTGGTGTAATGGATGGAACTAGGTTGGGTTGGGCTTCATTTTGCATAATTTTGTATGTGGACTGTGTGGATATGGGCCAAGCCCATATGTGGGGACATGTGTAATAACTATGCACTGAGTCTGTGTGACTCACCCAATTTTTCTCAAACCTTACAGGTGATGCATAAAGCTTGGACCGAGTTGGAGTGGATACGAGGTGGCTCATGCAGAAGTTATTTTACTTATTTTATATTATATATATATTTTCAGAATTTGCGAATATTTGGTTATTGTAATAAGGGCCATTTAAAGGTTTTGAAGTTTATTATTATGTTTTAAAGTGGATTAACTATTTTTATTATTTGGATATGTTTTATTTTTTTTAGCAACTCATATCTTAAAGATATATGTTAAAATTACAAATCGAAGGATTTGTAACAACTTGATTTTATTTGGATTTATAAATATACAATGTTTTATTAAAGACAATAACTTTTTTTTTATGTTTTCACTCTAAGTCAAAATATTTTTCAAACGTTTTCCGCAGTGGCATTCTAAATTCGGTCGTGGCGTATGGACCGGGTTTGGGGTGTTACAGTATCACCTGAAAAAGATATCCCACGAAGGGTGAGTCAACAGACTCAATGTGTAACAACTACCACGAACTCCCAAACGATTTAGGCATATCAATCACATATAACAGATATAAGTAATGATGCAATCCCGAACCCAAACCTAAATAACCATCCTCTACACATCACCCGTACCAGCCAATCACACCGTGGGGATTACTAAATCGACCCTCCATCCGCTACACATCATCGAAGGCAGTCGCTGCAGACGACATGCTCATCGCCCTTATAAATTGTGGCATAGCCACCAGATAATGTGACAAAGTCACCAGATATTAATATGTGACCGTAGTCACTAGATAACAATATGTGACATAAGTCACCACATTCATATTACGTGACATGAGTCACCAGATATTGTGGTAAAAACCACCAGATCACTTCCCCTTTTCAATATCACCCGTATGCCCCATGCGTCATACAAACATGCGGAAATAATGCAATTTACCTTATTTCACATTCGTAACAAATTCTCATATGTGTCATGTTCAATATTCATAATATTATTAACAGAGCGTTAATGGATAATGTACCTGAATCCTCCGTACCATTGAATGGTACCTTTAGCCATACTTTCATATTTTCATTAACACATACATTAATATTAATACCATAGATCTATTAGGAATTAGTGTAGGGCTACACACCTGGTTACTATCGTATTCTCTGAATCCCAAAAGTCTACCAAAACAGATGGTACTCCTCCCTAAAAATCATAGTTAGAATCGGCCAACATTAACACTTAATATGACCTTGGCCGAATATTCATATTCACTTACCTTACGGATCTAAATCCCGAAATTGTCACTTGTTTGAGGTATCTGTCGAAATTCCTATAAGCATATGTTAGATCCGATTCTAACACTTAATAAACACCATAAATGGCCTTCGGCCTAATGATTACATTCGCTTACCTTAGATCTTAAAATCCCGAAAGATCTCCCCTTGAAGTTGACAACAACCAAATCCCAAATTCCTCCCTTACTGCTGAAACCGACTGCACCTTTGCTTGAACCCTCAAAGATATTCGACCTTATCAAATGGGAAAGAAAAGAGATGAGGGTTACCAAGGTTCGACAATGGTGGTGTGTTGATCTAAGAATTTCGGCAATGATGAAATTTTGGGAGGGAGAAGTTCGGCCTAAGTAGAATAGAAAGAAAAGGTGAGAAGGGGAGATGGTAGATTCGGCTTACCTTAAAAAAATGAGAAAAAAAAACAATTGACCCTAATGTTCTTAGGATGATTCGGCCAAGGACTAAATGAGAGAAAAAGAGTGAATTTTTGGTGAGGTTTGATTATAAAAGAAAAAGGGTTGAAAGTTCACGAGAGAATAGAACAAATTAAGCAAAAGAAAATAGCCAAAAATATCACTTTGATAGCCTTAAACTTTCGGCACATAGCCCCCCTTGTATGACCGAATACCTCAACTCACTCCCCTCCCTTGAATTCGGCTAACACTCAAACACTAGCTTCTCCTTGCTTTTCTCCTATTTTTCGTCTTCTCTACTCATTTAAAATATTTTGAATGATTCAAGCATTATCCTTGCCCTTAGCCAAAATTTTAAAAAGAAATTGACCACATCTAAAGCTCATCCATCCAGTCTCCCCATGCCGTCCAACTCCCTTCCTTCCTGACGCAAAAACAACTCCCAAAAGAGCTCCCCTTGCTGCTCGAACCTAGGCCCTGTACACAGCTTGTGGCGTCACTGCTTAGGGCTTTAAGTGGCACCTCCTTGCCACTTTAACAAGCCCATTTTTATGTCCAATTTCCCCCATAAATTTTCTTAAGGCCTCATTTGCCTAGTTCCCCCTTTAAGACTTAAAACCTAATAATTTCTAAGACATTCACCTACACTCTAAAGTTCTCAAAATTCATAAAAACACATTCAAAACACACAGAGGCATACTAGCACATGCAACAATGCACAAGCCCTAAATCCCGAATATTACAGTTCTACCCCCCTTAAAATAATTTCGACCTCGAAATTACCTGGCTAAAATAAGTGAGGGTATTACTGTTGCATTGCTTCTTCCGGCTCCCACGAAGCTTCTTCCGATCCATGATTACGCCATAATACCTTGACCAGAGGAACTGATTTCCTTCGCAACACTTTCACATCCCGTTCCAAAATCTGAATCGGCTCCTCCTCGTAGGACAAATCTGGCCTTAGCTCCACCTCTTCAACTGGTACTACATGAGATGGATCCGATCGGTAACGACGTAGCATAGAAATATGGAATACATCGTGCATCTGCCTCAACTCCGGAGGCAACTCTAATTGGTATGCCACTGGTCTAACTCACTTCAATACCCGATAAGGTCCTATAAATCTGGGACTTAATTTCCCTTTACGACCAAATCTCATCACCTTCTTCCATGGCGAAACTTTAAGAAACACCTCATCTCCCACAGCAAACTCTATTTCCTTCCGCTTAAGATCTGTGTACGACTTTTGCCTATCAGATGCTTCCTTCATTCGTGTCCGAATTACCCTAACCTTTTCTTCAGATTCTGCCACAATTTCTGGACCCAAAACTTGTCGTTCCCCCAATTCTGTCCAACACGTAGGAGTGCGACACTTTCGCCCATACAGTAGCTTCATACGGTGCCACCGAACACGGCTTGATAGTCGTTATTATATGCAAACTCCGCTAAAGGCAAATATTCTTCCCAACTTCCTCTGAAGTCTATCACACAGCCCCTCAACATATCTTCCAACACTTGGATCACTCGCTCAGATTGACCGTCTGACTGTGGATGAAATGCCGTAGTGAAATCCAATCCGGTGCCTAAAGCTTGATGTAGTGCTTTCCAAAACCGAGACGTAAATCTTGGATCCCTGTCTGAAATAATCGAAACCAAGACTCCATGCAATCTCACAATTTACGCCACATACAACTTTGCTAACCTCTCGTAAAGAATAGTCAACCAAGACCGAATGAAATGCGCTGACTTTGTCAATCGATCCACAATCACCCATACCGAGTCCTTCTTAGTAGGCGTAAGGGAAGCCCACTAACGAAGTCCATGGTGATTCTCTCCCACTTCCATCTGCGGAATCTTTATCGGTGAAGCAACTCCCGACGGAACTTGGTGTTCGGCCTTGACTTGTCGACACGTCAAGCATTTCCCTACAAATTCGGTAACTTCCCTCCTAAGACCAGGCCACCAAAACTGTTCCCTTAGATCTCTATACAACTTACTACCTCCGGGATGCATAGCATAGGGGCTACTATACGATTCTGAAGAATCCCTCCGCTTTAACTCCTTGTTCTTGGCATGATGGACCTTACCCTTGAAACACAATACTCCCTCGTCATTAATACTATAATCTTCCAACTCTCCACTGCACTTGCCGTAGCTTAGCACTTAGATCATCATCCATTAATCGACTTTCCTTCACCTCATTCAACCATGTCGGTTTAACTTGCAACTCTGCCAATAAACTTCCATCATCATACAAGCTAAGATGTGCAAACATTGCCCTCAGATCCGACACTACTTACCGACTTAGGGCATCTGCCACTACATTCGCCTTGCCCGGATGATACTCTATAGAACAATCGTAGTCTTTCAATAACTCCACCCACCTTCGCTGTCTCAGGTTCAGCTCTTTCTGAGTCAGCAGATACTTAAGGCTCTTGTGGTCTGTGTAGATCACTGACTTCTCCCCATAAAGATAATGCCTCCATACCTTAAGAGCAAAAACCACCGCCACCAATTCCAAGTCGTGTGTCAGATAGTTAACCTCATGTGGCCTTAATTGTCGAGACGCATAAGCGACTACCTTCCCGTCTTGCATCAAAACACATCCTAATCCTGTCTGGGAAGCATCACAGTACACCACAAAATCCTTCCCTGACTCAGGCTGAATCAAGACTGGAGCTTCAATCAAGACCCTCTTAAGCTTCTCAAAGCTCTCCTGTTGCCTATCTGTCCATACGGAAGGTACTTCCTTTCTCAACAATTTTGTCAAAGGTGCGGCTATTGATGAGAACCCTTCCACGAACCTTCTGTAGTAGCCTGCCAATCCCAAGAAACTGCAAACCTCTGCCACCGACTTAGGTGGTTTCCAATCCAGTACCGCCTCAATCTTCCTAGGATCCACCCTTATTCCTTCTGCAGACACTACATGCCCTAAGAATGCAACCTCCTTCAGCCAAAATTCACACTTGCTGAATTTGGCATAAAGCTTCTTCTCCCTTAATACTTGCAACACAACCCGGAGATGCTCATCATGCTCCTCTTCAGACTTGGAATATACTAAGATGTCGTCTATGAACACAACGACGAACCTATCCAAGTAAGGTTGAAAAACCCGGTTCATCATATCCATGAATGCGGCTGGGGCGTTCGTCAATCCGAACGGCATTACTAAGAACTCATAATGCCCGTATCTTGTTCGGAAGGCTGTCTTATGGATATCTGCTTCCTTCACCTTAAGTTGATGATATCTAGACCTTAGATCTATCTTCGAGAATACTGCTGCCCCCTTTAGTTGATCGAACAAGTCATCTATCCTCGGCAACGGGTACTTGTTCTTGATGGTCAGCTTATTCAACTGACGATAATCTATGCACATACGCATTGTTCCATCCTTCTTCTTCACAAACAAGACCGGTGCTCCCCATGGAGACACACTGGGTCGGATAAACCCACGATCAAGCAACTCTTGGATTTGAGCCTTGAGCTCAACCAATTCCTTTTGTGCCATTCTCAGACGGGGCGATTGACACAGAGCTACATTCCCAGAGCAAGTCAATTCCAAACTCCACCTCCTTATCCAGGGGTATTCTGTAATTCCTCCGGAAAGACATCCACAAATTCCCTTACCGTTCTAACCCCTTCCACACTTGTTTCCTTAGTGTCCAAGGCACTGACCCACATCAGAAAAACCGGACATCCTTTCCTTACCATCTTCTCCGCCTTAAGGCGGATACTACATTCGACAAATAGTTCCGCTCTTTCGCCCATCACCACAACTTCCTTATCACCGGGAGTTCTCAACGACATGCGTTTAGCGGCGCAATCCACATTCGCGCGGTACTTCACTAACCAATCCATGCCTAAGATTAGATCAAATTCCCGAATGGTAGTTCCACTAAGTCACTGGGAACCGCATCCCCGAACTTCTAAAGGTACTTCCTTAAAGAGTTTATCTACTATCACGACCGCTCCTAAAGGACTAAGTACAGTCATCTTCCTAGGTACAGATCTCAAAGTTCACATGCAAAGTTTGGATACTTCACTAGCAACATAGGAATGAGTTGACCTTATGTCTATCAAAGCAATAAAGGTAACTCGAAATAAGGAACGCATCCGTTATAACATCAGTGCATATTTGTCTTCCCTCCGACGAACCGCATATACCGATCCGGCCGTCTAGCCTCAAAGATTACCAACACCTCTCGCTGGTGTTCCACGTCCTATTCCAAAGACCGTTTCCTCGCCAATCGGACCACGACCCGTGGCCGACGCTGCTGTCCCCCTCTTCCAGCCTCATTAGAACCACGACTGTTGGTCGACTCCAAATCTATCTTAATAGGGCGAGTCCTTAATCATGTGTTCCTTAGACCCACACTTAAAGCATCCTCCCGTCTTCTTCCAACACTCTCCTAGGTGCCTCTTCCCACACTGATCACAAGTACGATACTGCCCTCCTGCCACAACTTGCTGACCTCGCGGCCCATCAACTCTAGGCCTCTTCTTCGCATTCCCAGATGACCCTGATGATCCAAAACCTCTCTTGTGCCTATTCCGTTCAAAGATTCTGCTTCACGAGAGTCCTTAATCCCTTCTGGCTACCTTAGCCTTTTCCACCAACACGGCAAACTCTCGCTCCCTTTGTGGAGCTATCAACAATCTCGAGTCATCCTCAGCCGTCCTCAAACCGGACACATCGCTCATGCTCCGTAGCCACGATACCTCGAGCATACTGGCTCAACCTTAAGAATTCAGCCTCAGACTCCTCTACGGACTTGTTCCCTTGAACCACCCTTAAATGCCTTCCTCTCGAGCATCGTGATAACTAGTTCCAACATACTTCTTCCGATATGCCGCCTTAACATACTCCCAAGTGAGATCCTCACGGTGTAGCACCATCCCGAACTGCGTGAGCCACCACCGATATGCCTCATCGCGAAGTAGCGACACCATTCCCTTCGACTTCTCTTGATGAGTCGATCCGGCTCATCCATAATTCGCTCTGGCTGCTTCTAACCAATACTCACCGCATCGGGTGCCACACAGATACGCCACGAAATACTTTAGCTCCATTGGCTCGAGTCGCCGTGCAGATTTTCGAGCTCCCCCACCTCCACCTGCTCCATCCACCATCTCAAGAACCCGCAGCATCGCCTGCGATACTGCATCATCCCCCGTCTGATCTTGCTGCTCAACACCAATAGCTGGTGGTGGGGGTGGTGGTACCTCATTTTCGGACCCTTGTCCAGACCTAACGGGTTCCGATACGGTCATTCTGCCTCTACCATATCCTCGCACATTACGACCACGTCCCCTAGAACTGATTCCTACGATTGCGCTTTAATCTGGTTTAAGAAATTTTATGCATTAGTATTTGTTCCACTAATTATCCACGAACAAGTTTTATGTAAGGAAGTTTAGTAGTAGTTCTTTCGATCATTTCAGAGTTTCGTTTCAAGTCTTCTATCCTAGTTCAGAGAAAGTAGTACATTCATTCAGTAGTATCTACTACACACATTCATCACTTGTACATTTTTGTCCGTTTTAATCCCAGGGGTATTTTCGTAACTTGTCCTATAGGGGTATTTTGGTAAATTTTCAAATCAGGGTATCTTGATATTTTGCAAAAATAGGGGTTTTTGGTATTTTTGGTAAAGTAAGAATATTTTAGAAAAAATTGAGGGTAGTGTGGTAATTTCATAAACCAAGGGTATTTTAGTAATTTCTCAACCTAGGGGTATTTTAGTAAATTTTTGTAAATCGGGAATATTTCGAAAAAATTTTGTAAAAGAGTTTTTACAAATCAAAGGGGTAATTTGGTGCTTTTAAAACTAAGGTTTTTTAAAAAATATGGCTAGTCCCTTTTGGGTTTTAATTATTGAGTTTAGCCTGTGAATGAGTCCTCTTGGTTAGGGTGAACCGTTACTACGCACCAGGTAGGATTCGAGCGAAGAGGAGGTGAGTCACTAGGATCGCTTAAATACTGTGCTCTTCTGAATCCAATCCTAGACATGTGCACAATGGTTGCCATACCCTAACTCGGCGACTTAGTCACAGGTTTGTTTAGTTAGGCCTTAAATTTTATGAAGTTCTTGTGTTGGGGTAAGCTAATCCTAGGGTTCCATAACTTAATATACCAATCTACGTTCCTGTTATACCCATATACAAATCATACAACAGTTAGGGGTACATACTTCGTGGACTTCGGGTCGGAGACTTAGGTGCCATGCCGGAGAATCCTGCTCAATTCCAAAAAAATTTCACAAAAATTTATTTGGGCTCAATTTTTTTGAAAATGTTGTGGGCTTTAAACCCAAGGCCGAGAGTTTAAAACTGGGCTCTGATGCCAAATTGAAACACCCCAAACCCGGCCCACGAGCCCCAACCGGATCTGGCATGTTCCTCGAGTAAAACATTTCAAATCTTGTTTGTCAATTTGGAAAATGTGGTCATTTTGAAGAGGAATCGTTAGGTGTTGGGTTCAAGTTGAAAATGGTGTCTTTTTTTTTTTTTTGAAGTCCAGATTAAAACAATATTTTCGTATTTGAAAACTATAAGTTAGAAGAAAGCGCGAATTTTAGGGTTTAACATTAAGTTGAAAATCGTTGGTATTTAGGTGTCAAAACATTGAACATTTATTTTAAAGATGAGTTATTTAACCTTCGAGTTAATAAGAATCGTATCGTAATAAAAATTTAGAGAGCAAGCATAAAGCAGTTGTAATAATAGTGGCCTTATTGCATCAATAGCAAAACCCAAATAAATCCAAAACTTAATAGGAAAATCCAAATTAGAAGAAAACACCGAAATGAGCATGGCCACCACCTAGTCCTCGCCGCCCGGTCCAAATCACTTTGAGTATCACCCAAAAAGATATCCCACGAAGGGTGAGTCAACAGACTCAATGTGTAACAACTACCACGAACTCCCAAACGATTTAGGCATATCAATCACATATAATGATATAAGTAATGATGCAATCCCGAACCCAAACCTAAATAACCACCCTCTACACATCACCCGTATCACCCAATCACACCGTGGGGATTACTAAATCGACCCTCCATCCACTACACATCATCGGAAGGCGATCGCCGCAGACGACATGCTCATCGCCTTATAAATTGTGGCATAGCCACGGATAATGTGACAAAGTCACGGATATTAATATGTGACCGTAGTCACCGGATAACAATATGTGACATAAGTCACCACATTCGGACACGTGACATGAGTCACCAGATATTGTGGTAAAAACCACCAGATCACTTCCTCTTTTCAATATCACCCGTATGCCCCATGCGTCATACAAACATGCAGAAATAATGCAATTTACCTTATTTCACATTCGTAACAAATTCTCATATGTGTCATGTTCAATAATCATAATATTATTAACAGAGCGTTAATGGATAACATACCTGAATCCTCCGTACCATTGAATGGTACCTTTAGCCATACTTTCATATTTTCATTAACACATACATTAATATTAATACCATAGATCTATTAGGAATTAGTGTAGGGCTATACACCTGGTTACTATCGTATTCTCTGAATCCCGAAAGTCTACCAAAACAGATGGTACTCCTCCCTTGTAGATCTAAATCCCGAAATTGTCACTTGTTTGAGGTATCTGTCGAAATTCCTCGATCACTTCCAATCCCGAAAGACTCCTTTACGCACTACACGTTGTTTGAAGAGACTAAAAGATAAAAGATTTTGGCTAACTCTTTCGGCTTTTAAAACTTGCGACAAAGAGAGAAGAATAAGGCCTTCTGAAGATTCGGCTATGGCTCCCAAATGGTCATGAAATATTCGGCTACAAGAGGAAGGGGTAAGGTTGAAGGGAAAGAAAGAAAAAGATGACTTGGGAAACACTTAGGAGAATTCGGACAGAAGACTAAAGGAGAAAGAAAAAGAGAATGGATGCTCACTAAAAGAAAAATTCGGCACTTACTCCCTTGCCACACTTCTAAGCCGAAAAAAAAACATGCAAGCCCCTAGAGTCCTATATTCGGCCACTACATCTCCTCCTATCACATCCCTTTTTCTGCTCCTACTTTCTCTCTTCTCTACCCATTCAAAATAATTTGAATGGTCAACCATTATCTCCTTTCATCTAGCCGTATTTTAAAAAAATATATCAAGACTTATCCTCAACTTTTGAAGTCCACATGCCGTCCAACACTTCTCCCCTCCTTGACGCCAACATGCAAAATAAAAGCCACACTCCCATGCTGCCAACATGATTCGAACCTCCTCCCTTCTCCCTTGCTTGAGGCGTCACATACCAAGGCCCTAAGTGGCGCCTCCAAGCCACTTTACCAAGCCCAATCTTGTGTCATAAATCCCCCCGAAATTTTTCTTAAGGCCTCCTTAGCCTGGCTCCCCCTTTTTAGACTTAAAGTCAAATAATTTCTAAGGCATTTGACTACACCCTAGGGTTCACAAAATTCATACAAAACACATTCATATACACATAAGCATGCTACTTCATACAATTAGGCATTAATGCAAAAGCCATAAATCCCGGATGTTACAGTTTTACCCCCCTTAAAACAATTTTGTCCTCAAAATTACCTGGCTAAAATAGGTGAGGGTACTGCTGTCGCATTGCTTCTTCCGGCTCCCAAGTAGCTTCTTCCGATCCATGATTACGCCATAACACTTTGACTAAAGGAACTGACTTCCTTCGTAGCACTTTCACATCTCGTTCCAAAATCTGAATCGGCTCTTCCTCGTAGGACAAATCTGGCCTTAGCTCCACCTCCTCAACCGGTACTACATGAGATGGATCCGATCGGTAACGACGTAGCATAGAAACATGGAATACATCGTGCATCCGCTTCAACTCCGGAGGCAACTCTAACTGGTATGCCACTGGTCCAACTCGCTTCAAAACACGATAAGGTCCTATAAATCTTGGACTTAAGTTCCCTTTGCGACCAAATCTCATCACCTTCTTCCACGGCGAAACCTTAAGAAACACTCGATCTCCCACAGCAAATTCTATTTCCTTTCGCTTAAGATCCGCATACGACTTCTGCCTATCAGATGCCTCCTTTAACCGTGCCCGAATTACTTCAACCTTTTCCTCGGATTCTGCCACTATCTCTGGACCCAAAACTCGACGTTCTCCTAATTCTGTCCAACACGTAGGTGTACGACACTTCCGCCCATACAGCGCTTCATATGGTGCCATTCGAATACTAGCTTGATAGCTGTTATTATAAGCAAATTCTGCTAAAGGCAAATATTCTTCCCAACTTCCACTAAAGTCTATTACACAGCCTCTCAACATATCTTCCAACACTTGGATTACTCGCTCAGATTGACCGTCCGTTTGTGGATGAAATGCCGTAGTAAAATCCAATCTGGTGCCTAAAGCCTGATGTAGTGTTTTCCAAAACCGAGACGTAAATCTTGGGTCCCTATCTGAAATAATCGACACCGGCACTCCATGCAACCTCACAATTTCTGCCACATATAACTTCACCAACTTCTGTAAAGAATAATCAACCCGCACTGGAATGAAATGCGCGGACTTTGTCAATCGATCCACTATCACCCGTACCGAGTCCTTCTTAGTGGGCGTAAGGGGAAGCCCACTAACGAAGTCCATGGTGATTCTCTCCCACTTCCATCTGCGGAATCTTTATTGGTCAAGCAATCTCGACGGAACTTGGTGTTCAGCCTTGACTTGCTGACACGTCAAGCATTTCCCTACAAATTCGGTAACTTCCCTCTTAAGACCAGGCCACCAAAACTGTTCCCTTAGGTCTCTATACAACTTACTACTACCAGGATGCATAGCATAGGGGCTACTATGCGATTCCTGATGAATTCTCCGCCTTAACTCCTTATTTTTCGGCATACAAACCTTACCGTTGAAACACAATACTCCATCGTTTTTAACACCATAATCCTCTAACTCCCCACTCTGCACTTGTCGCAACTTAGCACTTAGATCATCGTCTGCCAACTGTCCTTCTCTCACCTCATTCAACCACGTCGGCTTAACTTGCAATTCTGCCAGCAAACTTCCATCGTCATACAAGCTTAGATGTGCGAACATCGCTCTCAGATCCGACACTACTTTCCGACTTAGGGCATCTGCCACTACATTCGCCTTGCCCGGGTGATACTCTATAGAACAATCGTAGTCTTTTAATAACTCCACCCACCTTCGCTGTCTCAAGTTCAGCTCCTTCTGAGTCAACAGATACTTAAGACTCTTGTGGTCCGTGTAGATCACTGACTTCTCCCCATAAAGATAATGCCTCCATACCTTAAGAGCAAGGACTACCGCCGCTAATTCCAAATCATGTGTCGGGTAGTTAACCTCATGTGGCCTTAATTGCCGAGACGCATAAGCGACTACTTTCCCGTCTTGCATCAATACGCATCCTAATCCTGTATGAGAAGCGTCACAGTACACCACAAAATCCTTCCCTGCCTCAGGCTGAATCAAGACTGGAGCTTCAGTCAAGACCCTCTTAAGCTTCTCAAAGCTCTCCTATTGCCTATCTGTCCATACGAAGGGTACCTCCTTTCTCAACAATTTCGTCAAAGGAGCAGCTATTGATGAGAACCCTTCCACGAACCTTCTGTAGTAGCCTGCCAATCCCAAGAAACTACGAACCTCCGCCATAGACTTAGGTGGTTTCCAATCCAACACTGCCTTAATCTTCCTAGGATCCACTCTTATCCCTTCTGCAGACACTACATGCCCTAAGAATGCGACCTCCTTCAGCCAAAATTCACACTTGCTGAATTTGGCATAAAGCTTCTTCTCCCTTAACACTTGCAACACTATCTGGAGATGCTCATCATGCTCCTCTTCAGACTTGGAATACACTAGGATGTCGTCTATGAACACAACGACGAACTGATCCAAGTAAGGTTGCAAAACCCGGTTCATCATATCCATGAACGCGGCTGGGGCGTTTGTCAATCCGAACGACATTACTAAGAACTCATAATGCCCGTATCTTGTTCGGAAGGCTGTCTTATGGATATCTGCTTCCTTCACCTTAAGTTGATGATATCCAGACCTTAGATCTATCTTCAAGAATATTGCTGCCCCCTTCAGTTGATCGAACAAGTCGTCTATCCTCGGCAACGGGTACTTGTTCTTGATGGTCAGCTTATTCAACTGACGATAATCTATGCACATACGCATAGTTTTGCCCTTCTTCTTCAAAAACAAGACCGGTGCTCCCCATGGAGACACACTGGGTCGGATAAACCCACGATCAAGCAACTCTTGGATTTGAGCCTTGAGATCAACCAATTCCTTTGGTGCCATTCTGTACGGGGCGATTGACACAAGAGCTGTTCTCGGTAGCAAGTCAATTCCAAACTCCACCTCCCTATCCGGGGGTATTCCAGGTAGTTCCTCCGGAAAGACATCCACAAATTCCCTTACCGTTCTAACCCCTTCCACACTTGTTTCCTTAGTGTCCAAGGCACTGACCCACATCAGAAAAACCGGACATCCTTTCCTTACCATCTTCTCCGCCTTAAGGGCGGACACTACATTCGACAAATAGTTCCGTCTTTCGCCCATCACCACAACTTCCTTATCGCCGGGAGTTCTCAACGACATGCGTTTAGCGGCGCAATCCACATTCGCACGGTACTTCATTAACCAATCCATGCCTAAGATTAGATCAAATTCCCCGAATGGTAGTTCCACTAAGTCAGCTGGGAACTGCGTCCCCTGAACTTCTAAAGGCACTTCCTTAAAGAGTTTATTTACTATCACAGTCTACCCTAAAGGACTAAGTACAGTCATCTTCCTAGGTACAGTCTCAAAGTTCACATGCAAAGTTTCGGATACTTCACTAGCAACATAGGAATGAGTTAACCCTATGTCTATCAAAGCAATAAAGGGTAACTCCGAAATAAGGAACGTACCCGTTATAACATCAGGTGCATCGTTGTCTTCCATCCGACGAACCGCATATACCAGTTCTGGCTGTCTAGCCTCAGCATTACCAACACCTCTGCCTGGTGTTCCACGTCCTCTTCCAGCACCGTTTCCTCTGCCAATCAGACCACGACCCCGCTGAGGCTGCTGTCCCCCTCTTCCAGCCTGATTAGAACCTTGACCTATTGGTCGACTCCCATCTATCTTAATAGAACAGTCCTTAATCATGTGTTCCTTAGACCCACACTTAAAGCATCCTCCCGTCTTCTTCCAACACTCTCCTAGGTGCATTTTTCCACACTGAGTACAAGTACGGTACTGTCCTCCTGTAACAGCTTGCTGACCTCGCGGCCCATAAACTCTAGGCCTCTTTTGAACATTCCCGGATGACCCTGATGACCCAAAACCTCTCTTGTGCCTATTCCGTTCGAAGATTCTCGTCTCACAGAGTCCTTAATCCCTTCGGCTACCTTAGCCTTTTCCACCAACACGGCAAACTCTCGCTCCTGCTGTGGAGCTATCAACAACCTTAGGTCATCCCTCAGGCCGTCCTCAAACCGAACACATCGCTCATGCTCCATAGCCATGATACCTCGAGGATACCGGCTCAACCTTAAGAATTCACCCAGACTCGCTACACGGACTTGTTCCTTGAACCACTTCCGAAATGCCTTCCTCTCGAGCATCGTGATAACTAGTTCCAACATACTTCTTCCGATATGCCGCCTTAACATACTCCCAAGTGAGATCCTCGGTTTGTAGCACCATCCCGAATCGTGAGCCACCACCGATATGCCTCATCGCTAAGTAGCGACACCATTCCCTTCAGCTTTTCTTCTTCGTGAGTCGATCCGGCTCATCCATAATTCGCTCTGTCGCTTCCAACCAATACTCACCAGATGGGTGCCACACCAGATACGCCACGGAATACTTCAGCTGCATTGGCTCTGAGTCGCTCGGCACAGATTTACGAGCTCCCCCACCTCCACCTGCTCCAGTCACCATCTCAAGAACCCGCAGCATCACTTGCGATACTGTATCATCCCCCATTCGATCTTGCTGCTCAACACCAATAGCTGGTGGTGGGGGTGGTGGTACCTCATTTTCGGACCCTTGTCCAGACCTAACGGGTTCCGATACGGTCATTCTGCCTCTACCATGTCCTCGCACATTACGACCACGTCCCCTAGAACTGATTCTTACGATCGCGCTTTAATCTGGTTTAAGAAATTTTATGCATTAGTATTTGTTCCACTAATTATCCACGAACAAGTTTTATGTAAGGAAGTTTAGTAGTAGTTCTTTCGATCATTTCAGAGTTTCATTTCAATTCTTCTATCCTAGTTCAGAGAAAGTAGCACATTCATTCAGTAGTATCTACTACACACATTCATCACTTTTACATTTTTGTCCGTTTTAATCCCAGGGGTATTTTCGTAACTTGTCCTATATGGGTATTTTGGTAAATTTTCAAATCAGGGTATCTTGATATTTTGCAAAAATAGGGGTTTTTGGTATTTTTGGTAAAGTAAGAATATTTTAGAAAAAATTGAGGGTAGTGTGGTAATTTCATAAACCAAGGGTATTTTGGTAATTATTTATGGCTTATGCATTAATGCCTAATTGTATGAAGTAGCATGCTTATGTGTATATGAATGTGTTTTGTATGAATTTTGTGAACCCTAGGGTGTAGTCAAATGCCTTAGAAATTATTTGACTTTAAGTCTAAAAAGGGGGAGCCAGGCTAAGGAGGCCTTAAGAGAAATTGCGAGGGGATTTATGACACAAGATTGGGCTTGGTAAAGTGGCTTGGAGGCGCCACTTAGGGCCTTGGTATGTGACGCCTCAAGCAAGGGAGAAGGGAGGAGGTTCGAATCATGTTGGCAGCATGGGAGTGTGGCTTTTATTTTGCATGTTGGCGTCAAGAAGGGGAGAAGTGTTGGACGGCATGTGGACTTCAAAAGTTGAGGATAAGTCTTGATATATTTTTTTTAAAATACGGCTAGATGAGAGGAGATAATGGTTGACCATTCAAATTATTTTAAATGGGTAGAGAAGAGAGAAAGTTGGAGCAGAAAAAGGGATGTGATAGGAGGAGATGTAGTGGCCGAATATAGGACTCTAGGGGCTTGCATGTTTTTTTTTTCGGCTTAGAAGTGTGGCAAGGGAGTAAGTGCCGAATTTTAGGGTTTAACATTACGTTGAAAATCGTTGGTATTTAGGTGTCAAAACATTGAACATTTATTTTAAAGATGAGTTATTTAACCTTCGAGTTAATAAGAATCGTATCGTAATAAAAATTTAGAGAGCAAGCATAAAATAGTGTAATAATAGTGGCCTTATTACATCAATAGCAAAACCCGAAATAAATCCAAAACTTAATAGGAAAATCCAAATTAGAAGAAAACACCGAAGTGAGCATGGCCACCACCTAGTCCTCATTGACCTGGTCCAAATCACTTTGAGTATCACTGAAAAGATACCCCACGAAGGGTGAGTCAATGAGACTCAATGTGTAACAACTACCACGAACTCCCAAACGATTTAGGCATATCAATCACATATAATGAGATATAAGTAATGATGTAATCCCGAACCCAAACCTAAATAACCATCCTCTACACATCACCCGTACCAGCCAATCACACTGTGGGGATTACTAAATCGACCCTCCATCTGCTACACATTATCGAAGGCAGTCGCTGCAGACGACATGCTCATCGCCCTTATGAATTGTGGCATAGCCCCCAGATAATGTGACAAAGTCACCAAATATTAATATGTGACCGTAGTCACCAGATAACAATATGTGACATAAGTCACCACATTCAGATTACGTGACATGAGTCACCAGATATTGTGGTAAAAACCACCAGATCACTTCCCCTTTTCAATATCACCCGTATGCCCCATGCGTCATACAAACATGCGGAAATAATGCAATTTACCTTATTTCACATTCGTAACAAATTCTCATATGTGTCATGTTCAATATTCATAATATTATTAACAGAGCGTTAATGGATAACGTTCCTAAATCCTCCGTACCATTGAATGGTACCTTTAGCCATACTTTCATATTTTCATTAACACATACATTAATATTAATACCATAGATCTATTAGGAATTACTGTAGGGCTACACACCTGGTTACTATCGTATTCTCTGAATCCCGAAAGTCTACCAAAACAGATGGTACTCCTCCCTAAAAATCATAGTTAGAATCGGCCAACATTAACACTTAATATGACCTTGGCCGAATATTCATATTCACTTACCTTGCAGATCTAAATCCCAAAATTGTCACTTGTTTGAGGTATCTGTCGAAATTCCTATAAGCATATGTTAGATCCGATTCTAACACTTAATCCCATGAAAGTGGCCCATGCCCGAATGCTTCATATCACTTACCTCGATCACTTCCAATCCTGAAAGACTCCTTTACGCTGGCTACATCTAAAACACGAGATTATAGCTTAATACACATTCGGCCATCCTTAGAAATCAAGGCTTAGCCATTGATTTTGGCACTCAAATGGAAAGAAACCCATAACCGATAGATAGGAGAGAAATACTTACCACTACACGTTGTTTGAAGAGACTAAAAGAGAAAAGATTTCGGCTAACTCTTTCGGCTTTTAAAACTTGCGACAAAGAGAGAAGAATAAGGCCTTCTGAAGATTCGGCTATGGCTCCCAAATGGTCATGAAATATTCGGCTACAAGAGGAAGGGGTAAGGTTGAAGGGAAAGAAAGAAAAAGATGACTTGGGAAACACTTAGGAGAATTCAGACAGAAGACTAAAGGAGAAAGAAAAAGAGAATGGATGCTCACTAAAAGAAAAATTCGGCACTTACTCCCTTGCCACACTTCTAAGCCGAAAAAAAACATGGAAACCCCTAGAGTCCTATATTCGGCCACTACATCTCCTCCTATCACATCCCTTTTTCTGCTCCTACTTTCTCTCTTCTCTACCCATTCAAAATAATTTGAATGGTCAACCATTATCTCCTCTCATCTAGCCGTATTTTAAAACAAATATATCAAGACTTATCCTCAACTTTTGAAGTCCACACGCCGTCCAACACTTCTCCCCTCCTTGACGCCAACATGTAAAATAAAAGCCACACTCCCATGCTGCCAACATGATTCGAACCTTCTCCCTTCTCCCTTGCTTGAGGCGTCACATACCAAGGCCCTAAGTGGCGCCTCCAATCCACTTTACCAAGCCCAATCTTGTGTCATAAATCCCCCCGCAATTTCTCTTAAGGCCTCCTTAGCCTGGCTCCCCCTTTTTAGACTTAAAGTCAAATAATTTCTAAGGCATTTGACTACACCCTAGGGTTCACAAAATTCATACAAAACACATTCATATACACATAAGCATGCTACTTCATACAATTAGGCATTAATGCATAAGCCATAAATCCCGGATGTTACAGTTCTACCCCCCTTAAAATAATTTTGTCCTCGAAATTACCTGGCTAAAATAGGTGAGGGTATTGCTGTCGCATTGCTTCTTCCGGCTCCCAAGAAGCTTCTTCCGATCCATGATTACGCCATAACACTTTGACTAAAGGAACTGACTTCCTTCGTAGCACTTTCACATCTCGTTCCAAAATCTGAATCGGCTCTTCCTCGTAGGACAAATCTGGCCTTAGCTCCACCTCCTCAACCAGTACTACATGAGATGGATCCGATCGGTAACGACGTAGCATAGAAACATGGAATACATCGTCCATCTGCTTCAACTTCGGAGGCAACTCTAACTGGTATGCCACTGGTCCAACTCGCTTCAAAACACGATAAGGTCCTATAAATCTTGGACTTAACTTCCCTTTGCGACCAAATCTCATCACCTTCTTCCACGGCGAAACCTTAAGAAACACTCGATCTCCCACAGCAAATTCTATTTCCTTTCGCTTAAGATCCGCATACGACTTCTGCCTATCAGATGCCTCCTTTAACCGTGCCCGAATTACTTCAACCTTTTCCTCAGATTCTGCCACTATCTCTGGACCCAAAACTCGACGTTCTCCTAATTCTGTCCAACACGTAGGTGTACGACACTTCCGCCCATACAGCGCTTCATACAGTGCCATTCGAATACTAGCTTGATAGCTGTTATTATAAGCAAATTCTGCTAAAGGAAAATATTCTTCCCAACTTCCACTAAAGTCTATTACACAGCCTCTCAACATATCTTCCAACACTTGGATTACTCGCTCAGATTGACCGTCCGACTGTGGATGAAATGCCGTAGTAATATCCAATCTGGTGCCTAAAGCCTGATGTAGTGCTTTCCAAAACTGAGACGTAAATCTTGGATCCCTATCTGAAATAATCGACACCGACACTCCATGCAACCTCACAATTTCTGCCACATATAAGTTCGCCAACTTCTGTAAAGAATAATCAACCCGCACTGGAATGAAATGCGCGGACTTTGTTAATCGATCCACTATCACCCATACCGAGTCCTTCTTAGTGGGCGTAAGGGGAAGCCCACTAACGAAGTCCATGGTGATTCTCTCCCACTTCCACTGCGAAATCTTTATTGGCTGAAGCAACCCTGACGGAACTTGGTGTTCAGCCTTGACTTGCTGACACGTCAAGCATTTCCCTACAAATTCGGTAACTTCCCTCTTAAGACCAGGCCACCAAAATTGTTCCCTTAGGTCTCTATACAACTTACTACCTCCAGGATGCATAGCATAGGGGCTACTATGTGATTCCCGAAGAATCCTCTGCCTTAACTCCTTGTTCTTCGGCATACAGACCTTACCCTTGAAACACAATACTCCCTCGTCATTAATACTATAATCTTCCAACTCTCCACTCTGCACTTGCCGTAGCTTAGCACTTAGATCATCATCCATTAACTGACTTTCCTTCACCTCATTCAACCATGTCGGTTTAACTTGCAACTCTGCCAATAAACTTCCATCATCATACAAGCTAAGATGTGCAAACATTGCCCTCAGATCCGACACTACTTTTTGACTTAGGGCATCTGCCACTACATTCGCCTTGCCCGGATGATACTCTATAGAATAATCGTAGTCTTGCAATAACTCCACCCACCTTCGCTGTCTCAGGTTCAGCTCTTTCTGAGTCAGCAGATACTTAAGGCTCTTGTGGTCTGTGTAGATCACTGACTTCTCCCCATAAAGATAATGCCTCCATACCTTAAGAGCAAAGACCACCGCCGCCAATTCCAAGTCGTGTGTCGGATAGTTAACCTCATGTGGCCTTAATTATCGAGACGCATAAGCGACTACCTTCCCGTCTTGTATCAAAACACATCCTAATCCTGTGTGGGAAGCATCACAGTACACCACAAAATCCTTCCCTGCCTCAGGCTAAATCAAGACTGGAGCTTCAGTCAAGACCCTCTTAAGCTTCTCAAAGCTCTCCTGTTGCCTATCTGTCCATACGAAAGGTACTTCCTTTCTCAACAATTTTGTCAAAGGTGCGGCTATTGATGAGAACCCTTCCACGAACCTTCTGTAGTAGCCTGCCAATCCCAAGAAACTACGAACCTCTGCCACCGACTTAGGTGGTTTCCAATCCAGTACTGCCTCAATCTTCCTAGGATCCACCCTTATTCCTTTTGCAGACACTAAATGCCCTAAGAATGCAACCTCCTTCAGCCAAAATTCACACTTGCTGAATTTGGCATAAAGCTTCTTCTCCCTTAATACTTGCAACACAACTCGGAGATGCTCATCATGCTCCTCTTCAGACTTGGAATATACTAAGATGTCGTCTATGAACACAACGACGAACCTATCCAAGTAAGGTTGAAAAACCCGGTTCATCATATCCATGAACGCGGCTGGGCCGTTCATCAATTCGAACGGCATTACTAAGAACTCATAATGCCCGTATCTTGTTCGGAAGGCTGTCTTATGGATATCTGCTTCCTTCACCTTAAGTTGATGATATCCGGACCTTAGATCTATCTTCGAGAATCTGCGCGCCAGTTGATCGAACAAGTCGTCTATCCTCGGCAACGGGTACTTGTTCTTGATGGTCAACTTATTCAACTGACGATAATCTATGCACATACGCATGGTTCCATCCTTCTTCTTCACAAACAAGACCGGTGCTCTCCATGGAGACACACTGGGTCGGATAAACCCACGATCAAGCAACTCTTGGATTTGAGCCTTGAGCTCAACCAGTTCCTTTGGTGCCATTTGCATGCGGGCGATTGACACAGAGCATTCCCTGTAGCAAGTCAATTCCAAACTCCACCTCCCTATCCGGGGGTATTCCAGGTAATTCCTCCGGAAAGACATCCACAAATTCCCTTACCGTTCTAACCCCTTCCACACTTGTTTCCTTAGTGTCCAAGGCACTTACCCAAATCAGAAAAATCGGACATCCTTTCCTTACCATCTTCTCCGCCTTAAGGGCGGATACTACATTCGACAAATAGTTCCGTCTTTCGCCCATCACCACAACTTCCTTATCACCGGGAGTTCTCAACGACATGCGTTTAGCGACGCAATCCACATTCGCACGGTACTTCACTAACCAATCCATGCCTAAGATTAGATCAAATTCCCCGAATGGTAGTTCCACTAAGTCAGCTGGGAACTGCGTCCCTTGAACTTCTAAAGGCACTTCCTTAAAGAGTTTATCTACTATCACAGTCTGCCCTAAAGGACTAAGTACAGTCATATTCCTAGGTACAGTCTCAAATTTCACATGCAAAGTTTCGGATACTTCACTAGCAACATAGGAATGAGTTGACCCTATGTCTATCAAAGCAATAAAGGGTAACTCCAAAATAAGGAACGTACCCGTTATAACATTAGGTGCATCGCTGTCTTCCCTCCAACGAATCGCATATACCAGTCCTGGCTGTCTAGCCTCAGCATTACCAACACCTCTGCCTGGTGTTCCACGTCCTCTTCCAAAGATCGCTTTCCTCCGCCAATCGGACCACGACTCGCCCGAGTCTGCTGTCCCCCTCTTCCAGCCTGATTAGAACCCTGACCTGTTGGTCGACTCTCGTCTATCTTAATAGGACAGTCCTTAATCATGTGTTCCTTAGACCCACACTTAAAGCATCCTTCCGTCTTCTTCCAACACTCTCCTAGGTGCATTTTTCCACACTGAGTACAAGTACGGTGATCTTGTCCTCCAGAATACTTTGTCGACCTCACGGCCCATCAACTCTAGGCCTCTTTTGAACATTCCCGGATAACCCTGATGACCCAAAACCTCTCTTGTGCCTATTCCATTCAGTATTCTGTCTCACAGAGTCCTTAATCCCTTCGGCTACCTTAACCTTTTCCACCAACACGGCAAACTCTCGCTCCTGCTGTGGAGCTATCAACAACCTTAGGTTATCCCTCAGGCCGTCCTCAAACTGGACACATCGCACATGCTCCGTAGCCACGATACCTCGAGCATACTGGCTCAACCTTAAGAATTCAGCCTCGTACTCCGCTACGGACTTGTTCCCTTGAACCAGCCCCAAAAATGCCTTCCTCTGAGCATCAGTATAACTAGTTCCAACATACTTCTTCTGATATGCCGCCTTAACATACTCCCAAGTGAGATCCTCAGCTGTAGCACCATCCCGAACTGTGAGCCACCACTGATATACCTCATCGCGAAGTAGCGACACCATTCCCTTCAGCTTCTCTTCAGTAGTCAGATCCAGCTCATCCATAATTTGCTCTATCGCTTCCAACCAATACTCAGCCGTACTGGGTGCCACACCAGATACGCCACGGAATACTTCAGCTCTATTGGCTCGGAGTCGCTCGGGTATAGATTTTCGAGCTCCTCCACCTCCACCTGCTCCAGCCACCATCTCAAGAACCCGCAGCATCGCCTGTGATACTGCGTCATCCCCCATCTGATCTTGCTGCTCAACACCAATAGCTGGTGGTGGTGGTGGGGGTGGTGGTACCTCATTTTCGGACCCTTGTCTAGACCTAACGGGTTCCGATACGGTCATTCTGCCTCTACCACGTCCTCGCACATTACGACCACGTCCCCTAGAACTCATTCCTACGATCGCGCTTTAATCTGGTTTAAGAAATTTTATGCATTAGTATTTGTTCCACTAATTATCCACGAACAAGTTTTATGTAAGGAAGTTTAGTAGTAGTTCTTTCGATCATTTCAGAGTTTCGTTTCAAGTCTTCTATCCTAGTTCAGAGAAAGTAGCACATTCATTCAGTAGTATCTACTACACACATTCATCACTTGTACATTTTTGTCCGTTTTAATCCCAAGGGTATTTTCGTAACTTGTCCTATAGGGGTATTTTGGTAAATTTTCAAATTAGGGTATCTTGTTATTTTACAAAAATAGGGGTTTTTGGTATTTTTGGTAAAGTAAGAATATTTTAGAAAAAATTGAGGGTAGTGTGGTAATTTCATAAACCAAGGGTATTTTAATAATTTCTCAACCCAGGGGTATTTTAGTAAATTTTTGTAAATCGGGAATATTTCGGCATGCGCACAATGGTTGCCATACCCTAAGTCGGCGACTTAGTCACAGGTTTGTTTAGTTAGGCCTTAAATTTTATGTAGTTCTTGTGTTGGGGTAAGCTAATCCTAGGGTTCCATAACTTAATATACTAATCTACGTTCCCGTTATACCCATATACAAATCATACAACAGTTAGGGGTACTTACCTGGTGGACTTCGGGTCAGAGACTTAGGTGCCATGCCGGAGAATCCTGCTCAATTCCAAAAAAATTTCACAAAAATTTATTTGGGCTCAATTTTTTTTGAAAACGTTGTGGGCTTTAAACCCAAGGACGAGAGTTTAAAACTGGGCTCTGATACCAAATTGAAACACCCCAAACCCGGCCCACGAGCCCCGACCGGATCTGGCATGTTCCTCGAGTAAAACATTTCAAATCTTGTTTGTCAATTTGGAAAATGTGGTCATTTTGAAGAGGAATCGTTAGGTGTTGGGTTCAAGTTGAAAATGGTGTCTTTTTTTTTTTGAAGTCCAGATTAAAACAATATTTTCGTATTTGAAAACTATAAGTTAGAAGAAACTGCCAAATTTTAGGGTTTAACATTAAGTTGAAAATCGTTGGTATTTAGGTGTCAAAACATTGAACATTTATTTTAAAGATGAGTTATTTAACCTTCGAGTTAATAAGAATCGTATCGTAATAAAAATTTAGAGAGCAAGCATAAAACAGTGTAATAATAGTGGCCTTATTACATCAATAGCAAAACCCGAAATAAATCCAAAACTTAATAGGAAAATCCAAATTAGAAGAAAACACTCGAAATGAGCATGGCCACCACCTAGTCCTCATTGACTGGTCCAAATCATCGAGTATCACTGAAAAGATATCCCACGAAGGGTGATTCAATGGACTCAATGTGTAACAACTACCACGAACTCCCAAACGATTTAGGCATATCAATCACATATATGAGATATAAGTAATGATGCAATCCAGAACCCAAACCTAAATAACCATCCTCTACACATCACCCGTACCACCCAATCACACCGTGGGGATTACTAAATCGACCCTCCATCCGCTACACATCATCGAAGGCAGTCGCTGCAGACGACATGCTCATCGCCCTTATAAATTGTGGCATAGCCACCAGATAATGTGACAAAGTCACCAGATATTGATATGTGACCGTAGTCACCAGATAACAATATGTGACATAAGTCACCAAATTCAGATTACGTGACATGAGTCACCAGATATTGTGGTAAAAACCACCAGATCACTTCCCCTTTTCAATATCACCCGTATGCCCCATGCGTCATACAAACATGCGGAAATAATGTAATTTACCTTATTTCACATTCGTAACAAATTCTCATATGTGTCATGTTCAATATTCATAATATTATTAACAGAGCGTTAATGGATAACGTACCTGAATCCTCCGTACCATTGAATGGTACCTTTAGCCATACTTTCATATTTTCATTAACACATACATTAATATTAATACCATAGATCTATTAGGAATTAGTGTAAGGCTACACACCTGGTTACTATCGTATTCTCTAAATACCGAAAGTCTACCAAAACAGATGGTACTCCTCCCTAAAAATCATAGTTAGAATCGGCCAACATTAACACTTAATATGACCTTGGCCGAATATTCATATTCACTTACCTTACGGATCTAAATCCCGAAATTGTCACTTGTTTGAGGTATCTGTCGAAATTCCTATAAGCATATGTTAGATCTGATTCTAACACTTAATCCCATGAAAGTGGCCCATGGCCGAATGCTTCATATCACTTACCTCGATCACTTCCAATCCCGAAAGACTCCTTTACACTGGCTACAACCAAAACACGAGATTATGGCTTAATACACATTCGGCCATCCTTAGAAATCAAGGCTTAGCCATTGATTTCGACACTCAAATGGAAAGAAACCCATAACCGATAGATAGGAGAGAAATACTTACCACTACACGTTGTTTGAAGAGACTAAAAGAGAAGATTTCGGCTAACTCTTTCGGCTTTTAAAACTTGCGACAAAGAGAGAAGAATAAGGCCTTCTGAAGATTCGGCAATGGCTCCCAAATGGTCATGAAATATTCGGCTACAAGAGGAAGGGGTAAGGTTGAAGGGAAAGAAAGAAAAAGATGACTTGGGAAACACTTAGGAGGATTCAGCCAGAAGACTAAAGGAGAAAGAAGAAGAGAATGGATGCTCACTAAAAGAAAAATTCGGCACTTACTCCCTTGCCACACTTTTCAGCCGAAAAAAAAACATGCAAGCCCCTAGAGTCCTATATTCGGCCACTACATCTCCTCCTATCACATCCCTTTTTCTGCTCCTACTTTCTCTCTTCTCTACCCATTCAAAATAATTTGAATGGTCAACCATTATCTCCTCTCATCTAGTCGTATTTTAAAAAAAATATATCAAGACTTATCCTCAACTTTTGAAGTCCACATGCCGTCCAACACTTCTCCCCTCCTTGACGCCAACATGCAAAATAAAAGCCACACTCCCATGCTGCCAACATGATTCGGACCTCCTCCCTTCTCCCTTGCTTGAGGCGTCACATACCAAGGCCCTAAGTGGCGCCTCCAAGCCACTTTACCAAGCCCAATCTTGTGTCATAAATCCCCCCGCAATTTCTCTTAAGGCCTCCTTAGCCTGGCTCCCCCTTTTTAGACTTAAAGTCAAATAATTTCTAAGGCATTTGACTACACCCTAGGGTTCACAAAATTCATACAAAACACATTCATATACACATAAGCATGCTACTTCATACAATTAGGCATTAATGCATAAGCCATAAATCCCGAATGTTACACAAAGAATGGTCAGCACTAGCAGGCTAGGCCTGCTCTGACATGACCCGACAGGTCAGGGCCAAAAATTGATTTTTTTTTTCTTTTTTTCCCTTTTAACCCTTGCTCAGCCACTATGGTCCCCCACTATAAATGGCATGTTTCAACCCAAAACCCGATCACCATAGTTGATAACTGCCATTCATCACTGATCGCTACTGTTCACCGCCGATCGTTACCGTTCACTACCGATCACCGCTGTCGAGCATCGTAGGATCAGTACCATATTGTGAGACCCCAATTGCATGATCCCAGATATTTTCCTGATCAAAGTGTTTTACCGTATTTGAACGTCGTGGGATTTGGGGTTGCCGCGTACATTTAGATATCTGACCTACGAGCCGATTTAATATTGGCCTTAGTTGAAAGAGGGCGCCCGGAGACACACACGTTCCACCTCCCGTATGGGGAGGTCACTATTACACTGAAAGACGTAGCAGTCTAACTGGAATTATCTATTAACGGCGAAGTAATGACGGGGCATGGAAAAGTGCTCGATTCGTAGGGCACTTGCGAGCGGTTACTTGGAAAAGTGCCCCCCAACGATGAGGAAGGAAGATTAACCAGTATTAAATTTACCTGGTTAAGAGCAAACTTCCAAAATCTACCGAGTAGTCTAACGCAGATGAACATTGTCTATGCTGCAATAGCGTTTATACTGCAACTTATAGGTGGAGTACTATTTTCGGACATGAATCAAAATAAAGTCCACATTATGTACTTCCCCTTACTAGAGGACCTCGAGAAAGCCAAGAGATTTAGTTGGGGCTTTGAAGTATTGGCATGTTTATACTGTAAGCTTTGTCGAGTGACAAAGTCGTCTACCAAGACCATGGGAGGTTGATGCCTTCTACTGTAATCTTGGGCATTATACCGAATGCCATTTTTGGCATCAGTGAGCCACCAACCATGTGTGTGGCCTCTCGTGAATAGGGAAATTGATAGTTCGATTTTACCTTCTGTTTTTTAATTGTATAGTACAGTATACTCATTTTTGCATGGAAAAAATAATCAGAAAATTTATTCTTTTTTTAAGATGGACGACTGTACCGGGAATCAGGATATCATTGATCGTACTTGTGTACCGTATGATGATCAAGACTCATTCCAGGGATGGCGTAAAATACGCTTCCGAATCTTTTTTTTCTAAATACAATAATTCCACAAAAAATAAATAACGTGTTTTCTGTATTATGCAGTTTCTATGGATGCCATATGTCGAGGAAAGAATCACAACGCTCAACCCATCATGGGTTACCTAGCAGCAACATCTGTTCGTGTCAAATATTCCATTGATTCATTTCCATATGGTGGATGGCACGATGGGGATCGGGTATTGAGATAATTCAGCTGGGCGCAACCTATCCTGAATCCTCCCGTCGACATCAAAGAAGTCCACGGAATGGGCTAAAAGGGTTCGGGTCAGGACGCAATAAATTGGGCGGAAAAACATGAACCGTACATCTTTCTGTAGAATGATCCATTTGAGGCATCCTCCCTTGTATGTCTTAAAAGGATGGTTGTCTCCTACAAGCGAGTACGTAGAATGGTATATGGCAAATGGGAAGCCCTTTATATTTCAAGGTTGTTATATGCTGCTCCCGGAAGACGCGCAACCAGAATCTTCCCGATGGAAACGGATGAATGCACGACCGTGCCGTAATTGAGTTCCACCATTCGGGAACACCAATACTGATTCTGCCTCTAACCCCGATCTTGAGCCCCAATATGATGCATCTGGTTCGTCATCATACCACCCGGAGCCCGAGCCCCAATTTCCTCCATCGTTCGAGGATATATTTGGCTTCGACCCCGAGCCTCAACATTCGACACACTCCGAATCATCCTCATACCACCCGGAGCTCGACCAGCAAGCACGTACACCTACTACTAAGGATATTTTTCCATCGGCACCTCTGGTCACGCAATACCCCTTAACTCCCAATTATGGTGTATACGGTTATACTACTTTCCTAATTACACTGGACGTGACATCAGAGGTCAGACCGAGAAATTAGGAAATGCCTCAGCAAGGTGCACAACATCACCGATGGAGGCAGCCAGACTGTTACACGACAGCGCTGGGGGCGTCACCCGGATCACGGCAATTTTGATTTTGATTTGTAAATATTCACTTTATTTTGTAATTATTCTGTTTTTCAATATAAATTTATTTCTTCTAAAAAAATTATTTGTTTGGATAAATGGCTTCAAAATATTTAATAAAACAAATATATAATTCAAAATTTTAATAATATGTAACAAATTAAATTTACAAATACAAGAAAATATAAACGTTTTAGAATATTACTACACGAAAATATAAAATTCAAACAAAAAATAATACGGACTAATATAATTTACAGACCCCAAAAAATACAAACATTCTAAAAAATTAATACACGAAAATATAAAATTCAAACAACAAATAATACAGACTAAATTAAATTTAAAAATACAAAAAAATACAAACATTCTAAAAAATTAATACACGAAAATATAAAATTTGAACAACAAATAATACAGACTAAATTTGATTTACAGATACAAAAATAATACAAAAATTTTGAATAGTAGTCTCTTTACAATTAGTCGTCTTCTGCTTGAATCAGGTCTATATTGCATTAGTACCCTACCTATAAGTTGCGGAATAAACGCTCTTGCAGCGTAGATAATGTCCATCTGCATTGAATATCTTGGTTAGCCATCTATGGCGCAAAAAGTCATCCAACCCTTAATGGCATAACCTTTACGGTTGACATGACAGTATATAATTCAACTCTGTTAAAGCATGACATTATATAATTCAACCCCGAAATTCAGTTGTACACTATAAAACACTCCCATCTGTAATCCACTACAAAAAAATCATTTGATGATATAATAAAAAAACACTCTCATTTTGATGGCTCCCTCAACAATTTTTTTCTCATCCAATGATAATATCAGAACCCAAACCAGCCCCTATTATATAGTAAGGGGGTTCTGTCCATCTGATTCCCCAAATTAAGAGAAATAAATTTTTAATACTTGGTGCCGGCCATCAGTGTCCCAGAACCAAAAAAAAATATTTTTTAATCTGATAAGGTTGGTGCCAGCCATCAGTGTCCCAAAACCAAAAAAAAAAAAAATTATTCTGATAAAGTTGGTGCTGACCATTAGTGTCCCAGAACCAAAACAAAAAAAAATATTTTTTAATCTAATAAGGTTGGTGCCGGCCATCAGTGTCCCAAAACCAAAAAAATATTTTTTAATCTGATAAAGTTGGTGTTGTCCATTAGTGTCCCAAAAAAAAAATAAAAACAATTTCTGGACCCGAAAAAGGTGTTGGTGCTGGCCATCTATTGGCCAGAACCCAAAATTTTTTTTATTGTACTTTGGTGCCGGCCATTAGATGGCCAGAACCGAAGTTTTTTTTTCAAATACTGGTATTTGAGTATACCAGTATGATATGGTTTTAAAAAAAACCCTGATGCCAGCCATTGATGTCCCAAAATCAAAAAATATTTTTTTTAAATCCTGACACAATCTTCAGGCAATCATGGGGTCAAAATACAAGGGGGTGCCGGCCATTGGGTTCCCATAACCCAAATTTACTGTTCATTTCAGGTCATTTGGGTGATTGTTTTTGAACCAGGGTCATTTTTGTAAATATTAAATTTTTTCGGTTAGATGGGTAAAATAGCCTGTAATATAACATAATTCAACCCAATTTCAAGTTAATTTCATACTTTCATCAAATTACATTATTTTCAATTTGATTCAATTTAGTCCTTTACCTCAATACTCAAGCATATTCTCACCAATTCAATACAATTAATTTCTCACATCTTACTTCCATACCTTACCAAATAGAACAACAAAAATATGTGACAATTAAAATTAATTGAGTTATAGAAATACAAATTGAAAGCTTGCGTCACTCATTGTCAACTTTCGCCTTTCCGTTCCCTTTTGACGATCCTGCATCGTTTTTAGCTACAAATAATAATTCAGTAATGGTATATCATCAAATTCTATCCAATTCACATTCAATTACAAGGTCTTATATATTTTGCGAATTATTCAATTTAATCATCTATCTCGATAATTGATAACTCTTGAAAAGAGTTATATTTTATGCCTTTAGACTTGATTAATTGCCTCTACATAGGTAAGTTTAGTTGCATTTTTTGATTTTCCATTAGTGTTTTTAGGAAATTGTATTAAAAGGCTTGGATTGTGCTTAAATGTTATTACATGTTACTTTTAATTATTTGTGGGAAGAATTTGCTTGTTAAATGACAGGTGCAGAATGAGGAAAAGAAGTAAATGAGAGAAGGTTTGTCGTGGCAAAAGGTTGGACAGCTTGCCAACACGAATGTCGTGGCAATACCAAGAAGCGACCCAGTCAACACTTAACCATTATCAGCCCTGCTATACGTGTACCAGAAAAATCAACCAAAAAAAGAGGAAAAAGATCATGGGATCATGGGATGATGGGTCTATTCTAAAGGAAGAGGTATAAAACCCAACAAGAAAGAGAAAAGAAGAGGGAGAGACAATTAGAGAGAGAATTGGAAAAAAAATCCTTGGACGAAAGTAGAGGATAACGGTCGAGAACAAGGCAGAGCTAGAAGAGGAGAAGAAGAAGGCAATCCCTCTTGGAAATCACAAGATATTGTGTCACTGGAGTTGTGGGCTGGATAGGTGAAAGCTATCTTCCTTAAGTTCTTCCTTTTCTTCTTTATTTGTTTCTTTGTGATCTTAATTGATGAAAATGATGTTGAATGCTATTTTGAATTTGGATGTTATTGTCCAAACCATGAATTAATCTCATAGGGTTGAGATTGCTTGACGAAACCTTTATTTCCTTTAATGGCTAAAGCATAGATTAGTTTTAATTTACTATTTCATTCAATGGTTTTTAAGAATCGCATGCATATAATCTCTAGACATAGATGAATCTGCAGCATGTTTATGAAATTAATCTAATATTGACAAGGTTAGGTTAGTTATATCAAAATTGAATGATATGAGCAAGTATTCAATCGAATACTTGTAGCAGTCTTTAAACATAAAGTAGTGTTCCATACAGAAAGAAAACAAAAGTGCTGGGTACCGTGGTAAAGGCCTATAGACATATATCGCTTCAGGCAAGGTAACTTAAGGTCTTACTCTCGAAAGAAGTAGGCCATTTTAGATCTCTTCCAAGTAGTAGAATAAGATTGATTTTGCCAAGGCATTATTGGTTAATAAGGGTAGATTCTCAGTAATCCCAACCTACGATTCAACATCGTAGATCCTTTAACCTTTGCTATAGCATCTCTATTTTCACATCCTTAGTTGTTACTTGTTTACATATTATTCACGTAATCATTCTCATAATTGCCATTGCATTCTTACTCTTGTCTTGCCTTAAGATTTTCATTTATTTGTTAGAATTCACGTATGACACACATCAGTATTCCTTAATTATCATTGCATTCTTAATATTGTTTTTGCCATAGCATTAATCACACTCCTTTATAATAACTTGATAAATTTATACCTAACCAATCCCTATGGAGATTATCTCACTTATCACTTTATTACTTGATTCGACGTGTACACTTGCATAATTCGCTTAGCATATTCACACGCGACAAGTTTTTGACGCCAGTTTGGTGAAATCCGGTTTTGTTATTTTCTTATCTAATTCCATTAGTTTTATTTAACTTATTTGTTTTTAATTTCTATAGGTTTGTTATTAGTGCATGAATAAAGGCATTCCTGCTAACGAAGAGTATCTTTTCGACCCTGATATTGAGAGAACTTTGCGAAGTAGGGGAAGAGAAGTGCCTAACATGGCTAGGGACGGGAATGATCCTAGTTTGGATGATCCATTAAATCCAAATGGTTAGGATGATGATTTTCCTATTCATCGCATGATAGATGACCGAGAGAGGCCAATTCATGAACATGTGACAATTTTGGATGATCTAAATCCAGGGATAGTTAGACCACACATTCAAGCTTAGCATTTTGAATTGAAACCGGTGATGTTTTAGATGTTGCAAACAGTGGGACAGTTCAGTGGGTTGCCTACTGAAGATCCACAATTGCATTTAACACTTTTTCTAAAAGTCTATGACTCATTTCAACAACAGGGTGTTACTGAAGACACCTTGCAGCTTAAATTGTTTCCATATTCCTTGAGATATTCAACAAGAGTGGCTTAATGCTTTTCCATCAGAGACAATGGCATCATGGAATAGCCTGTGTAAGAGGTTTTTGCTATGGTATAATCTGCCAAACATGAATGTCAAGCTTAGAAATAACACCACGTCTTTTCGACAATCAGAGGATGAAACGCTGTATGAAGCTTGGGAAAGATTTAAAGAATTACTGTATAAATGTCTAATGAATGGGTTTCAGCACTAGACTCAGATGGAGATGTTTTATAATGGGTTGAATACACATACAAGAATGGTAGTTGATGCTTCTGCCAATGGTTCGTTGTTGGAGAAATCTTACAATAAAGCTTTTGAGATTTTGGAATGGATTGCCAACAATGATTATCAATATCCTACCACGCGAGCTGGGAATGGCAGGAGAGTTGCTGGCACCATGGAACTTGATGCAATCACTTCATTTACTTCCCAGGTATCATTTTTAACTAATATGATCAAAAGAATGAAGAGACCAACTGTAGTTTAGGAGATGAAAGCAGCCAAGCCAGCGTATGTTTATTGTGGTGAAGAGCATGAGTTTGACGAATGCCCATCAAATCCAGCATCTGTGTGTTACATGGGTAATTTCAACTAGAACAATAACCCCTATTCCAACACGTATAATCCAGGGTGGAAGCAACATCCAAACTTTAGTTGGAATAATCAAGGTGCTGGTAATTTTAACAACGCTACAAGATAAAATGCCATTAGTGCACCGCCTGGTTATACTCAACCTATGCCGAGGCAGAATGCCCAACAAGGTCAGGCATCGGTTCCTTCTGTAACAGCCCGTCTTTGGTTAAATCAGAACAGTGGTTTCGGGACCACAAATCTGAGGTCAAAATATTTATTTTATTATTTTAATGTTTACAGCATGATAATATGTTTTTGTGAAAATTTCGTTAAGAAATTTTTATTGTTTAATTAGTTAATTAGATAAAAAGGACTAAATCGCGTAAGGTGAAAAAGTGGAGTTCCATTAGCTAAAGGTATTAAATAGCTATGGAATCTTAATTTAGAGGTCCTTATGTTGTAATTTGACCATTTGACACATGAGTGGACATATTTGGACATTAAATGAATGTTTTAAATGGTTTTTCATTAAGGTTATTATTGTAATTTAGTAATTGATCGTGTGTCAGAGTCTTAAAAATTTATATAAAGAATGATCGAACCTAGAAACTAACTATGACAACGATTAAGGCAAGCGCACCTATCGAACAGTAGTATTGTTTAGTGGCAGGACCAGAATGTCGAACCCAAAGGAACCAAGAGTACTAATACTGAGTCTCTTTCTATTATTTAACTTAAGATTTAAAGAATTTGTTGTTTAAACTAAAATTAACTAACTATTAAGCTAAAGGCACTAAGACAAAGAGAATGAATTGGGGAAAATATTTGTGGGGAAAACCAATTGATTAAGACAATACCCAAGGAAGAATCCACCTAGACTCCACTTATTATCTAACTCTGAACCAGACGATTTATTCACTTGACTTGATCCGTAGGATTCCCTAATGTATATTAATCCCTCTCTCGAGGTGACCAACGTCTAACCATAGGTTGATTAATTGAAATCTCTTTCTAATTAAAACCCCTAGAATTGCATTAACTCGATCTATGGACTCCCATATTAGGTTTGACCCTAATCCAGCAGATTTTTGTCACCCTATCTCTAGGCGCGCGAGCAACTCCGCTTAACTATGCTAGATCTACTCTTAGGCAGGGACTTTTGCTCCACCACCTAAGCACATCAGTACTTGAATCAACATCCTGGAATATCAAAGCAAGAATTAAGAACACATAATTAAGAACAAATCAAGTATTTATCATATAGTTCAGCAAACGATAACAAGATTCATCTTAGGTTTCATCCCCCTCAGGTATTTGAGGGTTTAGTTCATAATTATAAAAGAATACATCTCAGAAGAAAAGATAAAATAAAACATAAGAAAAACCCTAAAACCCCCTGAAGGAATTAAAGAGAAGATCCTCCGTCTTGAGTATGACTCCGGCTTCTTGAGATGAATCAACTGGCTTTCTTTGAGTGAATCCCACAATTCTGACCACTCTGGCTCGGCTCCTTGGCCTAGCTGGATGCCCCCTTGAAGGTTGGCCTCTAGGGTGTTTATATAGGCTTTTGGAATGACTTTATTTGCCTCTAAGTACCCTAATCCGAATGAAATTCTTCTTTGTCACGTCAGGGGCACGCCCATGGCACACGCCCGTGTGAATCGTGGCCAGGCCGTGTTCGAACCTGCTGAAGGAGCACGGCCATGTGGTCTTGGGCCCAGGCCGTGTCAATTTTGTGATATTACCCATTTACTCTATTTTAGGCTCGTTTCTCGTTCTCTTCATCCTCCGGTGCTCTCCTGAGTATAAAACATGAAATTAAAGGATTAAAAGCACAAAATTACATAATTCAAGGGATAAATCATCCAAAAGTCTACTAAATGTGGGTTTAAAATATGTTATTATTACGGTTTATCAAATACCCCCACACTTAAGCTTTTGCTTGTCCTCAAGCAAAATTCTCAACTCACAATTAAAACAAACTTCCTCGATTCATAATATTCATCAATAATGTTTTGTCATAATTCACAGATAATTTACACATGGATAATTCAACTCAAAGAGCCCTAAAGATTCAAACAATCTAAGTCATACATTTTTGTAGCATGAAAACGTAGGTGTTTTCCCTCTTCTAAATAATTACCTCTGATTCAAAATCGACAAGGATTGACATCCTCACTAAAGATTCACTCAAATCACTCGAGGTGTTTAAGGTTCAGGAAAAAGAACTCATAAGTCAAACATGAAAAGTTAATCCCATAGGCTTGCATGAAAATCAAATCTCCACCACTATAATATGAGATGATACACAAATCAAAAGGTCTTTAACAGGGTTGTAACGGGTGTTGGTTTAAAGGTGTGGATAAAGGCTGAATTAGAGGGTTAGAATCGAGATTGACTTGATAAATTACCTAACTAGAAAAATGAGCTAATAATTACATCAACTAAAAACTTGTAATACTAATAATACGAGCTTTTTCTTCAAGATGTGGAATTTAAATATGTAAGCTCACTTACTAATAAAATTAATAATGAATAAACTTCGTTCATTTTTTAAGAACAAATCATTAAATATTTACGATAATAAGAAAGTACAACTGAAATATAGAACATAGTTAGGCAACTGCTCAAAATCAAATCTCGACAAAAAGGGTTAGTCAAGAAGAATAGTGATAACAAATACAAAGGGTTTTTAGGTTAATATTAGTGGGTGAGTCAATAAAATGGGTTGTTAGGATTAAAGGGGTTCACTAAGGGTTAATTGTAAGGGTAGGCTTTTTATGGAGTAAGTGGGTTAAATCCTAGGTGCCTTTATCATCTTAGTATATCAAATCAAAGGTGTGGTCTCGACATGTATAATCGATGCAAGTTCTAGAATAACAAATCAATGTTGACACATTCATAATCAATAAAGTGAGCAAGGAAAAGAATATATGCTCTAAAAGGCTCAAAATCTCACAAAAAATTATGGGCTTTTTTTTATATCAACCTTGTAAATTTCAAACTTCAAAGTAATAATTAGATTCGGGTAAACAACCTAACAAAATTTTTACTTCTGAAAAATAGACTTATCCTGCTTGATTCTCTAGTTTCCTACAGTTTAAATCATCACTGCACAATTATCAATGACTTAATCCAAAACATATCAATAAAAATCATAAATCAAAGGAAATTTCATTTTAACAAAGAATAATGAGAAATTTTACTTAAGAACAAGAAATAATTCAGGATTTGAGAATAATGCAAAAAGTTTGGCACTTTTAAGATTCACCCCCCACACTTAAGATGTACATTGCCCTCAATGTACAAAGATAGATAGAAATTAATAAAAGATTGGGGGAGATGAAACTTCCTGAATTTGGATGGATTCCTTGAGTTGGAGGTGTGGAAACTTGATTCGGAGGTGAAAGATAAGTTAGATGAGGCGTCTCTAGTGGTGGTATGGGGGCTGCCCACTATTACTGTGCTAGATGAAGAAATTGGGTAGCCCGTGAAGAAATAGCCAAGAAATACTAAGAAAAATTCAAAATAAACTAATTATTTATTTAAGTACAAGGAAGGTAAAGAGAAGGAAAATAAATGCGACGAAAAAAGAAAATTAAAAACTAAATGGCCTCAAATATCCTTGGCTTGTCGAGTGGATGAAGCGACCGGCATGAACTTATGTAGATCGGTCTCCCACAGGGGAAGACTGTGCTAGGATCCTTTCGCTTCTTCGACATGGATATGGTGTAGTTTGGAAAAGGGCCAAGGAAGGAGAATATGGAAGATGGGGGGTCTGAAAATGTATGGAAGAAGGGGAACGGGGAGTAGTTGAGAAGAGGGAGGGGGTGGTTGAAGGTGAGTAGGAAGAAGAGAGGGGGGGTTTAAATAGAATTTTCAGGTCTGGTACGCCCCACGCCCATGTACCATGGGCGTGTTGTGTCACACGGCCGTATATCACGGCCGTGTTGTGCTATGTTCATTTCTCCCACGCCCGTTTCGTGGTCTACACGCCCATGTTTGATAAAACAGAGTCGACCACGGCTGTATCGCACGGCCGTGGTGTTTAGTCGGAGCCTGTGTGACTTCCCTTAGTGTCGGTCATCGCCATATCGCACGGCCGTGGCAATTTATAGTCATCTATGATCTGGGAATCTTTCATCATTGGCTCGTACTACCTCTGCTATGTCAGTACGGGAGTCTGTAGTATCCACACGGCCACAGCCACGGCCGTGTGCAAGGCCGTGTGGTATGGAAATCTACACCTTGTTTAGTTAATAGTTAGTTTCTAAAAAGGAGAAATAAAAGTAAAAATAAAATAAACTAAAATGTAAAGAGTAACGGAGTTAGTGCTCGGGTTGCCTCCCGAGAAGCGCTCGTTTAAAGTCTTAAGCTAGACTTACCTCTCATTCGCATAATCAGGGTGGTTTGAAGAGTTGAACATCTTTCCTCATGCTATCTGTCCTATTATCCGTGTATAGTTCAAGTCGAGTAGCGTTTATTTTGATAGTGTCAAATATAAGATTACTTACCTCGACTGTTCCGTATGGGAAAACCTTGACCCTAAAAGGGATTTCTTTGGTTGTATTAGGGTCAGGAGGAGATATTCGAGGGTCTGCTTTATCTAATAATACCTGATCTGCGATTTTGAATTTGTTAGTCCCATAGAGTGGCTTGGGTTCTGCTTCGTGTATCCCTAGTTTCTCCTTGAAGTGTGTCTTCCACTCGTCTAGTTCATCAATATGAAGCCTTCAATCCTCATGAATTATTTCTTTGTTGGCATGAGATATAGGATCTGGCTCAGTTGTGTTATTCCGTGGTGCTTCCTGAAAAGAAGGTTTAACAAATTGGTTATCAATTGAATTTACTTTCTCACCTCTATCACTTGATGTCCTGGTTGAGTGGAGAGCCTGAAGACTGATTGATTTGTCACCTACACGGAGTATGAGTTCACTTGTACCCACATTAATTTTAGTTCTGGCAGTTGCTAAAAAGGGTCTCCCTAAAATTAAGGGGATACTTTTGTCCTCATCCATGTCTAAAACTACAAAGTCTACTGGGAATACGAATTTATCAATATTTACGAGAACATCTTCAATTATACCGCTAGGAATTGGAATAGTCTTATCAGCTAATTGAATGCTCATCCTAGTTTGTTTGGGTTTCCCTAGACCTAGTTGTTTAAACATTTTATAAGGCATAACATTTATGCTTGCCCCTAAATCAGCTAAAGCATTATCAATAGATAAACTACCAATTAAACATGGAATTGTAAAACTCCCTGGATCTTTTAATTTTCGTGGTAGTTTATTTTGTAGAATTACTGAGCACATTGCGTTTAGCTCCACTTGCGACGCCTCGTCCAACCTCCGTTTGTTTGTTAGAAGCTCTTTTAAAAATTTCCTCGAATTTGGCATCTGCGAGAGAGCTTCAAGAAAGGGTAAGTTAATATGTAATTTCTTTAAAAGTTTAAGAAACTTACCAAACTGTTCTTCTGTGTCATCTTTCTTCAACGCATTGGGGTATGGTATACGAGGTTGGTACTCCTTAATTATCAGTTTCGGCTTATCATGACTTACCTCGTTCTTACCTTCCTCTACCACATTCTCTTGGCTTACCTTAGGCTCATCTAACCCTACACTTTCCTGAGCTATTATGGCTTGAAGTTGCTCCTTTGGGTTAGTTTTTGTGTTGCTCGGTAGGCTTCCTTTGGCAAGTTGCCCTAACTACTTCTCGATCCCTTGAATCGATGCTTGATTATTTTTAAGTGTTGTCTCAGTGTTCTGGAAACGAGTCTCTGACACCGCTATGAATTTTGTCAGCATCTCCTCAAGGTTTGGCTTCTTTTCCTGTGGGAAGGGCTGTTGTTGGAAGTTTGGAGGGGGTTGTTGCCTTTGATTTCCTTGACCACCCCATGAGAAATTGGGGTGGTTCTTCCAACCTGGGTTGTAAGTATTGCTATAAGGATTATTTTGAGATCTAAAATTATTACTTACATAGTTCATTTGTTCGCCTTCTATGCCATGTTCGTAGGGTGGGTACTCAGGATTCGCCATACCTCCACTTGCTTCATACTGCATAACGGGTTGTACCTGCAAAGAACCACATAGACCATCAACCTTCTTATTTAACATCTCTACCTGATTTGATAGCATGGTTACTGCGTCGGGGTTGAAAACACTGGCAGCTTTCATGGGCTTTGTCCTCGTGACTTGCCACTGATAGTTATTTAGTGACATCTCCTCTATAAATTCATAAGCTGCTTCAGGTGTTTTATTATTCAGGGTTCCGCCAGTGGCTGAATCAATCAACTGCCTGGTTGAAGGGTTTACACCGTTATAAAAGGTTTGGACCTGTAGCCACAAGGGTAATCCATGGTGTGGGCACCTTCTCAATAGGTCTTTGTATCTCTCCCATGCATCATAGAGTGTTTCTAAATCCATCTGCACAAAAAAAGAGATATCATTCCTTAACTTGGCCGTTTTGGCCGGCGAAAAATATTTTAATAAAAAATTTTCGATCATTTGATCCCATGTAGTGATTGATCCTCGGGGGAGAGAATGCAACCACTGTTTGGCTCTATTCTTCAACGAAAAGGGAAACAACCGAAGACGTATGGCATCATCAGAAACGCCATTTATTTTGAAGGTATCACAGAATTCTAGAAAATTTGCTAAGTGTATGTTAGGATCCTCATCCTGCAAACCATCAAACTGAACAAACTGTTGCATCATCTGTATAGTGTTAGGTTTCAATTCGAAATTATTTGCAGTAATAGTAGGTCTAACAATACTCGATTCAGTTCCAGTTAAATTAGGTTTAGCATAATCATACATAGTTCGAGGAGCCTAATTTTCGGCCACCTCTGGAGGTAGCAGATTATTCTCAGCCATCTCTTCGGTGGTATTGGTTTCGTCTTCTTGCTCTTCTTCTATGTAATTTAAGCTTCGCCTTATCTCTCTACGATTTCTACGAACGGTACCTTCAATATCACTGTTATAAATTAGGGGTCCTGTCGGGTTCCTTCTAGTCATAAACTAGAGGTACCTGCAAGGAACAAATAAAAGAAGAAAAATTAGCAAAGTTAGAAACAAAATAAAAGTAAATTGCAAAAATAAAAAAAATGGCTAAAGTAATAAAAATTGAGCGTTCTTAATATTTTGGTTCCCCGACAACGGCGCCAAAAACTTGATCGTGTGTCAGAGTCTTAAAAATTTATATAAAGAATGATCGAACCTAGAAACTAACTATGACAACGATTGAGGCAAGCGCACCTATTGAACAGTAGTATAGTTTAGTGGCAAGACCGAAATGTCGAACCCAAAGGAACCAAGATTACTAATACTGACTCTCTTTCTATTATTTAACCTAAGATTTAAAGAATTTGTTGGTTAAACTAAAATTAACTAACTACTATGCTAAAGACGCTAAGACAAAGAGAATGAATTGGGGAAAATATTTGTGGGGAAAACCAATTGATTAAGACAATACCCTGGGAAGAATCCACCGAGACTCCACTTGTTATCTAACTCTGAACCAGACGATTTATTCACTTGACTTGATCCGTAGGATTCCCTAATGTATATTAATCCCTCTCTCGAGGCGACCAACGTCTAACCCTAGTTGATTAATTGAAATCTCTTTCTAATTAAAACCCCTAGAATTGCATTAACTCGATCTATGGACTCCCATATTAGATTTGACCCTAATCCGGTAGATTTTCGTCACCCTATCTCTAGGCGCGCGAGCAACTCCGCTTAACTATGCTAGATCTACTCTTAGGCAGGGACTTTTGCTCCACCACCTAAGCACATCAGTACTTGAATCAACATCCTGGAATATCAAAGCAATAATTAAGAACACATAATTAAGAAAACATGAAATTAAAGGATTAAGAGCACAAAATTACATAATTCAAGGGATAAATCATCCAAAAGTCTGCTAAATGTGGGTTTAAAATATGTTATTATTATGATTTATCAGTAATTAAGGTAATAAAACAAAAGAAATAAAGATATCATCTTTCAAAAGAAGATACCACCACCAAAAATTCATAATAAGAATAGCCATGGAAGCTTGAGCATTTGGCTATCTTCATTTCCCATGCATGTGAGTAATTTTTTTTTTGTTTTTAACGATTTCTATATTTTTGTAATCGTTGCAACTAGTACTAGCTAGTCCAGGGACTATTTTGCAAAATTGTTAAAGATTTTGAAAGTTGCCATTGATGAAAATATGTGTTCTTTGATGGTTGATGATGAAAAATGAAATATTGTTATTAGATTTACCTATTTTGTTATGTGATTTTTAGTAAAAATGCAAATTAGGGATTAATTTGTGAAAAGTGTAAAATTCAAGGTTAAAATGTGAAATAAATAAAAATATGGGCTGCTAGGGGCATAATAGTAATTCGGCTAGCATGGGTTTATTTTGAATTTCATTAATTTTTGATTTTATGAAATAAGGACTAAATTGTAAAAATGTGAAAGTTTAAGGGCTAATGTGTAAATTAGCTCAAATGTATATTTTGGATTGAATTGAATAAATAGATGATTAAATAAGTAAATTTTGAATATATTTAGATCAAGAAAGGAGAAATACAGATTTAAATCGGGGAAAAAACAAAGTTACGGAATAGTTGACTCGATTTGCCGTTTTAGAAACCGAGGTAAGTTCTTATACAATGAGCTTTATTTATGATTGTGTTTAAATGCTTTGATATTGCATGAACTGTGGAAACAAGACTACGTATATGTTCAACAACGATTCGAGAATGATTCGACAATAGAATGAAAGTGATTCAACTACGATTTGGTATTGAAATCCCGATTGAACCTTAGGAATAGTTTAGGATACTAGTGACATGTCATTAGGGATACTTTGAGTTAGCTTCGGGCCATGATTTAGCACTTAGGGTGTGAGATAAACCGATTTGGCTTCGAGCTATGCATATCGGCTGATTTGGCTTCGGGCCATGATATCATAACTTTGGATATAAGTTACCTTGATTTGGCTTCGGGCCATGGTATAGGTACTTATCGTGTGAGACCCTTGAGTATCCGACTCCTATTCTGAATGGTTCAACGGGTAAATGAAAGATGTGGTTGAGTATGAGATTGTTACAAGATGGTACAGGTACGTACAGAAATGAATTGAGTATTTGAAACTATGGAATTGATGAGTTCCTTAGTAAGTTATGTGAATGATCATTGATAGCTTTGTGATTTAATAAAATTGTTGTATATTGCATTCTATTATTTAAATGATTAATGAATAATGATATTTGCTTATTGTTAACATATGAGCTTACTAAGCTATATAGCTTACTTTGCTGCTTTTCCATGTTTTATAATGATTTCAAAGCTAGCTAAGATTCTGGGATCGTCGAAGACTTCATCACACTATCCGCTGACACTTTGGTACTTTTTGAAACTATGTTTTTGGGTCATATGGAATGTATAGGAAATTTGAGTAATTTTGGTTATGTTATGGTATTAATTTTGGCCATTTGAATTGGCTTGTATATGTATATGTTTTGGTTTATATATATATAGTCATGTGAGTTGGCTTAGGATGGTGAATTTGATGATGTATATGAGTGTCAAATGGTTGAGTTAAAGAAAATGGTATGTTTTGGTGATTTGTGTATAGGTAAAATGGAATTATGGAATATGCATAATTTATGTTTGAATTGGTTGGTTTAGATGATTAGATATGCTATGTATTGGTGCTAATTGAGGTGGTGTAGGTACATGCAAGTTTGGGTGGCAAAATGGCTTGGTAAATAGCCTATTTATGTCCACACAGGCAGAGACACGGGCGTGTGTCTCGGCCGTGTGTGACACACGGTTAAGTATATGGTCGTGTTTCCCCTGGTGTTATTTTGAAAATCAAGTCAGTATACTCCACACGGCCTCACACACGGGCGTGTGACTTGGCCGTGTGGCATAAGTCAATATACCCTACAGGTCTGGCACGGCCTAGTACACGGCTTGGCATACGGGCGTGTATGGCCATTTTTAGGGCACACGGGCGTGTGTGTTGGCCGTGTGACCCAAGTTAGAAAGTTACACGGGCTGGGACACGGCCATGTGCTCCCGTTTTGAATGTCCACACGGCCTGCGACACTGGCGTGTCTGGTGGCCGTGTGAGACACACGGCCTTGCCACACGGGCGTGTGTCCCTTGTTTTGAGAAAAAATTTATAAGTGTTCCAAATGTTTCCAAAATTATCAGTTTAGTCCCGAACCACTCCCAATGTATGTTTAGGGCCTCGTAGGGTCATATTAGGGACAAATTGATTGAGATTGAATAATGAATGCTTGAATTGTGAAAATTTATGCCAAGTAGTTGTTAAATTGTTTTATAAGTCCGTTAATGCTCCGTAACCCTATTTCGACGTTGAATACGTGTGAGGGGTGTTACATTTTTTGGTATCAGAGCCAAGTTTAGTATATTCTAGGACTAACGTAGCATATGTGAAATTCTAGCTATACATGCCATATATAAACTGTGATAGTGTGATCTCTCCCGACTTTGATGAGATTTGTCTTAATTAGACAGAGATGTTTTCCAACCGAGCTAGTTCCGATGATACTGAAAATGATACTCAAGCATTTGAGTAAAAATGTGTCTATGATGAGTTGAAACTCATAAAGGTATGAATAAAAGTTCCTAATATGGTGTTGATGATAAATGTTGTATTATATGTGTATATATATCAGAGTCAAATTTTGAGGCTTTACAATCTTCACCCCCTCACCAGTATAGTGTTATACAATGAAGTTTACAAGATTTAGATTGGATAAGCTCACAAGTGTGAAACTAAAGAGTTCAGTGGTGGAATAATTATTAATGCGACTAGAGATGAGAAAGGGTTAGCAAGTAAAGACAGTTCCAGAAGAGATATCAGCTTGTTATGAAGATTATTCGGATTATGCGATGATGCTGTTAAAGAAGATGTTAATCTCGACTAATCGATTCATTTAGGTATAATGTCTAAAGAATGTATTAATTGGAAATTATTCTGAATTGATTTTCGTTAGTAAATGGAGTAAGGTGGGATTAGTGATGACTGTAATAGTCAGTGGAATTATGTTTGAATTGTAAAGATATCTGAGTGCAGTGGTTATAGCTGAGTAGATTATGACAAACTCTTCTGAGTATTCTATGTGTTCATTCATTCTCAGAGATATATGTAGCTGTTCATTTTCAGATGAGATTCTTGTCTTATGAGAACGCTAACTAACCATATTGTTAAATGAAAGCATTGTGGGTTTAGTTGGTTTATGATCGGCATTGCTTTATCTTTCTTTGGTATTCTATTCCAGTACATTTGGCAGAAATTTTTATGGTAAAATCCATATGATGCTAGTATTCTATTTCTACTGTTTGTTACTCTGCTTTATATATATATATGGAAATTATATTGCTTCTGTCACAATTGATTCCAGATCGTATGAGTGGTTTTTTTTCTGGATTTTCTCTGGGATATCATCGAGATCTTTATCATCCAATACGGGTTGTATTCTCAAAAATTTAGTATAGCTTCACATCTTGGATTTCATTATCATTCTTACTATTTAATGTATCAAATATGGCTTATCTGTAAAGGATATTCAGTGATCAGAAATAATTATATTTATTATGGTTATAATTTTTAGTATGATCATGGGAGTATGGTGATGCTGATCTCAGGTTTTTCCTAGTTTTCATGAAAGAGATTGACATCGGCAAAAGTATAGACAATGGAAGCTCAAGCTCAAATTTGTATAATGGTTTTCTTTTCTCAGGTAAGCTTGATTAATGTCAATGAGTTAAATCGGGATATTATGATTCGTTGAGATGATGCAGTCTGTAAAGATCTTTGACTAGTATGTTGAGGGTATTATGAAGGATTGTATATTTGAGTTGTTCTAACAACATGCAGAAGAGATTACTTTGAAATGTTATTATCTGATAGATAAGATTGATTCAGTTACTTCAAATCTGAGTGGGTTAATTAGTTGAAGAATAATTTGAGTTATATACATTTAAGTTTATCCTCAGGTATGGAAATAATTTTGTGCATTCGCGGGTAAATAGACTGACAGTATGAATAAGGAATTCATGTTCTAGAAAACATGATACAAAAATATATCTATTAGATTTGTTTTAATTGAAAGACGTTATTATGAGTAAAGTTTTTCTGATTGATAAAGTTATTGCGCTTGTAAAGTTTGAATGGTCTGATACTTGTTAACAAAGTTTTAAACAGTTGAAAGCATTGTTAACCGAAACACTAGTTCTGGTTCAGCCTAAATCGGGTAAAGAATTTGTGATTTTCAGTGATGCATCATTGAATGAATTGGGATGTGTTTTAGTACAAGAATGTAAAGTGGTAGTTTATACTCCCAAACGGTTAAAGCCATATTAAAAGAATTATCCGACACGTGACTTAGAGTTGGCTGCTATTGTGTTTGGCGTTGAAAATTTGACATCATTTGTTCAACGAAAAATGTCACATACTTACTGATCATGAGAGTTTAAAGTAGCTGATGTCACAAAAATATTTGAATCTAAGACAGCGTTGATGGCTCGAGCTATTGAAAGATTGTGAGTTAGTTATTGATCAACTTTTGGGGGAAAAGCAAATATAGCTGCTGATACTTGAGTGGAAATTTTTTGTTTAATTTGTGAATGATGGTTACACGATTGAACTTGAAATGATGGCACAATCTTAGCTGAGTTAAAAGCTAAACCGATGTTCAAATCTAAGAAGCTCAGAAATGTGATAGTGAATTGCAAGTGAAACGAGTAAAGTGTGAATAGACTTCTAATTCTGAATTTCAGGTCGGACCTGATGACTATTATTATTATTCTGAGATAGAATTTGTGTACTGAAGGATCTTGAGCTTATACAGAAAATTTTGCATGAGGCTCACAGTGGTAGTTTGTCTATTCATCAGGGGAGTAATATGATGTACAGTGATTCGAGGTAGAAGCACTGATGGACGGGTATGAAAAGCGATATTTCTGATTTTGTGTTCAGATGTTTGATTTGTCAACAAGTTAAAGCCGAATATCAAATGCATTCAGGACTATTATAGCCAATGATGATACTGAAGTGGAAAATGAGATAGAGTTATGATAGACTTCGTATCGAGATTACCTTAATTTCTGAAAGAAAGATACTATCTGGGTTGCTATTGATTGGTTGACGAGATCTGCATATTTATTCTAGTATGTATAGATTTCTCACGTGGCAGAATTACTGAGTTATGTGTTTCTGAGATTGTCAGGTTATACAGAGTGCCAGTCTCTATTATTTCGAATAAAGATCTGAGGTTTATATCACGATTATGGAGAAAGCTACAAGAAGCTCTGAGTACGCGATTGTATTTTTGCACTATAATTCATCCTCAGATCGATGATAAGTATGAGAGAGTGATTAAATTCTTGATGAAATGCTTCATTACTATGTTTTAGAACTCAAAGGTAACTGGGAAGACTGTTTACTGTTGGTCAAATTCAAGTATAATAATAATTTTCAGTCGAGTATAAGATGGTACTGTATGAAATTTTATGTGGTTGTAAATGATGAATTCTATTATATTGGACGAAGCTTAGTGAGAAAAAGATATATGAGGTTGAATTGATTCGTGATTCTGGGGAAAAAGTGAAAGTGATTCGTAAAAGTTGAAAGCAGCTTCAGATTGACATAAATGGTATGTAGATTTGAAACGTAAAGATATTGGATTTCAGATCAGCGACAGAGTGTTTCTGAGAGTATCGTCCTCGAAGAGGATTCTTAGTTGTGGTCGCAAAGAGAAGTGGAATTTATAATTAATTGAGCTAAATTAGTTTATTGAGAGAGAGGGCCAGTTATTTATGTTGAATTACCATCAAAGTTAGAGCAAATTCATAATGTGTTTCAGTTATTTATGTGGTGAACAGATCATTCATATATAATTTCTCTGACATATGTTGAGATTTAGTCGACATGTCAGATAACGAAGAACCGATCAGAATTTTAGCTCGAGAGGTTAAAGAGTTGAGAAATAAATGCATAGATTTGGTGAAAGTCTTATGGAAACGTCATGGTATTGAAGAGGCTACGTGGGAACCTGAGGAAGCTATGAGAAAATAGTACCCTAACCTATTCACTGATAAGATTTTCGGGGACTAAAATCCCTATAAGGGGGAGAGTTGTAACAGCTCGTCTTTGGTTAAATAAAAAAAGTGGTTTCGAGACCACAAACCTGAGGTCAAAATATTTATTTTATTATTATTTTAATGTTTACAGCATGATAATATGTTTATGTGAAAATTTCGTTAAGAAATTGTTATCGTTTGATTAGTTAATTTGATAAAAAGGACTAAATCGCATAAGGTGAAAAAGTGGAGTTCCATTAGCTAAAGGTATTAAATAGCTATGGAATCTTAATTTAGAGGTCCTTATGTTGTAATTTGAACATTTGACACATGAGTGGACATATTTGGACATTAAATGAATGTTTTAAATGGTTTTTCATTAAGGTTATTATTTTAATTTAGTAATTAAGGTAATAAAACAAAAAGAAATAAAGATATCATCTTTCAAAAGAAGATACCACCACCGAAAATTCATAATAAGAACAGCCATGGAAGCTTGAGCATTCGGCTATCTTCATTTCCCATGCATGTGAGTATTTTTTTTATCCGTTTTTAACAATTTCTATGTTTTTGTAATCGTTACAACTAGTACTAGCTAGCCCATGGACTATTTTGCAAAACTGTTAAAGATTTTGAAAGTTGCCATTGATGAAAATATTTGTTCTTTGATGGTTGATGATGAAAAATGAAATCTTGTTATTAGATTTACCTATTTTGTTATGTGATTTTTAGTAAAAATGCAAATTACGGATTAATTTGTGAAAAGTGTAAAATTCATGGTTAAAATATGAAATAAATGAAAAATATGGGCTACTAGGGGCATAATAGTAATTCGGCTAGCATGGGTTTATTTTGAATTTCATTAATTTTCGATTTTATGAAATAAGGACTAAATTTTAAAAATGTGAAAGTTTAAGGGCTAATGTGTAAATTAGCTCAAATGTATATTTTGGATTGAATTGAATAAATAGATGATTAAATAAGTCAATTTTGAATATATTTAGATCAAGAAAGGAGAAATACGGGCTTAGACCGGGGAAAGAACAAAGCTACGGAATAGTTGACTCAATTTGCCGTTTTAGCAACCGAGGTATGTTCGTATGCAATGAGCTTTATTTATGATTGTGTTTAAATGCTTTGATATTGCATGAACTATGGAAATGAGACTACGTATATGTTCAACAACGATTCGAGAACGATTCGACAATAGAATGAAAGTGATTCAACTACGATTTGGTATTGAATTCCCGATTGAACATTAGGAATAGTTTAGGATACTAGTGACATGTCATTAGGGATACTTTGAGTTGGCTTCGGGCCATGATTTAGCACTTAGGGTGTGATATAAACCGATTTGGCTTCGGGCCATGATATCAGAACTTTGGATATAAGTTACCTTGATTTGGCTTCGGGCCATGGTATAGGTACTTATCGTGTGAGACCCTTAAGTATCCAACTCCTATTCTGAATGGCTCAACAGGTAAATGAAAGATGTGGTTGAGTATGAGATTGGTACAAGATGGTGCAGGTAAGTACGAGAATGAATTAAGTATTTGAAACTATGGAATTGATGATGTAACACCCCAAACCCAACCTAGATGTTATGGCTGAATCTGGCGTGTCACGTTGATGTGTCTTTCAAAAATTGGACTTGTTGGTAGAAATTCGTTTCTGAGTTGAAATCTCTTTGTTAAAACTCAAATCATCTTAACCATTTACTAACCAATTAAAACGTCTTTACTTTAAAAACATTGTTTGTTGAGGAAGCAATATCCAAAATGTTGCGAAAACACGGTGTTATGAAAACAGTTAATCTTTTTGAAAACCAGCGTTCTATCACTATCAGTTAAGTATCAAATAAATTAAGCCAAAATAACATAACTTAGGTTTAAGAGGCCTTATTACAGAATCAATAGCCCAATAAGAAATTTAAATAAATAAGTCTAAAGCAGAACATCAACGATCGTGTGGCCACCTCCGAGTCTCTCGCGGCTCCAAATCGTTTAAGGCTAGGGATTACCTGTACAGTTAAAAGAAAGGGTGAGTTTACAAAAACTCAGTGTGTAATCCCTCATCGATCGGTAACAATATATGCGGTAATAGTGCGGGCCTTGGCCCTATTCGATGCTGATGCGGTGTGTGCCATAGCCCATTTCAGTAACAGTGTGGGCCTAAGCCCAATACAGTATCAGTATGGTGCAAATATGCAACCCACCCCAATCTAGCCAACACACCATGTGGGGATAAAATCGACCCACCCAGCCAGCACACTAATATCGCAACAAAGCGCGAAGAATTGAGATCGCGGCAAAGCGCGATAAAGATATGTGGCAAAGCCACGAAGACAAATATACTTCCTCCGTAATAAAGATACCCCAACCCCATACAGTATGTCATGTATGCAGAATGCCATGCTCAGAATCAGTCATTTAATTCACAGACAAATCAGTCATTTAAATCACAGACAAATCAGTCATTTACATTACAAACAAATCAGTCATTTACCCATGAGGGGCAAAATAGTCATTTACCTTTTGGGGGTATTATGGTCATTTTACCCTACAAGGATATTACGATCCTTTTACCCTACAGGGGCATTACGTTCATTTTACCCTATGGGGGTATTTCAGTCATTTTACTATTTAGGGGTATTTCAGTGCAGATAACAACCTTTCCAAAGGTCTACTGTAACATCCTGAAATCGGGGCTATTTGTTATTGAATTATTTTTCATGTGTTTGAACTTTTGTGTTATTAATTGTGGTGTGGTAAGGCTTAATTATGGACTTTGAGTAGGTTCGGTTTAGTAGAATAAATTTTTGTATGGTTTATTTAATGAAGTGGATTAAGTGAGCTTAGCACTTAAGTTAATTTAAGTGTTAATTAAAGCACATGAGGAATTAATGGCAAAGTGGTTATGGTGTTTGAACTTATAGCTTGAGGTTAAAGGTTCGAGTAGTATGTTTAGCATTTTTTAAAAGTTTATTTTGTATGTTAGCATTAATGGCCGGTCAACCTATGATTATGATAGGTTGGAATTTCATTTTGGTAAGTTGAATTTATTTTAAAGGAAAGCATGGAATAAGGGATAAGATTCCTAAGGTTATGGAAGGATATCTTGAGTTTATGGTAAATTGAGGGGACAAAAGGCTTGGTTTGTGGAAAATGTTTTGGAAACTAACTCATGGCCAATTGACCATGAACTTGGACGGCAATGTGGCTAAGGGGAGGATTTGGCCGAATATGCTAGTAATTGGTAAGGTTTAGGAGTGTTTTGGTCATTCCTAGCATTTGGTGAAAAAGGTTGCAATTCTCTCTCAATCTCTTTTCTTTTCTTTTGGCCGAATTTTACCTTGTGATAAGCCTAAACTCTTTTGACCATTTGGTCATTTCTTTTGCTCATCTTCTATTTTCTCCATTTCATTCTCTCAAAATCGAAACATTCATCAACATCTTGTTCTCCTATTTGTTTTGCTTAAACACCAAAAATCTTCTATACTCTCTTCTTTGCGAAACTCTATTCCCTTTTCCTATTATTTTCTTTTTGTTCTTGCTTGAATATACCTCTTTGTTGTGTAGAAAATTTTCTTCTCCTATCTTGAATCACTTTGGCCGAATATTAAAGGTAGCATAGTTTTCCTCGGGACTTTTCTATCAATTGATTTTGGTAAGGTGGTAAGGGTTTATTTCAAAGGATTATTCTTTTAAGTTTTCGTTTAAGTAGAAGGCTAATAACCTTAATGATGATGGTTGGTTGTGTAGGAAGTGAGATCGGTTCACATTTAGGAGGGTGTTGGCTAGTGTTGAAGGCTTTTGGGTAAGGTTTCGGGTTCACAAGGAACCCTTCTCAATTATTTTGGTTTGGCCGAATAGGCCATGGCACTAATCTAGTTTTTGGCCGAATATAGGGGCAAGGAAAACTTGTGTGGCCGATTTGTCTATTCGGGATTTAGGACTCTCGTTAGTATCGGTGTGTGCATACACATCTTATAATCTTTTAAATATGCTAAGTGTTATATTATGCCTAATCGGTTTGTGTAGACATGGATGTTATACCATCATGGTATTAACAAGGACACGGGTAAGTCTTTATTACTTTGAGATTATTATTTGATGCTTTTGGGAAGCATGTCACATTTGGTATGTGCAATATTTGGTTTATGGTAATGATAAATCTACTGAACGTTGTTAAATAAACCTATTATCATGATTTGATAAAAGTATATAATTGTTGATATGGGTTGATGAGTGGAGGGGCGTTGATATTTGTGTCGACGGACACCGGTGTTTTGGTAACACATTGTGACTACGGTCACGGAGGTTTAGTACCTCGGAGGTTTGGCACCTCATAGCGACTTGTCCACGTGGTTGATACCACCGTGGGTTGGCCCCACTTTGAGATATGGGATAAATGCGCGGTGATTTGGTATCACACGATGGGTTGGCCCCATCATTTGATTGTGACTTGGGTCACCGGTGGTTTGGTACCACAATATTGATGGATTTCGTGACTATATCGTCACGGTGGTTTGGCACCACCGGTGGTTTGGTACCACACGGGGTAGAGAAAGGCGCACGGATGGCTAGGTTGGGTGCATATTAAACTTGTGCATATTAAATTAATTATGATTTGTGTATGATGTTACATTAAATCGGGGAAAAGGGTTACACATTGGGTCTTGATGACTCACCTTTTCCTTTAACATTTTCAGTGACTCGTAGTTGCGGATAAGGAACCGGATGAACTCGAGGCGCCATGCAATGAAAATATGGACTAGGTGGATTTGGAACTATTTTTATTTTAATATGGGTTTGATTTATTTTGTTTAAGATGTAATAAGGCCTCCTAAAATTTGCACTTGGATTATTTTATGTTTTGATAAATTGCTTAACTATTTTATGATATTAAAATGGGTACACATGTTTTTCTCAAATTAATTCATAAAAATGTTTTATTGTGCCATCGGGTACACTTGAAATCATAACAACCTAACTTAGTATATTTTTAAATGACATTAAGTAATGCTTTCTTCATAACACCTCAACTGTTTTAAATCAAAACAATATCTTTTATCAAAATTTAAAACGACTTAAAAGGGATTTTCAAAAGTTTTTCCTCCGTAGCATACCAAATTGGTCGTAATGTTTGGGCCGGGTTTGGGGTGTTACAAATTGGTATCGAGCCAAGTTCAAAGCTGGTGTGGGGCCCAAGGCCCAAAAATGTTTTGGTAGGTCTATTTGAAATATTTTGGTTTTGAATAAGCATGGCACCGAGTCTAAAAGACCGATCCGCCTGTGTAAGTACCTCTAACTTTTTGTATGGATTATTATTATAGAAGGGTAAGAAGGAACGTAGTTAGTGTGATAGGTGTTGAACCTTAGGACTAGTCCACCCCAACAAAACTCATAAGACTTTAATGGCCTAATTAAAACCAACCCGTGACCAAGTCGTAGGAGTTAGGGTGTGGTAACCTTAGTGCGCATGTCTAGGATTGGATCAGGAAGAGCTTGGTATTTAAGCGGTCCTCGTGACTCACCTCCTCTTCGCGGGATTCCTGCAGTGCGTAACCGGTTCACCCTAACCAAGAGGACTCGGTCATAGGCTAAACACGTTAAATAAAACCCAAAAGGGATTAACCTGTTTTTGTGAAAGCTCTAAGTTTTAAAAATCGTTATGATACTCATTTCAATAGCAACAAAAATTTACTTTGGAAAATTTTCAAAATATTCTTCAACTTACCAAAATTTCTGAAATTTCCCTAGTGGCAAAATTACGAAAAATACCACAGGATAGAAAGCGGACAAGATAATGCCCGAAGAGTGCATAGGTATGAAAGGTATAGGGAATGGATGTACTTTTCTATGTAAATTAGAGACAGAAGACTTAAAACTTTGATTGATCGAAAGAATCTCTATTAAATTCTTTTCATAAAATTTCTTCGCGGATAACCAAGTGAAACATGTACTAATTCATAAAAATTTCCTAATCGACAGTTAAAGCGCGGACAGTTAGAATGAGCTTTAGAGGACGTGGCCGTCGTGGATGCGAAAGGGTAGGATGACCGTGTGTCAAACACTGTCGGATCGGGTCGGGGATCTCGAGAATGAGGTACCACCGCCACCACCACCCCCAACCTTTGGAGCCGAGGAGCGAGGATCGGGACGGGTGATGACGCATGTCACTGGCGATGCTGCGGGTTCTAGAGAGAGTATTTGGAATGGGTGGAGGTGGAGGAGCTTGGAAGTCGGTACCGAGAGACTTGAGCTAACGGAGCTGAATTTTTCCGAGGTGTGTCCGGTGTAGCGCCCAATACTGGTGAGTATTGGCTAGAATCAATCGAAAGAATCATGGATGAGATAGATCGGCGAATGAGGAGGCGAAAGGAGCGGTGTCGCTTCTCAAGGATGAGTCATATCGATGGTGGCTCACGGTTCGAGATGGTGCTACGGCGAGATGATCCGACTTGGGAATACTTCAAAGCCGCTTATCGGAAGAAGTATGTGGGCACAAGCTACATTGATGCCTGAGAGGAAAGCTTTTCCAGGGTTGGTACAAGGAAATAAGTGCGTGGTCGGAGTATGAAGCGAGAATTCTTGAGGTTGAGCCGCTATGCTCGGGGTATAGTGTCAACGGAGCATGATCGTTGTGTCCGCTTTGAAGACGGACTTAGGGATGAGTTAAGGTTCTTTGATTGCTCGCAGCGGGAGCGTGAGTTTGTTGTCTTGGTGGAAAAAGCTAAGGTAGCCGAAGAAGGGTCAAGGAGTCCGTGAGACAGAACTATGATAGGAACAAGCGAGTAAAAGAGGATTTGGGTCGTCTGGATCGGGTGGTAATGTTCGAAAAGGGTGAGGCGAGTGGGTGAATCGGCGGGAAGGCCCATGGTCGCTAACGAGAGCACCGGCCACCGTATGTCGCTGTGGCAAATCGCATTGGGGAGGTTGTTGGACCGGTGAGAAGGGTTGCTTTGAATGTGGGTCTTTAGACCACCGTGTAAGGATTGTCCTCGGAAGTTAGCCAAGAATCGGTCGGAGGGTCGAAGCCGTGCTCGGGCTAGGAATGTAGGACCACCACGGAGGGTCGTGGTAATGGTAGAGGAGGAAATGGATCTAATCGAGGTTGCGGAATTTGGGCAGAGGTATGCGAGGCGGCCTGAAGCAAGGCACTGGTCTAGTCTATGCGCGCGAGGCGTCGAGAGGAAGGTGGCCACCGGGACGTTATAACCGATGACGTTCTTAATCTTTGGTGTTCCATATATCGCTTTGATTGATGTGGGTTCGGCGCATTCATACGTTGCTAGTAGTGTGGTAGAGACTATGAACTTAGACTTGAGGATCGCTTCTAGGAGATGAGCGTAATTAGTCCTTTAGGTCACTCTGTAGTTGTGAATAAGCTATATAGAGATGTACCTCTAGAACTCCAAGGGGTCGTGTTTGTGGTCGATCCGATGGAACCGCCGTTTGGGGAGTTCGATTTGATCCTTGGTATGGGTCAGTTGGTTAAGTATCGGGCAAGGTTGGGCTGCTGTTGCTAAGCGCATGGTTCTTAAGATGGTGAGGTGATGAAGTGGTCATGATAGGTAATAGAAGAGATTACCTATCTAATGTAGTGTCTGCGTTGAAGGTGAAAAGATGGTCGGGGAAAGGTTGCGAGGCGTTTTTGGTTCGAATTTGTGCTTTGGAAGCTAAGAGAGTCGTTGGTTGAGAAGGTCCGAACACGATGGGAATTTCTTTGATGTGTTCCCGGAAGAACTTCCGGTCCGCCTCCGGATCGGAAGTTGAATTTGGTATAGACTTGCTACGGAATGGCACTGTGTCAATAGCACCTTACCGAATGGCACCAAAGGAATTGGTGGAGTGAAGGCTCAAATTCGGGAGCTTTTGGACCAAGGATTTATCCGACCAAGTATATCTCCGTGGGGAGCACTGTGTTGTTTGTTAGGAAGAAGGATAGTTCAATGCGGATGTGTATCGACTACCGCCAATTGAACAAGTTAACGATCAAGAACAGTATCCGTTGCCTCGGATTGATGACTTGTTTGACCAAGCTGAAGGGTGCATCGGTATTTTGAAGATAGATCTTAGGTCGGGATATCATCAACTCAAGGTGAAAGAGGTTGATGTGCACAAGACGGCATTCCAAACAAGGTATGGGCATTACGAGTTTTTGGTGATGCCTTTTAGGTTGACTAATGCACCGGCAAAGATTCATGGACTTAATGAATAGAGTGTTTCAAAGAGTGATACTTGGATCAATTTGTCGTGGTGTTTATAGACGACATATTGGTTTACTCAAAGACGGAGAAGGAGCATGACATGCATTTGTGTATAGTTCTACAAATCGAGAGAGAAGCGGTTATATGCTAAATTCGGTAAGTGTGAATTTTGGCTTAGAGAGGTGGCTTTCTTAGGTCATGTGGTGTCGTCGTGGAAGGGATTAGAGTAGATCCTCGCAAGGTGGAAGCGGTGTTGGATTGGAAACCCCCAGGTCGTGGCGAGAAATTCGAAGCTTTTTGGGTCCGCGAGGATATTATCGGAGGTTTGTGGAAGGATTCTCTTTAATCGCAGCGCCGTTGACTAAGTTGTTAAGAAAGGGAGTTCCATTTGTATGGTCGGAGAAGCAACAAGAAAGTTTTGACAAGCTAAGGAAGATTTTGTGGAAGCTCGGTTTTGAGTACGACTGAGGCGGGGAAAGTTGTTTACGGTTCATCGTGACGCGTCCCATCTTTGGTTTGGGATACGTATTGATGCAAGAAGGGAAGGTAGTGGCCTATGCGTCCCGTCGGCTAAGACCGCATGAGGTTAACTATCAACGCACGACTTGGAGTTAGCGGCGTGTTTTCGCTTTGAAAATATGGCGGCATTACGTATGGGGAAAAGTCAATATTCTACACGGATCATAAAAGTTTGAGGTATCTTTTGACTCGGAAGGATTTGAATTTGAGACAAATCGGTGGATTGAAGCTGTTAAAAGACTACGACTATTCGATTGAGTACCATCGGGTAAGGCGAACGTGGTGGGCGATGCCTTGAGCCAAAAAGTCGTGGATGGACTTAAGAGTGATGTTTGCTCATCTCGGTCTATACGACGACCGGAAGTCTTTGGCGAAGTGCAAGTTAAACCGACTTGGATCGAGGAGATTAAGGAAAAGCGATTGGTGGATGCAGTTTGAATGCAAGGAGGTTGCAAGTTCAAGACGGTGGTTTGGAAGGGTACAGATTTGTGCAGCGAGGAGTGTTATGTTTTCAAGGCGAGCTTGTATGCCGAAAGATGTGGAGTTGAGGCAAAGAATTCTCCAAGATGCACATAGCAGCCCATACGCTATGCATCCGGGAGGTAGCAAGATGTATGGAGATTTGCGGGAACAGTTTTGGTGGCCTGGGTTGAAGCGTGAAGTAAGCGAATTTGGTAGGTGTAATCGACGTGTCGCAAGTTAAAGCCGAACATCGGTTGCCATCGTGGTTACTCCAACCGGTGAAGATTCCTCAGTGGAAATGGGAGAGGATCACTATGGATTTTGTTAGTGGATTACCCCTCACGCCTAGTAAGAAGAACTCGGTTTGGGTAATTGTGGATCGACTAACTAAGTCAGCGCATTTCATACCAAAGATGAGGGTAGATTATTCGCCGAAGCTAGCAAAGCTATATGTAGCCGAGATAGTAAGATTGCATGGCGTGCGAAGATCGATTATCTCGGATAGGGATCCGAGGTTTACATCAAGGTTTTGGAGAGTTTTGCATCGGGCCTTGGGGGCGAGATTGGACTTCAAAGATGACTTTTCACACGCAAACCGACGGACAATCGGAAAGAGTGATCTGATTTTAGAAGATATCTTTGAGAGGTTGCGTTTTGGATTTTGGTGGTAGTTGGGAAGAGTATCTACCATTGGCGGAATTCGCTTATAACAATAGTTATCAAGCGAGTATCCAAATGGCACCATATGAAGCACTCTATGGACGAAAATACCGTACTCCTACGTGTTGGACGGAGTTAGGTGAACGTCAGGTTTTGGGTCCAAATTTGGTAGTGGCGAAGATAAAGTTAAGTTAATCCGGACTCGTCTCAAGGAGGCATCAGATAGGCAAAAGTCTTATGCCAACCTCAAGCGCAAAGAAATGGAATACGAGGTAGGAGATAAAGTCTTTCTGAAGGTGTCGCCTTGGAAGAAAGTGTTGCGATTTGGGAAAAAGGGAAGCTAAGCCCTAGGTTCATTGGGCCATATACTGATGTTGAAGGCGAGTGGGACCGGTAGCTTATCGGCTCGAGTTACCGGTAGAGTTAAGGCAAATTCACGATGTCTTCCATCTGTCAATGCTTAGGCGATATCGGTCCGATCCATCGCGCGTTGTGCTGTGGCGAGATTGAGGTTAATTGATTTATCTTTCGAGGAGGAGCAGTTCGGATCTTAGATCGTGATGTCAAGGTTCTGCGTAGGAAGTCGAGTACCTTTGGTGAAAGTATTATGGTGAAACCATGAGTACGGAGGAAGCGACGTGGGAACCCGAGAATGTGATATGTTGACAATACCCCATCTTTTACGATCGAGGCAATTTCGAGGTCGAAATTATTTTAAGGGGGTAGAAGCGTAACATCCCGAAATCGGGGCTATTTGTGATTGAATTATTTTTCATGTGTTTGAACTTTTGTGTTATTAATTGTGGTGTGGTAAGGCTTAATTATGGACTTTGAGTAGGTTCGGTTTAGTAGAATAAATTTTTGTATGGTTTATTTAATGAAGTGGATTAAGTGAGCTTAGCACTTAAGTTAATTTAAGTGTTAATTAAAGCACATGAGGAATTAATGGCAAAGTGGTTATGGTGTTTGAACTTATAGCTTGAGGTTAAAGGTTCGAGTAGTATGTTTAGCATTTTTTAAAAGTTTATTTTGTATGTTAGCATTAATGGCCGGTCAACCTATGATTATGATAGGTTGGAATTTCATTTTGGTAAGTTGAATTTATTTTAAAGGAAAGCATGGAATAAGGGATAAGATTCCTAAGGTTATGGAAGGATATCTTGAGTTTATGGTAAATTGAGGGGACAAAAGGCTTGGTTTGTGGAAAATGTTTTGGAAACTAACTCATGGCCAATTGACCATGAACTTGGGCGGCAATGTGGCTGGGGGGGAGGATTTGGCCGAATATGCTAGTAATTGGTAAGGTTTAGGAGTGTTTTGGTCATTCCTAGCATTTGGTGAAAAAGGTTGCAATTCTCTCTCAATCTCTTTTCTTTTCTTTTGGCGAATTTTACCTTGTGATAAGCCTAAACTCTTTTGACCATTTGGTCATTTCTTTTGCTCATCTTCTATTTTCTCCATTTCATTCTCTCAAAATCGAAACATTCATCAACATCTTGTTCTCCTATTTGTTTTGCTTAAACACCAAAAATCTTCTATACTCTCTTCTTTGCCGAAACTCTATTCCCTTTTCCTATTATTTTCTTTTTGTTCTTTAGCCGAATATACCTCTTTGTTGTGCCGAAAATTTTCTTCTCCTATCTTGAATCACTTTGGCCGAATATTAAAGGTAGCATAGTTTTCCTCGGGACTTTTCTATCAATTGATTTTGGTAAGGTGGTAAGGGTTTATTTCAAAGGATTATTCTTTAAGTTTTCGTTTAAGCCAGAAGGCTAATAACCTTAATGATGATGGTTGGTTGTAGGGAAGTGAGATCGGTTCACATTTAGGAGGGTGTTGGCTAGTGTTCGAAGGCTTTTGGGTAAGGTTTCGGGTTCACAAGGAACCCTTCTCAATTATTTTGGTTTGGCCGAATAGGCCATGGCACTAATCTAGTTTTTGGCCGAATATAGGGGCAAGGAAAACTTGTGTGGCCGATTTGTCTATTCGGGATTTAGGACTCGTTAGTATCGGTGTGTGCATACACATCTTATAATCTTTTAAATATGCTAAGTGTTATATTATGCCTAATCGGTTTGTGTAGACATGGATGTTATACCATCATGGTATTAACAAGGACACGGGTAAGTCTTTATTACTTTGAGATTATTATTTGATGCTTTTGGGAAGCATGTCACATTTGGTATGTGCAATATTTGGTTTATGGTAATGATAAATCTACTTAACGTTGTTAAATAAACCTATTATCATGATTTTGGTAAAAGTATATAATTGTTGATATGGGTTGATGAGTGGAGGGGTGATATTTGTGTCGAGCGGACACGGTGTTTTGGTAACACATTGTGACTACGGTCACGGAGGTTTGGTACCTCGGAGGTTTGGCACCTCATAGCGACTTGTCCACGTGGTTGATACCACCGTGGGTTGGCCCCACTTTGAGATATGGGATAAATCGCGGTGATTTGGTATCACACGATGGGTTGGCCCCATCATTTGATTGTGACCGGGTCACGGTGGTTTGGTACCACAATATTGATGGATTTCGTGACTATACGTCACGGTGGTTTAGCACCACCGGTGGTTTGGTACCACACGGGGTAGAGAAAGGCGTCACGGATGGCTAGGTTGGGTGCATATTAAACTTGTGCATATTAAATTAATTATGATTTGTGTATGATGTTACATTAAATCGGGAAAAAGGGTTACACATTGGGTCTTGATGACTCACCTTTTTCCTTTAACATTTTCAGTGACTCGTAGTTGCGGATAAGGAACCAGGATGAACTCGAGGCGGCCATGCAATGAAAATATGGACTAGGTGGATTTGGAACTATTTTTATTTTAATATGGGTTTGATTTATTTTGTTTAAGATGTAATAAGGCCTCCTAAAATTCGCACTTGGATTATTTTATGTTTTGATAAATTGCTTAACTATTTTATGATATTAAAATGGGTACACATGTTTTTCTCAAATTAATTCGTAAAAATGTTTTATTGTGCCATCGGGTACACTTGAAACTGTAACAACCTAACTTAGTATATTTTTAAATGACATTAAGTAATGCTTTCTTCATAACACCTCAACTGTTTTAAATCAAAACAATATCTTTTATAAAAATTTAAAACGACTTAAAAAGGGATTTTCAAAAGTTTTTCCTCCATAGCATACCAAATTCGGTTGTAATGTTTGGGCCGGGTTTGGGGTGTTACATCTACAGTCGCCTCGAGCGATGCAGATAACCTAAATGGTCATAACGGTGTAAATGGGGCCAAGTGGGCCCACACGCTTGTGTGGCCCATGTAGCCCAAATTCAGTCACGGCTATGTGAACTACATAGTCGATCCAGTGATTTGCCAATTATCGAGATTTTGTCCGTGTGGGGCCCATGACCCAGTGGGCCCCACGCCCATTCAACCAAACAGGGCCCATATCGGCCCAAGAGCACGAGAACGCTCGTGGTGGCCTCTACAGTCTATCGCCCACAGTTTGTGGGCTCGGTTCACCCCTCGAGCGACCGCAAGCTCGTGGGGCCAGAAATGCCGGAGTTTCGACTTTTCGACTTTCGCCGATTCACAGTAGAGAGGGGTGTGACTACACACCTGTTTGCACAACGGACAGATTACCCCATGCGCGACCAACCTACAATGAACCCAACACAATCAGTCTCTCATCCTTTAGATCATTAACACTAAAGCCCCAAACCGATATCACCACTTACCTTGACCGAAAGTTACGCGATTTTTACTCTTAGATCGCTGGTTGGAAACGATCACACCTTTCTTCTCGATTTACTACGCATAATACAGATTTCATTAGCCATACTTGTGTAATACAAGGCTTGAATTGATGCCCATAGTCCAAAGAGTTAGAGTAGATTGGGTATCCGGCCAATGCTACAAAACAATCTACTTACCCCACAGTATTCGACCAAAGAGGTATTCGAAGCAGAAGGTAGAGATGTGCAGAGAAGTAAGGCAGTCGATGCTCCACCGCTTGTTAGAGACTAACCTCCAAAAGGTAACAAGATAAGATAGATATTCAGTCACTATTGAACAAGCAGAGAAACAAAAAAGAGGGAAAAAGAAGATGAAATATTCGGCTTACCAAAAAGTTATGAGGATTCGGCTATTTCTTTAGGAAAAGAGAAAGAGAGGCGAAAGCACAAATGATCCCAAGATGGTATATTCGGCCAAAGATGGGACAGCTTGAGGAAGAGAGGAAAAGGAAGAAAAGAGAGGAAAAGGAAGAAAAGAGAGGAAGGATTGCTCACAAAATTCACCTATTGACCGACAGGAAAAAGACAAATGAACCAAAAGCCAGAGAATAGAGGGAAGGAAAGGAGATTCGGCAGGGAGAAGAAAGAAAAAAATGCCAAAGTGTTCAGAGAAAAAGTGTCAGAGCCTACCAAATTCGGCAGAGGCTAACTCCAATGTCAAAATGACCCACAACCCTCCCCCCAGCCGAAATCTCAAGGCACAAGATCCCCCAAACGGCACAACTCTCCTCTCACTTAAACTCCTTAATTCTCTCCCCTTATCCCTCCTTGAATCTCTCCATGACCAGTTCAAACACCATTCAAATAATTTCAAACTTCTCTTAGCTGTGTTTCAATCCAACTCTACTACCTACACAACTCAAGCAGCAAAATAAATACCCATTGCGCAACCCAGGACTTGAACCTCAAACCTTGCAGTTTCACTATACGCCACCTTGCCACTAGGCCACAAACTCTTCTTGTGTCATAAACAAGCACTATTATTAATAAAGCCTATATGCCAGTGTCCAGATTCATTTAAGAGAAAAACTAAAAATTTTGCAAGAGCCAAGACTTGAACCCAGGCTTCTCACACACCCCCAAACACTCCTAAATCACTTAACCATTAAAGCAAACAATCAATTGTGTCATTTTCTTGCACACATAAACTTTCATGTGTTCCCGCGCTCAAGACCTATTTCCTTCTAGGCCCAAATTCGGGGCATTACAGATGAGTTCCTTGGTAAGTTATGTGAACGATCATTGATAACTTTGTAATTTAATAGAATTGTTGTATATTGCTTTCTATTATTTGAATGATTAATGAATAGTGATATTTGCTTATTGTTAACATATGAGCTTACTAAGCTATATAGAACATACAAGCTTACTAAGATATATAGCTTACTTTGTCGCTTTTCTATGTTTTATAGTGATTTCAAAGCTAGCTCAGATTCTGGGATCGTCAGAGACTTCATCACACTATCCGCTGACACTTTGGTACTTTTTGAAACTATGTTTTTGGGTCATATGGCATGTATAAGGACTTTGAGTAATTTTGGTTATGTTATGGTATTAATTTTGGCCATTTGAATTGGCTTGTATATGTATATGTTTTGGTTTATAGATATATAGTCATGTGAGTTGGCTTTGGATGGTGAATTTGATGATGTATATGGGTGTCAAATGGTTGAGTTAAATATAATGGTATGTTTTGGTGATTTGTGTATAGGTAAAATGGAATTATGGAATATGCATAATTTATGTTTGAATTGGTTGGTTTAGATGATTAGATATGCTATGTGTTGGTGCTAATTGAGGTGGTGTAGGTACATGCAAGTTTGGGTGGCAAAATGGCTTGGTAAATAGCCTATTTTTGTCCACACGGGCAAAGACACGGGCATGTGTCTTGGCCATGTGTGACACATGGTTAAGTACATGGTCGTGTGTCCCTGGGTGTGGTTTTGAAAATCAAGTCAGTATACTCCACACGGCCTCACACACAGGCGTGTGACTTGGCCGTGTGACAAAAGTCAGTATACCCTACAGGTTTGGCACGGCCTAGCACACGGCCTGGCATACGGGCGTGTATGGCCATTTTTAGGGCACACGGGCTAGCCACACGGGCGTGTGTGTTGGCCGTGTGACCCAAATTAGAGAGTTACACGGGGTCGGACACGGGCTGGGACACAGCCATGTGCTCCCATTTTGAATGTACACACGGCCTGCGACACGGGCGTGTCTGGTGGCCGTGTGAGACACACAGCCTGGCCACACGGGCGTGTATCCCCTGTTTTGAGAAAATTTTTATAAGTGTTCCAAATGTTTCCAAAGTTATCAGTTTAGTTTCGAACCACTCCCAATGCATGTTTAGGGCCTCGTAGGCTCGTATTAGGGACAAATTTATTGAGATTGAATAATGAATGCTTGAATTGTGAAAATGTATGCCAAGTAGTTGTTAAATTGTTTTATAAGTCTGTTAATGCTCCGTAACCCTATTCTGACGTTGAATATGGGTAAGGGTTATCGGTTTAGTCCCGAACCACTCCCAATGCATGTTTAGGGCCTCGTAAGCTCGTATTAGGGACAAATTGATTGAGATTGAATAATTAATGCTTGAATTGTGAAAATGTATGCCAAGTAGTTGTTAAATTGTTTATAAGTCCGTTAATGCTCTGTAACCCTATTCCAGTGTTGAATGCGGGTGAGGGGTGTTACACCTTCATCATAATCTATTGAAGCCTTGTTGAAAGAATATATGTCCAAGAATGATGTCGTAATTCAAAGTCAAGTTGCATCGCTTTGAGCTATTGAGAATCAAGTAGGGTAGACAGCAGATGCTTTGAGTTCTAGACCACAAAGAGCTCTACCAAGTGATACCAAGAATTCGAGATCACAAGGGAAGGAGCATTGTAAGGAAATTACTCTCAAAAGTGAGACTCACTTGAATGAAATTGTAACACCCCTAACCCGTATCCATCACCAGATTAGGGTTATGGAGAATTATCGTAAAAATGGAACATTACATCATACTTTTCATACATTAATATAAACATCACAAAATTCATTCATAAACATACAAATAATTCTTGAATCGAGCCCTCGAGGCCCTAAAAATACAATAGAAACAAATCGGGAGTAAATTGAAAACATTTAGAAAAATCAAGAAAAAGTTAAAAAATTTGTACTGTAGGGGTCACACGGCTGTGTGGCTAGGCCGTGTGCCTTACATGACTGAGACACACGCCCGTGTCTCAGCCTCGTGTAACAATTAAAATAGGGACACACGGCCGTGTCCCAGCCCGTGTCCTCACCCATGTAACTCTCTGAGTAGGGTCATACGGCCAAGTCACACGCCCGTGTGCCAGGCCGTGTGACTATCGAAATAGCTTCACATGCCCGTGTACCAGGCCATGTGCTAGGCTGTGTAACAGCCTGACTTGCATGCATTAAAACCTACAGGGGACACACGGGCGTGTCGCCAGGCCGTATGTCACACACGACTGAGTCACACTCCCGTGTCTCAGGCCGTATAGACATGAAATTGACCAAATTCAAGCCATTTACATCACCAATTCAAGCAACCATCTAAAAACCTTTAAGAACACCTAATCAAAGCATCAAAACATGACCAAAACCAACATGAAATGACTAATTCAATAGTTCAAAACCATTCAACCAATATGCCATGCAAGGCAACTTAAACGCAAAGATACAAACTTATCAAAACATGCACATATTTGAATCACATTTCTACTATCAAACATAAGTCAACTTTTATCAAATCACACTTCAAACATGACCATTAACATTTCAACATAACTTGCCATTTGAGCCATACCTTTTATGCTTCATAAGTACCACAATGACACAAACAAATCAACATCACATAGTGCCAAAAACAACTTATATATGCCAAAATCATCAACCAACATTCAACTAACTTTAAACATAAGTCCACATATACATGCCATTATAACCTTGACCAGAACATCAAAAACTACCGAAATTTATGTTGGATAGTATGATAGATCGCTGACGAGCTTTCAATTATCTATAAAACATTGGAAAGAAAACTATGTAAGCACATAATGCTTAGTAAATTCGTATAAACTTTAAACATCATATTCCATTTCAATGATGAATTTTATAGAATAAATATAAACCTATACCAATGCCATAAGATTTATAAATCTGTATAACCATTAACTCACATATAAGTATGTCATTTAACTCATCAATTCTTTTATATCATTATAATATATCCAGTTATGAACTTATCGTTTCATACCCTTTTCTTACCCGTTTCATTTGCATAATACAAAGCATAACCATAAACATCAACCATAACCAAAAGCTTGGCACAAGCCTAAACATCATCATCGATACACAAGTTAGTGCATTTATACATAACTCTTTTGGGATCAACCACATGATAAGCCATTTCATGAGAAAATACATCATTTGATTCATACAACCTTTTCATGCACATAATCATATTTCCATTGAAGTTTACCATTTCAATCATTTTCATTAATACATGATATAGTTCATTTGAACACTTGCCGTTCCTTTCCTTTTAATGCCCGTTGTACCACTTAGAATATCATCGAATACTTGGGAAAGCTCACACGAAGTGTGCTTAAACATATAATTGTAACCTTTCTTTTACATCATTACTCACACGAGCTGTGAAATGGGCCTGCTCACATGAGCTGTGGGTCAGAATGTAAGCTACACGATGCTGCTCACACAAGCTATGGAGAATCCACGACAAGTGCAGGACCTCAGCCATCAGTAGGACATTCAAGACAAGCACCCGAAACATGAAATCCCTAATGACATGTCATTTGTATCCTACGAATTCCTAAGGTTCAATCGGGACTCGATAACCGTCATGGCATTTCTTTGGATATACATGGGTTATTAATGTTACCAATACATAATAACATATAATTAAATAACATAAACATAGTAATTCATACATACGAACTTACCTGACTAAATTACAGAAATGTCAAAGTATAGGAGCTATTTGGTATTTTCCCCTTCTCCTAGATTTTCCACTCGTTCTTGATCTAAATTAATAATTTCATTCAATTCATTAATTCAAATAGAAAAATCAATTTATTTTATGCAATTAAGTCTTTTTTGACATTTTACAAAATTGCCCCCAACATTTTACTTTTATTCAATATTGTCCCTGAGCCTAAAACATGCAAAGTAACCAGTTTTACTCAATTTCAAGCTTAGCCAAATTTATTGGAACCTTAATAAAGCCCATATTTGCTTTTATTACACATTAAATCCTTGTACTTTTACTATTTTCACATTTTAGTCCTTAAAACATTAAAATTACCAAAAATCACTTTATAAAATAGTCTTATCTAGCAATCAAGCTTAAGATTCTACCATAAAATTTCAAAAACACCTCAAATTCATCGATGGTAAAATTCTAAACATTTAACAACTTTACAAATTGACCCCCGGGTTAGCTAGGTTAAGCTACAACTATCTCAAAAACGTAAAAATTATTAAAAAATAACCTCAAAATACCAACATGCATGAATTATGCTCAACTGAACCTTCAAAGCATAAAATGGTGTCTTTTTCCTCTTTATTTTCGGTGGAGAACGTAGTTTGGGAAGATGATACAATTATAGTTTTATTTTATTTTAATTTAATTTATAAAATTACCAATTTAACCTTGGTTAATAATTAAATAAAACATCACATCCATGTCCATATTTGTCCACTAATTCCTTAAATGGTTTATTTACCATTTGAGTCCATTTACTTTCATTTCCATAGCCATTTAACCCTTTTAATTATAAGAACTCAACTTTTACACATTTTACAATTTAATCCTTTTCATTTAATTAACCATTTAAACGTCAAAATTTCTTAACGAAACTTTAATACGACCTTAATAACACTCCGTAAATATTTCATAAAATACTTACTGCTCAGTTTATACAAATGAGGTCTCGATACCTCATTTTCTAAAATCACTTAACTTTAGGGTCTTACCACTTGAACCGGATTATTTTTCCATTTAATAAAAATCATTAAATCAAATTTTTATCATTACACCAAATTGCTCGTAAATATTAAATAATAATATTTACAGACTCACACGTCGAATTTGTGGCCCCAAAACCACTGTTCCGACACTACAAAAAAAGTGGGTTGTTACAAAAATTTTTAAAGATGCCATGGAAGAAGAGGGCAAATCAGATTGCAACAATGGAAAGATTTTAGAAACGTCTGAAAATCGCATTGCGTCTGGAAAGGCTAAACAAAAAAATGTTGCAGAAGAATCAGATCATCTTGCTGATGGAAATGCTATGGTAAAACAGCATCAACAACCTAAAGGACGACCACCTCCACCATTTCCTCAACGATTCCACAATTGTAAACAAGATGCTCAGTTGAAAAGATTTCTAGATGTCCTTAAGCAACTTCATACCAACATACCACTGGTGGAAGCTTTGGAGCAGATGCCTAATTATGTGAAATTTTTGAAAGACATACTATCAAAGAACCGCAGATTGGGAGAATTCGAGACTGTTGCTCTCACTGAAGGCTGCATAGTGATGTTGACTAATAAATTACCTCCAAAGGTGAAGGACCCAAGGAATTTCACTGTCCCTCGTTCAATTGGAAATCAGTATGTTGGTAAGGCAATTTGTGACTTAGGAGCAAGTATAAATATAATACCTATGTCTATTTTTAGGAAGCTGGGAATTGGGAAAGTAAGACCTATTACGGTTACGTTGCAACTAGTTGATCGAATCATATGCACATTCGGAAGGTAAAATTGAAGACTTGCTGGTAAGAGTTGACAAGTTTATTTTTCTGACAGATTTTCTTATTTTAGAATATGAAACTGACAAAAATGGGCAAATTATTCTTGGAAGAGCTTTTCTTACTACAGACAAGACTTTAATTGATGTGAAAAAAGGTGAACTAACCATGAGGGTAAATGAATAGCATATTACATTCAATGTATTCGGTGTCTTGAAATGTGCTGATGAGAATGAAGAATGCCATGCCATTGATTTGATAGAAATAGCAGTGGAGGAAGAGTTCACAAGATTTTGCCACATCAATTCTGATAGTGATGAAGACTCACTTGAGTAGAGTGACGCAATGATTTTTAAGGACCTTGGTGAACTTTTGGAAGCCAAGCAGTTTGTGGATAGACCAAAGAAGAAGTTTGAATCCTTATATTTATCAGATCACTCTTTCAAGCCTTCTAAACCTTCTATGTAACACCCCTAACCCGAAACCGTCACCAGAATAGGGTTAAGAGGCATTACCGATCATCTCAGAACATTTAAACTCATTTCAAAACACAAAGTTAGACATCAATCAAACATATCCAAATAATAACATATAGTCCCTTAATGAGGTTTACGAGACCTTAAATACATGTTAGAAAGGGGTCGGGACTAAACCGAACACATACAAAAGTTTTTAGAAATTTAAAGAATTTTCAAAACTACAGTGGTCACACACCCATGTGGGTAGGCCGTGTGGGTGAGGCACACGGGCTTGTCTCAGGCCGTGTGGACAAGTTAGTATGTATGCCCTGTTTTGCCACGGCTTGGACGCACGGGCGTGTCCGAGGCCGGGTGAGGCACACGGCCTACCCACACGGGTGTGTGACCTCTACAGTTTTGAAAATTCTTTAAATTTTTGAAAACTTTTGTATGTGTTCGGTTTAGTCCCGACCCCTTTCTAACACATATTTAAGGTCTCGTAGACCTCATTAAGGAACTATATGTTATTATTTGGATATGTTTCATTGATGTTTGACTTTGTGTTGTGAAATGAGTTTAAATGTTCCGAGATGATTGATAATGCCTCTTAACCCTATTTTGGCGACGGTTTCAGGTTAGGGGTGTTACATTTTATTGGTATCAGAGCTACGATTTAGTCGATTCTAGGACTAATGTAGCGCGTGTGAGTCTAGCTATACATGCCATATATATAATTGCGATAGTGTGATGAATCCTAACAGCTAAAAATGTGTTTTTATATAGCAAATGGATCCCGATCGAGTAGTTGCTGATGATATAGAGAGTAACACACCCGCTCCCGCTCAAGGGACGGTGCCGGCCACATCTAGGTCGAATGATAGTAGCCAAGAGGGAGAGGCTAAGCAAGCTTTCTTCCGAATGATGAGTGAGAGGTTTTCGGAGTTCGTTCGAACGAATCCGGCTGCTCCACAACCTCCACCCCCACAAGTACCTGCTGTGCCACAAGCTACAGATCCAATCCGATTGAATAGGCCTCCTATAGATAAAATTCGAAAATATGGGGCCGAAGAGTTTAGGGCTACAACTGATGATGATACTGAGCGAGCTGAGTTTTGGCTCGAGAATACAATTCGAGTGTTTGACGAGATGTCGTTAATTCCTGATGAATGCATTAAATGTGTTGTTTCCTTGCTGAGAGATACGGCATATAACTAGTGGAAGACATTGATCTCAGTGGTTTCGAGAGAGAGAATCACTTGGGATTTCTTTCAAGTTGAATTCCGAAAGAAGTACATCAGTCAACGATTCATAGATCAGAAACGTAAAGAGTTTCTAGAGCTTAAACAGGCCCGTATGTCAGTTACGGAGTATGAATGGGAGTTTATGAGATTGAGCCAATATGCACGAGAATGTGTCTCCACTGAAGCTACTATGTGCAAACGTTTCATTGAAGGGCTGAATGAAGACATCAAATTGTTGGTTGGAATACTTGACATAAATGAATTTGTTGTGTTAGTGGAAAGAGCCTGCAAAGTCGAGGAGCTTAGCAAAGAAAAGAAGAAAGTAGATTTCGAGGCTAGAGATGAAAGAAAAAGATTGATGAATAAGTCGTCTCAACCTTCATCGAAGAGATTTAAAGATGCAAGCAAACGTTCAAATGCTTCATTTGGACATTCGGGTAGAGATCGGGTGTAACACCCCTTACCTGTATTCTACACCGAAACCGGGCCCGAGGCATCACCGAGTTAAAACCACTTGATCGCCACTTAGGCTCAACGTGACTACTCTCAATAGCTACCACAATACCTCATTAAGGACCTACGGGGTCTTAAACATACATACGAGAGCTTCTGAGGCTCTACTGAAACTTTATCGATCTTAAAATTTCTTTCACTTAGACAAGAGTCACACGCCCATGTGGAATGGGACACGCCCGTGTGCCCTCAAGACATGCCCGTGTCTTCCACCCGTGGTCGACGCTGACTAAATTCACACGGCCAGGACACGCCCGTGTTCTCTATCCGTGGTGAACACTGACCACTTTACACGGCCTAGGCACACGCCCGTGTGGCTAGCCCGTGGTCTATTTTGACTTAAAATTCTAACATGCAGGGGACACACAGCCAAGTCACACGTCTATGGGCTGACCGTGTGTCACACATGGCCTAGACACACGCCCATGTGTCTACCCACATGGACAAGAACAAAGCTATTTGTCATGCCCTTCTCACCCCTCTAGCATACACAACAAGTACTCATTCAACACATCCATAACCAACTCATAATGAACATAATCTTACATGGATAAATATATCTTTTCATATAATAATGTAGCCATCAACTATGGCATTATAAAAAATAGATTATCCATCTAAAGGCCAACACATTTCAGCCAAAACAACAAAATACCCTAACATGTCTAGCCTCTATACATGCCATATACAAAACATTAAGTCCAATGTACCAGAGTGTACTGATAGTGTGGGCGATCTTACGATTAATCCGCGTATCACGATTCAATCCTTGTTCTCTATAAGACAAGGGAAAAGAAAGGAGTAAGCTTTGAGCTTAGTAAGTTTACACATAAACAATTTAAGCATTCTAGTATAAGCTAAACAACAATTAGCATTATACTAACATATATAATTCACATCCACTACTATGCTTACTCTTTCTATCCCTTACCACATATCCAACACATCATGAGTCACATACTCATAATCATTGTCATGCACCCCTGCACTCAATAGCACATTTACTCAAAATACAACACTTCATTATTTCTCAATAATACATCCACACAACTAAATTCCTCAGTGGTTTTGCACTTAGCCCACCACAATCAGATCATAAGGTAGTATCGCACGTAGCCTACCACAAAGGATAATTATAGTGATTCCACACATAGCTCACTAATTAATATGCTTAACAATAGTATCGCACACAGCCCATCATTGTTAAGTATCAAAGTGGTATCGCACTTAGCCCACTATCAAGCATTATCACTACACATTCACATGTCTACTTTGTAATACATTCATCCATTCACAACTACTATCTCATTCATTCCACTAGAATCGAATAGGTTCTCAATCATGCTACACATTAGCTAGCATTAACAATGCATACGCATAAATGCATCGTTCATACGTAAACTTACCTCGGTACTCAAAAAGTATGGTGATGTGTAATTTAGTCCACGACCTTGCCCTTGCCTCGGTTATGATCCGGGCTTCGTCTTTCTTGATCTAAAATGACAAATCAACCCGTTCAATACACACATTGACTAAATTGACCCTTATCTCATACTTTAGCAAAATTACCATTTTGCCCCTAAACTTTCTCATATCTATACTTTTGTTCCAAGGCTCGTAAAGTGATTTTCATTCAACTTTCTAGCCTTTCATGCTTAGCCGAATCATTTAATCAACTAAGGTAATCATCAATTATCACTAAATCGTTCATGTATGACCAATCTGAAGACTTTCACAAACTAGTCCCTACATGCATTTTTCATGGAAATCGCTTAGCAAAAGATGTTTGTACTACATCAAGCTTTCATATTCTTCTATAAAACATCAAAATACATGCATTTCATACATGGTTACATTTTTGAACATCAATCCTAGTTCAAAATATAGCTAAAAATAGCTTACTCATGTTACTAGGACTTCAAAAATACGAAGAATATCAAAAATGGGGCTAGGATGCACTTACTAGCAAGCTTGAAAAATTGAAGAATCCTAACAATGGCTCCCTTCAAATTTCGGCAGCTTGGAGAAGAAGATGAATGAAATTCTATCATCTTTTCCCATTTTTAATCATTTAATTATTAAATGACCAAAATGCCCCTTCTCACTAAACTTTCCTATATCATCCACTCACGCCCCTTTTTGTCCAAAAATTAGAATTTGGGAAAATTACTATTTAAGGACCTCTAATTGATAATCCAAAGCTATTTCATACAATTAGCTTCTACAATCTCACATTTTGCAACTTTTGCAATTTAGTTCTTTTGGACAATTCAACCGCAATTTAACAAAATTGCTTCATGAAACTTTCACAGTAACATGCAAACATAGCATAAACCTCAAAACTCATACATATACCTCAGATTTGTGGTCTCACACCACTATTTCGACTAGGCCCTAATTCAGGATGTTACATCAGGTGAGACAAAGTGTTGGTCCAAGAACTCAAGCTCCAATTGAATCAAGTGTTGGTAGTGTTAAAAGCAACAAGCTTGAGTGTAGACAGTGTGGAAGACGACATGTCAGAGAATGCTGGGGCAAATACAATAAAAGAACTTACTATAAATGTGGATCACGAGACCATTTTATTCGAGATTGCCAAGAGTTAGTTCAGAAAGACAATGTTCAGAGTGCAAGACCAAGTAATACGACAGTTAGGAGTAGACCACCCAGAAACACCGAAAATGTGAGTGGAAGTCAAAGAGGGACTATGGACACAGAAATAAGATCTGAGGTGAGAGCACCTGCCCGAGCCTATGCTATATGCGCACGAGAAGAAGCGTCATCCCCGGACATCATTACTGGTAATTTCACTCTATTTGATACTGATGTGATTGCATTGATAGATCCAGGTTCTACTCATTCCTATGTATGTGTGAAATTAGTATCTAGTAAGGCTCTACCTGTTGAGTCTACTAAGTTTGTGATTAGAGTATCAAACCCTTTATGAAAGTGTGTCTTGGTGGATAAAGTGTGCAAGAATTGTCCATTGATGTTTCGGGATGTTTGTTTTCTGGCTAATTTGATGTTGCTACCTTTTGATGAATTTGTGATCACTGTGAATCATAGCTTTAAATTTTATAAAAAGAATGATCGAACCTGGAAACTAACTCTGACAACGATTGAGGCAAGTGCACCTATCGAACAGTAGTATAGCTTAGGCAAGACCGGATTATCGAACCCAAATGAACTAAAAGTACTAATACTAACTTTCTTCTTATTATCTAGCCTAAAAATAAAGAGAGATTGTTTATCTAATCTAAATTAATTAACTACTAAACTAAAGACTCTAAGATAAAGAAGAATGAATTTGGAAAATAACTTGGGAAAAACTCAGTTGATTTAGATGATACCCTAGGAAGAATCCACCTAGACTTCTCTTGTTATCTAACACTGAACCATACGATTTATTCACTTATTTTGATCCGTAAGACTCCCTAACGTATATTAAACCCTCTCTCGAGGCGAATAACATCCAACCCTAGGTTAATTAGTGGAACTCTCGTTCTTTTATAATAGCCCCCTAGAATAGCAGTAAATTGATCTATGGATTCCCATATTAGGTTTCACCCTAATTCGGCAAAATCTCGTCACCCTATCTCTAGGCGTGCGATCAACTCTGCTTAATTATGTTGGATCTACTCTTAGGCAGGGTCTATTCCTCCTCCACCTAAGCACATTAAATTTGGATTAAGCTCACATAATTAAGAACAAACTAAGTATTTATCATATAATTCAGAAAGCAATAACAAGATTCGTCATAGGTTTCATCCCCTTCGGGTATCCGAAGGGTTTAGTTCATAACAAAATAAGAAAACATCTCAAGAGAAAAGATAAAACAAAACATAAGAAATCCCTAAAACCCCCTGAAGGAATTGAAGGAGAGATCCTCCGTCTTGAGTATAATTCTGGCTTCTTGAGATGGATCAACTGGCTATCCCTGAGTGAATCCCCACAAATCTGCCTTCTCTAGCCTAGCACGACGCCCCTAGACGATGGCTTTGGGCTCCCTTTTTTAGGTCATACTTAGGGTGTATTTATAGGCATTTGAAATACATTTCTTTCTCTCTAAGTATCCTTTCCCGAATGAAATTACTCTTCTCCACGGCAGAGGCACGACCATGGCGCATACCCGTGTGAATCGTGGCCAGGCCGTGTTCGGATTTCTCTAATGAGACACGGTCGTGTAATTCGAGGGAAGACCGTGTTCTAGATGATTGACTTGGCACGGCCGTGTGGGTCCAAGTCCAGGTCGTGTCGATTTCCTCTTTGGCCCGTTTTGGTCTGTTTTGAGCCCGTTTCTTGTTCTTTTTGTCCTTAGGTGCTTTCCTGGGTATAAGACATGAAAAGAAAGGATTAAGAGCACCTTTTTACATAAAATAAGGGATAAATAATCCAAAAGCATACTAAATGTGGGCCTAAAATATGTTACTATTTCGGTTTATCAAATACCCCCACACTTAATCTTTTGCTTGTCCTCAAGCAAAATTCTCAACTTACAATTAAAACGAACTTCCTATAATTCATAATAGTCATTGATTGTGTCTCATCATAATTCAAAGATAATTTGTACATGGATAATTCAACTCAAAGTGTCCTAAAAATTCAAACACTATAAGCCTTATATTTTGTAGCACAAAACATTGGTGTTTCCCTTCATCTAAATAATTACATCTGATTCGAAATTGTCAAGGATTGACATCCTCACTGAAGATTCACTCAAATCACTCAAAGTGTTTAAGGTTCAAAATTTAGGCACTCAAAAGTCAAACATGAAGAGTTAATCCCATAGGCTTGTATGAAAATTAAATCTCCACCACTGAAATATGAGATGAAACACAAATCAAAAGGTCTTTGTTAGGGTTATAACGGGGCTAGGGTTAAGGTGTGGAATAAGGGTGAATTAGAGGGTTAGAATCGAGACTGAATTGACAAATTACCTAACTAAGAACTAATGAACTAATAATAGTAATTACATCAATTGAAAACTAATAATACTAATAATACGAGCTTCTTCTTCGATATTTGGGATTTAAATAAATGTATAAGCTCGTTTGATCACATAACTAATAATGAATATACTTCGTCGTTTTTTTAAGTACATAATAAATACATAATAAAGGATAAATTACTAAAATTCATAATTAGGCAACTAATCAGATCAAATCTCGATATAGGTGTAGTTAGAAAGAATGGTGATAACAATTACAAAGGGTTTTGGGTTAATATTAGTGGGTGAGTCAATAAATAGGGTTGTTAGGATTAAAAGGGGTTCACTAGGGGTTAATCATGAAGGTGGGTTTTTTTTAGTGGAGTAAGTGGGTTAAATCCTAGGTGCCTTTATCATCTCTGTATATCAAATCAAAAGTGTGGTCTCGACATGTATAATCGATACAAGTTCTCGAATAACAAACCAGTGTTGACATACTCATAATCAATAAAGTGAGCAAGAAAAAGAATTTATGCTCTATAAGGCTCAAAAACTCACAAAAATTATGGGTATTTTTGACATCAACCTTGTAAATATCAAATTTCAGGGTAATATTTAAATTCAGGTAGACGACCTAGAAAATTTTTAATTCAAAAAAATAGACTTATTATGCTTGATTCTCTAGTATTCTTAGAATTTAATCATCAATGCACAATTATCAATGACTTAATCTAAAACATATCAATAAAAATCATAAATCATCAGAAATTTCATCCTAATTAGTAATATGAGTAAATTACTTAAAAACAAGACTAAATTCAGGGATTTTGAGAATAATGAAAAAAGTTTGGTACTACGTCTAAGATTCACCCCCCCACACCTAAGATGTACATTGCCCTCAATGTACAAAGATAGATAATATCATTATAAAATCATAAGATATAGGAAGAAGTGAAACTCCCTGAATTTTCGAATGGCATCCTTGTATGATGATGTGGAAACTTGACTTATTGAGATGACTGTGTAGAAACGATGTTTCGTTCCTTGAGTGATAAATTAAATCTGTTTGTTCTACGAAGTCATCAGTTAGATGTTGTGGGGCGGATTTAAGCAAGTGTTTGTTAGCAGGATTCTATGGTTAGATAGTCAATAAAAACATGAATAAAGTTATGAAATATAAAAGTAAAAAAATTTAAATTAAAACAACAGAACTGAAAATAAAGAAAAGAAAACAAAAAAAAATGTAGGGACTCAAAGTTCCTCATCATCACCGGGAGTCCTTTGGGTGGTTGAGGCGCGATGAGATATGGAGGTGCTGGCATATCTGTTGGAGGGTGGCCTCTAACCTATCAAATCGTTGAGTGTTGTCAACGTAATACTGGTCTAGGCGTGCAGAGATATCCGCCAATGGAGTTGCTGCATGGGATGGCCGCTGGCTCGAAAATCGGTGCCTCTGTGATGGTGGTGGAACATCATCGATGTCCTCGGGCTCCCCTAAATGCTGTGGGTGTCACTAATCGGCAGATCGAGGAGGGTCGGTCCCGACGATATTGAATCATCCTCATGTGTAGCATCGTCTGGATGCCCCGAGGTATCATCCGTCCCATAAATGAGAGTGAAGAGATTTGTGCATCCGTGTTGAGAAGACCAAAGTGTCGAGCCGACCGTGTTATGTACGGCCCCATCGATAAAATCCCCTTCTGTGCGGCTCATGCGATGTTGAATTGCACAGCGATGAAGTATGCGGATCGAAAACGCGTTCTTCCGACATGCACGATAGGTAGTAGACATCGTGCTTGTTTACACACACTGTGCTTTCACGTTGTCCCGTGATAATGTGAGCGAGAATGGCGTGAATATACCTTGTAGGGGTGGGCTGGCGGTTTGTCGCCTTCGCGGCGATCGGGTGAGACATTCGTGGTGGGTGCTAAAGCTGCGCGTGAAGAAAGAGGGGTGCGATGGAGTTGACGGTCTAACTCGGAGAGTGGATTGTCCGCTATAAACTCTTTCGTATAGAGTCCGAGAGTCTTTGTGCGAATTGTGGTACGCTCGATCGACGCATCGTGCCCCCTAACGAGAATTGGACCGCACGGGTCGTCATATTGGGCCATCACTTTGTTTGTAAGGTAAAAGTGGTGCAGAACTCGAGAGTGAGTTCCAAATATGTAGGCTCGATGATAGAGAAAAACTGCTCCAATGGCTCGGTCGAGATGAGGGCCCGAATGTTGGCTGCTAGCCCGACCTGTTCCACAACGTCCCAGTCAATGCACCTACTGGTGCCAAGGGGTCGTTGCCGGAAGGTGTTGTAACGCTCTTTCTGAGCTTCCTGAGAAAATTGGAGGAATTGGTGTCGTATCTCGGAAGAGGCACTTGCTAAAGATGATCCGAGCCCCTCTCGTTTCTTGGTTGGGGCAGCTGTGGATCGTTTGGGTCGCGATGATGACATGGTACCTGAAATTAGTAATCAAATATAAAGCAATTTCTTTTGATCGATTCTCAACAATAATATATCCAGAATATTCTACGCTAAATCGAGCAAAATTTGAACAGTTAGAATCTTAAGCATGTTAATCATCAGCAGTGATTATTTTCAAGAAAAGAAATGTATCAGTCTTATTAGTTCTAAGATGCAAGAATTTATTCCTAAAATGAACATGAACTCTAACAAATAGCAACCAATTCATCACGATAAATATTTTTGAGACAAGTTCCTAAATAGAAATCATTCTTTTATACTAAAACTAAACAAAAGATGAATAATGAAGCAAAGTGACATAATGTTTATCAAGTTTTAAGTCAAGAAAAAGGGAACCGGGGATTTTGATGGTGTAAAGCTTTCGAGCACGGGCAGAGCACGATGGTGGCGCGAGTTTGCAGCACGAACACGGTGGTGGTAGAGGCGTGGCGTTTCGGTAGCACGGCGGTGGTGAGGGCGTGCGGACGGTTTTTGTAAGGTTTTTGGTGATGAAATGAGAGTTGAGGAGGTTTTAGTAAGGTGGGAAATATGGGTGTTGCCGGATTTTGGGAGGAGGGGTGCTGAAAATAGATTTTAGGGTTGGTTTTGGGAAAGTGACGGTTTAATTTGGTTAAATAGGGGAGGGGACACGGGAAATCGCCACGCCCGTGCTCTGTTTTAAAGTGCCCGTGTTTTTCGCGATTTTGAATTTTAGGCGCGTTCAGGTGGGTTTGCCACGGCCGTGTTGCTTATGACACGCCCGTGCTTGATAAGTCAGTAACCTCACACAGTTGGGTGGCACGGGCATGTTTCTCCTGTGCTTAACAAGTCAGTAACCTCACACGGTTAGTAGGCACGGCCGTGTTTAGTCCGTGCTTAATAAGTCAGTAACCTCGCACGGGTAGTCGACACGGGCGTGGGATATTATCGCAGCCCGTGTTGAGGAGAAAGATTCTTCTTTATCGTGCACGGCCGCCGACACGCCTATGGTTTATCCCCTGACTTCCGCACGGCCACGGGCACGCCCGTGTGTAAGGCCGTGTGGTCTAAAACCTGCACTTTATTAGATTAATTAGTATGAAGTTAGATGCTAAATAGTTAAAAGTATAATGTTAGGGAAGTTAGTGCTCGGGTTGCCTCCCGAGAAGCGCTTGTTTATAGTCTTAAGCTAGACTTTCCCTATTTTCGGTTCTAAAAGAAGGTTCCTGGAGCAGAAGCTCCTCTCTCATATCTCTAAAATCTGCACCATTATAAATTTTTAGTCGGTGACCATTTACCTTGAATGTGCCCTTAGTGGGGTGAGTTACCTCGATTGTGTTGTATGGAAAATTTGTTTTGATCATGAATGGGCCTGACCATCTTGATTTTAGCTTTCCAGAAAATAGTTTAAGCCTTGAGTTGTACAGTAGGACCAAGTCCCCTACCTCGAATTGTTTCGATTTCTTTAGACGAGCATCGTGGCGTCGCTTTGTTGCTTCTTTGTATAGTTTCAACTTCTCGTAGGCCTCAGCTCTCTATTCGTCTAGCTCATTCATCTGCATCATTCTTTTCTTTCCTTCAATTCTAAGATCAAAATTTAAAAACTTTATGGCCCAAAAAGCTTTGTGTTCTAACTCGAATGGTAGATGATAGCTTTTCCCGTATACAAGTTTGTATGGGGATGTCCCTAGAGGGGTTTTAAATGCTGTTCTATAGGCCCATAAGGCATCATCTACTTTTAATGCCCAATCTTTTCTGTTTGATTGAACCGTTTTTTCTAGAATGCGCTTAAGTTCTCGATTTGCTACTTCAACTTGCCCACTGATTTGAGGGTGATATGGGGTAGCTATCCTGTGGTGTACTCCATACTTTTTTAAGACTTTGTCAAATTGAGTATTACAGAAATGAGTGCCCCTATCACTAATGATAGCTCTAGGCGTTCCAAATCGAGAGAACAGTTTCTTGAGGAACTTAACTACTACTCTAGCATCATTAGTAGGTAGAGCTTCGGCTTCCACCCATTTTGACATGTAATCAATCGCCACTAGGATGTATTTATTTCGAATGAACTAGGAATGGCCCCATAAAATCAATACCCCATACATCAAATATTTCGCATGATAGCATATATGTTTGAGGCATTTCATCACGTTTAGAGACATTACCTGTTCTTTGACATTTATCACATGAAGCGACATACCTGTTGGCATCTTTGAATAGAGTGGGCCAATAAAAACCTGATTCGAGTATCTTATGTGCTGTCTTAATGCCACTGTAGTGTCCTCCTGAAGGTCCTGAATGGCAATGTTCTATAATCTTACTTGCTTCTGTCCTTGTAATGCATCTTTGAATTACCTGATCTGCACATATTCGAAAAAGAAAGGGATCTTCCCAAAAATAGTTTTTTGCATAAGCAAAGAATCACTTCTTTTGGTGATGTGTTATTTTTTTCGCAAGATGTTAGTGGCTAAATAATTCACAATATCCACAAACCATGGTACCTCGGAATGAGTTATCGAAAAGAGTTGTTCTTCTGGGAATGAATCGTTTATCTCTCCTTCATTTAGCTCTTCGATATGGGGGTTTTTGAGTCTAGAGAGGTGATCAGCTGCAAGGTTCTCAGCTCCTTTCTTATCCTGTACTTCCAAATCAAATTCTTGTAAAGGTAAAATCCATCTTATAAGTCGTGGTTTCGCATCATGTTTAGTTAATAGATAACGAAGAGCTGAGTGGTCAGTGAAAACGACAACTTTAGATAATAATAAATACTGTCTAAATTGTCAAAAGCAAAAACTATAGCTAGCAGTTCTTTCTCCGTGGTGGTGTAGTTTTCCTGTGCGGGTGTCAAAGTCCTACTAGCATAATAGATTGGCTGAAAATGCTTGCCTCTTCATTGTCCCAGAACTGCACCTATTGCGAAATCACTTGCATCACACATTAGTTCAAAGGGTAGATTCCAATCAGGTGCAATTATAATCGGAGCATTCTTTAGTTTATCCTTAAGGATATTGAATGCGTCTAAACATTCCTGATCAAAATTGAAAGGAACATCTTTTTCTAGTAATTTTGTTAAAGGCTTAGCTATTTTAGAAAAATCCTTAATGAATCTTCTATAAAATCCTGCGTGTCCTAAAAAACTTCTAATGGCCTTAACTGAACTAGGAGGAGGTAATTTTTCTATGGTTTCAATCTTTGCTTTATCTACCTCAATCCCATTACTAGAAATTTTATGTCCTAATACAATTCCCTCTTGTACCATAAAGTGACATTTCTCCCAATTTAAAACAAGGTTTGTTTCCTCACATCTCATCAAGACTCGTTTTAAATTTTTAAGGCAAAGATGGAAAGAATTACCGTATACTGAGAAATCGTCCATAAATACCTCCATAATATCTTCTACAAGTTCATCAAAGATTGCCAACATGCAACGTTGAAAGGTAGCAGGAGCATTACATATTCCAAAAGGCATTCTTCGATAAGCAAACGTATCGTATGGGCATGTGAACATTGTTTTCTCTTGATCTTCAGGTGCTATTGGGATTTGGAATTAACCGGAGAGTCCATCTAGGAAGCAATAGTACATATGTCCTGATAACCTTTCTAGCATTTGATCAATGAAGGGTAGAGGGAAGTGATCTTTTCTAGTGGCGTCATTCAGCTTCCTATAATCTATGCAAACTCTCCAACCTGTGACTGTCCTGGTAGGAATTAGTTCATTCTTTTGGTTAGCTACCACGGTCATGCCTCCTTTCTTTGGGACAACCTGCACAGGACTCACCCACTTGCTGTCAGAAATAGGATAAATTATTCTAGCATCTAGAAGTTTAATTACCTTGGCTTTCACGACTTCTTTTACGTTGGGATTTAATCGTCTTTGTGGTTGCACGCATGGCTTGTACTCGTCTTCCATTAAAATTTTGTGGGTTCAAAATGTTGGGCTTATTCCCTTAATGTCAGAGATTTTTCAAGCTATGGCTTTTTTATGTTCTCTTAGTACCTGTATCAACTCCTCTTTTTCCTGAGGTTCTAGCTCTGAAGAGATAATTACTGGTAACGTATAATTTTTCCCAAGGAACGCATACTCTAAATGTTTTGGCAGTTGCTTTAATTCTAATTTAGGTGGTTCATCAACAGAGGGTTTTTGTTTTAAATTGTCATTGAATTCAATGCTTTCTTTTTCCGTTTGTCTTGATGACGATATTTTTGAATTTAGCTCGTGGACTTCATCTTCTTCCCCCTCTTCTTGAGTGTGACACAGTTCCATCGCGTCATCATGTAGAATTTCCTATAATGAGTTTTGAATGATATGATCAGTGGTGTCAATAAAATAACAGGAATCATCTTGTTCTCTAGAATATCTCATGGCATCATAAATTTGAAAAATAATTTCTTCATCGCCTATCCTTAATGCAAGTTTACCATCACCTACATCGATAACAGCCCTGACAGTAGCTAAAAAAGAGTGCCCTAGAATTAAGGGAACTTCAATGTCCTCATCCATGTTAAGCACAACAAAATCAACGGGGAAAATAAATTTATCGATTTTTACCAAGACATCCTCGATAATTCCTCTAGGGTATTTAATAGGTCTATCAGCTAACTGAATACTCATCCTAGTGGGTTTTGGTTCCCCAAGATCTAGTCGTTTAAACATTTTATAAGGCATTAAATTAATATCGGCACCTAGATCACTAATGCTTTCTTAATATTTAAACTACCAATTAAACAAGGAATAGTAAAACTTCCGGGTCTTTTAATTTGGTTGGTAGCTTGTTTTGGAGGATGGTGAACATTCTTCATTTAGCTTCACCATGGATACTTCTTCAAGCTTCCTTTTATTCGTTAGGAGTTCCTTTAAGAATTTTTTAAATGCGTCGGCATCGTGAAATGACTTCAACAAAAGGTAAGTTAATATGTATCTGTTTAAACAGTTCAAGAAACTTACCGTACAAGGCGTCTAATCGTTCTTTCTTTAAGCTGCATACTGGATATGGGATTGGTGGTTTACTTTCTTTGCGTATTGGAGTTACATCCCCAACTCTCATATCCTTTGCTTTGTCATCTTCATGTAGTATTTTTCTTTGGTTCAACTAACTCCTTTCCACTTCTCGATTGTAACTTGTCTTTACATTCTGTTGCTTTAGAGAAAATCACCGATCGAATTTTGAGAAACCATTTGATAAGTTGTCCAACCTGTCTTAGTGAGTTCTCCAACTTGTTTTTCTATCACTTTGATCGATGTTTGTTGATCATCAAGTGTTGTCTCAGTCTTTCAGAAACGGGTCTCTGTGGAAGCTATGAATTTCTTGACGTCTTTTCAAGATTCGACTTCTTTTCCCGTGGATAGGGCTGATTTTGGAAATTTTGAGGAGGTTGTTGTCTTTTATTTCCTTGATTTTCTTGACCTCCCCATGAAAAATTTGGGTGGTTCCTCCAACTGGATTATAATTATTACTATATGGGTTATTATTAGATCTGAAATTGTTACCTATATAGTTCATCCATTCGCTCTCTGCGTGCCGGTTGGTAGGGTGGGTACTCGAGGATTCGCCACAGTTCCACTTGTGTCGCATTGCATGATTTGGATGTACTGCGAAGAACACAAACTATCAAGCTTCTTATTCATCAACTCTACGATTTGATAGCATGGTTTCTTGCGTCGAGGTTGTAAACTCATTTGCTTTTGTTGGCCTTGTTCTTGTAACTTGCCATTGATAGTTATTCAGTGACATCTCTTCTATAAATTTGTAGGCTGTTTTGGGAGTTCTATTATTCAAGGTTCCATCGGCAGCTGAGTCGATTAGTTGTCTCGTTGAGGGGTTTACACCGTTATAGAAAGTCTGGACTTGGAGCCACAAAGGTAAACCATGGTGCAGACACCTTCTCAAGAGATCCTTATATCTCTCCCATGCATCGTATAATGTCTCTAAATCCATCTGCACAAAACAAGAGATATCATTACGTAATTTGGCCATTTTGGCCGGTGGGAAATATTTTAATAAAATTTTTTCGGTCATTTGATCCCACGTAGTGATTGACCCTCGTGGTAGCGAGTTTAACCACTGTTTAGCTTTATTCCTTAATGAAAAGGGAAATAACCGAAGACGTATGGCATCATCAGAAATGTCATTTATTTTGAAGGTATCACAGAACTCTAAAAAATTAGTTATATGAGTGTTTGGATCTTCGTCCTGCAAACCATCAAATTGAACAAATTGTTGAATCATTTGTATAGTGTTAGGCTTTAATTCAAAATTATTAGCAGCTATAGCAGGCCTAACAATACTAGATTCGGGTCCTGTTAAATGAGGTTTAGCATAATCAAACATAGTACGAGGAGCATTATTTTCTCCCACATCTTGTGGTGGTGGGTTATTTTCGTCCATCCCTTCAGTAGGATTGGATCTGTCTTCTCGCTCTTCTTCCGTGTAATTTAGGGCTCGCCTAATTTCTCTGCGGTTCCTGCGAACGGTAGCGTCAATATCACTGTCGTATACTAAAGGTCCTCTCGGGTTCCTTCTAGTCATAAACTAGAGGTACCTGCTAGGAAAAGAAAGAAAGAAAATTTAGCAAATTTAAAATTAAAACTAAAAATAAAAATAATGGCTAAAGTAATAAAAATAGAGCTTTCTTAATATTTTAGTTCCCCAGAAACGGTGCCAAAAACTTGATCGCTGTGAATCAGAGCTTTAAAATTTATAAAAAGAATGATCGAACCTGGAAACTAACACTGACGACGATTGAGGCAAGTGCACCTATCGAACAGTAGTATAGCTTAGGCAAGACCGGATTATCGAACCCAAAGGAACTAAAAGTACTAATACTAGCTTTCTTCTTATTATCTAGCCTAAAAATAAAGAGAGATTGTTTATCTAATCTAAATTAATTAACTACTAAACTAAAGACTCTAAGACAAAGAAGAACGAATTTGGAAAATAACTTGGAAAAAACTCAGTTGATTTAGATGATACCCTAGGAAGAATCCACCTAGACTTCACTTGTTATCTAACACTGAACCATACTATTTATTCTCTTAGTTTGATCCGTAAGACTCCCTAACATATATTAAACCCTCTCTCGAGGCGAATAACGTCTAACCCTAGGTTAATTAGTGGAACTCTCGTTCTCTTATAATAACCCCCTAGAATAGCAGTAAATCGATCTATGGATTCCCATATTAGGTTTCACCCTAATCTAGCAAAATCTCGTCACCCTATCTCTAGGCGTGCGATCAACTCTGTTTAATTATGTTGGATCTACTCTTAGACAGGGTCTATTCCTCCTCCACCTAAGCACATTAAATTTGGATTAAGCTCATATAATTAAGAACAAACTAAGTATTTATCATATAATTCAGAAAACAATAACAAGATTCATCAGAGGTTTCATCCCCTTCGGGTATCCGAAGGGTTTAGTTCATAACAAAATAAGAAAACATCTCAAGAGAAAAGATAAAACAAAACATAAGAAATCCCTAAAACCCCCTGAAGGAATTGAAGGAGAGATCCTCCGTCTTGAGTATAATTCTGGCTTCTTGAGATGGATCAACTGGCTATCCATGAGTGAATCCCCACAAACCTGCCTTCTCTGGCCTAGCACGACGCCCCTAGACGATGGCTTTGGGCTCCCCTTTTTATGTCATACTTAGGGTGTATTTATAGGCTTTTGAAATACGTTTCTTTCTCCCTAAGTATCCTTTCCCGAATGAAATTGCTCTTCTCCACGGCAGAGGTACGACCATGGCGCATGCCCGTGTGAATCGTGGCCAGGCCGTGTTCAGATTTCTTTAATGAGGCACGGCCGTGTAATTCGAGGGAAGACCGTGTTCTAGATGATTGACTTGGCACGGCCGTGTGGGTCCAAGTCTAGGCCGTGTCGATTTCCTCTTTGTCCCGTTTTGGTCCGTTTTGAGCATGTTTCTCGTTCTTTTTGTCCTTGGGTGCTTTCCTGGGTATAAGACATGAAAAGAAAGGATTAAAAGCACCTTTTTACATAAAATAAGGGATAAATCATCCAAAAGCATACTAAATGTGGGCCTAAAATATGTTACTATTTTGGTTTATCAATTTGATATCATTCTGGGTATGGATTCGCTCACTTTGCATCATGATATTGTGAATTTTAAATGGAAGAGTATTGATCTGAAAAGTCAGAAAGGTGAAATAGTACGAATTGAGTCCAATGATTTGAATGGGTTGCCGGCTATTATATCTTCGATGAAAGCTTTGAACTATGTGAGAAAGGGTTGTGAAGCTTATCTTGCATATGTGATAGATACAAAAGTGACTGAAAAGAAAGTTGAATCTGTACCTATAGTATGTGAGTTCCCAGATGTGTTTCCTGAAGAACTACCGAGATTACCTCCGATACGAGAAGTTGAGTTTGGTATTGAATTAGTGCCGGGAACAACTCCTATCTCGATAGCTTCGTATAGAATGGCACCGATGGAATGGAAAGAGTTGAAGTCCCAGTTGCAAGAGTTGACTGATAGAGGATTTGCAGGACCGAGTTTCTCGCCCTGGGGTGCTCCCGTGTTGTTTGTGAAAAAGAAAGATGGTACCATGAGGATGTGCATTGATTACTGACAGTTAAACAAAGTGACAATAAAGAATAAGAATCCCCTACCATGTATTGATGATTTGTTTGATCAGCTGAAAGGAGCTACAATGTTTTCTAAGATATATTTGAGATCAGGCTATTATCAGTTGAGAGTTAAAGAATCGGACGTATCGAAGACTGCTTTCAGAATGAGGTACGGACATTATGAATTCTTAGTTATGCCTTTTTGACTAACAAATGCTCCTGCAGTGTTTATGGATTTGATGAATCGGATATTCAGACCTTATTTGGATCGTTTTGTTGTGGTGCTCATTGATGATATTCTGATTTATTCATGTGATGAGACGCAACATGCTGAGAATTTGAGAATTGTGTTACAGACTTGCGTGAGAAGCAATTGTATGCAAAGTTTAGCAAATGTGAGTTTTGGTTGCGTGAGGTTGGTCTTCTAGGACATATTGTATCAGCTGCGGGAATACGAGTTGATCCGAGTAAGATTTTAGCTATTTTAGAATGGAAGCCTCCGAAAAATGTGTCTGAAGTCCGTAGTTTTCTGGGACTAGCGGGATATTATAAGCGGTTTGTGAAAGGCTTCTCGATGATTGCAACTCCGTTGACAAAATTGCTACAGAAAGATGTTAAATTCAAGTGGTCAGAAAAGTGCCAGCAGAGTTTTGAACAATTGAAAGCATTGTTGACAGAGGCACCCGTGTTAGTTCAACCTGAACCGGGTAAAGAATTCATAGTTTACAGTGATGCATTGTTGAATGGTTTGGGTTGTGTGTTGATGCAAGAAGGCAAAGTCATTGCTTACGCTTCGAGGCAGTTAAAGCCGCATGAAAAGAACTATCCAACGCATGATCTTGAATTAGCCTCTATTGTATTTGCATTGAAGATTTGGCGTCACTACCTTTTTGGTGAGAAATTTCATATTTATATGGATCACAAGAGCTTGAAGTACTTGATGACTCAGGAAGAATTGAATTTACGACAAAGAAGATGGTTAGAGCTTTTGAAAGACTACGAGCTTGGGATAGATTATCATCCGGGTAAAGCTAATGTTGTTGTCGATGCTTTGAGCCGAAAGTCTATATGTGCTTTGCGAGCAATGAGTACTCAGATAGATCTATGTGATGATGGTTCAGTTTTTGCTGAGTTGAAAGTGAGGCCGATGTTTATATGTCAGATTTGTGATGCCCAGAAAAGTGATGTTGAAATGATGGCTAAACGAGATCAATGTGGATTGAATGTCAATTCGAAATTTCGAGTTGATAGTGATGATTGTTTGAGATTCAGAGATCGGATTTGTGTTCCGAGGAATTCATAGTTGATTCAGATGATTTTGAACGAAGCTCACAATAGTCGTTTGACTGTTCATCCGGGGAGTACAAAAATGTATAACGATTTGAAACAGTTTTATTGGTGGCATGGTATGAAACGGGATATTTTAGAGTTTGCTTCGAGATGCTTAGTTTGTCAACAAGTTAAAGCTGAACATCAGGTTCCATCCGGTTTGTTGCAACCGGCTATGATTCCTGAGTGGAAATGGGAGAGAGTCACGATGGACTTTGTGTCGGGACTACCTTTATCTCCGAGAAAGAAAGATGCAATCTGGGTGATAGTTGACAGATTGACGAAATCAGCTCATTTCGTTCCGGTGAGAACAAATTATACACTTGATAAGTTAGCTGAATTATATATTTCTGAGATTGTGAGATTGCACGGGGTGCCATTATCTATTGTCTCTGACGGAGATCCAAGATTTACCTCGCGGTTTTGGAAGAAATTGCAAGAGGCTTTAGGCACAAAGTTGCATTTCAGTACTGCATTTCATCCACAAACGGATGGACAATCCGAGCGGATCATTCAGATTCTTGAAGATATGTTGAGATGCTGCATTCTTGAGTTTGAGAGTACGTGGGAAAATCATTCACCTTTGATTGAATTTGCATACAACAACAGTTTTCAATCTAGCATTAAAATGGCACCATATGAGGCTCTTTACGGTCGAAAATGTCGAACTATATTGTATTGGATTGAGATGAGCGAGAATAAGATTCACTGAGTTGATTTGATAAAAGAGACTGAGAAGAAAGTGAAAGTGATTCGTAATAGTTTGAAAGCAGCGTCAGATCGACAAAAGTCTTATGCAGACTTGAAACGAAAAGATATCGAATTTAAGGTCGGTGACAATGTGTTTTTGAAAGTGTCTCTGTAACACCCCTAACCCGTAACCGTCGCTGGAATAGGGTTAAAGGCATTACTGGACCAAACGAAAACTTTTACAGACATCTCATATCATAGTCTGACACATCACATCAAAGTGTCCCTTAAATAGGTCTACGAGACCTTAAACTTGCTTAAGAATAGGGCCGGGACTAAACTGAACACATACGGAAATTCTTAGAAATTTAAAATTTTTTCTAAGTTACAGAGGTCACACGCCCGTGTGGGCAGGCCGTGTGCCTTCCACGGCCTTAGACACGCCCGTGTGTCTAAGCCGTGTCAAAACAGGGCATACATACTGACTTGTCCACACGGTCGTGCACACACCCGTGTGCCTCACCCGTGGTCGAGCCTGACTTGCACCACACGGCCAGTCACACGCCTATGTGTCTTACCTGTGGTCGAGCCTGACTTGTTTCAAAATGGAACCACGAAGTACACGGTCGAGCCACACGCTCGTGTGCTCAACCGTGTGGGCAAATATAGGCCATTTGCAAGGCCAAAATGCCACCCACATTAGGGTCATCTCTACAAGCATATACCAATTCAATTCATGCGATAAATAACCAATCATTTAAGCATTTAGAAGCATATCAAGCACACCATTTTATGTAACAATTAGCTCAATCTATTCACAATCATATCCAAGCATAATTCATCACCAAATTACCATTTCCTTATAACATCCATTCATCATTTATATGCATACCTTGTATCAATAAACTTACCATCATTTTGACCATTTCTTTGGTCATTAAACCATACCAAACAAACATCATATAACATGGTTACTCATTCATAACACAACCATTTGTCTAGCCATATCACATGGCCATATATACTCATCTCAAACATAAACCAAAATGACTAGCCTATACATGCCATACTTTCGTATATACATTTTCAAAAGGTACCGAAATAAGTTTAAGTAGTGTGATGACGATCGTTGACGATCCCCGAGCCTTTTGTAGCTTTGACGATCTATAAAACAGAACAAACACACACAAAGTAAGCTTTCAAAAGCTTAGTAAGCCATATACAAATAAACTTAACAAATAAGCATTCATTATTCATCTCAAATATAAGATTACTAATAACTCATTTGCACATTCATAAATCTCCTTGGCTCATTTGATTAGCCATTTGCTTACCAACATATCATATCTCCATCTATCTCATTTACTCATGTCTCATTCATTCATATATCACATTTTAGCTCATTGTATCTATATGCATATTTTCTCACCTTTCATACCTATTCAAGGCATATACATCAAACGTACCTAAAGCAGATATACAACTCGCATAGTCATTCATTTCTCGGACTTGCCCGTTGAACCGTTTGGAACTAAAAAGGATACTCAGAATGCTCGGAATAGTCATACAATGCCAATGTCCCAGACGTGGTCTTACATGTAACCAAAGGTCGATGCCACTATCCCAGACATGGTCTTACATGAACCAATACGATGCCAATGTCCCAGACATGGTCTTACACGTAAATCTCATATCGATGCCACTATCCCAGACATGGTCTTACACGAACCAATACGATGCCAATGTCCCAGACATGGTCTTACACGTAAATCTCATATCGATGCCAACGTCCCAGATGTGGTCTTACACGAAATATCGAATCAATGCCAACGTCCCAGACGTGGTCTTACATGATATCACATATCGGACACCTATGTCATGACATATGATACCCTATCTATTCCTAGGTTCATACGGGACTTCTCGGACATAGATACACTGTCGATACTATCTCAGATTCCATGTACATAACATCTCGAGCATGTTCAACACAAGCTGAATTTTATATATGCACAATTAACTCAATTCAAATGCATTTATTTGTATATCGACTTACCTCGAACGGGAAGAACGGAGATAAACAACTATTCAATAACTTTTGATTTCCCGTGATCTAAGTCTGTTTTCTTCTGTTCTTGATCTATACATATTCAAATTTAATCCATTTATTCAATAGTTCATTCAATTCAATCCAAAAACACATATTTAGGGCAATTTACAAATTAGCCCTCACATTTTCACATTTGGACATTTTAGTCCCTACTTGACAAAATCACAAAATATACAAGATCTCATAATACCCATGCATAGCCGAGTTTTACTCATGCCCATATGAGTCCATACATTTCATTTATTTCACAATTTAGTCCTTCAAAATATTATTATTTCAATTTAATCCAAATTACTCAAAATCATCAAAACTACAAAGACAAACTATGTTATTCTATCACATATAATTCATATTTCACCATCAAACTTCACAAACTTCATGTGTTCATCAATGGCTCATTTCAAAAATATCATCAATTCACAAAATTGAAGCATGGGTTTCAAAGTATACGAAGCAACGATTACAAAAATGTAGAAATTATTAAAAATCGATCAAAAACACATACCCGATTTATGCTTGAACCTTGGCCGAATGTAAAAAAGCTTAACCCTTTCTTTTTCTTTCAAGAATTGGTGGATGAACACCATTAAAATGGCCACCATTTTGTTTTTATTAAATTATAATAACATTAATAAACATTTTACCAAATTACCATTAATGAAAACATTTAAAATTCATATAATGTATGGCCATTTTTGTCCATTACCAACCACTATCTTTTAAAATGGTTTAATTTCCTCATAAGGCCTCCTCATTTAAAAGCCACATCAATTAGGCCATTAATCAAATAGAATACTACTTTTACAATTTATGCAATTTGGTCCTTTGTTCAAATTAATCACACAGACGGACAAATTAACTCACAGAAATTTCACACATACTAATTCACATATCATAAGCACGAAAAATAATATTAAAATATTTTTCTATCTTGGATTTGTGGTCCCAAACCACTATTCCGACTAGGGTCAAAACCGGACTGTTACAGTTCTCCCCACTTAGGGATTTTCGTCCCTAAAAATCTTACCGTTAAACAGATTCGGATATTGTTGTCTCATTGAATCTTCAGGCTCCCATGTAGCCTCTTCCACTCCGTGTCGATGCCACAATACTTTAACTAACGAAATTTTCTTATTCCGCAATTCTTTCACTTCACGAGCTAAGATACGTATCGGTTCTTCCTCATAAGTCATATCAGATAGGATTTCAATCTCAGACGGAGGGATTACATGTGATGGATCGAATCGGTATCGTCTAAGCATTGACACGTGAAATACATTATGTATTCTTTCTAATTCAGGTGGCAACAACAATCTATATGCAACTGGCCCAATTCGTTCAAAAATTTCATACGGTCCGATGAACCTCGGACTCAACTTTCCTTTTACGTCCGAATCTGAGTACTTTCTTCCACGGAGATACTTTCAAGAACACTTTGTCACCGATCTCAAACTCAATATCCTTTCGTTCCAAATCTGCATAAGATTTCTGACAATCAGACGCTGCTTTCAGACTATCACGGATTACTTTCACTTTCTGTTCAGTGTCTTTTATCAAATCGACCCGGTGTATCTTACTTTCACTGAGCTCAGTCCAATACAAAGGTGTTCGACATTTTCGTCCGTACAAAGCTTCGTAAGGTGCCATTCTGATGCTCGACTGAAAACTGTTATTATAAGCAAATTCAATCAATGGAAAATACTGTTCCCACGTACCATCAAGCTCAAGGATGCAACATCTCAACATATCCTCAAGTATTTGGATGATTCGCTCGGATTGACCATCCGTTTGCAGGTGAAATGTTGTACTGAAATGCAATTTAGTACCTAGGGCTTCTTGCAGTTTCTTCTAGAATCGTGACGTAAATCTCGGATCTCTATCAGGCACAATAGACAACGGCACTCCGTGCATGAGAAACCGTAAAAGTAACATATTTTAAGCCTACATTTAATATGCTTTTGGATGATTTAAGCCCCAATTTATGTAAAAAGGTTCTCTTAATCCTTTCTTTTCATGTCTTATACTCAGGAAAGCACCCGATGATGAAAAGAACGAGAAACGGGCTTAAAACGGACCAAATTGGGCCAAGCCACAAAATCAGCACGGCCTGGACTTCAAGCCACACGGCCGTGCCACTATTCCTACTAGAACACGGCCTTACCATGACTTACACGGCCGTTCCTCATTCATCAGTGTCGAACACGGCCTGAAGACGATTCACACGGGCGTATGCCATGGCCGTGTCCCTGCCGCGGGAAAGAGGAATTTTACTCGGATTTGGAACTCTACTTGAATTAGGATACTTAGGGGCCAAGTAAGGCATCTCAAAGTCTATATAAACACCCAAGGGGGCAACTTGTCAGGGGAGTTCGGCAGAAGCCTCTGCCAGGGCTTTCGTCTAAGGGCGTCGTGCTAAGCCAGAGAAGGCAGATTTGTGGGGATTCACTCAGGGATAACCAGTTGATCCATCTCAAGAAGCCAGAGTTCTACTCAAGACGGAGGATCTCCTATTCAATTCCTTCAGGGGGTTTTAGAGATTTCTTATGTTTTGTTTTATCTTTTCTTTTGAGATGTTTTCCTTTATTGTTATGAACTAAACCCTTCGGATACCCGAAGGGGATGAAACCTATGATGAATCTTGTTATTTGATTATTTGAATTATATGATAATAACTTAGTTTGTTCTTAATTGTGTGAACTTAATCCAAATCTAATGTGCTTAGGTGGAGGAGGAATAGACCTCGCTAAGAGTAGATCCAACATAATTAAGCGGAGTTGATCGCACGCCTAGAGATAGGGTGACGAGATTTTACCGGATTAGGGGTGAAACCTAATATGGGAGTCCATGATCGATTTCATCGCTATTCTAGGGGTTATTATAAGCGCTTAACGAGAGTTCCACTAATTAACCTAGGGTTAGACGTTATTCGCCTCGAGAGAGGGTTTAATATACGTTAGGAGTCTCACGGATCAAACTAAGTAAATAAATCATATGGTTCAAGGTTAATTAACAAGTGAAGTCTAGGTGGATTTTTCCTAAGGGTATCGTTTGAGTCAACCGAGTTTTCCCAAAAGTTATTTCCGAATTCATTCTTTTTGTCTTTGCGTCTTAGCTTAGTAAGTAGATTAGTTTTAGTTTAAACAATCATGTAACATCCCCAAACCCGGCCCATTCACTACGACCGAATCTGGTTATGTTATGGGAAAAACTTATTGGCGAAAACAGGTTGCCATTTAAATTTTTGTCTAAACTCCTTTAGAGTAGTTTTACTTATGAAATCTTGGGCATGTTTGTTTGCAAACCGTTAGGTTACTTTGAAATCTCGGGGTTTCGTCTTTAAAACTCTTAGTTGTCAATTTCCTTAGGTTGGAAAACGTTTAAAACATCCGACTCAAGTGGTTTAAGCTTAGTTCATAAAAGTAACATTATTCCCAAATCTCTTTAGACATAAATTACCAAAAGAAAACCAAATAACTTAAGAGGCTCTTATTACAACATAATGATTCCAAGTACTTGGTAATAAAGTGCATAAAGAAAATATTAAAACGTCCTTTGCATGGGCCACCTTGTATCCACTCCAACCTGGTCCGATCATCCTTTCCATCGCCTCAAGCCGCGATTCGCCACGCTCGAGCTACCCCCGGACACTCTCAAGACCTCGGCTCCATTCGCCCTAAGCCTTTGCATCGCGACTTCCGAGTCCCATCGCCCCATTGGCTCTCGCCACTCGCCAAGCACCCGCAGCATAGCTTGCGAGCATCGCGCGCCGTCTCCTCCGATCCCGATCCTGCTGTTCCACCTCAACAGCTGGTGGCGGCACATCGCTCTCTGACCCATGGCGAGACCCAACCGGTTCAGACACTAACATCCTGCCTCTACCACGTCCACGAGTATTGCGACCACGCCCCCTAGAACTCATATCTAGCTACTCGATTTAGTACATTTAAAAAGTTTTATGCATTAGAAATTATTGTTTCACTGTTTTATCCACGAGCAATTTTATGCAATGAAGTTTCCGAGAGTAGTTCTTTCGATCAATCAAAGTTTCCTTCCTACCCAGGGGTAATTTCGTCATTTTCCTACAGGGGTATTTTTGGTAATTTTGTAAATCGAGAAAACATCTTTCAAAATCAGGTTTAGAGTTTACAAACCAAAGGGGTAAATTTTAGAAATTTTTAAAACTAAGGGTTTTAAAACAGTGAGGCAAATCCCTTTCGGGTTTTAATAATTGGTTTAGCCTATGAACAAGTCCTCTTGGTTAAGGTGAACCGGTTACGCACGCACTGTAGGATCCTCGCAAGAGGAGTTGAGTGACGAGGACTGCTTAAGTACCAGGCTCTTCCGGATCCACTCCTAGACATGCGCACAATGGTTGCCACACCTTAACTCGGCGACTTAATCACAGGTTTGTTTAGTAACCTTAAGTCTTATGCATGTGTTTGAGTAGACTAATCCTAGGGTCCAACAGATCCTAGTATTCTATTCTACGAGCCCAAACTAAGCCCAAGATTTCTGCAAGTAAAACTACTCTAAAGGAGTTTAGACAAAAAGTTAAATGGCAACCTGTTTTCGCCAATAAGTTTTTCCCATAACATAACCAGATTCGATCGTAGTGAATGGGCCGGGTTTGGGGATGTTACAGTTTGGTATCAGAGCCCGGTTCAAAACTCGGCTTTGAGGGTTTTGGGCTCGAAACAGTTTTCAAAACGGGCTTTTCGAAATAGGGGCTTTTATAAAAAGGTTTTCAGGTTACTCTGGCATGGCACCTGTACCTCCGACCCGAAGTCCACCAGGTAAGTACTTCGGACTCTCTTGAAGTGATCTGTTTGTATGAATTGATTTGGGCCGGGTTTGGGGATGTTAAAAATCATCACTTTATATTAAGGCTAAATAATAAAAAGACAGTGAGTATTAGTACTTTTAGTTCCTTTGGGTTCGACAATCCGGTCTTGCCTAAACTATACTACTGTTCGATAGGTGCACTTGCCTTTAATCGTTGTCAGAGTTAGTTTCCAGGTTCAATCATTCTTTTATAAATTTTAAAACTCTGATTTACAGAGATCAGTGCAATCTCACAATATCATAAATGTAAAGCTTAGCTAGTTTATCAAGTTAATAATCAGATCGTACCGGAATAAAATGGGCAGATTTCGTCAATCGATCAACTACGACCCAAATTGTATCTTTCTTTCTCGGAGTCAAAGGCAATCCAGAAACAAAGTCCATCATCACTCTATCTCATTTCCACTCTGGAGTCAGAATCGGTTGTAGCAAACCAGATGGAACCTGATGTTCAGCTGTAACTTACTGACAAACTAAACATTTCGAAACAAAGTCAGAAATGTCTCGTTTTATACCAGACCACCAATAGTATTGCTTCAGATCATGGTACATCTTTGTACTTCCCGGATGAACAGATAAACGACTGTTATGTGCTTCATTCAAAATCAACTAAATTAACTCAGGGTTTCTCAGAACACAAATTCGATCTCGGAACCTCAAGCAATCATCAACACCAACTCGAAATTCAGAATTAGAGTTTGAATCACACTGAGCTCGTTTCGCTAGCATTTCATTATCAACTTTCTGAGCCTCACATATCTTTTGTAAAAACAACGGTTTTGTTTTTAATTCAGCTAACACTGAGCCATCATAAGACAGGTTTTAATGAACATTCATAGTACACAATGAAAACAATGATTTCTGACTCAATGCATCGGCAACGATATTTGCTTTACTTGGGTGATAATCTATCACAAGCTCGTAGTCTTTCAACAGCTCTAACCATCTTCTCTGTCGCAGATTCAAATATTTTTGGGTCATCAAATATTTTAGACTTTTATGATCCGAAAACACATGACATTTTTCACCAAACAGATAATGACGCCAAATCTTTAGCGCAAACACAATCGCAGCTAACTCAAGATCATGAGTCAGATAGTTCTTTTCATGCAGCTTTAATTGTCTCGAGGCATAAGCTATAACTTTGCCTTCCTACATCAAAACACATCCCTTACCATTTAACGAAGCATCACTATAAATCACAAAATCTTTGCCCGATTCTGGCTGTATCAAAACTGGAGCTTCAGTTAACAGAGTTTTCAACTGATCGAAGCTTTTCTGACATTTATCGGACCATTCAAATCTCACATTTTTCTAAAGCAATTTAGTCAACGGAGTAGCAATCATCGAAAAGCCTTTTACGAACCTTTGATAATAACCAGCAAGTCCCAGAAAACTACGAACTTCAGACACATTCTTCGGAGGTTTCCATTCCAGAATAGCAGAAATCTTACTCGGATCAACTCGTATTCCAGATGCTAATACAATATGTCCCAGAAAACTGACTTCTCGCAACGAGAATTCACATTTACTAAAATTTGCATACAATTGCTTTTCTCGCAGAGTTTGCAACACAATTCTCAGATGTTCAGCATGTTCAACTTCATCTCGAGAGTAAACCAATATGTCGTCAGTGAATACAACAACAAAATGATCTAGGTACGGTCTGAAAATTCTGTTCATTAAATCCATAAAAACAGCAGAAGCATTGGTTAATCCGAAAGGCATAACTAAAAACTCATAATGCCCGTACATCATTCTGAAAGTAGTTTTCAGAATATCCGGATCTTTTACACGCAACTGATAATATACCGATCTCAGATCTATCTTCGAAAACACAGTGGCTCCTTTCAACTGATCAAATAAATCATCAATTCGGGGCAGTGGATATTTATTCTTTATAGTCACCTTGTTCAATTGGAGATAATCAATGCACATTCTCATCGTACCATCTTTCTTTTTCACAAGTAGAACAGGAGCACCCCAAGGTGAGAAACTCGGTCTTGCAAACCCTCTGTCAGTCAATTCTTGCAACTGTGACTTTAACTCTTTCAATTCTGTTGGTGCCATTCTATACGGAGCTATCGAAATAGGGGTTGTTCTCGGTAACAATTCAATACCAAATTCAACTTCATGTATCGGAGGCAATCTCGATAATTCTTCAGGGAATACATCAGAGAATTCACAGACAACAGGCACTGATTCAACTTTCCTTTAAGACATTTTCGAATCAATTACATAAGCAAAATAAGCTTCATAACCCTTTTTCACATAACTCTGAGCTTTTAACACAGATATCATAGTAGGTAACCCATTCAAATCATTAGACTCAACCCGCACTATTTCATCATTCTGACATCTCAAATCAATAGTCTTTCTTTTGCAATTCATAACAGCATCATGTAGTGTCAACCAGTCCATATCCAAAATTATATCAAACTCATCAAAGGGTAATAGCATCAGATCAGCCAGAAAACAAACATCTATAAATATCAAAGGACAGTTCTTGCATACTTTATCAACCAGAACACTTTTACCTAAGGGGTTCGATACTCTAATTACAAATTCAGTAGACTCTACAGGCAAAGTCTTACTGGATACTAAGTTCATGCATATATATGAATGTGTAGAACCTGGGTCTATTAATGCAATCATAGAAGTATCATAAAGAGTAAATGTACCCGTTATAACATCCAGAGATGTAGCTTCCTCACGAGCTCAGATGGCATATGCTCTAGCAGGCGATCTAGCTTCAGATCTCGCAACAGTGTCTTTCATAGTTCTCTGACTACCACTAAAATTTCTTGCATTGCGGGAAGGTCTACCTCTCGCTGGAACATTATCAGATCTCGGATTCTGAACAATCTCTTGCTCAAAAGACTCAGGGCAATCACGGATGGAATAATCTAATGATCCACATATGAAACAAGCTCGATCATTCAATCTAAAACTCCTCGGATGTCATTTACCATAATGCTTACACTTGGGTCGCTCGGAGTGGACATTTCCAACACTCGTCATCGATGTTGCTGGACCTTTGGAGCCCAACTGTGATCTAACTCGATCTCTATTCGAATGTCCCACATTAACTCTTGAACAACTTTGTTCATCTCTTAATTTCTTTGATGCAAAATGAAATGATTTACTCTGAAATCTCTTTCTCGCATCTCTGCCTTCAGACTCAGCTTTTCTTTTATCTTTCCCAAGTGCCTCAGCCTTGCATGCTCGATCAACAAGCACAACAAACTCTCTTATCTCCAGAATCCCTACTAGCAACTGAATATCTTGATTTAGGCCATCTTCAAATCGTTTACACATTATTGCCTCGGTTGATACACATTCCCGCGCATACTGACTTAATCTCACGAACTCTTGTTCGTATTCAGTGACAGACATGCGGCCCTATTTCAAATCCAGGAATTCTTTTCGTTTCTGATCAATGAATCTCTGACTGATATATTTCTTTTGAAACTCAGACTGAAAGAAATCCTAAGTAACCCGTTCCTTTGGAACCACAGAAATCAAAGTCTTCCACCATTGATAGGCTGCATCTTGTAACAAAGAAACAACACATTTTATACATTCTTTGGGGCTCAGCGACATCTCATCAAATACCCGAATTGTGTTTTCTAACCAAAATTCAGCTTTCTCGGCATCGTCATCATAAGTGGCCCTGAACTCTTCAGCCTCATATTTACAGATTTTGTCGACCGGAGGCTTACTCAACAGATTCAAATTCGTAACCGGAGGCACAACTGAAGTCTGAGGGGGATTAGGTGGGGGCGGAGGTTGTGAAACAGCCAGATTATTCCTTACAAACTGAGTGAACCACTCACTCATTATTTGAAAGAAAGCTTGTTTAACTTCTCCCTCTTGACCGCTAGTAGTCGGTCTCGAATCAGAGGGCGCTGTCCCTTGAGCGGGAGCAGGCGCATTGCTTTCTACATCGTCAGCTACGGCTCTTTCGGGATCCATTACTATACCGAAAACACATTTTACTCGTCAAGATTCATCACACTATCACATTTCATATATATGGCATGTATAGCTAGACTCTCACACACTACGTTAGTCCGAGAATTGACTAAACCGTAGCTCTGATACCAACCAAATGTAACACCCCAAACTTGTAACCGTCACCGAAATAGGGTTAAAGGTATTACCGAACCAAACAGAAACTTTTACAGACATCTCATATCATAGTCTAACATATCACATCAAAGTGTCCCTTAAATAGGTCAACGAGACCTTAAACATGCTTAAGAATAGGGCTGGGACTAAACCGAACACATACGGAAATTCTCAAAAATTTAAAAATTTTTCTAAGTTACAGAGGTCACACGCCCGCGTGGGCAGGCCGTGTGCCTCCCACGGCCTTAAACACGCCCGTGTGTCTAAGCCGTGTCAAAATAGGGCATACATACTGACTTGTCCACACGGTCGTGGACACGCCCGTGTGCCTCACCCGTGGTCGAGCCTGACTTGCACCATACGGCCAGTCACACGCCCGTGTGTCTTGCCTGTGGTCGAGCCTGACTTGTTTCAAAATGGAACCACGAAGGGCACGGTCGAGCCACACGCCCGTGTGCTCAACCGTGTGGGCAAATATAGGCCATTTGCAAGGCCAAAATGCCACCCACATTAGGGTCATCTCTACAAGCATATACCAATTCAATTCATGCCATAAATAACCAATCATTTAAGCATTTAGAAGCATATCAAGCACACCATTTTATGTAACAATTAGCTCAATCTATTCACAATCATATCCAAGCATAATTCATCACCAAATTACCATTTCCTTATAACATCCATTCATCATTTATATGCATACCTTGTATCAATAAACTTACCATCATTTTGACCATTTCTTTGGTCATTAAACCATACCAAACAAACATCATATAACATGGTTACTCATTCATAACACAACCATTTGTCTAGCCATATCACATGGCCATATATACTCATCTCAAACATAAACCAAAATGACTAGCCTATACATGCCATACTTTCGTATATACATTTTCAAAAGGTACCGAAATAAGTTTAAGTAGTGTGATGACGATCGTTGACGATCCCCGAGCCTTTTGTAGCTTTGACGATCTATAAAACAGAACAAACACACACAAAGTAAGCTTTCAAAAGCTTAGTAAGCCATATACAAATAAAATTAACATATAAGCATTCATTATTCATCTCAAATATAAGATTACTAATAACTCATTTGCACATTCATAATTCTCATTGGCTCATTTGATTAGCCATTTCTTACCAACATATCATATCTCCATCTATCTCATTTACTCATGTCTCATTCATTCATATATCATATTTTAGCTCATTGTATCTATATGCATATTTTCTCACCTTTGATACCTGTTCAAGGCATATACATCAAACGTACCTGAAGCGGATATACAACTCACATAGTCATTCATTTCTCGGACTTACCCGTTGAACCGTTCAGAACTAAATAGGATACTCAGAATGCTCAGAATAGTCGTACAATGCCAACGTCCAAGACGTGGTCTTACATGTAACCAAAGGTCGATGCCACTGTCCCAGACAGGGTCTTACACGAACCAATACGATGCCAATGTCCCAGACATGGTCTTACACGTAAATCTCATATCGATGCCAACATCCCAGACGTGGTCTTACACGAAATATCAAATCAATGCCAACGTCCCAGACGTGGTCTTACATGATATCACATATCGGACACCTATGTCATGACATATGTTACCCTATCTATTCCTAGGTTCATACGAGGCTTCTCGGACATAGATACACTGTCGATACTATCTCGGATTCCATGTACATAACATCTCGAGCATGTTCAACACAAGCTGAATTTCATATATGCACAATTAACTCAATTCAAATGCATTTATTTGTATATCGACTTACCTCGAACGGGAAGAACGAAGATAAACGACTATTCAATAACTTTTGATTTCTCGCGATCTAAGTCTGTTTTCTTCGGTTCTTGAGCTATACATATTCAAATTTAATCCATTTATTCAATAGTTCATTCAATTCAATCCAAAAACACATATTTTCACATTTGGACATTTTAGTCTCTATTTCACAAAATCACAAAATATACAAGATCTCATAATACCCATGCATAGCTGAATTTTACTCATGCCCATATGAGTCCATACATTTCATTTATTTCATAATTTAGTCCTTCAAAATATTATTCTTTCAGTTTAATCCAAATTACTCAAAATCATCAAAACTCCAAAGACAAACTATGTTATTCTATCACATATAATTCATATTTCACCATCAAACTTCACAAAAATCATGTGCTCATCAATGGCTCATTTCAAAAACATTATCAATTCACAAAATTGAAGCATGGGTTTTGAAGTATACGAAGCAACGATTACAAAAACGTAGAAATTATCAAAAACCAATCAAAAACACATACCCAATTTATGCTTGAACCTTGGCCGAATGTAACAAAGCTTAACCCTTTCTTTTTCTTTCAAGAATCGATGGATGAACACCATTAAAATGGCCACCATTTTGTTTTTATTAAATTATAATAACATTAATAAATATTTTACCAAATTACCATTAATGAAAACATTTAAAATTCATATAATGTATGGCCATTTTTGTCCATTACCAACCACTATCTTTTAAAATGGTTCAACTGCCTCATAAGGCCTCCTCATTTAAAAGCCACATCAATTAGGCCATTAAACAAATAGAATACTTGATAAACCGTAATATATACATATTTTAATCCCACATTTAGAATGCTTTTTCGATGAATTATCCCTTGAATTGTGGAATTTGATGCTCCTAATCCTTTAATTTCATGTTTATACTTAGGAGAGCATAGGAGGAAGAAAAGAACGAGAAACGGGCTGAAAACGGAGAAAATGGGCCAAAGGAAGAAATCCACATACCCTGGAGGTCATCACACGGTCGTGCCACCTTAGCAGGCCCAAACACGGCCTGGGCTTGATTCACACGGGCGTGCTCTACGGGCGTGTCTCTGTCGTGACCCGTTGTAATTCTACTCAGAAAAGGGTACTTAGGGGCAAAGAAAGACATTCCAAAGTCTATATAAACACCCTAAGTATGACCAAAAAGGGGGGCGAAGCCAGAGAGGGCTGAACACAGGGAATTACTCGAAGACAGCCTGTTGATCCATCTCAGAAGCCGGAATCACACTCAAGACGGAAGATCTTCCCTTCAATTTCCTTCAGGGGGTTTTAGGGTTTTTCTTATGTTTTGTTATTTACTTTCTTCTGAGATGTATTCTTTATTAAACATGAACTAAACCCTTCAAATACCTGAGGGGGATGAAACCTAAGACGGATCTTGTTATTGTTTTCTGAACTATATGATAAATACTTGATTTGTTCTTAATTATGTGTTCTTAATTCTTGTTTTAATATTTCAGGATATTGATTCAAGTATTGATGTGCTTAGGTAGTGGAGCAAAAGTATCTGTTTAAGAGTAGATCTAGCATCGTTAAGCGGAGTTGATCTCAACCCTAGAGATGGGATGACGAAAATCTGCCGGATTAGGGTCAAACCTAATATGGGAGTCCATAGATCGAGTTAATGCAACACTAGAGGTTTTAATTAGAAATAGATTTCAATTAATCAACCTAGGGTTAGACGTTAGTAGCCTCGAAAGAGGTATTAATATAAATTAAGGAATCCTACGGATGAAGTCAAGTGAATAAATCGTCTGGTTCAAAGTTAAATAACAAGTGAAGTCTAGGTGGATTCTTCCTCGGGTATTGTCTTAATCAATTGGTTTTCCCACAAGTATTTTCCAAATACACTCTCTGTGTCTTAGCATCCTTAGTTTAGTAATTAGTTAATTAAACATCGATTCCCTTAATACTTAGGCTAAATAATAAAAAGATAGTAACTACTAGTACTCTTGGTCCTTGAGGATACGATATTTCCGGTCTTGCCATAGCTATACTAACGAACGATAGGTGCACTTGCCTTATTTGTTGTCATAGTTAGTTTGGACTCGATCAAGTTTTTGGCGCCATTGTCGGGGACTAAGATATTAGGAACACTTGATTTTTATCACTTTAGCCATTTTTATTTTTACAATTAATTTTATTTTAACTTTGCTAATTTTTCTTTTTCCTTGCTTCTGGCGGGTATTCTAGTTTATGACTAGAAGAAACCCGTCTAGACCTCTACTTTACCATAGTGATATAGAAGGAACCGTTTGCAGAAACCGAAGAGAAATTAGGCGAAGCCTACAATACATAGAAGAAGAGAAAGAGGACGATACCAACAATACCGAAAAGATGGCTGATCCCCAGAATAATCCACTTCCTCCGGTGGTGGCCGAAAATCATGCTCCTTGTACTATGTATGATTATGCTAAGCCTAGTTTAGCCGGTACTGAATCAAGTATTGTTAGACCTACTATTGCTGCAAATAATTTCGAATTGAGACCTAACACTATATAGATGATACAACAATTTGTTCAGTTTGATAGTTTGCAGGATGAGGATCCTAACACACACTTAGTGAACTTTTTGGAATAATGTGATACGTTTAAAATTAATGGCGTTTCTGATGATGCCATTCGCCTTCGGTTATTTCCCTTTTCTTTAAGGAATAAAGCCAAACAGTGGTTGAATTCTCTACCACGAGGATCAATCACTACATGGGAGCAAATGACCAAAAATTTTTTGTTAAAATATTTTTCGTCGGCTAAAACGGCTAAATTGAGGAATGATATCTCTTCTTTTGTGCAGATGGATTTAGAGACACTTTACGATGCATGGGAGAGATACAAGGATTTATTGAGAAGGTGCCCTCATCTTGGGTTACCATTATGGCTACAGGTTCAAACCTTCTATAACGGTGTGAACCCCTCAACTAGGTAGCTTATTGATGCAACCGCTGGTGGAACCCTAAATAACAAAACCCCTGAAGTGGCTTACGAATTCATTGAAGAGATGTCACTGAATAACTATCAGTGGCAAGTTATGAGGACAAAGCCGACAAAATCTGCCAGTGTTTTCAACCTCGACGTAGTAACCATGCTATCAAATCAGGTAGAACTCTTAAGTAAGAAAATTGATGGTTTGTGTGGTTCCTCGCAGGTACATCCAGTGATGCAGTGCGATACAAATGGAGGAGGGTTGAACAATACTGAATACCCACCCTACAACCCTGGCATAGAAAACGAACAGATGAACTATATGGGTAACAATTCTAGACCTCAAAATAACCCTTATAGTAACACTTATAATCCAGGGTGGAGGAACCATCCAAATTTCTCATGGGGAGGTCAAGGAAATTAGAGGCAACAACCCCCTCCAGGCTTGCAACAGCAACCCTACCCACAAGAGAAGAAGCCAAATCTTGAGGAGATGCTGACAAAATTCATCACGGTGTCAGAAACCCATTTTTAAAACAATGAGACAATGCTAAAAAATCAGCAGGCATCGATTTAAGGGATCGAGAACCAGTTAGGTCAGCTAGCTAAGCTAATCTCAGAACGACTGCAAGGTTGCTTGCCAAGCAACATTGAAACTAACCCAAAGGAGCAAATTCATGCCATTACTGATCACGATAGTGAAGGGTTAGTAGAATCCGAATATGAGCCAAGGCAAGAACCCATGGTAAATAAAGGTAAGGTTGAGGTAAGCCACGATACCCAGAAACCTGTCATTAAAGAGTATACACCTCGAGTGCCATATCCCAATGCGATGAAGAAAGACCACACAGAGGAACAATTTAGTAAATTTCTTAAACTTTTAAAAAAATTACATATTAACTTACCGTTTCTTGAAGCTCTCTCTCAGATGCCAGATTCAATGAAATTTTTAAAAGAGCTTCTGACAAACAAACGGAGGTTAGACGAGGCGTCGCATGTGGAGCTAAACGCAGTGTGCTAAGTAATTCTACAAAACAAACTACCACAGAAATTAAAAGATCCAGGGAGTTTTACGATTCCTTATTTAATTGGTAGTTTATCTATTGATAATGCTTTAGCAGATCTAGGGGCAAGCATCAATGTCATGCCTTATAAACTGTAACATCCTAAAAATATTAGAGTATCATCTTGTTATCTGTATTAGCTCGGATATGATTGTTATTGTGTGCTTAGTATATTTGTGTGAAGGCTTGGAAATATTAGCTAAGCTAGAATAATTTTTAGTGTGGAAAATTTAGTGAAGTGGATTAAGTGAGCTTGACACTTAAGTTAATTTAAGTGTTAAATTAAAGCACATGAGGAGTTAGTGGCATAGTGGATAAGGAGCTTGAAAGGTTGCTTGAGGGAAGTGGTTCGAGTAGCATGGAAAGCATATTGAGGATTTTATTTTTTGTACATCCTAGCATTAAGTGTCGGTCAACTATATATATGGATAAGATGGACAATTTTCTTTTTATGGCAAGAAGACTTAAGGTTATGGTAAGCATGAAATAAGGGATAGAATTGCTAGATTTTGGGGATAAAATTTCTTCAACTTTGGGAATGTAGAGGATTTCAAGGCTTGGCTTAAGGGAGATGTTTTGGAAACTATTCCAAGGCCTTTAGTGCATGTATGTGGATGGCATGTATGGTATGGGGGGTGGCCAAATATTGATAGGAGGTTTGGGGAAGGATAGTTGGCCAACTTTAGCATTTGTGCACCTTTTGGCATTTGTTTCTTTTCTCTCCAAAACTCCTTCTTTGGCCGAATGTACCTAGGCATTTTTGTGCAAATTTGCTTTGGATTTTAGCTCTCATTTTTGTGTTGAACCAAATACCATTCTCTTTCTCTCATTTTTCCTTTTGAAACCGAAACTACATTTGAACTTTGTGCATTTTTGTGCACTTTTCTTCTTTGGTAAAATAGGTGTTGGCCGAATCTCTTAACCCCATTTTCTCTCTTTTCTTTCTTTTGAATATTTTTCAAAATCACAACATTTCTTTTACTTTCTTCTTGGCCGAATCTCTTTCTTCCCCTTTCCTCTTGATTTTTCTTTCATTAGTTGCTAAAGCCGAATCATCCTTCTTCCCTTTTCTTTTTTTTTCTTTTCTTCATTGCCATACTAATTCTTCATCTCTTTTGAGCCGAATATCAATTGTTTTCTTTCAAAATCATAGCCGAAACTCTCATATCCTATTTGATTTGTCTTGGCCGAATTTCTTCAAGGGTAGGACTTCATTTGGTTTTCTTCAAACGGTTTTGGAAGATAGGTAAGTGTTATGGCCGTTTTTCCTTAGTCTTTTTATTGTTTCTATGTTGTTCCTCTTGTGGACAAAGGCCGAATTTTGGGCAATTGTTGCAAGGTTCTAATCATTCTTAGAAACCAATTTCTTTTGGGCTCCTCGGAACGTTAGAAGCAATCAATCTAAGCCTCGTTTCTTTGCCAAATCGTTTTGGGTAAGCTTTAGGTAAGACTTGGTATTTCAAGTGATAACTCATTGGGATTTAGTGGTATGGCCGAATGGTCTTTGTTTATAATTTAAATATTGGCCGATTGTAGGACAAGGTGATCTAGTGCGGTAGATCAGGTCTTCGGATTTTAGTACTTGCGGTAGTGTCAGGTGTGTACCTTACACACTTTATAACTCGGTTATGTATATGTATATATAATTTCAATTTACTAATCATATTATCAAAGTGGAAAACGAAGAGATCTTGATATGTACTATGATGGTATGAATGAGGATTCGGGTAAGTCCGTTTCTATATGTTATTAATAGATGTGGATTGAAATCATGATCTACGATTTATGATATATTTGTTATGTGTTTCATAATAAAGTATGTTGACATGATTTGTACAAATATTGCATTGGTATGGGCAATATGAGAGGAGGGGGAAGATTGATATTCGTGTCTTCGGACACCAGAGGTTTGGCACCTCCAGTGATTTGGTATCACATTTGTGTCTTTGGGACACCAGAGGTTTGGCACCTCATAGCGACTCATCCCTGTGGATTAACACCACCGTGGGTTGGCCCTACTTTTGAGATATGGGATTGTCGCCAGTGATTTGGTATCACACGTGGGTTGGCCCCACAACTTGATTATTGGTGACTTTGGGTCACCAGTGATTTGGTATCACAATATTGAATATCGTGACTTTGGTCACCAGTGGTTTGGCACCACCAGTGGTTTGGTACCACACGGGGTAGAAAAGGAGTTATGGATGGCTAGGTTGGGTGCATCATATATATATATACATTGCTTGGTTATAATTTGTGTAAGCATGTGGTATTTACCAGGAGAGGGAATATGCACTCGAGTCTTGGTGACTCACCTTCTCCTTACTTTTTCAGGTAATTCGTAAATTCGCGGATGAGGAGCCGGATGAACTCGAGGAGGCCATGCCATAAAATTTGGTTTTACATGAAGTTCCATTTGGGTACTTTATTTTAATTTGTTTTCATCTTTTTATGGATTTGTAATAAGGCCTCTTTAATTATGTTTTTGGATTATTTATATGCTTTGGATTTGTTTTAAATATGGCTTATAAATTACATGGTTGATATAATAATTTGAGCACCAAGTTTTCTAAACTACAAAACGCGATGGTTTTTAAAACGTTATCATCGGGTTACATAAATCAATTGATAGTATTTAACAACTTAAGTATTTTTGATAACTCATACTATTTTCCAAAACTCCAGTTTCCAAATTTCTATTAGACACGATTTTCAACCTAATCACTTTAGTTTCTTTTCAATTTGTAAAAGGTTTACAAATCTAAGCTGCAACTAAGTTTTAAAGATTTATTTTTGGGATTTCAAAGTAAATTATCAGTTTTAATTTATTATACACTCGATTTTCTACGAACTTAGAACAACAAAAAGTTTTTCACTAAAATTTAATCGTTAACTCTATTTTCTTTGAAACGTTTTCCTTCGTGGCATGCCAGATTCGGTCATGGCGTATTGACCGGGTTTGGGGTGTTACAAATTGGTATCAGAGCCAAGTTCAAAAACTCAGCTGTGGGCCCGAGGCCCAAAATGTTTTAAAGTATGGTTTTAAAATGTTTTTGTTCAAAATTGTATGGTTAGAAAGGCATGGCCCCGAGTCTCCGACATCAATCCGCCCTGGTACGTACATCAAACTGTTGATTTTGATGATATGATATGATGATGTTGGCATGACTGTATAGTAGTAGGAACTACTCTAGAGACCCAAAACTATAGGTTTGGTGTACTCGCGAAACAACCTCATATTAAAACTTTTCATAAAACTGTGCTTTAAAGAAAGTGGAATATTGACTAATGCATAAAACTTTTAAATCAGATAAGTCGAGACTTTAGACATGAGTACTTGAGGTCGGGTCGTATTACTCGTGGACGTGGTCGGGGTAGGATGGTCGTGTGTCGAGCCGGTGAGGTGCAGTCAAGGATCCGAGAATGAGGTACCACCACCCCCACCACCGGCCGGTTGGAGGTGAGCATCAGGATCAAATGGGGGATGATGCGGTGTCTCGAGCGATCTTTGCGAGTTCTTGAGAGGGTAGCTGGAATAGGTGGAGGTGCGGGAATTCGAAAATCCGTATCTGAGCGACTTCGAGCCAATGGAGCTGAGGTATTTCGAGGTGTTTCAGGTGTGGCTCCCAGTACGGCAGAGTATTGGTTAGAGGAGACGGAACGAATCATGGATGACTTGGATCTGAGTGCTGAGGAAAAACTAAAAGGGATAGTGTCGCTTCTTCGGGATGAGTCATATCAGTGGTTGCTCACGGTGCGGAATAGTGCTGCAGCGGAGGATCTCACTTGGGATTATTTTAAGGCACGTATCAGAAGAAATATGTTGGGTCTAGTTACATTGATGCGCAGCGTAAGGCATTTCTGAGTTTGGTTCAGGGGAGTAAGTCCTACCAGAATATGAGGCAGAATTTTTAAGATTGAGCCGGTATGCTGGAGGTATCGTGGCTTCGGAGCACGAGCGATGTGTCCGGTTCAAAGATGGATTGAGGGACGAGCTGAGATTGCTGATTGCTCCACATCAGGAGCGAGAGTTTTCTGCGCTAGTTGAAAAGACTAAGATAGCTAAAGGGATAAAGGAATCGGTAAGGCAGAGGCACGACAAGAATAAACATAAGAGAGGTTTTGGATCATCCGGGTCAGCCGATAATACTCAGAAGAGGGTTAGGCGAGTGGGCCAAATCAACTGGGAGGCACATTCGCTAATCGGGGACCAAAGACAGTGTAACCGGATGTGGGAAATCTCATTGGGGCGAATGTTGGACCGGAGGGAAAGGATGTTTTGAGTGTGGCTCATTTGGATCATCGTGTGAGGATTATCCACGTAAGCTAGCCAGAATCGATCCCGAGGTCAAGGTCGTGCTCGGTTCAGAAATGAGGATCGTCACCACAGAGAGGTCGTGGTAATGGTAGAGAGGTAATGGTTACGTCGAGGCCGCGGAGCTTCGGGGCGGAGGTGCGGCAAAGACGAGGCAAGACACTGGTTTGGTGTATGCGGCAAGGCGCCGAGAGAGGAGCGGCGACGACCGGACGTTATAACCCGTGCGTTCTTAATCTTTGGTGTACCATATACGGCTTTGATAGATGTGGGTTCGACACATTCGTATGTTGCTAGTAGCATAGTAGAGACTATGAATCTAGACTCTGAGACTACTTCTAGGAAGATGACAATACTTAGCCCTCTAGGTCACTCTGTAGAAGTAAATAAGCTGTATAGGGATGTACCCCTAGAACTCTAAGGGGTAGTGTTTGTAGCTGATCTGATGGAACTGCCATTTGGGGAATTTGATCTGATTCTTGGGGTGGGTGGTTGGTCAAGTATCAAGCAAGTTTGGATTCTTGTTGCTAAGCGCATGGTTTTGAAGACAGCTGAGGGCAAAGAGGTGGTTATGATAGGTAATAGAAGAGATTATCTATCCAACGTGGTATCTGCGTTGAAAGCTATGAAGTTGGTCAGGAAAGGATGTGAGGCATTTGTGGTTCATGTGTGTGCGTTGGAGGCTAAGGAGTCTACTGTGGGGAATGTCCGAACGGTAAAGGAATATGTTGACGTATTTCCAGAAGAACTTAGGGATTGCCTCCGGATCGTGAAGTTGAATTTGGTATAGATCACATTGCCGAAAGCTGCGCCAGTGTCTATTGCTTCGTATAGGATGGCGCCGAAGGAATTAGTGGAATTGAAGGCTCAGATTCAGGAATTGTTGGATCAAGGTTTTATCCGACCAAGTGTTTCGCCTTGGGGAGCGCCGGTACTTTTTGTCAAGAAGAAGGGATGGTTCGAGCGGATGTGTATAGACTATCGCTTGATTGAATAAGCTGACGATCAAAAATAAGTATCCTTTGCCGAGGATAGATGATTTGTTTGATCAGCTTAAGGGGGCAGCAATTTTCTCCAAGATTGATTTAAGGTCTGGATATCATCAACTGAAAGTGAAAGAGGCTGATATCCATAAGATGGCATTTCGCACTCGGTATGGGCACTACGAATTTCTGGTAATGCCGTTTGGGTTGACTAACGCGCTGGCATCATTCATGGACATGATGAATCGGGTATTCTAGCAGTTTCTGGATCAGTTTGTCGTAGTATTTATAGACGATATTTTGGTATACTCAAAGTCAGAGGAGGAGTATGATGCGCATTTGCGAGTGGTGTTGCAGATTCTGAGGGAAAAGCAGCTTTATGCCAAATTTAGTAAGTGCGAGTTCTGGCTTAGGGAGGTGACTTTCTTGGGTCACGTAGTATCAGCTGAGGGGATTAGAGTGGATCCTCGGAAGATTGAGGCAGTATTGGATTGGAAGCCGCCTAAGTCAGTGGCTGAGATTCGGAGTTTTCTAGGTGCAGCGGTATTACAGAAGATTTGTAGAGGATTTTCTTTGATAGCAACACCTATGACTAAGTTATTGAGGAAAGGAGTTCCATTTGTGTGGACCGAGAAGCAAGCAAGGAAGTTTCGACAAGTTGAAGAAGATTCTAATCAAGCTCCAGTTTTGATTCAACCCGAGGCAGGCAAGGAATTCACGGTTTCATTGTGATGCATCACATCTTGGTTTGGGATGTGTCTTTTGATGCAGGAAGGGAAGGTAGTGGCTTATGCATCTCGACAGTTGAGACCACATGAAGTTAACTATCCGACGCATGACTTGGAATTAGTCTTTGTGGTTTTTGCTTTGAATATTTGGAGACACTATTTGTATGGAGAGAAGTCGATAGTCTACACGGATCACAAGAGTCTTAAGTATCTTTTGACTCAGAAGGATTTGAACTTGAGGCAGCGTAGATGGATTGAGTTGTTAAAGGACTACGATTGTTCGATTGAGTATCATCCAGGCAAGGCTAATGTGGTGGCAGACGCGTTGAGCCGTAAGGTTGTGACTGACTTAAGATCGATGTTTGCTCGTCTTAGCTTATATGGCGATGGGAGTCTTTTGGCTGAATTGCAAGTCAAGCCGACTTGGTTAGAGCAAATCAAGGAGAAGCAGTTAGAGGATGATGGTTTAAATGATCGGAGGTTGCGGGTTCAGAATGGAGGTTTAGAGGATTATAGTTTGTCCAGTGATAGAGTATTATGTTTTAAAGGGACAGCTTGTATGCCAAAGGATGTTGAGTTGAGACAAAGGATTCTTCGGGACGCACATAACAGACCCATACGCTATGCATCCTGGAGGTAGCAAGATGTATCGGGATTTAAGAGAGCGATTTTGGTGGCAGTGCAAGCGGGAGGTGGCGAGTTTGTGGGTAAATGTCCGGCGTGCCGCCGCAGTCAAGACGGAACATCGATTCTTGTCGTCTGGGTTACTTCACCGGTGAAGATTCCACAAGAGAAGTGGGAAAGGATCACTATGGACTTTGTCAGTGGATTACCCCTTACGCCAAGTAAGAAGGACTCAGTTTGGGTGATTGTGGATCGTCTGACTAAGTCAGCTCATTTTATTCCGGTAAGGGTGGATTATTCGCTTCAGAAGTTAGCTAAGTTGTATGTGGCGAGAAATAGTGAGGTTGCACGGTGTACCAGTGTCGATCATCTCAGACAGAGATCCTAGATTTACGTCGAGGTTTTGGAGAGCGTTACATCAAGCTTTGGGTACGCGGTTGGATTTCAGTACGGCATTTCATCCACAGTCTGACGGGCAGTCGGAAAGAGTTATTCAGATTTTGGAGGATATGTTGAGAGGATGTGTTTTGGACTTCAGAGGCAGCTGGGAAGAGTTTTTGCCATTAGCTGAATTCGCATACAACAATAGTTATCAAGCAAGCATTAAGATGGCACCATATGAGGCGTTGTATGGTAGGAGGTGTCGCACACCTACATGCTGGACAGAGTTGGGTGAGCGTCAGATGTTAGGACCATAGTTGGTTACAGAGACTGAGGATAAGGTTAAGATGATTCAGGCTCATCTGAAGGAAGCTTCGGATAGGCAGAAGTCATATGCCGATCTCAAGCGGAGGGATATAGAGTTTGCCGTAGGTGACAAGGTTTTTCTGAAGGTCTCGCCATGGAAGAAAGTGTTAAGATTTGGGAAAAAAGGCAAGTTAAGTCCAAGGTTTATTGGACCGTATAAGGTGTTGAGACGAGTGGGACCAGTAGCCTATCAGCTCGAGTTGCCATCAGAGCTGAGTCAGATTCATGATGTGTTCGATGTCTCCTTGCTTAGACGCTATCGTTCTGATCCATCGCATGTCGTGGCAGTAGAGGAAATAGCGGTGAGTCCAGATTTGACGATAGAAGAAGAACCTGTGCAGATTCTAGATCGAGATGTGAAAGTTTTGCGTAGGAAGTCCATTCCTTTAGTGAAGGTTTTATGGCGGAATCATGGCGTGGAAGAAGCTACGTGGGAACCGGAGGATGCGATGAGGCAGCAGTACCCTCAACTCTTTTGAGCAGGTAATTTCGAGGACGAAATTTTCTTAAGGGGGTAGAATTGTAACATCCTAAAAATATTAGAGTATCATCTTGTTATCTGTATTAGCTCGGATATGATTGTTATTGTGTGCTTAGTATATTTGTGTGAAGGCTTGGAAATATTAGCTAAGCTAGAATAATTTTTAGTGTGGAAAATTTAGTGAAGTGGATTAAGTGAGCTTGACACTTAAGTTAATTTAAGTGTTAAATTAAAGCACATGAGGAGTTAGTGGCATAGTGGATAAGGAGCTTGAAAGGTTGCTTGAGGGAAGTGGTTCGAGTAGCATGGAAAGCATATTGAGGATTTTATTTTTTGTACATCCTAACATTAAGTGTCGGTCAACTATATATATGGATAAGATGGACAATTTTCTTTTTATGGCAAGAAGACTTAAGGTTATGGTAAGCATGAAATAAGGGATAGAATTGCTAGATTTTGGGGATAAAATTTCTTCAACTTTGGGAATGTAGAGGATTTCAAGGCTTGGCTTAAGGGAGATGTTTTGGAAACTATTCCAAGGCCTTTAGTTCATGTATGTGGCATGTATGGCTAGGGGGGTGGCTGAATATTGATAGGAGGTTTGGGGAAGGATAGTTGGCCAACTTTAGCATTTGTGCATCTTTTGGCATTTGTTTCTTTTCTCTCCAAAAACTCCTTCTTTGGCCGAATGTACCTAGGCATTTTTGTGCAAATTTGCTTTGGATTTTAGCTCTCATTTTTGTGTTGAACCAAATACCATTCTCTTTCTCTCATTTTTCCTTTTGAAACCGAAACTACATTTGAACTTTGTGCATTTTTGTGCACTTTTCTTCTTTGGTAAAATAGGTGTTGGCCGAATCTCTTAATCCCATTTCTCTCTTTTCTTTCTTTTGAATATTGTTCAAAATCACAACATTTCTTTTACTTTCTTCTTGGCCGAATCTCTTTCTTCCCCTTTCCTCTTGATTTTTCTTTCATTAGTTGCTAAAGCCGAATCATCCTTCTTCCCTTTTCATTTTCTTTTCTTTTCGTCTTTGCCATACTAATTCTTCATCTCTTTTGAGCCGAATATCAATTGTTTTCTTTCAAAATCATAGCCGAAACTCTCATATCCTATTTGATTTGTCTTGGCCGAATTTCTTCAAGGGTAGGACTTCATTTGGTTTTCTTCAAACGGTTTTGGAAGATAGGTAAGTGTTATGGCCGTTTTTCCTTAGTCTTTTTATTGTTTCTATGTTGTTCCTCTTGTGGACAAAGGCCGAATTTTGGGCAATTGTTGCAAGGTTCTAATCATTCTTAGAAACCGATTTCTTTTAGGCTCCTCAGAACGTTGGAAGCAATCAATCTAAGCCTTGTTTCTTTGTCAAATCGTTTTGGGTAAGCTTTAGGTAAGAATTGGTATTTCAAGTGATAACTCATTGGGAATTAGTGGTATGGCCGAATGGCCTTTGTTTATAATTTAAATATTGGCCGATTGTAGGACAAGGTGATCTAGTGCGGTAGATCAGGTCTTCGGATTTTAGTACTTGCGGTAGTGTCAGGTGTGTACCTTACACACTTTATAACTCGGTGATGTATATGTATATATAATTTCAATTTACTAATCATATTATCAAAGTGGAAAACGAAGAGATCTTGATATGATACTATGATGGTATGAATGAGGATTGTGTAAGTCCGTTTCTATATGTTGTTAATACATGTGGATTGAAATCATGATCTACGATTTATGATATATTTGTTATGTGTTTCATAATAAAGTATGTTGACATGATTTGTACAAATATTGCATTGGTATGGGTAATATGAGAGGAGGGGGAAGATTGATATTCGTGTCTTCGGACACCAGAGGTTTGGCACCTCCAGTGATTTGGTATCACATTTGTGTCTTTGGGACACCAGAGGTTTGGCACCTCATAGCGACTCGTCCCTGTGGATTAACACCACCGTGGGTTGGCCCCACTTTTGAGATATGGGATTGTCGCCAGTGATTTGGTATCACAGGTGGGTTGGCCCCACAACTTGATTATTCGTGACTTTATGTCACCAGTGATTTGGTATCACAATATTGAATATCGTGACTTTGGTCACCAGTGGTTTGGCACCACCAGTGGTTTGGTACCACACGGGGTAGAAAAGGAGTTATGGATGGCTAGGTTGGGTGCATCATATATATATACATTGCTTGGTTATAATTTGTGTAAGCATGTGGTATTTACCCGGGAGAGGGAATATGCACTGAGTCTTGGTGACTCACCTTCTCCCTTACTATTTCAGGTAATTCATAAATTCGCGGATGAGGAGCCGGATGAACTCGAGGAGGCCATGCCATAAAATTTGGTTTTACATGAACTTCCATTTGGGTACTTTATTTTAATTTGTTTTCATCTTTTTATGGATTTGTAATAAGGCCTCTTTAATTATGTTTTTGGATTATTTATATGCTTTGGATTTGTTTTAAATATGGCTTATAAATTACATGGTTGATATAATAATTTGAGCACCAAGTTTTCTAAACTACAAAACGCGATGGTTTTTAAAACGTTATCATCGGGTAACATAAATCAATTGATAGTATTTAACAACTTAAGTATTTTTGATAACTCATACTATTTTCCAAAACTCCAGTTTCCAAATTTCTATTAGACACGGTTTTCAACCTAATCGCTTTAGTTTCTTTTCAATTTATAAAAGGTTTACAAATCTAAGCTGCAACTAAGTTTTAAAGATTTATTTTCGGGATTTCAAAGTAAATTATCAGTTTTAATTTATTATACACTCGATTTTCTACGAACTTAGAACAACAAAAAGTTTTTCACTAAAATTTAATCGTTAACTCTATTTTCTTTGAAACGTTTTCCTTCGTGGCATGCCATATTCGGTCATGGCGTATTGACCGGGTTTGGGGTGTTACATAAACTATTTAAACAACTAGGTCTAGGGAAACCCAAAAAAACTAGGATGAGCATTCAATTAGCTGATAAAACCATTAGAGTTCCTAGGGGTATAATCGAAGATGTGCTAGTGAAAGTTGATAAATTTATATTCCCAGTAGACTTTGTCGTTTTAGACATGGATGAGGACAACAATGTTCCTTTAATTTTAGGAAGACCCTTTTTAGCAACTGCTAGAACTAAAATTGACATTGGTACAGGTGAACTCACACTTCGTGTAGGTGACGAGACGATCACTCTTCAGGCTCTTGACTCGGCTAGGACGTCAAGTGAAAAAGGTGAGAACATAAATTCTATTACTGACCATTCGGTTCAACCTCCCTTTTAGGAAGCACCTCGGAAGTACACATCTGAGCCAGATCCTAGATCTCATGCAAACAAGGAAGTAATTCATGAGGAACGAAGGCTTCAGGTCGAGGAACTAGACGAGTGGAAGACGCATTTCAAAGAGAAACTAGGAACACACGAAGCAAAACCGAGGCAACACCATAAGCCAAATCAATTTAAGATCGAAGATCAAGTATTGTTGGAAAAGACAAACCCTCGAATCACCGTTCCAAACCTTAATGAAGAGATCCCTTTTACGGTACTGAATGTCTTCCCATACAGAACAGTCGAGGTAACTAATCCTAAGTTTGGCACTTTTAAGGTAAGCACTACTCAACTCGAACCATATATTGTTAGAATTGATAGCAGGAAAGATGAGTTTCAACTCCTCAAACCACCATGAATACGCGAATGAGAGGTAAGTCTAGCTTAAGAATTTAAACGAGCGCTTCTCGGGAGGCAACCCGAGTACTAACCCCCTTTATTTTCATATCTTTTATTTTTAGCACCTAACTAAAGACTAACAAAGTTAAATAAAACGTAGGTTTCTATACCACAAGGCTTGGCACACGGGCGTAGCTGTGGCCGTGTGGACATCACAGATTTGCACACTGGCATGGCAGAGGTCGTACGAACCAAGGACGAAAAATCCCCAAATCATGGACGGCTATAAAATGCCACGGCCGTGCGATACGGCCGTGGTTGACACTGAGAAAGTCACGCGGGTATAAGCCACACCCGTGCTTTGAGGATGTGGCCGACACTGAGAAAGATACATGGGCATGGAAACCTCTACACAAGCGTGGGAGAAACGAACGAGCCACCACACGGACGTACGATACGGTCGTGTGACCGAACACGCCCACAGCACACGGGCGTGGGCAGCAACCAGGTCCTTGATTCTTATTTAAGACCCCCCATTTTCTCACTTTCTCCCCAAATTCTTCTTCTCCCAACCACCACACCCCTTTCTCTTCTCACTATCCTCTCCCTTCATTTTTCGTTCCCCTTCCCCTCATTCCTTTTCTTTCACCATCCTCACCACCATCCCCATGTCGAAGAAGCGAAAGAACCCTAGCACAGTCTCCTTGTGCGAGACCGATCCATATAAGTTCATGCCGGCCACTTTATTTACTCGACAAGCCAAGGACATTTGAGTCCATTTATTCTATCTATGTCTTTTCTCTTTTCCTTTATTTTCCTTCTCTTTATTTCTCTTGTGCTTAATTCAGTGTATTTTATTTTAGTTTCTTGGTTTTAGGTTCTAAAGGCTGCTTTGGAATCACCCCACCACGACCATAGACACCATCGCCACAGGAATGTCTTCCTCCAACTCGGCCCGAATTTCCCCAATTTTTTTCTCTAACTCCATCCAAAATTCAAGAAGTTTCACCTCTCTCCCTCTCTTGTGCTTTTCTTATTTTAATTGTTATATTCGTACCTTGAGGACAATGTACATCTTAAGTGTGGGGGTGAAGTTTATTTAGAAAAGTGCCTAACTTTTTGCATTATTCTCAAATCCCTGAATTATATCATGTTCTTAAGTAAATGTTCTCATATTACTGTTAGAATGAAATTTCCTTTGATTTATGATTTTCATTGATATGTTTTGGATTAATTCATAGTTAATTGTGCAGTGATAATTTAAACTTTAGGGGACTAGAGAATCAAGCATGATGAGTTTATTTTCAGAATTAAAAATTTGTTAGGTTGTCTACTTGAATCTAATTATTACCTTGAAGTTTGAAATTTACAAGGTTGACATCAAGAACCATAAATTTTTTTGAGATCTTGAGCCTTTTAGAGCATATATTTTTCGTGCGCACTTTATTGTTCGTTATGAGTGTGTCAACATTGATTTGTTATTCTAGAACTTGCTTTGATCATACATGTCGAGACCACACTTTTGATTTGATATACAGAAATGATAAAGGCACCTAGGTTTTAACCCACTTATTCCACTAGAAAGCCTACCCATTTAATTAACCCTTAGTGAACCCCTTTGAATCCTAACAAACCGTTTCTTGACTTACCCATTAATATTAACCCAAAACCCACTTTGTATTTGTTATCACCATTTCTCTTGACTACCCCTATATCGAGATTTGATTTGATTGGTTGCTTAACTATTTTCTTTATTTCAGTTGTTAAATTTTATCTTATTATTATTGTACTTGATTTGTTCTTAAAAAAAAGAAGTATATTCATTATTAGTTCTATGTTATTTGAGCTTACGTTTAATTTTACATTTTAAGAAAAAGTTCGTGTTATTAGTGATGAATTCTTAATTGATGTAATTATTTAAGTTTTAGTTATTTTCCTAGTTAGGTAATTTATCAATTCAGTCTCGATACTAACCCTCTAATTCAGCCTTTATCCACACCTTTAACCCAAGCCCCGTTACAACCCTTTTTAAAGACCTTTTGATTTGTGTATCATCTCATTTCATAGTGGTGGAGATTTGATTTTCAGGCAAGCCTATGGGATTAACTTTTCATATTTGACTCTTGAGTGCTTATTTTTGAACCTTAAACACTTTGAGTGATTTGAGTGAACCTTTAGTGAGGATGTCAATTTTTTTCGATTTTGAATTAAAGGTGATTATTTAGGTAAGGGGAAACACCTATTTTTCGTACTATAAAAACTATGACTTTGATTGTTTGAATCTTTAGGAACCTTCTGGTTAAATTATCAATGTATGAATTACCTATGAATTATGATGAAACATTATTGATGAAGGTTATGAATTGAGGAAATTCGATTTTAATTGTGAGTTGAGAATTTTTCTTGAGGACAAGCAAATGCTTAAGTGTGGGGGTATTTGATAAACCGTAATATATACATATTTTAATCCCAAATTTAGCATGCTTTTTGGATGAATTATCCCTTGAATTGTGGAATTTGATGCTCATAATTCTTTAATTTCATGTTTTATACTTATGAGAGCATATGAGGAAGAAAAGAACAAGAAACGGGCCGAAAACGGAGAAAATAGGCCAAAGTAAGAAATCCACACGCCCTGGAGGTCATCACACAGTCGTGCCACCTTAGCAGGCCCAAACACGGCCTGGGCTCGATTCACACGGGCGTACTCCACGGGCGTGTCTCTGCCGTGACCCGTTGTAATTCTACTCAGAAAAGGGTACTTAGGGGCGAAGAAAGACATTCCGAAGTCTATATAAACACCCTAAGTATGACTTAAAAGGGTGGCGAAGCCAGAGAGGGCTGGACACAGGGAATTACTCGAAGACAGCAAGTTGATCCATCTCAGAAGTCGGAATCACACTCAAGACGGAAGATCTTTCCTTCAATTTCCTTCAGGGGGTTTTAAGTTTTTTCTTATGTTTTGTTATTTACTTTCTTCTGAGATGTATTCTTTATTAAACATGAACTAAACCCCTCAAATACCTGAGGGGGTGAAACCTAAGACGGATCTTGTTATTGTTTTCTGAACTATATGATAAATACTTGATTTGTTCTTAATTATGTGTTCTTAATTCTTGTTTTAATATTTCAGGATATTGATTCAAGTATTGATGTGCTTAGGCAGTGGAGCAAAAGTCCCTGTTTAAGAGTAGATCTAGCATAGTTAAGCAGAGTTGATCGTAACCATAGAGATAGGATGACGAAAATCTGCCGGATTAGGGTCAAACCTAATATGGAAGTCCATAGATCGAGTTAATGCAACACTAGGGGTTTTAATTAGAAAGTGATTTCAATTAATCAACCTAGGGTTAGACGTTAGTAGCCTCGAAAGAGGTATTAATATAAATTAGGGAATCCCACGGATGAAGTCAAGTGAATAAATCGTCTGGTTTAGAGTTAAATAACAAGTGAAGTCTAGGTGGATTCTTCCTCGGGTATTGTCTTAATCAATTGGTTTTCCCACAAGTATTTTCCCAATTCACTATCTGTGTCTTAGCATCCTTAGTTTAGTAATTAGTTAATTAAAAATCGATTCCCTTAATAGTTAGGCTAAATAATAAAAATATAGTAACTACTAGTACTCTTGGTCCTTGAGGATACGATATTTCCGGTCTTGCCATAGCTATACTACCGAACAATAGGTGCGCTTGCCTTATTCGTTGTCATAGTTAGTTTAGACGTGGTCAATACTAGTTTTACGATTTATGCGATTTGATCCTTTGTTCAAATTAATCACACAGACGGACAAATTAACTCACAGAAATTTCACACATACTAATTCACATATCATAAGCACGGAAAATAATATTAAAATATTTTTTTCTCTAGGATTTGTGGTCCCGAAACCACTATTTCGACTAAGGTCAAAACCGGACTGTTACAGTCTCCGTGGAAGAAAATACTTTGATTTGGCCGAAAAGGCAAATTGAGTCCGAGGTTCATTGGGCCGTATGAGATCATTGAACGAATTGGACTAGTTGCTTATAGATTGATGTTGCCACCTGAATTAGAGAAAATTCATAATGTATTTCACGTATCGATGCTTCGAAGATACAGATCTGATCCATCGCATGTAATTGCTCCTTCTGAGGTTGAGATTCAGTCAGATTTGTCGTATAGTGAAGAACCGATCCGAATTCTAGCATGTGAGATCAAAGAGTTGAGAAATAAAAGAATACCTTAGATGAAAGTGTTGTGGCACAAACACGGAGTTGAAGAGGCTACGTGGGAGCCTGAAGATGTTATGAGAGAGCAATATCCAAACCTATTCACTGGTAAGATTTTCGGGGACAAAAATCCCTAAGGGGAGGAGCTGTAACAGCTCGGTTTAGACCCAGTTGGAATAGTGGTTTTGGGACCACAAATCTGAGGTCAAAAAAATATTTTGATATTATTTTTGGTGTTTATAATATGTGATTGAGCATGAGTGAAAATTCTGTGTGAAAATTTCATCGATTGTGTGTTTAATTTGCAAAAAAGAACTTATTCGCATAAAATGTAAAAGCTGTGTGCTGATTTTTAAAGTGTTTATTTGTCATGGCTTTCTAAATGAGGAGTCCTTGTGTTGTTATTATTCCATATGATAAATGGATGGACAAAAATGCCTAAGTTAGTGGAATTTAAATGTTGTTTCATTAAGGCTAAATTTGTAAATAGGTTATTAATGTATGATAAAATAAAACAAATAAGAAAATAAGCTCCATTATCATCTTCCTTGCAAAAATTTGAAAGAAAATAAAAGAGAAAAAGCCATCTAGGGTTTGGCCATTGTTAATTTTAGTTGAGGTATGTTTTAAGCTCGGTTTTTGATAATTTCTATGTTTTTGTAATCATTGCTTTGTGTTCTTCAAAACCCATGCTTCAATTTTGTGAATTGATGATGATTTTGAAATATACCATTGATGAACACATGAGTTTTGTGATTTTTGAAGATGAATTATGAAAAATATGTGATAGATTAACATAGTTTGTCTTTGAGTTTTTGGTGAAATTGAGTAATTTGGACTAAATTGTGTAAATAATATTTTGAGGGACTAAAATGTGAAATAAATGAAATATATGGGCTTGTATGAGACTAAGGAGAATTCGGCCCAAGCATGGTGTAGTAAAATTTTGTGTATTTGATGATTTTATGAAATGGGGACTAAAGTGTCGAAATATGAAAATGTGAAGGCTATTTTGTAAAATGCCCTAAATATGTGTGTTTGGACTAAATTGATTGAATTTGTGATTAAATGAGCTAAATTTTAATATGTATAGACCAAGAAAGGAGAGATTCGGATCGAGATCGAGGCAAAGATAAAGTACTCGATTGAACGGCTAGTTTCGATATTTAGACGTCCGAGGTAAGTTCAGATATAATACGTGTTATTAAATTATGTTTTAGTATTATAGAATGAATATATATGTGATTATGAGATTAGAAATGCTATGTGCGGAATTGGATTAGATGGCACTAAGTGTGCGTAATTGAAATCGAGACAGAGATGAATAGCACTGTGCGTGCGAAGTTATGGAAGCTTCGGCTTTATTGATTGGCACTGTGTGTGCGATACCGAGATGAATTCGGTTTAAAGTACAGGCACTAAGTGTGCGATGATATTTATGCTTCGGATATGAAATTGGCACTAAGTGTGCGATTAAATCGAATGATTAACAAAGGTTGAACAGGATGTAATATCGAGCAATTGAGTAGCATAAATGGTGAGTAACTATGTGTTGGCTAAGGTATGTATTGAACCTTTGTGGTTGATGAAGTTGTAAATGGGTTTATGAATGGTTGAGTGAGTATATTAGCTATGGATGGTATGGTGTGTATATGTGTGAGTTGATCTATGTGATGGATTAACTTTGTTTATTGTATTTGATTTATTGACTTGAATATATTATATTACGAACTTACTAAGCTTTAAAGCTTACTGTGTGAAATATTTCTCTGTTTTATAGTGTCAGTAAAGCTAGCTCGGATCTGGGAATCATCAGCGGCCCAATCACACTATCGGCTATCTATTTTGGTACTTTTGAAAGATGTATATATTTGGTATATGGCATGTATAGGCTAGTGGTTATGGTATGTTTTATAATGTTTGGACTTTGCCATATGATATGGCTTGGAAGTTGAATATTGATGGTTTATGTGTGAAGCTATGAAAATGATGAATGTGGTATGAAATAGTGAGAGTGGAAATGGTATATTTCATGCTTGAATTGGTTGATGAGAATGGTATTTTAAGTGTGAATTAGTGGTATGACTAGAGGATACTTAGTTATATGATTTGAGTTGTGGATATGGTGTTTTGGATGGACTTATTTGAGTAGGAATTGAGTATGGAATTAAATAATGTAATAGATGATTAGTTGGTACTTGCAATGGTATGTTTTGGTTGCATTTGAGGCATGAATTGGTATTGGTTTGATGCATATAGGTGATTCCAAAGTGTGGATGGTAATTTGGCCTTGAAAATGGCCTATATTTGCCCACACGGTTGAGAACACGGGCCTGTGGCTCGACCATGTCCTTCGTGGTTGTGTTATTGAAGCAAGTCAGACTCGACCACGGGCTGGACACACGGGCGTGTGACTGGCCGTGTGGTGCAAGTCAGTGTCGACCACGGGTGAGGCACACATGCGTGTCTCAGGCCGTGTGGACAAGTCAGTATGTATGCCCTATTTTACCACGGCTTGGACGCACGGGCATGTCCGAGGCCGGGTGAGGCACACGGCCTACCCACATGGGTGTGTGACCTCTGCAGTTTTGAAAATTCTTTAAATTTCTGAAAACTTTTGTATGTGTTCGGTTTAGTCCTGACCCCTTTCTAACACGTATTTAAGGTCTCGTAGTCCTTATTAAGGGACTATATGTTACTATTTGGATATGTTTGATTGATGTCTGACTTTGTGTTGTAAAATGAGTTTAAATGTTCCAAGATGATCGGTAATGCCTCTTAACCCTATTTCAGCGACGGTTTCAGGTTAGGGGTGTTACATTCTATAGAGGAACCTCCCACACTGGAGTTGAAACTTTTGCCGCAACATTTAAAATATGCTTATTTGGGAGAAAACAACACTTTATCAGTTGTTATTTTTGTCGAGTTGACACCCGATCAAGAGGTGAGGTTGTTAGAAGTACTCCGACGATCTAAGAAGGTATTGAGATGGAAAATTGCCGACATCAAGGGAATTAGCCCTGCTATCTGTATGCATAAAATTTTACTTGAAGATTGTCATAGTAATTCTATTGAACAACAGAGGAGGTTGAATGCAATCATGAAGGAAGTTGTTAAGAAAGAGATTACCAAGTGGCTCGACGTTGACATTATTTATCCAATCTCCGACAGCTTATGGGTGAGTCCTGTACAATGTGCACCTAAGAAATGAGGTGTCACAGTGGTCAGTAATGATAATAATGAGCTTATTGCAACTCGTACTGTCACGAGATGGAGAGTATGCATGGATAACTACAAGCTCAATAAGGTAACTCGAAAGGACCATTTTCCATTACCATTTATTGACCAAATGTTGGATAAATTAGCTGAGAAAATTTTCTACTATTTTTTGGATGGTTATTCAGGATATAATCAAATTTCCATAGCTCCAAATGACTAAGAGAAGACAACTTTCACATGCCCATATGGTAATTTTGCGTTTTGACGGATGCCATTTGGGTTATGTAATCGATAATCCATAAAATTAACATGTTTTAATCCCATTCTTGATGCGTTTTTGGATGATTTATTATATAATTTAGTGAATTTGATGCTCCTAATCCTTTAATTTCATGTTTCTATACTTAGGAGAGCATAGGGGAGCAAAGGGAGCAGAAAACGGGCAAAAATCAGACAAAACAAGCTACTTTCAGGATCCACATGGCCTGGCCATTCCAACACGGGTTGAGCACACGCCCGTGTGAGGCACACACCCGTGTGAGCCACACGTCCATGTGCCAGCCCATGTCGATATTGCTCCCTATTTCCCAAACACGCAGAAAAAGCCAATTTTTAGGGTTTGTGAGCATTCTAAAGTCTATAAATACACACTAGAAGAGGACCTAAGGGCACGCAGAGAAGAACGAAGAATTTACTCGAAGAACGCCAACGGATTCAACTCAAAAACAGGATCTCCTTCAAGATTGAAGATCTCCATTCAATTTCTCTAGAAGTTTTTGGGTTTCTTTATGTTTTGTTGTTTTCCTAATTTTGAGATGTTTTCCTTCCAAATTATAAACTAAATTCCTTAGATACCTAGGGAAGATGAAACCTATGATGGATCTTGATTTCTTAATCTCAATTATGTGTACTTATTCCATGTTTTAATATTTTCAGGATATTAATTCATGATTGATGTGCTTATTTCAGTGGAGCAAAAGTCCCTGTTTAAGAGTAGATCTGGCATAATTGAGTGGAGTTGCATGCAATCCTAGAAATAGGACGACATAAATCTACCGGATTAGAGTCAAATCTAATGAGGGAATCCATAGATCAAGTTAATGCGACAATAGGGGGTTTTAATTAGAAAGAGATTTCAATTAATCAACCTAGATTCAGTTATTTCTACTCTCGTAAAAGATATTAATATAATTTAGGGATTTCTACGGATCAAGGCAAGTGAATAAATCGTTTAATTTAGATTCAGAATAATAAGTGAAGTCTAGGTGGATTCTTTCCTGGGTATTGTCTCTCTCATTGGTTCATTCGAATATTTTCTTACTAAATTCTCTGTTGCATCTTAATAATTAGTTAGATAATTTTAGATTAAAAACAACCCTTTCAATTTACAGGCTAGATAATAAAAAGATAGTAATTACTAGTACTTTTAGTCCCCGTGGATACGATATTCCCGACTTACCATAGCTATACTACTATTCGATAGGTGCGCTTGCCTTTGTCGTGATTTTAGTTAGTTAAATGAATCATCATCAGTAATGCCCCGAAAACCTTTTAGCGTTGTATGATGGCCATATTCTTAGAGATGGTGGAAAATTTTCTTGAAGTCTTCATGGACGATTTCTCTGTGTTTGGAAATGATTTTGAGGATTGCTTGAAAAATCTGGAATTGGTTTTGTACTGTTGTGAAGAAACAAATATTGTTTTAAATTGGGAGAAATGTCACTTCATGGTTTACGAAGGTATTGTGCTAAGGCATAAGATATCGCAACAAGGGATTGAAGTTGACAAAGCAAAAATTGAGGTGATAGATAAATTGCCACCTTCGATCAGTGTCAAGGGTATTAGGAGTTTTCTAGGTCATACGGGATTTTATAGAATATTCATTAAGGATTTCTCGAATATATCTAAGCCTTTGTGCGCCTTGTTGGAGCAAAATAGACCTTTCAATTTTGATAAACCTTGTTTGATCACTTTCGAGGAGCTAAAAAGACGATTGGTAATAGCACCAATTGTAATCGTTCTGGAATGGACATTGCCATTTGAACTTATGTGTGAGGTCAGCGATTATGATATGGGAGTTGTGTTGGGATAGCGAAAAGAAAAGGTAATTCATGCAATTTATTATGCAAGCAGGACCCTGATGGATGCACAGCTGAACAACACCACCACGAAAAAGGAGTTATTGGTTGTGGTGTTCGCATTCGATAAGTTTTGATCTTATTTATTTGGCACCAAAGTCATGGTCTACACAAACCACTTTTCTATTAAGTATTTGGTGACCAAGAAAGATGGTAAGCCAAGATTAATTCAGTGGATACTTCTGCTGGAGGAGTTTAATTTAGAAATTCGAGATAGAAGGGGGACTGAAAATCAAGTGGTTGATCACTTTTCAAGGTTAGATGCTGGAAATGAAGATGGAAAAATTCAACTAATTAAAGAAGATTTTCCAGATGAGCAACTGTTGGTTGCCATGGCATTACCTTGGTATGTCGATATAGTGAACTTCTTAGTAAGTGGTTTGATGCCACCTAATCTCAACAGCCAAAGAAAACAGAAGTTCCTTCATGATGCCAAGCATTATTAATGGGATGAACCCTTCTTTTTCAAGCAATGTGTTGATTATATAATTAGGAAGTGTGTCTCTGATGACAAAGTACATAGCATTCTATAACATTGTCACTCAGCGCCTTACGAAGGACACTTCGGAGGAATGAGAATTGTTGCCAAGGTACTCCAATCTTGTTTTTATTGGCTGAGTTTGTTCAAGGATGCCCAGGAATTTTATAATTCATGTGATCATTATCATAAGACAGGAAATCTATCTAAGAGAAATGAAATGTCACTACAAAATATTTTGGATATTGAGTTGTTTAGTGTTTGGGGAATCGACTTTATGGGTCCATTTCCACCATCATTTGGCAATCTCTACATACTATTGGTAGTGGACTACGTCTCTAAGTGGGTCAAAGCGGCACCCCTCCCTACAAATGATGCCAAGTCAATGCTAAAGTTTTTGCACAAGAACATTTTCACAAGATTTGGTACACCTCGGGCAATTATCAGTGAAGAAGGTTCTCATTTTTATTGCAAATTAGTTCCTAGTGTTTTGTACAGATATGGGGTGAAACATAAGATTGTCACAGCATATCATCCCCAAACGAATGGACAAGCAGAGATTTCTAACATAGAAATTAAACAAATTCTAGAAAAAGTGATTGAACCCAACTCAAAAAGATCGGTCTTCCAGATTTGATGAAGCTTGGTGGGCCTATCGTACTACATTTAAAACACCATTGGGGATGTCACCTTTTAAGCTTGTTTATAGAAAGCCATGTCACCTACCTGTTGAGCTCAAGCACAAATATTTTTGGGCTATTAAAAAGCATAACATGGATTGAGTCGCTGTTGGCCATAAAAGGTTGTTAGAACTGAATTAAATGGAAGAATTGAGGGCACAGACGTATGAGAACACTAAAATGTACAAGGAGAAGACCAAGCGGCGGCATGATAGAGGGTTATGCCAAGGCAATTTGAACCAAGACAACAGGTTTTTTTCAACTCTAGGCTCAAATTGTTCTTTGGTAAATTACAATCTCCCTGGTCAGGTCCCTTTGAAGTAGCTCAAGTCTATCCTCATGGAGCTGTTAATGTTAAAGAAATGAAAATGGGGGTCACATTTAAAGTTAATGGACAACGATTGAAGCACTACTGGGGTGCTCATGTAGATCTAAACAAGCAATCTATTGACCTCTGAGATGTTTGAGCTAATACTTATACTTTCTATTTTTATTTTCCTTACTTGCTTTACTTTAATTTTGTTTTTAGTATTAGTTATCTTTAATTATTTCATGTTGCTTCTAATTCTGCTTTTATCTTTAAGTAGTTCTTTCCATGACTTCCAGAGACAGAATAAAGAATGTGAACTTACTAGTTGTGCTACTAAGAGGAGTCTGCTGTAACATTGCAAAAGAGAGTTATGTCACGACAAACTGGGCAATGGATGTTGAGGAACGAAGTAATATGGGTTGACCGGATAGAAAAGTCTAAGGGAAAGATTTTTGGACGGTTAGGCTCATTACGTTACTTGGGTAGCCCATGGTGGAAAAGCCAAAATTCTTGTTTTAGGGCTAGGTCACTTTATAGTTCCCCCAAAAATCCCTTTGTTTTCCCCCTCTATGCTACAAAACTTACTCTACACATTTAATTTTTCTGAGCCGTCAACACTATCTCATAACGACAATTGTGAGGTTGGGCCATATGATACCCATTGGCCCATTGGGAATTAGTTTCCCAAATATTTGGACCTGTAACGTTTTCACTTTCCCACCAAATTTCCATCACACCAAAGTGAAGCCATAATTATCGGCCTCCGATCACTCATGTCATACCCCAGTTACTCCTTACTTTGTCGTCGTTTTATTTTCCCCTAATCTCTTTAATTATTTTACAGTTACCCTAAATTTTCTTTCTCACCACGCTTATTTGTGCTTTCTTCAGACACTGTAAATTTTATTCTTCCTTTACTACATAGACTTTTACCTTAACTTTCCATAATGGCTAGACAATCTACCCCTTAATCATTTGCTTTGTCACCTCGCATTTTCTTTAACATTGCAGCGAAAGACCGGTACCAGAACAACATCTCCAAGCGACCCTTTTTCTTGGAAAAAGTTTTTCTTTTTAAAGATGAGCCTTTCATGGGATACGGCGTTTCTATTTCTATTATTGTCGGGCAATATGATGGAATTTTTTTTGCATCCGGAAGATGTTCTGACCAAGATTTTTCGTGAGTTCTATGCTCACCTTACTTCCCCAAATGCTGCTTTTATATATGTGCAAGGAGTCTCGCTCTTATTTGATAAGGACACTATTAATGTTCAGTATGATCTTTTTGATATCCAAGATGAGCATACCCAGTTTTATGCAATCATCACTACTGATAGGATGGACTAGGTTCTTTAAGACCTTTGTGTGGTAGGAACTAAATGGACGGTCTCGAGGCAAGATTATTACACCGTGGAAAGGGCATCTTTGAAGCCCAATTTCAGGGTTTGGTATCATTTCCTTAAGATGCGCTTGCTCCTTTCTACCTATAACTCAATAGTTTCTAAGGAGCAGATGTTGTTGCTCCATTCCATCATGCAGGGTAAGAAGATTTGTATGGGTAAGATTATATTCAATGAAGTCCACCGGTGTGCATAGAAGAACGTCAGGAGTCTAAACTTTCCGTCTTTAATCACCATTCTTATTCGAGCAACATTTTCCACTACAACTACCTCCACTTCTAATAGTTTATTTGAGCAACAAGTGCTCAGTTCATTGGAGAAGTTACAAAAATAGAATACTCTTTTCGAGACTCGGCAGCTTCAGCTTGATGCCGAATTGGCTAAGGTGCAGGACAAATTGCCACTCTATTGGGCCTATATGGAGAGGAGGGACGTTGCTCTGAAAAGTTCCCTTCAAAAGAATTTTACCAAGCCAATGCCTATTTTTCCGGGCTTCCCTAAGGAATTGCAGACAGCTGTAGCAGAAAGGGTTGGTGAAGCCCAGCCAACTGAAATAGACCCTATTCCCAAAGACCTTGCCACTGCTGAGAAAGGAACCAAAGAACCAATGGAAGAAATAGAGAAAACAAAATCAGTCAGCATTGCGACTGATCGTAAGGAGGAAGAAGAAGAAGCAAATCCTACACTTGCACCACTAGTGGACAACACTACAGTTGTTCCACCTGTAACATCCCCAAACCCGGCCCATTCACTACGACCGAATCTGGTTATGTTATGGGAAAAACTTATTGGCGAAAACAGGTTGCCATTTAACTTTTTGTCTAAACTCCTTTAGAGTAGTTTTACTTGCAGAAATCTTGGGCATGTTTGTTTGCAAACCGTTAGGTTACTTTGAAATCTCGGGGTTTCGTCTTTAAAACTCTTAGTTGTCAATTTGCTTAGGTTGGAAAACGTTTAAAACATCAGACTCAAGTGGTTTAAGCTTAGTTCATAAAAGTAACATTATTCCCAAATCTCTTTAGACATAAGTTACCAAAAGAAAACCAAATAACTTAAGAGGCTCTTATTACAACATAATAATTCCAAGTACTTGGTAATAAAGTGCATAAAGAAAATATTAAAACGTCCTTTGCATGGGCCACCTTGTATCCACTCCAACCCGGTCCGATCATCCTTTCACCTGCGATGTTGGATAAGAGATTGGGTGAGTCACAATGACTCAGTGTGTAACTAAACCATCGAAATCCACCCACATGCAAACCACATAACATCCCAATTATCAAATGCAACATGCAAGTATAATTATTTAGACATTATTACTGATGCAGGCTTGGCCCACCTTCAAATTATTACAAAAACTGGACTAGGCCCTTTTCACATTAGTCCACAGATCACTGGGTTTGACCCATGCCCACGTATGTCCCCAAAACATACCTATTCATTGGGCTTGGGCCATTTTCATGTTATTTCATAAACGGAATAATGCAATCATGAAACCCACCCAAACCTAGGGTCCATCCGCTACACACACCCCTTATCCAAACCTACCACACACCAGGGGACTATCGAGTCACCCTCTCCTTTTTCCTCCAAAAAGGCAACCAATGCCATCCACGATGTAGCATATAGCTAACATCAAACCACGATGGAGCACACAGCAATCCATCAAGCCACGATATGGCATAAGCCGATATCAATCAAGGTAACCACGCGAACTAAATCGCAAAGATCCACAACGCGACCTCAGTCAGCGCCAATCCACGATGTAGCACAAAGCTGACATCAACCACGTACTCGAAGTACACCCGTACCTTCTTTTCATAACCCACCCATGCACATGCCACATAAAATATAATCGTGATAATGCATGCACATGCTTATTAATATCCATAAACATACTCATAAACAAATAATCACACTGCAAAAGATTCGATACTAACCTGGTCATCGCTATACCCTCTAGGGGTATATATATATCACACTCATTACTGCACTTGTTAGTAAAACATATAACACATAAAACCCGGAAACAGTGGGTTAGTTACACACCTTACTACTAGGAGTTCTAGACTCTCGCTCCTCGATGCTATCGTCTAGCGAAACTACGGCTATTTGCTTAACGTTTTTCTGCTGGCACGCCCACACCCCGTGGCCAATCTCGCATGTGGCAGAAACCGCTCTTTTCTTAAACTTCGAAATAGGGACCTTCCCTTGCCCACTCTGACTGGTTGTGGCCTCCATGCAAAAGCTTAATCAGGTAAACAGGTTAACCCTCAAAACACCACTTAAGCATTTAACCTTAATAAATAACCTTACCTCCACTTGATCAAACGGACTGCTACAAACGGAGGCTTGGCCAACCACTAAAACCCCAAGTATCTCAGTCACGGAACCCGAAAAGATCTAAGTTAACGTTCGGCCCAAGTGCTATCAAGTAGAGAGAAGGAAATTCGGCAAAAGGGGTGATGGATGTAGATTCGGCTATTAATTAAATCAAGGGGTAGGGAACATTGGTTTCAGCCAAAGAGAGGAGAAAGAAAGGTGTGGGGTGTATTTTCGGTTTTGAAGTGAAAAGGAAGGGAAATAGGGAGAGTGGAGGGTTCGGCCACTTGGAGAAAATGTGAGAGAAGAAGAAAGGAGAGAAGGCGGATGGTGAATGAGTAATGAGCACTCCCCTATTTATACTAAAAGGCCAAGCTCCAACCCCAAAAATAGTCCCCAAAATCCTCCTAAAATATCTCCTTCCACCCATTCAAAAGTTTGAATGAGTCAAACTTTACCTAGCCAAATTCAAAAAAATGACCAAGTCTTCTCCACCTTTTAAGCCTTTCAAACCGTCCATCCACCCCACCAAGATGACGCAAAAAGAATGCCCATCTCACGCTCTTGCGAATCGAACCCGAGCCTCCTCCCCCGGAAATGGCGTCACACACACAAGGCCTTAGTGGCGCCTATCCCGCCACTCCACCAGCTCCTTTCTTGTGTCAAAAACTCCCAAATAATTCTCTTAAGACACCCTCGCCAAGCTCCTTTTAACCCCTAAAACTAAAAATTTTCTAAGGCAACCTACCACCACCTAGGGTTCTCAGGACTCCTAAAACTTACCCAACCACACACTAGAGTGTGCCAACACCCGAGCTACGCACCAAATGCCTAACCCCTAAAACCAGGGTGTTACAATTCTACCCTCCTTAAAATAATTTCGTCCTCGAAATTACTTTACTAACAAACGTCCATACAACCTATCTCACCCCCTTACGCTTATGCTGCGCACTCTGATCTCACTAAGGCTAACGTACCTACACAATCTCCAAATTCGCGCTCAAAATTCGAAACGCCTCTCTTAGCAACACAGGAAAGGCTAACTTATAAGCAAACAAAGTAATTAACGCAAGTACCCAAGCAAAGGAGTTTACCTAGACTCACATCCTTGGTTGACTCCGACTAGAACCATTCCTTCCATGACTTGAACCACGACCCTCGTCGCTTGAGGGCAATTCTTAACGGATGTGCCTTAGATCCACACCGAAAACATTCTTTACTATTCCCTCAGCACTCTCCTGTGTGAGGTCTTCCACATCGAGCACAGAGACAATTTCGATCCATTGATACAAGTACACTTGCAGGATTCTCGATCTTTGGTCTTTTACGGACATTACCAAACGATCTTGACGCCCAATATTTCTCTTATTCTCGTTCCTATTCTTTTCTCGGTTTCCCTTACCGTCCTCTTAACTTCTTCGGCTATACGAGCTTTCTCCACTAGCACCGCGAAGTCTCTTTCCCTCTGCTGGAGCGATCAAGACTCGAAGCTCATCTCGCAATCCGTCTTCAAACCGGACGCACCTCTCATAGTCGGTGGCCACAATTCCCTTAGCATACTTGACTTAGCCGCACAAACTCGCTTCAGATTCTCGCTATCGACTTATTTCCTTGCACCGATTTAGAAACGCCTTTCCTTTGCGCATCTAAGTAGCTTGCTCCAACGTATTTTCCTTCAAACTTTTCCTTAAAGTAGTCCCAATCCAATCGATCTGCCGGTACACCTTGTTTGACAGTGAGCCACCAACGATAAGCTTCATCCCGAAGAAGCGAAACAGCACCTTTTAGCTTTTCCTCTGGGGCACAATCCAAGTCGTCCATAATTCTCTCGACTCCTTCTAGCCAATACTCCGCTACGTTCGGAGCTACCCCAGATACTCCCCTAAAAACTTCAGCCCCGTTAGACCTAAGCCTCTCGGGCACTGACTTCCGAGCTCCATTTCCCCTACTAGCTCTTGCCACTTGCTGAAGCACGCGTAACATAGCCTGCGACACTGCGTCCTCTTCACCTACCGGATCTTGTTCCTCTACATCCACCGCTGCGTGCACTTCGCTTTCGACCCATAGCTGGACTCCAACCGGTTCCAAGTTCGTCATTCTTCCTCTACCGCATCCCCTAGAACTCATCTCTAGCGCTTGATTTAATCTGTTTAGAAAGTTTTATGAATTAGAAATTATTGTTTCACTGTTTTATCCACGAGCAATTTTATGCAATGAAGGTTTCGAGAGTAGTTCTTTCGATCAATCAAAGTTTCCTTCCTACCCAGGGGTAATTTCGTCATTTTCCTACAGAGGTATGTTTGGTAATTTTGCAAATCGAGAAGACATCGTTCAAAAACAGATTTAGAGCTTACAAACCCAAGGAGTAGAGTTGAAAATTTTGAAACAGAATTTTTTTAAAAAAATAGCAAGGCTAATTCCCTTTCGGGTTTTAATAACTGGTTTAGCCTATGAACAAGTCCTCTTGGTTAAGGTGAACCGTAGCTACGCACCATGTAGGATTCCAGCGAAGAGGAGGTGAGTCACGAGGATCGCTAAATACTGTGCTCTTAGGATCCACTCCTAGACATGCGCACCAAGGTTACCACACCTTAACTCAAATGACTTACTTCACAGGTTTGTTTATTAGGCACTTTAAATCTTATGCACGTGTTTGAGTAGACTAATCTTAGGGTCCAACAGATCCTAGTATTCTATTCTACGAGCCCAAATAAACCCATAGCAATTCATACCAACAAATCACTTCAAAAGTCCGAAGTACTTACCTGGTGGACTTCGGGTCGGAGGTACAGGTGCCATGCCAGAATAATCTGAAGAATTTCTTAAAAGCCCACTTTGAAAAGGTTTTTGGACCCAAAACCCTCAAAGCCGAGTTTTGAACTTGGCTCTGATACCAAACTGTAACATCCCCAAACCCGGCCCATTCACTACGACCGAATCTGGTTATGTTATGGGAAAAACTTATTGGCGAAAATAGGTTGCCATTTAACTTTTTGTCTAAACTCCTTTAGAGTAGTTTTACTTGCAGAAATCTTGGGCATGTTTGTTTGCAAACCGTTAGGTTACTTTGAAATCTCGGGGTTTCGTCTTTAAAACTCTTAGTTGTCAATTTACTTAGGTTGGAAAACGTTTAAAACATCAGACTCAAGTGGTTTAAGCTTAGTTCATAAAAGTAACATTATTCCCAAATCTCTTTAGACATAAGTTACCAAAAGAAAACCAAATAACTTAAGAGGCTCTTATTACAACATAATAATTCCAAGTACTTGGTAATAAAGTGCATAAAGAAAATATTAAAACGTCCTTTGCATGGGCCACCTTGTATCCACTCCAACCCGGTCCGATCATCCTTTCACCTGCGATGTTGGATAAGAGATTGGGTGAGTCACAATGACTCAGTGTGTAACTAAACCATCAAAATCCACCCACATGCAAACCACATAACATCCCAATTATCAAATGCAACATGCAAGTATAATTATTTAGACATTACCACGACCGGGCTTGGCCCACCTTCAAATTATTACAAAAACTGGACTAGGCCCTTTTCACATTAGTCCACAGATCACTGGGTTTGACCCATGCCCACGTATGTCCCCAAAACATACCTATTCATTGGGCTTGGCCCATTTTCATGTTATTTCATAAACGGAATAATGCAATCATGAAACCCACCCAAACCTAGGGTCCATCCGCTACACACCCCCTTATCCGACCTACCACACACGGGGACTATCGAGTCACCCTCTCCTTTTTCCTCCAAAAAGGCAACCAATGCCATCCACAATGTAGCATATAGCTAACATCAAACCACGATGGAGCACACGGCAATCCATCAAGCCACGATATGGCATAAGCCGATATCAATCAAGGTAACCACGCCGAACTAAATCGCAAAGATCCACAACGCGACCTCGATCAGCGCCAATCCACGATGTAGCACAAAGTCGACATCAACCACGCACTCAAGTACACCCGCACCTTCTTTTCATAACCCACCCATGCACATGCCACATAAAATATAATCGTGATAATGCATGCACATGCTTATTAATATCCATAAACATACTCATAAACAAATAATCACACCGCAAAAGATTCGATACTAACTCGGTCATCGCTATACCCTCTAGGGGTATATATATATCACACTCATTCATCGCACTTGTTAGTAAAACATATAACACATAAAACCCGAAAACAGTGGGTTAGTTACACACCTTACTACTAGGAGTTCTAGACTCTCGCTCCTCGATGCTATCGTCTAGCGAAACTACGGCTATTTGCTTAACGTTTTCCTGCTTTGGCCCACACCACGGTGGCCAATCTCGCGTGCAGTAAACCGCTCTTTTCTTAAACTTGAAATAGGGACCTTCCCTTGCCCACTCTGGACGGTGGTTGTGGCCTCCATGCAAAAGCTTAATCAGTAAACAGGTTAACCCTCAAAACACCACTTAAGCATTTAACCTTAATAAATAACCTTACCTCCACTTGATCAAGCGGTGCTAAAGCGGAGGCTTGGCCAACCACTAAAACCCCAAGTATCTCGATCCACGGAACCCGAAAAGATCTAAGTTAACGTTCGGCCCAAGTGCTATCAAGTAGAGAGAAGGAAATTCGGCAAAAGGGGTGATGGATGTAGATTCGGCTATTAATTAAATCAAGGGGTAGGGAACATTGGTTTCAGCCAAAGAGAGGAGAAAGAAAGGTGTGGGGTGTATTTTCGGTTTTGAAGTGAAAAGGAAGGGAAATAGGGAGAGTGGAGGGTTCGGCCACTTGGAGAAAATGTGAGAGAAGAAGAAAGGAGAGAAGGCGGATGGTGAATGAGTAATGAGCACTCCCCTATTTATACTAAAAGGCCAAGCTCCAACCCCAAAAATAGTCCCCAAAATCCTCCTAAAATATCTCCTTCCACCCATTCAAAAGTTTGAATGAGTCAAACTTTTACCTAGCCAAATTCAAAAAAATGACCAAGTCTTCTCCACCTTTTAAGCCTTTCAAACCGTCCATCCACCCCACCAAGATGACGCAAAAAAGAATGCCCATCTGCTGCTCTTGCGAATCGAACCTGAGCCTCCTCCCCCCCCTGCAAATGGCGTCACACACACAAGGCCTTAGTGGCGCCTATCCTGCCACTCCACCAGCTCCTTTCTTGTGTCAAAAACTCCCAAATAATTCTCTTAAGACACCCCTCGCCAAGCTCCCCTTTTAACCCCTAAAACTAAAAATTTTCTAAGGCAACCTACCACCACCTAGGGTTCTCAGGACTCCTAAAACTTACCCAACCACACACTAGAGTGTGCCAACACCCGAGCTACGCACCAAATGCCTAACCCCTAAAACCTTTCATAAAAACCCATTTTGAAACGTTTTTGGGCCCAAAACCCTCAAAGCCGAGTTTTGAACCACCTCTCTTTACTGAACCTATGATTGAATAAGATCATGAGATCAATTGAATTATTAATCAAATCACCAAATTCGATGATGAAAAAGAGGACGTGCCACTCCGATCATTGAAAAATAAAATACACTATAAACACAATGCATGTAAATCCACTCGCAGGACAGAATGAAGTAACTACACTCCAGTCCAAGCCAGAGAAGTTCTTTTCCCTTTCATACATCATGCATTTCATTTATTTTGCCATGACATTTTCTATTGTATATCCGTACATGAATTGAGGACAATGCATCCCTTAGTTTCGAGGGTTTGTTGAGCATTTAGTATTGCATTAAATAGTTAATTGAGCATGTCTTAATTTTTTGTTCACCTGTCATTCATTTTTCCATGGCACACATAATTGTCACGGTTTGTTTTGCCTATGATGAGTACAATCTTTACTTATTATGTTCGATGATGAGCTTAAATTCTTCAATACACCAATAACATGTGACAGTGAATTAGGTGAATTTAGCTTAGGAGAGTTGCTTGAAAAATTAACTCCTAAACATGAGATGTCCTAACCTTAGTTAGTTTTAGACTATAGCGAGTGCCTTTTTATGAACTTAGGGACTTTTTAAGCCAAACTCAGTCATATTGCCAAAGCATTACTCAAAGAAAAGATTGTAGGCACTCCAAGTCTTAGAATTGCCAAGTAAGTCAGCATTATTTTGTTTGCCCCATCGTGCTGTTGGCTAGAAAAGCAAGTTTAGGCAAGAGTGTGTAATAAAGTAAAAATAAAAAAGGGCACTCCACTGTAATAACAATCTGAGTAGCTAAGGAGGTAGTTGTTACTCTATCCATCTTCTAAGTTAAAAGCCTTAGCTTCAAGAGTGATTTTTATTTAAATTATGACATGATTGAGTACTCGGTAATTCAGTGTTTGCTCCATTGTGATTATCGAGTCAAAGAATTTTATGACATGTTAAATCCCATACATATAATTTATTAAAAAAAGAAATAATATATAAATAATATATATACATTTTGAATAGGCTTAGAGCAACTTGATTTTAGGTAACAAATGAACTAAATAAATAGGAGATGCTTGCTATGGCCAGAAAGCACACATGAGCACTTAGGAAATTTTGTTTTTAGGGTGAAATTTTTCGTGTTACCTTTGTAGAGCAAACCTCTAACACTTGAACAAGTTTTTGGAGAAAGAAGATTGCTAAGAGCTGATGTATATATTTTTCTTTGACTAGACTGGCAATTTAAGGTGATTATGTGTGATGGCAAAGTCTTGCATATATGCATTCATGCATATCTTGCTTGAGGACAAAGAATAACTCAGGTTTGGGGGTGTGATAACTCTTAAAAAGAGTTATATTTTATGCCTTTAGACTTGGTTAATTGCCTGTACTTAGGTAAGTTTAGTTGCATTTTAGGATTTTCCATTAGTGCTTTTAGGAAATTGCATTAAAAGGCTTGGACTGTGCTTAAATGTTATTACATGTTACTTCTACTTGATTGTGGGAATAATTTGCTTGTTAAGTGACAAGTGCAGAATGAGGAAAAGAAGTAAAGGAGTGAAGGTTTGTCGTGGAAAAAGATTGGACAGCTTGCCAACACGAATGTAGTAGCAATACTAGGAAGCGACCCAGTCAACACTTAACTGTTTTCAGCCCTTCTGTATGCGTACCAGAAAACTCAGCCTAAAAAAAAGGAAAAAGATCATGGGGTCATGGGATGATGGGCCTACTTTAAAGAAAGAGGTATAAAACCAAACAAGAAATAGGAAAGAAGAGGGAGAGACGATTAGAGAGAGAATTGGAAAAAAATCCTTGAACGAAAGTAGAGGATAACGTTTGAGAACAAGGCAGAGTAAGAAGGGGTGAAGAATAAGGCAATCACAAGATATTGCGTCATCGAAGTTGTGGGCTGGATAGGCGAAAATTATCTTCCCTAAGTTCTTCCTTTTCTTCTTTATTTGTTTTATTGTGATCTTAATTGATGAAAATGATGTTGAAATGTAATGCCTCGAATTTGGGCCTAGTAGAATTGGGCCTATTGGGCTTTGGGCTTTGGATCTCAAAAATTTTTCAAGTGAGCGAGAAAATGACAAATGACATGTTGGCTTTAAGGGTTTAATAAATTTGGAGTGTGTAGGTGTGTTGGAGAAGCTCTGAGTTCGAGTTTTGTGGTGGAGGATTCTTAATTTAATTAATTAAGGAATCAGGGTTGTGAGTAGTGGGATTTTAAATAAAAATAAGTGAAAAATGGCACAAAGAAGCCTGTGGTGAAGTGGCTAAGTGACGCCACTAGGGTGTAGAGAGGTGACGACATATGCATGCAGGGAGGTCTGAGGTTCGAGTGCTAGCTTAGTTTTATCTTGGAATTTAATTTTAGGCTTCTAGAATTTGGAAGTGGCGTGTAGAGGACTCTAAGGAGAAGTGATCAGAGAGAGAATTTAGGAGATGGATAAGGGAGATATCATGGATAAAAATTAGGAGATGAGCAGTGGATGAAGTGGTGCCGAATTGGACTTTAGGGGTGGCTAAGTTTCGGCTATAGGCTATATAAATGTGTGTGTGCCGAATTTGGGGTCCTAGGTAATGCCGAATTTTCCATTCTTTTTCTTTCTTTTCTTCCCCTCAATCGGTTCCTCCCATAACCAAACTCTCCCATTGCCGAAATCTCCTAAAGCCGAATTCCTTTGTGCCGAAATCTCTCATAGCCAAACTCTTCTATAACCAAATTACCACCATCTTTTCTCTTGCCGAAATTCCTAATAGTGCCGAATCTTGGTGGTTGTTCCTCCATCACAAATCAATTGTTACCTACTCTCAGTCAAGTGTTGAAAGCCGAATCTAGTTAATAGCTATCTAGGCCGCAGGATCGAAAGGGGATTTGGTAAGTATTCGGTTAACCTCTTTTGTACGTTTTGCTAAAAGCCAAAATGCTATCTAACTGTCCTGTCGTTAACTCTGTGATAACAAGGATAAGGTTCAAAGATCGCAAGCGTGGGAGGATCGTTAGCAAGGGTAAGTGTACTCAAATCGATTGTGGTTTAAATGAATGGTCGAATGTGAGTTTGATCTATAGGGGTGACTTGTGTGGATTATGAGTCACTCAAATCTTGATGGTGTGTGTGTGAGTGCAGATCTAGGGGATACTTCTGATTAGTAGCTAAGGAAGGGCTATTAGAAACCGGTGGTGGCACATGTAGGGTTACTGTAAGGTTTCGGCTTTTGGTAGATATTTTGTTTAAGTATGGGTGATTGATTGAAGGTTGGTTGGTTGTAGGTTCAAGACCAAGGATAGTATAGCACGTCGCAGTAACCAGGTGTGTACAAACACTACACACACATGATATCGGCAATGCCGGAAAGCCAAAAAGCCGAAAGTGGCTAAATAGGCCCGGTGGGCCCTGAGGCTAAGTTGGATGAAATTGATTGATTTGATTATATGAATTGAGTTAGGCATGCATGTTACATGATCTGGAATTGTTTTTGACCTAACGGGCCATATGAATGAGATTTGGGTCTAATGGGCCATAAGGATGTGAATGGGGCACAATGGGTTATATGAACGTGAAATGGGCTTGATGGGCTTTATGAAGATGTAGATAAGTATGCTAGGGATTAATGGACTTTAGGCCTAGTTCTGAACAACTCTCAAACTGCATAAAACTTAATTCTAATAATTAAACATGTCCGTGGACAAGTCATTTTGGTTAGAGTGTGGCAATGGACATATGCATGTCTTGGACCTGGATCTAGGAGAGCTTGGTACTTAAGCGGTCCTAGTGGCCCACCTCCTCTTCTCTCGAATCCTACGGTGCATAGTGTCATTCACTTTAGCCGCGAGGACTTGTTTATGGGCCGAAGTTCATAACTAAAACCCGAGAGGGACCAAATACCCCTGATTTGAAATTTACCAAAATATCCTTAGATTTGAAAATTTACTAAAATACCCCTGATTGTAAAATTACCAGAATACCCTTGACTTGCGGAATCACCAAAATATCCCTGATTTACAAAATTAACTAAATACCCCTATAGAGTAGATTTACGGAAATACCCTTAGGTAGTGAAATGACTAAAATACCCCTAAGTGCCGAATGTGTGAGAATGTGTGTGTTGCATTCATGAAATATATGTTGCACTTGGGTGGGTTTTGATGATACGGAGGAAGATTTGAGGATCGCATAGTCGCTTGACGGCCGTGGATCCACCGGTGGCTTTAAGCCCATTATAGCAGCTTTGCTGCAACATTTGAGTAGTCCCGCTGCTGGTGCTACCTTTGGTGTGTAGGTGTAACATCCCAAAATTGGGCCTAGTAGAATTGGACCTATTGGGCCCATTGGACCTTGAGCGTAGAAGCGTTTTAAAATTTATGGGAATTTGAGAGCGGCATTATTTTAAGTTGGACTTATTAAGAAGGTGATTTTGGAAAGTTACGGGGTTCTAGGAAGTTCCGGGTTCAAATTGGGCCTTAGCAAAAATTTTATGTTTTAGCACTTTAAGGAGATATAGTAAGTGACCTCAATGTAATGGAATTAAATGAGTAATGTGCTAGCATAAATGGAGCATATGGCAAAGAGGTTATGGCATTAAGTGAAGAGTATGGAGAGAAGAGGTTCGAATCCCCTTGATGCAAATTTTGACTATTATTTTTGTATTTTTTTCCCTAAGTGTCGGCCAAGCTAGTAAATAAGGCAAGTGGGACTTTTTAATTTTGGCAAGGTGGCTAAGGATATTAGGAAAGGATGAAGGTAGGGAAAGAAATCAAAAGAAAGGGGAAAGTATGGGGAACATGTTGGCCATCTTCAAGGGTGATGTTTTGGAAAGTTTTGGTTGGCAAATTTTGACCTATTGGCCAAGGCATGGACGGTTTTGGCATAGAGAGGGCATAGCCGAATTTTCTTTGTCTTTTGAGTGAAAAAAACTTTGGTGCTTGTTTTGGCCAAAATTCCTACTTGCAACCTTTTGTGTCATTTTCTCCAAATTGCTACTCTCATTGCCGAATCTTCAAACCATTAGTGAATTTAATTTTTTTTCTTCTTTTCTTTCTTCTTTGCCGAAACCTCCTAGCACATTAGTGTATTTCTTCTCTTTTGTTTGGTTGAAACATTCATCTCTTGTTCACCTTCCTTTGATAGCCGAATCATCTAAGATCCATCCTTCCATTCTTTTCTTTTAACCATTTCTTCAATCTTCCCTTTTCTCTAAAATCGACATCACTTTAAGATCACATCTTCTTGTTTGATTTTCTTCCAAAGCCGAATCTAGTATCATTCCATCTCTTCACTACTTCTTTTCTTTTTGCCTTGGACAATCTCTTCCTGGTCGAGTTGGTAAGTGACTTATCATCCATCTTTTCATTTCATTTTTAGCCGAATATATGAGTTCATCATTTTCGGTTACTCTACTTTGTTTCTCTATCGAAATATCTCTCTCCATCACTTTCATGTTGTGATCAATATCTTCTTTCGTAGTGATCTTAGTGGGTGGCCGAATATCATTCTAGTCATAAGTCAAGTGGTGGAAATCGAATCCATTATCAACAAGGTAAGGAGTTCTTTATGGATTATTTGATATCATTCATTATTCGATTGGTTGCTAAATGGATTAATAGTTTGGACTAATCGGTCACTATAGGAACCAAATCGCCCGATCACGTATCCCTCGTAATAAGAGACTCGGATTGTTGGTAAGTGATATAGATTGTTAATCAATCGCAATACTTGTTTGAAGTTGAAAATTTGGGCTTTGGACTAATTGTTAACCGATTGTACCTTTAGGTGCCGCGGAGAGTATCGTGTTACGGATTCCGAATAAGGTGTGTAATCCCGAACCCTACCGAATACATGTTTGAAATGGTGGTTATCTCATATCTCTCTGAAAGTTTGCATGAAATGTTCTGTGATTCGGTCGAAATACCGGAGGAAAACCGGAAACCGGCATCCGTGACCACTCGGGCGTACGTATTTTAGTAGTGGTAACCATATTTTGCAATGAAACAGTTTGGTCAGCAGCAGTGACGTGATTTTGAAAACTCACGAAAAATAGGATAAAGGGAGTTAGAAAGTGAAAAAGATATCAAAATAAATCTTACTTTGTCTATTTTTATATGAAAAAAATAGAGGAGGAAGAGGAATTGTATATTCTGTGATATCTTAATTTTAGTGAGACTGGTTCTGATTGACTTCGTGGTTCCCTGTTCTGTCTTGTAAAAATCGTTTAAAATTGTACAAAGTGAATTATGAGTTATTATCTATATTTATAGATTCCTTAGTGAGCCTATTTTCAATAGAAACAAGTGGGAGCAACATATGAAAACCGTACAGTGAGATATTTGAATTTTGGGTAAGAGAGGTCAGAACCGTTGGACAGTGTAACAAGGGAATCTTTAATGAATAAACTGTACTAAACGGCTAAGCCAAAAATTCTGAAAAAATTATAGTAAGAAGATATATGAGTCTAGTTTCAAGGAAAATTTACGGATCTAAATTTCGAGTTTACTAACTCGAGTTATAGTCAATTTAGTCAGTATGACGCAGATGGACAGTTTCAATTTTTATGCCTCACATTAGTAGTTAAGTCTAGGTTGCCGAATTACCAAAATACCCTTGGAGGGTAAATTACCGAAATATCCTTGGGTTGCGAGATTACCAAATTACCCTTAGTGGGTAAAATTACCGATTTACCGAAATGCCCCTATGGGCCGAATTGATAGAATACCTTAGTAAATTTGAATTACAAAGCTCAATAATGGGCCGATTCATCGTATTAAATTACTAGACTAATGGTTGTTATACACGTGGATATTTTATGTTGTTATGTGTATTGCATCATCACATATTGCATGGGATGGGAAACTTGAATGAAGATAAGTATAGACCGGTGGCATTGCCACAAATTCTGATATGGGCTATGTGCCAATTTAAATATGGCTTTGTGCCATCGTGATTAAGGCTGTGTGCCGATTATATTACCAAATATGATTCCGGTGGCTCTGCCACAAATTCTGATATGGGCTATGTGCCAATTTAAATATGGCTTTATGCCATCGTGATTAAGGCTGTGTGCCGATTATATTACCGTATATGATACTCTGGTGGTTAAGCCACAAAATTATTATAAATGGCAACATGCGCAAATGGAGAGATGGCGGGGTGGGTTGACTTGATCCCCACGGGAGAGACTAGTTGGTACGGGGGAGAGACTGGTTGGATGGGTTGGGTTGCATACATTTGCTTCATATATATATATGTTTTGTTATGATAGTGGGCTCCGGCCCAAGATGTTGCTATATGGGTTCAGGCCCAGTGGATGACGGTAAGGGATTTCACACTGAGTTCTTGTAACTCACCCCCCCTTTTTCTTAACCCTTGTAGGTAATGCTCTGTAATGATGACTTGGGCCCATGGATGACTCGGTGGAGGCCATACTCTAGAAATGGTGTTATTGAACTTTAAATTTCTATTTCGGTTTATTTTATTATTTTGCTATTTTGGTTTAAGTTGTAATAAGGCCTCTGGGATATGTTTTAAATTGCTTTATGTTTAGTCGTACTTATAATATTGCTTGAATTGTTTTAACAGGGATTTTCTAAAATCATAAATAATGGTTTTCCAAAATTGATTAATAAATGGATTTTATAACAAACTTTTACAAATATTTTAACTCAGAAATTTTCTCTCGAATTATCAACAATATTTTCAAAAGCCACAGTTTTAAAGATCACTACCTCGATTTTCAACTCATCAAACGATCTCTCAAAAATACTTGTATTTTATCTACGTTTCCGCAACAATTTCAAAATACTTCTGCAGCTCTTTTTCTAAACATCACATTTTTGTAAATTGTTTATTTCAAATATGCTTTCGCCACCAAAAAGGTTTTAAAAAAAATAATTACGTTTTCAAGTAGTTAACAATTGCTTAAGTGTTTTGGGTTTTAACAAAGAGGCTGTAATTCTCAAACAAGTTATTCCATGTGACACGCCAGATTCGGGCCTAACTTCTAGGCCGAGTTTGGGGTGTTACAGTAGGGATGGGTGGGTTGATATTTATATCCCTACAGGTGTGTAGGGTTGGAAGGGAAATAATGTGCAGGGTTAGATTTGGGATGGGTGCATTGCATTCATGTGATACTGATGTGATATGAGGTCGTTATGGGCTAAGGCCCAAGACCACTAATTTTGATAGGGCTTAGGCCCAATCTAATATTTGTATGTTGATTTGGTTGCCAAGGGTCGTACACACTGAGTTTCGAAACTCACACCCTTTTTTTAAATGTTTCAGGTGATCCTCAGTAAACGGCTCGACGTTGGAGAGGACTCGGAGACGGCCACACTACAAGATACTTAGAAGCTTTATTTATTTGTCTCAAAAGACATGATTTTAATTACTTTATTTTCGTTGGATGTAATAAGGCCTTGTACTCCGATTTGACTTTAGATTTTGGGTTTTGTTGTTTCAACTGTTTACTTAATTATTAAACCTGAGTAAATTTCTTATGTTTAAATTTGGTTTCTGAAATACTTAAAATAATAAAATGGGCTTTTATCATTGCTTAACAAGAATCAAGGATTTTGGGCTTTTGGGTCTTAAATTTTTACTCTGCAAAATCGTTTTGAGTTATGCCTTTGATGTGACATTCTCAGATTCGGCCATAACATCTGGGCCGGGTCTGGGGGTGTTACATGAAAGCTATTTTGAATTTGGATGTTATTGTCTAACCCATGAATTAATCTCATAGGGTTGGGATTGTTTGATGAAACATTTATTTCCTTAATGGCTAAAGCATAGATTAGTTTTAATTTACTATTTCATTCAATGGTATTTATGAATCGCATGCGTATAATCTCTAGACATAGATGACTGTGCATCATGTTTATGAAATTAATCTAATACTAACAAGGTTAGGTTAGTTAGATTGAAATTTAATGATATGAGCAAGTATTCGACCAAATACTTGTAGCAGTCTCTAGACATAAAGTAGTGTTCCATACAGAAAGAAAACAAAGCAGTGTTGGGTACCGTGCTAAAGGCCTATAGACATATATCGCTTCAGGCAAGGTAACTTGAGGTCTTGCTCTCGAAAGAAGTAGGCCATTTTAGATCTCTTCTGAGTAGTAGAATAAGATTGATTTTGCCAAGGCATTATTGGTTAATAAGGGTATGTAACAGCCCCTTTTTCAGTGGTATTAGAAATAGTGGTTTCGATACCACAATTTTGATGAGTAAATTATTATTTTATTATTTATTTAATGTCTATTGGAGTATATTAAGGTTGTATTAAAATTTCATTAAGAAATTTTGATGTTTAAATGGTTAATTTGGTAAAAAGGACTAAACTGTAAAAGGAAAACAAGTTGAGTTATATTTTTTAAAAGGGCTAAATGGCTATGAAATTTTAAAATGATGGACTAAGGTAGTAAGTATACCAATTGAGTTTATAGTGGCTGGCTTTGATGAATAAATGCATGAAATTAGGTTAGTTTTTAAAGGATAAATTAGTAAATTAGAAAATAAATAACATAAAATAAGTAAAATAAAACAAAAGTGGCCATCTTCAACCTTTAGTTTTCTTTTTTTCAATCGAAAGCCATAGCCAAGGAGAAGTTAGGTTCGACCAAGTTCCTTTGATGCATGTAAGTGAATTCAAGCCCCGTTTTTAATGATTTTTATGTTTTCAAGATCATATTAGCTTAATCTAGCTAACCCGGGGATCAAATTGTTAAATTTTTCAATGTTTAGAATTTTACCGTGGATGAATTTGAGATGTTGTTGAAATTTTATGGTAGAATCTCAAGCTTGGTTGCTAGATAGGACTATTTTGTAAAGTATTTTTTGGTAATTTTAATGTTTAAGGACTAAAATGTGAAATTAGTAAAAACACAAGGACTTGCTATAAAATAACAATAAATATGGGTTGTAATAGGGTTCCAAACAATTTGGCTAAACTTGAAATGGAATAAGAATGGTTAATGTAACATCCTAAATTGGGGGTTAATTTTAGATTGCATTGTTTTGCTTGTGTTTGGGCTGTGGTGTCGTTGTTTGAGATGTTTCAAGACTTAGTTGTAAGTCTAGAGCAGGTCTGAGTAGTAGAAAATTTTATTTGTAAGCTTTAAAGATAGGAGCCTTAGTAAGTAGGGGTTACAAGTTAAATGAGGGGAAATTTTTCACTAAAAGGCCTTGGAAAAGTGGCAAAAGGAGGCCACTTAAGAGCTGGAATTGACGCCACAAGGGGGAGCAAGGGAGCCTATGTTCGAGTCGCAGAAATCTCCTTTTGTGCTCTTTATTTTGTGGCAAGAGAAAGAGAGGAGTGCTCAATTCAAATTCTTTTGGATAAATAAGGATTTAATTGGATTTTATGTGGATATTTTTAAAGGGTGGCAAGGAGAAAAAGAAGGAACTTGACTGATTCAAATTCCTTTGAATAATTTCAAATGCTTGGCCTAGAGTGATTTGGGGAGTTGCCGAAATTTTGAACTCCTTGTTGAAGAGGAGTGGACGGCAAGGAGACTAGGTGAAGGGGGAGTGCCGAATTCTCTTAAGGCACATACTCCTCATTTTGTTGTTTTTTTTTCTCTTTCTTTCTTTTCTTTTCTCCATTTGCAAGTAAGCCGAAATTCTCTACTCTTCCATCTTTGATTTTTCTCTCCTTTCTCATTCTCTCAAAACCGAAAACCATTCTCTTTTTCTTAGTCTTTGCCGAATTCGCATCTTCTTTTCCCCTTCTTTTTCCTTTCTCTATTGGCCGAATATCCCCCACTCTTGTCGACCGAAACTCCCTTCTCATTTATTTTTCCTTCCTTCTAGCCGAATCTACTCCCTACTTTTGTGCCGAAATTCCCTTCTCCTATTTTGAAGCACTTTGGCCGAATGTTAAAGGAGGTATATATCTCTTCGGATATTCTGTGGCAATCGATTTGAGAAGGTAAGTGTTCTAGCCGAATGCTTATTGTTCTTCTCTCTTATGTTCTGTCGATTTGGGATGAATAAGAAAAGGGCCGAAATATACTGATGATTTGGGCTAATCAGTGTGTTGAAACCGATTCTGTCTAGGTGCTCCGGGATTTCGAGGTATTCAAACCAAGCCTTCATTCGTTAGCAATCGGTTGGTAAGTGGTGGTAAGGATCTACTTAAATAGACTATATTTTTAGTGATCGAAAAGCCGAAGGCTATTAATATGGATGGTTGCCGATTGTAGGGAAGAAGAAACACTTGGTGTGTGGTGGCTAGCATTCAAAGGACGTGTAGGTGAGGTCTCGGGTTTCAAATGATAACCCTTTGGATTTAGTTGGTTTGGCCGAATAGCCCATGGCACTAATCTTATGTTTGGCCGAATATAGGAGCAAGGATATCTTGTGTGGCCGATTGACTCTTTGGGGATTTAGGGCTATCGTTGGTAACAGGTGTGTACATACACACTTTATAACTAATAACTGTGCTAAATGCATTGTGTATGCTAACCGAATTGGTATAGATTTGGATTTAATACCATCATGGTATAGGCAAGGATCTGAGTAAGTCCTTGTTGTTATGAGTTTTCTTTATGATGCTTTTGGGAAGCATGACATATTTGGTATATGTGGCAAATAAATATATGGTGATGATAAATCCAGTGGATGTTGTTAATTAAACATGTTGGCATAATTTCATTAAATGCATATCATTGATTGATGTGGGTTAAACGAGTGGAGGGGGAAGTGATATCCGTGTCTTTGGACACGGTGGTTTGGTACCACATTTCGTGACTACGGTCACGGAGGTTTGGCACCTCATAGCGTCTCGCCCCAGTGGTTTGGTACCACGATGGGTTGGCCCCATGAGATAATATAACAGATTGACGCCCGGTGATTTGGTATCACACGATGGGTTGGCCCCATCACTACTATTCATGACTTCGAGTCACCAGTGGTTTGGCACCACAATATTGATGGATATCGTGTCTTTGGACACCAGTGGTTTGGCACCACCAGTGGTTTGGTACCACACGGGGTAGAGAAAGGAGCATTGGATGGCTAGGTTGGGTGCATGTTAGATTTAGTGCATGTTAACTTAGTTATAAATTGTGTATGATGTTGCACTAAACTGGGGGAAGGGTTACACATTGAGTCTTGGTGACTCACCTTCTCCTTTAACTTTTTCAGGTGACTCGTAGATCGCGGATGAGGAGCCGGATGGACTCGAGGTGGCCATGCAGTGGGAATGTGATTAAATGGACTTTGAATTATTTTCATTTATTTTGGATTTACTTGTTCAAGTTGTAATAAGGCCTCCTAAGATTTTTATTTTGCTTACTTTACATATTTTGGATAATTTGTTTTAAGTGGTTAATGACTTAAAAATGGGTACACACGTTTTCTTAAATTTAACGCAAAATGTTTTATTGTGCCATCGGGTACATTCAAAATCGGTAACAACCTGACTTAATAGATCTTTAAATATAACTAAGTACGGTTTCTTCACACACCTCAAGGGTTTTAACAAAACGATATAAAATGAGATGTTTTCACCCAAACTTAAGCGGCTAAAGGAATTTTTACAAAATGTTTTCCTCTGTAACATACCAAATTTGGTCGTAATGTTTGGGCCGGGTTTGGGGTGTTACAAAATTGGTATCAGAGTAGGGTTCAAAACTCGGCTGTGGGGGCCCAAGGCCTAAAATGTTTTTGGTAGGCCTTTTTGAAGTAAAATATGGTTTTAAACAGCATGGCATCGAGCCTCCGGCACCAATCCGCCCAGGTAAGTACTTCTGACTTCTGTATGAATTATTGGTAGAAGGGTAGGTAGATAGTATGATAGGTGTTTGAACTTTAGGACTAGCCCACTCCAACAAAAGACATAAGACTTTAAATGCCTAATTAAACAAACCTACGACCAAGTCGCCGAGCTAGGGTGTGGTAACCCTTGTGCGCATGTCTAGGATTGGATCCGAAAGAGCTTGGTACTTAAGCAGTCCTCGTGACTCACCTCCTCTTCGCAGGAATCCTACCTAGTGTGTAGCTTCGGTTCACCCTAACCAAGAGGACTCGGTCATAGGCCAAACACAATGAATAATACCCTGACTTTGGAAAATTTACGAAAATACCCCTGTAGGAAAAGGACGAAACTACCCCTGGGAGGAGTGAATAAGTATGAAAGGTATTAGGGAATGGATGTGCTCTTCTGTGTAAACTAGGATAAAGGACTTAAACCTTTGATTAATCGAAAGAATTTCTATTAAACTCTCTTTATAAAATTTCTTCGCGAATAACCAAGTGAAACAAGTATTAATCCATGAAAATTCCTTAATCAGATTAAAGCGTAATAGTTAGAATGAGCTCTAGAGGACGTAGCCGTCGTGGACGCGGTAGAGGCTGGATCACCATGTCGGAACCCGTTAGGTCAGGTCAAGGATCGGACAATGAGGCACCACCGCCACCACCACCCCCAGCTGTGGGCGTTGAGCAGCAAGCCCAAACGGGGATGATTGCTATATCGCAGGTTGTCTTTGCGAGTTCTAGAGTTGGTGGTAGTGCGGGGGAGGAAATTCGGGAACTCGGAAGTCTGTACCCGAGCGACTCCGATCCAACGGAGTGGAGGTATTCTGGGGTGTATCGGGAGTGGCACCCAGTGCGGCGGAATATTGGTTAGAATCGACCAAGAGAATCATGGATGATCTTGACCTGACGAATGAGGAGAAGCTAAAAGGAGCGGTGTCGCTTCTAAAGGATGAGTCATATCAATGGTGGCTCACGGTTCGGGATGGTGCTACGGCAGATGATCTTACTTAGGAGTATTTCAAACCGCTTATTAGAAGAAGTATGTGGCGCCGGCTACACCGATGCGCAGAGGAAAGCTTTTCCGGGTTGGTACAAGGAAATAAGTGCGTGTCGGAGTATGAAGCGAGAATTCTTGAGGTGAGCCGCTATGCTCTGGGAATTGTGTCAGCAGAGCATGATCGTGTGTCCGCTTTGAAGACGGACTTAGGGATGAGTTAAGGTTGCTGATTGTTCCTGGCGGGAGCGTGAGTTTCTTTGTTCAGTGCAAAAGGCTAAGGTAGCCGAAGGGTCAAGGAGTCCGTGAGACGTAACTATGATAGGAATAAGCGAGAAAAGAGGCTTTGGGTCGTCTGGATCGGGTAGTAATGCATGAGAAGAGGGCTAGGCGAGTGGGTCAAATCAGGCAGGAGGCCCATGGTCGCTAATCGAGAGACCATTTCAGTGTAATCGCCGTGGGAAATCACATTGGGGAGGTTGTTGGACCGGTGAAAGAGGATGCTTTGAATGTGGATCGTTGGATCACCGTAAGTGGTCTCCTCGAAGTTAGCTAAGAATCGCCGGAGGGTCGAACCGTGCTCGGGCTAGAAATGAAGGACCACCACGGAGGAGGGTCGTGGTAATGGTAGAGGAGGTAATGGTTCTAGTCGAGGTCGCGGTACAGAGGCAGAGGTGCGAGGCAACACGGAGGTGAGACGGCCCTAGTTTGGTCTCACGCAGCAAGGCGTCGAGAGGAGGGTGACGACCGGACGTCATAACGATGACGTTCCTAATTTTTGGTCTTCCATATGTTGCATTAATTGATGTGGGTTCGACGCATTCATACGTTGCTAGTAGTGTGGTAGAGACTATGAACTTAGACTTTGAGATCGCTTCTAGGGAGATGATGATGAATTAGCCCTCTAGGTCACTCTGTAGTGGTGAACAAGCTATATAGAGATGTACCCCTAGAACTCCAAGGGGTAGTATTTATGGCTGATCTGATGGAACTGCCGTTTGGGGAGTTCGATTTGATTCTTGGAATGGACTGGTTGGTTAAGTATCAAGCAAGGTTGGACTGCGCTACTAAGCGCATGGTTCTAAAGATGGCTGAGGGTAGTGAAGTGGTCATGATAGGCAATAGAAGAGATTACCTATCTAACGTGGTATCTGCTTTGAAGGCTGAGAAGATGGTCAGGAAGGGTTGTGAGGCGTTTTTGGTTCGTATATGTGCCTTGGAGGCTAAGGAGTCAGCAGTTGAGAAGGTTCGAACAGTAAGGGAATTCGCTGATGTATTTCCAGAAGAACTTCCAGGTCTGCCTCCAGATCGGGAAGTTGAATTCGGTATAGACTTGTTACCCGGAACGGCACCTGTGTCTATAGCACCGTACCGAATGGCACCAAAGGAATTGGTGGAGCTGAAGGCTCAAATTCAGGAACTCTTGGACCGAGGGTTTATCCGACCAAGTATATCTCCGTGGGGAGCACCTGTGTTGTTTGTCAAGAAGAAGGACGGTTCAATGCGAATGTGTATCGACTACCGTCAGCTAAACAAGTTAACGATCAAAAACAAGTATCCGTTGCCCCGGATTGATGACTTGTTTGACCAACTGAAGGGTGCATCGGTGTTCTCGAAGATAGATCTTAGGTCGGGTTATCATCAACTTAAGGTGAAGGAGGTTGATGTGCACAAGACGGCATTCCGTACTCGGTATGGACATTACGAGTTTTTGGTAATGCCATTTGGGTTGACCAACGCACCGGCAGCATTCATGGACTTAATGAATAGAGTGTTTCAAAGAAGATTTGGATCGAGTTTGTCGTGGTGTTTATAGGCGACATATTGGTTTACTCAAAGACGGAGGAGGAGCATGGCGGGCATTTGCGTATAGTCTTACAAGTACTAAGGGAGAAGCGGTTATATGCCAAATTCGATAAGTGCGAATTTTGGCTTAGGAGGTGGCTTTCTTAGGTCACGTAGTATCAATGAAGGGATTAGAGTGGACCCTCGCAAGGTTGAAGCGGTGTTGGATTGGAAACCGCCTAGGGCGAAGGGAGAATTCGAAGTTTTAGGTGCAGCAGGTACTATCGAAGATTTGTGGAAGGATTCTCTTTAATCGTAGCGCCGTTGACTAAGTTACTAAGAAAAGGAGTTCCATTTGTATGGACGGAGAAATAAAGAAGAAAGCTTTGACAAGCTAAGGAAGATTCGGCGGAAGCTCCGGTTACGTTCGACTGAGGTGGAAAGTTGTTCACGGTTTATTGTGATGCATCCCATTGGTTTAGGGTGTGTGTTAATGCAAGAAGGGAAAGTAGTGGCTTATGCATCCCGTCAGCTAAGACCGCATGAGGTTAACTATCCAACTCACGATTTGGAGTTAGCGGCAGTAGTCTTCGCTTTGAAAATATGAAGGCATTACTTGTATGGGGAGAAGTCGATAGTCTACACGGATCACAAAAGTCTGAGGTATCTTTTGACCCAGAAGGATTTGAACTTGAGGCAAGCGTCGATGGATTGGTGTTGAAGGACTACGATCCATTCAATTGAGTACCATCCGGGCAAGGCTAACGTGGTGGCTGACGCGTTGAGCCGGAAGGTCATGACGGACTTAAGAGCGATGTTTGCTCACCTTAGTCTATACGACGATGGAAGTCTTTTGGCAGAGCTGCAAGTTAAGCCAACTTGGATCGAGGAGATTAAGGAAAAACAGTTGGTAGATGACAGTTTGAGTGCGCGAAGGTTACAAGTTCAAGATGGTGGTTTGGAAGGGTATAGTTTGTCTGGTGATGGTGTACTATGTTTTCAAGGACGAGCTCTGTATGCCAAAGGATGTGGAATATAGGCAAAGAATTCTTCAAGATGCACATAGCAGCCATACGCCATGCATCTTGGAGGTAGCAAGATGTATGGAGATTTGCGGAAGCGATTCGTGGTGGCGGGGTTGAAGCGTGAGGGCGAATTTGTGGGAAAGTGTCGCGTGTCGGCCAGGTTAAGGTGAACACCGGTTGCCATCGTGGTTACTCCAACCGGTGAAGATCCTCGGTGGAAATGGGAAAGGATCACTATGGACTTTGTCAATGGGCTACCCTCACGCCTAGCAGAAAGACGCTTGATTTGGGTGATTGTGGACCGTCGACTAAATCAGCTCACTTCATACCCGGTAAGGGTGGATTACTCACTTGAAGCTAGCTAAGTTTGTATGTGTCGGAAATAGTAAGATTGCATGGCGTGCGATATCAATTATCTCGGATAGGGATCCGAGGTTCACATCAAGGTTCGAAAGCGTTGCATCAAGCTTTGGGCACACGATGGATTTGATCTGACATTCCATCCACGATCGACGGGCGATCGGAAAGGGTCATTCAGATTTTAGAGGATATGCTGAGAGGATGTGTTTTGGATTTCAGTGGTAGTTGGGAGGAGTACCTACCGTTAGCGAATTCGCTTATAACAATAGTTATCAAGCGAGGTATCCAGATGGCACCATATGAAGCCTCGTATGGGCGAAAGTGCCGTACTACTCCTACATGTTGGACTGAGTTGGGTGAACGACAAGTTTTGGGTCCGAGTTGGTGATGTGGCGAAGACAAGGTTAAGGTAATTCGAGCTCGTCTCAAGGAAGCGTCGGATAGGCAGAAGTCCTACGCTGATCTTAAGCGCAAAGAAATGGAGTACGCAGTAGGGGATAAAGTTTTTCTGAAGGTGTCGCCTTGGAAGAAGGTGTTAATATTTGGGCGGAAAGGGAAACTAAGCCCTAGATTTATTGGGCCATATGCAGTGTTAAAGCGAGTGGGACCGGTAGCTTATCAGCTCGAGCTGCCGGCAGAGTTGAGTCAGATTCATGACGTCTTCCATGTGTCAATGCTTAGGCGATATCGGTCGAGATCCATCACACGCGTTGTGCGATGAGCGAGATTGAGGTAAACTCGGACTTATCTTTCGAAGAAGAACCAGTCCAGATCTTGGACCGAGATGTCAAAGTTCTGTGCAGAAAGTCCGTACCTTTGGTGAAAGTACTATGGCGGAACCATGGTACGGAAGAAGCCACGTGGGAACCTGAGGATGTGATGAGGCAGCAATACTGACTCTTCTAATTAGGTAATTTCGAGGCCGAAATTTATTTTAAGGGGGTAGAAGCGTAACATCCTAAATTGGGGGTTAATTTTAGATTGCATTGTTTTGCTTGTGTTTGGGCTGTGGTGTCGTTGTTTGAGATGTTTCAAGACTTAGTTGTAAGTCTAGAGCAGGTCTGAGTAGTAGAAAATTTTATTTGTAAGCTTTAAAGATAGGGAGCCTTAGTAAGTAGGGGTTACAAGTTAAATGAGGGGAAATTTGTCACTAAAAAGGCCTTGGAAAAGTGGCAAAAGGGAGGCCACTTAGGAGCTGGAATTGACGCCACAAGGGAGAGCAAGGAGAGCCTATGTTCGAGTCGTAGAAATCTCCTTTTGTGCTCTTTATTTTGACAGCAAGAGAAAGAGAGGAGTGCTCAATTCAAATTCTTTTGGATAAATAAGGATTTAATTGGATTTTATGTGGATATTTTTAAAGGGTGGCAAGGAGAAAAAGAAGGAACTTGACTGATTCAAATTCCTTTGAATAATTTCAAATGCTTGGCCTAGAGTGATTTGGGAGTTAGAAATTTTGAACTCCTTGTTGAAGAGGAGTGGACGGCAAGGAGACTAGGTGAAGGGGAGTGCCGAATTCTCTTAAGGCACATACTCCTCATTTTGTTGTTTTTTTCTCTTTCTTTCTTTTCTTTTCTCCATTTGCAAGTAAGAAATTCTCTACTCTTCCATCTTTGATTTTCTCTCCTTTCTCATTCTCTCAAAACCGAAAACCATTCTCTTTTTCTTAGTCTTTGCCGAATTCGCATCTTCTTTTCCCCTTCTTTTCCTTTCTCTATTGGCCGAATATCCCCACTCTTGTCTAATCGAAACTCCCTTCTCATTTATTTTTCCTTCCTTCTAGCTGAATCTACTCCCTACTTTTGTGCCGAAATTCCCTTCTCCTATTTTGAAGCACTTTGGCCGAATGTTAAAGGAGGTATAGATCTCTTCGGATATTCTATGGCAATCGATTTAAGAAGGTAAGTGTTCTAGCCGAATGCTTATTGTTCTTCTCTCTTATGTTCTGTCAATTTGGGATGAATAAGAAAAGGGCTGAAATATACTGATGATTTGGGCTAATCAGTGTGTTGAAACCGATTCTGTCTAGGTGCTCCGGGATTTCGAGGTATTCAAACCAAGCCTTCATTCGTTAGCAATCGGTTGGTAAGTGGTGGTAAGGATCTACTTAAATAGACTATATTTTTAGTGATCGAAAAGCCGAAGGCTATTAATATGGATGGTTGCCGATTGTAGGGAAGCAGAAACACTTGGTGTGTGGTGGCTAGCATTCAAAGGACGTGTAGGTGAGGTCTCGGGTTTCAAATGATAACCCTTTGGATTTAGTTGGTTTGGCCGAATAGCCCATGGCACTAATCTTATGTTTGGCCGAATATAGGAGCAAGGATATCTTGTGTGGCCGATTGACTCTTTGGGGATTTAGGGCTATCGTTGGTAACAGGTGTGTACATACACACTTTATAACTAATAACTGTGCTAAATGCATTGTGTATGCTAACTGAATTGGTGTAGATTTGGATTTAATACCATCATGGTATAGGCAAGGATTCAGGTAAGTCCTTGTTGTTATGAGTTTTCTTTATGATGCTTTTGGGAAGCATGACATATTTGGTATATGTGGAAAATAAATATATGGCTGATGATAAATCCAGTGGATGTTGTTAATTAAACATGTTGGCATAATTTCTGTTAAATGCATATCATTGATTGATGTGGGTTAAACGAGTGGAGGGGGAAGTGATATCCGTGTCTTTGGACACCAGTGGTTTGGTACCACATTTCGTGACTACGGTCACCAGAGGTTTGGCACCTCATAGCGCCTCGCCCCCGGTGGTTTGGTACCACGGTGGGTTGGCCCTGAGATAATATAACGGGATTGGCGCCGGTGATTTGGTATCACACGATGGGTTGGCCCCATCACTACTATTCGTGACTTCGAGTCACCAAAGTGGTTTGGCACCACAATATTGATGGATATCATGTCTTTGGACACCGTGGTTTGGCACCACCGGTGGTTTGGTACCACACGGGTAGTAGAAAGGAGCATTGGATGGCTAGGTTGGGTGCATGTTAGATTTAGTGCATGTTAACTTAGTTATAAATTGTGTATGATGTTGGACTAAAGCTGGGGAAGGGTTACACATTGAGTCTTGGTGACTCACCTTCTCCTTTAACTTTTTGGTGACTCGTAGATCGCGGATGAGGAGCCGGATGGACTCGAGGTGGCCATGCGGTGGGAATGTGATTAAATGGACTTTGAATTATTTTCATTTATTTTGGATTTACTTGTTCAATTTGTAATAAGGCCTCCTAAGATTTTTATTTTGCTTACTTTACATATTTTGGATAATTTGTTTTAAGTGGTTAATGACTTAAAAATGGGTACACACGTTTTCTTAAATTTAACGCAAAAATGTTTTATTGTGCCATCGGGTACATTCAAAATCGGTAACAACCTGACTTAATAGATCTTTAAATATAACTAAGTACGGTTTCTTCACACACCTCAAGGGTTTTAACAAAACGATATAAAATGAGATGTTTTCACCCAAACTTAAGCGGCTAAAGGAATTTTTACAAAATGTTTTCCTCTGTAACATACCAAATTCGGTCGTAATGTTTGGGCCGGGTTTGGGGTGTTACAGTTAATTTGCATGTTTTGGGCTTAGGGACTAAATTGTATAAAAGTAAAATGTTGGGGGCAATTTTGTAAAAAAATCAAAAATGGCTAAATTGCATAAAATGAATTGATTTTTCGGTTAGAATTAGTGAATTGATTGGAATTATTATTTTAGATCAAGAATGACTAAAAAATCGAGGAGAAGAAAAATTACCAAATAGCCCATGTACTTAGTCGTCTGTAATTTAGTCTGGTAAGTTCGTATGAAATGTAATCACTTAAATTTTATTTAAATTGAATGTTTATTATGTTTTTGTTATGTAAATGAATCAAAATATAAATGTATTAAAGCTATGATGAATTGACGGATATCGAGTCCCGGTTGAACCTTAGGAATTCTTAGGATACAAATGACATGTCATTAAGGACTTCATGTTTCGGGTGCTGGTCTTGAATGTCCTACCGATGGCTGAGGTCTTGAATTTTTTGTTGATTCTCCACAGCTCGTGTGAGTAGCATCGTGTAGCTTACAGTTCGACCCACAGCTCGTGTGAGCAGGCCCATTTCACAGCTCGTGTGAGCACTGATGTAAAAGAAAGGTTATGGTTATTTGTAAAGGAAAACTTCGTGTGAGTTTTCCCGAGTATCCGATGTAATTCTAAATGGTTCAACAAGTAAGAAAAGGAATGGAACAGTAAGTGATTTAATGGGCAGGTTCATGACTATATGAAAGGGTTGATGCTTATGTAATGTATCTTATAAAATTCTACTTAGGATGTAAATGAATTTATATGTGTTGTTGATTAACCTATTAACATGTGAGCTCGATGATGCTTGAATAGGCTTATACTAAACTCATGGCATTGGTAATGGTTTATGTTTAATCTCTGAATTGTAATATTGGAATTAGTAAGTAAGCAAATGGAATGAATCATGATCATATGGTAACAGTGATGAATTAAATGTTATGTTTATACATGGTTGATTTCATATGTATCGTGAACAAGTATACTAACTTGTGAGTTTGATGGTGTTATATAGGCTTTTGTTAAGCTTATGGCATTAGTAAAGGATTATACTTATTCTATAAATTTCATTATTGAAATGGTAAGTTATGTTTTAAGTTTATATGAGCTTATTAGGCATTCATTGCTTACGTAGTTTTCTTTCATTTCTTTATAAATTTTCGGAAGCTCGAACGGTTTGGAAGCTCGTCAGAGACCTATCACACTATCCAGTACAAAAATCAGTAGTTTTTAAGTAATTTGGCTAAGGTTTATAATGACATGTATAGGGTGGTTTGTAATGGTATTATGGTGTATGTGTTAATGGTGTTTTGGATGTATAAGCTTTTGAAAGCTATGTTGGTTTGGTACACTTTGATGCCTTACCAAGTTATGTGATTTTGGTTACTTTAAAGTGCTTATTTATAAGGTTATATTTGCATGTTGATGATGACTCGAAAATAATTACATTTGACATGTTTTAGTTCATATTTGAGCTAGGTTATCATATATGGAAATGGCAATATTATTATGTATAGGTCTTTTGTATTGATAGCTCATGGATATATTAAATGGTTGATTTAGTAAGTTTATGATTTTGAAGTTTATGTTTAGTTGAAGAACTTATATTGCTTGTTAAATAAGGTCTTTTTGACTACTTTAGGGTAATTGAAAGGTATGGTATTTTGGTATGCTAGTGGTGGCTTGAAAATGGTAAATGTGATGCGTTTTGGTAGGTGTTTGAATTAGGTTATTATGTTTGAACAAAATGGCATGTATGGATAATTGATGTTTGGATGTAACTGTGGTGCCTTTGAATGTAACACCCTGAATTTGGGCCTAGAATAAGTGGGTTTGTGTGTCGAGAGAATGGATTTTTTTCGTTAAAAAAAAAAACTTGTAATTATTGTTTACTAATTTTTCCTCCCTTTTAAATATATTAACTGAATTATAATAAAATTTAATGTGGCATAATATTAAACTCTATCTAGTCAATTTATGCATCAATTTATCAAATATTTTCCATAACTTTGTCCTTGTCATATAATTAATTATTTTATTTATGTTATTAGTGTGATGAACGAAGTTATAATTTAGAAATATTAATTTTTCTATTATTCTCGATTTAATTTTTATATTTTAATATAATTTAGTTCTTATATTTTTTATAATATCAATTTCTATCGTTAAATTTTTCGTTAATATACAATATGAGTATATATAATTTGAATGTACTAAAAAAATTAATATGTGGTTTATACTAAAATAAGATAATGGTCAATTTTTAATTGACCCCTAGATTATGCTAAAATTTGGGGATTTGATTTATATGCTTTACTTTTTTACAGTTTGTCCCTCTACTTTTATAATGTCACTAATGCATTTAAATAGTTAATTTTTCTTAAAAATATTATTCAAACAGAAATAAATTATTTTATCATGAAGCAGTTTGAATGGACATTGTCTTTTCAAAAATTATTATTGCATGTTTAGTTTAATTTTTAGGAGGTTTAGGAAGGGTTGGTAGTGTTGGAAAAGTCCTAGGCTCGATCTAGGGCTTTAGCAAAAATGTTGTTTTTCTTAGGGAGGTTGGTGGTAGTCATAAGGCTTTTAAAATATTGTTGGGTTAAAAGATATCACAAAGAAGTAGGTGGTCTGGTGGCTTGGGGCGTTGTGAATAAGTTGGAGGTCAAAGGTTCAAGTCTTGGGTATGGCAAAAATTTTTATTGCGCATATGATAGTATGAAGGCGCCAGAGTTTAGGCCTTATAATTAGTTGAAATTTGTTTCATGACACAAGGAAACGCTCGCCCAAAGGGCAAAGGCGTTAGGAGTAGTAGGGGAACAAAGTTCTAGTCGCGTTGCGTGAAATGTTTGGTTTTTAAGTAAACACGGAGCACGGTATAAAGGTTGATAATTAATTGGGAAGGAATTATGACTCAAATGAAACGGGTGGCACAGTGGCAAGGGACGTGCCTCATAGTGAAAAGGGCGGAGGTTCGAATCTGGGTGTCGGTTAATATTTTTGGATTTCTTAGGATGATTCGGTCGCTAGAAAGTATACTTTAAAAGAAGTTGACAACGGAATATATCACAAGAATGGTTCTCAGTGCAGTGGTACAGTAGCGTGTGGTTGTGCTTGGAGGTCTTGGGTTCGAGTTGCCTTGTGCGCAATAGCTTGAAATTTTGCTGCTGGCGTGGGAAGGTATTTGAATTGGACCAAAATGCAAAAAGATGGCTGCTGTTCGAGAAGCTATTTGAATGAAATTCAATTTGAATTTTTGGGCTAAATAAAAGGACTTTTTGATGAGGATAAATTTTTAAGATAATAAAGGAATTTAATTAGTGATAAGTTTGAGTTGATTAGGGAGTGTAGGTTTATTCTATTTATTTATTTATTTATTTATTTATTTTAGTATATATGGGTACCGAATTTTCCCTTTTCTTTTAGCTTGACTTTTAGTTATCAGGAAGGGCGTTTTCGGGTTTGAACAATAGGTGCTAGAAATTTCTATAAATAGGGAGGATATCTCATTGATTCGACATTTAAACCCTAATTTCTTCTCCTTCCATTGTGCCGAAATTCTTAGTCTCTCCCTCTCCAATATCTTTTCTTCAATTTCTTCAAAAGTCGAAACCTCTTCTCCATTCTTTTTCCCTTTGAGCTGATTTCTCTAAAAAGCCGAAATCTCCATAGTTTTTATTTATTCATCCTAGTTGAGGATTAGTTCTTCCGGCATTTAAATCTTTTTCTTTGACATTACTGAATCTTCTCTCCAAGTGCTAGCCGAATTCCCTATACTAAGGTAAGTGTCGACTTCTGTTAGATCTCATATTCTATTTCGGTTCTTGAAAGGCAAAAGTCGAAAAACTAATAGTTTAATGGTGCTATGTTGGGAGGCATTCCGGGATTTGAAGGAGACCTGATCGTCTAGATCTAAAAGTCGAAAATCGTTAGTCTCTAAGTATCATACCTCTTTTCGGGATTTTAAGGTAAGGTAGTTTTCTTTGGATTTTCGTTACGTTAGATTATCGTATTCGTAATCTTAACCCTATGTTATGGATCAACAACCACATGTTACGATGGTAGCAACTGATAAGGTCCCTCGATGGAATCAAATATGGATCAGGCAAAGGAGAGGATTGGATCTGTAAAACCAATCCCTAAGTTTAAAAAATGAGCGGTGTCGTGATTCGGGATTGGCCGAGAGGTTGTGGACCCGGCATTCGAACAAAATCTTAGGCAGATAGCGGTTTTTAGCGACTTACGATAGTGTCGACATAGAGAGTGTCGCCCTAATCGGTAACTGTGTGTGTAACTTCTCACACCATTAGATTGTTTATATATATATATATATATATGTATATGTGTAATAAATTTGCTATACTCTGTTAAATGCCAAAATCCCGGCATAACGTTTGAAACCCGAGAAGGGTAAAGGCTAAATATCGAGTTAGTGCTTTCGCCATTCTTGATGAATGTTTCGTTAAAAGATATGTTTTGCATGTAAATTTCTATGTATGCTCTGGGGTAGGGTAATTGATGAAAAGGGGAAGTGTTCATTCTAGTGGCTTATGCCATTTCACCGGTGACTCTGTCACAACTCGCATTTCGGGTGGCTTATGCCATTTCACCTGGTGACTCTGTCACAACTCACATTTTCTGGTGGCTTATGCCATTTCGCACCTGGTGACTCATCACGATTTCACGATGAGCGACTAACTACAGCATGAGCGCCATCGATGGTGTGTAGCGGTGTGGGTTAATTGTAGAAATCCCCAATGGTGTGATTGGCGGGTAAGGGTGGTGTGTAGCGGTTGGAAACCTAGGAGTTGGGTTGGGCTTTGCATAATTTTCTGTTATCATATATTTCGATATATGTTACGTGGGGCTAAGGCCCAAATCTAATGGTGCATGTGGGTTGCACACCGAGTCTCGTGACTCACCCTATTATTTTAACAATTTTGGGTAGCACTTAGTGCATCGGACCAAGGGCCGAGAGGAGAGCAAGGTGGCCATGCGATAAAGTGCGAGGATTCCCAAAAAGAATTTATTTTATTTATTTTTAAGAAATTTTTCTTAAGTGGGTTTTATATTTCGTTGTAATAAGGCCTTGGGCCACTAGACTATTATTTATGTTTTTGGGTTTAAGTTGGGTTTAATTATTAGACATTTTTATTTTTATGATTAAAATTAAGCTAAGACATGTACAAGGTTTCTTTTTCTTTTTTGGATTTTAATTAAAATTCATCAAGGCAATTTATAACTTTATATCTTATATGACTTAATAAATTATTAAGTTTTCGGTACTAATGATTAAACCTAGAGATCGTTTTCCAAAATGCGACATGTTTTGCTAAATCACTCAAGTGACATACCAGATCCGGTTGTAGTGTTTGGGCCGGGTTTGGGGTGTTACAAGTTGGTATCAGAGCCCGGTTCAAAACTCGGCTTTGGGTTTTTGGCCCAAAACATTTTCTAAAGATGGGTTTTTGAAAACATGCATGTTTATAAATAACACGGGGAGGGTTTTCTCGGCATGGCACTGCGTCTCGGCCCAAGTCCGCTGTAAGTAATCTGAACTCATTGTGTTATATATATATATATGTGGGCTTGATGGGCTTTAAGGGACATAGATTATTTTAATTAGAGCTTGATGGACCTTAGGCGTAGTTAAACAACTCTCAATTGTATAAGACTTAATCCAACCAAACAAACCTGTGAACAAGTCGCAAGACTAGGGTGTGGCAACAGGCATGCGCATGTCTAGGATTGGATCCGGAAGAGCTTGGTACTTAAGCAGTCCTAGTGACTCACCTCCTCTTCGCTGGAATCCTACAGTGCGTAGGTATTTATTCACCCTAGCCACGAGGATTTGTTGACGGGCCAAAATTAATAATTTAAAACCCGAAAGGGACCAGCCATTCTATTTTGTAAAATTACTAAATTACCCCTAATTTACAAGTGACCAAAATATCCCTGATTTGTACAATTACCAATATACCCCCGGATTTTCAAATTTCACAAAATCACCAAGGAACCCTATTTCAAAAAATTATGAAAATACCCCTATAGGATAAATTATGAAAATACCCTTGGGTAGTGAAATGACGAAAATACCCTTAGGTGATGAATGTAAGTTCGTGGATGCTATTTGTATGTGGATATTAAATGATTGAATGTATGTGTTTCCTAGAACTAGGAGACAAACTTGAGACTGAAACTTGTAGATAGGTTCGAATTCGAAAGAATCACTCTTAAAATTACTTTTCATAAGATTGTTTGTGGATAATCAGTGGAAGAAAACCAATAATTCATAAAATTTTTAATCAGATAAACGCAGACCGATAGCATGAGTACAAGGGGACGAGGACGCTCTAGATGTGAATACCGGTGCGTACTCTACCATAGAATACTAAGTGTTTATTTTGGGTTTAGTATTGGAGTGCGCAGCGAAAGCATGGTAGTGAGACTTAGGTAGTATGATTACTAGTTAGTTGGAAATTTCGAGGACGAAATTTCTTTAAGGAGGGTAGAATTGTAACACCCTAAATTTGGGCCTAGAATAAGTGGGATCGTGTGCCGATAGAATGGATTTTTGTCGTTAAAAAAAACTTGTAATTATTGTTTACTAATTTTTCCTCCCTTTTAAATATATTAACTGAATTATAATAAAATTTAATGTGGCATAATATTAAACTCTATGTAGTCAATTTATGCATCAATTTATCAAATATTTTCCATAACTTTGTCCTTGTCATATAATTAATTATTTTATTTATGTTATTAGTGTGATGAACGAAGTTATAATTTAGAAATATTAATTTTTCTATTATTCTCGATTTAATTTTTATATTTTAATATAATTTAGTTCTTATATTTTTTTATAATATCAATTTCTATCGTTAAATTTTCGTTAATATACAATATGAGTATATATAATTTGAATGTACTAAAAAAATTAATATGTGGTTTATACTAAAATAAGATAATGGTCAATTTTTAATTGACACCTAGATTATGCTAAAATTTGGGGATTTGATTTATATGCTTTACTTTTACAGTTTGTCCCTCTACTTTTATAATGTCACTAATGCATTTAAATAGTTAATTTTTCTTAAAAATATTATTCAAGCAGAAATAAATTATTTTATCATGAGCAGTTTGAATGGACATTGTCTTTTCAAAAAATTATTATTGCATGTTTAGTTTAATTTTTAGGAGGTTTAGGAAGGGTTGGTAGTGTTGGAAAAGTCCTAGGCTCGATCTAGGGCTTTAGCAAAAATGTTGTTTTTTTAGGGAGGTTGGTGGTAGTCATAAGGCTTTTAAAATATTGTTGGGTTAAAAGATATCACAAAGAAGTAGGTGGTCTGGTGGCTTGGGGCGTTGTGAATAAGTTGGAGGTCAAAGGTTCAAGTCTTGGGTATGGCAAAAATTTTATTGCGCATATGATAGTATGAAGGCCAGAGTTTAGGCCTTATAATTAGTTGGGGCTGTTTCATGACACAAGGAAACGCTGCCCAAATGGCAAAGGCGTTAGGAGTAGTAGGGGAACACGGTTCTAGTCGCGTTGTCTTGCGAAATGTTGGGTTTTTTAAGTAAACCTGGAGCATGGAATAAAGGTTGATAATTAATTGGGAAGGAATTATGACTCAAATGAAACGGGTGGCGCAGTGGCAAGGGACGTGCCTCATAGTGAAAAGGGCGGAGGTTCAAATCTGGGTGTCGGTTAATATTTTTGGATTTCTTAGGATGATTCGGTCGCTGGAAAGTATACTTTAAAATAAGTTGACAACGGAATATATCCCAAGAATGGTTCAGTGCAGTGATGGGTGGTAGCGTGTGGTTGTGCTTGGAGGTCTCGGGTTCGAGTTGCCTTGTGTGCAATAGCTTGAAATTTTCTTCTTTGGCGTGGGAAGGTATTTGAATTGGACCAAAATGCCAAAAGATGGTCATTGTTAGGAAGCTATTTGAATGAAATTCAAATTGAATTTTTAGGCTAAATAAAAGGACTTTTTGATGAGGATAAATTTTTAAGATAATAAAGGAATTTAATTAGTGATAAGTTTGAGTTGATTAGGAGTGTAGGTTTATTCTATTTATTTATTTATTTATTTATTTTAGTATATATGGGTACCGAATTTTCCCTTTTCTTTTAGCTTGACTTTTAGTTATCGGGAAAGGCGTTTTGGTTTTTAACAATAGGTGCCGGAATTTCTATAAATAGGGAGGATATCTCATTCATTCGACATTTAAACCCTAATTTCTTCTCCTTCCATTGTGCCAAAATTCTTAGTCTCTCCCTCTCCAATTTCTTTTCTTCAATTTCTTCAAAAGCCAAAACCTCTTCTCCATTCTTTTTCCCTTTGAGCGATTTCTCTAAAAAGCCGAAATCTCCATAGTTTTTATTTATTCATCCTAGTTGAGAATTAGTTCTTCCGGCATTTAAATCTTTTTCTTTGACATTACTGAATCTTCTCTCCAAGTGCTAGCCGAATTCCCTATACTAAGGTAAGTGTCGAACACGTTAGATCTCATATTCTATTTCGGTTCTTGAAAGGCGATTCGAAAAACTAATAGTTTAATGGTGCTATGTTGGGCGGCATTCCGGGATTTGAAGGAGACCTGATCGTCTAGATCTAAAAGCCAAAAATCGTTAGTCTCTAAGTATCATACCTCTTTTCGGGATTTTAAGTTAAGGTAGTTTTCTCTAGATTTTCGTTACGTTAGATTATCGTATTCGTAATCTTAACCCTATGTTATGGATCAACAACCACATGTTACGATGGTAGCAACTAATAAGGTCCCTCGATGGAATCAAATATGGATCAGGCAAAGGAGGGGATTGCATCTGTAAAACCAATCCCTAAGTTTAAAAAGCGAGCGGTGTCGTGATTCGGGATTGGCGATAGGTTGTGGGACCGGCATCAGAACAAAATCTTAGGCAGATAGAAGTTTTAGCGACTTACGATAGTGTGTCGACATAGAGAGTGTCATCCTAACGGTAACTGTGTGTGTAACTTCTCACACCATTAGATTGTTTATATATATATATATATATATATATATGTATATGTGTAATAAATCTGCTATACTCTGTTAAATGCCAAAATCCCGGCATAACGTTTGAAACCCGAGAAGGGTAAAGGCTAAATATCGGTTAGTGCTTTACGCCATTCTTGATGAATGTTTCTATTAAAAGATATGTTTTGCATGTAAATTTCTATGTATGCTCTGGGTAGGGTAATTGATGAAAAGGGGAAGTGTTCATTGCTCGTGGCTTATGCCATTTCACTGGTGACTCTGTCACAACTCATTTACAGCGGCTTATGCCATTTTCACTGGTGACTCTGTCACAACTCATTTTCGGTGGCTTATGCCATTTCACCTGGTGACTCATCACGATTTCACGATGAGCGACTAAGCTGCAGCATGACCGCCATCGATGGTGTGTAGCAGTGTAGGTTGATTGTAGAAATTCCCAATGGTGTGATTGGCGAGGTAAGGGTGGTGTGTAGCGGTTGGAAACCTAGGAGTTGGGTTGGGCTTTGCATAATTTACGTTATAATATATTCGATATATGTTCGTGGGGCTAAGACCCAAATCTAATGGTGCATGTGGGTTGCTGCTCGAGTCTCGCGACTCACCCTATTATTTTAAAAATTTCAGGTAGCACTTAGTGCACCGGACCGGGCTGGAGAGGAGAGCAAGGTGGCCATGCGATGAAATCTCGAGGATTAGAAAAAGACTTTATTTTATTTATTTTTAAGAAATTTGTCTTAAGTGGGTTTTATATTTCGTTGTAATAAGGCCTTGGGCCACTAGACTATTATTTATGTTTTTGGGTTTAAGTTGGGTTTAATTATTAGACATTTTTATTTTTATGATTAAAATTAAGCTAAGACATGTACAAGGTTTCTTTTTTTTTTTGGATTTTAATTAAAATTCATCAAGGCAATTTATAACTTTATATCTTATATGACTTAATAAATTATTAAGTTTTCGGTACTAATGATTAAACCTAGAGATCGTTTTCCAAAATGCGTCATGTTTTGCTAAATCACTCAAGTGACATACCAGATCCGGTTGTAGTGTTTGGGCCGGGTTTGGGGTGTTACATTGAATAGCATATTGGTTAGGTGATTTAGGTTGTTTGAATTTGCAAGATTATGCGCTTTTGAATGATGTTTAAGTCCCTTGAAAGTATAAACAAATGGTATGGTGAGTTATGCATGAAATGGTTGTGAAATGCCTTGTTTATAGGTAACTTTTAGGTTCACACAGCTTGGAACATGGGCGTATGACACAGCCGTGTGAGGCACACAACCTATCGACACGACCGTGTGTCATCTGAGGATTTCTTAAGGTTCAAGTCAATGAGTTACACGACCTGGCACACGGGCATGTGACATGCCCGTGTGACCCTACTCAGTGAGTTACACGGGTGAGGACACGGGCTGGGACACAGCCGTGTGTCCCTTTTTCAAAAGTAACACAGCCTAAGGCTATGTCACACGGCCTGGCCACACGACCGTGTGACCCTTATTTTGCAATTTTTACATCTTTCTCCTAAACTTTCAAAATTGTTTCAAATTGGTCCTGATTTGCTTCTAGGCTATTTTTAAGGCCTCAAAGACTCGATTTAGGGAAAAAGTGCATGTGATATGATGGATTATGATATGTTTAAGTTATTTGAATATTGATATTAAATGTTTTTGATTGTACGGTAATGCTCTGTAACCCTAATTCGACGACGGAGACGGGTTAGGGGTGTTACAAGGTAGATTCTCAGTAATCCCAACCTACGATTCAACACCGTAGATCCTTTAACCTTTGCTGTAGCATCTCTATTTTCACATCCTTAGTTGTTACGTATTTACATATTATTCACGTAATCATTCTCATAATTGTCATTGCATTCTTACTCTTGTCTTGCCATAAGCTTTTCATTTATTTATTAGAATTCACGTATTACACACATCAGTATTCCTTAATTATCATTGCATTCTTAATATTATTTTTGCCATAGCATTAATCACACTCATTTATAATAACTTGACTAATTTACACCTAACCGATCCTTGTGGAGACGATCTCACTTATCACTTTCTTACTTGATTCGACGTGTACACTTGCACAATTCGCTTAGGATATTCACATGCGAAAATAATCAATTGAATTAATTCCAGTACTATTCGATCAATCATAATTAAATATCAATTCATTAAATATCTCAAATTGTAATTCATCATATTTAATTTATCAATCAATTTATCATATCTTTACGATTTAGTCCATATCACACCTTTTGTACAAAATTGTAAACAATTCAAATTACAATCACACAAAAAAAATTCAAAATTCAAGAATATACTGAAAATAAATATAACCATACCATATACAATTATCTGGTTAAATCAACAGACAGATTGAAACTTTAAGAACTATTCAACAATTTTGTCTTGTCACTGATTATTTTTTATTTGGTTCAGTTCTCGATCTATATAATTATTCTATTGAATTTACAAATTCCACACATCTTATATCATCCTATTATGTGCATGTATCAGTTCAATTTCATATATCAAATTCTCCTTAAAATTTTCCATTTTACTCAATCTAGTCCCTAAAACCGAAATTATCATAAATTTAAATTTTGAGTTTCGATTTCGAAATCGATCTTAATTTCATCATCCTACAACTCTCTATTATTAATAATTATAGAATTTCAACATCAATTTTGAAATATTTTCACTTTACAAATTAGGCCTTTTCATGTCTAAGCTTAAAACCTAACCATTTAACACCAAGAGCTTCAAGCATTCATCAATGACAACATTTTAAAACTTTAATAGTTTTGAAAAATAAAACACGGGTTAGCTAAATCAAGCTTTCACGATCCCATAATTCAATATATTACTAAATTATACTCGTAAATACTATATAATAATATTTATAGGCTCAAACATCAGAAATAGGGTTCTGAATCCACATTCTCTTATCCTACTGAAAATTGGGCTATTACAATTCTATCCCCCTTGAGAAATTTCATCCCTGAAATTTGTCTGAAAAGAGGTGGCAATACTGGGATTCCATTTCTGAATCAGATTAACTCATTTGTTATAACTTTTTTTTAACTTGGTTTTGACTTGAGCCAATTATATAGATTAACCATCTTGTATCCCAATTCAGCATCGCAATGCATCATCAAATAAAACCAAAGCATGACCTGAACATTAAATAAGTAACAAATGTTCAATTTCATTATAAGTTCAATTTTCATTCTATCAATCTCAATTCCTCGTCAATTCACCATTCCAATACAATATGTAACATATTTAAACTCAATTTAACATCGAGTACCACATATTAATTAAATCGTACAACTTCTATTTATCACGTAATTGATTAAACCTGCCATTCAAATCACAAGTTGTAATTCATCATTAGTATATATTCCACATACACATATGTTTAACTCTACATTAACATTTCAATAATTTTTAGTCTATAGATTTACTCACATTCAACAATTTTTCGACACCATTGACTTTAGGGTCGTTACACTTGTACCTTAATTAAATATCAATTAAACAAAATAACTAAACCATAATTCAATATATTACTAAATTATACTCATAAATATTAAATAATAATATTTATAGACTTGAACATGGGAAATAGGGTCCCAAAAACGTATTTTTTGGTCCCACCGAAAATCGAACTGGTACATACCATCCCATACCCAACTTGAAAAGTCCTTTCGCGGCCCAGATACTCTTCTGGGTATATGAAGGGTAGTTTCCTAAATCTTCGTCTAAAAAAGTGGTTGATGGATAATATTTCACTTTCAATCTCTATCCTAATTACGAATGTGGATAATGGTTTAATCTCCAGCCCTGTTTTGTAAGATGGGCCAGCTTAAACTTTGCTAACCTCCTAAAGCCCAATCCCCCTTCTTCCTTAAACTCGAACAGTTGTCGCCAATGGCACCAATGTATACATTTTTTACTCTTATTTTTCTACCACCAAAATTTACTTATGATGCCTTCCAATTCTCTCAAAAAAGAACTCAGCAGCAGAAAACATGACATAGAATATGTAGGATTTGCTTGTAATATGCTTTTAATTAAAACTACTTTACCTCCTTGCGAAACTGGTCTAATGCACCAACTATCAACATGATTTCACATTCTGTCCTTTAAATTTTGAAATTCTAATTTCTTTCCCCTCCCAACCATACTTGGCAACCCCAAGTATCTTTCAAGATCTGATGTGTATCGCACGTTTAGACTCTGAGCAATTGACATTCCAACATGTTCCTGCATATTCGCACTAAAATAAATCAAAGATTTATCAAAATTTATACATTGGCCTGAACACGTTTCATATTCTCGCAAAAAAAATTTCATAACCTCCGCTTCACTATCATTGGCTTCACCAAATAAGATACAATCATCCACAAAAAAAAAAGTAAGTGAGTGATAACAGGTCCTTGTTTGACTGAGAGATCAAAAGAAAAGAAATTGCAAAGAGTGACTGAGAGTTTTGGCACAGAGAATGAAGAAAAGAATAGGGTTCAAAATGCCGGAATTGAAGAGATACTACCCCTATTTATAGAGGCTTTCGACACCTACTTATCAAAAACTGAGAGTACCCTTCTTGCTAACTAACACTCATCAAATAATAGGGAAAATTTCGGCACCCCTTTGCCATAAAGAAACCGATTTCTTCCCTCCTCTAGGTGATGGAATTTCGGCCAACACTTGCACTCGTGAGATAGCTCCTATCTTTCCTCCTCTATCTTAATCCATTCACACCTTCAGAAGAAGCCTAGATAACACCACCTCTTCCTTCCTTTATCAGCTCATTATCCTCATTATCCATGTCATCTAATCCACCTATTTTCTAGCCCCATTGCCGTCCCAACTAGCTCCCCTTTTTAAGTGCCAAAAATGGCCCAAAGACATGGGCTCATTGCGGCCAAATCGTGGGCCTCTTCAACTGCTAGTGACGCCACCCTCCAGCTCCCTTGCACCACCACCTAATATTGGGCCACAAGCCCACTTTGGTATTTTAAACACAAATACCACCTTTTAAACCCTATATGACGCCACTTACCACTGGACTTCAAGCCTATTTGTGTCCTCTCTTTTCTAAATCTGCTTATAAGGCCTCATGCTTGAGACTAGGGCCCACTAAGTGAGAAAAATAAATTTTTCCCCTAAGGTCACCCCTAACTCTAAGGCTTCAATTAATCCCGATACTATCTTAATGATATTCTAAGTGATACTTATATCTCAAAAATTTTAAACGCTCCCATTCCCAAGGCCCATTGGGCCCAATTCTTCTAGGCCCAAATTCGGGGTGTTACAATTCTACCCTCTTTAAAGAAATTTTGTCCTCGAAATTTCCAACTAACTATTAATCGTACTACCCAAGTATCACCACTATGCTTTCGCTGCGCACTCTAATTCTAAAGCCAAAAGGAACACTTAGTATACTATGGTAGAGTACGCACCGGTATTCGCATCTAGAGCGTCCTCGTCCCCTTGGCGACGTGCTGCATAGACCAAAGCTGGCTGTCTCGCCTCAGCATAACCTACACCTCCACGACCATGTCATGTGCCATTGCCACCATTGATACGCTTTGTCCCGCAGGAGAGATACAACCCCTTTCAACTTCTCCTCCTCCGTGAAATCCAAATCATCCATTATGCGTTCAACTGCCTCCAACCAATACTCGGTGAACTCGGGGCTATACGAGAAATTCCCTAAACACTTCCGCCCCATTGGCTCTAAGTCGCTCCAAGACAGGACTTTCGGGCCCTCGTGCCCATACGCCTGATAACCCTCTCTAGAACCCTTAACATTGCCTGAGATACCGCATCATCTCCGGCCGTCTGGTCCTGAAATTCCTCCTCCACAACTGGTGGTATCAGCATCTCGTTTCCAGATCCATGGCCAGACCCTACTGGTTCTGACACCGTCATCCTACCCCTACCACGACCACGCGGCGGACGTCCTCGACCCCTTGTACTCATTCTACTGATTCGCGTTTATCTGATTAGAAATTTTATGAATTATTAGTTTTCTTCCACTGATTAACCACGAACAATCTTATGAATAGTAGTTTTAAGAGTAGTTCTTTCGAATTCGCAATTATATCTACAATTCAGTCTCAAGTCCGCATCTTCTAGTTCTAGGAAGTACATACATTCAATCATTTAACATCAACATACAAGTAGCATCCACGAACTTACATTCATCACCTAAGGGTATTTTCGTCGTTTCACTCCCAGGGGTATTTTCGTAATTTATCCTACAGGGGTATTTTCGTAATTTTCCTAAATAGGGTTCCTTGGTGTTTTTGTGAAAGAAGGGTATTTTGGTAATTTTGCAATCCGAGGGTATTTCGGTAATTTTACAATCCGGGGGTATTTTGGTAATTTTACAGATTAGGGATATTTTTATCATTTATAAATCAGGGGTAATTTAGTAATTTTACAAAATAGAATGGCTGGTCCCTTTCGGGTTTTAATTATAAATTTTGGCCCGTCAACAAGTCCTCATGACTAAGGTGAACAGTCACTACGCACCAGGTAGGATTCCAGCGAAAAGGAGGTGAGTCACTAGGACTGCTTAAATACCAAGCTCTCTCTGAATCCAATCCTAGACATGCATATGCCTGTTGCCACACCCTAATCTCGCGACTTGTTCACAGGTTTGTTTGGTTGGATTAAATCTTATGAATTTAGAGAGTTGTTTAAACTAAGCCTAAAGTCCATCAATGTCTAATATACTAGCCTACGTCCATCAAGCCCAACATACATATCACATCCAAAAGTTTAGAATGCTTACCGGCGTGGATCGGGTGCCGGTAGACTCGAAGGCCATATCTTCATCCAAACATTTTTCTCAAATTCACAACAAGTTTTCAAATCACTACTAGACCCATTTCACAGCCCGAGTTTTGAACTGGGCTCTGATACCAAAATGTAACACCCTAAACCCGACCCAAACGCTACGACCAGATCTGGTATGCTACGGGGTTTATTGTTAAAAACTTTACTTAGATTGATTTTAGAAAATCTCAGTTTCTTTACTTAGGCATTTGATAAAAATAAGATATTTGTTGGAACCTTTGTTTTTATGTTGAACATATTTGGAAAACCCATTTTATTACTTTTTGAGACTTAAGTCCTTGAACATAAATTTTAAACTGTAAACATCAGCAAATAAAATAAAGAATACGATAACCTAAGCCCTGGGCCTTATTACATAATTAATCCCAAAAATTATAACTTAAATAAAAAAATCGAAATAGTCTATGAAATTAAATAACTTGATGGCCCCTCGAGTCCGTCTCGGCTCCCATGTCCACGATCTACTGCTCATCTAAAAGAGTAGGAAAAATAAACGGGTGAGTCACCAAGACTCAGTGTATAAATCCCGAAACACACAACGACCTGAGGCCCACAAACACATTATGAGCCCTGGCCCATACATAAAGGCAACAATCATATTTACATGATAAATAACAAATGATGGATAGCCCAACCCAACCTAGAATTCCATCCTCTACACACCAACCCGTACCAACCATCACACCTCGGGGATTTCTACAATCAACCCTCCATCCGCTACACACCATAACGACAACCGTACTGCCTATTCCTATTAATCAGAAATCATTAAACGTGGCATAGCCACCGATCACTATGCGACCTAACATTTGAATTTGTTGTTTAACCACCGATCACCATATGACCTATTATGCACTTCCCCTTCATTATCATAATCCCACCCCATGCATACACACATGAAAAATTGAAAACATCATACCATCTTTAAGAGAACAGGCTTTCATATATACATTTATCGTAAAACACATAGAGATTTCTATGATTACGTACTGGCATCCATTGCCTACCCTTTTTGGGTAAACACGATCGCTCATGACCTACTTTTAGGCTTTTAGCCCATAACACATGTATATAAATAGGTTAAGTAGTGTGATAGAGATCTACACACCTGTTTACCGATAAAACGATACTTTCTATGTCGACGCTGTGTCGTAGGCGACACACCATCGCTATCTCGCCTAACGTGTTGTTCAGAAGCCGATCCACAACCCGGTGGCCAATCCTGAACTGCTGACACTGCTCGTTTCTTAAACTTAGGAATCGGGTTTTCAGATCTAGTCCCCTTCTTTGCCTGATCGACAATCAATTCCATCAAAAAGGCCTTATTAATCATAACATATGGTTAAGATTGTGATTTCGATACCGAACTAACGAGAACCTAAAGAGAATCCCTTACCTTGAAATTCCCGAAAAGTAATATGCGATTCAGGGACTAGTGTTTCCGGCTTTCAGATCTAAGAGATCTACTTCAATTCCCGAATGTCGCCCAACAAGAGAATACATAAAACCATTAAACCATTAATCAAACGTCAACCTTACCAATCTCAGTAGCCTTTCGGCTTTAACTTCCAAAAACTCAAAGAGAATAGTGAAGAGAAAAAGATTAGCACTTACCCTATCACAGGAGATTCGGCTACTCCTAGAAGATTTCGGCTTTTGAGAAGATTAGAAGAAAAGATGATAGGAAGAAGTCTATGTAGATTCGGCTTTAGTGAAGAATTCGGTAAAAGGGAATAAGAAGTATTCGGCTATGGAGATGGGAATAGAATTCAGAGTTTCGGCTTTTGAAAGAAAAGATGTTGAGAAAAATTGGGAGGTTTCGGCTTTTGAAGAAATCAAAAGAAAAGAAATTGCAGAGAGTGACTGAGAGTTTTGGCACAGAGAATAAAGAAAAGAATAGGGTTCAAAATGCCAGAATTGAAGAGATACTACCCCTATTTATAGAGGCTTTCGACACCTACTTATCAAAAACCGAAAGTGCCCTTCTTGCTAACTAACACTCATCAAATAATAGGGAAAATTTCGGCACCCCTTTGCCATAAAGAAACCGATTTCTTCCCTCCTCTAGGTGATGGAATTTCGGCCAACACTGCACTCAGCAGATAGCTCCTATCTTTCCTCCTCTATCTTAATCCATTCACACCTTCAGAAGAAGCCTAGATAACACCACCTCATCCTTCCTTTATCAGCTCATTATCCTCATTATCCATGTCATCTAATCCACCTATTTTCTAGCCCCATTGCCGTCCCAACTAGCTCCCATTTTTAAGTGCCGAAAATGGCCCAAAGACATGGGCTCCTTGCGGCCAAATCGTGGGCCTCTTCAACTGCTAGTGACGCCACCCTCCAGCTCCCTTGCAGCGCCACCTAATATTGGGCCACAAGCCCACTTTGGTATTTTAAACACAAATACCACCTTTTAAACCCTATATGACGCGACTTACCACTGGAGTTCAAGCCCATTTGTGTCCTCTCTTCTCTAAATCTTTTTATGAGGCCTCATGCTTGAGACTAGGGTCCACTAAGTGAGAAAAATAAATTTTTCCCCTAAGGTCACCCCTAACTCTAAGGCTTCAATTAATCCCGATACTATCTTAATGATATTCTAAGTGATACTTATATCTCAAAAATTTTAAACGCTCCCATTCCCAAGGCCCATTGGGCCCAATTCTTCTAGGCCCAAATTCGGGGTGTTACAGAAAAAATCCACGGGCAGAGGAGAAGAAAATTCACTATGTCAAATTTGAATGAATACAATAAGTATAAACTACGTCTATTTATAGGTTTAGAAAACCTTATTCTAATGAACATCTAATAGAAGTAATGCAGTAAAGTTGAAACACCTTATTCAAATCAATATCAAACAGAGGAAGTAAACTTCTATACGGATTCTTCTTGTGCAGCCTGTACCGTGTCGCAGGGGCCTCTGGACCCAGCACCCCCGGTTGCGACTACAATCCAACATTTTGCCTATTGGGGATCTACGAGTGGTTTCAGCCTTCACCCTAATGGATCCCCTATCTTGCCACTTGTAACCACCTTAACACAAATTCTCAACAAACAAGTTCTTTACCTCTTCCATGAAACCCTTTAAGGGTTTATCTTCAATAACGAACACCAACCAAGTCTTAACAATGCTCAAACTTGGTTATAGGAAGTGACTTAGTCATCATATCTGCAGGATTATCATAAGTACTAATTTTGCTCACAACAACATCACCACGAGCAATAATATCACAAACAAAATCATACCAAACATCAATTTACTTTTTTTTTCTTATGAAACATTTGATCTTTCGTAAGGAAGATGGCACTTTGACTGCAACAAAACACTATACTGATCTGAAGGTCTTTATTGAGTTCAGTAAAGAGCCCATTTAACCAAATAGCTTCTTTACAAATCTCATTAACCGCCATGTACTTAGTTTCAATGTTAGACAAAGCGGCAGTAGTTTGCAAGGTGGCTTTCCAACTGATTGCATAACCCCCAATTATAAAGACATAACCTGTGAGAGATCTTCTTTTATCAAGGTCTCCAGTAAAATCAGCATCACATACCTAATGACTCCATCTGTATATCATCCAAATCATAAGCAAGCATCAGTAGTGCCTCGTTAGTATCTCAAAATCCACTGAATTGCTTTCTAGTGTTCTTTACCGAGATTCGCCATGTATCTACTAACTGCATTGACTACATATGATAAATCTGGATATGAACAAACCATAGCATACATAAGAGATCCCACTACACTAGAATATGGAACATTTGACATGTAGTCAATCTCATCATCTGATTGTGGAGACAAAGCTGATGAAAGTCTGAAATGGGCCACTAAATGAGTACTAACAAGCTTAGCACTCTGCATATTGAACCTGCAAAGAACTTTCTCAATGTACCTTTTCTGACTTAGGTACAATTTACTTGCTTTTCTATCTTTTAGAATCTTCATACCAAGTATCTTATTTGCTGCTCCCAAATCCTTCGTCTGAAATTCTTCACTGAGCTGGGCTTTGACCTTTCTCATCTCTCATTTATCTTTCGCTGCTATCAACATGTCATCAATATAGAGGAATGGATACACAAAAGAACCATCACTGTTCTTCTTAAAATAAACACAACTGTCAAAGCAACTTCTTTTGAAATCATGAGAAGTCATAAAAGAATCAAACCTCTTGTACCACTGCCTTGGTGACTATTCCAAGCTATAAAGGGACTTTTTCAATAAGAAAATATAGTCCTCTTTTTCAGAGACTGTAAAGCCCTCTAGTTGTTGCAAGTAAATGTCTTCCTCAAGTTCTCCATGCAAGAACACTACTTTTACATCAAACTGTTCAAGCTCCAAATCATACATGGCCACAATACCAAGTAAGGCTTACATCGAACTGTGCTTCACAACTGGAGAAAACACATATGTGAAGTCCACACCTAGAATATGAATATAACCCTTTGCAACAAGTCTTACTTTATATTTGGGTTCTTCAACTCTTGGAGTCCCTTCTTTCCTCTTGAACACCCATTTACAATGCACAACTTTCTTACCTTTAGAAAGCTTCACAAGATCCTATTTTTTGTTCTTGTAGAGTGACTCCATCACTTCTTACATGGCAGACATCCACTTTTCTGAGTCTTCACAGCTGACTACCTCAGAAAAAGTAGATGGCTCTTTATTTCTATATATATCTTCAACCACATTTAAAGTGTAAGCAACTAGATTAGCATCGGCATACCTCTTTGGAGGTTCAATTTCTATTCTAGTTCTATTTTTAGCAATAGAATATTATGGTTAAGAAGTGACTCTGTTCTGATTTTCTGTACTAACTTGAGGAGTTGACTCTGTTGTAGATACTGGATCAATCTGAAGCTCCACTTGCTTTTATTGTTCTTTATTTGAAGAGTCTTTAAGAGATAAGTTAGGTAGCATAGCATTTTCATCAAAAGCAACATCTCTACTAATTACAACTTTTCTATTTTCAGGACACCATAACTTATACCCTTTTACACCAACCTTATAACCAAGAAAAACACATTTAATAGATCTCGGTTCCAATTTTCCATTATCAATATGAGTATATGCAGGACACCCAAAAATATTTAAATTAGAATAATCAACGGGCTTACCAAGCCATATCTCTTGTGGAGTCTTTTTCTCAATGGCAAAGGATGGAGATCAGTTGATAAAAAAAACATGCAGTAGAGACTGCTTCAGCTCAAAACGAATTCGGTAAATTAGCATTCGACAACATACATCGAACCTTCTCCATCATAATTCTGTTCATTCATTCTGTAATGCCATTTTCCTATGGAGTATGAAGAACTGTCAAGTGTCTCACGATCCCTTCTGATTTGCAAAAATCGTTAAATTCAGCATAACAGAACTCCAAGCATTATCTGTTCAGAGGTGTTTTATTTTTTTTCCTATCTATTTCTCAACCATAGTTTTCCAAGACTTGAATGCGGAAAACACATTGCTTTTCTACTTCAGGAAGAACGCCTAAACTTTTCTGGAAAAATCATCAATAAGAGTTAGCATATAATTAGCTCCACCTCTCGAAGGCACTCTGGATGGTCCGCAAAGTTTAGAATGAATATAATCCAATGTTCCCTTTGTGTTATGGATTCTTCTAGTGAATCGAACTCTCTTTTGCTTTCCAAAAACGTAGTGCTTATAGAACTTCAGTTTACTAATGCCTTGCCTATCAAGAATTCCTATTTTGCTTAATTCTATCATGCCGTTTTCACTCATATGCCCTAGACGCATATGCCAAATTCTAGTAACAACATCATCTGACAAGGAAGAAGAAGCAACAACAGCAGCACCAATAATAGTAGAACCCTGCAAAACATATAACATGACAGTTTTTCTCTGTCATTTCATCACAACGAGGGAACCTTTGAAAATATTCAGAACCCTACTTTCGGTTGTGTATTTGTACCCTTTTGAATCAAGAGTACTCAACGAAATCAATTCTCTTTTCAATTCTGGAACATGACATACATCACTAAGTGTTCTAACAACTCTATCAAACATTTTAACTTTAATCATTCCAACACCTGGGATTTTACACGAAGCATTATTTCTCATTAAAATAATACCTTCAGACATTGTTTCATAAGTTGTAAACCAATCCTGGTTGGGACTCATATGGAAGGTGCAGCCAGAATCAATGATTCATTCCTCGCTAACTTTAGAATTGTTTGCAGAAGCAACTAGGAGTTCACCATCACTTTAGTCTTCTACAAGATCAACTTCACTGGATTTTTCTTGTTGTTTTCCCTTTTGAATTGTAGCCTTCCTTTTTATCTTGTTCTACAACTCATAGCACTCAGATTTAATGTGCCTTTTCTTCTTGCAGAAGTTACAGGTTTTACCTCTGTTTAAAGATCTCGATCTACCATTAGATTTATTGCGAGGATTTCGTTCCTGTGTCCTTCCATGATCATCATCAGTATTCCGTTCTTATCTCCCACGAATAATAAGACCTTCTCCTGAGAGTTGGATTTAATCACAATATGTTTCATCTTATCATACGAGGTTAAAGAATCATAGACCTGAACAATTGTGAGAGATTCGTGGCTATACAAAATCGTGTCTCTAAATGTAACACCCTAAACCCGGTCTATACGTTACGACCAAATCTGGTATGTTACAGGAAAGGTAGTTTTGAAATTTTCAACAGAACATCGTAATTTGGAAAAACTTTTCGTTTAGTGATTCCATCTTAAAGACAATTTAAAATTTTGTTTGAAGATTTTCTTACCACCTTCTATTTAAAAATGAACTAAAAAGTCGTAAACGGTTTTGTTTCGCGAAGGCCGAAATCAGGAAATTCCATAAACGTGACATTTGAAAATGATGTTGAGGTTTTAAGAAAATCTCCAGATTATTTAGCTTAAACCTTTAATCGCTTTTCATCCTTTGTAAATACTTTAAAAAAATGATTGTTTATATTTTTATTTTAGGAAACTCCTTATTTGACAATTCATAAGTTATGCAATAACCAATTTAAAGCAAAAACCCAAATTAAAGTTATGGAGGCCTTATTACATTGCAAAATCCTAAAATTTAAAAAGTAAGTTTAAATAAGAAACGGAAGTTTACGAGAAAATAATGCATGGCCACCTCAAGCCCACCTCGGCTCCAAATCCGCAACTAGGGGTTACCTGCAAAATTAAGCAGAGGAGTGAGTCACCGAGACTCAGTGTGTAATTCCCCTTATAACGCAATCGGGCTTTAAGCCCACAGATGCATATTGGGCCTTAGCCCTCACAATATAGCATATTAAAAATGTATGCAATGCAGCCCAGCCCAACCTAGTTTTCCATCCTCTAGGTCACCTGAATCAGCTAAACACCCGTGGCATCAAGCCACTGTGGTTCCAAACCACTGTGGTCCCAAACCACTGTGGTCCCAGACCACTTGTGATAGAGCCACAGAATATATAAACGTGGGGCCAACCCACTGTGGTCCCAGACCACTGTGACAATCTCTGATAAGTATATGTGGGGCCAACCCACTGTGGTACCAAACCACTGAGATAAGTCACTGATAAATATATGTATACGTGGTTCCAAACCACTGTGGTCCCAAACCACTGTGACAAAAGTCACTAAATCACACTTCCCCCTGTCAATCATATCCCAAAGCCCATGCAATATATTATCATATTGAGATGAATGCAAACATACTTTCAATGTACAACAGACAATTAATTCATACATACATATCTTCGAAAGTAAAATCATAGTGGTACTTACCCGGTGTCTCCAACCTTACCCACAAGGGTATCTCGACTATCTATACAGTCGTTTCGGCTTTCATCCAACACAGTTACTAACGCAAATAATAAAGAAAAGTGTGGCGTTACACACACGACACGCGTAAGACTAAACTCTCTAGATTGTCGACACTCTCACTAGAAGAAACAACCGCGATTTGTCTATCCCAGGCAGATGTCGGCTCCCTACCACAGCCTGGCGGAAAGTCTCGAACCGCCGACATAGCACGTCGCTTAAACTTAGGAGTAGAGACTACGAGTACACTCCCCTCCTTAGTTTGGCTAGCACTCGCATCCATGGAGAGAATCTTTGATCAGTACCCAAGGAGAAACGTAGGTTGACTAACAAAAGAATTTGATTAAGGCAGACTACAATTGAAAGGGATGAAATAGCCAAGAAAACGCAAAGATGGCTCATTACCTTAAGAACCCGAATGGAGTGATCAGATTCGGCAATCAACAGACCTTCAGGCTTCGGACCTCCAACGCTCGGCTAATGGGGTTTCTCGAAGTAAACGTTCCAAAACGAGAGAAGAAGAAGAAAAAGAAGGGATTAGCCGAAATCTAAACACCAAAAACAAAATAGCCATTCGGCTATGACCACACAGAATCGAAAGAAATAAAGAAAGAAATGAAAGAGTCTCCCCCTTACCTTAACCAACAGAAACCGATTGAAGAGACTTCCTGTGGCCAAAGATTCCTAGCACCTTGTTTCGCGATGTTCGGCTAACAGAAAAAGAGTGTAAGAATAGATTTAGTGTGGTGTCAAAGGAGATTCGGCTATGGTGAAAAGGTGTAGAAGTGAAACACACCAGAGAAAAGAGTGAGCAGTATGTTTCGGCTAGAGAAGAAAAGAGTGTAGAAGAGAAAACCGCTAAAGAAAAAGAATTAAAGGAAAAAGAAATGCCCGAGTGGTCACCCTAGTTTCGGCTAATTTCAAAGAGGCAAGAAGAGATGAAGAGAAGAAAGCTGAAAGTTTCGGCACAAAGAGAAGTAGAAAACCGAACGAGAGAAAAAGAAAGAACTCCCTAAGACCCTTGCAAAAATTCGGCACTCTCCCTATATGACCAAAAATGCCAAAATGAAAATGCCTACTACTCAAGAGAATTTCGGCACACTCACCTATCCTAGCAACTAAATTGAAATCCCCCCTCCAAGCTCCCCACATTCGGCCAACACCTCCACCATCACCTAATCCCTTGATTTGCTCCACTAAATACTCCCCATCCCTCATTCAAATTGGTTTGACCAATTCAAACTCCTCCAAGCTCTCTTGTCCATCCATTTGAATGCATTGACCCATTCAAACACCACCTTTGAAGAGTCCCAGCCGAAACCACCACTCCTCTACCTTGGCACAAAAAATAAAGCTCCATAATGAGGTTTATGGGATTCGAACTCCTCCCCTTCTGCTCCTACAAGTGACGCCACCTCCACTTGGACACAAGCTCCTTTGTGTCATCAAGCACACGCAAATAAACTTAAAGGCTGCTCCTACTAGCTCTCCCCCCTTAGATGCCCAAAGCAGAAAATTTTACCAAGGGTCTGACTTGAACCCGAGCCTCCCCAGGACCCCCAAGCACACCTAAATAACAAGCAGCACAAGCCAAGCACACAGAAAAGCATAAAATGCAGAACCCCTAATTCTAGGATGTTACACTAAAGGTTAAATAGGACGGGCGCAACGAACAAAGTAGAATCAGCCCTAAATCTTCTTTATCAAACTGAACCTCTATGACCTCTAAGTTCGAGATAATTTCTTTAAACACAGTTAAGTGTTCGACATAGACGCACCTTCTTCTAAACGATGAGCATAAAGACGCTAATTCGTATGTAACTTACTCGTCAGGGTTTTTGACATGCATAATTGTTTCAGTTTCGCCCATAATGCAGCGACAGCCTCCTCCTTCATCACATCCTACAAAATTTTGTTAGACATTCAAATGTAATTGTGTCAAGGCCTTTCGATCTTTACGCTTCTTCTCTTCCTCTGTCAATTTCAAAGGCATCTTATCTATCCCCAGCAGGGCATCTTCCAAATCCATCTGCGCAAAAAAATGTCTGCATCTTTTTCTGCCACAACGCGAATCTGGTGTTGCGATCCAATAGCGGAATTTCATACTTTAGTGACGCCATTACCATGATTGAGATAAGCAACCCGAAAATCTCTAATACCAATTTGTAAAAATAGAATATCAATAATGGCAAGAAAAGAGAGAAAAATAGAACACACAGATTTTACGTGGAAACCCTTTTCGAAAAAAACTATGGGCAGAGGAGAAGAAAATTCACTATGTCAAATTCGAATGATTACAAGGAGTATAGACTGCATCTATTTATAGGTTTAGAAAACCTTATTCTAATCAACATCTAACAGGCTTAAGTACTAAAAAAGTTGTTGTAACATAATTAAAAAATCAATGGAGTATTTAGTTGAAAAGTGCAATCAATTGAATCCTTAATAGAAAATTAGCAATTGATTGTGCCCCGTAATATAGTTTTCCATCAACGCCCTTAACGGATTGTTAAGTGCTAATATGGAAATTTTGATGACATGAAGGCTGACATGGCATCTAACATGGAGAGATTAATTGATTGTTTATTATTTTATGAGGAATTAATTTATTTTTTAATTATTTTAGGAGGACATAATTGATTTTTTAGTATTATATAAAAATTCTCAAAAAAGTATAAAATATTAAATTTAATAAAAAGAGGAGTAAATATATTTTTTATAACATTTAATAATTTTACTAACTTATATAATTTTTTATAATTTTCTAAATTTTTTATAATATCTTAATCATTTCTAATAATTTTTTAAAAGATTTTAATAAAAAATACTACTCATTTTGTTTTTTTTTTCCGACTTGCCCTATGTCATACCTAAAATCACCATTATCAATGTCCATCGCATCACCTCTCCTCAACTAAAATCATTACTCATCACTCATCTTAAGCCCCCAAATACTAAACACATTATTTCTTAGACCCCTTACTCAGCACCTTATACAATTTCGATCACCATCACACTTCAAGCTCCCCATTAAAACCAAATTCAAACCTTCATAATAACAAAAATTTTATATAATTTTCTTATATATATTTATACTTTTTAATTTTTTTTTAAATTTGCATAATACTTAAATAATTTTTAGGGTTGAATAATTAAAAAGATCAATTAATTACTCCTAGAATAATTAAATAATAATTAAGCCCTTGTAAAATAATTAAAAATCGATTAAGTCCTCCATGTTAGAATTTCTTTCCACATCAAATGCCATTTCATCAAATTTCCACATCAGATGCCATGTCATCCTTCATGTCACCTTCCATAACAACACTTAACAACCCCCTTGATTTTTTAAAATTATTTACAAGGGCTTTTTAGTACTTAGGCCTATAAAAAAACATAATATAATATATTAGAAAATTAGAAAATGGGTTGAGTCAAGCCGGGTTCGAGCCTTAAATGCTTCAGCCCGAGTTTGATCCAGATTTTAAGAGGATCTAATTTTTCCTGTCCAAGCTCATTTTGTGGACCTAAAAATTTTGTCCAAGCCCTTGCAAATTTCAAACAAATGTTCGGGTTTGGATGGGTAGCCTGACCCTTAAATAACTCTTGCTGATAACGTGTTATAAAATAAAAGATAGAGAGTAAAGAATAAAGAAAATAGAAGAGCAAAAGAGAGAGCGTATTTTATTGATCAATAGAAGTAATTTACAATACTTCTCCAAAGTCTATATTTATAAACATTGAAAGTATAAATGAAATAGAACTCTACTTCTAATGACTATTAGAATTTAAAGTTCATCAAAACTTATCTTAATCTTGATGGACATTCACTTAATAGAATATTCATAACAATCTTAATTATTCAAGGCATAATAAATCCCACGTAAAAAATTCTATACATTACCGATTCAAGAATAATGATAGCAGAAAATAATAACCATATAATTTTAGTGTATTCTAGACCGGTACTCACCCAACTATTAGTATTTTTTTTGGTAACCCAACTATGGAAAGTTGTAAAATGGTCTCCAAACTATTTGGTTTTTTTTCTTTTTTCGATCACCTTTTGTTAAATGGCTAGCAAAAAGATGACGTGTCAGCTTTTAAAATTGGCATAATAGCAACTTTAACCCTCAAACATTTATACATTGTGTCAATTTAGTCATAATCTTTTTAAAAAATAGCTTTTAATGTTTACACATTAACTAATTTATCCTATTTTTATATGAAAATATAAATCAATACACAGTGGGTAAATTAAAAATAAAAACAAAAATATTTTTGTAAAAAAAAATGCTTATTATTAAATTAGATAATCCCCAAATGCATTGCCTTTTCTTATACTTAAAATGGTTGAGAACTTGATATCTGTCAATGATAATGAACTAAGTTTTTGAATACATTAAGAGCTTTTTAAAAAAATTAAGACCAAATTGACAAATGTATAAATGTTTGAGGGTTAAAGTTGCTATTATGCCATTTTTAAGAGTTGACATATCATCTTTATATTAGCCATTTAACGACGAATGACCAAAAAAAAATTTGAAAAGTTGGTGACCATTTTGTAACTTTTCATAGTTGGATGACCAAAAAAGAAACTTACTAATAGATGGGTGACTACTAATATAGTTTACCCATGAATTTATTTGTAGGCAATAAATATATATTTTCTCCATATGGATGTGAGACAAGAAGTAGAATAAATCCTCTATTCGCCAACCTGGTTGTAAGTTGTTCCGTGAATTTTTGTTTAATAGTGGATTAAGGGGCTTGGGGTTTATTGGCCCTTTATTCACTTCAAATCGGGTAATATGTATGAAAGGTAGGACAAAGCTATTTGGAATGAATTATTGGATCGTGGGTTCCAGTCAACAATCATTCATCACCTTTATAAACTCAAGTCTGATCATCGTCCTTTGCTTATTTCTTAGGATGGCGCTACTAGGAATCGAGGCCTAGACCCTTTTGGTTCTTGGTAAGTTGGTTGTCATATTCTGGGTTCAAAGATTTAGTCAAAGCAAATTGGTTTGCCTCTTATAGTGTTGATGTGAATTTGGAAAACTTTATTGATCTTGTGAAGAAATGGAATAAAGACATATTTGAAAATACTTTTCGACGTAAGTTTGACGCTGTTTGAAGACTTAAGAATAATGAACGAACTTTGGAGCTTAATGCCTCAATTTTTCTACATAATCGTGAAATGGAAATTTGAGAACAATAGGAGATTCTTGATCAAGAAGAGCTTCTTTGGAAACATAAGTCGAGGAGTGATTGGAATTTATGTGGTCATCGTAATACCTCTTTTTTTTTCATAGTGGAACTTTTTATTGGCGTAGGAGTAACATAATTAACACACCAAAGTTGAAGGACAATAATTGGTGCTTTGATTTTGATACCCTTAAGAGGTTGACTATTGATTTCTTTACTAATTTATATACTGTGGATCGTGACTGTCTAGGAAGCTTTTCATGTCGAAACATGTTCCCTTCTCTATCCGATACTGAGTTAGTTAGTTTGTGACAGCCTATAAACGTGTTATTGTTTATATTAAAATTATCACACCAAAAATATAAGAAATTAAATCGGCAGTGTCTACAATTATACAGGTCAAATTGTAATATAGTATATGTGTACAACGAAACACATGAAGTATTCTGAGGATTGTACTCAAGGGAGGATGTAATAAATCAATAGAAAATCTCCTTACAATAATAAGTTTAAATAGTAATAATCAAATTCTATATTACGACAAATCATGAAAGGGATTAATAAGAGAAATTATATACTAAAATAAATAAACAAGAAAATAAACAAACAACGAAATTGATAAAACCAATCAGGAAGATTAACTTGTTTCAGGGTTTGTAATTAACTTTGGATTAGGGTTTTAGGGTGGATTAGCTATCGATTAACCAATTATTACCTCTCGGACTCTAACTGATAAATCGATTGGTTGATACTCATTTATCTCCCACCTTACTTCCTCAACCAGGATAAACTATGATTTAGTCAGTTAAACTTATGTCTCGATCTCATCTAACGTATGATTACTTCCTAGGGTTGTCAAGCCTAGGGTTTAGGAACGCGTAATTTATACCAACTAATCCTCTTGAGAAATCCTAAATCATTTGTTAATCACATCTTCATCCACTCGCTAATCTCCCCTAAGGTATTTAGCCACTCATATTATTCATAATCTTAATCTCAATTGAAATAAACATGTAAATAACACGATTGAATCAAAAAATAAAAGACATTAGAATAATCCTAGAATTGATGTCAATTGAAGAACAAAGTAGTATATCTCTCGATCGGAATAACGAATATTGTCGTCACAAAAGCAAATAATTGAAATAATTCAATATTATAAAATAACTATTAGATCAAAATTGATTCCAAGAAAAAAAAATGTAACGCCCCGAATTTGGGCCTAGAAGAATTGGGCTTTGGGCTTTGGGTCTCAGAAAATTTTTAATTGAGCGAGAAAATGACAATTGGCATGTGGGCTTTGAGGGTTAATGAGTTTGGAGTGTCTAGGGGTGTTGGAGATCTCCTGGGATCAAGTAAGGGTATAGGAAAAATTTTGGTTTTAGCCCAAGGGAATGGTGACTTCAGGTAGTAGGCCTTTTAAATAAATGAAGAAGAAAAATGACACAAAAGAGCTTGTGGTGTAGTGGCAAAGTGGCGCCACTTAGGGAGCAGGGAGGTGGCGTCATTAGCAGGCAAGGGAGTCCAAGGTTCGAGTAGTGGCATGGTATTTTGTTAGGGATTTAATTTTTTCCTTCTAGATGGTTAGTAGTGGCGTTGGATGTGAACTCTGAAGGAAGTGTTCATAAGAGAAAATTAAGGAAGGGATAAATGAGCTTATCTTAGAGAAAATTTAGGATGAGATTGAGGAGTTATCAGGGAGAAAAGTTAGGAGCTGAGAAGTGTGAAGAGTTGGTGCCGTTTTGGGAAGTGGGAAGTGTATAAATTCGGCTTAGAAGGGTAAATGAGTGTCGTTTTTGGGTCTTTTAGGGGGTATTACGAATTTTCATTGTGGCTTTCGGCATTTGGAGAGTTTTGCAAATAGGTCAGTCTTTCTTTTCTTGACCGAATATCCTGTAGTTACCCTCACGCAAGCACATTTTATCTTTTCTTTTCTCCCCCTCATTCTGTTCTTCTGTTGTCGAATTCTTCTATTGCCGAAAAACCATCATTCCTTTTTGCCAAAATCCCTATTGGTGTTATTCTTTCTCTGAAAGTCGAATACTCCCTTATAATCGAATAGCCCTATCTTTTTACCAATTCCTTGTTGTTTTTCCTCCATCAAAAATCGGTTGCTATTATCTACTCTTAATCAAGTTTAAAAGCCGGATCTCGTTCAGTAGCTATCTAGGCCGCAGGATCAAAGGTTGGATTCGGTAAGTACTTAGTCAATCTCCTTTAGGGTGTTTTGGTAAAAGTCGAAGGGCTATCTAACTCTTTCTTGTCGTTAACCCTGTATTAACAAGGATAGGGTTCAAAGATCGCAAGTGTGGTAAGGATCGCTAGCAAGTGGTAAGTGTACTCGTCTCAATTGTGGATTAGTAAGTGGCCGAATGTAAGTGTGGCTTATAGAGGTGACTTGTGTGGAATATGAGTCACTTGATTTTTGATAGTATATGTGTGGGTGCAGATCTAGGGGATATTCGCAAATAGTAGCTAAGGAAGGGCTACTAGAACTGGTGGTAGACGGTAAGGTTACGGTGAGGTTTCGAGTTTTGATAAAGTGTGTATTAAGCCTTAGTTAATCATTAAGTGATGTCGATTGTAGGTTCGTGATTAAGGTGATTGTCGCACGCATTATTACCAGGTGTGTACAAACACTACACACACACGATGTCGGCAATGCTGAAAAGCTGAAAAGCCAAAAGTGGCTAAATGGGCCTGCCGAGCTCGTGGGCCCAAATCGGTAATGGTTGATATGTGAACTTGAGTATGAATTGACATGAACGGTTGTATGATGTGTTTATAATCGGGCCAAATGGGCTGTATAAACATGATTGGGCTTAATGGGTTATACGAATATGATTAGGGCCTAATGGGCTATATGAACATGAGTGAAATTTTGTATGGGGACGTTAGGAATGCATGTTAGGGTTTAATGGACTCTAGGCCTAGTTCTGATAAATTCTTAAAATTGCATAAGAATTAATTTATTAATCAAACATGTCTGTGGACAAGTCGATTAGTTAGAGTGTGGTAACCGACATATGCATGTCTAGGATTGGATCTAGGGAGAGCTTGGTACTTAAGCGGTCCTAGTGACCTACCTCCTCTTTTCTGAGATCCTACCTGGTGCATAGTGTTTGTTCACTTTAACCGCGAGGACTTGTTGATGGGCCAAAGTTCATAACTAAAACATGAGGTGAAAGAAATTACGGAAATACCCCTGTAGGGTAGAAATTTCGAAAATACCCTTGTAAGGTAGAATTACGAAAATACCCCTATAGGGTAAATTTACTAAAATACCCTTAGGTAGTGAAATGACTAAAATACCCCTAAGTGCTTAATGTGTGAATATGTGTATGTTGCATTCATGAAATATATGTTGCACTTGGGTGGGTTTGATGATCTGAGAGGAAGATATGTGAGGATCGCATAGTCGCTTGACGGACCGTGGATCCACCCGGTGGCTTTAAGCCTATTATATGCTTAGCGGACTTTGCCGCAACGTTTTGAGTAGTGCATTGTTGGTGCTACCTTTGGAGTGTAGGGCTGGGTGGGTTGATATTTATATCCCACGGAGTGTAGGGTTGGTGCGGGTGGAGTGCGAGGGTTGGATTTGGGATGGGTGCATTGCATTCATCTGATATTGATATGATATGAGGTCATTGTGGGCTAAGGCCTAAGACCACTGATTTTGATAGGGCTTAGGCCCAACGTGATAATTGTGATAATTGCATGTTGATTGGATTACCAAGGGTCGTACACACTGAGTTTCGAAACTCACACCCTTTAATATTAAATGTTTCAGGTGATCCTCAGTAGACGGTTCGACGTGGAAGAGGACTCGGGGATGGCCACTCTTCAAGCTACTTAGATGTTTTTCTTTATTTGTTTTGAATAACTCTATTTTAAGTACTTTATTTTCATTGGGATGTAATAAGGCCGTGTACCTCCAATTTGATTTTACATTTGGGTTTCAATTATTGTTACAACTGTTTATTTATTAAACTTTAACAATTTCTAAAGTCTAAACATGATTTTTGAAATAACTATAACATATGGACGTTTTTCTTTAAACATGGGCTTTCTTCGTAACTTAACAGGTTATTTAGATTTTGGGTTTCTAAATCCTAAACTTAAGTTTTTAACTAAGCAAAGTCGTTTTGGAATTATTCCTTTGATGTGACATCAACAGATTCGGCCATAACGTCTGGGCCGAGTTTGGAGGTGCTACATTTAGTGGTATCAGAGCCCGGTTGCAAAGCTCGGACTGTGAAATGGGCATTAGATTTTGGGTTTTTAAAACAAGTTGATTAAAAATTTTTTGCAGGATTCTTGATGTGTGGTTCACCGAGCCCTCGACGTCGAGCCAAGTAAGTTTTTCTGTTATTGCCCTTGTTTAAATTACTGAACTATATTTAGATATTGGGCTACTTTAGATGATTATACTAAAGTTTTTTTAGTTAGAGTGAAACTAAAACCCGTAGGAACTTGAAACTGTATAGGATTTATGAAAACAACCTCTTTACTTAATACTATCATAAAACATCGGCTTAATTACTGAAACTAACTAAAACTTCATAAAATTCCTAATTCAGATAATACGAGAATCAACGATGAGCGCCGGGAAGATGGGAATGCCCAAATGTGATAACAGGTATGTTTTGTGTGGATGTGATATTTTAGGTATAGGAACTGTGTGCGTGCAATGTTTATCTGCTCCAGTGGGTAGGTTTTTTTTTTGGGTAAGTGTAAAGGGTTCAATTAGAGTTAAAGTGTGTTAGTGTTATTAAAATCAGAATGCGAAGCGAAAGCATAGTGGTGTGACTTGAGCAGTGCCAATAATAGTTAGTTGGAAATTTTGAGGACGAAATTTCTTTAAGGAGGTAGAATTGTAACGCCCCGAATTTGGGCCTAGAAGAATTAGGCTTTGGGCTTTGGGTCTCAAAAAATTTTAAGTGAGCGAGAAAATGACAATTGGCATGTGGGCTTTGAGGGTTAATGAGTTTGGAGTGTCTAGGGGTGTTGGAGATCTCCTGGGATCAAGTAAGGGTATAGGAAAAATTTTGGTTTTAGCCCAAAGGAACGGTGACTTCAGGTAGTAGGCCTTTTAAATAAATGGGCCTGCTGAGCTCGTGGGCCCAAATCGACAATGGTTGATATGTGAACTTGAGTATGAATTGACATGAACGGTTGTATGATGTGTTTATAATTAGGCCTAATGGGCTGCATAAACATGATTGAGCTTAATGGGTTATACGAATATGATTGGGGCCTAATGGGCTATATGAACATGAGTGGGCTGTATGGGACATTAGGAATGCATGTTAGGGTTTAATGGACTCTAGGCCTAGTTCTGATAAATTCTTAAAATTGCATAAGACTTAATTTATTAATCAAACTTGTCTATGGACAAGTCGATTAGTTAGAGTGTGGTAACCGACATATGCATGTCTAGGATTGGATCGAGGGAGAGCTTGGTACTTAAGCGGTCCTAGTGACCCTGTAACACCCCATACCCGAGTCCGAGGCTTAGACCGGATACGAGAAGTTACTATGCTTGAACTTGCTTAATCAAGTACTTACGGGCTATAAAATTTTGTTCCGAATTAAGAACTTATCTTTCTTAATCAACTTGTACTTTTCCTGGGCCTACGAGGACTTAATGTAATATCCAGGATTTAGGGGTTATGAAAATTTTCGCTTGAATGTGTGCATTGTTTTGTTGTGTGCTCTTTGTATGAGTTTTAGGGACTTCGAGAATTTTAGAATATAGGAGAATGCTTTAGAAAAATATTAGATTTTTTTAGTTTTAGAAGGGGAGCTAAGCAAGTTTGGCCTTAAGAGAATTAATTTGAGGTTTAATTACAAGACAAGTCAATTGGTAAAGTGGTGATGGCGCATGGGTGAATGCATGAGGGTAGAGGTTCGAATCCCTTAGCTAGCAATTGGAAGGAATTTTAATTTTTGTTCTCTTTCCTATAGTGTCGGTCAAGCCTTATCTAGTATGGATGGATTCTTCTTTTATTTTTGGATAGTAGACCAAAGGAAAAAGGAAAGTTAGAAGTTAAGGTAAGGAATCAAGTGGTTATGGAATGTTTAGGGGACAAAAGGCTTGAAGAGTGGGTGATGTTTTAGAAGTTTTTCCATGGTCATTTGACCATGAATCTAGACGGCATAAGGGCTAAGGGGGGTTGGTTTAATTGTGATAGTGATTAAGGGGATGATAGGGAAGAAATGAGGAGGAAAAAGGGGATTGTGTTGGCTTGTGAGTTGGCCGAATGTTGTATGGGATTAGGGGTGTTAGTTGGCCAAAATCTTAACAATTTGTGCATCTTTTCCTTTTCTCCAAATTTTTCTTCTTAGCCGAAATGGTCATTTGCATTAGGAGAAAACTTTGTTTTGTTTTGGCTATCATATTTTGACCAAATTGGTACTCTTTTTCTTTGTTTTTCTCTCAAGCTTTTCTCTCTTTTTGTACCAAAATATTACCACTTTTGAAGGCATTTTCTTTCATCCTTTCTTACTTGACCATTACCAACAACTTTTTCTTTATTCAATTTCTTCCATAACATGAAACCCATTTATTCTCTTTTTCTTTTTCTTTCTCTTTCTCTTTTCTCCTTCTTTCTCTTAGCCAGAAACCATTCTCTATTTCCACCATCTTTTCTCTTCTCTTTTGTTAAAGCCGAAATCACCATTTCTTTTCTTTTTAATTGTTAAGGTCGAATCCCTTTATAGTTCAAGTAAGGGTGAATCAATCTACGTATTACGGGTAAGGATTATCTATCAATCATTTTCTTTCTTTTCTTTTAGATTAGCGAATCTAGGAATCTAATCCCTTTTTATTATCTTTGGCGAAACTTGAAGGAAAGTTCGGGTTTCTTTGTAGCCAACGTTTAGGGGAATCATTCGGGATTTGAATAATCCAAGGTAAGGAGATAATGATATTCGGCCAAAGGTCATATCTTTTAGTGATAATCGATTTCTCATATAAGTGTTATGTAGGTCTTTATCGACGTTGTAGGCAAAAGTCGGAAATCTTAAGTATTCTATCATTCTTCGTGTTTACAAGGTGTGTAGCCTACACTAAACTTCTAATAGATTAATAGCATTCTTGATAAAAGTTGTTAATAAAGAAATATGAATGATTATGGCTTGGGTACCATTCAATGAGTACGATGAATTAAAATACGTTATCCCTTAGTACTATGTATAATTTTAATATGATACATATCCGATTTTGTTATGATTTTGTGGTAATGTACATGGCATGATATCTCGCATCGTTAATAATGCTATAAGCATGAATATGAAATGTGTATGATTCCGTTATGAATTTGGGGTTATATGGCATGATATTGAAATAATGTGTTTAATGCATGGGCATATGGGTGATTTTGATAAAGGGAAGTGTTCGGTGGTTTTACCACATTATCCGGTGACTTCGGTCCACGACATTATGAATACGGTGACTTCGGTCACGATATTATGAATCGGTGACTCTGTCACAATTATCCGTGGCCATGCCACAATTTATAAGAGGCGATGTGCATGTTGATGCGCAAAGAAGCGCCTTCGATGGTGTGTAGCGGATGGAGGGTCGATTTAGTAATCCCACGGTGTGATTGGTAGGTACGGGTGGTGTGTAGCGGATGGATATCTAGGTTGGGCTCGGGATTACATTTCATTTTATATGTACATGTGATTTAATCGGTTATTATTTAATTTGCTATATTATGGGCTTATTGCTATGATCGATTGGACTTTTAGTGGATTGTTACACATTGAGTCTGTTGACTCACCCTTCCGTGGGATATCTTTTGGTGATACTCAATGATTTGGACCGGGTCAGTGAGGACTACGAGGTGGCCATTGCTCAACTCGAGATTTCGGTTTTCCTTATATTAAACTTATTACGTTTTCTTATATACTTGGGATTTAATTTGGGATATGTTTTTGTAATAAGGCCGCCATTAGCTATGTTACTTTTACGTTTTTAATTTATATTCTGCTACGATCAATTTCAACTAAACAATTAAATATTTTCGATAATCGTATGAAAATGTTTTGACATCTAAATACTTATGGTTTTCAAAATAATAATAAATAGTCCTAAATTTGGATTTTCTTTTGATAAATAATTTATTTTTAAATGATTTTATAAATACAAATTTAAATTACAAAAACGGATTTTAACAAGTTCGTACTTCAAATCTATTCTTTTACCACAACATCACATCTTTTTACAAAACGACAAAAACGAATTTTTCTTAAGAAGCATACCAGATCCAGTCGAGACTTGTGGGCCGGGTTTGGGGTGTTTCAACTTGGTATCAGAGCCCAGTTTTAAACACTCGGCCTTGGGTTTTGAAGCCCACAACGTTTTCAAAATTAATTCCAAATGACTTTTTGAAAATTTTTGGTTAAAATGATTTAATAGAAGCATGGCACCCGAGTCTCGACCCAAGTCCACCTGGTAAGTTCTTTTGTTGATAAATCGATTTCAGTATGTTGATAAGCCTAAGGAAACTATACTTTAGAGACATGGACCCTAGGTATATGTGTACTTATACGGGAAAAACCACTGATTAAAACTCTGTTGCATAAAATTTTCTTTAAACAAGAAAGTGAAAAGACTCTAATGCATAAATTTTCATAAAAACAGATAAGACACTAAGTAGACATGAGTTCTAGGGGACGTGGTCGTCGTGGACGCGGTAGAGGCAGAATGGCTATGTCGGAACCAGTTAGGTCTGGCCAGGGTTCCGAAAATGAGGCACCGCCACCAGCTGTTGGAGCGGAATTTCAAGAGCAAACTGGAGGAGATGATGCTGTATCGCAGGCTATGCTGCGAGTTCTAGAGCGAGTAGCAGGAGCTAGTATGGGTAATGGAGCTCGAAAGTCGGTGGTCGAGAGACTTAGATCTAACTGAGCCGAGGTTTTTAGGGAGTATCTCGGGGTAGCTCGAATGTAGCGGAGTATTGGTTAGAAGCGGTCGAGAGGATCATGGGCGATTTGAGTCCGCACCGCCGAGGAGAAGTTGAAAGGTCTTTGTTTACCGCCGTGATGAGGCGTACCGGTGGTGGCTCTTTGTCAAGGAGAGTATTCCCGTGGATCGTGTGGATTGGGGGTATTTTAAGATTAAGTTTGAAGGGAAATATGTCGGAGCTAGCTACATTGACTCTCGAGAGAAAGGCGTTCTGAATGCGGTACAAGGAAATAAGTCGATAAATGAGTATGAAGCGGAGTTTTTGCGGTTAAGCCGATATGCCGAGGGATTGTAGCTTACGATTATGAGCGGTGTGTCCGATTTGAGGATGGGTTACGAGATGAGGCTGCGAGTGTTGATTGCACCGCATCGTGAGAGAGATTTTGCAGTTTTAGTGGATAGAGCACGGATAGTGAAGAAGTTAAGCGGATGAGAGAGCGAGCAGAGAGATCGAGGTCAGAATAAGAATAAGAGGAGCTATGGGTCTTCAGGGTTATCCGGGAATTTTCAAAAGAAACCTAGAGTTGATGGGCCGCGAGGTCAGCAAGTTGCTTCGGGAGGACAATACCGTACTTGTGCTCAATGTGGAAAGATGCACCCGGGAGAATGTTGGAAGAAGACAGGAGGATGTTTCAAGTGCGGGTCCAAGGATCATATGATTAGGGATTGTCCGATGGATACAGAGAGAAACCGTCCAGTAGGTCAGGGTTTTAATCAGGTTGGCAGAGGTGGACAGCAGCCGATGAGGGGTCGTGGTTCGAGTGGCAGAGGTAATGGTTCTGGTAGAGGTCGCGGGACTCGGCGAGAGGTAGTGGTAGCAAGCGAGGCTAGACAGCCAGGTTTGGTATATGCGGTTCGTCGGAGGGAAGATAGTGATGCACCTGATGTTATCACGGGTACGTTTCTTATTTTTGGGTTGCCCTTTATTGCTTTGATAGATATAGGGTCAACTCATTCTTACATCGCTAGTGAGGTATCCGGAACTCTGCATGTGAACTCGAGGTGCATCGGAAGATGGTGTACTTAGTCCTTTAGGATGATCGTAGTAGTAGATAAGCTCTTTAAGGAAGTGCCTTTAGAAGTTCAAGGGGACGCAGATTTCCGGCTAATTTAATGGAGTTGCCATTCGGGGAATTTGACTTGATCCTAGGCATGGATTAGCTAGTGAAGTATCGTGCGAATGTGGATTGTCTTTGCTAAGCGGATGTCACTAAGATCTATGGACGATAAGGAAGTTGTGGTGTTGGGCGAGAGACAGAACTACTTATCAAATGTAGTATCTGCTCTTAAGGCAGAAAAGATGGTTAGGAAAGGTTGTTTGGCTTTTCTTATGTTGGTTAGTGCCTTGGAAGCTAAGGAGGCAACTGTTGAAGAGGTCAGGACTGTGAGAGAATTCGTGGATGTCTTTCCGGAAAAACTTCCAGGATTGCCTCCGGATCGGGAGGTGGAAATTGGGATTGACTTGTTGCCTGAAACGGCGCCAGTATCTATTGCTCCATATAGAATGGCACCAAAGGAGTTGGTTGAGCTTAAGGCTCAAATTCAAGAGTTGCTTGATCGTGGATTTATCCGACCTAGTGTGTCACCATGGGGAGCACCGGTCTTGTTCGTGAAGAAGAAGGACGGGACTATGCGTATGTGCATAGATTATCGGCAGTTGAATAAGCTGACCATCAAGAACAAGTATCCTTTGCCAAGGATAGACGACTTGTTCGATCACTTAAGGAGCTACGGTATTCTCAAAGATAGATTTAAGGTCGGGTATCATCGCCTTAAGGTGAAGGAAGCGGATATCCATAAAGGCGACTTTCGAACAAGATATGGGCATTATGAATTTTTGGTAATGCCGTTCGGATTGACTAATGCCCCATTTGCGTTCATGGATATGATGAATCGGGTTTTCAACCCTACTTGGATCAGTTTGTTGTTGTGTTCATAGACAACATTCTTGTGTATTCCAAGTCTGAGTTACAGCATAATAAGCATCTTCGAATAGTATTGCAAGTGTTGAGGGAGAAGAAGCTTTATGCCAAATTCAGCAAGTGCGAATTTTGGCTGAAAGAAGTTGCGTTTTTAGGCCATGTGGTGTCTGCAGAAGGGATAAGGGTGGATCCTCGGAAGATTGAGGCAGTGTTAGATTGGAAACCACCTAAGTCTATAGCTGAGGTTCGCAGTTTCTTGGGATTAGCGGGTTACTACAGAAGGTTCGTCGAAGGATTCTCCTCGATAAGCGGCACCTTTGCGAAGTTGTTGAGAAAAGAGATACCTTTCGTGTGGGCGAATAAGCAGCAAGAGAGCTTTGAGAAGCTTAAGAGGGTTTTGACTGAAGCTCCGGTTTTGATTCAGCCTGAGGCAGGGGAGGACTTTGTGGTGTATTGTGATGCGTCTCACATTGGATTGGGATGTGTTTTGATGCAAGACGGGAAAGTGGTTGCGTATGCGTCTCGGCAATTGAGGCCTCATGAGGTTAACTATCCGACGCATGACTTGGAGTTAGCAGCGGTAGTCTTTGCTCTTAAGGTGTGGAGGCATTATTTGTATGGAGAAAAGTCGAGTGAATCTACACGGACCACAAGAGTCTTAAGTATATCTTGACTGTATGAGCTGAATCTGAGACAATGAAGATGGGTGGAGTTGTTGAAAGACTACGATTGTTCTATAGAGTATCACCCAGGCAAGGCGAATGTAGTAGCAGATGCCCTAAGTAGGAAAGTGGTGTCAGATTTAAGGTCGATGTTCGCACATCTTAGTCTTTATGACGACGGGAGCTTGTTGGCGGAACTACAAGTAAAGCCGATGTGGTTGAGTCAGTGAAAGAAAGACGGTTGGTAGATGATGATTTAAGTGTTAAACTACGGCAAAGTGCGAGATGGGGAGCTGGAAGATTATGGTGTTGCAATGATGGAGTTTTATGTTTCAATGGTAAGGTCTGTATGCCGAAGGATGAGGAGCTTAGGCGAAGAATTCTTCAGGAATCGCATGGTAGTCCTTATGCGATGCATCCGGGAGGTAGTAAGTTGTACAAGGACCTTCGGGATCAATTTTGGTGGCCTGGTCTTAAAGCGGGAAGTTACAGAATTTGTTGGGAAGTGCTTAGCGTGTGTCAAGCAAGTTAAGGCTGAACACCAAGTTCCTTCGGGATTGCTTCAGCCGATAAAGATTCTGCAATGGAAGTGGGAGCGTATCACCATGGATTTTGTTTGTGGGCTTCCCCTTACGCCTACCAAGAAAGACTCGGTGTGGGTGATAGTGGATCGATTGACGAAGTCTGCACATTTCATACCTGTGCGAGTTGATTACTCTTTGCAAAAATTGGCGAAGTTGTATGTGGCAGAGATTGTAAGATTGCATGGAGTGCCGGTGTTGATTATTTCGGATAGGGATCCGAGGTTTACGTCTCGGTTTTGGAAAGCATTACATCAGGCTTTGGGCACCAGATTAGACTTCAGTACGGCATTTCATCCACAGTCTGACGGCCAATCTGAGCGAGTAATCCAAGTATTAGAGGATATGTTAAGGGGATGTGTGATAGATTTCAGAGGAAGCTGGGAAGAGTTTTTGCCTTTAGCAGAGTTTGCATACAACAACAGTTACCAAGCCAGTATTCGGATGGCACCGTATGAAGCGCTATATGGACGGAAGTGTCGCACTCCTACGTGTTGGACAGAATTAGGGGAACGTCAGGTTTTGGGTCCAGAGATTGTGGCTGAATCCGAAGAAAAGGTTAAGGTAATTCGGGCACGGTTGAAGGAGGCATCTGATAGGCAAAAGTCATACGCAGATTTGAAGCGGAAGGAAATAGAGTTTGTTGTGGCAGACCAAGTGTTCCTAAAGGTTTCGCCTTGGAAAAAGGTGATGAGATTTGGTCGCAAAGGAAAGTTAAGCCCCAGGTTTATAGGACCTTATCGGGTTTTGAAGCGGGTTGGACCAGTGGCATATCAGTTAGAGTTATCTTCGGAGTTGAAGCAAATGCACGATGTGTTTCATGTTTCGATGTTACGTCGTTACCGGTCGGATCCATCTCATGTAGTGCCAGTTGAGGAGGTAGAACTACGATCAGATTTGTCCTATGAGGAGAAGTCGATTCAAATTCTAGATCGAGATGTGAAGGTGTTACAGAGGAAATTAGTTCCTCTCGTCAAAGTGTTATGGCGTAACCATGGATCGGAAGAAGCTTCGTGGGAGCCGGAGGAAGCTATGCGACAGCAATACCCTCACTTATTCTTGTCAGGTAATTTCGAGGTCGAAATTTTTTTTAAGGAGGGTAGAATTGTAATATCCAGGATTTAGGGGTTATGAAATTTTTCGCTTGAATGTGTGCATTGTTTTGTTGTGTGCTCTTTGTATGAGTTTTAGGGACTTCGAGAATTTTAGAATATAGGAGAATGCTTTAGAAAAATATTAGATTTTTTTAGTTTTAGAAGGGGAGCTAAGCAAGTTTGGCCTTAAGAGAATTAATTTGAGGTTTAATCACAAGACAAGTCAATTGGTAAAGTGGTGATGGCGGATGGGTGAATGCATGAGGGTAGAGGTTCGAATCCCTTAGCTAGCAATTGGAAGGAATTTTAATTTTTGTTCTCTTTCCTATAGTGTCGGTCAAGCCTTATCTAGTATGGATGGATTCTTCTTTTATTTTTGGATAGTAGACCAAAGGAAAAAGGAAAGTTAGAAGTTAAGGTAAGGAATCAAGTGGTTATGGAATGTTTAGGGGACAAAAGGCTTGAAGAGTGGGTGATGTTTTGGAAGTTTTTCCATGGTCATTTGACCATGAATCTAGACGGCATAAGGGCTAAGGGGGGTTGGTTTAATTGTGATAGTGATTAAGGGGATGATAGGGAAGAAATGAGGAGGAAAAAGGGGGATTGTGTTGGCTTGTGAGTTGGCCGAATGTTGTATGGGATTAGGGGGTGTTAGTTGGCCAAAATCTTAACAATTTGTGCATCTTTTCCCTTTTCTCCAAATTTTTCTTCTTAGCCGAAATGGTCATTTGCATTAGGAGAAAACTTTGTTTTGTTTTGGCTATCATATTTTGACCAAATTGGTACTCTTTTTCTTTGTTTTTCTCTCAAGCTTTTCTCTCTTTTTTGTACCAAAATATTACCACTTTTGAAGGCATTTTTCTTTCATCCTTTCTTACTTGACCATTACCAACAACTTTTTCTTTATTCAATTTCTTCCATAACCGAAACCCATTTATTCTCTTTTTCTTTTTCTTTCTCTTTCTCTTTTCTCCTTCTTTCTCTTAGCCGAAACCATTCTCTATTTCCACCATCTTTTCTCTTCTCTTTTGTTAAAGCCGAAATCACCATTTCTTTTCTTTTTAATTGTTAAGGTCGAATCCCTTTATAGTTCAAGTAAGGGTGAATCAATCTCTGTGTTACGGGTAAGGATTATCTATCAATCATTTTCTTTCTTTTCTTTTGGATTAGCCGAATCTAGGAATCTAATCCCTTTTTATTATCTTTGGCCAAAACTTGAAGGAAAGTTCTGGGTTTCTTTGTAGCCAACGTTTAGGGGGAATCATTCGGGATTTGAATAATCCAAGGTAAGGAGATAATGATATTCGGCCAAAGGCCATATCTTTTAGTGATAATCGATTTCTCATATAAGTATTATGTAGGTGCTGTCGACGTTGTAGGCAAAAGTCGGAAATCTTAAGTATTCTATCATTCTTCGTGTTTACAAGGTGTGTAGCCTACACTAAACTTCTAATAGATTAATAGCATTATTGATAAAAGTTGTTAATAAAGAAATATGAATGATTATGGCTTCGGGTACCATTCAATGGTACAGTGAATTGAGGTACGTTATCCCTTAGTACTATGTATTATTTTAATATGAGACATATCCGATTTTGTTATGATTTTGGGGTAATGTACATGCCATGATATCTGCATCGTTAATAATGCTATAAGCATGAATATGAAATGTGTATGATTCCATTATTAATTTGGGGTTATATGGCATGATATTGAAATAATGTGTTTAATGCATGGGCATATGGGTGATTTTGATAAAGGGGAAGTGTTCCGGTGGTTTTACCACATTATCCGGTGACTTCGGTCACGACATTATCAATCCGGTGACTTTGGTCACGATATTATGAATCCGGTGACTCTGTCACAATTATCTGGTGGCCATGCCACAATTTATAAGGGCGATGTGCATGTTGACTGCAGCAACTGCCTTCGATGGTGTGTAGCGGATGGAGGGTCGATTTAGTAATCCCCACGGTGTGATTGGTAGGTACGGGTGGTGTGTAGAGGATGGATATCTAGGTTGGGCTCGGGATTGCATTTCATTTTATATGTACATGTGATTTAATCAGTTATTATTTAATTTGCTATATTATGGGCTTATTGCTATGATCGATTGGACTTTTAGTGGATTGTTACACATTGAGTCTGTTGACTCACCCTTCCGTGGGATATCTTTTCAGGTGATACTCAATGATTTGGACCGGGTCAACGAGGACTACGAGGTGGCCATTGCTCAACTTCGATATTTCGGTTTTCCTTATATTAAACTTATTACGTTTTCTTATATACTTGGATTTAATTTGGGATATGTTTTTGTAATAAGGCCGCCATTAGCTATGTTACTTTACGTTTTTAATTTATATTCCGCTACGATCAATTTCAACTAAACAATTAAATATTTTCGATAATCGTATGAAAATGTTTTGACATCTAAATACTTATGGTTTTCAAAATAATAATAAATAGTCCTAAATTTGGATTTTCTTTTGATAAATAATTTATTTTTAAATGATTTTATAAATACAAATTTAAATTACAAAAACGGATTTTAACAAGTTCGTACTTCAAATCTATTCTTTTACCACAACATCACATCTTTTTACAAAACGACAAAAAAGAATTTTTCTTAAGAAGCATACCAGATCCGGTCGGGACTTGTGGGCCGGGTTTGGGGTGTTTCACTTAAACTCCTGTCCGTAAACTTTCGAAACTCAATCGAAAACTTTTCATTGAAACTGGGGTCACACGCCCATGTGAGTTGGAACACGCCCGTGTAACCCTGAGACACGCCCATGTCTCTTAACCGTGCTTAAAACTGGAGCTTACTGCCAAACTTCACACGGCCATGGCACGCCCGTGGTCCTGGCCCGTGTGAAAAACCTTAGCATTCTGACTTATAACACACGGCCATGGCACGCCCGTGGACTTAGACCGTGTACTACAACTTGATATTTCGACTTAATGTGCAATGGTGCGTGGTATTTGCGGCTTAGACACACGCTGCGTGTGTCCGATGTGTGGGCACTTAGAGGCTATTTACCAAGCCAATTGCCACCCTGAAATCAAGAGCAAATTCATACTATTTCAACAACTCAAATCACTACAACTTTAACGAACAATATAACATGCTCCATTGATATCAATAACATACATACTTAGTCAATCTTGGCCAATCATTTAGCCATTTACAAAAGAATAATAATAAACTTGATAGCCCATGCTTTTCCCTTTTCTAAGACATATACTCAAAATGAAATGTTTCCTATACATGCCATACTTAAATAAACAACTTGGCTATAGCAAAATAGCGGTTGATAGTGTGATTTGAGCTCCGACTTCAACGATCCACATGTTAGCTTGGCGAGACTACATAGAAAGAAATAATAAAAGACATAAGCATTTAGCTTAGTAAGTTTGCATAATGCACATAGCAACGTACTTGCTTAATATAAACCATTTGACATAAACAATGGCATCGTAAATTTCAGCTATAAAGCTTACTTACTCATACTTGATTCTTACATAACTCATGAAACTTACTAGTCTCATACTTGATAGGCAAACAAAGTACCTGTATCACTAGATCACATTGATCAGCATACTTGAACATAATACTCATAATTTCTAATTCATCATTCATAACATGAATAATATTCTTTATCACTTGGTAATAACCTTACTTACTTAGCTTTCTTGTTATCTCTTTGGAGCTTAACTCGTTGTTCGATGAATTTATATGAATAACCGAGGATACTAAATCTCATCTAAATTTCGAGGCCATGACTTAACATGGACTTATCTGAAGTCTTTCTTGTTCTCACCAATGCCATGCCTTAACTTGGACTTATATGGGATCTCTTTCTTTTGATAACTTTTCAATGCCAAGCTTGCCTTGGTCTTACATGATAACTTGTTCAATGCCAAGCTTGCCTTGGACTTACATGATAACTTACTCAATGCCAAGCTTGCCTTGGACTTACATGATATCTTATTCAATGCCAAGCTTGCCTTGGACTTACATGATAACTTACTCAATGCCAAGCTTGCCTTGGACTTACATGATATCTTATTCAATGCCAAGCTTGCCTTTGACTTACATGATATCTTGCTTGCTTGCCGATGCCATGCCTCGGCTTGGTCTTATACGGACTTTCTTGTTTCATGTGGTAGATCGAGTATCCTAAGTTATTCAACTTCAATCGGGGCTTTCTCATGCTTGATCTCATTAATTTCTTTGTTTAACATAACATTAAATGTTTTTCATAATAACATTGTACATTATACTAAGCAATTCAATGACATAAATCATAAAGCTTAGAAATCATACAAACTTACCTCAATATACAAAATGTAGCTAGGTATGCAATTTAGTCCTCGACCTTGTTCTTGCCTCGGTTTCGATCCGGGCTTCGTTTTTCTTGATCTATAGTCATAAATAGATCATTTAATATTCACATTGACTAAATTGACCCTTTACTCATACTTGGGCAAAATTACTATTTTGCCCCTATACTTTCTCATATTTGCACTTTTGCCCCAAGGCTCGTAAAATAATTTCATTCAACTTTCTTAGACTACATGCTTAGCTGATTCATTTTCTCTACTATAGCAATCATCAATTCTCATTATTTCAAGTAGGTATGACTAATTTCATAACTATTACAAACTAGTCCATACTATCATATTTCATGAAATTCATTAAGGAAAAGATGTTTATCTAACATCAAACTCCCATAATCTTCCTTAAAACATCATTTAACAAGCATGTCATTCATAGATGAAATTTTTGAACATGCATCTTAGCCTATTTTATAGCTAAAAATAGCAAATTCATAATACGAGGACTTCAAAAACACGAAAAATATTAAAAACGGGGCTAAGATGAACTTACTAGCAAGCTTGAAAAAAATGAAGAACCCTAGCTATGGAGTCTTCAAATTTTCAGCAATAGAAGGAAGAAGATGAATGAAATTTTATCATCTTTTTCCTATTTTAATCACTTATTAGACAAATGACCAAAATGCCCTTCTCTTTAAAAATTTCTATTTTACTAACTCATGTCCATTTTTGTCCAAAATTTATAATTTGGAAAAATTGCTATTTAAGGACTCATAATTAATAGTCTAAAGCTATTTCATACAAAATGCTTCTAGAAACTCACATTTAACAACTTTTGCAATTTGGTCCTTTTTGACCATTCAACTTCATTTTAGCAAAATTGCTTCATGAAACTTTCAGACTAACATGCAAACATGGCATGAACCTTAAAAACTCATAAATTCACCTCGAATTCGTGGTCTCGCACCACTATTCCGACTAGTCCCTAAATTGGGCTGATACAATTCTCCCCCCTTAGGGATTTTCGTCCTCGAAAATCTTACCAGTGAAAAGGTTTGGGTACTGGTTTCTCATACTCTCTTCTGGTTCCCATGTGGCTTCTTCTATTCCATGTCTTTGCCACAATACTTTCACTAAGGCAATACTTTTCTTTCTTAGTCGCTTCACTTCCCGAGCTAATATCTTGGTGGTTCTTCACCATAAGTCATGTCGGGATGAATCTCTACCTCTGACTGGGGAATTACATGCGAAGGGTCTGATCGGTAGCGTCTTAACATTGACACGTGAAACACATCATGTATCTTTTCTAGCTCTGATGGCAAAGCCAATCTGTAAGCTACAGGCCCAACTTTCTCAGTAATCCCATACGGTCCAATAAAACGTGGACTCAACTTGCCTTTTCGGCCAAATCTGAGAACTTTCCTCCAAGGTGACACTTTCAAGAAAACTTTATCTCCAACTTGATACTCTATCTCTTTTCTTTTTATATCCGAGTAGGATTTCTATCTGTCTGAAGCAGCTTTTAAGCACTCTTGTATCACTCTTACTTTCTCTTCAGCTTCTCTAACCAAATCAACCCCATGAATTTGATTTTCTTTCAGTTCAGTCCAAAATAGAGGCATTCTGTATTTACGCCCATATAAAGCCTCATAAGGCGCCATCCTCAAGCTCGACTGAAAACTATTATTGTAGGCAAATTCTACCAATGGGAGAAACCTTTCCCAATTGCCTCGAAACTCTAGAATACAACATCTGAGCACATCCTCGAGCACTTGAATTAACCTCTCTGATTGACCGTCAGTTTGAGGATGAAAAGCGGTACTAAAGTTCAACTTTGTACCCAAGGCCTCTTGTAACTTCTTCCAAAACTTGGATGTGAATCTCGGATCTCTATCCGATATGATTGACAAGGGAACTCCATGAAGTCTTGCTATTTCTGAAACATACAAGTTTGCCAACTTGTCTAGTGAGTAATCAACTCGTACAGGTATAAAATGGGCTGACTTCGTAAGTCTATCAACCACAACCCATACAGCATCTTTCTTGCTCGGAGGCAACGGTAAACCCGTTACAAAATCCATAGTAATGCGGTCCCATTTCCACTCCGGAACTAAAATGGGTTGAACCAAGCCTAAAGGTACTTGGTGTTCAGCTTTTACTTGATGACAAATCATACATTTGGAAACAAATTCCAAAATGTCTCTCTTCATTTTCGGCCACCAATACTGTTGCTTCAAATCATTATACATTTTAGTACTACCCGGATGTACAGACAAACACCCGTTATGTGACTCATGCAAAATTCTTCGAATAAACACCTCTTTTCTCGGTACACAAATTCTACCTTTAAACATCAAATATCCTTCAGAACTAATCCGAAAGTCGGATTCAACATCTGACTCGCACTGAGCTCTTTTGACTTGTAATTCGCTATCTTCTTTCTGAGCCTCAGAAATCTCTTGGAGGAATACTGGTCTAGCTCTCAACTCAGCTATAATGGAACCATCATCAGATAAAATTATCCGTGAATTCATTGCTCTTAATGCAAATAAGGACTTTCTGCTTAAAGCATCAGCGACAACATTCGCCTTTCCTGGATGGTAGTCAATGACTAACTCATAGTCTTTTATCAACTCTTTCTGCGTCATCAAGTATTTCAAACTTTTGTGATCGGTGAAGATCTGACATCTCTCACCATATAGATGATGTCTCCATATCTTCAATGCGAAGACTATGGCAGCTAACTCTAGGTCGTGCGTCGGATAATTCTTCTCATGAGGCTTTAACTATCTTGAGGCATAAGCAATCACTTTGCCTTCTTACATAAGTACACAACCTAATCCATTTAAGGATGCATCGCTGTAAACTATGAACTCTTTCCCCGCCTCAGGTTGTACTAAAACTGGAGCTTCTGTCAATAATGCTTTCAATTTTTTGAAACTTTGTTGGCATATTTCTGTCCACTCAAACTTCACATTTTTCTGTAACAACTTCGTCATCGGGGTTGTAATCATGGAAAACCCGTTGAAAAATCATCTATAATAGCCGGCTAGGCCTAGGAAACTTCTAACCTCAGAGATATTCCTCGGTGGTTTCCAATCTGTAATAGCCGAGATCTTACTTGGGTCTACTCGAACCCCTTCTCCTGAGACAATATGCCCCAGAAATCCTACTTCATTGAGCCAAAACTCACTTTTACTGAACTTGGCATACAACTGATTTTCTCAAAGAATCTGTAAAACCATCCGTAGGTGCTCAGCATGCTCATTCTCATCTCGGGAATAAACCAGTATGTCGTCAATAAAAACGACTACAAACTTGTCGAGGTATGGTCTAAAGATGCGGTTCATTAAGTCCATGAATACCGTAGAGCATTGGTCAAACCAAAAGGCATGACTAAAAATTCGTAATGCCCATACCTTGTTCGAAAAGCAGTCTTGGATACATCTGACTCCTTTACTCTTAACTGGTAATACCCCGATCTCAAATCTATCTTAGAGAACACGGTGGCTTCTTTCAATTTATCAAACAAATCATCGATCCTTGGCAATGGGTACTTGTTCTTTACTGTCACTTTATTAAGCTGACGGTAATCTATGCACAATCTCATAGTGCCATCCTTCTTTTCACAAATAAAACCGGAGCACCCTGTGGAGAACAACTTGACCTTGCAAAGCCTTTGTCTGCATTAACTCTTGCAATCAGATCTTCAACTCTTTCAACTCTGTTAGAGCCATTCTGTAAGGAGTAATAGATATTGGTACAGTACTGGGAGCTAGCTCAATGCTGAACTCAACTTCTCTGATTGGAGGTAATCCCGGTAATTCTCCGGGAAAAACATCCATGTGATCACATACTATCGGTACGGACTCAATCTTTAACTCTGTTTCTTTATCATTCATCACAAAGGCCAAATATGCCCCATACCCCTTTCTTATAAATCTCTGTGCCGTCATATGAGAAATCAATACCAGCAATCCACTTTGTTCATCTGATTCTATATGGAGGATATCCCCATTCTCACATCTCATTTCAATGTATTTCTTCCCACAATTAACTATTACATTATGAGATCAAACTCGTCAAATGGTAACAACATAAGGTTTGCTTTAAAATAATGATCTCTAATCATTAATGGACATTCTCTACATACTTCATTCACTAACACACTCTTGCCTAAAGGATTAGACACTCTAATCAAAAATTCTGTAAACTCTATAGGCATACTCAAATCGGATACCAATTTCATGCAAATGTAAGAGTGTGTGGATCCGGGATCTATTAAAGTAATAACTTTAACATCATGAAGAGAAAAGGTACCCGTGATAACATCCTGGGAAGATGCCTCTTCGCGAGCGCGAATGGTATAAGTCCGTGCAGGCGCCCTAACCACGGGTATCGCGGCCTGCTCTCTAGGGTTACCTCTTCCTATTGCCCCACTTCCTGGGTTTCTCTGTGGTCTTCCTCTGACCATACTCCCGGATCTCGGGTTCTGAGCTCTCTCTTCTTTCATTGTCTCTGGACAATCCTTTATGTAGTGGTCTTGGAAACCACATCTAAAACATGCATTTTCGCAGGCGCTCGGCATTCTACAAGATGACGCTCGCCACACATCAGGCATTCGGGTCTTTCGATTGAAAGTTCCCCACACTAGCGATCAAGTAGTCCGTGCTTTATTTCCGAATCTTCATTTACTCTTGTCTTTCTTTGAAAACCCAATGGAAGTAGCCGATCGGGTGGGTAAATCTCTTGACTTCTTAGATGAGGATTGGGATGACTTATTCCACTGTCTCTTTCTAGAGTCACGAGACTCAATTTCAGACTTTCTCTTCTCTTTTACTAGCTCTTCACTTTACAAGCTCTCTCTACTAGCACAACAAATTCTTTCAATTCTAGTACAAGAACAAAAGCAGTTTGATGTCCTCATTTAGCCCATCTTCAAATCTTTTGCTCATGATGGCCTCGGTGGACACGCATTCTCGAGCGTATTTCTTTGAGTCGCACAAACTCACGCTCATAATCGGTCACCGACATCTTGCCTTGCTTTAATTCTAAAAATTATTTTCTTTTTCGATCTACAAATCTTTGGTGATATACTTTTTCTTGAACTCTTCTTGGAAGAATTCCTATGTGATCTTCTCCTTGGTACCCCTGATACAAGGGTGTTCCACCATTGATAGGCAGAATCTCCTAAAAGGGAGACTACACACTTTATGCTTTCCTCATGTGTGCATGATAGCTCGTTAAATACCCTGATGGTATTTTCTAACCAAAACTCAGCTTTTTCTGGATCATCTTCTCTTTGCGCCTTGAATTCTCTCGCCCCATGTTTCGATCCTATCAGCTGGAGGTTTGTCTCTTTACCACCACCTCTGCTACTTGAGAGGCTACTAGAATAGGTTGTGGAACAGGTGGGGGTGGAGGGGTTGTACATTTGGGTTCATACGAACAGACTCTCGAATACCACGTATTCATCATGTGGAGGAAGGCTTCTCTAGCCCCTTCTCCTCCTTCTTGACTCACCGTAGTGGGTCTATTCTCATTCTCGTTCGGCACCGTCCCTTCAGTGGGAGCCGGCGCATTACTTTCTACGTCATCCGCCATATCTCTTTCGGGATCCATTTACTATATATATAAACATAATTTAAGTAAATCAGAGTCGTCACACTATCATTATAGAAACATTCTTACGTATGTCATGTATAGCTAGACTCGTGCTCATGCTACATTAGTCCTAGAACCGACTAAACAGTAGCTCTGATACCACTAAATGTAACACCCCATACCCGAGTCCGAGGCTTAGACCGGATACGAGAAGTTACTATGCCTGAACTTGCTTAATCAAGTACTTACGGGCTATAAAATTTTGTTCCGAATTAAGAACTTATCTTTCTTAATCAACTTGTACTTTTCCTGGGCCTACGAGGCCTTAAACTCATGTCCGTAAACTTTCGGAACTCAATCGAAAACTTTTCATTGAAACAGGGGTCACACGCCCATGTGAGTTGGGACACGCCCGTGTAACCCTGAGACACGCCCATGTCTCCTAACCGTGCTTAAAACTCGAGCTTACTGCCAAACTTCACACGGCCATGGCACGCCCGTGGTCCTGGCCCGTGTGAAAAACCTTAGCATTCTGACTTATAACACACGGCCATGGCACGCCCGTGGACATAGACCATGTACTACAACTTGATATTCTGACTGAAGGTGCAATGGTGCAGGGTACACACGGCTTAGAGACACGCCCGTGTGGGCACTTAGAGGCTATTTACCAAGCCAATTGCCACCCTGAAATCAAGAGCAAATTCATACTATCTCAACAACTCAAATCACTACAACTTTAACGAACAATATAACATGCTCCATTGATATCATTAACATACATACTTAGTCAATCTTGGCCAATCATTTAGCCATTTACAAAAGAATAATAATAAACTTGATAGCCCATGCTTTTCCCTTTTCTAAGACATATACTCAAAATGAAATGTTTCCTATTCATGCCATACTTAAATAAACAACTTGGCTATACCAAAATAGCGGTTGATAGTGTGATTCGAACTCCGACTTCAACGATCCACAAGTTAGCTTGGCGGGACTACATAGAAAGAAATAATAAAAGACGTAAGCATTTAGCTTAGTAAGTTTGCATAATGCACATAGCAACGTACTTGCTTAATATAAACCATTTGACATAAACAATGGCATCGTAAATTTCAGCTATAAAGCTTACTTACTCATACTTGATTCTTACATAACTCATGAAACTTACTAGTCTCATACTTGATAGGCAAACAAAGTACCTGTATCACTAGATCACATTGATCAACATACTTGAACATAATACTCATAATTTCTAATTCATCATTCATAACATGAATAATATTCTTTATCACTTGGTAATAACCTTACTTACTTAGCTTTCTTGTTATCTCTTTGGAGCTTAACTCGTTGCCAGATGAATTTATATGAATAACCGAGGATACTAAATCTCATCTAAATTTCGAGGCCATGACTTAACATGGACTTATACGAAGTCTTTCTTGTTCTCACCAATGCCATGCCTTAACTTGGACTTATATGGGATCTCTTTCTTTTGATAACTTTTCAATGCCAAGCTTGCCTTGGTCTTACATGATAACTTGTTTAATGCCAAGCTTGCCTTGGACTTACATGATAACTTACTCAATGCCAAGCTTGCCTTGGACTTACATGATATCTTATTCAATGCCAAGCTTGCCTTGGACTTACATGATAACTTACTCAATGCCAAGCTTGCCTTGGACTTACATGATATCTTATTCAATGCCAAGCTTGCCTTTGACTTACATGATATCTTGCTTGCTTGCCGATGCCATGCCTCGGCTTGGTCTTATACGGACTTTCTTGTTTCATGTGGTAGATCGAGTATCCTAAGTTATTTAACTTTAATCGGGGCTTTCTCATGCTTGATCTCATTAATTTCTTTGTTTAACATAACATTAAACGTTTTTCATAATAACATTGTACATTATACTAAGCAATTCAATGACATAAATAATAAAGCTTAGAAATCATACAAACTTACCTCAATATACAAAATGTAGCTAGGTATGCAATATAGTCCTCGACCTTGTTCTTGCCTCGATTTCGATCCGGGCTTCGTTTTTCTTGATATATAGTCATAAATAGATCATTTAATATTCACATTGACTAAATTGACCCTTTACTCATACTTGGGCAAAATTACTATTTTGCCCCTATACTTTCTCATATTTGCACTTTTGCCCCAAGGCTCGTAAAGTAATTTTCATTCAACTTTCTTAGACTACATGCTTAGCTGATTCATTTTCTCTACTATAGAAATCATCAATTCTCATTATTTCAAGTAGGTATGACTAATTTCATAACTATTACAAACTAGTCCATACTATCATATTTCATGAAATTCATTAAGGAAAAGATGTTTATCTAACATCAAACTCTCATAATCTTCCTTAAAACATCATTTAACAAGCATGTCATTCATAGATGAAATTTTTGAACATGCATCTTAGCCTATTTTATAGCTAAAAATAGCTAATTCATAATACGAGGACTTCAAAAACACGAAGAATATTAAAAACGGGGCTAAGATGAACTTACTAGCAAGCTTGAAAAAAATGAAGAACCCTAGCTATGGAGTCTTCAAATTTTCGGCAATGGAAGGAAGAAGATGAATGAAATTTTATCATCTTTTTCCTATTTTAATCACTTATTAGACAATTGACCAAAATGCCCTTCTCTTTAAAAATTTCTATTTTACTAACTCATGTCCATTTTTGTCCAAAATTTATAATTTGGGAAAATTGCTATTTAAGGACTCATAATTAATATTATAAAGCTATTTCATACAAAATGCTTCTAGAAACTCACATTTTACAACTTTTGCAATTTGGTCCTTTTTGACCATTCAACTTCATTTTAGCAAAATTGCTTCATGAAACTTTCACACTAACATGCAAACATGGCATGAACCTTAAAAACTCATAAATTTACCTCGGATTCATGGTCTCGCACCACAATTCTGACTAGGCCCTAAATCGGGCTGTTACAATTCTCCCCCCTTAGGGATTTTCGCCCTCGAAAATCTTACCAGTGAAAAGGTTTGGGTACTGGTTTCTCATACTCTCTTCTGGTTCCCATGTGTCTTCTTCTATTCCATGTCTTTGCCACAATACTTTCACTAAGGCAATACTTTTCTTTCTTAGCTGCTTCACTTCCCGAGCTAATATCTTGACCTGGTTCTTCACCATAAGTCATGTCAGGATGAATCTCTACCTCCGATCGGGAATTACATGCGAAGGGTCTGATCGGTAGCGTCTTAACATTGACACGTGAAACACATCATGTATCTTTTCTAGCTCTGATGGCAAAGCCAATCTGTAAGCTACAGGCCCAACTTTCTCAGTAATCTCATACGGTCCAATAAAACGTGGACTCAACTTGCCTTTTCGCCAAATCGAGAACTTTCCTCCAAGGTGTGATTTCAAGAAAACTTTATCTCCAACTTGATACTCTATCTCTTTTCTTTTTAAATCCGAGTAGGATTTACATCTGTCTCAAGCAAACTTTTAAGCACTCTCATATCACTCTTACTTTCTCTTCACTTCTCTAACCAAATCAACCCCGTGAATTTGGTTTTCTTTGAGTTCAGTCCAAAATAAAGGCGTTCTGCATTTACACCCATATAAAGCCTCATAAGGCACCATCCTCAAGCTAGACTAAAAACTATTATTGTAGGCAAATTCTACCAATGGGAGAAACCTTTCCCAATTGCCTCGGAACTCTAGAATACAACATCTGAGCATATCCTCGAGCACTTGAATTAACCTCTCTGATTGACCGTCAGTTTGAGGATGAAAAGCGGTACTAAAGTTCAACTTTGTACCCAAGGCCTCTTGTAACTTCTTCCAAAACCTGGATGTGAATCTCGGATCTCTATCCGATATGATTGACAAGGGAACTCCATGAAGTCTTGCTATTTCTGAAACATACAAGTTTGCCAACTTGTCTAGTGAGTAATCAACTCGCATGTGTATAAAATGGGCTGACTGTAAGTCTATCAACCACAACCCATACAAAGATCTTTCTTGTTTCGGAGGCAACGGTAAACCCGTTACAAAATCCATAGTAATGCGGTCCCATTTCCACTCCGGAACTAAATGGGTTGAACCAAGCTCAAGGTACTTGGTGTTCGACTTTTACTTGTCGACAAATCATACATTTGGAAACAAATTCAAATGTCTCTCTTCATTTTCGCCACCAATATCTGTTGTTTCAAATCATTATACATTTTAGTACTACCTGGATGTACTGCATAAGCACCCGTTATGTGACTTATGCAAAATTCTTTGAATAAACTCCTCTTTTCTCGGTACACAAATTCTACCTTTAAACATCAAATATCCTTCAAAACTAATCTGAAAGTCGGATTCAACATCGGACTCATACTGAGCTCTTTTGACTTGTAATTCGCTATCTTCTTTCTGAGCCTCAAAAATCTCTTGGAGGAATACTGGTCTAGCTCTCAACTCAGCTATAATGGAACCATCATCAGATAAAATTATCCATGAATTCATTGCTCTTAATGCAAATAAGGACTTTCTGCTTAAAGCATCAGCGACAACATTCGCCTTTCCTGGATGGTTGTCAATGACTAACTCATAGTCTTTTATCAACTCTAACCATCTCCTTTGCCTTAAATTCAACTCTTTCTGCGTCATCAAGTACTTCAGACTTTTGTGATCGGTGAAGATCTGACATCTCTCACCATATAGATGATGTCTACATATCTTCAATGCGAAGACTATGGCAGCTAACTCTAGGTCATGCGTCGGATAATTCTTCTCATGAGGCTTTAACTGTCTTGAGGCATAAGCAATCACTTTGCCTTCTTGCATAAGTACACAACCTAATCCATTTAAGGATGCATCGCTGTAAACTATGAACTCTTTCCCCGCCTCAGGTTGTACTAAAACTGGAGCTTCTGTCAATAATGCTTTCAATTTTTTGAAACTTTGTTGGCATATTTCTGTCCACTCGAACTTCACATTTTTATGTAACAACTTCGTCATCGGGGTTGTAATCATGGAAAACCCCTTGACAAATCGTCTATAATAGCCGGCTAGGCCTAGGAAACTTCTAACCTCAGAGATATTCCTTGGTGGTTTCCAATCCGTAATAGCCGAGATCTTACGTGGGTCTACTCGAACACCTTCTCCTGAGACAATATGCCCCATAAATCCTACTTCATTGAGCAAAAACTCACTTAAACTGAACTTGGCATACAATTAATTTTCTCGAAGAATCTGTAAAACCATCCGTAGGTGCTCAGCATGCTCATTCTCATCTCGGGAATAAACCAGTATGTCGTCAATAAAAACGACTACAAACTTGTCGAGGTATGGTCTGAAGATGTGGTTCATTAAGTCCATGAATACTGCAGAGCATTAGTCAAACCAAAAGGCATGACTAAAAATTCATAATGCCCATACCTTGTTCGAAAAGTAGTCTTGGATACATTTGACTCCTTTACTCTTAACTGGTAATACCCCGATCTCAAGACTATCTTAGAGAACACAGTGGCTCCTTTCAATTGATCGAACAAATCATCGATCCTTGGAAATGGGTACTTGTTCTTTACTGTCACTTTATTAAGCTGACGGTAATCTATGCACAATCTCATAGTGCCATCCTTCTTTTTACAAATAAAACTCAAGCACCCTGTGGAGAACAACTTGACCTTGCAAAGCCTTTGTCCTGTTAACTCTTGCAATCAGTATCTTCAACTCTTTCAACTCCGTTAGAGCCATTCTGTAAGGAGTAATAGATATTGGTACAAGATCGGGAGCTAGCTCAATGCTGAACTCAACTTCTCTCGATTGGAGGTAATCCGGTAATTCTTTCGGAAAAACATCCATGTGCTCACATACTGCAGACGGACTCAATCTTTAACTCTTTTCTTTATCATTCATCACAAAGGCCAAATATGCCTCATACCCCTTTCTTATAAATCTCTGTGCCGTCATATGAGAAATCAATACTGGCAATCCACTTTGTTCATCTGATTCTATATGGAGGATATCCCCATTCTCACATCTCATTTCAATGTATTTCTTCCCACTATTAACTATTACATTATGGGCAGTTAACCAGTCCATACCAAGAATGAGATCAAACTCGTCAAATGGTAACAACATAAGGTTTGCTTTAAAACAATGATCTCTAATCATTAATGGACATTCTCTACATACTTCATTCACTAACACACTCTTGCCTAAAGGATTAGACACTCTAATCACAAATTCTGTAAACTCTATAGGCATACTCAAATCGGATACCAATTTCATGCAAATGTAAGAGTGTGTAGATCCGGGATCTATTAAAGCAATAACTTTAACATCATGAAGAGAAAAGGTACCCGTGATAACATTATGGGAAGATGCCTCTTCGCCAGCACGAATGGCATAAGTCCGTGCAGGCGCCCTACCCTCGGGTCTCGCGGCCTGCTCTCTAGGGTTACCTCTTCCTCTTGCCCCACTTCCTGGGTTTCTCTGCGGTCTTCCTCTGACCATACTCCCAGATCTCGAGTTCTGAGCTCTCTCTTCTTTCATTGTCTCTGGACAATCTTTTATGTAGTGGTCTTCGGAACCACATCTAAAACATGCATTTTCGTGCGCGCTCGGCATTCTCCAAGATGACGTCACGCCACATCAGGCATTCGGGTCTTTCAGATTGAAAGTTCCCCACACTAGCGACTGAAGTAATCTGTGCTTTATTTCCCGAATACTATTTACTCTTGTCTTTCTTTGAAAACCCAATGGAAGTAGCCGATCGGGTGGTTAAATCTCTTAACTTCTTGGATGAGGATTGGGATGACTTATTCCACTGTCTCTTTCTAGAGTCACGAGACTCAATTTCAGACTTTCTCTTCTCTTTTACTAGCTCTTCGGCTTTACAAGCTCTCTCCACTAGCACAACAAATTCTTTCAATTCTAGTACAGCAACAAACAGTTTGATGTTCTCATTTAGCCCATCTTCAAATCTTTTGCTCATGATGGCCTCGGTGGACACGTATTCTCAAGTGTATTTGCTGAGTCGCACAAACTCACGCTCATAATCGGTCACCGACATCTTGCCTTGCTTTAACTCTAAAAATTCTTTTCTTTTCTGATCTACAAATCTTTGACTGATATACTTTTTCTTGAACTCTTCTTGGAAGGATTCCCATGTGATCTTCTCCCTTGGTACCACTGATACAAGGGTGTTCCACCATTGATAGGCAGAATCTCTTAAAAGGGAGATTATACACTTCATGCTTTCCTCAGGTGTGCAGGATAGCTCATTAAATACCCTGATGGTATTTTCTAACCAAAGCTCGGCTTTTTCTGGATCATCTTCTCTTTTTGCCCAGAATTCTTCTGCCCCATGTTTCCTAATCCTATCAACTAAAGGTTTGTCTCCTCTTACCACCTCTGCTACTTAAGGGGCTACTGGAGTAGGTTGTGGAACAGGTGGGGGTGGAGGGTGTTGTACATTTGGGTTCATACGAACGAACTCTGAATACCACGTATTCATCATGTGGAGGAAGGCTTCTCTAGCCTCTTCTCCTCCTTCTTGACTCACCGTAGTGGGTCTATTCTCATTCTCGTTCGACACCGTCCCTTCAGCGGGAGCCGGCACATTACTTTCTATGTCATCCGCCATATCTCTTTCAGGATCCATTTACTATATATATAAACATAATTTAAGTCGTCAGGAGTCGTCACACTATCATTATAAAAACATTCTTACGTATGGCATGTATAGCTAGACTCGTGCTCATACTACGTTAGTCCTAGAACCGACTAAACCGTGGCTCTGATACCACTAAATGTAACCCCCATACCCGAGTCCGAGGCTTAGACCGGATAAGAGAAGTTACTATGCTTGAACTTGCTTAATCAAGTACTTACGGGCTATAAAATTTTGTTTCGAATTAGGAACTTATCTTTCTTAATCAACTTGTACTTTTCCTGGGCCTACGAGGCCTTAAACTCATGTCCGTAAACTTTCGGAACTCAATCGAAAAATTTTCATTGAAACAGGGGTCACACGCCCATGTGAGTTGGGACACGCCCGTGTAACCCTGAGACACGCCCATGTCTCCTAACCGTGCTTAAAACTCGAGCTTACTGCCAAACTTCACACGGCCATGGCACGCCCGTGGTCCTGGCCCGTGCGAAAAACCTTACCATTCTAACTTATAACACACGGCCATGGCACGCCCGTGGACTTAGACCGTGTACTACAACTTGATATTCTGACTTAAGGTCCAATGGTGCAGGGTACACACGGCTTAGACACACGCCTGTAACACCCTGGTTTAGGGGTTATGCGCTTGGAGCATAACCCGAGCAGTTAGTAGGCTTATGGTCATGTTGGAGGAATTTTTAGGGGTTTGGAGAACCCTAGAAGGCAAGGAATGCCTTAGAAAATTTTTAGATTTGTAGGGTAAAAAGGGGAAATGGGGCAGGAAGGCCTTAAAATATTTTTCTGGAGTTTAGGACACAAGAAAGGATGTGGCAAAGTGGCTTCATGCTTGTTGCGCTTAGGAAATTTGGAAGTAGCGCGAGTGGGGGCTTAGGTTCAAGTCCAAGCAGCAGCAATTTTGTTTTATTTTTGCGTCAAGGGACTGGGCTAAGTAGGCCTTAAAAATAAATGTCCAAGTTGATAGACATGAAAGTCCAATTGGCAAGTGGCTCTTGGGCGCTACTTAGGCGCTGGAGGGGAGTGAGGTCGCGGTTTCGAGGGGCCGGAGAAGCATTTGGCGTTTTATTTTTGTTTTGGGCGTTGGGCTTTGTAAGGCCTTAAAGATATATGGTGAGGAATTCGGACAAGAAAGATGGGCTGGTGAAGTGGCTCTCATGCGCTACTTAGGCGCTGGAGGAGAGCAAGGGCGCAGGTTCGAGCGCCTGGAGCTGCAGGTTGGCGTTTCTATTTTTGTGCGATTATGGGCTGAGATAAGAAGGGTTTAAAAATAAACGTTGGGGGTTTCTAGCATAAAATCAAAGTGGCCGAGTGGCTCAGGCGTTGGGGGCAAGGTGTGCAGCAGATGGTCCTGTGTTCGAACCAAGAGAGTCGCATTTTGGAGTTTAATTTTTATTCCTTTTGGCAAAGCAATTTTGAAGGTGTTGGACGGCTAGAAGACTCTTAATTAGATGAGGATAATGTGTTTTTTTATTTATTTTTATTTATCTATTATTTATTTTTGATAAGTGGGATAATAGTGGAACAATTCAAATTGTTTTTGAATTGAACTAATTCAAATTGATTTGAATTAGTTGGCCGAATCTTGGAATCTTCTAGGGGGGGTGGCCGAATGCTATAAATAGGGGGGGTAGAGTGCCAATTATTCTTCAAGTCTTTGCTAAATCTCTCCCTCTCCCTCTTGGTGTGCCGATTTCTCCTTTGGCCTTTGTAGTCAAATATTTCTTTTGTTTTCTTTTAATCCCTTGATAGCCGAAATCTTTAGCCCTCCATCTCTCTTCTACTTTATCAAGTTTGAAGCCGAACAGGTAAAGTGTGGTGCTGTCGACATCTAAAGATTGTAGGTAAGTATCCTAGTCAATTGGTTAGAGGCCGAACCCGAATGATTGGCCTTAGTGTTGGTTGGCCGAATGCTCTATAGGTTATAAGTGATGTGTTTTGCTTGTTTGTGGCCAGCGCCAAGGAGTCTAAAGGAAGGTCTCGAATTGTTTGGGCTCATCAAGGTAAGAGTGGTAAGGTTTTCGGCCTTAGGCCTTATTATGTAATATTGTGTTGACCGAAGAGTGGCTATGTTCTTTTTAGGGGCAAATCGATGTAAATCTACAGAGGAGCCTTTGAGATTTTAGATCGTTTGGTAAGTAAGTTAAATTGTAGTTATTCACTTCGAGATCTTGTATTATGACGTTTAACCAAAGGATTCTGATTAAGTGATTACGATGGACGTGGATGCGAGTACCAGTCAAAGTGGGCAAGGGAAAGCTCCCATCCCAAAGTTCAAGAAGAGATCCGTTTTTTGCACATGCGAGATTGGCCACGTGGTGTGGGCCAACAACGGAAAACGTTAGGCAAATAGCCGTAGTCTCGCTAAACGATAGCGCCGAGGATCGAGAGTCTAGAACTCCTAGTAATAAGGTGTGTAACTAACCCATTGTTTCGGGTTTTATGTGTTATATGTTTTACTAACAAGTGCAAGTAATGAGTGTGCCATATATACCCCTAAAGGGTATAGCGATGACCAAAGTTAGTATCGGATCTATTGCAAAGTGTGATTATTTGTTTATGAGTATGTTTATGGACATTAATAAGCATGTGCATGCATGATCACGATTATATTTTATGTGGCATGTGCATGGGTGGGTTATGAAAAGAAGGTACGGGTGTACTTGAGTACGTGGTTGATGTCGACTTTGTGCTACATCGTGGATTGGCGCCGATCGAGGTCGCGTTGTGGATCTTTGCGATTTAGTTCGCGTGGTTACCTTGATTGATATGGGCTTTATGCCATATCGTGGCTTGATGGATTGCTTTGTGTGCTCCATCGTGGTTTGATGTTAGCTATACGCTACATCGTGGATGGCATTGGTTGCCTTTTTGGAGGGAAAAGGAGAGGGTGACTCGATAGTCCCTGGTGTGTGGTAATTTGGATAAGGGGGTGTGTAGCGGATGGACCCTAGGTAGGGTTGGGAATCATGATTGCATGGTTTCATTATGAATTGATATGGAAATGGGCCAAGCCCAATATGACATGTGGATAGGTATGTTTTGGGAACATACGTGGAAATGGGCCAAGCCCGAAGAATCGATGGATTGATGAGAAAAGGGCCTAGCCCAGATTTGAGTATGATTTGAATGTGCTGCCAAGCTGATTGTGGTAATTGTTAAAATGAATATATATTACTTGTTGCATTTGATAATTGGGATATTATGTGGCTAGCATGTGGGTGGATATCAGTGGTTTAATTACACACTGAGTCTGTATGACTCACCCAACTTTTTAATCATCGCAGGTGAGTCGTGATTAGTGGACGGGTTGGAGTAGATACAAAGGTGGCCATGCGTATGCGATTTTCATGTAGTAGACGTTTTGAATATTTTTATTTCAAGCATTTTAATTTGAAGTACTTGGTTTAATTTATTTGATGTAATAAGGGCCACTTTTGATTAAAGTACTCTATTTATGATTGTTAAAGTTTATACTATACTTAGAAATATTTGCACAAATGATTCATATTATAACAACTTATAATAATGCTTTAATTCGGAAATTATTAACAAGCTTATATTATTTAATAATTTTAATGGACTTACTTCCCAAAAGTTAACAAAATTTTCAAGTTTTACTCTAAAGTCAAGATTTTTAACCGTCATTCCGCAGTGACATAACCAGATCCGGACGAGACTTGTGGGCCGGGTTTGGGGATGTTCTGATTTAATATCGAGCCGGTTCAAAACTCGGCTTTGAGGGTTTTGGGCCCAAAAACATTTTCAAAATGGGCTTTTTAAAAATATGGGCTTTTAAGAAATTTTTCAGGTTTTTCTGGCATGGCACCTGTACCTCCGACCCGAGTCCGCCAGGTAAGTATTTCGGACTTTTAAAGTGATTTGTTATATGTGAATTGTTATGGGCTTATTTGGGCTCGTAGATTAGTGAACTAGGATCTATTGAACCCTAGGGCTAGTCTACTCAAACATATGCATAAGACTTAAAGACTATTAACAAACCTGTGAAGTAAGTCGCCGAGTTAAGGTGTGGCAACCATTGTGCGCATGTCTAGGAGTGGATCCGGAAGAGCCTGGTACTTAAGCAGTCCTCGTGACTCACCTCCTCTTCGCTGGAATCCTACCTGGTGCGTAGCTACGGTTCACCTTAACCAAGAGGACTTGTTCATAGGCTAAACCAATTATTAAAACCCGAAAGGGATTTGCCTCACTGTTTTAAAACCCTTAGTTTTAAAATTTCTAAAAAAATACCCCTGTAGGAAAATGACGAAATTACCCCTGGGTAGGGAAGGAAACTTGATTGCTCGAAAGAACTACTCTCGGAAACTTCATTGCATAAAATTGCTCGTGGATAAAATAGTGAAACAATAATTTCTAATGCATAAAACTTTTTAAACAGATTAAATCGCGACGGTAGAGATGAGTTCTAGGGGACGCGGTAGAGGTAGATTGGCAGCATCGGAACCGATAGGGTCTGGCCATGGGTCAGAAAGTGAAGTGCCACCGCCAGCAGTGGTCGCGGAGGAGCAAGATCAGACGGAAGAAGATGACGCAGTGTCGCAAGCCATGCTACGAGTGCTACAGCAAGTGGCAAGAGCTAGTAGGGGAAATGGAACTCGGAAGTCGGTATCGGAAAGGCTTAGATCAAACGGAGCCGAGATCTTTAGAGGAGTATCTGGAGTAGCTCCGAATGTAGCAGAGTATTGGCTAGAAGCAATCGAGAGAATCATGGACGATTTGGACTGTACCAACGAAGAAAAGCTGAAAGGTGCTGTTTCGCTTCTTCGGGATGAAGCTTATCGTTGGTGGCTCACTGTCAAACAAGGTGTACCGGCAGATCGATTGGATTGGGAGTACTTTAAGGAAAAGTTTGAAGGAAAGTACGTTGGAGCAAGTTACTAGAGGCCAGCAAAGGAAAGCGTTTCTAAACCTAGTACAAGGGAATAAGTCGATAGCGAGTATGAAGTCGAGTTTGTGCGACTAAGTCAAGACGCCAAAGGAATCGTGGCTACCGATTATGAAAGGAGTGTTCGATTCAAGATGGGTCGAGATGAGTTATGGAGCCGATCGCGCCACAAAGAGAAAGGGATTTTGCCATTACGTAGAGAAAGCTCGGATTGCCGAAGAGGTTAAAAAGACTATAAGAGAAAACCGAGAGAAGAATAGGAACGAGGATAAGAGAAATATTGGACCGTCAAAGATCGTTTGGTAATGTCGAGAAAAGACCAAGGATCGAGAATCCAGTGCATGCACTTGCCCCAATGGATCGGAATCGTTCTTGTGTTCGATGTGGAAGACCTCACACAGGAGAGTGTTGGGGAATTAGTAAAGAATGCTTTCGGTGCGGATCTAAGGCACATTTAGTTAAGAATTGTCCTCGAGCGACGAGGGGTCGTGGTTCAAGTCATGGAAGGAATGGTTCTAGTCAGAGTCAACCAGGGATGTGATAGCGGGTAAGCTCCTTTGCTTTGGTACATGCTTTAATTACTTTGCTTGCTTATGAGTTAGCCTTTTACGTGTTGCTAAGAGAGGTGTTTGAATTTGAGCGCGAACTTAGAGATTGTGTAGGTACGATAGCCTTAGTAAGATCGGAGTGCGTGACATAAGCGTAAGGTGGTAAGATAGGTTGTATGGACGTTTGGTAGTAAGTAATTTCGAGGACGAAATTATTTTAAGGAGGGTAGAATTGTAACACCCTGGTTTAGGGGTTATGCGCTTGGAGCATAACCCGAGCAGTTAGTAGGCTTATGGTCATGTTGGAGGAATTTTTAGGGGTTTGGAGAACCCTAGAAGGCAAGGAATGCCTTAGAAAATTTTTAGATTTGTAGGGTAAAAAGGGGAAATGGGGCAGGAAGGCCTTAAAATATTTTTCTGGAGTTTAGGACACAAGAAAGGATGTGGCAAAGTGGCTTCATGCGCTGCTTTAGGGGGCTGGAAGTAGCGCCAGTGGGGGGCTTGGGTTCAAGTCCAAGCGGCAGCAATTTTGTTTTATTTTTGCGTCAAGGGACTGGGCTAAGTAGGCCTTAAAAATAAATGTCCAAGTTGATAGACATGAAAGTCCAATTGGCAAGTGGCTCTTGGGCGCTACTTAGGCGCTGGAGGGGAGTGAGGTCGCGGTTTCGAGGGGCCGGAGAAGCATTTGGCGCTTTATTTTTGTTTTGGGCGTTGGGCTTTGTAAGGCCTTAAAGATATATGGTGAGGAATTCGGACAAGAAAGATGGGCTGGTGAAGTGGCTCTCATGCGCTACTTAGGCGCTGGAGGAGAGCAAGGGCGCAGGTTCGAGCGCCTGGAGCTGCAGGTTGGCGTTTCTATTTTTGTGCGGTTATGGGCTGAGATAAGAAGGGTTTAAAAATAAACGTTGGGGGTTTCTAGCATAAAAATCAAAGTGGCCGAGTGGCCTGGGCGTTGGGGGCAAGGTGTGCAGCAGACTGGTCCCAGGTTCGAACCAAGAGAGCTGCATTTTGGAGTTTAATTTTTATTCCTTTTTGGCAGCAATTTTGAAGGTGTTGGACGGCTAGAAGACTCTTAATTAGATGAGGATAATGTGTTTTTTTATTTATTTTTATTTATCTATTATTTATTTTTGATAAGTGGGATAATAGTGGAACAATTCAAATTGTTTTTGAATTGAACTAATTCAAATTGATTTGAATTAGTTGGCCGAATCTTGGAGTCTTCTAGGGGTGGCGAATGCTATAAATAGGGGTAGAGTGCCAATTATTCTTCAAGTCTTTGCTAAATCTCTCCCTCTCCCTCTTGGTGTGCCGATTTCTCCTTTGGCCTTTGTAGTCAAATATTTCTTTTGTTTTCTTTTAATCCCTTGATAGCCGAAATCTTTAGCCCTCCATCTCTCTTCTACTTTATCAAGTTTGAAGCCGAACCGGTAAAGTGTGGTGCTGTCGACATCTAAAGATTGTAGGTAAGTATCCTAGTCAATTGGTTAGAGGCCGAACCCGAATGATTGGCCTTAGTGTTGGTTGGCCGAATGCTCTATAGGTTATAAGTGATGTGTTTTGCTTGTTTGTGGCCAGCGCCAAGGAGTCTAAAGGAAGGTCTCGAATTGTTTGGGCTCATCAAGGTAAGAGTGGTAAGGTTTTCGGCCTTAGGCCTTATTATGTAATATTGTGTTGACCGAAGAGTGGCTATGTTCTTTTTAGGGGGAAATCGACAGAAGTACAAAGGAGCCTTTGAGATTTTAGATCGTTTCGGTAAGTAAGTTAAATTGTAGTTATTCGCCTGAGATCTTGTATTATGACGTTTAACCAAAGGATTCTGATTAAGTGATTACGATGGACATGGATGCGAGTACCAGTCAAAGTGGGCAAGGGAAAGCTCCCATCCCAAAGTTCAAGAAGAGATCCGTTTCTGATGTACGAGATTGGCCACCAGGGTGTGGGCCAACAACGGAAAACGTTAGGCAAATAGCCGTAGTCTCGCTAAACGATAGCGTCGAGGATCGAGAGTCTAGAACTCCTAGTAATAAGGTGTGTAACTAACCCACTGTTTCCGGGTTTTATGTGTTATATGTTTTACTAACAAGTGCAGTAATGAGTGTGCCATATATACCCCTAAAGGGTATAGCGATGACCAAAAGTTAGTATCGGATCTATTGCAAAGTGTGATTATTTGTTTATGAGTATGTTTATGGACATTAATAAGCATGTGCATGCATGATCACGATTATATTTTATGTGGCATGTGCATGGGTGGGTTATGAAAAGAAGGTACGGGTGTACTTCGAGTACGTGGTTGATGTCAGCTTTGTGCTACATCATGGATTGGCGCTGACTGAGGTCGCGTTGTGGATCTTTGCGATTTAGTTCGCGTGGTTACCTTGATTGATATGGGCTTTATGCCATATCGTGGCTTGATGGATTGCTGTGTGCTCCATCGTGGTTTGATGTTAGCTATACGCTACATCGTGGATGGCATTGGTTGCCTTTTTAGAGGGAAAAGGAGAGGGTGACTCGATAGTCCCCTAGTGTGTGGTAGGCTGGATAAGGGGGTGTGTAGCGGATGGACCCTAGGTAGGGTTGGGAATCATGATTGCATGGTTTCATTATGAATTGATATGGAAATGGGCCAAGCCCAATATGACATGTGGATAGGTATGTTTTGGGAACATACGTGGAAATGGGCCAAGCCCAGTAATCAGTGGATTGATGAGAAAAGGGCCTAGCCCAGTATTTGAGTATGATTTGAATGTGGGCCAAGCCCAGATTGTGGTAATTGTTAAAATGAATATATATTACTTGTTGCATTTGATAATTGGGATATTATGTGGCTAGCATGTGGGTGGATATCAGTGGTTTAATTACACACTGAGTCTGTATGACTCACCCAACTTTTTAATCATCGCAGGTGAGTCGTGATTAGTGGACGGGTTGGAGTAGATACAAAGGTGGCCATGCAGAAGCAGATTTTCATGCAGAAGTAGACGTTTTGAATATTTTTATTTCAAGCATTTTAATTTGAAGTACTTGGTTTAATTTATTTGATGTAATAAGGGCCACTTTTGATTAAAGTACTCTATTTATGATTGTTAAAGTTTATACTATACTTAGAAATATTTGCACAAATGATTCATATTATAACAACTTATAATAATGCTTTAATTCGGAAATTATTAACAAGCTTATATTATTTAATAATTTTAATGGACTTACTTCCCAAAAGTTAACAAAATTTTCAAGTTTTACTCTAAAGTCAAGATTTTTAACCGTCATTCCGCAGTGACATAACCAGATCCGGACGAGACTTGTGGGCCGGGTTTGGGGATGTTACAACGCCCGTGTGTCCGACCGTGTGGGCACTTAGAGGCTATTTACCAAGCCAATTACAACCCTGAAATCAAGAGCAAATTCATACTATCTCAACAACTCAAATCACTACAACTTTAACGAACAATATAACATGCTCCATTGATATCAATAACATACATACTTAGTCAATCTTGGCCAATCATTTAGCCATTTACAAAAGAATAATAATAAACTTGATAGCCCATGCTTTTCCCTTTTCTAAGACATATACTCAAAATGAAATGTTTCCTATACATGTCATACTTAAATAAACAACTTGGCTATACCAAAATAGAGGTTGATAGTGTGATTCGAGCTCTGACTTCAACGATCCACAAGTTAGCTTGGCGAGACTACATAGAAAGAAATAATAAAAGACGTAAGCATTTAGCTTAGTAAGTTTGCATAATGCACATAGCAACGTACTTGCTTAATATAAACCATTTCACATAAACAATGGCATCGTAAATTTCAGCTATAAAGCTTACTTACTCATACTTGATTCTTACATAACTCATGAAACTTACTAGTCTCATACTTGATAGGCAAACAAAGTACCTGTATCACTAGATCACATTGATCAACATACTTGAACATAATACTCATAATTTCTAATTCATCAATCATAACATGAATAATATTCTTTATCACTTGGTAATAACCTTACTTACTTAGCTTTCGTGTTATCTCTTTAGAGCTTAACTCGTTGCCCGATGAATTTATATGAATAACCGAGGATACTAAATCTCATCTAAATTTTGAGGCCATGACTTAACATGGACTTATACGAAGTCTTTCTTGTTCTCACCAATGCCATGCCTTAACTTGGACTTATATGGATCTCTTTCTTTTGATAACTTTTCAATGCCAAGCTTGCCTTGGTCTTACATGATAACTTGTTCAATGCCAAGCTTGCTTTGGACTTACATGATAACTTACTCAATGCCAAGCTTGCCTTGGACTTTCATGATATCTTGCTTGCTTGCCGATGCCATGCCTCGACTTGGTCTTATACGGACTTTCTTGTTTCATGTGGTAGATCGAGTATCCTAAGTTATTCGACTTCAATCGGGGCTTTCTCATGCTTGATCTCATTAATTTCTTTGTTTAACATAACATTAAATGTTTTTCATAATAACATTGTACATTATACTAAGCAATTCAATGACATAAATCATAAAGCTTAGAAATCATACAAACTTACCTCAATATACAAAATGTAGCTAGGTATGCAATTTAGTCCTCAACCTTGTTCTTGCCTCGGTTTCGATCCGGGCTTCATTTTTCTTAACCTATAGTCATAAATAGATCATTTAATATTCACATTGACTAAATTGACCCTTTACTCATACTTGGGCAAAATTACTATTTTGCCCCTATACTTTCTCATATTTGCACTTTTGCCCCAAGGCTCGTAAAATAATTTTCATTCAACTTTCTTAGACTACATGCTTAGCTGATTCATTTTATCTACTATAGCAATCATCAATTCTCATTATTTCAAGTAGGTATGACTAATTTCATAACTATTACAAACTAGTCCATACTATCATATTTCATGAAATTCATTAAGGAAAAGATGTTTATCTAACATCAAACTCTCATAATCTTCCTTAAAACATCATTTAAGAAGCAAGTCATTCATAGATGAAATTTTTGAACATGCATCTTAGCCTATTTTATAGCTAAAAATAGCTAATTCATAATACGAGGACTTCAAAAACACGAAGAATATTAAAAACGGGGCTAAGATGAACTTACTAGCAAGCTTGAAAAAAATGAAGAACCCTAGCTATGGAGTCTTCAAATTTTCAGCAATGGAAGGAAGAAGATGAATGAAATTTTATCATCTTTTTCCTATTTTAATCACTTATTAGACAAATGACCAAAATGCCATTCTCTTTAAAAATTTCTATTTTACTAACTCATGTCCATTTTTGTCCAAAATTTATAATTTGGGCAAATTGCTATTTAAGGACTCATAATTAATATTCTAAAGCTATTTCATACAAAATGCTTCTAGAAACTCACATTTTACAACTTTTGCAATTTGGTCCTTTTTGACCATTCAACTTCATTTTAGCAAAATTGCTTCATGAAACTTTCACACTAACATGCAAACATGGCATGAACCTTAAAACCTCATAAATTCACCTTGGATTCGTGGTCTCGCACCACTATTCCGACTAAGCCCTAAATCGGGTTGTTACAGACCCACCTCCTCTTTTCTGAGATCCTACCTGGTGCATAATGTTTGTTCACTTTAACCGCGATGACTTGTTGATGGGCCAAAGTTCATAACTAAAACCCGAGGTGAAAGAAATTATGGAAATACCCCTGTAGGGTAGAAATTTCAGAAATACCCCTGTAAGGTAGAATTACGAAAATACCTCTGTAGGGTAGATTTACTAAAATACCCTTGGGTAGTGAAATGACTAAAATACCCCTAAGTGCTTAATGTGTGAATATGTGTATGTTGCATTCATGAAATATATGTTGCACTTGGGTGGGTTTGATGATACGGAGGAAGATATGTGAGGATCGCATAGTCGCTTGACGATCATGGATCCACCGGTGGCTTTAAGCCCATTATATGCTTAGCAGCTTTGCTACAATGTTTGAGTAGTGCCGCTGTTGGTGCTACCTTTGGAGTGTAGGGTGGGTGGGTTGATATTTATATCCCCACAGGAGTGTAGGGTTGGAGTGCAGTGGAGTGCAGGTTGGATTTGGGATGGGTGCATTGCATTCATGTGATATTGATATGATATGAGGTCATTGTGGGCTAAGGCCCAAGACCACCGATTTTGAAAGGGCTTAGGCCCAACGTGATAATTGTGATAATTGCATGTTGATTGGATTACCAAGGGTTGTACACACTGAGTTTCGAAACTCACACCCTTTAATATTAAATGTTTCAGGTGATCCTCAGTAAACGGTTCGACGTGGAAGAGGACTCGGGGACGGCCACTCTTCAAGCTACTTAGAAGTTTTTCTTTATTTGTTTCGAATAACTCTATTTTAAGTACTTTATTTTCATTGGGATGTAATAAGGCCGTGTACTACCAATTTGATTTTACATTTGGGTTTTAATTATTGTTACAACTGTTTATTTATTAAACTTTAATAATTTCTAAAGTCTAAACATGATTTTTGAAATAACTATAACATATGGACGTTTTTCTTTAAACATGGGCTTTCTTCGTAACTTAACAGGTTACTTAGATTTTGGGTTTCTAAATCTTAAACTTAAGTTTTTAACTAAGCAAAGTCGTTTTGGAATTATTCCTTTGATGTGACATCACCAGATTTAGCCATAACGTCTGGGTCGGGTTTGGGGGTGCTACAACAAATTTGTTTCAGAAAACTGAAAAAAGACTAGGCTTAATCCTACTCCTAATCTACGAGGGTTTTGAAGGCGTCTAAGATGACTTAGTTACATAAAACCTCTAAGGTCTTATTTATAGAAGTGTTGGCAGCCCGAATTAGGTCTTCGACACATCCTAGGTCTTCATATAAAGTCGATTGAGCAGAAAAAAATAGCCTTGGTAGACTTGGGTAGCATGTCGACCTATGTCGCATCATAGGCCTTGCATGGTGCGACACGACAGGTGTTCCATGCCTTGTATGGTTCGTTTCATGCGTTGACATCTCGAGAAGCTTGTGCATCACTCCTCATTTACTTCCACGTCAATTGGACCTATAATTCTTCATACTGCACACTCAATTTAAAATATTAGCATTACCTAAGGCCCATGTCGGCCTAATAGGTCACAACACTCACACAATGTGTTAAAAAGCACTTATTTTACAAATATTTAATCTTAACTACTAAATTACGAAAACATAATATAAAATACTAAATTGGCTAGAAAATAAACTCCTTAAGTGCAGAAATAGACCGAAATAACTACTATATTTAACTTTAGGTCAAATACCCCCATACTTAAGTCTTTGCTTGTCCTCAAGAAAACTAAACGAAAACAAATTAAAAACTAAAAACTAACTAAACAGAAAATAAGAAATAAACATGAAAGAAAAGAAAGTTTACTCGAGCTAGCTTGATACAGGAAATTGGATAGAAATATATTAATAAGGTAATGTAAATAAACATATAATTCTAGCATGATATTCAATTGACTCACAATTTCTAAAATTAGACAGGTTAGTTCAACAAATTGCAAAGCAAAAAAATAAAAGAATATTAATTATAGGTTTTCATCAAAATAGATATACAAATAGACAATTATGTTCAAATGAATATAAGTGGTAAAAATATCAATCATTGGCACAATTTCATCCACATAGAGTAATAGCTAAGTCACATAGGACTTTTCAGCTTGCAACGTTCGGCAGCTTAGGTTGGATTGGAATTTGAAGAACAAGCTCGACAAAAAGCACGAAAGTAGTTTGGCACATTGCATCGTCCTTGATACTCTCCCAATTATACATATGCTCACCACCTTATATCCACTTCTCTTACCTTCCTTATCTCTCTATTTACTAAGGCATCATATAGTATTCATGAGTAAAATTATCTGAACTCATATAATTTTTTTTAACTTTTGAACAAATGTGAGTGTACTTTTTTTCCAACTCACTTTGCTTCAATATTTTTTTTTCATCGAGATTTTCTCAATTGGCATTTTGCCTTATTTTTCTACAAGCTTAAGAAATCTTATACTCATTATACCATACAATTCCTTAGTTCACTCATTTTTTTCTCTTTTGACCAAGATGTATCTACCTAATCCCTCAATATGAATGGTTGGACGTCTAAATCCGTTCAAGGACCAAGAAATAAAGAATAAAATAGAATATATAATAGGCTTAGGGTTTCATTTATGGTTCATCAAGAAAATGGATTCAAGATCAAAATAGGTACAAGGGAAAATATTTACACGATAGCTTTTTGGTTCAAGAAATTTGTCTACCAAACAATGCCTTAGGTCGTCTCTAAGTAATTCTATACATGGATTAAATCAGCCAAGTTTATCAATTTCTACAACCTATAATTTAATTAAACATGCATGCTATTTATATATCTATTTATCATTTGGTATACTTAACACCTTCAATCTATTCACAATGTAATAAATTGAACTAAGTTGTCCAAAATTAGTAAATTTATAATCAATTATTATCAAACTAAATCTATAGATTATTCATACAATCCTATTAATATGCTCCTTACCAATCACTTGTATTTTTACAAGCTCAAGAACATAGAAAACATCCAGAAATAAAAATTTAAAAACTTATAAAAACAAAGGAAAATAAAATAAAAAATTAAAAATTTCCTAAGGCACCACCACACTTTATTCGGTACATTGTCCCTAATGTGCAATAAAAAAATATAAAGGAAGGAGGTTACCCGATAGGCGTGATTTGTGCAACACAATTGGTGGAACTACTCCTCCTCTCAGTTTTGGCTCTATCTTGTAGTGCCTTCAAAATTTGTGGGGTTCCTACAAAGGAAATTTTAAAACACACAAATATATATAGAAAATACTAAATCCTAACTAATTAAAAAAACGAAAACAAAAATTAAATATCATCCCAAATAAAATAAAGTACAAATTTCACGAATAAAAATGTTTCGACTCCTCCATCATCTGTGCTTTGCCCCTCTCACGCCCTACCGACGGTTTAGTAGCTCGTCTTCCTGAATTCTAAGCTGGGTTGTGATGGCTCGAGTCGCGGATCACCACGCCTTTCGTCCATGAGTGGTCTAATAGAAATACTCGCTCATAATCTAGTGGCACGAGCGAGGCTCCTCCTCCTCCTCATCATCTTCTACATCATCATTGCCGCCCTCCTCGTCTGGCGGTGGGAATCACTTGAACATTGTAACAGCTCATTTTTCGGTGAAATCGGATCAGTGGTTTCGGTACCACAAATTCGTGTCGAAAATAAAATTTATTTTTATTTTATTTTATTGTCCGTAATATGATATAAATATCATGTGAGAATTTTGATAAGAAAATTTTATCGATTATGTGCTTAATTACAATGACTAAATCGCATAAAATGTGAAAGTTGGATTCTAGTATCTAGAAGGATCAAATAGCTATGGAATTCAAAAATTGAGGTCCTTATATGGTAATTAGATCATTAATGAAAAGTTAGTAGATATTTTTGGATGATTCATCCATGGAAAATTAGAAAAAGGCTAAGGACTAAATTGGAAAGTGATAAAATTAAAAGATGATAAATAATTAAATAGAAATAAAAATCATTTTATATCATCTTCTTCCCCAAATATACCATGGAAACCCTAGGAAAGAGAAAGCAAGCTTTCTTGGTCAAATTGGTAAGTTTTCATGTCCCATTTTTAGTAATTTTTATATTTTTAAGATCGGGAAAGCTTAATTTGTCTATTTGGGGGAATAATTTGAAAAGATATCAAAGTATAGAATTTTTACCATAGATGAATATGCTGAAATTAGGAAATTTATGGTAGAAAGGTTGTTGATAGATAAACAACTTTTACAAAGTGAATTTTGATGAAAACTTGATTTAGGGATTAAATTGTAAAAATGTGAAATCCATGGAAAAATTATGAATTTTATAGATTACATGTGCTGTAAATTTTATATTGAAATTTTGGTTAGGTTGGAATAAGGAGTAAATTGCATGAATTTCATTTTTCGAGCCTATGGACAAAATCGTCATTTATTAAAAGTTTAGGGGCAAAACGGTATTTTTTCCTAAGATGTAAATTGGACTAATTTGAGTATGAATTGCATTAAATTGATGTTAAATTTACTCGTATAGATCCGGATAAATCGAATACGGAGTTAGAACGAGGAAAGGAGAAAATATCATATTAATAGACTTTATGTATACGAACATTTATCAAGGTAAGTTCTTATAACTTAGCTATGCATGTATGCATAAATTTAATTGTTTATGTGATTGTATAAATATATAAGTGAAATGATTGCATATCTAATAAAGCCCGATAAATGATAATACCCGATAAGTGATAAATGATAAAAAAATGTTATTTTTGTGCTTGAGTTGAATGTGAAATTGTGAATTACATAAATGCATAAATTTATGAGATTGGACATATACCCGACAATTGCCTGATAAATGCGTGTTTTTCCTGATAAAACTGCATGTGTTGCAGAATGGAATTAGCCCAGACAGGTAATCCTGAAATAAGCCTCTCGAGCATATGTTTTAATTAGGATTTAGCCTGGACTGGTAATCCTAATTGACTGGATTTAGCCTAGACTGGTAATCCAGAATGGACTCTATAGGGAATTCTTTGTAATATAAAGGATTTAGCATGGACTGGTAATCCGAAAAAGCCCTTAGAGTATATGTTATAGCTAGAATTTAGCCTGGACCGGTAATTCTACGGTATGATATGTGGCTCGAGAGTGTACCTAAAAGGTACTACTGAATCTGAATTGACGGACTATGGAATTGTACACCTCAAGTGTACTACCTGTGTGTCAATCGATGTTTTCAATAATTCAACGGGTAAAATACTGATACGAAAAGAAAAGGGATTTATATATGTATTTACTTGAAAAATATGAAATGATGTTACATGAAATGGTTTGATGAATACGTTCATTTATTAGAATAGATTTGTACACCTTGAGTATACTATTCGAGTGATTATCAATACTGCAATTGATTGCTGAGTAAAATCCTGACAATAAATATACTGGAACTCGAGATGAATTAATATGAAATAAATTTGAATACATAGAAATAATTTTTATATATGTTATGTGAATACATGTTATGGAAAAACATATGTGTATGAGAATCTAAATATTGTTGGACTCATATATGTGTTTCTTGATGTTTATATGAAATATGTGTTTAACATGGGTATTGAGAATATGTGTTAGGGCTTGAGACCAAATGGTTTGGTTATACCTTGCAATGTTTAAATTAAATGTGAATGGTTGGTAAGTTATTTACCAAGTTATACGGACTTACTAAGCATTATATGCTTACTCCGTTTTATTTTTACCTGTCTTATAGTAAATCGGAATGCTCGTTGGATTCGAAGCTTGGTGGAGATCACTCGCACTATCCAACAGTTCATTTCAGTATATAAGGTAAAACAATTAGGGTTATAATGGCATGTATAGGTTAAATTGGTTAAGGAATGATATGTAAATATTTGATAATGACTAGCCATTGGAATGGCTAGTTATGGACATGCTTTGGTGTTTATGTATGAAAGCTATCATAGTATATGTTTAAAATGGTTAATTGATAGAAATCACATTGACAAATGGATGAATGAATTAAATTAGTATAATTGATACAAAATGCACAAATGTGACCATTGTATATAGGTAAATATGAGTGCAAGATTGTTATGGAAATAAATTGTGGTGCATAAAGGCATATTGGTTGAATGTTTATTTGGCCATGAGAATGTGTTTAAGTTTTGGTGCAAGTATAAGAAAAAAAGGGTGATGAATAAGGCTTAGAAAATAGCCTTATTTTGTCCACAATGGTAATGTGTTTTGACCGTGTGTGACACACGGCCTAGCACATGGGCGTGTGGTTTGGCCGTGTGTTCCCTGCATCCTAAAATATAGAAACAGAATGCTCAGAATTGAGCACACGGGCAGAGACACGGGCGTGTGTCTCAGCCGTGTGGGTGACACGGCCTTGAACATGGACGTGTGTCATGGCCGTGTGAAACCTGCATCTAATTCGAATTAAATTAATTAACCACACGGCCTAGCACACGGCGTGTGGCATGGCCATGTGGCGCAAGTCAGAGAGCAACCTAAATCGGACACGGCCTGATGCACGGGCGTGTCTAAGAGTGACACGAGCGTGTCGCTTGGACTACACGGGCATGTGAGCCCTGAACCTTGGAAAATTTTTGAAATGTCATGAAAAATTCTTAGAGTTTTTGATTAAGTCTCGACTCGATTCTAATGCTCGTATTAGACCTCGAGGGTCCATCTAAGGGACGTTACGAATGATCTCGGTTAATGAATAGTGATTGACATGATTTTCTAAAAATGTTTTGAAAAGTTTCAGTAATGCTCTATAACCCTGTTCCAGCGACGGATACGGTTTAGGGGTGTTACATTTAGTGGTATCAGAGCTATGGTTTAGTCGGTTCTCGAATTGAACGTAGTATATGTGGAGTCTAGAAATACATGCCATTATATAACCTGTGATAGTGTGATATCTCCCGACTCTGATGAAAATTATTTTGCAATTAGACAGAGATGCTTTCCAACTAAGCTAATTCCGATATTGCTAGAAGTGATACTCACGTGCTTGAGTAAAAATGTTACATATGATAAAGGGGATTTATAAAGGTATGGATAAATGTTTTATATTGAACGCTGTTAATGATAAATGTTAAGTGAGATGTGTACATTTACGAAAGATAAATTTTGAGGCTTACGATCTCTACCTCCTTACCAGTATAGTTTTATACAATGAAATTCACAAGATTTATATGGATTAAACTCATGAATGTGAAACTAAAGAGTTCAATGGCTGAATGATTAATGATGTAGTTAGAACCGAGAATGGGTTAGTAAATAAAGATGGGTTCTAAAGAGAGATATCAGATTTTTCTAAAAACTATTTAGGATATACAATGCCTATTAAAGAAAGAAGTTATTTATGAGAAATTGATTGATTTAGATATAGTATCTACAGAATGGGCTTGTAACATCTCTCACCTGTATTCACCGTTAAATTAGGGTTACGAAGCATTACTGGACTTACAACACTTTTAAACGTACATTTCATATACAATTAATCAATTCAGATACAATTCAATCAAAATCAATCATAGTGTCCCTTAAACGAGCCTACGAGGCCTTAAACATGCATTGAGAGTGGTTCGGCACTAAACCGATAACTCGAGAAATTTTCAACACTTATAAATTTTTTCTCCAAAACAGGGGACACACGCCCGTGTGGTCAGGCCATGTGTCTCACACAGCCACCAGACACGCCCGTGTTACAGGCCATGTGGACATTCGAAATGGGAGCACATGGTCGTGTCCTAGCTCGTATCCTTCCCCATGTCCAAACAAGTGAGCTTACTGACTTGGGTCACAAGGCCAACCACACGCCCGTGTGTCTAGCCCGTGTGCCCTTCGAAGTGGCCACACACGCCCGTGTGCCAGGCCGTGTGTTAGGCCATGCCAAACCTGTAGGGTATACTGACTTATGCAACACGGCCAAGTCACACGCCCGTGTGCTAGGCCGTGTGCCAATTAGTGGGTATACTAACTTGTACCACACGGCCGATCAGATGCCCGTGTGTGAGACCGTGTGGAGCATACTGACTTCACTTCAATTTCAACACCAGGGGACACACGGCCACCGTAACATGACTGTGTGTTACACAGGCTGAGACACACGCCTGTGTCTCTGCCCGTGTGGACAAAAATAGGCTATTTACCAAGCCATTTTGCCACTCCATTTGGTATACATCTTCACCTATACAAATGACACCAAACCATAGCATAAAATACCATCCAAAACATCCAAGCCAAGTCTAAATCTTACCATTTCAATACTAATCAATTCAAGGCACACAAGTACCACAATATGCTATCTAAATTCATACCAATCCTTATAATCTCAACTCATCAAAATGACTATTACCAAAGATGCATTATATAGCCTAATTTCACAAGCATACCAATATTCACAATTCATCCGTTTAACACTCAATATACCTATTACCTTCAATCATCATAACCAACTCAATATACAAAAGACATAAACATATATGTACATTATTCAAACATACCAAAGAAACCATAATGATCCATTACACATGGCTATATATACATATCAAACATAAACATTTACAAGCCAATCCAAATGGCCAATATCAATACCAAAACATAGCCAAGATGACCAAAGTCCCTATACATGTCATATGACTAAACCATAAGTTCAAAAGTACCAAAGTGATGGTTGGATAGTGTGATGATGTCTCTGACAATCCTCGAATCTGAGCTACCTTTGAATTCACTATAAAACACGGGAAAAATAAAAAAAGTAAGCTATAAAGCTTAGTAAGTTCGTACGAAATATGTTCAACAAATCATAATACACAAATCATCAATTTGAACTATTTAACATGTAATTCATGATAACAACAAACCTTCCTCATAATTAATCATATGCTTTTATGCAAATCCATAACTTCTTCTATTTGAATCTCATATTTTACATGTACATACCTATACAAATTCATAACGAACTCATATCTTTTCAGATTACTGTCGAATACTCGATATTCACACACTGAGTGCCAATACGTAGCCGAAGCTATTATAATCTCGCACACTAAGTGCCTTACATAGCCGAAACTATCTCGGTCTCGCACACTAAGTGCCATATATAGCCGAAGCTATTCCAGTCTCGCACACTAAGTGCCATATATATATCTGAATCGTCGTCAAACATGACTATAATCTCGCATACAAAATTTATACAATTTCAAAGCATTTAAAGCATAATTGTAACAATGCTTATTACATACGAACTTACCTCGGATGTGAAAACGGCGAATCTAGTCGATTAGTCGATAACTTTATCTTTTTCGTGATCCAAGTCCGTATTTCACTTTTCTTGATCAAATATATTAAAAATTAACTTATTTAATCATCTATTCATTCAATTTAGTCCAAAACGCTCTTTAAAACACATTTACATTTTTGTCCCACATATTTCACATTTTTCACAATTTAGTCCTTATTGCATAAAATTACAAATCAATGAAATTCCAAATATACCCAAGCTAGTCGAATTACCATTATGCCCCTAGTAGCCCATATTTTCCATTTATTTCACATTTTAACCACTAACTTTACACATTTCTCAATTTAATCCCTATTTTGCATTTTCACTAAAAATCACTTTACAAAACTTGCTTAACTATCAACAACCATTCATAATCTATCAAGAAACTTCAAAATACACATGTATTCAACAATGGAATCATTCAAAATCTTTAACAGTTTTGCAAAATAGTCCCTGGGCTAGCTAGTACTAGGTGCAACGATCACAAAAACATAGAAATCATTAAAAACGAGATCAAAAATGGACTTACATGCTCAATATACCATGGCCGAAAGTTCTAAGCTTTGAAACGGTGTTTTCAATCCCTAATTTCGGTGGTTTCTCTCATTAAGGAAGATGACACCTTAATTTCTTTTTGTTTTATTATACTTATTAACTTAATTACTAATTTAACCTTAAGTTTTAAACTTTATAATTTCATTTATAATGTCCATAAATGTCCACTTAAACAAAAAATGGTATATTTACTACATAAGGGCCTTAACTTTAAGGTTCTATAGCTATTAAACACATTTACCTAATAGAACACAACTTTTGCACTTTACGCAATTTAGTCCTTTCTATCAAATTGACCAATCAAACGATAAAATTTCTTAACGAAATTTTCACAAAATCACTCAATCATACTGTAGACACTAAAATAACAATAAAATAAATATTTTTACCTCAAATTTTTGGTCCCATAACCACTATTCCGATTTGACCAAAAACTGACTGTTACAGGGCTAACTGAAAAATTTCTTCCGAATAAGCTTCGCGAGTGAACTGAATGATGTGAGATTATTGATGACTATATATGTTAGTGGAATAGTGATAAAATTGCAAAAAATTGAATACAGTTGTTATAATCGGGTATATATTACAGTAATCCCTTCTGGGTATTTTATATGGGTATTCTATATGTATTGTTATTCTAATAGGCATGTGAAATTGTGCATGTTCAGATGCAATATTTATCGTATTGAAAGGCTAGTAAATTATGATAGATGGAATTACTGTAAGTCTGGTTGATTCATGAATGGTATCGCTCTACCTTACTTGGGTTTTTAATTCACCAAATTGACCAATCAAACGATAAAATTTCTTAACGAAATTTTCACACAATCACTCAATCATACTGTAGACACTAAAATAATAATAAAATAAATATTTTAACCTCAGGTTTGTGGTCCCGAAATCACTATTTTGATTTGACCAAAAAGAGGCTGTTACAACTCTCCCTCCTTAGGGATTTTCGTCCCCGAAAATCTTACCAGTAAAAAGGTTAGGGTACTGTTTTCTCATAGCTTCCTCGGGCTCCCACGTAGCCTCTTCAATACCATGATGTTGCCACAAGAATTTTACTAAAGCTATGCATTTATTTCTCAGTTCTTTAACCTCACGTGCTAGAATTCTGGTCGGTTCTTCATTGTACGTCATATCGGGTTGAATTTCGATCTCTGACGGAGAAATCACATGAGATGGATCAGATCTATATCGGTGCAACATCGATATGTGAAACACGTTGTGAATCTTTTCTAATTCAATAGGTAACGCTAGTCGATATGCCACTGGCCCTATTCTTTCGATGATCTCATACGGCCCGATGAAACGCGGACTCAACTTGCCTTTCTAATAAAATCTAAGGATTTTCTTCCATGAAGATACTTTCAAAAACACTTTGTCACCGATTTGAAATTTAATATCTTTTCGTTTCAAATCCGCGTACGATTTCTGACGATCTGAAGCTGCTTTCAAGTAATCGTGAATTACTTTCACTTTCTCTTCAGTTTCTTTAACCAAATCAACCCCGTGAATCTACTTTTCACCGAGCTCGGTCCAATACAATGGAGTTCGGTATTTGCGACCATACAAAGCTTCATACGGTGCCATCTTTATACTCGATTGAAAGTTGTTATTATACGCAAATTCAACAAGTGGTAAATATTTCTCCCAATTGCCTTCAAACTCCAATACAAAACATTTGAGCATATCTTCAAGGATCTAAATTACTCATTCAGACTATCCGTCAGTTTGCGGATGAAAAGTTGTACTAAAATTTAACTTCCTACCCAGAGCTTCTTGCAATTTCTTTCAAAACCGTAATGTGAATCTCGGATCTCTATCTGAAATAATTGAAACTGGCACTCCGTGCAATCTGACAATCTCAGCAATGTACAATTCAGCTAATCTATCAAGTGAATAATCAGTACGTACCTGAATAAAATGTGCTGATTTCGTTAATCGATCAACGAAAACCCAAATAGCATCTTTCTTTTTCAGTGACAAAGGCAATCCTGATACAAAATCCATTGTAACCCAATCCCATTTTCACTCTGGTATCATTACAGGCTGAAGTAAACCCGAAGGTACTTGATGTTCAGCTTTAATTTGCTGACACACTAAACATTTCGCTACAAATTCAGAAATGTCTCGTTTCAAACCCAACCACCAATACAGTTGTTTCAAATCATTGTACATCTTAGTACTTCCAGGATGAACGGATAAACAATCACTATGTGCCTCGTGTTAAATTTTCTGAATCAACTCCAGATTTTTTGGTGCACAGATTTTATCTTGAAACATCAAACAATCATTAGATCTGATTTGGTACTCTGGATCACAAGTCAACTCGCATTGCACTCTTTTAGCTTTCAATTCATTATCACATTTTTGAGCTTCACAGATTTGCTGAAGAAATAACGATCTCGCTTTTAACTCAGCTACAATCGAACCGTCATCTGACAAAGTTAACTGTGTATTATCGCACTCAAAGCAAATAATGACTTTCTGCTCAGAGCATCAGCAACCACGTTCGCTTTCCCCGAGTGATAATCAATCACCAACTCATAATCTTTTAGTAGCTTGAGCCATCTCCGTTGTCGCAAATTCAAATCTTTTTGAGTCATAATATATTTTGAGCTTTTATGATCAGTAAAGATGTGGCATTTTTCACCGTACAAATAATGTCGCCAAATTTTCAATACAAAAACTATAATGGCCAACTCTAAATCGTGTGTCGGATAGTTCTTTTCATGCAATTTCAACTGTCTGGAGGCATAAGCTACAACTTTTCCCTTTTGCATTAAAACGCAACCCAAACTATTCAATGACGCGTCGCTGTAAATCACAAATTCTTTACCTGACTCAGGTTGAACCAACACTGGTGCCTCAGTTAAAAATGCTTTCAATTGATCAAAACTTTGTTGACATTTCTCGGACCATTTAAACTTGACATCTTTCTGAAGTAGTCTAGTCATCGGTGTAGCAATTATTGAGAACCCTTTTACAAAGCGTCTATAATAACCAGCTAATCCCAAAAAACTTCTAACCTCGGATACATTTCTAGGTGGTTTCCAATCAATAACTATATAAATCTTGCTCGGATCAACTCGAATGCCATCCGCCGATACAATATGTCCCAAAAATCCAACTTCCCGGAGCCAAAATTCACATTTGCTGAATTTAGCATACAGTTGCTTATCTCTCAAGGTTTGCAACACAATCATCAAATGCTCGGCATGCTCAGACTCATCTCGTGAATAGATCAGAATGTCGTCAATGAACACAATAACAAATCTATCTAGATACGGTCTAAAGATCTGATTCATCAGATCCATAAAAATGGCAGGAGCATTAGTTAGTCCAAAAGGCATAACAAGGAATTCACAATGTCCGTACCTCGTTCTAAATGCAGTTTTTGGCACATCTGAGTCTTTAACTCTCAATTGATAATAACCCGATCTCAAATCAATCTTCGAAAACACTGTTGCACTTTTCAACTGGTCAAACAAATCGTCTATTCTTGGCAATGGATACTTATTCTTTTATCGTAACCTTGTTGAGCTGACGGTAGTCAATACACTTCTCATTGACCCGTCTTTCTTTTTAACAAACAATACTGGCGCACCCTAGGGCAAAAAACTCGGTCGTGTAAAACCTCTATCTGTTAACTCTTGCAACTAAGATTTCAACTCTTTCAATTCTGTCGGAGCCATTCTATACAGAGTTATAGATATCGGTGAAGTTCCTGATACTAATTCAATAGTAAATTCAACCTCTCTGATAGGTGGCTGTAATAGCCGAATTTCAGTGATGTTGGAAATTGTGGTTCGAGGCCACTAAATCCGACAAATGAGCTCGTAAATTTTATTATTTAATATTTACGAGTTAAATGTGGTTTTTAAAAGATTTTTGAATTAGTAAATTTGTGTTTATAAAAATTTATTAGGTCAATTAATTGAGAAAAAGAGATATCGAGACCTTAGTATTATAAACCGAGCCATAAATATTTTATAAATATTTACGGAGTTTCAATATGGTAGTATTAAAGTTTCATTAGAAAATTTTAACGTTTCGGTAGTCAATTAATTAAAAAGGACTAAATTGAAAAAGGTGCAAAATTTGTTAAAGTGATTAAATAGCCTAATAGTAAATAAAGGAGGACTAAAAGGACAAATAGGCCATCTTAAATGACTGAGGCGGCATAACGTGAAAAAAAATCAAAGATATTTATGTGATTAGGGACAAAATTGGAATTAAAATAAAGTTTATATGGCCAAATGTTATTTTAATAGTTTCTAGACATTTTCTTCATCAATTTTCTATTAAAATCAGCCATTGAAGAGGGTTTGAGCTGGTCCTTCATATTTTAGCCCCAAGTAAGTTCAATTCTTGCTTTTTCATTGAAATTTTTATGTTTTTGGACTTTTACAATTAGGTTCAACTTGTTATTTTATTAGTTTTTGATTTTGTTGGAAGTTTTGGAAGATACCATTGATAAGTTTATATGACTTTAGTTATTTGATGATGAAATTGAGATGTTAATGGATATGTAAAGGTATTTTATTAAAGAATTTTGAGTGAAATCATGATTTAGGGATTAAATTGTAAAGTTGTTGAATTTATGGAAAATTCTAAAATTTCATGGAATTCAAGGGCTACTATTGACATATATGAAAATATTTAGGCTTGGAACAAGGAATAAATTGCATGAATTTCATTTTCCGAGCCTAGGGATGAAATCGTTATTTATTAAAAAGTTAGAGGCGAAATGGTAATTTTGCCAAATATGTGAATTGAATTGAAATAAACATGAATTGATGTTGAATTTATTAATATAGATCTGGGAAGATCAAATTCGGAGTTAGAACGAGGAAAAGAGAAAAATATCGATTTAGTAGATATTATGTACACGAACATTTGTCGAGGTAAGTTCGTGTAACTTAATAATGTATGTTATTATGCTTGAATGAAATTGTATGAATGTGATGGTATATATGTATGTGATGATATAAAAATCATATATATATATATATGAAATTAAAAATGTTCAATAAAGCCCAATAAATGATAATATCCTATAAATGGTAAGTCCCGGTTGAATAATGAATATCGATGGATAGTGGTGATTTCTCGTATGAAATGAGGTCTTGCATGTGTTGCAAAACGGGTTTAGCTTGGACGAGTAATCCATTGATCTCATTATGGAAAGGATTTAGCCCGGACGGGTAATCCTAAGTGAGCCTCTCGAGCATATGTTTCAATTAGGATTTAGCCTGGACTGGTAATCTTAATTGACTAGATTTAGCCTAGACTGGTAATCCAGATTGGACTCTATAGGGAATTCTTTGTCATATAAATGATTTAGCCTGGATTGGTAATCCAACAAGGCCCTTAGAGTATATACATTACACATAGAATTTAGCCTGGACTTGTAATTTTGCTGTATAAAATATGGCTCGAGAGTGTACCTAAAAGGTACTACTGGATATGAATTGACGGATTATGATTTTGTACACTATGAGTGTACTACATGAGTATCCATCGATAATTCAAATAAATTCAACGGATAGAGTTCTGATAAGAGAAAATATGAATTTAAGATAAATGGTTATAAATTGAGACATGATATGTGGAAATTTGAAATGATGATACACAAAAGGACATATGGAAGTATGAAATGGTTTGATGAATACGTTCATCTATGGGAATAGAATTGTATACTTTGAATGTACTACCCGAATGGTTATCAATATTGCAATTGATTATTGAGTAAAGTCTTGACATGAAATATACCAGAACTCGAGATAAATTAATATGAAATAAATCTAAAATACATGCGAGTATGAAAATTTGAATATTGTTGGGCTCATATATGTGTTTCTTGATGTTTATATGAAATATGTGATTAACATGGGTATTGAGAATATGTGTTAGGTCTTGTGACAAATAGTTTGGTTGTGCCTTGTATGTTTAACTGGAATAGAAATGGTTGGTAAGTTAACTACCAAGTTATACGGACTTACTAAGCATTATATGCTTACTCTGTTTTATTTTTTCCTGTTTTATAGTCAATCGGAATGCTCGTTGGATTGGAAGCATGGTGGAGATCACTCACACTATCCAACAGTTCATTTCAATGTATGAGGTAAAACAATTATGTTTATAATGGCATGTATAGGTTGAATTGGCCAAGTAATGGCATGTAAACATTTGATAATGACTACCTATTGGAATGGCTAGTTATGGACATGTTTTGATGTTTATGTATAAAAGATTATTTCATAGTATATGATTGAAAATAGTTAATTAATAGAAATCACATTGATATATGGACGATTGAGTTAAATTATCAAATTTGATATAAAATGCATAAATGTGAACCTTGTATTTAGGTAAATAAGAGAACAAAGTTGACATGAAAATAAATTGTGTTGTTTAAAGGCACATTAGTTGAATATTTATATGGCCATAAGAATATGTTTAAGTTTTGATGAAGGTATAAGGCTAAAAGGGTGGGAAATGTGGCTTGGAAAATAGCCTATTTTCGTCCACACGTGTAGACACAAGGGCGTGTGTCTTGACTGTGTGTGACACACGGCCTAGCACATGGGTGTGTGGTCTGACCGTGTGTCCCCTGCATCTTAAAATTGAGAAATAGAATGCTCAGAGTTGAGCACATGGGTGTGTGTCTCACCCGTGTGTGGCATACGGCCTAGAACACGGGCATGTGTCTTGGCCGTGTAAAAACTACTTCTTCATGTTTTACAAGTCAGAGAGTTACACGGGTTATGGACACGGCCGTGTGATCTGTGTCACTTGGCCCTATGAACCACACAGTCAACTCACACGGGCGTGTGACCCTTGTATATAAGAAAATTTTTAAAATTTTGAGGAAAATTCTCTAAGTATCTGATTTAGTCCCGACTCGATTCTAATGTTCGTTTTGGGCCTCGATGGCCCATTTAAGGGACGTTACAAGTGTTATCAGAAAATGAATAGTAATTTACTTGAATTAACTGAAAAGGTTCTGTATTCACTGGTAATGCTCCGTAACCCTATTCTGGTGACGGATGTAACATCCCAAACCCGGCCCAAAACACCACGGCCGAATTCGGAATGTTACTGGGGAAAATGTTTGAAAAATTCGGCTTTGAAGACGAAAAAGAATCAGTTTTAAGTTCTAAAACAGTCACTTCATTTAAAAAGGGGTTTGTCGTTCTGAAAATAGTAGTTTGCCGAGAAAACAGAACTTAGAAGGTTATGTAAAGTTTAAATCATTATATGTATAAAAATTTGAGAGAACGAGTGCTTGTGAGTAGTCCGGGTTTGAAAACTTTAATTTGATTTTTAAGTTGTATATGTCTCGAAATCATTCCCAATTATTAATCCGCTAATAATTCTAACTCAAACCATAATAAAAATCCCAAAACTATTTAAGCGGCCTTATTACAATAAAAATGTCCCAAAATGTAATGCAAAGTTTAATATGTGAATAGAAATAAACAGCTTTTGCATGGCCACCTCGAATCCACTCCGGCCAGGTCCATCGAATCATGTCTCACCTGCATGGTTTTGAGAAAAATAGGGTGAGTCAAATCGACTCAAAGGCGTAATTAAACCACATGATCCACAAATGGGCTTGACCCCAAATCCACATCAAACCACATACCACGCATAATGATGCAATATGTTAACCCAACCCAACCTAGTATCCAACCGCTACACACCACCCGTATATCCAGCCACCACACACCTGGGGATTACTAAATCGACCCTCCATCCGCTACACACCTTCTCGGCAGTCAATGTCGTCCACCTAGTGGTCTAGCCACTAATCCACGTGATTAAAATCACAAATATCCACGATGAGACTCAAGGCCAACATCAATCCACAGTAAGGCTCGAGGCCATCACTAATCCACGTACATAGATGTACACACTTCCCCTTATTCAATATATCCCGAACCCCATGCACATGTAGCATACCATGATGGAATGACAATGTAATCATGTGAACATAACAGATATCCATATATAACATGCTTACAAAGATCCACATATATCCATCCACATTTTAATATAGGAAATGTACTAACCTGATTACTGGATTACCCAATATGGGTAACAATACCACCACAGCCACTTTATCGGCTACCACACATATCACAAGCATTTGACTAATTAAACAAAGAAACAGTGTATTAACTACACACCTGAGAACCTGAAGCACTAGACTCTCGATTTCCCTAACGTCCTCACTCGAAGAGACTACAGCGATCTGCTTGTCTCTTTTCGTGGCCCACACCCCGGTGGCCAATCCCGAACCGCTGAAATAGACCGTTTCTTAAACTTAGGGGTAGGGACTACGTGTCCAACCCCTTTCTATCCTTGGCAAAGTCGACCTAAATCCCGAAGGCCCTCACTTGAACTTGAAGGTTGTCGAAATCCCTTGATTGATCAAGACCCGAAAGATCCTTAATACTCCACTACTACTATTCCGATTGAGAAGATTGGTAGGAGATGAACGACAACGTCCCCTTTACTGTGCTCACGGCATTCGGCCAAGAGATATAACTGGAGAAATAAATACAATAGTAGAAGAGAAGAAAGAGTATGAACGAAAAAGAGAAAGGAAATAGTGAATGGGAGATTCGGCCAAGGTATAGAAAAACTATTCGGCTTTGATGATGAAACAAGTGATGGAAGAAAAGAAGAATAAGTTTGAGGTTAAGAGGTTCGGCTATAGGAGAAAGTGAAGGAAAAGGTTCGGCTATTGTGAAGATGGATGGTGTATTTTGGCTTTTTAGAGAGTGAAAGAATAACCTTCGGCTTTAGACTATAGTCAAAGAAGAAGACCGAAAATGAATTACTCTTGTTGACACTTTCGACAAGACTAGAGAAGAGAGAAAAATGATTTCAAAAGAAGGAAAAAATGACCACACACACTCTACCACACACCTTATTTCGGCACCTAAGCCCTCTAACCGAACCACTCTCCTCTTGGCCGAAAATGCCACCCCTAAAACCCCACATTCGGCCAACTCTCAAGCCCCTCTCCTCATCCCTTCTTTTCCTCCTAAATTTCCTCCTCTTTACCCATTCAAATGAGTTTGACTCATTCAAACCTCATGCCTCACTCTCCACCACATATTCAAAATGTTTGACCCATTCAAACTTCCACCTTCCAAGTGCCATAGCCGAATCCACTACCTCCTCCCTGCTTGACGCAAAAAGCAACCCAAAATGCTATCCATGCTACTCGAACCTCCTCCTCCCTTACAACTCCTTTAACGCAAACTCCCCTGCACCCAAAGTAGCGTCCCCTTGCCACTCCACCACCTCGCTTGTGTCCATGCTCACCACATTTAATCCCTTAAGGCCTAGCTCCCTCGCTCTCCTCTTAACAACTTTGAACCAAAAATTTTACTAAGGCTCCTACCTAGCCCCAAGGTTTCCCGAAGCCCCCAAACACACTCAAATAGCATACAGAGCATACTAACACATAGATATGAATTAAAATGCAAGACCCCTCAAAATCTCAGATATTACAGTTCTACCCTTCTTAAAGAAATTTCGGCCTCAAAATTACCTGGTCAAAATAGGTGAGGGTATTGCTGTTGCATTGCCTCCTCCGGCTCCCACGAAGCTTGTTTTGATCCATGGTTCCGCCACAACACCTTGACTAGAGGAACTGATTTCTTCTGTAATACCTTCACATCCCGCTCCAAAATCTGAATCGGCTCTTCCTCATAGGACAAGTCTGGTCTCAATTCAACTTCCTCAACTAGCACCACGTGAGATGGATCCGATCGGTAACGACGTAGCATTGATACGTGGAACACATCATGCATCTACTTCAATTCTGAAGGCAACTCTAACTGATACGCCACTGGTCCAACTCGCTTCAAAATCCGATAAGGCCCTATAAACCTAGGACTCAGCTTACCCTTACGTCCAAATCTCATCACCTTCTTCCACGGTGAAACTTTCAGAAACACCCGATCACCTACGGCAAATTCTACCTCTTTTCGCTTAAGATCCGCATTCGACTTCTGTCTGTCAGATGCCTCCTTCAACCGAGCCCAAATTACCCTAACCTTTTCTTCTGATTCCGCCACTATCTCTGGACCCAAAACATGACGCTCACCCAACTCTGTCCAACACGTAGGAGTGCGACACTTTCGTCCATACAACGCTTCATACGGTGCCATCCTAATACTAGCTTGATAACTGTTGTTGTATGCGAACTCTGCTAAGGGTAGAAATTCCTCCCAGCTACCTCTGAAGTTGATAACACATCCCCTCAACATATCTTCCAATACCGATTACCCTTTGGATCGCCATCCGTTTGCGGATGAAATGCCGTGCTAAAGTCCAATCTGGAGCCCAAAGCCCGATGCAATGCCCTCCAAAATCGTGGCGTAAATCTAGGATCCCTATTCGATATTATTGACACTGGCACCGTGCGTGCGACCTTACAATTTCCGCCACATACGACTTCGCCAACCTCTCGCAGAGAATAGTCGACTCAAGACCGGTATGAAATGTGCGGACTTCGTCAACCGATCCACAATCACCCACACCGAGTCTTTCTTAGTAGGCGTGGGGAAGCCCACTAACGAAATCCATCGTGATTCTCTCCCACTTCCATTGTGGAATCTTCACAGTTGTAGCAACCAGAAGGCACACGGTGTTGACTTTGACTTGGTCGACACGTCAAACATTGCCCTACAAATTCCGTGACTTCCCGCTTCAGTCCAGGCCACCAAAATTGATCTCGCAGATCCCTATACAACTTACTCCCACCAAAATCTTCTGCCTTAATTCCACATCCTTCGGCATACAAACCCTACCCCGGAAACACAAAACTCCATCGCTGCTCACACTGTAGTCCTATAATCCCCCATTCTGTACTTGCAGAAGTCTAGCACTCAGAACCTCATCCACCAACTGTTTCTCTTTTACCTGACTTAACCATGTCGGCTTCACCTGCAGCTCCGCTAACAAACTCCTGTCGTCATAAAGACTATGATGAGCGAGCATCGCCCTCAAATCTGACACTACTTTTCGGCTTAGCGCATTCGCCACCACAATCGCTTTACCCGGATGGTACTCAATCGAGCAATCATAATCCTTTAATAATTCCACCCACCTCCGCTGTCTCAAGTTCAATTCCTTCTGAGTCAGCAGATACCTTAAACTCTTATGGTCCGTGTAGATCACCGACTTCTCCCCATACAAATAGTGCCTCTACACTTTCAAAGCGAAAACCACTGCAGCCAACTCCAAATCATGCGTCGGATAGTTAACTTCATGTGGTCTCAGCTGCCGAGACGCATAGGCAACCACCTTCCCTTCCTGCATCAGCACACAACCTAACCCCGTATGAGAAGCATCACAATACACCACAAAATCTTTCCCTACCACAGTCTGAATTAGAACCGAAGCCTCTGTCAAAACCCTTTTTAATTTCTCGAAACTCTCCTGCTGCTTGTCCGTCCACACAAAAGGTACCTCCTTCCTCAATAACTTAGTCAAAGGTCTTTGCTATCGAAGAAAACCCTTCAACAAACCTCCTATAGTAGCTGCTAACCCCAAGAAATGAATCGACCGCCATTGACTTAGGTGGTTTCCAATCCAATACCGCCTCAATCTTCCGAGGGTCCACTCTTATCCCTTCTGCAGACACCACATGACCCAGAAAAGCAACTTCCCTTAACCAAAATTCGCACTTGCTAAATTTGGCATATAACTTCTTTTCCCTTAAAACCTGCAGCACCACCCAAAGATGCGCATCATGCTCCTCATCTGACTTGGAATATACTAGGATGTCGTCTATAAACACCACGATGAACTGGTCCAAGTAGGGTTGGAAAACCCGGTTCATCATATCCATGAACGCAGCTGGGGCGTTCGTCAAACCGAACGGCATTACTAGGAATTCATAATGCCCGTATCGAGTCCGGAAAGCCGTCTTATGGATATCCGCTTCCTTCACCTTAAGCTGATGATATCCCGACCTCAGATCTATCTTCGAGAAGATCGCAGCCCCTCTGAGCTGATCATACAAGTCGTCTATCCTTGGCAGCGGATATTTGTTCTTGATCGTCAGTTTATTCAACTGGCGATAATCTATGCACATACGCATAGATCCGTCCTTCTTCTTCACAAATAGAACTGGTGCTCCCCATGGAGACACACTGGGTCGGATAAACCCGCGATCTAGCAACTCTTGGATTTGGGCCTTCAGTTCAACCAACTCCTTTGGTGTCATCCTATAAGGAGCGATGGACACCAAATACTGCACCGCAGCAGAAGTCGATTCCAAACTCCACCTCACGATCCGGAGGCAACCCTGGAAGTTCTTCTGGAAAAACATCCACAAACTCCCTCACTGTTCTAACCTCCCCCACAGCAGCTTCCTTTGCATCCAGAGCACTCACAAACATTAAGAATGCTATACACCCCTTCTTCACCATCTTCTCCGCCTTAAGAGCTGACACTACGTTAGACAGGTAGTCTCACCTCTCACCTATCACCACAAGCTCATTGTCCTTGGGAATCCTCAACGACATGCGCTTAACAGCACAGTCTAAATTCGCACGATACCCCACTAGCCAGTCCATGCCTAGTATCAAGTCAAATTCTCTGAACGGCAGCTCCATCAAGTTAGTTGGAAACACTGACCCCTGAACTTCTAAAGGCACGTCTCTAAAAAGTTTATCTACCACTACTGATTGCCCTAAAGGACTAAGTACTGTCATCTTCCTAGAGAAAATTTCAGGACTCACATTCAACGTTCCAAACACCATGCTAGCAATATATGAGTGTGTCGATCCAACATCAATTAAAGCGAAAAGGTAACCCGTAAAGAAATAAAGGAACGCACCCGTTATAACGTCAGGTGCATCCCCCTCCTCACGACGTTTGGCTGCGTAAACTAACCCTGGCTGCCTAGCATCTGCACTCCCAGTACCTCTACTCGGTGCTCCACGACCTCGGCCAGAACCATTCCCTCCACGGTTCGGACCATGACCTATCGACGCCTGTTGACCACCCCTTCCGGGCTGCACATACCCCTGACCTACCGTTCGAGTCCTATCCATGTCCTAAGGATAGTTCTTAACCAAGTGATCCTTCGACCCACACCTGTAACACTCTTTGTTCCTTCCCAAAGACTCTCCTACATGAGACCTTCCACGGTGGGCACACGGTCAAAACCGATTCTCAAAGAATCGGCATAGAAACACGAGCGTAACTCTCAACCCTAGGCTTTTTCTCGAAAAACCCCAGATGATGCTGACGGTCCAAAACTCCTCTTATTCCTGCCTCTGTCCCTATCCCTATTCTGCCTCTCAGTACGCTTAACCTCTTCCTCTATTCTAGCTTTTTCTACCAAAGTGGGAAAGTCCCTCTCCCACTGAGGAGCGATCAACACCCGCAGCTCATCTCGCAGCCCATCCTCAAATCTGACACAGCGCTCGTAATCAGTAGCAACAATTCCCCGAGCATACCGACTCAGCCATAAAAATTCTGCCTCGTACTCCGCTACCATCTTACCCCCTTGCACTAAGTTCAGGAATGCCTTCCTCTGTGCATCCACGTAACTAGCCCCTACGTATTTCCCCTCAAACTTAATCTTAAAGAAACCCCAATCCACTCGATCTACCGGAGTACCCTCTCTGAAAGTGAGCCACCACTGGTAGGCCTCATCCCGAAGTAACGAAACAGCGCCCTTCAACTTCTCCTCAGCAGTGCAGTCCAAGTCATCCATGATCCTCTCGACTGCCTCTAACCAATACTCCGCCACATTCGGAGCTACCCCAGAGACACCTCTAAATATCTCGGCTCCATTCGCTCGAAGTCGCTCAGAAACGAACTTCCGAGCCCCAGTACCCATATTAGCTCCCGTAACTCTTTCCAAAACCCGTAGTATAGCTTGCGACACCGCGTCATCTCCACCCGTTTGATCCTAAAACTCTGCTCTTGCGACCGGTGGCGGCGCCTCGTTCTTTGATCCCGACTGCACTCCAGCTGGTTCGACATCTGACCCATTACGCTCTACCACGCCCACGGGTATTACGACCACGTCCCCTAGAACTCATGTCTAACGTTGCGTCTTAATCTGAATTAAGAAGTTTTATGCATTAGTTTTGTTTCCACCCATTGATTAAAGGAGTAGTTTTATGGTACAGATTTTTGAGTTATTCTTTCGTAAAGAGCACACATCCCTAAAGTTCCAGTCTCTAGAGAGAATACCCTAAATTCTATCATCCACAACAATATCCACAATAATGCATCATATATCCACTTCCACTCAATTCATTTATACAGTCAGGGGACTTACCTGGCAGACCTGGGCCGGAAGATTCGAGTGCCATGCCTTCAAAAGTCCATTCCACGGAATATTTCTTTTAACTAACTTTGAAATACCAAGTTTGAAAACGTTGTGGGCCTCAAAACCCATAGGCCGAGTTTAAAATTTGGGCTCTGATACCAAATTGTAACATCCCAAACCCGGCCCAAAACACTACGGCTGAATTCAAAATGTTACTGGGGAAAAATATTTGAAAAATTTGGCTTTGAAGACGAAAGAGAATCAGTTTTAAGTTCTAAAACAGTTACTTCATTTAAAAAGGGGTTTGTCGTTCTGAAAATAGTAGTTTACCGAGAAAACAGAACTTAGAAGGTTGTGTAAAGTTTAAATCATTATATGTATAAAATTTTGAGAGAACGAGTGCTTGTGAGTAGTCTGGGTTTGAAAACTTTAATTTGATTTTTAAGTTGTATATGTCTCGAAATCGTTCCCAATTATTAATCCGCTAATAATTCTAACTCAAACCATAATAAAAATCCCGAAACATTTTAAGCGGCCTTATTACAATAAAAATGTCCCAAAATGTAATGCAAAGTTTAATATGTGAATAGAAATAAACAGCTTTTGCATGGCCACCTCGAATCCACTCCAGCCCGGTCCATCGAATCATGTCTCACCTGCATGGTTTTTGAGAAAAATAGGGTGAGTCAAACCGACTCAGTGCGTAATTAAACCACATGATCCACAAATGGGCTTGACCCCAAATCAACATCAAACCACATACCACGTATAATGATGCAATATGTTAACCCAACCCAACCTAGTATCCAACCGCTACACACCACCCGTATATCCAACCACCACACACTTAGGGATTACTAAATCGACCCTCCATCCGCTACACACCTTCTCGGTAGTCAATGCCGTCCACCTAGTGGTCTAGCCACTGATCCACGTGATTAAAATCACAAATATCCACGATGAGACTCGAGGCCAACATCAATCCACAGTGAGGCTCGAGGCCATCACTAATCCACGTACATAGATGTACACACTTCCCCTTATTCAATATATCCCGAACCCCATGGACATGCAGCATACCATGATGGAATGACAATGTAATCATGTGAACATAACAGATATCCATATATAACATGCTTACAAAGATCCACATATATCCATCCACATTTTAATATAGGAAATGTACTAACTGACACGGATTACCCAATATGGGTAACAATACCACCACAGCCACTTTATCGGCTACCACACATATCACAAGCATTTGACTAATTAAACAAAGAAACAGTGTATTAACTACACACCTGAGAACCTGAAGTACTAGACTCTCGATTTCCCTAACGTCCTCACTCGAAGAGACTACAACAATCTGCTTGTCTCTTTTCGACGCTGGCCCACACCCCGGTGGCCAATCCTGAATCACTGAAACAGATCGTTTCTTGAACTTAGGGGTAGGGACTACGTGTCCAACCCCTTTCTCTCCTTGGCAAAGTCGACCTAAATCCCGAAGGCCCTCACTTGAACTTGAAGGTTGTCGAAATCCCTTGATTGATCAAGTCTCGGAAGATCCTTAGTACTCCACTACTACTATTCCGATTGAGAAGATTGGTAGGAGATGAACGACAACGTCCCCTTTACAGGCTTTGACAGATTCGACCAAGATATATAACTGGAGAAATAAATACAATAGTAGAAGAGAAGAAAGAGTATGAACGAAAAAGAGAAAGGAAATGGTGAATGGGAGATTCGGCCAAGGTATAGAAAAACTATTCGGCTTTGATGATGAAACAAGTGATGGAAGAAAAGAAGAATAAGTTTGAGGTTAAGAGGTTTGGCTATAGGAGAAAGTGAAGGAAAAGGTTCGGCTATGGTGAAGATGGAGGGTGTATTTCGGCTTTTTAGAGAGTGAAAGAATAACCTTCGGCTTTAGACTATAGTAAAAGAAGAAGACCGAAAATGAATTACTCTTGTTGACACTTTCGGCAAGACTAGAGAAGAGAGAAAAATGATTTCAAAAGAAGGAAAAAATGACCACACACACTCTACCACACACCTTATTTCGGCACCTAAGCCCCCTAACCAAACCACTCTCCTCTTGGCCGAAAATGCCACCCCTAGAACCCCACATTCGGCCAACTCTCAAGCCTCTCTCCTCATCCCTTCTTTTCCTCCTAAATTTCCTCCCCTTCACCCATTCAAATGAGTTTGACTCATTCAAACCTCATGCCTCACTCTCCACCACATATTCAAAATGTTTGACCCCTTCAAACTTCCACCTTCCAAGTGTCATAGCCGAATCCACTACCTCCTCACTGCTTGACGTAAAAAGCAACCCAAAATGCTGTCCATGCTACTCGAACCTCCTCCTCCCTTACAACTCCTTTAACGCAAACTCCCCTGCACCCAAAGTAGCGTCCCCTTGCCACTCCACCACCTCGCTGCTCGTGTCCATGCTCACCACATTTAATCCCTTAAGGCCTAGCTCCCCTCGCTCTCCTCTTAACAACTTTGAACCAAAAGTTTTACTAAGGCTCCTACCTAGCCCCAAGGTTTCCCGAAGCCCCCAAACACACTCAAATAGCATACAGAGCATACTAACATATAGATATGAATTAAAATGAAAGACCCCTCAAAATCCCAAATATTACAACGGATACGGGTTAGGGGTGTTACAGTGGCAACCTCGATAATTCTTCAGGAAACACATCTGGATATTCACAAACAACTGGCACTGATTCAATCTTTGATTCAGACACTTTTGTATCCAAAACATAAGCAAGATAGGCTTTGCAACCTTTTCTCACACATCTCTAAACTGATATAGACAAAATCACAACAAGCAATTCATTCGATTTATTTGATTCAATCCAAAGAATTTCATTATTCTGACACTTCAATTCTATAATCTTTCGTCTACAGTTCACAATAGCATCATGTAGAGTCAACCAATCCATACCCAGAATCACATCGAACTCATCAAATGGTAAAAGCATCAAATCAGCCAGAAAATAGTAGCACATAGCCGTTAAAGGACAGTTCATGCATACTTTGTCAACTAGAACATACTTGCCTAAGGGGTTCAATACTTTAATCATAAATTCAGTAATTTCAACAGGCAATTTCTTACTAAACACTAAATTTTCACAAACATACGAATATGTCGATCCAGGATTAATTAAAGCAATCACATTAGTGTCATAAAGAGAGAAGGTACCGGTAATAATATCTGGTGATGACGCTTCTTCGCAAGTGCGAATAGCGTAGGCTCTGGCAGGTGCTCTAGCATCAGATTTCACAGTGGAGTCCTTTGTCCCCCCTCGACTACCATTCACATTCCCAGCATTTCTTGGTGGTCTTCCTCTAGTCGACATATTACTCGGTCTCACATTCTGAGGTCTATCTTTCTCAACCATCTCAGGACAGTCTTTAATAAAATGATCTCGTGAACCACAACTGTAACAAGCTCTATTATTATATTTCACCCAACAACCTCCAAAATGCCGTCTTCCACACTGTTGACACTCGGGCTTAATGTCTTTTACGTTGCCAATACTTGATACTGACGTGGCTTGAGCTTTAGGGCTAGTGTATTGTTTTTTGCAATCTCTATTGGAATATCACGCTGAAGTGATCGATCGGTTAAAATAATCTTTTGATTTCTTCGAAGCGGAATGGTAAGGTTTACTCATCGATCTCTTCCTCAAATCTCTTGCCTCTAAATCAGCCTTTCTCTTTTCTCAATTAAAGCCTTCAGCTTTGCAAGCCCGGTCAACTAACTAAGCTTTAAAGCTTACTCCCTTTTATTTTTTACCTGTCATGATGTTTATTTTTTACCTGTAAACTTACTAAGCTTTAAAGCTTACTCCCTATTCTTTCCCCTTGTTTTATAGTGTATAAGAGTCGGGTCGGGATACGAAGTTAATTGGAAGACCACCCACACTATCAGCTCATCTCGGTAAATTTAGATTTAGCATTTTGAATATGGCATGTATAGGGGCTAGACTGTAACATCCCGATTTAGGGCCTAGTGAGAATAGTGGTTCGAGACCACAAATTCGAGGGTCATGAATGAGTTTTTGAGGTTTATATTATGTATGCATGCTAGTGTGAAAGTTTCATGAAATAATTTTGTGAAATTGTGGTTGAATTGTCCAAAAGGACTAAATTGCAAAAGTTACAAAATGTGTGTTTCTAGAAGCTATTTGTGTGAAATAGCTTTAGATTATTAATTAGAGGTCCTTAAATAACAATTTACCCAATTCTAATTTTTTGGACAAAAATGGGCATGGATGAGTTAAAATTGAAAGTTTATCAAAAAGGGCATTTTAGTCATTTATCAATTAAGTGATTAAAATAGGTGAAAAGATGATAGAAATTCATTCATCTTCTTCCCATAGCTACCGAAAATTTGAGAAGCCATTGTTAGGGTTCTTTCAATTTTTCAAGCTTGCTAGTAAGTGCTCCTAAGCCCGGTTTTTGATATTCTTCGTATTTTTGAAGTCCTGGTAGCATGAGTAAGCTATTTTTAGCTATTTGATGAGCTATGAGGGATGTTAAAAAATGTGGTCATGTACGACATGCATGTATTTTGATGTTTTATGGAAGATTATGAAAGCCTGATGTAGTAGAAACATCTTTTGTTAAGTGATTTTCCATGAAAATGCATGTAGGGACTTGATTGTGAAAATCTTAAGTTTGGTCATACATGGGTGATTTAGTGAGAATTGTTGAATGCTTTGGTTGAGTAAGTGGTTCGGCTAAGCAGGAAAGGCTAGAAAGTTGAATAAAAATCACTTTACGAGCCTTTAGGGCTAAAGTGTAAATATGAGAAAGTTTAGGGGTAAAATAGATCAAGAAAGACGAAGCCCGGATCGAAACCGAGGCAAAACCAAGATGGTGGACCAAATTGCATATTTCTGTACTTTTGAGTATCGAGGTAAGTCTATGCATAAACAATGCATTCATACTTACAATTTGTTGATGATAGCTAGTGTGTAGCTAATTCGAGATTGATTTATAACCTATGTGGTTCAAGTAGAATGAATGTAGTAGAAATGGTGAATGAATGTATGATCGAGAATGATTGGGAATCTATGTGGTTTAAGTAGACTTGTGCATGTGTTGTGATAATGCTAGATGGTAGGCTAAGTGCGATACCATCCTAATGCATATTGACGATGAGCTAGCTATGTGCGATGCTATCGTGAGGTATATCATCTAGTGAGCTATGTCTTTGAATCACTACGAATACCATTGTGGTAGGCTAAGTGCGATACCACCTTATTAATCAAATGTGGTTTGCTAAGTGCGAAACCACCGAGATGTTAACTGTGTGGATTAACTCTGTGTATTAACTGTGTAGATGAGCTGTGTGGATTAGTTATGTAAACTAGTCGTGTGTGGATGAAATTTGTGTGGATAAGTTATGTGGATTGATCGTGTGTGGATGTATTACGATAAATAATGATGTGTTGTATATTACGTAAATGTGATATTGAATGTAGGGGTGCATTTCAATGGTTATGAGTATGTGACTCATGATGTGTTGGAAATGTGGTAAGGGATAGAAAGAGTAAGCATATTTGTATATTATATGTTGGTATAAGGCTAATTGTGGTTGGGCTTATACTATGATGTTTAATTGTTTATGTGTAAACTTACTAAGCTCAAAGCTTACTCCCTTTCTTTTCCCTTGTCTTATAGATTAAAAGTGGTGAATCGAGATATGAGGATCATTGGAAGATAGCCCACATATCAACACACTTTGGTAGATGAAACTTAATGTTTTGTATATGGCATGTATAGGGGCTAGACAAGTTAGTCAATTTTGTTGTAAATGGATAAGATGTGTTAGCCTTTTTATGGGAAGTGTATTTTGTATAATGCCATAGTTGTTGGCTATTACATTATATGAAAAAGATATAGTTTTCTATGTGAGATGATGTTTAAATATGAGTTGATTATGCTTGTGTTGGTTGAAAATATGTTATGGATGCTAGAGGGGTGATAGGAACTTGGCACATAGCCTTGTTTTTGTCCATGTGGGTAGACACACGGACGTGTGTCTAGACCATGTATGACACACGGTCAGCCCACGGGCGTGTGCTGTGGCCGTGCGTCCCCTGCATGTTAATATTTTAAAACAGAATAGACCACGGACTAGTCACACGAGCATGTGCCTGGGGCGTGTGGGATTAATCAGTGTTGGCCACGGGCTAGCCACACGGGCGTGTGTCTAGACTCTAGGCTGTGCGAGGGAAGTCAGTATACACCACGGTTGGCAAGCACGGACGTGCCTTGGCCGTGGGAAAATTGGCAGAATACTAGGTTTTTAGGCACGGTCTGGGGACATGGGCGTGTGTGTCCATGCACGGGCGTGTCTTATCTTACACGGGCGTGTGAGACCTGTATTGAAGAGAAAAATTTTAAGGATCGTAAAAGTTCCAGATTAGTCTCGAGAGCCCTCGTGTGTATGAGTGAGGCCTCGTAAGTCGAGAATGAGGTTATAGAGAGTAATGACGTTGAGCCTACGTGGCGATTAAGTGGGTTGAGTTCGATAACGCCTCAGGCCCGGTTCCCGACGTAGAACCTGGGTAAGGGGTGTTACATTTAATGGTATCAGAGCTATGGTTTAGTCAGTTCTAGGACTACCGTAGCGGGTGTAAGAGTCTAGCTATACATTCCATAAGTGTACGATGATAGTGTGGTGGTTTCTGATGATTTTAAATCTTCTTTTATATAGAATATGGATTCCAATCCATTGACTGCTGATGAAGCAGCTAGTAATGCGCCGGCTCCTACGCAAGGAATCGTGCCGGTGCAAAGTGGACCCGAGGCTAGGGGTCAAGGGAAAGAGGCACGAGAAGCCTTTCTCCATATGATGGGTGATTGGTACTCGGATTATGTTCGAGCGAACCCTGACGCTCAACCTCCTCCACCTCTTCCTATACCTCAGCCAAATCCAGTGGCTCCTCAAGGTATGGATGTAGTGAGGATATCGAAACCCTCGGTGGATAAGATTAGGAAACACGGGGCAGAGGAGTTTAGAGCTAAGGTAGATGATGACCCTGAGAGGGCGGAGTTCTGGTTAGAGAACTCGATGAGGGTGTTCGATGAGCTCTCATGTACACCTGAGGAAAGTTTGAAGTGTGTCGTATCTTTGCTGAGAGACTCGACATACCATTGGTGGAAGACGCTGACATTAGTGGTCCCGAGAGAGCGGGTAATGTAGGACTTCTTTCTGGAAGAGTTCTGGAATAAGTATATAAGCCAAAGATTTACTGATCGGAAGAGGAAAGAATTCCTTGAGTTGAAGCAAGGAAGAATGTCAGTAGCAAAATATGAGAGTGAGTTTGTTAGGCTTAGCAAATACGCTCAAGAATGTGTGTCGACAGAGACCATCTTGTGTAAGAGGTTCGAAGATGGGCTGAATTAGGATATCAAACTTCTAGTTGGCATTTTGGAGTTGAAATAATTCGTGGTATTAGTTGAGAGGGCAAGTAAGGCTGGGGAATTGAGTTCAGAAAAGAGAAGGGCTGTGAGTGAAGCCCGAGATGCTAGAAAGAGACCGATGGGCAAGTCGTATCAAGCCCAGTCGAAAAGATCCAAGGAAATGAGTCCTCGGACGACGGCACCAGTGGGTTATTCGCATCGAGACTTGGGCAATACTCGTTCAGGTTCGAGAGTCCAAGCCCCCTCGATGGAAAGTGTGGCCAATACAAAGAGTAAACCGGAGTATCCAAGTTGTGGTAGGTATCACACCGGAGAGTGTTGGGGAAACAGTCGGAAATGTTACAAATGTGGTTCCCCTGACCACTTTATCCGTAACTGTCCCGAGAGGAATGATGAGGAAGAGAGGCAAGAAGTGAGACCTAGTGATGTGTCTAGGAGGGGTAGACCACCAAGGAACCCAAGAGGTGGGGCTAGTGGTAGAGGTGCGCCTAGAGATTCTGCTGTGAGACCGGAGGGTCGGGCACCTGCGAGGACGTATGCCATTCGCGCTCGCGAAGAGGCATCCTCCCCTGATGTGATAACGGGTACTTTTTCTCTCTTTGACACCTTTATTATTGCTTTAATAGATCCAGGGTCTACTCATTCTTATATTTGCATGAGATTAGCATCTAATTTGAGTATGACCGTTGAGTCTACGGACATTGTGATTAAGGTGTCAAACCCGTTAAGAAAGCATTTGTTAGTGGAAAAATTGTGTAAGAATTGTCCTTTGTTGATTAAGAATCATTGTTTTCTGGCAAACCTTATGTTGTTGCCATTTGATGAGTTTGATTTAATCCTAGGCATGGATTGGTTGACTACCCATAGTGTTTTAGTGAACTGTGGTAGTAAGTACATTGAATTGAAATGTGAGAGTGGAGATGTGGTTCGGGTTGAATCAGGTGGATCGGATAATCTACCAGTGATGATTTCTTCCCTAGTGGCTGAGAAATGTTTGAGAAAAGGATGTGAGTCCTATCTTGCGTTCGTGTTGAACACTCGAGAGGTTGGGGTGGAGTTTAAAGCGATTGCGATTAGTACGTGAGTATCCAGATGTATTCCCGGAGGAGTTACCCGGATTACCTCTAGTGAGAGAGGTTGAGTTTGGAATTGAGTTAGTTCCGGGAACGGCACCTATTTCGATTGCCCCGTACAGAATGGCACCTGTAGAGTTGAAAGAACTGAAGGTTCAGTTACAAGAGTTGACAGATAAGGGTTTTGCAAGACCGAGCTACTCGCCTTGGGGAGCTCCGATATTGTTTGTGAAGAAGAAAGATGGGTCTATGAGGTTGTGTATAGACTATAGACAACTTAACAAAGTGACGATTAAGAATAAGTATCCTTTACCAAGGATTGATGATCTTTTCGATCAATGAAGGGAGCTCTGAGTGTTCTCCAAGATAGACTTGAGGTCAGTTATTATCACCTCAGAGTGAAAGAGCAAGATGTGTTGAAAAGCGCATTTCGGACAAGGTATGGCCATTATGAGTTTTTGGTTATGCCGTTTGGGTTGACGAATGCACCTGCGATTTTTATGGATCTAATGAACCGTGTCTTTAGACCATATGTGGACAAGTTTTTGGTTGTCTTTATTGACGACATATTGATCTATTCTCGGGATGAGAATGATTATGAAGAGCACTTGAGAATTGTCTTGCAAACTTTGTGAGATAAGCAGTTGTATGCTAAGTTTAGCAAGAGTGAGTTTTGGCTCCGAGAGTTCAGATTCCTAGGACACATGGTGTCAGGTGATGGTGTCAGAGTTGACCCGAGTAAGATATCGGCTGTTATGGATTGGAAACCACCGAGGAACGTGTCAAAAATTAGAAGTTTATTGGGATTAGTGGGATATTACAGACGTTTCATAAAGGGGTTCTCTGTTATTGCTACCCCGATAACGAAGCTATTGCATAAGGATGTCAAGTTTGAATGGACTGAGACATGTCAACAGAGCTTCGAGAGACTAAAAACAATGTTGACTGAGGCACCGGTTTTGGTTCAACCAGAATCAGAAAAAGAGTTCGTGGTTTATAGTGATGCGTCGTTTAATGGTCTCGGTTGCGTGTTGATGCAAGAGGGTAAGGTAATCGCTTATGCCTCGAGGCAGTTAAAATCGCACGAGAAGAATTATCCGACTCACGATTTGGAGTTGGCTGCGATTATGTTTGCGTTAAAGATTTGGCGACATTATTTGTATGGCGAAAAGTGCCGAATCTTTACGGATCACAAGAGTTTAAAGTATTTGATGGATCAGAAGGATCTGAATCTGAGATAGAGACGGTGGCTTGAATTGTTGAAAGACTATGAGTTAGTCATTGATTACCACCAGGGAAAAGCGAATGTGGTTGCGGATGCCTTAAGTAGGAAATCCCTGTATGCTCTAAGAGTTATGAGAGCGAGTTTAGCATTGTCTGATGATGGTGCTATTTTGGCAGAGTTGAGAGCTAGGCCACTATTTGTTCAACAAATATGTGAAGCTCAGAGAAATGATAGCGAGATGCAAGCTAAGATAGCTAAGTGCGGGTCGGAATGTGATTCTGATTTTCGAGTGAATTTGAATGGTTGTCTGATGTATCGCGACAGAATTTGTGTTCCTAAAAATGAGGAGTTGATTCGAAAGGTTTTGTATGAGGCCTACAGTGGGTGCTTGTCAGTACATCTAGGCAGTACGAAAATGTACAACGACTTGAGGAAGTTGTATTGGTGGCCGGGTATGAAAAGAGATATTTCAGAGTTTGTGACTAAGTGCCTGATTTGCCAACAAGTGAAAGATGAGCATCAAGTGCCTTCGGGATTGCTTCAGCCAGTGATGGTTCCCGAATGGAAGTGGGATCGGGTTACCATGGGTTTTGTAACGGGGTTGCCGACGACTCCGAGAAAGAGAGATGCTGTGTGGGTTGTTGTGGATAGATTGACGAAGTCAGCTCACTTTATTCCAGTACGTGTTGATTATTCACTTGATAAGTTAGCTGAGTTGTACGTGGCAGAGATAGTGAGATTGCATGGCGTACCTGTGTCTATTATATCGAATAGAGATTCGAGGTTTACTTCGAGATTTTGGAAGAAGTTGCAAGAGGCCATGGGTACGAGATTGAATTTCAGTACTGCGTTCCATCCACAATCCGATGGTCAGTCTGAAAGAGTAATTCAAGTTCTAGAAGATATGCTTCGATGCTGTGTGTTAGAATTCGAAGGTAGTTGGGAGAGATATCTACCTTTGGCCGAGTTCGCCTATAACAATAGTTATCAGTCGAGTATACAGATGGCACCATATGAGGCTTTGTATGGCCGTAAGTGTCAGACTCCTTTGTATTGGACCGAGCTTAGCGAGAAGCGGATCCATGGGGTCGACCTAGTAAAAGAGACCGAAGAGAAAGTGAAAGTAATCCGTAATAGTCTAAAAGATGCTTCGGATCAACAAAAGTCGTATGCGGATTTGAAAAGAAAAGAAATTGAGTTTAAAGTGGGTGACAAAGTATTTTTGAAAGTGTCCCCGTGGAAGAAGATTATGAGATTTGGATAGAAAGGGAAATTGAGTCCAAGATTCATAGGGCCGTATGAGATTACAGACAGAATTGGGCCTGTAGCTTACCGGTTGGCTTTGCTGGTAGAGTTGGAAAAGATTCATAACGTGTTCCATGTGTCAATGTTGCGACGGTATCGCTCCGATCCTTCACATGTGATTCCTTCAACGGAAATTGAGATAAGACCGGATATGTCTTATGAAGAGGAGCCAATTAAGATCTTGGCTCGAGAAGTGAAACAGTTGAGAAATAAGAGCATAGCACTAGTGAAAGTGTTATGGCAGAAACATGGCGTGGAAGAGGCTACGTGAGAAATGGAAGAAGCTATGAGAGAGCAACATCCAAACCTCTTTTCTGGTAAGATTTTCGGGGGCAAAAATCTCTAAAGGGAGGGAGAGTTGTAACATCCCGGTTTAGGGCCTAGTCAGAATAGTGGTTCGAGACCACAAATCTGAGGGTCATGAATGAGTTTTTGAGGTTTATATTATGTATGCATGCTAGTGTGAAAGTTTCATGAAATAATTTTGTGAAATTGTGGTTGAATTGTCCAAAAGGACTAAATTGCAAAAGTTGCAAAATGTGTGTTTCTAGAAGCTATTTGTGTGAAATAGCTTTAGATTATTAATTAGAGGTCCTTAAATAGCAATTTACCCAAATTCTAATTTTTTGGACAAAAATGGGCATGGATGACTTAAAATTGAAAGTTTATCAAAAAGGGCATTTTGGTCATTTATCAATTAAGTGATTAAAATAGGTGAAAAGATGATAGAAATTCATTCATCTTCTTCCCATAGCTGCCAAAAATTTGAGAAGCCATTGTTAGGGTTCTTTCAATTTTTCAAGCTTGCTAGTAAGTGCTCCTAAGCCCGGTTTTTGATATTCTTCGTATTTTTGAAGTCCTAGTAGCATGAGTAAGCTATTTTTAGCTATTTGATGAGCTATGAGGGATGTTCAAAAATGTGGTCATGTATGACATGCATGTATTTTGATGTTTTATGGAAGATTATGAAAGCTTGATGTAGTAGAAACATCTTTTGTTAAGTGATTTTCCATGAAAATGCATGTAGGGACTTGATTGTGAAAATCTTAAGTTTGGTCATCCATGGGTGATTTAGTGAGAATTGTTGAATGCTTTATTTGAGTAAGTGGTTCGGCTAAGCATGAAAGGCTAGAAAGTTGAATAAAAATCACTTTACGAGCCTTTAGGGCTAAAGTGTAAATATGAGAAAGTTTAGGGGCAAAATAGTAATTTTGCTAAAGTATGAGATGTGGGTCAATTTAGTCAATGTGTGTATTGAATAAACTGATTTATTCATTATAGATCAAGAAAGAAGAAGCCTGGATCGAAACCGAGGCAAAACTAAGGTGGTGGACTAAATTGCATATTTCTGTTGTTTTGAGTATCGAGGTAAGTCTATGCATAAACAATGCATTCATACTTACAATTTGTTGATGATAGCTAGTGTGTAGCTAATTCGAGATTGATTTAGAACCTATGTGGTTCAAGTAGAATGAATGTAGTAGAAATGGTGAATGAATGTATGATCGAGAATGATTGGGAATCTATGTGGTTTAAGTAGACTTGTGCATATGTTGTGATAATGCTAGATGGTAGGCTAAGTGCGATACCATCCTAATGCATATTGACGATGAGCTAGCTATGTGCGATGCTATCGTGAGGTATATCATCTAGTGAGCTATGTACTAAATCACTACGAATACCATTGTGGTAGGCTAAGTGCGATCCCACCTTATTAATCAAATGTGGTGTGCTAAGTGCGAAACCACTGAGATATTAACTGTGTGGATTAACTATGTGTATTAACTGTGTGGATGAGCTGTGTGGATTAGTTATGTAAACTAGCTGTGTGGATGAGCTGTGTGGATAAGTTATGTGGATTGACTGTGTGGATGTATTACAATAAATAATGATGTGTTGTATATTACGTAAATGTGATATTGAATGCAGGGGTGCATTTCAATGGTTATGAGTATGTGACTCATGATGTATTGGAAATGTGGTAAGGGATAGAAAGAGTAAGCATAGTTGTATATTATATGTTGGTATAATGCTACTTGTGGTTGGGCTTATACTATGATGCTTAATTGTTTATGTGTAAAATTACTAAGCTCAAAGCTTACTCCCTTTCTTTTCCCTTGTCTTATAGATTAAAAGTGGTGAATCGAGATACGAGGATCATTGGAAGATAGCCCACATATCAACACACTTTGGTACATGAAACTTAATGTTTTGTATATGGCATGTATAGGGGCTAGACAAGTTAGTCAATTTTGTTGTAAATGGATAAGATGTGTTAGCCTTTTTATGGGAAGTGTATTTTGTATAATGCCATAGTTGTTGGCTATTACATTATATGAAAAGATATAGTTTTCTATGTGAGATGATGTTTAAATATGAGTTGATTATGCTTGTGTTGGTTGAAAATATGTTGTGGATGCTAGAGGGGTGATAGGAACTTGGCACATAGCCTTGTTTTTGTCCATGTAGGTAGACACACGGGCGTGTGTCTAGACCATGTGTGACACAAGGTCAGCCCACGGGCGTGTGCTGTGGCCATGCGTCCCCTGCATGTTAATATTTTAAAACAGAATAGACCACGGACTAGTCACACAGGCGTGTGCCTAGGGCGTGTGGAATTAATCAGTGTTGGCCACGGGCTAGCCACACGGGCGTGTGTCTAGACTCTAGGCCGTGCGAGGGAAGTCAGTATACACCACGGTTGGCAAGCACGGGCGTGCCTTGGCCATGGGCAAATTGGCAGAATACTGGGTTTTTAGGCACGGTCTGGGGACATGGGCGTGTGTGTCCATGCACGGGCGTGTCTTATCTTACACGGGCGTGTGAGACCTGTATTGAAGGGAAAAATTTTAAGGATCGTAAAAGTTCCGGATTAGTCTCGAGAGCCCTCGTGTGTATGAGTGAGGACTCGTAAGTCGAGAATGAGGTTATAGAGAGTAATGACGTTGAGCCTACGTGGCGATTAAGTGGGTTGAGTTCGGTAACACCTCAGGCCCGATTCCCGACGTAGAACCCGGGTTAGGGGTGTTACATAGACTAGATGATATGTTTTGTTATTTTGGCCAAGTGTGTATTGGCTCCTTGTAGATGAATTCTTTTGTATATTGCCATAGTAAGTGACTCTTTACTATCAATAAATGAAATGAAAGGTTATTCATAAGTGTGTAAAGTATATGGTGTGGTTGTTTGGTATGAATATGTATGCAAGGTTTTGATGATAGAAGAGGAATTAAACCTGAGTGAATTAGGGTGATAAAAGAGCTTGGCAAATAGCCTTGTTTTTGTCCACACAGGTAGGCACACGGGCGTGTGTCTAGGCCATGTGTGATACACGGTCAACCCCATGGGTGTGTGGTTAGGCCGTGTGTCCCCTGCTTGTTAGTTTTACAAGTCAGTGAGCTCAGTAGTAAACACACGGGCAGAGACACGACCGTGTGTCTCAGCCGTGTGGAAGGCACGGCCAGGGACATGGGTGTGTGCCCAGGCCGTGTGAAGTCTGCACCTTGAAATTGGAATTTAATTCGTCACACGGTCGAAAGACACGGGCGTGTGACAGGCCGTGTGATGCAAGTCAGAGGCGACCATGGGCTAGACACACGGGCGTGTGATAGGCCGTGTGTTGCAAATCGGTGTCGAACACGGGCGTGTGATATGTGGCTTAGGCGTGTGATATGTGGCACGGGCGTGCCCCTCCCTCCACACACGCGTGTGGCCCTGTTCTAGCAAAATTATTATAAGTCTTCCAAAGTTCCCGGTTTGATTCCGAGGTCCTCCGTTTGTATGATTAAGGCCCTGTAAGCCGTCATAAGAATATTATGAATGTGATTGTAAAGTTTTAATTTGGGACTGAACGTGATAATCCAGTGTTGTATTTTTAAGCGAGATAAGACTAGTAATGCCTCGTACTCGGTTCCGATATCGAATATGGGTAAGGGGTGTTACATACGTCATATCCGGTCGAATCTCAATCTCTGATGGAGAAATCACATGTGAAGGATCAGAACGATATCGTCGCAACATCGACACATGAAACACATTATGAATTCTTTCCAACTCTGTCGGTAAAGCTAACCGATATGCCACTGGCCTTATTCTTTCAATAACTTCATACGGCCCAATGAAACGTGGACTTAACTTGCCTTTACGGCCAAATCTCAGAATCTTCTTCCATGGAGATACTTTCAGAAATACTTTATCACCAATATAAAATTCGATCTCTTTTCTTTTCAAATTTGTGTACGACTTTTGTCGATCTGAAGCTGCTTTCAAGCAATCGCGGATTACCTTTACCTTTTCTTCGATTTCCTTAACCAAGTCAACCCCGTGAATCTTTTTCTCACTAAGCTCGGTCCAATTCAAAGGTGTTCGGCACTTGCGGCCATACAATGCCTCATAAGGCGCCATATTTATACTCGATTGAAAATATTTGTTATAGGCAAATTCGACCAATGGTAGATATTTTTCCCAACTACCCTCGAATTCTAAAACACAACAAAGAAGCATATCTTCGAGAACCTGAATCATTCTCTCTGATTGGCCATCGGTTTGCGGATGAAATGCGGTACTAAAGTTTAGCTTTTTACCCAAAGCTTCTTGCAACTTTTTTCCAAAAAACGTGAAGTAAACCTCGGATGTAAATCCGAAATAATAGAAATAGGCACTCCGTGCAATCTCACAATTTCAACAATGTACAATTCAGCTAGCTTGTCAAGAGAGTAATCGATACGTACCGAAATAAAATGAGCCGATTTCATCAATCTATCAACAATGACCCAAACGGTATTTTTCTTTTTTGGAGTCAAAGGTAAACCCGTCATGAAGTCCATCGTAATTCTATCTCATTTCCACTCGGGTACCATCACTGGCTGAAGTAAACCCGAAGGTACTTGGTGTTCGGCTTTCACTTGCTGACAAATCAAACATTTCGAAACAAACTCCGAAATATTCTGTTACATACCTGACCACCAATACAATTTCTTCAAATCATTATACATTTTTGTACTACCCGGATGCACAGATAAACAACCATTATGCGCCTCATGAAGAAATTTCTGAATAAGTTCATCATTTTTCGGTACACAAATTCTACCTTGGAACATCAAACAATCATCGGATCCGATATGAAAATCTGAATCACTACTCGATTCACAATGAACTCTTTTCGTTTGCAAATCACTGTCACATTTCTGAGCTTTGCAAATTTGTTGAAGGAACAACGGTCTTGTTCTCAACTCAGCTAGGATCGAACCATTATTGGACAAAGTCAACTGTGAATTCATCACTCTCAAAGCAAACAAAGTCTTTCTACTCAACGCATCTGCGACTACATTTTCCTTACCCGGGTGATAGTAAATCACTAGCTCATAATCCTTCAGTAACTCGAGCCATCTCCGTTGCCGCAAGTTTAAATCTTTCTGAGTCATCAAGTATTTTAAACTCTTATGATCAGAAAAGACATGACACTTCTCACCGTATAAATGGTGTCTTCAAAATTTTCAAAGCAAACACAATGGCGGCTAATTCCAGATCATGCGTCGGATAATTCTTCTCGTGCGGTTTCAACTGTCTCGAGGCATAAGCTATCACTTTGCCCTCTTGCATCAACACACATCCTAATCCATTCAGTGACACGTCACTATAAATTACGAACTCTTTTCCCGGTTCAGGTGGCGCTAGAATCGGCGCCTCAGTCAATAATGTTTTCAACTTCTCAAAACTTTGCTGACATTTTTCGGACCATTCAAATTTGACATATTTTTGAAACAACTTTTTCATAGGAGTAGCAATCATCAAAAATCCTTTAACAAATCGTCGGTAATATTCGACTAAGCCCAAAAAGCTTCTGACTTCGGACACATTTCTTGGTGATTTCCAATCAACAATTGCCAAAATCTTACTGGGATCAACCCAAATACCATCACCTAAAATGATATGTCCCAAAAATCTGACTTCTCGGCAAGACTCAGTTTTGCTGAACTTAGCAAACAATTTCTTATCTCTCAAAGTCTGCAACACAATTCTTAAATGTTCAACATGTTCAGACTCATCTCGAGAATAAATCAAAATGTCATTGATGAACACAACCACAAACTTATCTAAGTATGGTCGAAAAATTCGATTCATCAAGTCCATAAAAATAGCAGGGGCATTAGTTAATCCAAAAGGCATAACAAGAAATTCATAATGCCCATACCTAGTCCTGAAAGTAGTTTTTGGCACATCTGACTCTTTAACTCTAAACTGATAGTAGCTAGATCTCAAATCAATCTTCAAAAATATTGTTGCCCCTTTCAACTGACCAAATAAGTCATCAATTCTTGGCAAAGGATACTTGTTCTTTACAGTCACCTTGTTGAGCTATCGGTAATCAATACAAAGTCTCATGGATCCATCTTTATTCTTGACAAATAACACCGGTGCACCCCATGGTGAAAAACTCGGTCTCGCAAAACCCTTATCTGTCAACTCTTATAACTGAGCTTTTAATTCTTTCAATTCAGTCAGAGCCATTCTAGACGGAGCAATAGTTATCGGCGAGGTCCCTGGTACTAAGCCAATACCAAACTCAACTTCTCTGATTGGTGGCAACCCTGGCAACTCTTCCGGGAACACATCTTGATATTCACAAACTATCGGCACTGATTCAATTTTCAACTCAGACATTTTTATATTCAACACATAAGCAAGATAAGCTTCACAACCTTTCCTTACACACCTTTGGGCAGACATCGAAGAAATAACAACAGGTAACTCACCCGACTCATCTAAATCAATCCGAAGAATTTTACCATTTTCACATTTCAGTTCAATAATCTTTCTTTTACAGTTTACTACGGCATCATGTAGTGTCAACCAATCCATACCCAAAATAACATCGAATTCATCAAATGGCAACAACATTAAATCTACCAAAAAACAGTGACCTCGAATCATCAATGGACAATTCTTGAAAACTCTATCAACTAATACATGCTTGCCTAAGGGGTTTGACACTCTAAACACAAACTCAGTAAACTCAACTGGCAAGCTCTTACTAGCTAGTAATTTCACACAAACATAAGAATGAGTCGATCCAGAATCGATCAATGCAATTACATTAGTATTATAGAGAGAAAAAGTACCAGTGATAACATCAGGAGATGTCGCTTCTTCACGAGCACGGATGGCATAGGCTCTAGCAAGTGCTCGAGCTTCAGATCTCACAGCTGTATCTTTCGTCACACCTTTACTACTAGCTCCATTTCCTGTATTTCTCGGTGGTCTACCCCTATTAGTAGTATTACTCGGCCTCGCACTCTAAAATTTTTCTTTCTCAGCCATTTTAGGGCAATCTCAGATAAAATGCTCTTGAGAACCACACTTAAAGCAAGCCCGGTCATTCATCCTACACTCGTCAGGATGTCTTCTTCCACAATGTTGACATTCGGGTCTATTAGACTTTACATTACCCACACTTGCCATTGAAGTAGCTTGAGATTTAAAACTCGAATGTTGCTTCCCACGATCTCTGTATGAATACCCCGCTAAAACATTCGAACGGGAATACATTTATTTAGATTTCTTTTACTGAGATGGAAATGACTTATTCATCGGTCTTTTCCTCGAATCTTTAGCTTCAAGATCAGCTTTCCTCTTCTCTTTATTCAACTCTTCGGCCTTACGAGACCTATAACACCCCAAACCCGACCTAGACGTTATGGCCGGATCTAACGTGCCACATCAAAGTGATGTTCGAAAACTAAGGATCAAAAAATTTCTACTCTTTAAAAATCCCGATTTGCGTTGTTAATTGACAAAACAAATTTGCTCAAAGTTTTTCCTTTACAAAAATATTACTATTTTTAAAACCTTGTTTATTGTGGAAGTTTGTTTGAAACCGTTGCGGAAACGTGTTCTTTTGAAATCGGTGGGTATTGTTTAAAAACACGTGTGTAATAGACCAGCAGTTCGTAATTAAAAGAAATACCAAGTAAAAGTTAAAAAGAAATTTCCAAAGGCCTTATTACAAAAATTTTAACCCAATAATTAAAATAAATATAAAGATAAAATTACTAAGTTCAATTTTCAAACATGTCGGTCGTGTGGCCACCTCTGAGTCCCTCGCAGCTCCAAATCCTTTAAGACCGGGGATTACCTGCATGGTTAAAAGAAAGGGTGAGTCACGAGAACTCAATGTGTAATCCCCTATTACGGTCACAATTTGGCCCCGAGCCCATACGGTATCAATCTGGACCTAAGCCCTATTCAATAACGGTTTGGGCCTAAGCCTTATAAACATATCAATGCAATGAACATGTACCCAACCCATTCCAACCAAACTATCCACCCGTACCAACTAATCTCTCCATGTGGGGACCATGTCAACCCACCCAGCCAAACTCTCCAACAATGCAGCCAAGCTGCTAATAACGGTATATGTGGCTGAGCCACTAAAATAAGAATATGTGGCGATGCCACTATAACGGTATGTGACGAAGCCACCAGAACAGTATGTGGCAATGCCACTAAAACGGTACTTCCTCCAATCAGCAACCCAACCCAATGCAATATGTTATGAATGCAGTGTATTATGATCGTATACAGATATATAAAATCACATAAAGAATATTTATGCTACCACTAAAAGTATAACGGTCATTTTTTCGTTTAGGGGTAAAACGATAGTTTCACCCCTTGTGGGTACCTCGGTAATTTACCCATCAAGGGTAATTCGGTAACTTATCCACTACGGGTATTTCGGTAATTTACCCACTAAGGGTATTTCGGTAATTTATCACTCAACGGCCTTTCCGGAGGCCCACTGTCGCCTCGAGCGGCACAGGATCCCTTTTTGGTCATTACGGTGTAATTGGGCCTAAATTCCAATTTTAGCCCAAATGGGCCCACACGCTCGTGTCCCGGTTCTGCGAACTTCGCAGTCGCATCAGTCATCCGGCACTTTCCATCGATTTTGCCTCAGGCCCATTTGCCCATTGGGCCCATCGAGCCCGTCACGCTCAACAAGGCGCATTACGGCCTCAGTTTCACGAGAGAGTTTGTGACACTCCCGCGGTCTATCGCCATCACTAGTGGCTTAGTTTAACTCTACGAGCGCTCGCACGCTCGAATGATCTCAATTGTTGACACTCCAGCTTTTCGGTGATTTCGACCCGCCGATTCACGTAAGCAAAAGATAACAAAATAAGCAAGGGTGTGGGATTACACACCTGCTTTGGATTGCCGATTGATACACTCCTCAATGTACCTATGATAACAATGACCTTTAGTTAATCTCAACGCCCTCAACAAAAACCATGATATCGAAATATACTACTCAAGCAAATTCACTTACCACTAGATACAATCTCCTACAGTGCAACAGTAATCGGCCTTGCTCCTTGGCTAATGCAATCGGGTCCCTAGAAATATTGGATAAACAAAAGAGTGTTAGTAATCATCCAACATTCGGGCCCCACAGGGAAAAAGTAGAAACTGAAGTTTGCTCGAAAAATCACAATCGATCTAACTATAACCGAATTAAATGAATTACTAGCATTACTCCTCCCTTACCAAAGCACCATAAAAATTCGGTAGTTGTCCAACAAGAGGTTTCGGCCCTCACAACAGAGAACAAAAGGGATTCGAGATGGAAAAGGGTGAGTAGATTCGGCCTAGACAAAAAGGAGTCAAGGTTAAGTGTTTCGGCTTTAGCTATGCAAAGAGAGGGGAAAACAAGAGGAAGAGAAAACGTTACCTTCAACTAGAGAAGAACCGAATAGAAAAGAGAGGTTCGGCAATAAAGAGCAACAACCGCGAGATAATGATGAAACGAAGAAAAGAAAGTGGAAGAAGAGAGGCTTCATTGTTCAATGAATGGCCACAACAAAGGAATGAAGAAGAGAAGAGGAATAGAACTGAATTCGGCAGAGGTCAAGAAAAAGAAAAGAAGCAAATGAAATGAACTCGAAGTGTCACTCCAGAAAGAAACCCGAATGGTAGAAAAATACCTAAAACATCACTTCAGAAAAAGACCCGAAATGAACACAAAGAAAGTAGCACAACACAAAGGAATTTCAGTTTACTCTCACACTCAAGGTTGCCGAAAAGCTCTCTAATGACCCCTCTCCAGCCGAAATTCCCACTTAGCTACACTCCCACTTTCGGCTAACACTTCCACACACATCACTTCCTTGATTTCCTCCCTTTTTTTTCTCCTACTATTGCTCTCCTCCATCCATTTGAATTATTTGACCAAGTCTCCAACTCCCTTTGAAGAGTTTGATCCCAACTCTGCTTCCTCCACTCACCTGACACAAAATAAAAGCCTGCCATTGCTATCTATGGGATTCAAACCCCTCTCTTCCTTGCTCTCCCCTTGACTCCACACCACTGAGCCACATGCTCAACTTGTGACTCCTAACTGCACACAAATTTATTTAAGCCCTACAATCTCCAACGCCCATGTGCTAGGCCGTGTGGTCAATTTAATTTTCATAATTTTTCATGAAATAGGTACAGACTTCACACGGTTGAGACACACGCCCGTGTCCAAACCCGTGTAGCACACACAGCCAAGACACACACCCGTGTGCTATATTCTGGACATTCTGTTTTGCAACAATTAAGGTGCAGGGGACACACGACCGGAACACACGCCCATGGGGCAAGCCGTGTGTCACACACGGCCTAGACACACGCCCGTGTGTCTACCCGTGTGGACAAAAATAAGGCTATTTACCAAGCCATTTTGTCACCCTTCCATGCACAAACCTACAAAACAAACATAGAACCATTCCAAGCATATACCATCAACCAAATCAGCTACAACTAAGGCATCAACACCCCATTCACATGCTATCATTCATCATACACAAACATCACATATATCTCAACTCAAATCATTCAATTTCCCACATCCATGAAAAGCATCATCATATGCATATATATACTTAAACCAATATTAGTCAATTTCAATGGCCATTTACAAAATGAATTATCAACCAACATAAGCCAACACATTTGGCTAAATCAATTATGACACATAACAAAATGACCAAGTCCCTATACATGCCATAACTCAAAATATTAAAATCAATGGTACCCAAGATATTAAGTTGATAGTGTGAATGGATTTCTGACAATTTCTGATCCCGAGCTGGCTTGGTGACACTATAAGACAAGGGAAAAGAAAGGGGAGTAAGCTATATAGCTTAGTAAGTTCCTATGCAAATGATAAACATTATAATCACACACGTATCATACAAATAAACTTGATGAACTTGGCATAATTAATATCAAGATCTTCTGTAATATCCTAAAAATTTGAGTATCATCTTGTTACTTGTGTTAGCTCGAGTATGATTATTATTATGTGCTTAGTATAGTTTTATGAAGGCTTGGAATTATTAGCTAAGCTAGAATGATTTTTAGTATTGAAAATATAGTGAAGAGGAATAGGTGAACCTGACACTTAAGTTAATTTAAGTGTTAAATTTTAGCACATGAGGAGTTAGTGGCAAGGTGGTTATGGCGCATGAATGGTTGCTTGAGGGGAGTGGTTCGAATCCCATGGATGGACTTTAGGTGACTTTTATTTTTGCATTTATATGGCATGTGTTGGTCAAACTCTAATTAAGGTAAGGTTGGACTATTGTCTTTTATGGATAGTAGACTAAGGAATAAGGCAAGTTATTAGTTAAGGTATGGAATCAAGATGTTATGGAAGGATAATGGGACATAAGGCTTGATGTATGGGAGATGTTTTGGAAATATTTTTATGGTCATTTTGACCATGAATGTGGACGATAGATGGCTAGGGGTGGCCGAATATTGTATGGGATTAGGGGAAGATAGTTGGCCAAATTCTTGGCATTTTGTGCATCTTTTCTCTTTTCTCCAAAATTTTTCTCCTTAGCCGAATTTGTCTTGTGCATTAGGTGAAAATGTTGTTTTGTTTTGGCTATCATCTTTGACCATATTGGTATCCCTTTTTCTTCTTTTCCTCTCAAGCTTTTCTTTCTTTTTGGTAAGGAATATTATTTCTTTTGAAGGCATTTTTCTTTCATCCTTTTCTTACTTGACCGAATGTGCACCTTTATCAAAAACTTTTTCTTTGTTCAATTCCTTTCATAACCGAAACCATTTAGCCTCTTTGATCAATCCCTTCTTTACTTTCTTCTTGGCTGAACCTTCTTCTTCTTCCCCATCTCTCTTGGTTTTCTTCCATTGTTTGCTAAAGCCGAATTCTCTCTCTCCTCTTTATTTTTCTTTGCCACTCTCGTACTTCATTTCTTTTTAGCCACATATCATTTGTTTTCTTCTTTCAAAACCATAGCCGAAACTTCTCATTCCCTTTTTGATTTGTCTTGGCCGAATATCAACAAGGGTAGATTCTCTTTAGGTTCTTTTCTAATCGGTGTTGAAGATAGGTAAGTGTCTTGGCCGAATCTCCTTATATTTTTCTTCTCTGTTGTTTTTCATGAGGGCAAAGGCCGAATTTTTGGGCATTTGTTAGCAAGATTCTAACTATTCATGGGAACCGATTTTCTTCTAGATTCTTCGGGACTTTGGAAGTGTAATATCCCGGGTTAGGGGGCTGTTTTGTGGCTGCATGTTATTGCATGTTTGTAGTGTGCTGTGTTGCTATTTTTATGTCTTAGGGGCTTAATTATAGCCTAGGTGTATGCCTGAGTGAGTAAGAAAATTTTGATTTTTGGGCATAGGTGAGAGGAGTTGGAAGAGCTGGGGTTTAAGAATTTTAATTGGAGTTTTAAAGCATAAATAAGGAGCTGGCAAAGTGGCAAGGCATGGGACACTTGGGAGCTAGGTGTGGCGTCATCTTCAAGGGGTGGAGGTCCAGTGTTCGAGCAGCAGGATTCCCCATTTTGGTTGCTTTTTGGGACGGCATGGTGGAGTGGTAGAAGCCAAATCAAACACTACCTTGGACCAAGTCTTACCTTTCAAATGAAAGGTAGGGAGTGAATTTAGGAGTGGGACTTGGTCCACTCATTTCAAATGAGTGAATGGGAGTGAGTGGGGGGATTCTTGGCCGAATTTGTGGGGTATGGAGTGGTGGAAGTGGACGGTTTGGTAGGGAGAGTTGGTGGCCGAAATTCACATAGGCAACCTTGCATTTTCGGTCACTTGGAGGCAAGCCAAATTCTCCTTTTTGTCTTACCAAAAATCGAATTCCTAAAGAATTCTCTTTCACTTTCTTTTGAAACCGAATGTGCAAACACCTAGTTGCCGAAATTATTTTTGTTTCAACTTTTCTTAATAGCCGAAATCCTATTCTTTCAACCCTTTTTTCTATTTCAATTGTTTGAGCCGAAAGTAAAAAGTCTCTTCTTCTCATATTTTCTTCTTGGTTGAGCCTAGATAGCCGAAACTCTCATCTTCCAAACACCTCCACCGTTTCTCTTATTTTTGACTCATCTTTTATTTCCTTCTTTCCTAAATATTAGTGCCGTTTCTCTATCCCTTCTCACCCTTGTTTTCATTCTTTTCTCAATAAGCCGAACCCAAGGGTGTTGAACACCTAAAGACCGAATCCTTTTCTTTTGAAGCCTTGGCCGAATCTCCTCTCTTCCCCGGTGTGGGGTTGGCCGAATTTTGGTGTTGGGTGTTGGTAAGTGCAAGGCCGAATGGCCATATCTCCTCTTTTGGTTCTTTATTTGGTTGTGTTTTGGTTAAGGGTCGATTATGGTCAGTTTGGAAGGGTGTTAACCTTTGGGATTATCATCTTGTGTTAGGGTCTTGAATATCAAAGCGGTCAGGTGTGGAGCCTTCTCTCTTTGTGAACCGATTAGGTAAGTGATGGTAAGATATCATTCGCGATTATTCGTTTAAATCTGATTAAGTCAAGGTGACAAAGGATTAACCATTCTCTCTTAAGGTGTAGCCGATTGGTGATCAAAGAAGGGGCTATTAGTTGGTTGGGTTTGGTAGGAAACCAAACTTTTGCAAGGAGCCGATAGTCAAGGGACTCAGAGTGATTCGTAGGGATCTTTAGACTCAGAGCTATCGTGTGTGTATACTAACACACTTATATTTAGTAATATTGTGAATAACTGTGTAATGACTAATGAAACAAAGTGGTGATCTATTATGATACCCTCATGGGTACGAGTTGGGACTCGGGTAAGTCAGTCTGCTATTATTATGAGTTATTGATGATCCGTATGATATCATGGTTATGGATATGTGACATGGGGTATGAGATTAGACATATTGGCATGATATGCATGATAGTATGATATGCATGATAGCATGACATTCATGATTGCATGAGTTTGGCATGTTGATGGGTGATACGAGAGGAGGAGAAGTGATATTTTGTGCCGACGAGCACCCGGTGCTTTGGTAGCACACTTTGTGACTTTGGGTCACCAGAGGTTTGGCACCTCAGAGGTTTGGTACCTCAGCGTCTCGCCCCAGTGGCTCAGTACCACAGTGGGTTGGCCCCACGATGATGATTATACGGGATTGACGCCGGTGTTTTGGTAACACACGATGGGTTGGCCCCATCACGCATTTGTGACTACGGCCACGGTGCTTTGGTAGCACATTGTGTCTTTGGGACACCAGAGGTTTGGCACCTCATTGCGACTTGTCCCCGTGGTTTAACCACCGTGGGTTGGCCCCACTTGAGATATGGGATAAATCGCTAGTGTTTTGGTAACACACGATGGGTTGGCCCCATCATCATTGGATTCGTGACTTCGGTCACCGGTGCTTTGGTAGCACAAGCGTGTCTTTGGGACACCAGTGCTTTGGTAGCACATTGACGGATATTGTGTCTTTGGGACACTAGTGCTTTGCAGCACATTGTGACTATATGTCACCGGTGGTTTGGCACCACCGGTGGTTTGGTACCACACGGGGTAGAAAAGGCGATATGGATGGTTAGGTTCGGGTTGCATTAATCATGTTGCTATGTATGATGTGTGTTAGCATGTTAATTCTTTGGGAGCCGGATTTACACATCTGAGTCACTCGACTCACCCTCTCCTTTGACATTTGGGTGACTCGTAGACGCGGACTTGGAGCCAGGATGGACTCGAGGTGCTTTTGCCATCTTTGAATAAAGTCTTTACTCGGACTCTATATTTTGGGTACTTTAGTTATTTACTTTTATTTGGGTTTTTATTTGGGTTGTAAAAGGCCTCTAAATTTATGTCTTAAGTTGGTTGATGTTTTAATTAGATTTAATATGCCTTAACAAAATAAGCCAGGGTATAAGTTTTACTAAAACCCGGAAAGATAATGTTTTCAAAATTATAACGCGACGTGTTTTTAACTATACCATCGGGTATCACATTAAGTCTTTGTGACAAACAAATTCAACTGGTTTCCAATTCTAACTTGTAATTCACCTAAGTTCAAAAGTGTTTTATGTATCATTAAGTAACTAATGAGGTTTTAAATGGTTTAAACTCGTTCAACTACAAATTCTGGCTAAGTTTTAAAAATCTCCGGGTTTTAAATACATCAAAAGTTTTTCAAACAAGTCTACTCAAATCTGTTTTCAAGCACACGGTGTTTTCACCCCACTTTTAAACGAAAAATCTAGTTTTCCCAAGACGTTTTCCCCGTAGCATACCAGATTCGGACGTGGTGTCTTGTCCGGGTTTGGGGTGTTACATTTGTGGTATCAGAGCCAAGTTCAAAGGCTTTTGTGGGGCCTGAGGCCCAAAATGTTTTCAAAAGTCTGTTTAAGTGTTGTTTTGGAATATATGATTTTGAAAGGCATGGCACCGAGTCTCCGGCACCGATTCGCCTGTAAGTACCTGTACTATTACTTGTGATTTGATTGGATATGAGTCGATGAATAGCTATAGTATGCTACCTTAGAGATTGAAACCGATAGGATTTTGTGAAACTTGCGAGAACAATCCTCTTTAATATTCATAAGACTTGCTTTTTAAACAAGTGGAATAAACACTCGATGCATAAAACTCTTTAATCAGATCCGTAGAAAGATTTGACATGAGCACTCGAGGCGGGACGTGGTCGTAACACACGTGGTAGAGGTAGGGGTAGAATGACAGTTTCGAGCCCGTAGGATCCAGGCGGTGGTTCGAGAAAATGAGATACGGTTCCGCCACCGGTGGAGGTGGTGAGTTCCAAGATCGACGAGACAGCGCACGCGATGTCACAGCGATGCTGCGAGTGTTGGAAAGGGTAGTGGGGCTAGTGGTGGTGCAGAGTTAGGAAATCGGTTCTGGCGACTTGGGCTAACGGGCCGAATTTTTCCGAGGTGTTGCTTCGGTGTTGCTCCTAGCACCGCTTGAATATTGGCTGGAGGCAACCGAAAGCGGATCATGGATGATCTCGGACTTGACGACGGAAGAGAAGTGAAGGGTATCGTATCTCTTCTCCGGGATGAGTCATATCAATGGTGGCTCACGGTGCGAGGCGATTGTGGCGCGGAGGATTTGACATGGGATTATTTCGCAGCTGCATATCAAAAGAAGTACATCGGGGCTAGTTATATCGACTCCAAATAAAGGCATTTCGAGGCTTGTTCAGGGGAGTAAAATGCATTTGCGAGTCAGGGTGAGTTCTGAAGGTGAGTAGGTATGCCGGGGCATTGTGGCCACCGAGCATGAGAGGTGTGTTCGTTTCGAGGATGGTGCGAGACGAGTTGAGGTCGCTGATTGCTCCTCGGCCGGGAGCGAGTTTGCTGTCTTAGTTGAGAAGGCTAAGGTGGCCGAGGTGTCAAAGAATCGGTAAGACAGAGCATGGACGGGAGTAGGCTTAAGAGGAGCTTTGGGTCTTACGGTTCGTCCGGCAATCGCATGAAGAGGGCTAGGACCGAGGGGGGCGTAATCGATCGCTAGGTTTGTTCTTCGCTAGCGGGGACCGCCCGTGATGTAATCGATGTGGGAAATCTCATTGGGGTGGTTCTTTGGGTGGAGGTAAAGGTTGCTTCGAGTGTGGTTCTCTGGAGCATCGCATTAGGGATTGTCCGCGTAGGATGGCGTGGATTCGGACCGAGAGTCGTGGCCGTAATCGGGATTGAGGTAATGGACCGCCACGCTGCAGAGGGGCCGTGGTAATGGCAGAGGTGGTTATGGATCTGGTCGGGGCCGTGGAGCACCGGCGAGAGGTGCGGGTAGTTCGAGGCTAGGCGGCTGGGTTGGTGTCTGTTGCGAGGCGCGAGAGAGGCGACGCACCGGACGTCATAACCGCAGACGTTTTTGATTTTGGTACTCCTTATACGCTTTAATCGATGTGGGTTCTACGACTCTTATGTTGCCGAGTAGTATAGTAGAGACAATGGACTTAGACTCGAGATATCTTCTAGGTAGATGACCGTGATTAGCCCTCTAGGTCACTCTGTAGTAGTAGATAAACTGTTTAGAGCGGTACCCCTAGAACTCCAAGGGGTAGTGTTTGCTGCCGATCCGATGGAACCGCCGTTTGGGGAGTTCGATCTAATTCTCGGGATGGATTGGCTAGTTAAGTACCAGCGAGGTTGGATTGCGCGGCTAAGCGTATGGTTCTTAAGAGCGGTTGATGGCGTTGAGGTGGCTATGATAGGTAATAGGAGGGATTACTTATCAAATGTGGTATCCGCTCCGAAGCGGAGAAGATGGTCGGGAAGGGTCAGCGCGGCGTATGTGGTTCATGTGTATGCCTTGGAGGCTAAAGAGTCCTTTGTTGAGGAGGTTCGTCATTGTTAAGGAATTTCTTGATGTGTTTTCTGAGGAACTTCCGGGTTTGCCGCCTTGATCGAGAGGTAGAGTTCGGGATTGATCACATTGCGGGGACGCGCGCCGGTGTCTATTGCTCCGTATAGGATGGCACCAAAGGAACTGGTGGAGCTTAAGGCTCGGATCCAGGAGTTATTGGATCGAGGTTTTATCAGCCAAGTGTTTCGCCGTAAGTGCGCCGGTACTCTTTGTTAAGAAGAAAGATGGTACGATGCGGATGTGTATAGACTACCGCCAATTGAACAAGCGACGATTAAAAACAAGTATCCGTTGCCACGGATAGATGACTTGTTTGATCATTTGAAGGGTCTTTGCGGTATTCTCGAAGATCGACTTGAGATCCGGGTACCATCGGCCTAAAGGTTAGGAGGTCGATATCCATAAAAAAGCAGCGTTTCGGACTCGGTATGGGCACTCACGAATTCTGGTAATGCCATTCGGGTTGACTAACGCGACTTGGCAGCGTTTATGGATATGATGAATAGGGTGTTTCAAAGATATCTGGATCGGTTCGTGGTGGTTTTATAGACGACATCTTAGTATACTCAAGGTCGAGGAGGAAGAGCATGATAAGCATTTGAGGGTGGTCTTTGCAGATTTTGAGGAAAAGCAACTCTATGCTAAGTTTAGTAAGTGTGAGTTCGGCTTAGGAAGTGACGTTCTTGGGGCATGTAGTGTCGGTGAGGGTATTCGAGTAGATCCTCGTAAGATTGAGGTACGTTTCGATTGGAAGCCACCTAGGTCGAGTGGTGAGATTCGTAGTTTTACAGGTTTGGTGGATACTACGTAAGATTTGTTGAGGGTTTCTCGTTGATAGCGGTACCGATGACTAAGTTGTTAAGGAAAGAGGTTCCGTTTGTTTGACCGAGAAACAACAGAAAGCTTCGATAGGTTAAAGAAGATTTTTGACCGAGGCTCGGTTCTAATTCAACCGAGGTTTGGTAAGGAATACACAGTCTACTGCGATGCATCACATACGGGTCTGGGTTGTGTGCTGATGCAGGAAGGTAAGGTTGTGGCTTACGCTTCTAGGCAGCTGAGGCCACATGAGGTCAACTATCCGACGCACGATCTGGAGCTAGCGGCCGTAGTTTTCGCCTTAAAGATTTGGAGGCACTACTTATATGGAGAGAGATCGATAGTCTACACGGATCATAAGAGCTTGAAGTATCTACTGACTCAGAAGGATTTGAATTTGAGGCAGCGTAGATGGGTTGAGTTGCTGAAGGATTACGACTGTTCTATTGAGTATCATCCGGGCAAGGCTAACGTGGTGGCAGACGCGTTGAGCCGTAAGGTTGTTTCGGACTTAAGAGCGTTGTTTGCCCATTTGAGCTTGTATGACGACGGGAGTATTTTGGCAGAGCTGCAAGTTAAGCCTACTTGGGTTGAAGCGCATCGAGAGAAAGCTTGATTAGAGGATGAGGTTACGGGTGTGCGCGAAGGTTGCAAGTGCGAGAATGGTGGTGTGGATGGTTCTGACTTGTCTAGTGACGAGGTTACGTGTTTTCAAGGTAAGGCTTGTATGCCTAAAGATGTTGAGTGAGGCAAAGATTCTTCAGACGCATATAGCGATCCTCATGCTATGCATCCCGGAGGTAGCAAGATGTATAAGGATCTTAGAGAGCGGTTTTGGTGGCACAGTGCGAAGAAAGAGGTGACGGAGTTTGTTGGAAAATGTCGACTTGTCACAGTCAAGGCCTGAACATCGATTGCCGTCGGGTTTGCTTCACTGTAAAGATTCCTCGGTGGAAGTGGGAAAGGATAACCATGGATTTTGTCGGTGGGTTACCGCTACGCCAAGCAAGAAGGATTCGATTTGGGTAGTGGTGGATCGTCCCGACTAAATCACTCACTTTATTCCGGTGAGGGTTGACTACTCACTTGAGGCTAGCAAAGGCGTATGTTTTGAGAGATAGTGAGGTTGCACGGTGTGCCGTTTCGATAATCTCGGATAGGGATCCGAGTTTACTTCAAGGTTCGGAAGGCATTGCATCGAGCTCGGGTACTGCGTTTGGATTTCAGCACGGCTTTTCACCCTTGATCGACGGACAATCGAGAAGGGTCATTCGATCTTAGAGGATATCTTTGAGAGGTGTGTCTCGGATTTCAGAGGTAGTTGGGAGGAGTTTCTACCGTTGGCGAGTTTGCCTACAACAACGATTACCAAGCAAGCATCAAGATGGCACCGTATGAGGCGTTATATGGTAGGAAGTGTCGCTCACCTACGTGTTGGACGGAGTTAGGTGAACGTCGATTATTGGGACCCGAGTTGGTAGGCAGAGGCGAGGACAAGGTTAAGTTGATTCGGGCTCGATTGAAGGAAGCTTGAGACCGCGAAGTCTTATGCCGATCTTAAGCGAAGAGGTATAGAGTTTGCTGTTGGGGATCGAGTGTTTGAAGGTCTCGCCTTGGAAGAAAGTTACGAGGTTGGAAAGAAAGGCAAGCTAAGTCCGAGGTTCATTGGGCCGTATAAGGTTTTGAGACGAGTTGGACGATGAGCGTATCGCTTGAGTTGCGCAGAGCTTAGTCGATTCACGACGCTTTTTCATGTTTCGATGCTTGGAGGTATCGTTCAGATCCGTCGCATGTGGTAGCGATGGAAGAGATCGAGGTGAATCCGGACTTGACTATGGAAGAAGAACATGCTGATTCTTGATCGAGATGTAAAGGTTCTACGTAGAAGTCTGTGCCTTTGGTTAAGGTACTTTGGCGGAATCATGGCGTAGAAGAAGCGACGTGGGAACCCGAGGATACGATGAGACAAGCAATACCCGCAACTCTTTTGATCGTAATTTCGAGGCGAAATTATTTTTAAGGGGGTAGAAGCGTAATATCCCGGGTTAGGGGTCGCTTTTGTGGCTGCATGTTATTGCATGTTTGTAGTGTCTTTGTGTTGCTATTTTTATGTCTTAGGGGCTTAATTATAGCCTAGGTGTATGCTGAGTGAGTAAGAAAATTTTGATTTTTGGGCATAGGTGAGAGGAGTTGGAAGAGCTGGGGTTTAAGAATTTTAATTGGAGTTTTAAAGCATAAATAAGGAGCTGCAAAGTGGCAAGGCATGGGACACTTGGGAGCTAGGTGTGGCGTCATCTTCAAGGGGTGGAGGTCCGGTGTTCGAGCAGCGAGGATTCCCCATTTTGGTTGCTTTTGGGACGGCATGGTGGAGTGGTAGAAGCCAAATCAAACACTACCTTGGACCAAGTCTTACCTTTCAAATGAAAGGTAGGGAGTGAATTTAGGAGTGGGACTTGGTCCACTCATTTCAAATGAGTGAATGGGAGTGAGTGGGGATTCTTGGCCGAATTTGTGGGGTATGGAGTGGTGGAAGTGGACGGTTTGGTAGGGAGAGTTGGTGGCGAAATTCACATAGGCAACCTTGCATTTTCGGTCACTTGGAGGCAAGCCAAATTCTCCTTTTGTCTTACCAAAAATCGAATTCCTAAAGAATTCTCTTTCACTTTCTTTTGAAACCGAATGTGCAAACACCTAGTTGCGAAATTATTTTTGTTTCAACTTTTCTTAATAGCCGAAATCCTATTCTTTCAACCCTTTTTCTATTTCAATTGTTTGAGCAGAAAGTAAAAAGTCTCTTCTTCTCATATTTTCTTCTTGGTTGAGCCTAGATAGCCGAAACTCTCATCTTCCAAACACCTCCACCGTTTCTCTTATTTTTGACTCATCTTTTATTTCCTTCTTTCCTAAATATTAGTGCGTTTCTCTATCCCTTCTCACCCTTGTTTTCATTCTTTTCTCACTAAGCCGAACCCAAGGGTGTTGAACACCTAAAGACCGAATCCTTTTCTTTTGAAGCCTTGGCCGAATCTCCTCTCTTCCCCTGGTGTGGGGTTGGCGAATTTTGGTGTTAGGTGTTGGTAAGTGCAAGGCCGAATGGCCATATCTCCCTCTTTTGGTTCTTTATTTGGTTGTGTTTTGGTTAAGGGTCGATTATGGTCAGTTTGGAAGGGTGTTAACCTTTTGGGATTATCATCTTGTGTTAGGGTCTTGAATATCGAAAGCAGTCAGGTGGAGCCTTCTCTCTTTGTGAACCGATTAGGTAAGTGATGGTAAGATATCATTCGCAGTTATTCGTTTAAATCTGATTAAGTCAAGGTGACAAAGGATTAACCATTCTCTCTTAAGGTGTAGCCGATTGGTGATCAAAGAAGGGGCTATTAGTTGGTTCGGGTTTGGTAGGAAACCAAACTTTTGCAAGGAGCCAGATAGTCAAGGGACTCAGAGTGATTCGTAGGGATCTTTAGACTCGTAGCTATCAGGTGTGTATACTAACACACTTATATTTAGTAATATTGTGAATAACTTTGTGCAATGACTAATGAAACAGATGGTGATCTATTATGATACCCTCATGGGTACGAGTTGGGACTCGGGTAAGTCGATTGCTATTATTATGAGTTATTGATGATCTGTATGATATCATGGTTATGGATATGTGACATGGGGTATGAGATTAGACATATTGGCATGATATGCATGATAGTATGATATGCATGATAGCATGACATTCATGATTGCATGAGTTTGGCATGTTGATGGGTGATACGAGAGGAGGGAGAAGTGATATTTTTGTCGACGAGCACCACGGTGCTTTGGTAGCACACTTTGTGACTTTGGGTCACAGAGGTTTGGCACCTCAGAGGTTTGGTACCTCGGCGTCTCGTCCCGATGGCTCAGTACCACGATGGGTTGGCCCCACAGATGATTATACGGGATTAGCGCCGATGTTTTGGTAACACACGATGGGTTGGCCCCATCACCGATTTGTGACTACGGTCACGGTGCTTTGGTAGCACATTGTGTCTTTGGGACACGGAGGTTTGGCACCTCATTGCGACTTGTCCCGTGGTTTAACCACCGTAGGTTGGCCCCACTTGAGATATGGGATCGTCTGCTAGTGTTTTGGTAACACACGATGGGTTGGCCCCATCATCATTGGATTCGTGACTTTGGTCACGGTGGCTTTGGTAGCACAAGCTGTGTCTTTAGGACAAAGTGCTTTTGTAGCACATTGACGGATATTGTGTCTTTGGGACACTAGTGCTTTGGTAGCACATTGTGACTATATGTCACGGTGGTTTGGCACCACCGGTGGTTTGGTACCACACGGGGTAGAAAAGCGATATGGATGGTTAGGTTCGGGTTGCATTAATCATGTTGCTATGTATGATGTGTGTTAGCATGTTAATTCTTTGGGAGCGGGATTTACACATTGAGTCACTCGACTCACCCTCTCCTTTGACATTTCAGGTGACTCAGAGACGCGGACTTGAGCCGGGATGGACTCGAGGTGCTTTTGCCATCTTTGAATAAAGTCTTTACTCGGACTCTATATTTTGGGTACTTTAGTTATTTACTTTTATTTGGGTTTTTATTTGGGTTGTAAAAGGCCTCTAAATTTATGTCTTAAGTTGGTTGATGTTTTAATTAGATTTAATATGCCTTAACAAAATAAGCCGGTATAAGTTTTACTAAAACACGGAAAGATAATGTTTTCAAAATTATAACGCGACGTGTTTTTAACTATACCATCGGGTATCACATTAAGTCTTTGTGACAAACAAATTCAAACTGGTTTCCAATTCTAACTTGTAATTCACCTAAGTTCAAAAGTGTTTTATGTATCATTAAGTAACTAATGAGGTTTTAAATGGTTTAAACTCGTTCAACTACAAATTCTGGCTAAGTTTTAAAAATCTCGGGTTTTAAATACATCAAAAGTTTTTCAAACAAGTCTACTCAAATCTGTTTCAAGCACACGGTGTTTTCACCCCACTTTTAAACGAAAATCTAGTTTTCCCAAGACGTTTTTCCCGTAGCATACCAGATTCGGACGTGGTGTCTTGTCCGGGTTTGGGGTGTTACAGGAAGCAATCGATCTAAGCCCTATTTCTTTAGCAATCGAAGTTGGACAAGGAGATCTAGTGCGGTAGATCGGGTCTTCGGGATTTAGAACTTTCATTAGTGACAGGTGTGTATCTTACACACTTTATAATTGGTAATATATATTTATTAATAAACTAATCATGTTATTAAAGCCAAAAGCTGTGAGATCTTGATATGATACCTTGATGGGTATGAGCAAAGATTCGGAGTAAGTCCGTTTCGATATGATGTTGTTATATGTTGTTTAATATCATGATCTACGATATATATTCGTTATATGTTCATATCAAAGTATGATGGCATGATTTACACTCGTAATACATTGGTTTGGGTGATATGAGAGGAGGGGAAGGATTTGATATCCATGTCTTTGGGACACGAGAGGTTTGGCACCTCGGTGGTTTGGTACCACATATTATTTCGTGTCTTTGGGACACCAGAGGTTTGGCACCTCATAGCGTCTCGTCCCAAAGTGGCTTAGTAGCATGATGGGTTGGCCCACATTTGATATTATGGGATTGACGCTTGGTGATTTGGTATCACACGTTGGTTGGCCCCAAAACTTTATTATTCGTGACTTTGGGTCACCAGTGGTTTAGCACCACATTATTGGATATCGTGACTTTGGGTCACGGTGGTTTGGCACCACCAGTGGTTTGGTACCACACGGGGTAGAAAAGGGCGTTATGGATGGCTAGGTTTGGGGTGCATTATATATATTGCTTGGTTATAATTTTGTAAATATGTTGCATCAACCGGGGGAAGGATTATGCACTTGAGTCTTGGTGACTCACCTTCTCCCTTATCTTTTTGGTGATTCGTAAACCGCGGATGAGGAGCCGGATAGACTCGAGGAGGCCATGCAATAAAAATTCGATTTACACGGATTTTGGTTTGGGTATTATATTTTATTTAAGTTTGGTTTTTCATCTCTATTTGAAATTGTAATAAGGCCTCTTTAATTATGTTATTTATTTTATGGATTATTTATATGCTTTGGATTTGATTTTAACATGGCTTATAAAATACATGGTTGATATAATAATTTGAGCACAAAGTTTTCTAAACTACAAAATGCAATGGTTTTCAAAACGTTACCATCGGTTAATATAAATCATTTGATAAATTTTTAACAATTTAAGTGTTTTAGATAACTCATACTATTTTTCCAAAAACTTAAGTTTCCAAGTTTCAATTAGAAACGGTTTTCAAAATAATCGCTTGGGTTTCTTTTAAAATTATAAAAGGTTTTCTAATCTATGGATCTGCAACTAAGTATTAAAGACTTATTTACAGAATTTCAAAGTAAATTATCAGTTTTTAACTTATTATACTGGATTTCTACAAACATAGAACAACAAAGAGTTTTTCACTAAAATTTAATCGTTAACTCAATTTTCTTCGAAATGTTTTCCTTCGTGACATGCCAAATTCGGTCGTGGTGTATTGACCGGGTTTTGGGGTGTTACAAATTGGTATCAGAGCCAAGTTCAAAAGCTCGGCTGTGGGCTCGAGGCCCAAAATGATTTAAAGTGTGGTCTTAAAATGTTTTTGTTTAAAATTATATGGTTGGAAAGGCATGGCACCGAGTCTCTGGCACCAATCCGCCCGGGTAAGTATCTCAAACTGTTGCTTTTGATGATATGATTATGATGAGGATGGCATGACTGATTAGTAGTAGAAACTACTCTAGAGACCCAAACTATAGGTTGAATGTACTCGCGAAACAACTTCTTATTAAAATTATTTATAAAACTGTGTTTTAAAGAAAGTGGAATAATGACTAATGCATAACGCTTTTAAATCGAGATAAGTCGAGACTTTAGACATGAGTACTCGAGGTGGGGTCGTATTACTCGTGGACGTGGTCGGGGGTAGGATGGCCGTGTGCGAGCCGGTGAGGTCAGTCAAGGATCAGAGAATGAGGTACCACCACCCCACCACCGGCCGGTTGGAGTTGAGCATCGAGGATCAAGCGGGGATGACGCAGATGTCTCGGTGATGCTGCGAGTTCTTGAGAGGGTAGCTGGAATAGGTGGAGGCACGGGAATTCGGAAATTCGTATCTGGGCGACTTCGAGCCAATGGAGCTGAGGTATTTCGAGGTGTTTCAGGTGTGGCTCCCACTACGGCAGAGTATTGGTTAGAGGCGACGGAGCGAATCATGGATGACTTGGATTTGAATGCTGAGGACAAGCTGAAAGGGATAGTGTCGCTTCTTCGGGATGAGTCATATCAGTGGTGGCTCACGGTGCGGAATAGTCGTTGCAGCGGAGGATCTCACTTGGGATTATTTTAAAGCGTATCGGAAGAAATATGTTGGGTCTAGTTACATTGATGCACAGCGTAAGGCATTTACGAGTTTGGTCGAGGAGTAAGTCCGTATCGAGAATATGAGGAGTAATTTTTAAGATTAAGCCGGTATCTTTGGAGGTATCGTGGCTTGAACACGAGCGATGTGTCGGTTGAAGATGGATTGAGGACAAGCCGAGATTGCTGATTGCTCCACATCGGGAGCGAGAGTTTCTTTGCACTAGTTGAAAAGACTAAGATATTTGAAGGTATAAAGGAATCTGTAAGCGCGAGACATGGCGGGAATAAACATAAGAGAGGTTTTGGATCATCCGGGTCGTAGGTAATTCTCGAGAAGAGGGTTAGGCAAAGTGGGCCGAATCAATGCAGGAGGCTCACATCGCTAATCGGGGACCAAAGACAGTGTAACCGATGTGGGAAATCTCATTGGGGCGAATGTTGGACCGGAGGAAAGGATGTTTTGAGTGTGGCTCATTTGGATCATCGTGTGAGGATTGTCCACGTAAGCTAGCCGAGAATCGATCGAGGGTCAAGGTCGTGCTCGGATTCGAGAAATGAGGACCGTCACTGCAGAGGTCGTGGTAATGGTAGAGGAGGTAATGGTTACGGTCGAGGCCGCGGAGCTTCGAGCAGAGGTGCGGCGAAAGCGAGGCAAGACGGCTGGTTTGGTGTATGCAACAAGACGTCGAGAGGAGGGCGACGCACCGGTTTTGGAAACTGCTTCCTACGGATTCATTTCATAACTTACTCATTTATAACCTTACCCACGGATTCATCACATATCGAGCTTATTAGTAAATGAGTTTTACGTACGTACCTATACCAACTCACAACATAATCATAACCTTTCACAACTTTGACATACTCATTGAATTTCCTGTTGAACCACTTGGAATACTAAAGGATACTCGGGAATCTCTCACACACAATACTATACCAATGCCATATCCCTAATATGGTCTTACATGGGATCTCTTATCGATGCCAATAGCCCAACTGAGGTCTTACACGAAGTTTCATATCGATTCCAAATCCCAGATATGGTCTTACACGTAATCTCAAATAACCCTAATGTCATGACATTCGTATCCTACCTATTCCTAAGGTTCAACTGGGATTTTCTCACTTGTCGAACTTTATTGATTAAATCCAAGGATTCAATCATAATTCATACAATATTAGAGCATTTAAAACATAAATAAAACAATGCATTATTTACATACGAACTTACCTCAGTACAAAAAATAGTAGAAATGGGATTTAATCGTCAAACACCTTATTCTTTCCCCGATCAAGGCCTGAACTTCATTTTTCTTGATCTATAATAGCAAATTTAGCTCATTATATATTCACATTACTCAAATCAATCCAAACATCACATTATGGTAAAAGTATCTTTTTACCCCTAAAGTTTCACATTTTTACAAATTAGTCCCTAGGCTCGTAAATTGAAATGTATTCAATTTCTTGATAACCCAAGCTAGCTGAACCAATTTCATGCTTATAGCAGCCCACATTTTCCATTAAATCAGATTTTTACTACCCATTTTTCAACTTTTTACAAATAGGTCCTTGTTAGGTTTTTTTCATGAAAAATCACTTAGTAAAAGTTGTCTATCACACATCAAACATGCATAACCTACCATTAGCCATCAAAACACATACATGTCTAACATGGGTCAAACCTTAGACATCAACCATAACTCAAATTAATGGTAGAAATATATAGATCGGATGATAATGACTTCAAAAATGTAAAGAACATTAAAAACGGGACAAGAACGGACTTACAATCGAGCTTGAAAGTGGCCAAACCCTAGCTATGACTTCCCTTCTAATTTTCAGCACAAGCATGAAGAAGATTGACTAAATTTTGGCTTGATTTTTGGTTTTTAATTCATTTAATTACTAAATGACCAAAATGCCCTTCACTTAAAACTTTGAAATTTTATCTCAACATGTCCATTTTTGTCCACTAACTTGACAAATGGTCTAATTACCATCTAAGGACCTTCAATTTAAAATTTCATAGCAATTAGACACCTCTAGCATGTAGAACTCAACTTTTTAACTTTTTACAATTTAGTCCTTTTTTGCTAAATCGGGTGCTCAAACGTCAAAATTTTCGAACGAAATTTTCACGAAATCATTTCGTAAAACTATAGACCATAAAAATATAATAAAAACGAATTTTAGTGTGTCAGATTTGTGGTCCTAAAACCACTATTCCGACTAGGCCCAAAATCGGGCTCTTACACTGAATCTCTTTACTGGTAAAATTTTTGAGAACAAAAATTTCTTAAGGGGGAGTTGTAATAGCCCATTTTTCAGTGAAATCAGAACAGTAGTTTCTGGACCACAAATCCGAGTCGAAAGTAAAATTTATTTTTATTTTATTTTATGGTCCGTAATATGATATAAATATCATGTTAGAATTTTGATAAGAAAATTTTGCCGATTATGTGCTTAATTACGAGAAGGACTAAATCGCATAAAATGCGAAAGTTGGATTCTAGTAGCTAGAAGGATCAAATAGCTATGGAATTCAAAACTTGAGGTCCTTATATGGTAATTAGATCATTAATGAAAAGTTAGTAGATATTTTTTGATGATTCATCCATGGAAAATTAGAAAAAGGCTAAGGACTAAATTGGAAAGTAATAAAATTAAAAGATGATAAATAATTAAATAGAAATAAAAATCATTTTATATCATCTTCTTCCCCAAGTATTCCATGGAAACCCTAGGAAAGAGAAAGCAAGCTTTCTTGGTCAAATTGGAAAGGTTTCATGTCCCATTTTTAGTAATTTTTATATTTTTGAGATCGGGAAAGCTTAATTTGTCTATGGGGGATTAATTTGAAAAGATATCAAAGTATAGAAACTTTACCATAGATGAATATGCTGAAATTAGGAAATTTATGGTAGAAAATGAAAGGTTGTTGATAGATAAACAACTTTTACAAAGTGAATTTTGATGAAAACTTGATTTAGGGATTAAATTGTAAAAATTTGAAATCCATGGAAAAATTCTGAATTTTATAGAATACATGTTCTGTAAATTTATATTGAAATTTTGGTTAGGCTTGGAATAAGGAGTAAATTGCATGAATTTCGTTTTTCAAGCCTAAGGACGAAATAGTCATTTATTAAAAGTTTAGGGGCAAAATGGTAATTTTGCCTAAGATGTAAATTGGACTAATTTGAGTATGAATTGCATTAAATTGATGTTAAATTTACTCGTATAGATCCGGATAAATCGAATACGGAGTTAGAACGAGGAAAGGAGAAAATGTCAGATTAATAGACTTTATGTATACGAACATTTATCAAGGTAAGTTCGTATAACTTAGCTATGCATGTTTTTATGCTTAAATTGAATTGTGTATGTGATTGTATAAATATATAAGTGAAATGATTGCATATCTAATAAAGCTCGATAAATGATAATACCCGATAAGTGATAAATGATAAAAATATTATTTTTTTGCTTGAGTTGAATGTGAAAATGTGAATTACATAAATGCGTAAATTTATGAGATTGAACATATACCCAAAAATTGCCTGATAAATGTTAAATCCCATTTTAATAAATGGAAGTCGATGGATAAATGTGTTTTTCCTGATAAAACTGCATTTTTATAGAATGGATTTAGCCCAGACGGGTAATCCTGAAATAAGCCTCTCGAGCATATATTTTAATTAGGATTTAGCCTGGACTGGTAATCCTAATTGACTGGATTTAGCCTGAACTGGTAATCCAGAATGGACTCTATAGGGAATTCTTAGTCATATAAAGGATTTAGCTTTGGGATTGTAATCCGACAAAGCCCTTAGAGTATATGTTCTGACTAGAATTTAGCTTGGGTAGTAATCTGTTTGTATGATATGTGGCTCGAGAGTGTACCTAAAAGGTACTACTAAATATGAATTGACGGACTATGTAATTGTACACCTTAAGTGTACTACCTGTGTATCCATCGATGTTTTCAATAATTCAACGGGTAAAATACTGATACGAAAAGAAATGGGATTTATTTATGTATTTACTTGAAAAATATGAAATGATGTTACATGAAATGGTTTGATGAATACGTTCATTTATGAGAATAGATTTGTACACCTTGAGTATACTATCTGAGTGATTATCTATAACATCCCGGTTTAGACCCTAGTCGGAATAGTGGTTCGAGACCACAAATCCGAGGTCGTAAAAATATTTTTATGATATTTTTTGTGTGAATGATATGTGACATAGTCGGTGTGAAAATTCTGTGTGATAATTTGATCGTTTGTGTCCCAAATTAAGAGAAAGGACTAAATCGCGTAAAGAGCAAAAGCTATGTGTTGAATTATAAGTACTTAAATGTTGTTGGCTTATTAAGGTGGAAGCCTTATGTTGTTATTAATCCATTTTAAGTTAGTGGATGGTGGAATGTCATGATAACCATAATATATATTTGTCTTATATGATTATTAAAAGGGTAAATGGGTAAATGTATAATTATGTTAATAGTTAATGAAAGAAATAAGCATGATAGTGGATTTTATTCATCCATCTATCACCAAAAATTCAAGGAAGAAGAAAGGGTTTTATCCTTTTTAATTTTCGGCACATTCAAGCTTAATTCAAGGTTAGATTTTTATTCGTTTTTGATAATTTCTACGTTTTTGTAATCGTTGCTTTGTGCTCTAGATAACCCATATTGAAATTTTGTGAATTAATGATGTTTGTGTGAGATGCCATTGATGCTATGTTGAGCTTTGTGATGTTTTATGGTATTAAATGAAAGATATGAGTTAGATGGATATACTTTGTTCATGAATTTTTGTTGAATTTAGCTAAATAGGGCTAAATTGAAGAAATAGCAAATTGAAGGGTTAAAATGTGAAATAAATGAAATGTGTGGGTTTGTTTGGATATTAGTAAAATTCGGCTAAGATTGTGCTAGGTGGAATTTGGTGAATTTGATGATTTTGTGAACTAGGGACTAAAGTGTCGAAATGTGAAAATATGAGGGCTATTATGCAAAATGCCTTAAATGTGTGTATGTGGGATAAATTGAATGAAATGATGATTGAATGGATTGATTTTAAATGTGTATAGACCAAGAGAGAAGAGGTTCGGATCGAGATCGAGGCAAAGATAAAGTGCTCGATTAATCAACCGTATCGATAGTTCAACGTTCGAGGTAAGTTCGGACATAATACTCGTATTTAACTATGTTTAATGCTATGAAATAAGTGGTGTGATATTATTACAAAATGGATGCTATGTGATAGATTGAGTTAAATGGCACTAAGTATGCGTATTCGAAAACATGATCGGGAAACAAGCGACCTTTGTGTGTGCGGAGTAGTATAAGCTTGGTGTATGGTTGGCTTGTGTGTGCGGTGCCTATTTAAGATCGGTTTGAGATGGATGTACTAAAGTGTACGATGCTAATTAAGCTTCGGCTAACTATTTAGGCACTAAGTGTGCGAATGAATCGAGGAAGAAACGAATGTGGATAGAAATGAATCGTGATTATTGATTAGCAATAGTATTTGACAACTAAGTGTTGGCTAAGGTACGCTCGGAATCTATGTGGTTGGTGAAGCTATGAATGTGGTTGTGAATGAGTTAATTGAACATATTGGTTGTGGATGGTATTATTTGTGATAGTAAAATTAATCTATGTGATGACATGTTGATATTATGTATTATGTTATGAACTTACTAAGCTTTATAAAGCTTACTGTGTGATTTGTTTCTCTGCTTTGTAGTGTCAGTAAAGCTTGCTCGGATCAGGGGATCGTTAGCATCTCAGTAACACTATCGGCAATCTATTTTGGGTATTTTGGAAAGATGTACATAGTTAAAATATGGCATGTATAGGTTGGTCATTTGATTCATGTTTGATGTTTGTAAGTAGCCATGAGATGTGGCTAGATATGTGCTAGTCTTAACATGAATGAATTTGATATATGTGATGCATCTTTTGGCATGGTTTGTGGGTTGAGAAATTGTCTATTGTATGGCAAACTTTGTATTGGTAAAATGCTAGTAGGAATTAGTGAAATTGAGATAGATTTTGGTATTGAATTTGTTATGGTTGGAATGAGAATTGAATGCATAGATTGGATAGTCATGTTGGTAAGTTTTTGGTTACCTTATGTGCATGATATGTTTTGGTATGTGTTGCTTGTAGGTTTGGCCTAAGTCGGTGGCAATTTGGCTTTAGAAACGGCCTATAATGTCACACGGTAGAGCACTGCGGGCGTGCCTAAGGCGTGGGTGAATTGGCGAGAATGTAGCTGTTATTACACGGCCATAGCACTGCAGGCGTGCCTAGTGACCGTGTTAAAATAGTCGGTATATAGACACACGAGGGCACTGCGGGCGTGCCTAGTGACCGTGTTGAAATAGGCAGTATGTAGACACGGATGGACACATGGGGGTGTCTAGTAGCCGAGGAGGGCACACGGCCTCCTCCCACGGGCGTGTCTCCCCTATATCTTAGAAAAGTTTTAAATTTCAGAGAAATTCTGTATATGTTTCAATTTGGTTCCGACCCCTCTATAGCATGTGAATTAGGTCTCGTAGACCTCGATAAGGGACACCATGATTGTAATTGAATGAGATTGAAGATGATTGACTTTGTGTCGTAAATTCTAGATGTTAAATGTTTTGATTGATCGGTAATACCTCTTAACCCTGTTCTGGTGACGGTTTTGGGTTAGGGGTGTTACATTTTATTGGTATCAGAGCTACGGTTTAGTCGATTCTTGGACTAACGTAGCGCGTGCGGGTCTAGCTATACGTGCCATATATGAAGTTGCGATAGTGTGATGAATGCTGACAGTTGAAAATGTGTTTTCTTATAGTAATGGATCTCGATCGAGCAATTGCTAACGACATAGAGAGTAATGCGCCTGCTCCCGCTCAAGGGACAGCGCCGGCCACATCTAGCCTGAATGAAGGTAGTGAGGGAGGAGAGGCTAAGCAAGCCTTCTTCCGTATGATGAGTGAATGGTTTACGGAGTTCGTTCGAACGAATCCAACTACTCCACAACCTCCACCCCCGCAAGTACCTATTGTGCCTCAAGTTGTAGATCTGAACAGATTGAATAAACCACATGTAGATAAGATTCAAAAATACGGGGCTGAGGCGTTTAGGGCCACATCTGATGATGATACTGAGCGAGCCGAGTTTTGGCTTGAGAATACAATCAGAGTATTCGATGAGATGTCGTTGAATCGATGAGTGCATTAAGTGTGCGATTTCTTTGTTGAGAGACACGACTTACAAGCTGGTGGAAAACGTTGATATCTCGTGGTTTCGAGAGAGAGAGAATCACCTAGGATTTCTTTCAAGCTGAGTTCAGAAAGAAGTATATCAGTCAATGTTTCGTTGATCAGAAACGTAAAGAGTTTTTAGAATTGAAATAGGGCTGGTTGTCTGTTACTGAGTACGAGCGAGAATTTGTAAGATTGAGTCAATATGCGAGAGAATATGTCTCGACCGAAGCTACTATGTGCAAACGTTTCATAGAGGGATTGAATGAAGACATCAAGCTATTGGTTGGGATACTCGATATAAATGAATTTGTTGTGTTAGTTGAAAGAGCGTGTAAAGCTGAAGAGCTCAGTAAGGAAAAGAACAAAGCCAATTCAGAAGCTCGTGATGAAAGAAAGAGATCGATGAATAAATTTTCTCAACCTTCTACTAAGAGATACAGAGATGCAAGTAACCGTTCAAATGCTTCATTTGGACATCCAAGTAGAGATCATTTGAGACAAAGTACTAGTCCACGAATTTAAGCCCCGAATGAATCAAGTATTGGCAGTGTTAAGAGTAACAAGCCTGAGTGCAGACAGTGTGGAAGGAGACATGTGGGAGAGTGTTGGGGCAAGTACAACAATAGAGTTTGTTACAAATGTGGATCCCGAGATCATTTTATTCGGGATTGCTCAAAGATGGTCGAAGAAGAAAATGTTCAGAATGAAAGACCGAGTAATGTGACAGCTAGGGGTGGACCACCCAGAAGCACAAAAAATGTGAGTGAAAGTCAGAGATGGACAAATGACATAGCTGTGAGATCAGAAGCGAGAGCACCTGCCCGAGCCTATGCTATACGTGCACGAGAGGAAGCATCATCTTCAGACGTTATCACTGTTACTTTCACTTTATTTTATATTGATGTTATTGCATTGATAGATCCGGGGTCAACTCATTCCTATGTGTGTATGAATTTAGTATTGAATAAGACTCTACCTGTTGAGTCTACTGAAATTGTGATTAGAGTATCGAATCCCTTAGGCAAATGTGTTTTGGTGGATAAGGTGTGCAAGAATTGCCCATTGATGTTTCATGATATATGTTTTCTGGTTAATTTGATGTTGCTTCCCTTTGATGAATTTGACATAATTCTGGGTATGGATTGGCTTACTCTGCATAATGCCATTGTGAATTGTAAAAGAAAGAGTATTAAATTGAGAAGTCAGAACGGTGAGCTAGTTCGAATTGAATCCAGTGATATGAAGGGATTACCAGCTGTTGTATCTGCGATGAAAGCTATGAACTATGTGAAAAAGGGTTGTGAAGCTTATTTGGCATACGTGATTGATACAAAGGTAATGGAAAAGAAAGTGGAATCTGTGCCTGTGGTATGTGAGTTTCCAGATGTATTTCCTGAAGAATTACCAGGATTACCTCCAATTCGAGAGGTGGAATTTGGTATTGAGTTAGTGCCGGGAACTGCTCCTATTTCGATAGCTCCATACAGAATGGCTTCAACCGAATTGAAAGAGTTGAAATCTTAGTTGCAGGAATTGACTGATAGAGGTTTTGCACGACCGAGTTTCTCACCTTGGGGAGCTCCTGTGTTGTTTGTGAAAAAGAAAGATGGGACTATGAGAATGTGTATCGATTATCAATAGTTGAACAAAGTGACGATAAAGAACAAATATCCATTGCCTCGTGATCGATGATTTGTTCGATCAAGCTGAAGGAGCTACGATATTTTCTAAGATAGATTTGAGATCGAGTTACTATCGGTTGAGAGTTAAAGAATCGATGTGCCAGCGCTTTGAGCGAGGTAAGGACATTACGAATTCTTAGTGATGCCTTTTGGACTAACCAATGCTCTGCGGTGTTTATGGATCTGATGAATCGGATATTCAGACCGTATTTAGAACACTTTGTTGTGGTATTTATTGATGATATTTTGATCTATTCGCGAGATGAGACGCAACATGTTGAGCATTTGAGAATTGTACTACAAACTCTGCGTGAAAAACAGTTTATGCAAAGTTTAGCAAATGTGAATTTTGGTTGCATGAGGCCAGTTTTCTGGGACATGTTGTATCATTTCTTTGGGATACAAGTTGACCGAGTAAAATCTCTCGCTATTTAAAAATGGAAGCCTCCGAGGAATGTGTATGCAAGTCCGTAGTTTTCGGGATTAGCGGGATATTATAGGCGATTTGTGAAAGGCTTCTCGATGATTGCGACTCCATTGACAAAGTTATTCTGAGAAAGATGTTAGATTTGAGTGGTGAAGCGTGCGGCAAAGTTTTGAGCGATTGAAAGTGTTGTTATGAAGCACCGATTTTGATTCAACCCGATTGAGCAAAGAATTCATAGTTTCTGATGATGCATCGTTGAATGGATTGGGCCGTGTCTCGATGCAACAAGGAAAGTCATTGCTTACGCTTCAAGGCGAGTTAAAACCGCATGAAAGGAACTACCCAACGCATGATCTTGAATTGCATTTGCAATTGTGTTCGCATTGAAGATTTGGCGTCACTATCTATTCGGGGAAGAATGTCACATCTATACTGATCATAAGAGCTTAAAGTACTTGATGACTCAGAAAGACTTGAACTTGCGGCAGAGAAGATGGTTAGAGTTATTGAAAGACTATGAACTTGTGATAGATTACCACCCAGGTAAGGCTAATGTTGTAGCTGATGCCTTAAGCCAAAAATCGTTATACGCTTTGAGAGCTATGAGTAATCAGATAGATCTGTGTGATGATAGTGCGGTCGTAGTTGAATTGAAAGTAAAGCCGATGTTTATACAACAGATATGTGATGCTCAGAGGATTGATAATGAGTTATTGGCAAAAAGAGTTCGCAGTGTGATTCGAGATCTTTGTATCGAATTTCGAGTTGATAGTGATGATTGTTTGAGATTCAGAGATCGGATTTGTGTTCCAAGAAATTCAGAATTAATTCAAATGATTTTGAATGAAGCTCACAATAGTCATTTGACTGTACATCCGGGGAGTACGAAAATGTATAATGATCTGAAACAACTCTATTGGTGGCATGGTATGGAAAGAGACATTTCTGACTTTGTGTCGAAGTGTTTAGTTTTTCAAACAAGTCAAAGCCGAACATCAAGTTAAAATGCGGTTTGTTACAACCGATTATGATTCTGAGTGGAAATGGGAAAGAATTACGATAGACTTTGTGTCGGGTTACCCTTATCTCCGAATAAGAAAGATGCAATCTGGGTGATAGTTGATAGATTGTGAAATCAGCTCACTTTATTCGAAGAAGAATAGATTATTCACTTGATAGATTGGCTGAAATATATATGGATGAGATCGTGAGATTGCATGGGGTACCTCTATCTATTGTGTCCGACAGAGATCCGAGATTTACCTCGCGATTCGGAAGAAATTGTAGGATGCTTTAGGCACGAAATTACATTTCGATCTTGCTTTTCATCCACAAGCGGATGGTCAATCCGAGCGAATCATTCAGATTCGAAGACATCTTTGAGATGTTGTGTACTAGAATTTGAAAGTGCGTGGGAAAAGCATTTATCATTGATTGAGTTCGCGTATAACAACAGTTTTCAATCTAGCATTAAAATGGCACCATATGAAGCTCTTTATGGTCGAAAGTGTCGAACCCCATTGTATTGGGTGAGTTGAGTGAGAACAAGATTCACGGAGTTGATCTTATAAAAGAGAGTGAGCAGAAAGTGAAAGTGATTCGTTATAGTTTGAAAGCGACCTCGGATCGTCGGAAGTCTTATGCGATTTGAAGCGGAAAGATATCAAATTTGAGGTCGATGATAAAGTGTTTTTGAAAGTATCTCCGTGGAAGAAAATACTTGATTTGGCGAAAGGCAAGGTGAGTCCGAGGTTCATCGGACCGTATGAAATTACCGAACGAGTTGGGCGGTTGCTTATAGATTGAGATTGCCATCTGAGTTAGAAAAGATTCATAACGTGTTTCATGTGTCAATGCTTTGATGGTATAGATCAGACCCGTCCCATTTGATTGCTCCTCACGAGGTTGAGATTGATCGGACTTATCGATATCAAGAACCGATCCGAATTTTGGCACGAGAGACTAAAGAATTTAGAAACAAAAGAATTTCCTTAGTGAAAGTTTTATGGCACAAACACGGAGTTGAAGAGGCCACGTGGGAGTCTAAGAACATTATGAGAGAGCAATATCCACACCTATTCACTGGTAAGATTTTGGGGATGAAAATCCCTAAGGGGGGGAGAGTTGTAACATCCCGGTTTAGACCCTAGTCGGAACAGTGGTTCGAGACCACAAATTTGAGGTCGTAAAAATATTTTTATGATATTTTCTGTGTGAATGATATGTGACATAGTCGGTGTGAAAATTCTGTGTGATAATTTGATCTTTTGTGTGCCAAATTAAGAGAAAGGACTAAATCGCGTAAAGAGCAAAAGCTATGTGCTAAATTATAAGTACTTAAATGTTGTTGGCTTATTAAGGTGGAAGCCTTATGTTGTTATTAGTTCATTTTAAGTTAGTGGATGGTGGAATGTCATGATAACTATAATATATATTTGTCTTATATGATTATTAAAAGGGTAAATGGGTAAATGTATAATTATGTTAATAGTTAATGAAAGAAATAAGCATGATAGTGGATTTTATTCATCCATCTATCACTGAAAATTCAAGGAAGAAGAAAGGGTTTTATCCTTTTTAATTTTCGGCACATTCAAGCTTAATTCAAGGTTAGATTTTTATCCGTTTTTGATAATTTCTACGTTTTTGTAATCGTTGCTTTGTGCTCTAGCTAACCCATGTTGAAATTTTGTGAATTAATGATGTTTGTGTGAGATGCCATTGATGCTATGTTGAGCTTTGTGATGTTTTATGGTATTAAATGAAAGATATGAGTTAGATGGATATACTTTGTTCATGAATTTTTGATGAATTTAGCTAAATAGGGCTAAATTGAAGAAATAGCAAATTGAAGGGTGATAAATCGTAAAAGTAACATATTCTAAGCCCACATTTAGTATGCTTTTGGATGATTTAAGCCCCAATTTATGTAAAAAGGTGCTCTTAATCCTTTCTTTTCATGTCTTATACTTAGGAAAGCACCCGATGACGAAAAGAACGAGAAACGGGCTTAAAACGGACCAAATTGGGCTTAGCCACGAAATCAACACGGCCTGGACTTCAAGCCACACGGCCGTGCCACCATTCCTACTAGAACACAGCCTTACCACGACTTACATGGTCGTGCCTCATTCAACAGTGCCGAACACGGCCTGGCCACGATTTACACGGGCGTGTGCCATGGCCGTGCCTCTGCCGTGGAGAAGAGTAATTTCATTTGGGAAAGGATACTTAGGGAGAAAGAAACGTGTTTCAAAAGCCTATAAATACACCCTAGGTACCAGCTGAAAGGGGGGCGGAGGGCTAGGCCAAGAAGCCAAGCCGAAAAGGTCAGATTTGTGGGAATCACTCGAAGATAGCCAGTTGATCCATCTCAAGAAGCCGAAATTCTACTCAAGACGGAGGATCTCCTCTTTAATTCTTTCAGGGGGTTTTAGGGATTTCTTATGTTTTGTTTTATCTTTTCTCTTGAGATGTTGTTTTTTATTATTATGAACTAAACCTTCGGATACCCGAAGGGGATGAAACCTATGAGGAATCTTGTCATTTGGTTTTTTGAATTATATGATAATAACTTAGTTTGTTCTTAATTGTGTGAACTTAATCCAAATATAATTTGCTTAGGTGGAGGAGGAATAGACCCTGCCTAAGAGTAGATCCAACATAATTAAGCGGAGTTGATCGCACGCCTAGAGATAGGGTGACGAGATTTTACCGGATTAGGGTGAAACCTAATATGGGAGTCCACAGATCGATTTACTGCTATTCTAAGGGGTTATTATAAGCGAATGAGAGTTCCACTAATCAACCTAGGGTTAGACGTTATTCGCCTCAAGAGAAGGTTTAATATACATTAGGGAGTCTCACGGATCAAACTAAGTAAATAAATCATATGGTTCAAGGTTAAATAACAAGTGAAGTCTAGGTGGATTTTTCCTAAGGGTATCGTTTGAGTCAACTGAGTTTTCCCAAAAGTTATTTCCCGAATTCATTCTTTTTGTCTTTGCGTCTTATCTTAGTAAGTAGATTAGTTTTAGTTTAAATGATCATCACTTTATATTAAGGCTAAATAATAAGAAGATGGTAAGTATTAGTACTTTTAGTTCCTTTGGGTTCGACAATCCGGTCTTGCCTAAACTATACTACTGTTCGATAGGTGCACTTGCCTTTAATCGTTGTCAGAGTTGGTTTCAGTGTTCGATCATTCTTTTATAAATTTTAAAACTACGATTTACTGATCAAGTTTTTGGCGCTTGTTCTTGGGAACTAAAATATTAAAAACTCTATTTTTATTACTTTAGCCATTATTTTTATTTTTATAATTTATTTTTATTTTTAGTTTTAATTTTAAATTTGCTAAATTTTCTTTCTTTCTTTTCCTAGCAGTACTTCTAGTTTATGACTAGAAGGAACCCGAGAGGACCTTTAGAATACAACGATGATATTGAAGCTACCGCTCGAAGAAAATCGCAGAGAAATTAGGCGAGCCCTAAATTACCAAGGAGAGCGAGAAGACAGATCCAATCCTACTTGAAGGGATGGACGAAAATAATCTTCCACCACAAGATGTGGGAGAAAATAATGCTCCTCGTACTATGTTTGATTATGCTAAACCTCATTTAACAGAGCCGAATCTAGTATTGTTAGGCTCGCTATAGCTGCTAATAATTTTGAATTAAAGCCTAACACTATACAAATGATTCAAAGCAGATTTGTTCAATTTGATGGTCTCTGGGACGAAGATCCAAACGCTCATATAGCTAATTTTTAGAGTTTCGTGATACCTTCAAAATAAATGGCGTTTTTGATGATGCCATAAGACTTGATTATTTCCCTTTTCATTAAAGAATAAAGCTAAGCAGTTGGTTAAACTCGTTACCACGGGTCAATCACTACATGGGAACAAATGACCGAAAATTTTTATTAAAATATTTCCCACGGCCAAAAACGACCAAATTACGTAATGATATCTCTTCTTTTGTGCAGATGGATTTAGAGACATTATACGATGCATGGGAGAGATATAAGGATATCTTGAGAAGGTGTCCGCACCATGGTTTACCTTTGTGGCTCCAAGTCCAAACTTTTATAACGGTGTGAATCCTTCAACGAGACAACTAATCGACTCAACCACGGTGGAACCTTGAATAATAGAACTCCGAGGAAGCGACCTATGAATTTATAGAAGAGATGTCATTTGAATAACTATCGGTGGCAAGTTACAAGAACAAGGCCAACAAAAAGCAAATAGGAGTTTACAACCTCGCAGCAATAACCATGCTATCAAATCGGTAGAATTGATGAATAAGAAGATTGATAGTTTGTGTTCTTCGCAGTACATCCAGTCATGCGAGGCGACGCAAGTGGAGGCTGTGGCGAAGTCAGTACCCACCCTACCAACCAGGCACAGAGAGCGAACAGATGAACTATATAGGTAACAATTTCAGATCTAATAATAACCCATATACTAATAACTATAATCCAGGTTGGAGGAACCATACAAATTTTTCGTGGGGAGGACAAGGAAATCAAGGAAATCAAAGACAACAACCTCCTCAAAATTTCCAAAATCAGCCCTATCCACAAGAAAAGAAGTCAAGTCTTGAAGAGACGTTGAACAAATTCATAGCATCCACAGAAGCCCATCTCTAAAAAAATGAGGTAACACTCGACACCCAACAAACATCGATCAAAAAGATCGAGAACCAAGTTGGAGGACTTACAAAGGCAATCGGGGAAATTACCCAGTCAGTCGGAGAAATTGCAAAGTTATTATCCGAACGACCGCAAGGGCGTCTACCGAGTAATACTGAAATTAATCCAAAGGAGAAAATCCAAGCCATAACAGCTCAAGAAAGCGAAGAAGTAGACGAACCCAGTCCAACACAAGGAAACGAGGTAGAAAAAGGTAAAGTTGAGGTAACACAAGACAATCCAAAACCGGTAATCAAGGAGTACAAACCTCGCGTACCTTACCCTGAGGCATTAGAAAGAGACGACACAGAAGAATAGTTCGGTAAGTTTCTTAAACTCTTAAAGAAATTACATATTAACTTACCATTACTTGAAGCTCTGTCCCAGATGCCAGATTCTAGGACTTTTTAAAAGAGCTTCTGAAAAAAAAACGGAAGTTGACCGGGTCGTCCATGTGGAACTTAACGCAAAGTGCTCAGCAATTCTCCAAAATAGGCTACCACAAAAGCTAAAAGATCCAGGGAGTTTTACAATTCCATGTTTAATTTGTAGACTAACTGTTGATAATGCGTTAGCTGATTTATGGGCAAGCATAAATGTCATGCCTTATAAATTGTTTAAAAAATTAGGTCTAGGGAAACCCAAACAAACTAGGATGAGCATTCAATTAGCTGATAAAACTGTTAGAATTCCTAGGGGTATTATCGAAGATGTTCTTGTGAAAATCGACAGATTCGTTTTCCTAGTAGACTTTGTTATCTTAGACATGGATGAGGATAATTCGATCCCCCTAATCTTAGGAAGACCCTTTTAGCGATCGCTGGGACTAAAATTGATGTTGATGCAGGAAAACTCATACTTTGCATAGGTAATGAGACAGTCACCATCAAGGCTCTCGACTCGGCTAGAACATCGAGTAATCAAGGTGAGAACGTAAATTCTACTAATAACCATTCGGTTAACCCTTATTTTCAGGAAGCACCACCAAAGAATACTACTAAACCCGATCCTAAACCCTATGCCAACAAAGAAATAACTCATGAAGATCGAGGATTGATTCGATGATCTAGGCAGTGGAAGACACACTTCAAGGAGAAATTAGGGATACACGACGAAGAACCCGAACCACACGAGATAAAACCGAAGGAGCCCCAAAAGAGCTAATAGGAATAACAAATCACTTCAAAATAGGGGACCAAATCTTTGTTAGATCGAGTAAATCCTCGAATATCTCATCCGGACCACTGGCACAAACAAAGAAATATCTTTTAGGGTAACCAGTGTTTTCCCACACGAACGATCGAGGTAAGTAATCCTACTTTTGGTACTTTTACTATAAACGCATCTCGACTTAAATTTTTTCACGAGGATATAGATAATAACATGAGGAAGGACTTCCAACTCCTCAAACCACCCTGAAGATGCAAACGAGAAGAGAGTCTAGCTTAAGACTATAAATGAGCGCTTCTCGGGAGGCAACCCGAGCACTAATACTAGTATTTTTTTATATATTCAGTTTATCTTAATTTTCCTTTTTATCTTCCTTTTTAGCAACTAACAACCAACTAACCAAGTGCAAAATTCCAGGCCACACGGCATTACACACGACCGTGGCCGTGGCCGTGTGGGTACTCCGATGCTTTGAACTAATAGAGCAGAGAAGGTACATGTCAGGGCAAAATAGATTTTCAAAATCACGGACCCAACTACTACCCCACAGGCACTGACAAAGTGGCACGCCCGTGCTTTACGGCCGTGTGAGGCTACTGACTTGCCAACCACGGGCTGAACACGCCCGTGCTGGATAACCGTGCCAATATACTGACTTGTTAAACACAGGCTAGACACGAGCGTGGGGAACCAACACGCCCTAGAGCACGGCCGTGCGAGGCGGCCATGTGAATTGACAGACCCTCAACCCACGGGCGTGGGAAACTACCAGATCTGAAAGTTTATTTAAACACCATACCCTTTTCCTTTCTCTTCTTAACCCACTTTCTTTGTTTCTTCTCCTTTTTCTTTCTTTCTTTCTTTCTTTCTTTTCTCCCTCTTTCTTTTTCCTTTTTCCTAATAAATTCTTAGACTCTTGAGCCACAACAATATCATATCCATGGCAAGGAAGCGTAAAAGGCCAATCACAGTCTCCTCAAAGGAGACCGATTCACATGATTTCATGCCGGCAGCTTCATCCAAACAACAAGCCAAGGGTCTTTTAGACCAATTATATGTTCTTTTATTTTTATCTTCTCCGTTATTTCCTTTATCTTTACTTCTCTTCTACTTAATTTAGTTTATTTTGTTTTAGTTTCTTGTTCCTAGGTTCTAAAGGCTGCTTGGGAATCACGCCACCACCACCACCATAACCTCAGCCTTAGAAATCACACCCAACAATAAGGACCTCCCAGTCCATTCATCTTTTCTTTTAATTTTAGTTTTCTTCTTAGTCTCCTTCTCTTTATCTTCCTTGTCCTTAATTTTATATTTAGTTTACTTTAATTATGTCTTAATGATCCCTGGCTAATTCTCCACGAGCCTCCAAATTTCTTCATCTAGTGCAGGTTCGTCATCCAGACGGCCCATCACCACCACCAAAGGCACAATCTCCTCTCAAGGAATCATCCGAAAATTCAGGAAGCTTTCACTTATCCCCATATCTGATGATTTTATTACAAGGTTATTATATATTTTTTGTACATTGAGGGCAATGTACATCTCAAGTGTGGGGGGTGAATAACCTAAAAAGATACCTAACTTAAATCCCTAAATTTAGTCTTGTTTGAAAGTAAATTACTCATATTAAAAATTAGGATGAAATTTCTGATGATTTATGATTTTTATTGATATGTTTTAGATTAAGTCATTGATAATTGTGCATTGATAATTAAATTCTAAGAATACTAGAGAATCAAGCATGATAAGTCTATTTTTTAAAAATTAAAAATTTGCTAGGTTTTCAAACTGAGTTTAAATATTATCTTGAAGTTTGAAATTTACGAGGTTGACATCAAAATACCCATAAATTTTGTGAGTTTTTGAGCCTTATAGAGCATATATTCTTTTTCTTGCTCACTTTATTGATTATGAGTATGTCAACATTGATTTGTTATTCTAGAACTTGCATCGATTATACATGTCGAGACCACACTTATGATTTGATATACAGAGATGATGAAGGCACCTAGGTTTTAACCCACTTACTCCATTAAAAGCCTACCTTCACAAATTAACCCCTAGTGAACCCCTTTTAATCCTAACTACCCTATTTATTGACATAACCACTAATATTAACCCAGAACCCCTTTGTTTTTGTTATCACCATTCCTTTTGACTACCGTTATATCGAGATTTGATTTGATTAATAGCCTAACTATGTTTTTATTTCAGTAATTATGTATTTATGATTGTTCTTAAAAAAACGAAGTTTATTCATTATTAGTTATGTGATTAAATGAGTTTATACATAAATTCCAAATATCGAAGAAGAAGCTCGTATTATTAAGTACTATTAGTTTTCAATTGATGTAATTATTATTAGTTCATTAGTTCTTAGTTAGGTAATGTGTCAATTCAATCTCGATTCTAACCCTCTAATTCAGCCTTACTCCACACCTTAACCCTAGCCCCGGTTAAACCCCTAACAAAGACCTTTTGATTTTTGTTTCATCTCATATTTCAGTGGTGGAGATTTGATTTTCATGCAAGCCTATGGGATTAACTCTTCATGTTTGACTTCTTGAGTGCCTAAATTTTGAACCTTAAACACTTTGAGTGATTTGAGTGAATCTTTAGTGAGGATGTCAATCCTTGTCGATTTCGAATCAGAGGTAATTATTTAGATGAAGGGGAGACGACTATGTTTTCGAGCTACAAAATCTATGACTTATACTGTTTGAATTTTTAGGACACTTTGAATTGAATTATCCATGTATAAATTATCTATGAATTATGATGACTATCAATAGGAATTATGAATTGAGGAAAGTTTGTTTTAATTGTAAGTTGAGAATTTTGCTTGAGGACAAGCAAAAGCTTAAGTGTGGGGGTATTTGATAAACCGTAAAAGTAACATATTCTAAGCCCACATTTAGTATGCTTTTGGATGTTTTAAGCCCCAATTTATGTAAAAAGGTGCTCTTAATCCTTTCTTTTCATGTCTTATACTCAGGAAAGCACCCGATGATGAAAAGAACGAGGAACGGCTTAAAACGGACCAAATTGGGCCAAGCCACGAAATCGAGGATGGCTCGGACTTCAAGCCAAGCCACACGCCGTGCCACCATTCCTACTAGAACACGACCTTACCACGACTTACAAGGGTGTGGCCTCATTCAACAAGATGTCGAACACGGCTGGCCACGATTTACACGGGCGTGTGCCATGGCCGTGCTCTGCCGTGGAGAAGAGCAATTTCATTCGGAAAGGATACTTAGGAGAAAGAAACGTGTTTCAAAAGCCTATAAATACACCCTAGGTACCAGGTGAAAGGGGCGGAGAGCTAGGCCAAGAAGCCAAGCCGAAAGGTCGATTTGTGAAAATCACTCGAAGATAGCTAGTTGATCCATCTCAAGAAGCGAATTCTACTCAAGACGGAGGATCTCTCTTCAATTCCTTCTGTGGGTTTTAGGGATTTCTTATGTTTTGTTTTATCTTTTCTCTTGAGATGTTATTTTTTATTATTATGAACTAAACCTCTGGATGCAGAAGGGATGAAACCTATGAGGAATCTTGTTATTTGATTTTTGAATTATATGATAATAACTTAGTTTGTTCTTAATTGTGTGAACTTAATCCAAATCTAATGTGCTTAGGTGGAGAAGGAATAGACCACCCGCTAAGAGTAGATCCAACATAATTAAGCGGAGTTGATCGCACACCTAGAGATAGGGTGACGAGATTTTGCCAGATTAGGGTGAAACCTAATATGGGAGTCCACAGATCGATTTACTGCTATTCTAGGGGGTTATTATAAGCGAACGAGAGTTCCACTAATTAACCTAGGGTTAGACGTTATTCATCTCGAGAGAGGGTTTAATATACGTTAGGGAGTCTCACTGATCAAACTAAGTAAATATATCATATGGTTCAAGGTTAGATAACAAGTGAAGTCTAGGTGGATTTTTCCTAAGGGTATCGTTTGAGTCAACTGAGTTTTCCCAAAAGTTATTTCCCGAATTCATTCTTTTTGTCTTTGCGTCTTAGCTTAGTAAGTAGATTAGTTTTAGTTTAAACAATCATCACTTTATATTAAGGCTAAATAATAAGAAGACGGTAAGTATTAGTACTTTTAGTTTCTTTGGGTTCGATAATCCGGTCTTGCCTAAACTATACTACTGTTCGATAGGTGCACTTGCCTTTAATCGTTGTCAGAGTTGGTTTCCAGGTTCGATCATTCTTTTATAAATTTTAAAACTCTGATTTATATTGATGAAAGGGTTAAAATGTGAAATAAATGAAATGTGTGGGTTTGTTTGGATATTAGTAAAATTCGGCTAAGATTGTGCTAGGTGGAATTTGGTGAATTTGATGATTTTGTGAACTAGGGACTAAAGTGTCGAAATGTGAAAATATGAGGGTTATTATGCAAAATGCCCTAAATGTGTGTATGTGGGATAAATTGAATGAAATGATGATTGAATGGATTGATTTTAAATGTGTATAGACCAAGAGATAAGAGGTTCAGATCGAGATCGAGGCAAAGATAAAGTGCTCGATTAATCGACCGTATCGATAGTTCAATGTTCGAGGTAAGTTTGGACATAATACCCGTATTTAACTATGTTTAATGCTATGAAATAAGTGGTGTGATATTATTACAAAATGGATGCTATGTGATAGATTGAGTTAAATGGAACTAAGTGTGCGTATTCGAAAACATGATCAGGATAAACAGCACAGTGTGTGCAGAGTAGTATAAGCTTCAGCTTTGTGGTTGGCACTGTGTGTACGATGCCGATTTAAGATCGGTTTGAGATGGATGTACTAAATGTACGATGCTAATTAAGCTTCGGCTAACTATTTAGGCACTGAGTGTGCGAATGAATCGAGGAAGAAACGAATGTGGATAGAAATGAATCGTGATTATTGATTAGCAAAAGTATTTGACAACTAAGTGTTGGCTAAGGTACGCTCGGAATCTATGTGGTTGGTGAAGCTATGAATGTGGTTGTGAATGAGTTAATTGAACATATTGGTTGTGGATGGTATTATTTGTGATAGTAAAATTAATCTATGTGATGACATGTTGATATTATGTATTATGTTATGAACTTACTAAGCTTTATAAAGCTTACTGTGTGATTTGTTTCTCTGCTTTGCAGTGTCAGTAAAGCTTGCTCAGATCAGGGGATCGTCAACATCTCAGTCAGACTATCGGCAATCTATTTTGGGTATTTTGGAAAAATGTACATAGTTAAAATATGGCATGTATAGGCTGGTCATTTGAATCATGTTTGATGTTTGTAAGTAGCCATGAGATGTGGCTAGATATGTGCTAGTCTTAACATGAATGAATTTGATATATGTGATGCATCTTTTGGCATGGTTTGTGGGTTGAGAAATTGACTATTGTATGGCAAACTTTGTATTGGTAAAATGCTAGTAGGAATTAGTGAAATTGAGATAGATTTTGGTATTGAATTTGTTATGGTTGGAATGAGAATTGAATGCATAGATTGGATAGTCATGTTGGTAAGTTTTTGGTTGCCTTATGTGCATGATATGTTTTGGTATGTGTTGCTTGTAGGTTTGACCTAAGTGGGTGGCAATTTGGCTTTAGAAACGACTTATAATGTCACACGGTCGAGGCAAACGGGCGTGCCTAAGACCGTGGGTGAATTGGCAGAATGTAGCCTGTTATTACACGGCCATAGCAACGGGCGTGCCTAGGGACCGTGTTAAAATAGTCAGTATATAGACACGAACGGGCACACGGGCGTGCCTAGTGACCGTGTTGAAATAGACAGTATGTAGACACGGATGGACACATGGGGGTGTCTAGTAGCCGTGGAGGGCACACGGCCTCCTCCCACGGGCATGTCTCCCCTGTATCTTAGAAAAGTTTTAAATTTTGGAGAAATTTTGTATGTGTTTCAATTTAGTCCCGACCCCTCTATAGCATGTGAATTAGGTCTCGTAGACCTCGATAAGGGACACCATGATTGTAATTGAATGAGATTGAAGATGATTGACTTTGTGTCGTAAATTCTAGATGTTAAATATTTTGATTGATCGGTAATACCTCTTAACCCTGTTCCGGTGACGGTTTCGGGTTAGGGGTGTTACATTATCAATACTGCAATTGATTGTTAAGTAAAATTCTGACATGAAATATACCGGAACTCGAGATGAATTAATATGAAATAAATTTGAGATACATGGAATTAATTTTTATATATGTTATGTGAATACATGTTGTGGAAAAACATATGTGTATGAGAATCTGAATATTGTTGGACTCATATATGTGTTTCTTGATGCTTATATGAAATATGTGTTTAACATGGGTATTGAGAATATGTGTTAGGGCTTGAGACCAAATGGTTTGGTTATACCTTGCAATGTTTAACTTAAATGTGAATGATTGGTAGGTTATTTACCAAGTTATACGGACTTACTAATCATTATATGCTTACTCCGTTTTATTTTTCCCTATCTTATAGTAAATCGGAATGCTCGTTGGATTGGAAGCTTGGCAGAGATCACTCACACTATCTAACAGTTCATTTCAGCATATAAGGTAAAACAATTAGGGTTATAATGGCATGTATAGGTTAAATTGGTCAAGGAATGATATGTAAATATTTGATATTGACTAGCCATTGGAATGGCTAGTTATGGACATGCTTTGGTGTTTATGTATGAAAGCTATCATAGTATACATTTAAAATGGTTAATTGATAGAAATCACATTGACAAATGGATAAATGAATTAAATTAGTATAATTGATACAAATTGCACAAATGTGACCATTGTATATAGGTAAATATGAGTGCAAGATAGTTATGGAAATAAATTGTGGTGCATAAAGGCATATTGGTTGAATGTTTATATGGCCATGAGAATGTGTTTAAGTTTTGGTGCAGGTATAAGGCAAAAAAGGTGAGGAATAAGACTTGGAAAATAGCCTTATTTTTTCCACACGGGCGTGTGTCTTGACCGTATATGACACACGGCCTAGCACATGGGCGTCTGGTTTGGCTGTGTGTTCCCTACATCCTAAAATATAGAAACAGAATGCTCACAATTGAGCACACGAGCAGAGACACGGGCGTGTGTCTCAGCCGTGTGGGTGACACGGCCTTGAACACAGGCATGTGTCATGGCTGTGTGAAACCTGCATCTAACTCGAATTAAATTAATTAACCATACAGCCTAGCACACGGGCGTGTGGCATGGCCGTGTGGCGCAAGTCAGAGAGCAACCTAAATCGGACACGGCCTGATGCACGGGCGTGTCTAAGAGTCACACGGGCGTGTCCCTTGGACCACATGGGCATGTGAGCCCTGCACCTTGGAAATTCTTAGAGTTTCCGATCAAGTCCCAACTCGATTCTAATGCTCGTATTGGACCTCATGGGTCCATCTAAGGGACGTTACGAATGATCTCGGTTAATGAATAGTGATTGACATGATTTTTCTAAAAATGTTTTGAAAACTTCCAGTAACGCTCCGTAAGCCTGTTCCGGCAATGGATACGGGTTAGGGGTGTTACAAACATGTCCGAGGGTGGTACCGGTGTTGGCCATTAATTTTGTTCCGCAATGCGAATCAAAATGTCACCCATATCTTGAATCCATCGTGTCTGCCACTCCGAAATGGGCATATCCATGAGTCACGTCATCTTCGACATGTAAGATTTACTCTTTCTTTTTGTTGGTCCTCGAGTATCACTCTTGTGTTTCATTCGTTGATCCTTCTCTTGACTTTTCTTCCATTGGAGCTCAATGAAATGGCCGTATAGGTTGTCTCCACTCACGCTCCTCGTGGATCTCGTGAATGGCTTGATTTGAGACATGGGAATGTCTACTCGGTGAAATAAAAAGGTAATCAAATGTGGAAAGTACATACTTTACTTTCGGCGTATGCACTTTAACAATTCCTCGTAAATCTAGTGGTCGGTGCAGATCTGCTCCTATAAAATGGAATAAAACATAACCGATCAATAGGCGGTAAATTCAAAAGCATTGTGAGTCAGTGTCAGGTGGGTGAAAATGAATTGCATCCACATCTTGGCCATCGGAAACATGATGGTCGTCGCCACGCCCCTCCGTCAAATAATCTATTATACCCTCCATGTCAAAATCCTTGAACGTAAATAAATCTAACGTCTCTAAATGATTATGGGTATAATAATGAGCATCGTAATATCAAAAAATCTCACGAAGTGCAATAAGCACCTCTTTACCCCAAAAAACACAAGCGAGTCACACCGTAGCTTGTGCATGGCGCAACACGATGCCCTAAAAACACCCATTTTAGCTTCAAAGTGCTCGTGTCATGCCATAGCTTGTGCATGGCATGACACGACACTTTAACATTAGGTATTGTGGCTTCAGAGTACCTGTGTTGCGCCATGTCCTATTCATGGCATGACATGATGTTGCTCCTAGCCCTTCAAGATGCGTCAAAGTCCTCTAGTCGTCCATTTTTCCCTGATTAGCTTCTCTTTGTTTCATTACGTCCAAAAACCTGATTTCTCCTAATTCTAACATATAATTACACAATAATTATCCTAAAATCTAAATACAAACGAAAAATTGAAACTAATATACAATATTTACAATTTCATTAAAGTTCAATGGTTTCACAACTATGTCGTGCTACCAGACTTGTCCGACAATTCTCTAAACTTCACGATTGACTTCAATTGTCATTCATAACCATTGTATGCCTTACTATTGTCCCCATGCTTATCGGGATCTCACCATTTGTCTCGTTCTCTTGCACTACAAGTACCTATACATACACAACTCAAAAAACACCTTTGATCAAGGCCATTAGGGGTTAAATCGAGTGCATAACATTCTTCCCCTAATAATCCCTCACTTTGGGAATCACGACCACATTTGAACATTTCTATTTCACCATTGATCTTAATTACTAATTCATTTCTTTCGAGATCAATGGTCGATCTAGACGTGGCCACAAATGGTCTACCCAACAGAATGGGGATTCCCAATCCTCCGCAAAATCGAGGACTACAAAATAAACGAGGATAATAAATTCTCATACCTTGATGAATACATTCTTGAGTACACAATTAGGGTGTACCAAGGATTTATCGGCTAGCTGTAGCTTTACCAAGGTCATTATAAGATCCTCGAGTCTAAGTTTTTGCTAGATTGATAGGAGCATTAAATTTATGCTAGCCCTTTAATCACAGAAGGCTTTGCTTAAATGTCGATCTCCGAACTCTATTGGGATCATGAAGTTACCCAGATCTTTTAATTTCGAGGGGTATATTTTTAGCGATTAGTGTGCTACACAAGGCATTAATGTCAATTTGTTCGCCCTTTTTCAATTTGTAATGCCGTGCCATTATTTCCTTTAGATATTTACCATATTTAGGAATCTTTTTGATAAGCTCTAAGAGTGGTAGCTTGACATTGAAGGATTTAAATAAATTTAGAAAACTTACAAAATTTGCCTCGACCTTCTTTTGCATATCCTCTATCCTTGTCGAGAATGGTACCTTTGTTGTGCTCGGTACCTATTCGACTACCTCCTTGATCGGCTCGTACTACTCGGGTTCCTCTTCTTTCGTGGGTTCATCGAACTTTTTAGGAATCTCCTCCTTGTCATGGACAGGCTTATTTGCCAACTTCAGTTCTTTGCTCAATCGTAAAGTGATCACCTTTACATGTTCATTCCCTTTTCTCCGAGGGTTGTTCTTCATGTTACTAGGGAAACTCTGACCATTTTCCTTTTAGAACATAGTCAATAACTGACTCATTTGGCCACAGAGGCTATCTATTCGGGATTCAAGTCGTCCACATGTAACTTAGACTTGCCGAATGTCCGTCTTCATAATTTGCATTTCCCCCTCTAATCGGTTGAATCTTTGACCACGTGTAGTATAGCCATTGCGCACAGATCTTTGTTGCAATGGTGGAGGTTGGTAAGGAGGATTTTGTCGAGTATGTGCCTGATTTGCACCTCCTTGGTTGCCTCCCCACTTAAGGTTTAGATGATCTCTCCAAGCGAGATTGTAGGTATTTGAATAAGGGTCTCAACCCCTACAAACTATGTAGCTTGTCTCCTCCGGTTGGTTTTTAGAGTATGACTCCACTTTCTTCGACTTGATAGGCGTCTCCAAATGGTTAAGCTTCTCTAAAATTCATTGGTACTAGTCATCTTCGTTGTCTTTGTTTATAGCTTTTACCATCGGAGGCTTTGATTTGTACATAAATCTCTAACTGGGCCACATGTACAAATTCATGGCCATGTCAACTATGACTTTGTAGGATCATTCGTATGTGTGAAATATGAGAGATCCTCCGCCTGCTCTATCTACATTGGATCTTATATGTCCATCAATATTGTTATAAAATATTTGAATTTGGAGCCACGCTTATAGTCCATGGTGTGGGTACTTTCTTAGCATCGCCTTGAAGTGCTCCTATGTTTCGTATAGGGATTCACCTTCCAAAGTTGGTGATTTCTCGCCTTAACTGAATGGTTTTACTTATCGGGAAAAATTTATAAAGAAATTTTTCTGCTAGATTGTTCCATGTAGTAATGAAACCTAGCTCTAACAAGTCTAACCAATCGGCCGCATTGTCGCACAAAGAAAACGGGAATGACCAAAGATGCACGACATCATTGGATACCCTATTGTACTTGAATGTGTCAAATAATTGCTAGAACCACTTCAAGTGTTGATTCGGGTCTTCCACCATGTTTCTTATAAATTACAGTGTATTCTAGATTATTTGAATAATGGTCGCTTTTATCTCGAAGTTATTGGCATTAATCACCGACAGTTCTATGCTTCCTCGCACTATGTCTAGTGTATGTAGGGCGTACTCGTACAACGTTCGTTGATCCATCAGGATTTCTTCTCGGATATTTCCTTGTCGCTCACATGGTTCTTCAAATAATATATTTTCCCAGGGTAAATTTTATTACTACTAGTGGATCGGTGTTCATTCGTTGATGGTTGCGCCTAACTAGTTGCTTCGAATCTGGGTATGGTTCGATTGGGGTGCTAGAGCTTTGTGTCATAAACGACCTGAAAATTTAAAGATAAATTAAAAATATAAATATAAATATAAATAAATAAAAAATATCGTATTTATAGGCTTTAATGTTCCTACTTATCTTATTAGTTGTAAAAATATTTTCTAGATTTAATGTTGAAACCTCCTCGGCAACTGCGCCAACAACTTGACCGCCTATAAACGTATTATCGTTTATAGTAAAATTATCACACCAAAAATATAATAAATTAAATCGGTGATGTCCGCAAGTATAACGGTCAAATTGTAATATAGTATATGTGTACAACGAAACACATGAAGTATTCTGAGGCAAGGGAGGATGGAATAAATCAATACAAAATCTCTTTACAATAATAAGTTTAAATAGTAATAATTAAATCCTATATTACAAAAAATCATGAAATGGATTGATAAGAGAAATTAAATACTAAAATAAATAAACAAGAAAATAAAGAAATAACGAAATTGATAAAACTAATCAGGAAGATTAACTCATTTTAGGGTTTGTAATTAACTTCGGATTAGGCTTTTAGGGTGGATTAGCTACTGATTAACCAATTATTACCTCCTGGCCTCTAACTGATAAATAGATTGGTTGATACTCGCTTATCTCCTGACCTCATTTTCTCAACCAGGATAATCTATGATTTACTTGGTTAAACTTATTTCCCGATCTCATCTAACCTATGATTACTTCGTAGGGTTGTCAAGCCTAGGGTCTAGGAACGCGTAATCTATACCAACTAATCCTCTCGGGAAATCGTAAATCATCTGTTTATCACGTCCCCATCCACTCCTTAATCACCCCTAAGGGATTTAGCCACTCATATTGCTCATAATCTTAATCTCAATTGATATAAACATGTAAATAACATGATTGAATCGAAAGAGAAAAGATATTAGAATAATCCTAGAATTGATGTCGGTTGAAGAACGGAGTAGTAAATCTCTCGATCAGAATAACGAATATCGTCACTCGCGAAAGCAAATAACTGAAATACATCAATATTATAAAATAACTCTTGGATCAAAATCGATTCCAAGAAGAAAGAACAAAGTTTTTTAAGAAAACTGAAAGAAAACTAAGTTTAATCCTACTCCTAATCTACGAGGGTTTTAAAGGCGTCTTGTAACACCCCTTACCCGGGTTCTATGTCGGAACCGGGCCCGAGGCGTTACCGAACTCAAACCACTTGATCGCCACTTAGGCTCGTCATAACTACTCTCTGAAGTCATCTCAACAACCTCATTCTCGACTTACGAGGCCTCACTCATACACACGAGGGCTCTCGAGGCTAAACCAGAATTTTTTCCAATCTTAAAATTTTTCTCTTTATACAGGTCTCACACGCCCGTGCAAGATTAGACACGCCCGTGCATGGACACACACGCCCATGTCCCCAAACCGCGCCTAAAAACCCAACATTCTTCCAATGCCCCACGGCCAAGGTACACGTCCGTGCTTACCACCCGTGGTGCACACTGACTACTTTAGCACGGCCTAGAGTCTAGACACACGCCCGTGTGGCTAGCCCGTGGCCAACACTGATTAATACCACACGCCCTAGGCACACGCCCGTGTGGCTAGTCCATGATCTATTCTGTTTTAAATACTAACATGCAGGGGACGCACGGCCAAAGCACACGCCCGTGGGTTGACCGTGTGTCACACATGGCCTAGACACACGTCCGTGTGTCTATCCACATGGCCAAGAACAAAGCTATTTGCTAAGCTCTTCTCACCCTTATAGCTTACACAACATGCACTCAAACAACACATCCATAATCAACTCAAATTGAATTGCAATCTCACATAGACAACTATAACTTTCTTTCATATAATGTAATAGCCAACAACCATGTCATTATACAAAATAAGTTATCCATCTAAAGGTCAACACATCTTAGCCATATACAACAAAATTCACTAACTTGTCTAGCCCCTATACATGCCATATACAAAATATTAAGTCTCATGTACCAAAGTGTGCTGATAGTGTGGGCGATCTTCCAATTGATCCTCGTCTCGATTCAACACTTTTACTCTATAAGACAAGGGAAAAGAAAGGGAGTAAGCTTTGAGCTTAGTAAGTTTACACATAAACAATTAAGCATCATAGTATAAGCTCAACAACAACTAGCATTATACTACCAAAAATAATGAACAACTATGCTTACTATTTCTATCCCTTACCACATTTCCAACACATCATGAGTCACATACTCATAACCATCGAAATGCACCCCTGCATTCAATGTCACATTTACACAATATACAACACATCATTATTTCTCAATAATTCATCCACACAGCTAATTAACTTAATAATACATCCACACAACTATTTTACTCAATAATGCAATCACATGGCTAATCCACACGCTTAACCCACACAAAGAAATGTCTCGGTGGTTTCGCACTTAGCACACCACAATCAATTAATAAGGTGGTATCGCACTTAGCCTACCACAAAGGTAATCATAGGGGTTTCTCACTTAGCCCACTAAACGATATACCTCACGATAGCATCGTACATAGCCAGCTCATCATCAATATGCATTAGGATGGTATCGCACTTAGCCTACCATCTAGCATTATCACTACACATTCACATGTCTACTTACTCAATTAAACAGCCATTCACAATTCTACTACATTCATTCTACTTGAACCACCTAGGTTCTCAATCAATCTCGAACAAGCTACGCACTAGCTATCATCAATAAATTGTAAGTATGAATGCATTATTTATGCATAGACTTACCTCGGTACTCAAAAGTATTGAGACTTGCAATTTAGTCCACCACCTTGCTTTTGTCTCGGTTTCGATCCGGGCTTCATCTTTCTTGATCTATAATGAATAAATCAGCTTATTCAATACATACATTGACTAAATTGACCCACATCTCATATTTTAGCAAAATTACTATTTTGCCCCTAAACTTTCTCATATTTACACTTTAGTCCCAAAGGCTCGTAAAGTGATTTTTATTCAACTTTCTAGTCTTACATGCTTAGCCGAACCACTTATTCAACTAAAGCTATCATCAATTCTCACTAAAACACACATGTATGACCAAACTTAAGATTTTCACAATCAAGTCCCTACATGCATTTTTCATGGAAAATCACTTAACAAAAGATGTTTCTACTACATCAAGCTTTCATAATCTTCCATAAAACAACAAAATACATGCATGTCATACATGACCACATTTTTGAACATCCTTCATAGCTCACCAAAAGCTAAAAATAGCTTACTCATGCTACCGGGACTTAAAAAATGCAAAGAATATAAAAAACGAGGCTAGATGCACTTACTAGCAAGCTTGAAAAATTGAAGAACCCTAGCTATGGCTTCCTTCAAATTTTCGGCAATGAGGGGAAGAAGATGAGCATGATTTTGTCATCTTTTTTCCTTTTTAATCACTTATTTGTAAAATGACTAAAATGCCTTTTTTGATAAACTTTCTATTTTAACTCATCCATGCCCATTTTTGTCCAAAAACTAAAAATTGGGAAAATTGCCCATTAAGGACCTCTAATTAATAATCTAAAGCTATTTCACACATATAGCTTCTAAAAACACACATTTTGCAACTTATGCAATTTAGTCCTTTTGGACAATTCAACCACAATTTCACAAAATTGCTTCATGAAACTTTCACACTAGCATGCATACAAGGCATAAACCTCAAAAACTCATTCATAACCCTCGGGTTTGTGGGCTCGTACCACTATTCCGACTAGGCCCTAAATCGGGATGTTACAACTCTCCCCCTTTAGAGATTTTCGCCCCCAAAAATCTTACCAGTAAAGGGGTTTGGATGTTGCTCTCTCATAGCTTCTTCCGTTTCCCACGTAGCCTCTTCCACACCATGTTTCTGCCATAACACTTTCACTAGTGCTATGTTCTTATTTCTCAACTATTTCACTTCTCGAGCCAAGATCTTAATCGGCTCCTCTTCATAAGACATATCCGGTCTTATCTCAATTTCCGTCGAAGGAATCACATGTGAAGGATCGGAGCGATACCGTTGCAACATCGACACATGGAACACATTATGAATCTTTTCCAACTCTACCGGCAAAGCCAACCGGTATGCTACAAGCCCAACTCTATCTGTAATCTCATACGGCCCTATGAACCTTGGACTCAATTTTCCTTTTTGTCCAAATCTCATAATCTTCTTCCACGGAGACACTTTCAAAAACACTTTGTCGCCCACTTCAAACTCAAATTCCTTTCTTTTCAAATCTGCGTATGACTTCTGTCGGTCCGAAGCAGCTCTCAGACTATTACGGATTACTTTCACCTTCTCTTTGGTTTCTTTCACTAGATCGACCCCATGGATCCGCTTCTCACTAAGCTCGGTCCAATACAAAGGAGTCCGACAATTCTGACCATACAAAGCCTCATACGGTGCCATCCGTATACTGATCGATAACTATTGTTGTAGGCTTAATTCGACCAAAGGTAGATATCTCTCCCAACTACCTTCGAATTCTAACACACAGCATCGAAGCAAATCTTCCAGAACTTGAATCACTCTTTCAGACTGACCATCGGTTTGCGGATGGAATGCAATACTTAAATTCAATCTCGTACCCATGGCCTCTTGCAACTTCTTCCAAAATCTCGAAGTAAACCTCGAATCTCTATCCGATATAATAGACACAGGTACACCATGCAATCTCACTATCTCTGCCACATACAACTCAGCTAATTTATCCAGTGAATAATCAACACGTACTAGAATAAAGTGAGCCGACTTCGTCAATCTATCCACAACAACCCACACAGCATCTCTCTTTCTCGGAGTCATCGGTAACCCCGTTACAAAATCCATGGTAATCCAATCCCACTTCCATTCGGGTACCATTACTGGCTGAAGCAATCTCGAAGGCACTTGATGCTCAGCCTTCACCTGTTGACAAATCAGACACTTTTTCACAAACTCTGAAATATCTCTTTTCATACTAGTCCACCAATACAACTTCCTCAAGTCGTTGTACATTTTCGTACTGCCCGGATGTACTAACAAACATCCACTGTGGGCCCCATGCAAAACCTTTCGAATCAACTCCTCATCTTTAGGAACACAAATTCTGTCCCGATACATCAGACAACCATTCAAATCCACTCGAAAATCAGAATCACTTTCTGATCCGCACTTAGCTATCTTAGCTTGCATCTCACTGTCATTTTTCTGATCCTCACATATCTGTTGAACAAATAGCGGCTTAGCTCTCAACTCTGCCAAAATAGCACCATCGTCAGACAATGCTAAACTCGTGCTCATAACTCTTAGAGCATACAAGGATTTCCTACTCAGGGCATCCGCAACCACATTCGGTTTTCCCGGGTGGTAGTCAATGACTAACTCATAGTCTTTCAACAACTCAAGCCACCGTCTCTGTCTCAGATTCAGATCCTTCTGATCCATCAAATACTTTAAACTCTTGTGATCCGTAAAGATTCGACACTTTTCACCATACAAGTAATGTCGCCAAATCTTTAACGCGAAAACAATCGCAGCCAACTCTAAATCATGAGTCGGATAATTGTTCTCGTGCGGTTTTAGCTGCCTCGAGGTGTAAGCGACTACCTTACCCTCTTGCATCAACACGCAACCGAGACCATTAAACGACGCATCACTGTAAACCACGAACTCTTTTCTCGATTCTGGTTGAACCAAAACCAATGCCTTAGTCAATAATGTCTTCAGTCTCTCGAAACTCTGTTGACATGTCTCAGTCCATTCAAACTTGACATTTTTATGTAATAGTTTCGTCATCGGGGTGGCAATCACAGAGAACCCCTTTACGAAACGTCTGTAATATCCCGCTAATCCCAAGAAACTTTTGATTTTTGACACGTCCTTCGGCGGTTTCCAATCCACAACAGCTGATATCTTACTCGGGTCAACTCTGACACCATCACCTGACACCATGTGTCCTAGGAATCTGACCTCTCGGAGCCAAAACTCACTCTTGCTAAACTTAGCATAGAACTACTTATATCTCAAAGTTTGCAAGACAATTCTCAAATGCTCTTCGTGGTCGTTCTCATCCCGAGAATAGATCAATATGTCGTCAATGAAGACAACTACAAACTTGTCAACATACGATTCGAAAAACACGGTTCATCGATCCATAAAAATCGCAGTGCATTCGTCAAACCAAACGGCATAACCAAAAACCCATAATGGCCATACCTTGTCCGAAATGCAGTTTTCAACACATCTTGCTCTTTCACTCTGAGCTGATAATAACCTGACCTCAAGTCTATCTTGGAAAACATTGTAGCTCCATTTAGTTGATCAAAAGATCATCAATCCTTGGTAAAGGATACTTATTCTTAACCGTCACTTTGTTAAGTTGTCTATAGTCTATACACAATCTCATAGACCCATCTTTCTTCTTCACAAACAATAATGAGCACCCTACTACGCGAGTAGCTCAGTCTTGCAAAACCCTTATCTCATCAACTCTTGCAACTGAACCTTCAGTTCTTTCAACTCTACAGGTGCCATTCTATAAGGAGCAATTGAAATAGGTGTCGTTCCCGGAACCAACTCAATTCCAAACTCGACCTCTCTCACTGGAGGTAATCCGGGTAACTCTTCCAGAAATACATCTGGATACTCACAAACCACTAGCACTGTTTCAAACTCTACTCCAACCTCTCGGGTATTCAACACAAAAGCAAGATAGGACTCACATCCTTTTCTCAAACATTTCTCAGCCACTAGGGAAGAAATCATCACTGGTAGACTATCTGATCCACCTGATTCAACCCGAACCACATCTCCACTCTCATATTTCAATTCAATGAACTTACTACCACAGTTCACTAAGACACTATGGGTAGTTAACCAATCCATGCCTAGGATTAAATCAAACTCATCAAACGGCAACAACATAATGTTTGCCGGAAAACAATGATTCTCAATCAATAAAGGACAACTCTTACACACTATGTCCACTAATACATGCTTTCCTAACGAGTTTGACACCTTAACCACTATGTCCATAGACTCAACGGTCATACTCAAACTAGATGCTAATCTCATGCAAATATAAGTATGAGTAGACCCTGGATCTATTAAAGCAATAACAAAGGTGTCATAGAGAGAAAAAGTACCCGTTATCACATCAGGGGAAGATGCCTCTTCGCGAGCACGAATGGCATACGTCCTCGCAGGTGCCCGACCCTCTGGTCTCACAGCAGAATCTCTGGGTGCACCTCTACCACTAGCCCCACTTCTTGGGTTCCTTGGTGGTCTACCCCTCGTAGACACATCACTAGGTCTCAACTCTTGCCTCTCTTCCTTTTCATCCCTCTCGGGACAGTTACGGATAAAGTGGTCAGGGGAACCACACTTATAACATTTTCGAATATTTCCCCAACACTCTCCGGTGTGATATCTACCACAATTTGGACACTCTGGTTTACTCTTTGTATTGCCCACACTTTCCATCGAGGGAGCTTGGACTCTCGAACCCGAGCGAGTATTGCCCAAGTCTCGATACGAATAACCCACTGGTGCCGTCGTCTGAGGATTCACTTCCTTGGATCTTTTCGACTGGGCTTGGTATGACTTGCCCATCGGCCTCTTTCTAGCATCTTGGGCTTCACTCATAGCCCTCCTCTTTTCTGAACTCAGCTCTTCGGCCTTACTTGCCCTCTCAACTAATACCACAAATTCTTTCAACTCCAAAATGCCCACTAGGAGTTTGATGTCCTCATTCAGCCCATCTTTGAACCTCTTCCACAAGATGGTCTCAGTCGATACACATTCTTGAGCGTATTTGCTAAGCCTAACAAACTCACGCTCATACTCTGCTACTGACATCCTTCCTTGCTTCAACTCAAGGAATTCCTTCCTTTTTCGATCAGTAAACCTCTGGCTTATATACTTCTTCCGAAACTTTTCCAGAAAGAAGTCCCACGTCACCCGCTCTCTCGGGACCACTAACGTCAACGTCTTCCACCAATGGTATGCCGAATCTCTCAAAGAAAGATACGGCACACTTCAAGCTCTCTTCAGCGCATATGAGAGTTCATCGAACACCCTCATCGAAGTTCTCCAACCGATTTCGCCTCTCTGGGTCATCATCTACCTTAGCTCTAAACTCCTCAGCCCCGTGCTTCCTAATCTTATCCACCGGGGATTTCGATATCCTCACTACATCCATACCTTGAGGAGCCACTGGATTTGGCTGAGGTATAGGAGGAGGAGGTGGATGAGGTTGAGCATTAGGGTTCGCTCGAACATAGTTCGAGTACCAATTACTCATCATCTGGAGAAAGGCTTCTCGTGCCTATTCCCCTTGACCCCTAACCTCAGGTCCACTTTCAACGGGCGCGGTTCCTTGCGCAGGAGTCGGCGCGTTACTAGCTGCTTCATCAGAAGTCGATGGATCGGAATCCATATACTATATAAAACAAGATTTAAAATCATTAGGAACCAACACACTATCATTGTACACTTATGGCATGTATAGCTAGACTCTTACACCCGCTACGGTAGTCCTAGAACCTACTAAACCGTAGCTCTGATACCACTAAATGTAACACCCCTTACCCGGGTTCTACGTCGGAACTGGGCCCGAGGCGTTACCAAAATCAAACCACTTGATCGCCAATTAGGCTTGTCGTAACTACTGTCTGAAGTCATCTTAACAACCTTATTCTCGACTTACGAGGCCTCACTCATACACACGAGGGCTCTCGAGACTAAACCGAAACTTTTTCCAATCTTAAAATTTTTATCTTTATACAGGCATCACATGCCCGTCCAAGATTAGACACGCCCGTGCATGGACACACACGCCCATGTCCCCAAATCGCGCCTAAAAACCCAGCATTCTTCCAATGCCCCACGGCCAAGGCACACGCCCGTGCTTACCACCCGTGGTGCACACTGACTACTTTAGCACGGCCTAGAGTCTAAACACACGTCCATGTGGCTAGCCCGTGGCCAACACTAATTAATCCCACACGCCCTAGGCACACGCCCGTGTGGCTAGTCCGTGGTCTATTCTGTTTTAAATACTAACATGCAGGGGACGCACGGCCAAAGCACACGCCCGTGGGTTGACCGTGTGTCATACATGGCCTAGACACACGTCCGTGTGTCTATCCACATGGCCAAGAACAAAGCTATTTGCTATGCTCTTCTCACCCTTATAGCTTACACAACATGCACTCAAACAACACATCCATAATCAACTCAAATTGAATTGCAATCTCACATAGACAACTATAACTTTCTTTCATATAATGTAATAGCCAACAACCATGGCATTATACAAAATAAGTTATCCATCTAAAGGCCAACACATCTTAGCCATATACAACAAAATTCACTAACTTGTCTAGCCCCTATACATGCCATATACAAAACATTAAGTCTCATGTACAAAAGTGTGCTGATAGTGTGGGTGATCTTCCAATTGATCCTCGTCTCGGTTCAACACTTTTACTCTATAAGACAAGGGAAAAGAAAGGGAGTAAGCTTTGAGCTTAGTAAGTTTACACATAAACAATTAAGCATCATAGTATAAGCTCAACAACAACTAGCATTATACTATCAAAAATAATGAACAACTATGCTTACTCTTTCTATCCCTTACCACATTTCCAACACATCATGAGTCACATACTCATAACCATCGAAATGCACCCCTGCATTCAATGTCACATTTACACAATATACAACACATCATTATTTCTCAATAATTCATCAACACAGCTAATTAACTTAATAATACATCCACACAGCTATTTTACTCATTAATGCAATCACATGGCTAATCCACACAGTTAACCCACACAGCAAATGTCTCGGTGGTTTCACACTTAGCACACCACAATCAATTAATAAGGTGGTATCGCACTTAGCCTACCATAAAGGTAATCATAGGGGTTTCTCACTTAGCCCACTAAATGATATACCTCATGATAGCATCACACATAGCCAGCTCATCGTCAATATGCATTAGGATGGTATCGCACTTAGCCTCCCATCTAGCATTATCACTACACATTCACCTGTCTACTTACTCAATTAAACATCCATTCACAATACTACTACATTCATTCTACTCGAATCACATAGGTTCTCAATCAATCTCGAACAAGCTACACACTAGCTATCATCAATAAATTGTAAGTATGAATGCATTGTTTATGCATAGACTTACCTCGGTACTCAAAAGTATTGAGACTTGCAATTTAGTCCACCACCTTGCTTTTGCCTCGGTTTCGATCCGGGCTTCATCTTTCTTGATCTATAGTGAATAAATTAGCTTATTCAATACATACATTGACTAAATTGACCCACATCTCATACTTTAGCAAAATTACTATTTTGCCCCTCATATTTACACTTTAGTCCCAAAGGCTCGTAAAGTGATTTTTATTCAACTTTCTAGCCTTTCATGCTTAGCCGAACCACTTATTCAACTAAATATATCATCAATTCTCACTAAAACACACATGTATGACCAAACTTAAGATTTTCACAATCAAGTCCCTACATGCATTTTTCATGGAAAATCACTTAACAAAAGATGTTTCTACTACATCAAGCTTTCATAATCTTCCATAAAACAACAAAATACATGCATGTCATACATGACCACATTTTTGAACATCCTTCATAGCTCACCAAATAGCTAAAAATAGCTTACTCATGCTACCGGGACTTAAAAAATGCAAAGAATATAAAAAACGAGGCTAGATGCACTTACTAGCAAGCTTGAAAAATTGAAGAACCCTAGCTATGGCTTCCTTCAAATTTTCGGCAATGAGGGGAAGAAGATGAGCATGATTTTGTCATCTTTTCTCCTTTTTAATCACTTATTTGTTAAATGACTAAAATGCCCGTTTTGATAAACTTTCTATTTTAACTCATCCATGCCCATTTTTGTCCAAAAACTAAAAATTGGGAAAATTGCTCATTAAGGACCTCTAATTAATAATCTAAAGCTATTTCACACATATATCTTCTAGAAACACACATTTTGCAACTTTTGCAATTTAGTCCTTTTGGACAATTCAACCACAATTTCACAAAATTGCTTCATGAAACTTTCACACTAGCATGCATACAAGGCATAAACCTCAAAAACTCATTCATAACCCTCGGGTTTGTGGTCTCAGACCACTATTCTGACTAGGCCCTAAACTGGGATGTTACACGTCTAAGATGACTTAGTTACATCAAACCCCTAAGGTCTTATCTATAGGAGTGTTGGTAGCCCGAATAAGGTCTACAGCACATCCTAGGTCTTCGTATAAAGTTGACTGTGTAAACAAAAATAGCCTTGACAGACTTAGGTAGCACGTCGACCTATGTCGTGCCATAAACCTTGCATAGTGTGACACGATAGGTGTTCCATGCCTTGTATGGTTCGTTTCATGCTTTGATGGCTCGGGAAGCTTCTACATCACTCGTGCTTTTCTCCCACATCAATTGGTCCTATAATTGATCATCCTACATATTCAATTTAATATATTAGCACTTCTATAGCCCGTGTTGGCCTTTTAGGTCACATCACTCACAAAATGTGTTAAAAAAAACTTATTTTACTAATATTTAATCATAATTAGTAAATATCAAAAGCATAATATAAAATACTAAATTGGCTAGAAAATAAGCTCTTTAATTGCAAAAATAGACCGAAATAACTACTACATTTAGCATTAGGTTAGTTTGTCGAGAGATGTTACTATAACACCCCATACCCAACCCATTCATCGAGTTCAAGCTATAGAATGTCACGACCATTACTGGTGAAATTAACCTCTTATAAGCATCAAACAATCAATCATACAAGAAGTCAAATATAAATCGCATTCACATTACTTTATTTAATCATTTTCAGGCCCCACACAAGCTCTTACGAAAGCTCTTTTAGTAACCTGAGGGTGGTTTAGGACCAAATTATAAAGTTTTTAAAGTTTTAGGTCAATGTCTCGACTTCATAACATCCACCTTGTGAAATCGCCATATAGTGATTCACGTTACGACATCACTCACTATTGACCTAAGTTATGACGTCGAGTTCTCGAGGTCACGATGTTGCCTTTGTTTTAGGAACTTAACACTGTGGTACCTATTTATTAGCTTTCAAACCAACATCCACATGATATTTCTCAACCATTTACATGAGTAATGCTTTTAAATATGTCCATTTAAACCAATGCAAGCATGAAATCATCTAGATCAACCATTCAAACTTATATAATTCTATAAATCAACTAGAAGGAATTTTCAAATTCAAACCAACTATCTATGTTCAAAACACATCATTTACCAACTTAAACATGCCACATTTGTAGAACTTAAAACCTTATCACTTAAATGGCTTCATTATGAATCACACAACAATTAGGTCCAACCATTCAACATAACTTATAACCCATAATATTCACTCAAATTTAATTACATCATTTACTTACCTAACCATTTTAACTTTGCTTATTTTTGTCGCACCCCAAATTTGAAGGATCCAAGACTTAGGCATGTAAGTGATGAAATAAATTGTTTGGCGAAGTATAATCCGCCCATTTACTTCTTTGGCGTATATATGTGGGCGTATAGTAACCACGGTGTGAGTAAGTGAAGATTTTCTTTTAGATTATTCTATTATTTATAAAAGAAATATCTGGTTAAGTGAAAAGGTAATTATGGTATGAGTTAGCGCCAAAGGTATAGTACACCTTGTATGTCTGAAGTACTGTACTAGTTAGGTTGTAAGGTAACCTGGTTAGGAACCAACTCGATAGACTAGTTTGATATTTATAATGCAGGATTCTTATTTATTTTTCTCAAAAACTATAAACCATTAAGAAGACAAATGTTGAAATGTGTGACACTTGTTAAGTTCCAATATGAGGAAATAGGTGATATATATATGTGAGAAGGGTTCTATAAAGAGGCTCTTCTTTCTTGAATGCGATACTCTCTAGTTCTTTTCCTTTAATCCAAATGTATCTTTTCCTCATTAAGCTGGAAGCTAAGGTTCTTGGTTTAATCAATGGTCATTCTATCTTCGGGTAAGTATTATAGCTCTATATGTTGGGTGTTTTAAAAGAGTAAGTCTGTAAGAGATATATGAACTATAAAGCTTTAAGTACAAGGTTTTGCATGGGGCTATTTTCAATTGATATGATCACCAAATTGTATGTATAAGAGTTGTAATGGTGAATCTATGTACTTTAATCAGTTGTTGTTGCTGGTTCAACTGAGTCTGGAGCTTTGAACTACTGTAGGTGAGTATCAGGTGAGTCTCTATCCTGACTCTTATATATGGACTGCTCAAGTAGAAGTATATATATAAAGGATGATGATATTGGTAAGTGTATCAGTAAAGTAAAGATGAGATATGTGCTATATGTATAAAGTTGTGTTGAAAAGAATGTTGATTGGTAAGCATGCAGGTAATGTTTGATATACTTAAAGTATGAATCAGTCAGGAATGCGAACAATTTTGGGTAAGTGAAGGTTGAGCAATGTCCCTCTGTAAAACCTCTAGTAGGGCAGTTACATTGCTCACTAGATTGGTAGATCACGATATGAAAACAAGTGTAATACCATGAGGTTGAGACCCATGACATCTTAATATGATATGAAAACACTCAAGGTGTAGCCTCCAATAAGATGAAGACTGGACTGGAAGATCACGATACATGAATGTGAGTAAGACCATGTGGTTGAGACCTATGGCAAGATATATTTGTATGTATGTTCATGGTGTAGCCTTTGATATGGTATGGATCGAATCAGAAGATCAAGATACATGAAATTTATGTATAAGTCCATGAGGGAGAAACCATGGCACCTTCTGTAAAAGTCCACTGGGACAGTAAAAATGTGATTCTGTATGATGCCTTTATGGCATATTCTGTTTGGCCCTGGTGGTGTACTCTGCTAAGTCTGTCTAGTAAAATATGCTTATCTGCCCTTATGGTAAGTTCTGGATGAATTCTGATTGTTCTATAATAGGTATTGCTATGATAAGGTTATGATATGTCTGAGGTTAATTTGGTTGAATTAGATATGTGAAGTAACTGAATAAGCCTTAAGAAGATTTCTTAAAAAGAAGTGTGTACTTGTATGTTCAGAGAGGGTATTCGCCATGATAATCTATTAGTTTAGGGTTTGGGTGTATTCGCAGATATAATTGAGATAATTACTCGTTAGTCTAAGTTTAAATGTATCATGTAAGGTTGAATCCAAGTTATCTAAAATCCGCCATATTTGAGTTGTATTATATCTTCTTTTGAAATCATATGGAACTTAAGTTATCGCTATCCTAATATCTAGTTCTGTTGTAAACTGGTGTGGAATTCACTTGAATGATCTGTATAGTTCATTATCAGCATGATATTGTAGGGTATCGAACAGCAATTTGATTCAATTTGTAAATCGCTGGTATTCAAAGCATTTATGTATCCGCCAGTGATTAGTATCAGTGAACACCGTTCTGGAATAAGTGTATGTGTGAAGAGATGGTCTGTGTGAGGTGAACTCTGAAAATATATATATTCTTTAAAAAAATACTTTTATGGTTTTACAAAAAATAAGAGATTAATGTATTGTCTGAAAGCATCTTAAGTTAGTCAAGTAATTAAGAATGAATTGGTATGTTAATAGTATGGTAATTGGCGCGTAAGGGTAAGCCTGAAATTGAGAAAGTACCCGTCTAAAACAGAAATAAGTTGTTAAGAAGAGTAGCTAGCATACTAGTGTCCTTCATATATTATAAAAGTATCCACCACAGTATTTCTAGGTTAATTCTCACTAAGTTCTCCTGAACTTATAAGTGTTATGTTTATGTTTCAGGTAAAAATGATAAGAGTCTGCGCTAGGAAGGATGACACCAGGAGTACGCCAAGGTAGCGGCGAAGTGGATTATTATGCATACAGTGGAAAAGTGGCATATTTTAGGGTTACACCCTAAGATTCTGTCCTTAGTAAATGTTGTATTGTAAAGGTATTAGTAAAAAGTCTGATGTAATGCTTTATTTCTAATTACTTTCCTTTATTTTCATAAAATTGAATCATTAAATGAAATAAAAAGGAAAATTTTTTTAAGTAAGGGGTATCTAGTAACTGTTTTGAAAAAAATAATTGTAGTGAATCGGGTCGGGTTAAGGGCGTTACAATTTTAGTCCAACATATGCACACATGTCCATCTTGAGTATCAAGAACTTATATGACTTTGAAATAAACTAAATCAACCATACACCAACTATACATTTCAAACATGACATTCAATCATATCATTTCCAACCATGTTTCAATTTAGCTACCTTAGTTACTCCATTTGTCATCTTAACCACACCAAACCATACAAACTAAGATCATTATACAGGCAAGCATCCCACAAGACCAAAACATGCATCAATTTGATCACATACCATGCCTATTACACAAATTCAACCATTATCACATTTTCACAATGACATTAACTCCAATTTTACCATTTTTACAACGAAAGGTCTTTACGTACAAGACACAATTTCTAGAATCAAAATAAACATATATCTACTGTATTTTGATAGTGTGTGCTCCCCTAGTAATTCAGCTCAGAAAATTCCGCAAGGTGTCAAATTAAAAGGAAAGGGAAAACAACTAAAGTAAACATGTCGATGCTTAATAAGTTTAAAATGGAAATACCATACATACCTTGATCATTAAAAGTATAATACCTACTAATCAATTTGGCATTCAACATGATTATCCTTAGCATATATTGGGTTAACTAGATAAATATTGTAACACCCCAAACCCTGGTCTATGCGTTAAGACCAGATTTGGTATGTCACACAAAACGAACATACATCTAGTCATTTATTGATTTAAATAAAACAGATCCTCAAAACTATTTTGGAATTGAAGTTTATTAAAACCGAGGTTAATTTAAAATCTATGATTTAAGACATAAGAGTTTATAAATTAAAACTTAGAAATTAATTGGTAAAAATTTTACGAGAAGTTTAAAAGAGTTCAAAAGGAAACTTGAAAATAAGATTCTTAAAGAATTTTACAGAAAAATTTACGAGAATAAAATATTTAAGAACAACCCCTTTTTGCACGAGAATTTAAGAAAACATTTATAAAAAATAGAATAGTCCCATTTTAGTATTTAAACATAATTAAAATCCATCCACAAGTAAAAATCCATAAAAATAATACAGAGGCCTTATTACATCATAATTTGAAATAGTAATTAATTAAAAATACTTAGGAGTAGTTCAAAGCTCATAAAACCATTATTTGAAGTATGGCCACCACGAAGTCATCCCCCCGCCCAAGCCTCCATTACTCGATCGTTACCGAGAAGGGTAAAGGAAACGGGGTGAGTTACTTAGAACTCAAATGTGTAACCCACTTACCAAGTTCATGGGCCAAAACCATTTAAGCATTAATTGGGCCTAAGCCCATTTACAAATATATCAGTTTAACATGTGTAAAATGCATGTGATATGAAATTCCCAACCATATCTAAATTACCATCCGCTACACACCACCCGTACCAACCAGCACACCTGTGGGGAGCTTTAGTCACCCAACCCGCCAACACACCAATCGCAGGCATTATGCCGTTTAATTCAATAATTCGCAGGCCAGTGGCCATTTACAATATTTGTGGCAGAGCCACCAGAATAATGTAGCAGAGCTACCAAAACTTCTCTTCATCAATATCCCATCCCATGCAATCATGTATATAAAATGCATAACAATTATTCATATGATAATTCCACCATAAAGTTCGTAAAAGATTTATTACAAACTGGCCCGTATTACAATTTGGCCCATTTCACAATTTGGCCCATTTCACAATTTTAATACCAATTTCATGCACTTACACTAAAGTATTAATATACCATATTTTCCGATTTCACCAACCTTGCGATTTTTAGTCTAATGCTTAATTACGGTATATTCATCTAACCCATGAGATAAGTGTGAGGTTACACACCTGATTACGGTGAGAACTATACTTTCCCGCTCGTCAATACCTAAATACATGTCACGCTTGATTAGAACACTAATACTTAACATAAATCTATGCTAAAGTAAGCAGTCTAGATTTTTACCCTCGGAATCTCGAACAACAACTATTTGTCGATTCTCCCCGGTTGACGGTTCACAACCCGGTGGAAAACCCCGAACAGCTAAAGGCTCCAAACTATGAACAAATTCGAAAAATTGATTCTCCCCGGATGAGGGTCCACAACCCGGTGGAAAGTCTCGGATTGCCGAAACAGCCCTTCGCTTGTATCTAGAGGGAATAGCGAATCCGCCCCTCTTCCGAACACTATTCACTACCCTTTTCGACCCTATCTTGTTTGCCTCCATTGACAAAAGAATATTAGTCCAATTAATATTTAAGAAATTAAGTCTATAGGTTTTAAGGGCGAAATCGGCTTACCACGAAATCTTACGTTCACGGAATGAAAATCGAGCGATAACGTCCCTAAGATAAGAATCAATTTGTCACCCATCTTTGACGAAATAACGAGTAATATGGAAGTCCTTGATAGAAACCCTTACCTTAACACTTTGAACCGAATCCTAGCGATTCACGATGATTACGAACACCCCGAGTTTCGGCCATTTTCTATGTCACTATAAAGACGAAAAAAATTGTCTAAGAGAGAGATAGAGGATATTTTTCAGTCAAAAGACCCTCCCAAATCAAGAGTAAATTCGACAAAGAAAATAAGAAAAAATAAAGAATCGAAGAGGGTTCTTACCGAATAATCACAACGAAAGCAAAGAAAATGATTGATAAGAAAATATAGGTGAAGAGGAAGGTTCGGTCAAGAAGAAAGAAAGAAAAAAAATAATACTAGTAACATTCGGCCATGGAGGAGAAGAGAAAAGAAATGGCTTTTGTGTTTTGATATTTTCGGCACTAGGAGAAAAGAATTTGAGAGGTTTGGCAAAATATGACCAAATGGTCAAAAAGAAATGACCAAAAGAAGAAAAACCAAGATGTTTACCCAAAGCCTAAAGTGCATTCGGCTATGAGAGAAAAAATGAAAAGAAAAGTGTTTTGGGAAAAACAAAAATGACCAAAATGAGAGTAACCACTAGCTACACATCCTTACCAATGCCTACAACAAAATTTCGGCCACCCCCCTAGCCCCCAAAACCGTCCAAGTTCATGGAAAAAGCTTGGCCATTCCAAACTTTCCAAAACACATCCCTTAAGAAGTGCCTTGTGTCCCCCCTTACTTGCCATAAGCTCATGATTTCTTTCCTTAAGTTCACTCTTACCATATCTCTTAGCCATCATACCATAACAATAAAAGTCTAACTTACCAAGAATAAAGCTTGGCCGACACTTGCTAGGAAAGAGCAAAAATAATAATATTCACAAAATGCATACTAGGGGATTCGAACCTCTCTCCTCAAGACCATACATGTTGCACATAACCTCTTAACCAATGGCTTATTTTTTGCTATCTTTTTACCACTTAATTACCTTAAGCATCAAGGTTACTTGTTCCATTTCAATAAAGTACTCATTACTAAAATTTATTCTAATTCCGAATAAATCCCGAGCCTTCTCAAGACTATATTAAACACACAAATTGACTCATTCACAAGCTAAGCACCAAAATCATGCAACATATCGATACTAAATTTTTAGGATGTTACAAATATCAACAATACCAATGAAGTATGTTAGTCATGATTACATATCATGAGTAATATCACTATCATTAAGGAAATCACATATCTTATGTCAAACTATAAGCATATATTATTTTGTTTCCAGCTCACTTTCAAGTTTTCCATTTCAATCCATTTGAAAACTGGCAGATGAAACAATAGTAAAACAGACTTGGATACACGGGTGAATAAGTTGCTCACACAAGCTGACATTATATCAAGGTTGCTCACACAAGCTGACATATATTAGGTTACACATCCAGGTAAAACCTAAATCATATATAACCCGAGAATCTGCAAGACAGGCTAGATATTTTTATAAACTAAAAAATCCTTGATCAAGCATGCATATAACCCTATTGGCATGTCAAATGTATCCTAACCTTTTACTAAGTTCACATGAGCATCATTTCCATACATACATCATTACAAATTCCTGTAGCTTATCACATAATTCATTTACATGTCTTGTAATAAATCAATTTTCATATTTGTACCTTGAACTATCACAAATTAACCAATAATCACATGTCATTTCAATTCAGTCCATAATTAGCCATACATGTCAAATTCAATACAATTCTAATTACATCTAACCATTTATATATATCAAATCAAACATAAGATCACATACAACATAAGATAAACTAGTAGTTCCATATGAACTTACATGTTCAAAATGTGAAAAGAGAAGATACTTTAGGGATTAATCTGTAATTTTTGTTTTTCCCCGATTAACTTCACTTCGATCTAATTCTTGATCTATAAAATTATTTTATATTGCCAATCAATACCAAACATTTTCATACTATACTATGATATGCATGATTTCATATAATCCTATTTTTTTATTCCCCTCATATTTTCTATTATATTCAATTTAGTCACTGGACTCAAAATAAACATAACTTTTCATTCCTAACTTCGAATTAAAATACGATTTCATATATTATCATTAAGGACCTTACATTTTATTTTTTTTTAACATAATTCCATGACATGCTTTTGTTGGAAAAAACTATGGTTCAAAAACAGTTTTCTTTCTCAACTAAAAATTAAAATTTTGAAAATGAGTCAATTTGTGATATTTATAGCAATAAACCCTTTACTGAAATTGCACCTATCTTTTCAGCTAGATGGATCCTTATCGTTCCTGACTTTCAATTGAATGACCTTCTCTTCTATTCTCGTACCACAAACTACTTCGAGTGTAGGCTTGAACAAATTTGAATCAAATACAGAACCAGGAATATTTTACTTTACTTTCAGTGGGAATGCAAAATTCTCTCTTTAATAGGAATCGGTAGAATTGTTATTCCGAAAAATAGAATTTATACTTAGAAAATAAATTCTCACTATTTTTGGGTAGAATAGCAATGTCTCAAAGTTGTATATTTAACCCTACCGGTTCCATCTATTTATTAGGAGAAGAAGTGAAACCCTTGTTGAATTAGTATAAGTCTATTTCAATATAAAAACAAAATCCTAGTCTAACTAAGAGAGAGAGGGGCAACAATCCTATTTAAATGTACTAGGGTTTTACGTACCTAGTATTAGCATGATCGCTTTTGGGTTTTACCCATATCGGGTCCAATTAGAAGTACTTTATGGAATTTTAACCTAGTACTTTATAATGCAATCCAACTCAATACTTATTATACTATTTCCCAAAATAAACATCATAAATTAAGTTTAATTAATTAATTTTTCAATTAAATAATTTTCTCAACCCGATTCTAATTCGTTAAAATTATGGCAACTTTACCGTAAAAGAATCTATGACAAAATATATTTAATATTTCTACATTCAACGGATTCACTATTACCAATTAATTTAATTCCATTTTCGAACTTCAATTTTTTAATTAATAAAATAATAATTTGAAAAACCATAAGTTAATTTTTCAAGTCATTTCCATTTAGAGAAAACCACATTCATTTCCAAACGTTTCCCATTTCTCTAACTTTATCATTTATATCAATTTTTGTTCATTTGATTCAACATTCATTTCATGTGATTAAGGCTCAAATGATTTATAATTAAGTTCCAGCTTTTCGCATATTAATTATAAACTCATTTAGTCACGAAGTCATTCCACTATAGTATCATGATTGAGCTCTCTCTAATGACATATCATTACAAAAGCAACATGATCAGTGCTCGTCCAATGACATTGTCATAAGTGTGTAACTCTCACAAGATATTCTTAATCTCTTTGGGATAAATTTGTTCTCCCAATATGATTCTATTTTATCCCATGGTAACCATTACATCTTCTTTTATGAAAATTCAATTACTACTAAATAGTAATCAAGTCATTCATCACAAAGATGAATGACCTATGGTCATGTTTACTTTTCATCTATCATGTAATGCCAGTGAGAGGATATCATTTACCCATATCTCGGGCTATGAATTCCACTATTGTGAATGATGCTACATAATGTAGAAGTCGTATACCCAACGCACTAGCTTCTGGATCCTTACCTATTTGAACTCAGGATTTTACTTACATCCAAGTATACTAGTCACGCATATATAGTCTGACAACCACTCAGGATTAATGTATGCCACACTATGAACGTCACAAGTGAATAAATCCATAAACAAATCCAAGATCTGTTCTCCTTGCTCCAAGTCTGATATACTGTCAGTCTAGTCAGTCACATCTATGTCTCTATCTTCTAGGAGTTATCTGCTCCGATGCCCAAGGCTCCTAAATTGGACTTGATAGATGACATATTAGTCTTTCAATCAGTTTGCTCATTTCCGATTAGACTAAGGAAATATTTAGGTATGTCTACTAATATAAGTTGTCTTTTTGTATTACGATTCGACCATGTAATATCGATTAATATTAGTTTAAACATTAGACAACCAGTGAGCCAATATTTACTTCAATTTTGCTTTGCAAGCAAAAACCACATGAGGACATTTTAAAAAGTATATTAACATAATCCATAAATTATTTTATTAACCAATCTGTTCGAAAAAATTAGAAGTTTACAAATGAATATACTACACTTAAGGCATCAAATCCAACAGTTTTACATTTATTCAATTTGGTCTTTAATGTAACAAAGTTAACAATACGCTAAATTAACTTTACAATCTAATCCTTTTCATATTCTAAGCTTAAAATCTACCAAATACAAGCCTAATTCTCCAAGAAATCATCAATGAAAACTTTTAAAAACTTTAACAATTTTACAAATTAATAAAATTAAAAGCTTTCATGACTCCAAATTCATAAAAATTACAAAAAAAAAACTTGAAAATACTTACCAATTAATGTCTGAATGCCATGAACATTTCCTAGGTTTTCTTTCTTCAAGTTTCAAAAATGGTGGATGAATGAAAAAGATGGCTTTTAATCCACTAAGTTTTAATTGCTTTAATTTAATCTTAATCATGCTTAGTGGATTTTGCCATCACTATCCACGAACTTCACTTTAAAATTGATTTAATAACCATTTTAGACCTTTGACTAATTTCAATTTAAGTCCTCAAGCCTTTTGATAATTAAAACTCTACAAAGATTAGATTTTACGATTTAGTTCCTAAGCCTTAATTAATTATTTAATTGACAAAATTGATCGTCCAATCTTCTATATATTTTTATATTATTCTCATAAATATGCATATTTAATATTTACTTGTTTAGTTTACGAAAATGAAATTCTAAAACCGTATTTTTCGGTACCACTAAAAATTGGATTGTTACAGTTACTATTGACAAAGTCCATTCCGCTTTATTTGGTATGGATCCTTTAAAAGCCCTAGGGGAAAATGGGTTTTATGCAAAAAATTTCTAAGCTCATTGGGATATTGTGGGCTAAAACATGTTTGAGATGGTTAATATGTTTTTTTCGGGTGGATCGTTGGGGATTGAATCTAATCGAACTCTATTTGTTCTTACGCCTAAAGTAATGGGACCAGAGACTTCAACCCAAGTTCACCCTGTACGGGCCCAAATTTGCCTGGGCCTAGTGTCCATTAAACCAAATTAAAAAAAACCAAAAATAATAATATAAAAGTCCATTTTTAAGGTCCATTACATAAAATTTTACAGCAGGCCCAATAGAGGCCCAAACTACTACCCAAATGCCCAAATCCTAGCCTACAATGAAACAAAATCAGAAACCCTAGCCAGCTAGGGTGCGCCGCAACAAGTTTCCAGCCTGCCACGTAGGTCTCCGTACCTGCACGGGGAAGCAAATAACAGCAGAAAAATGCAAAATATATTGTAATATATAGGATTTTTCTTTTTTTCCTGGATATAAAAAGGAAATCATTGTATTTTTTTCTACTTACTGTTTTACGAACACTGTTTTTACGCATACAGAGAAATATACAGAAAACCAAAGGTGATTCATCCTTTTATTCGCTTGTGTTCTTGTTATTTTATTTTATTTTATTTCCATTTTTATTTTCCTTTTTGATCTGGAATAAACACGAAAGAGTAAAGGAAGAAGGATTTACCAGTCTCCTTCGCGCCTTGCCACCGTCGGAGTGCGTCTCCGTTCTCGAGAGCCGTGAAATTCTCCCTCTCTTGGGTTTTCACCCTTGGTTTGGAAAGCCAGGGTTAAGAGGAAAAGAGAATCGGCCGAAGAGGGGGTTCGTTTGGGAACTCCGGCCGCCATATACGGTGGCGGATCGGGGACGGCGCGAATAGGGGTTAAGAACCCTAGCAGAGAAGCCCCCCTTTTTTTTCTATTTTTTTGGCCAACACAGCAAAAATATCCATTTTAAAAAAAATTCCTTTTATAAACCTCTGGAATGACGTCGTTTAGGGCTTGTTTAAGTGGCCTCAAAACGGCGTCGTTTCACCCAGATCCGACCCGCGACCCGACCCATACCGCCAAGGATTCGTGTGTTTTCGGACTGAGGGTCTATTTGTGCCCTCAGTCCTTCCGCTTTTGAGGCGTGTTCCAATTAAATCTTCTTTTATTTTTAATTTGGCCCCATAATTTTGCGCATTTTTCATTTCAGTCCCACTGTGTGCGTCGCCGTTTTGGAGGGCGGGGATATTTCCCCATTCGGTCCTTCCGTGTCATTTGAGCATTCAAATCGGCCCTTTTCTTTTATTTATTTGCAGATTTCCCCCCTTAAATTCCTATTTTAAGTTTAATTTAATCCCTTTTGTTCCTTTTGCTATTAAATTAATTAATTTTTTTATGTTATTAATATTATTATTACTATTAATTGATTTTAGTATTATTACAATCACTTTGCTATTATTATTATTTTCAATGTTATTACTATTATGTTTACTATTATTATCATTATTTTTAATATTATTTTTACTATTATTATATATCATTCCTATTACTTTCCTTATTATTATCGTATTATTGTTATCATTATTATTATTTTATTATCTTTAAATTATTGTACATAGTATTTATATATTGATTTGCTATTAGCTTCTATTTTTGTTATTATCTTATTTTCTTTTGTTTTTGTTTGTTTTATTTTATCATTTTTACCTATTATTTTATATAAATTATTTGTTTTAATTTTTATTTATTTTTGCTTTTATTATTGTAATTCATATTGTTTCCCTCGTTTTTACTCTATTATGCCTGTGTACCATAATTCGTGTCCCATTTTACTACGATTATATTACATTTTATTCGATACATTAAAATTTTCGTTTTAAAATAAGCAAATACCCCGCGTTCTAAGATTCGAAAGGAATTGCACCCTAACTTACTGGGTTTCGATTTTCTCGTCGAATCTAAGGAATCAATTATTCTTTTTAAATCAAAGCATAAATTAGATAAAAGCTTATTCTCGGGAATTCAAAAATGCTGTGTTCGAAGTCACTGAATATGACTTTTTGTTATCTCGAGATAAGGATTTCTAAAAGCAAAGGCAACATTCTGTATTTGGAATTTTGAGAAATTGTGCCCTAACTTACTGGGTTTCAATTTTTCATTTGACCCAAATTACCGAATATCCTTTTTAAATCTAAATGTACGAGTTTTAAATAAGGACAAGCTCAGTTTCGAGGATTCGAAATGTCGTATCCTAACTCACTGGGTATGATATTTTATTCCTTCGAAATAAGCGGGTCTCGGCATCTAGTTTAATTCATTCAAGTTTTTTTTTAAAAACAAAGAGGATCGTATTTTAAAATCTTTTCAAATTTTCGACATTAAGACATTAATCAATCAATTCGGTACCAATTTTGGGCGTTACGAGGGTGCTAATCCTTCCTCGTGCGTAATCGACTCCCGAACTCATTTTTCTTGAATTTCGTAGACCAAAATCATTATTTTAATAAATCAAAATGTTTTATTAAAATGATTAATCTCAAGGTGATCCGATCACACCTCAAAATAGGATTGGTGGCGACTCCATTTCTAAAGTCGATCCCGTTTTCCAAAAATTAAAAAAAATGGTTTCGACAGCTTGGCGACTCCACTGGGGACCAATAAGAGAGTCAAGCCGTAAAATTGATTATTTTCTGTCTTCTTGTCGAAAGTTGAAAATCCGATTTGAAAAATTACGATCCTATTATTGTATTTGTTCGTATTGCTATTTCATATGATTACTGTGGTTTGAGTCTCGTATCATATTGCATAAGGACCGTTTTGGTCTTACCTTTTTAAGTGGGAGTGAGAAGCTACTCCTTCGTGAGGTTTTCACCTCCGTGCAGGATAGTGGATCGCTTTCGGGATACATCCGTACCTATATCTTCGTGAGATTTTCATCTCCGTGCAGCCATAGGGAAATGTATTCCCCTCAACCGAACTCGGTCCGTATGAGCCTATAATGGGTGAGGATCGAGGAATCTGCTGGTTCAGGTACCTCAACTTTAGAACCCAAACTGCATGTAAAAGACCTTAAGAGCCCACCCTAGATAGTACCGCGATAAACCATAGTGGTCATCCGAATAAGTGCTCTATTTGTTTCTTTCTTGCTTGCTTTTACTTTGTCCTAATGTGTTTTGGCTATGATTGCATTACATGTCATTTCACATTTGAAAGAGTGTCGATTCATGTTCGATTACTAAATTAGAGAGCTTGTCATGGAGAACGAATTTCTTGATAAAACGGAAGACAATGCGGCTGTCCGTATATTGGTAATCCGTTTCATGTAAAGAATTTTGCCCTCTAGTAAAGTTTTCTAAGGGAAATTGAATCAGAATCGAAACCTCTTGGCATTCATTTCATGCATTCACATTGCATTACATCATGTACATTAGATTTCATGGGAAGACCCTGATTGGTTGAAATTATTTCAACATTAACCTGGACACCAACAAAACCAAACACCCTTACGGTACCCGAACCAAGACGAAAGATATGGATCAGAGATTAGAAAGACTTGAACAACTCCAAAAGGAGATGCAAGATAAAATTCAACTACAAATGCAAGAACAGCTGGCTAAAATCCAACAAGATATGATGGACCGAATGATGGAATCACAAAAGAGTATGATGACTCAATTGACTCAACTACTGGCGGGAGGAATAGACAAAGGAAAGACCCCCATGGTTAACACTGAAGAAGATAACGAGGAACCACTCTATCCTCTGGGTTTTACCCCAACACATCCTGAGGTGCACCCTTGAAGAACCACTGTTACAATTAAACCTCAACAATTTCAGGAGGGTGTTTCGATGCCGATGAACTTCCTAGCGGGATCGGGTTCTAACCCAGGGGATAACCTAAATAATGCCATTATCCCTAACCTTGATGAGGTGGCAGAAAGGGAGAGAGCAAGGACAGAACTGCCAAAGTAGCTAGAGGACCGATGTAAATGGCTGGAGGAAAAATTCAGAGCCATGGAAGATGCTGATAATCAGCATATAATTGATGCTAAGGACCTAAGTTTGGTCCCAGATCTAGTGCTTCCCCACAAATTTAAGATGCCAGAATTTAAAAAATACAATGGGACCAGTTGCCCCGAAGCTCACATAACCATGTTTTGCAGGCGAATGACTGGATATGTTAACAATGACCAGCTTCTAATACATTGCTTTCAAGATAGTCTGGTGGGAGTAGCATCCAAATGGTACAATCAATTGAGCCGTGCTAGGATTGGTTCTTGGAGGGACTTAGCTCAAGCATTCATGAAGCAATACAGTCACGTGACAGATATGACCCCTGATAGAATTACCTTGCAAAACGTGAAGAAGAAACCAAGCGAGAGTTTCAGGCAATACGCACAGAGATGGAGGAAAGTTGCCATACAAGTACAGTCGCCGCTCCTAGAAAAATAAATGACAATGCTCTTTATCAACACCCTGAAGACCCCGTTCATCACTCACATGATTGGAAGCGCTACGAAAAGTTTTTCAGACATAGTGATGACCGGCGAAATGATTGAAAATGCGATAAGGAGTAGAAAAATAGATGCAGGAGAGAGTAACAAAAGGTCAACCTCGAGGATAAAGGAAAACGAGGTGAACAACACGAGTACATATAACAAAGGTTACTCAAAATCGATTACTATAAATCAACCAAAAATTGTGGCTACTGGTCAACAAGGTTCCAACACGAGGCAAAGCACTGAGAAGCTCCAATTTACTCCAATCTCAATGACATATCGAGAGTTGTACCAAAGTTTGTTCGACGCACACGTAGTGTCCCCTTTTTACCTAAAACCATTACAGCCTCCATATCCCAAATGGTATGATGCAAACGCTCAATGTGACTACCATGTAGGAATTTTGGGGCATTCAATAGAAAATTGCACTGCCTTTAAGAAAGTTGTTGAAAAACTTATTAAAATGGGCATTGTGAAATTTGATGACACACCTAGTGATGAAAATCCTTTACCCAATCATATTGATAATGGGGTAAATGCGATAGATGGAAAGGTGGGGAGAAGAATCAAGACCAATATTACAGAAGTAAAAACTCCTTTGAGATGGGTTTGGAAAGAGATGGCAAAAAGGGGGCTGAGCATGTCAGATCCTGAAAGAAGTTGTGAAAACTCGAGGAACTACTGTGAGTTCCATCATGAAGAGGGGCACGAGATCCAAGAATGCATAGAATTCAGAGCCTTGGTACAAGGTCTAATGGACAGTAAAGAGATCGAGTTCTGTGAAGGAGTTAAAGAAAGTGTTAAGGAAATGCTGGAAAATGTGCACATCAATGCCATACATGAAGAAATCAGTGAAAGGGGGACTTTGTCAGATATTCGCCCTTACGAACCTGGGAGTGTTCTGAACAATTGGACTGCAGAAGAAATTCCTGTAATTTTTAGAGCTTACACAGAGTAATGTTCAAAACACACTTGTTGCTTTAAGCCTAGAAGCAATAAGCATTCCGTTGTGAAATATGCTTATGTCTAAACATCATTATGAAATACATATTTGAGATCATTTTGAATAAATATCCTCTCATTCTTTTAGATTCTTTCATTTTATATTCTTTAATTATTTCTTTCAATCTTTGGACCTTTTTTCCGAATTATTCTTTATTTCATTCATATTCATACCACACACAAATAATTATTCTTAAATTCATGTGTTCTTTGAATATTCCTTCATACCTACAATGGGTCCCTAGATATCAATGACATGAGCGACGCTGCTACTGACTCAGAATCTACTTTTGAGCAAGATATGCATCTAGAGGGATCTCAAGACTTTGAAGATGACAAAGATTGTAACCTATCTCCTGATTTGTTAAAGATGGTAGAACAAGAGGAATAACATATCCTACCTCACAAAAAGTCATTGTAAGCCTAGGAGAAGAGAAGGAGGTGAAGATCAGAGCCTGTATCATCACAGAGACAACTTGAGACGTCATTCAAAAAAAATTCAAAGATGTATTCGCATGATTGTTTCAAGAAATGGTTGGGTTACTAAGACATGTGGATGCTGTTAAGGCTAAAGAATCTTAGAAGAGGTCCATAAGGGTGTCTGAAGAGCCCAACATGAGTTTCGGGTACTGCTGGTCTACCATGGAAGGGGATTGCATCAGTTATACTAAGAAATGCCATAAATGCCAAATTTATGGAGACAAGATTCCTATGCCTCTTTCATCTCCTCATGGCAACTCCGTGGACTTTATCTATGAGGGGCATGAATGTCAGTGGGCCAATCTCACCAAAGGCTTCTAGCAGGTATCGATTCATCTTTAGGGTCGTCTATTACTTCACTAAGTAGGTGTGAGCTGCTTCATATGTCGATGTCACAAAGTTGACAGTCAGCAAATTTCATGTCAATATGGAATGCCAAAAAGGATCCTATCTGACGATACATTAAATTTGAACAACAGCACGATATTGGAAATTTGCAGTTTGTTCAATATTAATATCACCTCGCCTCAAAATAAACGGAACAGTGGGGGAAACCTTTTAAAAAAAGTGAAAGAAAAGAAAAATCGTGAGGAAAATGATTGAGACTCATAAAGATTGGCATGAGAAGTTATCATTTGATCTCTATGCTTATCGAATGTCTATCAGAACTTCCACCAGGGCAATGCCTTTCTCATTGGTTTATGGAATGGAGGCGATTTTACCCATTGAAGTAGAGATACCTTCCCTTCGTGTTTTTTCAGAGCTAAAGTTAGATGAAGCAGAATGGATCCAGTCTCGGTATGATCAGTTGAACTTGATTGAGGAAAAGAGGCTAAGGGCTATTCGTCATGGTCAGATGTACCAAAAGCGAATGATGTGAGCTTTTGACAAAAAGGTTCACCCAAGAGAATTGTACGAGGGAGACCTGGTATTGAAAAAGATCTTCCCCATATAAAGGATTTTAGAGGGAAATGGATGCCAAATTGGGAAGGACCTTATGTGGTAAAAAAGGCTTTCTCCGGAGGAGCACTGATTTTGGCTGAAATGGATGGAAAAACTTGCTCAATCCTGTAAATTCAGATTCAATCAAGAAGTACTATACTTGAAGGGGAAAAGAGGCAAAAGTGGAAACCCGCAAAGGGCGCTTTGAGACTTTCTTTTCAAAAAAAACGGAGAGGCCAAGGTGAAAACCCGCAAAGGGCGCCTTGAGACCAAAGGGGTTTTGAGCCGAAAACCTGAAAAGGGCGGCTCAAATTGTGATCAAATTGTGATGGGGCATGCGGTGATCTTGCTATACCTGAATTAAGAAGGAAAGAGAGATGTTACATCTTTGGGCATCAATAGAGTACTCTTGATCTCCTAAACACATATTGAGCTTAAATTGGTCTTCAGAAAGTCTGTACAGAGAAGCTCAAGCTGCGATATCTGGGGCACCTATTTCTTTTCCCCTCATCATTTTGTATTCTAGCAATGTTTACTTTCTTTAATCAACCTATTCTTTTCAGATTTCGTTTCTGATAAAATTCATTTTTGTCCATCATTATGATCATTTTCAAGCATTTTGTATTGAATTAATGATTAATGGACTAATAATACTTTCACAAAAAGGAGTTTTGCTTATTACTCTGGAAACTTCTAAATAATACGAGAACCTGAAACAGGACTTTTATTTAGAATTCACCAAGCCTAAGGGTCGGAAATATTTGAGAAGGAAACTCTAAACAGTGACCATTTCTTCAGACTTTCTGTCAAAAATGTCGGTTGAACAAGAAGACAGGATATTACGTCAGTGATACAACCTGGCGGAACAATGAGCAATGTCAATCCTAAGCATTTAAAAGGGGATCATTCTCATGAAATTATGTATTCATGCAAAACACGTTTAGTTAGGAGCATTCGATTCATTCTGATCATTGCACCCTAATCTAAAAAAGGATCATTCTCATGACATTCTGCATTCATGCAAACGTCTTCCATAATACATTTAGTTAGGAGCATTTGATTTATTCTGATCATGGCATCCTAATCATTATGCATAAGCGTAAGTCCGTAAATCGATTCTACAGGTCATGTTCCCCAGAGGACGGTGTAACAAGATCGATGAATCCACAGGTCCTATACCTCTAAAGTTGCAGTAGGCCGGATCAATTCCACCATGGCGAATCTCATTTCTCTAAAGTTTCAGTAGGTCGGATTGAATTTACCATACAAGTCTTATCTCCCTGAAGTTGCAGTGGAGTAGATTGAAGACAGCAAATCTTATTTCCCTGAAGTTGCAGTGGAATAGATTGAAGCTATAAATTACAGATCTTATCTCTTTGAAGTTCTAGTAGAGCAGATCAAAACAAACCTTATCTCCCTGAAGTTGCAGTGGAGCAGGATGAAGTCACAAGTCTTATCTCCCTAAAGTTACAGTGGAGCAGACTGAAAACAGTTAATCCTATCTCCTTGAAGTTACAGTGGAGCGGATTAAAATGACGAATCCTATACCTCTGAAGTTACAGTAGGTCGAATTGAATTTACCATAGAAAGTCTCATCTCCCTAAAGTTGTAGTGAGTAGATCAAGACACAGCAAGTCTTATTTCCCTAAAGTTGCAGTGGAACAGATTGAAGCTATAAATTACAGATCTTATCTCTCTGAAGTTGCAGTAGAGCAGATAAAAACAAACCTTATCTCCCTGAAGTTGCAACGAAGCAGGTTGAAGTCACAAGTCTTATCTCCCTGAAGTTGCAGTGGAGCAGACTAAAGATAGTTAATCCTATCTCACTGAAGTTGCAGTGGAGCGGATTAAAACGATGAATCCTATACCTCTGAAGTTGCAGTAGGTCAGATTAAATTTACCATAGAAGGTCTCATCTCCCTGAAGTTGCAGCGGAGTAGACCGAAGAAAGCAAGTCTTATTTCCCTGAAGTTGCAGTGGAAAAGATTGAAGTTATAAATCCCACACCTCTGAAGTTGTAGTAGGTCGGATCAAATTTACCATACAAGTCTTATCTCCCTGAAGTTGCAGTGGAGTAGATTGAAGACAGCAAATCTTATTTCCCTGAAGTTGCAGTGGAATAGATTGAAGCTATAAATTACAGATCTTATCTCTTTGAAGTTCTAGTAGAGCAGATCAAAACAAACCTTATCTCCCTGAAGTTGCAGTGGAGCAGGATGAAGTCACAAGTCTTATCTCCCTAAAGTTACAGTGGAGCAGACTGAAAACAGTTAATCCTATCTCCTTGAAGTTACAGTGGAGCGGATTAAAATGACGAATCCTATACCTCTGAAGTTACAGTAGGTCGAATTGAATTTACCATAGAAAGTCTCATCTCCCTAAAGTTGTAGCGGAGTAGACTGAAGACAGCAAGTCTTATTTCCCTAAAGTTGCAGTGGAACAGATTGAAGCTATAAATTACAGATCTTATCTCTCTGAAGTTGCAGTAGAGCAGATAAAAACAAACCTTATCTCCCTGAAGTTGCAACGAAGCAGGTTGAAGTCACAAGTCTTATCTCCCTGAAGTTGCAGTGGAGCAGACTAAAGATAGTTAATCCTATCTCACTGAAGTTGCAGTGGAGCGGATTAAAACGATGAATCCTATACCTCTGAAGTTGCAGTAGGTCAGATTAAATTTACCATAGAAGGTCTCATCTCCTGAAGTTGCAATGAGTAGACCAGAAGAAAGCAAGTCTTATTTCCCTGAAGTTGCAGTGGAAAAGATTGAAGTTATAAATCCCACACCTCTGAAGTTGTAGTAGGTCGGATCAAATTTACCAAACCTTATCTCCCTTAAGTTGCAACGGAGCAGACTGAAGATAGCGAATCTCATCTCCCCGAAGTTGCGGCGGAGCAGATTGAAGCTACAAGTCTAATTTCCTTGAGTTGGATCGAAGCACTAGTTCCCGGGCCCCTGAAGATGCAGTGGGATGGAATGAAGCTACTCGAAGAAGAAAAGCACCAAAAGAAGCCAGGATTCGGAGAGACCGGGCAAAATTGGCCCTTTTAAGTCTTTGCTCAATTTTCGTTACACGACAACGAGGAAAGAGGGGCAGCTGTACGGGCCCAAATTTGCCCAGGCCTAGTGTCCATTAAACCAAATTAAAAAAACCAAAAATAATAATATAAAAGTCCATTTTTAAGGTCCATTACATAAAATTTTACAGCAGGCCCAATAGAGGCCCAAACTACTACCCAAATGCCCAAATCCTAGCCTACAATGAAACAAAATCAGAAACCCTAGCCACCTAGGGTGCGCCGCAACAAGTTTCCAGCCCGCCACGTCCGTGTGTACGGCCTCCGTACTCCTCCACGCACCACCGCACGCCACGTAGGTCTCCGTACCTGCACGGGGAAGCAAATAACAGTAGAAAAATGCAAAATATATTGTAATATATAGGATTTTTCTTTTTTTCCTGGATATAAAAAGGAAATCATTGTATTTTTTTCTACTTACTGTTTTACGAACAATGTTTTTACGCATACAGAGAAATATACAGAAAACCAAAGGTGATTCATCCTTTTATTGGCCTGTGTTCTTGTTTATTTTATTTTATTTTATTTCCATTTTTTATTTTCCTTTTTGATCTGGAATAAACACAAAAGAGCAAAGGAAGAAGGATTTACCAGTCTCCTTCGCGCCTTGCCACCGTCGGAGTGCGTCTCTGTTCTTGAGAGCCGTGCAATTCCTCCATCTCTTGGGTTTTCACCCTTGGTTTGGAAAGCCAGGGTTAAGAGGAAAAGAGAATCGGCCGAAGAGGAGGGTTCGTTTGGGAACTCCGACCGCCATATACGGTGGCAGACCGGGGACGGCGCGAATAGGGGTTAAGAACCCTAGCAGAGAAGCCCCCTTCTTTTTCTGTTTTTTTGGCCAACACAGCAAAAATGATCCATTTAAAAAAAATTCCTTTTATAAACCTCTGGAATTACGTCGTTTAGGGCCTGTTTAAGTGGCCTCAAAACGGCGTCGTTTCACCGAGATCTGACCCGCGACCCGACCCATATCGCCAAGGATCCGCGTGTTTTCGGACTGAAGGTCTATTTGTGCCCTCAGTCCTTCCGCTTTTGAGGCGTGTTCCAATTAAATCTTCTTTTATTTTTAATTTGGCCCCATATTTTTGCGCATTTTTCATTTTAGTCCCACAGTGTGCGTCGCCGTTTTGGAGGGCGGGGATATTTCCCCATTCGGTCCTTCCATGTCATTCGAGCATTCAAATCGGCCCTTTTCTTTTATTTATTTGCGGATTTTCCCCCTTAAATTCTTGTTTTAAGTTTAATTTAATCCCTTTTTGTTCCTTTTGCTATTAAATTAATTAATTTTTTTATGTTATTAATATTATTATTACTATTAATTGATTTTAGTATTATTACAATCAGTTTGCTATTATTATTATTTTCAATGTTATTACTATTATGTTTACTATTATTATCATTATTTTTAATATTATTTTTACTATTATTATATATCCTTCCTATTACTTTCCTTATTATTATCGTATTATTGTTATCATTATTATTATTTTATTATCTTTAAATTATTGTACATAGTATTTATTTATCTATTGATTTGCTATTAGCTTCTATTTTTGTTATTATCTTATTTTCTTTTGTTTTTGTTTTTTTTTTTATTTTATCATTTTTTTACCTATTATTTTACATAAATTATTTTTTTAATTTTTATTTATTTTTGCTTTTATTATTGTAATTTATATTGTTTCCCTCGTGTTTACTCTATTATGCCTGTGTACCATAATTCGTGTCCCACTTTACTACGATTATATTACATTTTATTCGATACATTAAAATTTTCGTTTTAAAATAAGCAAATACCCCGCGTTCTAAGATTCGAAAGGAATTGCACCCTAACTTACTGGGTTTCGATTTTCTCGTCGAATCTAAGGAATCAATTATTCTTTTTAAATCAAAGCATAAATTAGATAAAAGCTTATTCTCGGGAATTCAAAAATGTTGTGTTCTAACTCACTGAATATGACATTTTGTTATCTCGAGATAAGGATTTCTAAAAGCAAAGGCAACATTCTGTATTTGGAATTTTGAGAAACTGTGCCCTAACTTACTGGGTTTCGATTTTTCATTTGACCCAAATTACCGAATATCCTTTTTAAATCTAAATGTACGAGTTTTAAATAAGGACAAGCTCAGTTTCGAGGATTCAAAATGTCGTATCCTAACTCACTGGGTATGATATTTTGTTCCTTCGAAATAAGCGGGTCTCGGCATCTAGTTTAATTCATTCAAGTTTTTTTAAAAAAAAAAACAAAGAGGATCGTACTTTAAAATCTTTTTAAATTTTCGACATTAAGACATTAATCAATCAATTCGGTACCAATTTTGGGCGTTACGAGGGTGCTAATCCTTCCTCGTGCGTAACCGACTCCCGAACTCATTTTTCTTGAATTTCGTAGACCAAAATCATTATTTTAATAAATCAAAATGTTTTATTAAAATGATTAATCTCAAGGTGATTCGATCACACCTCAAAAAAGGATTGGTGGCGACTCCATTTCTAAAGTCGATCCCGTTTTCCAAAAATTAAAAAAAATGGTTTCGACACACCCCATTAGTCTTTTTACCATTTTGTACAAAGTGGTTACTAAAACGATCGTCAATCGGTTTTATGCCTCGTATTATTGGTCCCAATCAGGCAAATTTTATTGTTAGCAAACAAACTACTGATAATATTCTAATTGCTTAAGAGGTGATCCATTCTATGAGGATGAAAAACGGGACTAAAGCTTGGATGACTATTAAAGTGGATTTGGAAAAGATGTATGACAAGATTCAATGAGATTATCTAAAGGATATCGTGACAGATGTTGGTTTACCAAATTCACTTATCCAGACATTCATGCATTGTATTACTACTCCTATGCAAGTTCTATGGAATGGTGAAACCACTAATTTGTTTGTGCCCACTAGAGGTGTCCACGGGCCAGGTTTGGGTCAGGCCCAACCAAAATTTTAGGCCCGTTTGTTAGGATCGGGCTCGACCTGACCCGAAAAATGGGCCTAAAATTTTGTCCAATCCCATCCCGTATAAAAATACTAAAACTCGGGTCTAGCCTGCCCGTATTAATTTTTATATAATTCTTTTAAAAATATATAATATATCAAAAATACTAAAAACATTAAAATAAATGTTTCTCCACAAATTGAAAAACAATATGTATACTTAAATAAGACTAAGATAGGTGCAACTTAACAAGCAAATGCCTCTAAAATAGTAACAAAATTAACAATAAAATAAGAGTTATACAAAATCTAAACAATAACAACAAAATAGTAGCAACATAATACTGAAATGGTAGCAAAATAGTGAAAAAAATAAGAAGAAGAAAATAGCAAAAAAAAACAAAAAAAAGAAGCAAGAAAGCAATAAAAAATAATTTTTTTTTACATATTCGGGCCAGGCCTAGGGCCAAAAATTCCTTACCTGAGGCCCGACCTGTTTTCTAAACGACCTTTTTTTTTCAAGCCCATTTTTCGGGCATATATTTTTACTCAAACCCTCCCACTTTTCGAGGGGGCCTTCGGGCCATACCAGATGACCCATAAATAGGTTTAGTGCCCACTAAAGGTGTTCGATAGGGAGATCCACTTTTGATTGAGCCACCTAATTACTTGTTTTGTTGCTGATTTGGAATGGCGAGCGCATTCAATATCCTATATTATTTTTTGCAAACGATCTAATTTTAATTTGCAAGTGGATATGTGTGAGGTTGATATTGTCACAAGCATGCTTATTAAGTTTTGTTGGTTTTCTAGTCATAAAATTAGTATTATAAAGACGTGGGTTTATTTTTTGAATAATGTAGACGTTCATATGGATCAAAGTATAAGTGTCATGGGTCAAAGTTCAAAGCCCGTGACCATCGCGCCAAATGCATCCATTAGAGGTCTATTGTTTAGATGAGGATCATTTAGCCCGCAACAACTGGCCCGATTCGATAAGCTATTGGAGAAGCCTATCAAATTGAAGCATGGTTGGCCCGATAATGAAGATATGGCAACTTAGGCTGTAACACCCCAAACCCGGCCTAGAAGTTAGGCCCGAATCTAGCGTGTCACATTGAGGTGTTTTTCGAAAACCGTTGTTTCATCGAAAACCCTTCTTGATATTTAAAAACTAAAGTCTCAGTTTGCGTTTGTTTATTATTAATCGACGTTTATTAAAATTTATAAATTTCAAAACCTCGGATTTCATTTGCTTATTTTAAAAACGGGGTTTATTAATAGTCATTCTCTTGTAAAACATTATTATCTCTAAAACCTTGTTGTTGCGGAAGCTTAATTTAAAACCATGATTTACGAAGACGTATTATCCAAAAAGATTGAGTTGCGGAAACGTAGTGTTTTGAAAACAGTTATCGTTTTGGGAAAACCGTGTTCAACTTATAGCAGATTTAAAACATAATAACCTAAAAATCCCAAATTAAAAACCAGAATTTAAGAGAGGCCTTATTACAACCCAATAAGAAAACGGTTTAAGTAAGTAAAATAGAATACTAAGATTCAAGCTGCTCGTAATGTGGCCACCTCCGAGTCCTCCAGTACGTCGAACTGCCTACCGAGGATTACCTGAAAAATTAAAAAGAGGGGGTGAGTTTATGAAAACTCAGTGTGCACAATCCTCATCGGTCATAAGGCATGCATCAAAATCAATCCGGGCCTAAGCCCATTACAGTAATGGTGGCAATTAGGCCTTAGTCCAAAATAGCCTCGGTTGGGCCTTAGCCCATAACAAAAGTCATAAATCACATCTATCTGGGCCTAAGCCCATCTCAATAACATAACAAGTGTATGCAATGCATTAATGCCCATACCAACCCTGCACTCCATCTCTTGTCCAACCCTGCACTCCTGTGGGGATTTAATCGACCCACCCATCCCTACACTCCTTATGTAGCACCGGTTGCGGCACTAACCAATATTGCAACAAAGCTGCCAGTCATATAATCGGCTTAAAGCCTTCGGTGGATCCACAGTCGCCAAGCAACCATGCGATCCTATCGGAACTTCCTCCATATATAAACGTAACCCAACCCAATGCAACATGTCATGGCATAATAATTCAGTGTATGCAATAATGTATCATCATGGCAATTAAATTAATTTCACACAAACATGCTAAATTTCCTCCTAAGGGTATAACGGTAATTTTGCCCAACGAGGGCGTTCCAGTAATTTTATCCTTAAGGGATATTTCAGTAACTTACCCACCGAGGGTATTTCAGTAATTTACCCTCCAGGGGTATTTTGGTAATTTACCCTCTAAGGGTATTTCGGTAATTTTACCCACCGAGGGTATTTCGATAATTTAGTCGTTTAATGGCCTTTCCGGAGGCCTGTTGTTGCCTCAAGCGACACGGGACCCCTTTTGGATCTCTACGATACAATTGGGCCTAAAATCCATTTCAGGCCCAAACGGGCCCACACGCTTGTGTGGCCCATTACACATGGTTTCGGTCTTAGTTTTGCAGTCTTCGCAACCGCATCTATCATTCGGTCGTTTTCTATCAATTTTGCCCATGTGGGCCTGTTAGCCCATTGGGCCCATTTAGCCCGTTTCGGCTCAATCAGGCCTGTTATAGCCTCAGCTTCGCGAGAGTGCTCGTGACACTCTCAATGATCTACTGCCATCATTCGTGTCTCGGTTTATCACCACGAGCGCTCGCACGCTCGAGTGGTTACGGTTGCCAGTTTTCTGGCCTTTCGACTTTCGGCCGATTCATAGAGCATCACATGCATTCATCAAGTTTGGTGTGAGATTACACACCCTATCGACTTTCTCGCCGACTATCGATTATCGGGTACTGTTACACACCTTCTCGTGCAAGCCTACGGAACACCCCTTGAGCACCAACCTTGATCGAACGAGAAAAGGTTTCTCACTTGAACTGTCACCCAAGACCAACAGCGATTTCCTCCTCTCAAAATCCCTGTATTTCCAACCACCATTAATGGACTACAACAAACTTACAAGTGCTGAAGTAAGGGCACAGTCACTTATCAAGATTAAAAGAGAACTAATCGGGCTTAAGTCACACTTAGAAACCCTCCCATCTGAAACCGAGTTATCACCCCCGCAATTCCAACTACCGTTGATAGCAAAGTAAAATGTTAGAAAACCATTAATCTAAAGACAGGAGGAATAGGAATACAAGGGATTGCGTTACCACCTTCATTACTCACCAACAAAAGAGAAGGGAAAAGAATTTTCCAAAGCACTACTAAGCCGCAAGAGCGCAATATTCAACCTATTACCACCAGAGTATTTGAGAAGGTAACAAGGGGAGTAGCATTCGGTTAGAAGAAGAAAAAGAAGAATAACGCAAGTACAGGCTTACCAATTAAAGAACCCAAGATGAAGTGTTGGTGGAGAATAGATTCGGCTAAGAGAATTAAACTGCAAAGAACAGTCGAATGGTGTTGAAAGGAGAAAGAAGAACAATTACAGATTAGAGAAGAGATAGGAGATTTGGCTTATGGAGAGGGAGGAGTAGAAAAGAAAACGGAGAAGAAGAGAGAAAGTGAGATTAACATTTCGACAAGAAAGAAAATGCAAAAGAAATGACCCGAAATGTTCAAGGAAAAAGTGCCCAAAATGCAAAAACACCAAAGAGAGCTAGAGAAATTCGGCACTTCCCTTTGACACAACCGAAAATGCACTTTACCAAATGCCAATTCTCTTGGCCGAATTTTCCTATCCACTTCCCCATATTCGGCCAACTCTTCCCCCCCACTTGAATCCCATGATTTTCTCCCCTTTTTCCTCCTCAATTCACTCTCCATCTCCCATTCAAACTCACCCAACAACCTTGACCAATTCAAACACTTCTCCATCAGTATTTGATTCCAACACAACCTCTTGTCTTCTCCTGAACAAAATAAAAGCCTTCAATTTTCCATCTGTGGGATTCGAACCCTTCTCCCCTACTCTGCCAATGACGCCACAGCCACCACACCACACACTCCACTTGTGTCTCCTAAACACACACAATTTTACTTAAGTCCTACCTTTAGTAGCCCTCTCCACTAAAAGGGCCAAAAAAATTAAAAAAAATTCAAGGCTCAACCTCGAACCTAGTCCTCTGTAGGACCCCCAAACTCACTTAAATAACAAGCCAAATAAGCACAACATAAATTTAAGCAAAACTACTAACGCCTAACTTTTGGGGCGTTACATAGGCAATCTTGATAAGTATGGGAACTAATCTTTAAATATTGATAAGGAATCATATCTTGTAAATATTAGATTTGATTTGATTTAATGTAATCTTGTAAATCCCTAAAACTAAGAGATAGGCTAATCTCGTCCGTCGATGTAATGTAATCTTGACCGTCGATTTTTGGGGAGCTCAACTATAAATAGAGAGCCTCCCCCTCATTTGTACTCACTTCATTTATTGTTTCATTATTCTTTGTGAATAAGAGAATATAGAGAGCATTTACTCAAACACCTCTCGTGCATTCTTTTTGTTGTTCTTTGTGGCTTCTTTTGGCATAGTTTGCTTTCGCTATACAAATTGGTGCCTTGGAGGAGTTCTTAAGGAATCCTCATTTAAGTAAAGGCTGACTTAGGCGAGTTTAGACGGACGAATCACCTAAGGCCACATGGATCGCGAAAAGAAAGATCTAGCCCTGTGACAAGTGGTATCTGAGCTATTGGTTGCGAAGGCACTGTTGGGATGTCGAAAGAAGAGTTCGAACAAAGATGGGCCAAAAGATCAATCCCTTTGAGTGAGATGCTTTCGGCTGTTGAGGATTCCTAAAGCTGGGCCAAAAGATCAGTCCCTTTGAGTGAGATGTGACCGAGAAAGAAGCATTGCTTGCTTTTCAGAATGGATTGAAACCGTGGGTAGATAGGAGGTGGAACAAAAAAGTGTCCAAAAGCTGTCGGAAGCCATGACAGTTGCAGAGTCCGTGGTCAAGCTTGGTCTAGGAAAAGACAAGCTTGGGTCTTCCAAGTCCGAGAAAAGGGGCGTACATGAAAAAGATCACAAGGAAGATATTAATGGCAATGGCATCGGTGAAAATTGTGGTAATAGGAAACCACGAGTTGGGAAGAAGAAACCTAACAAGAAAAGGGACAAGTTGAAATGCTTTCTCTGCGATGGTCCACATATATTGAAGAAATGTCTGAAGAAATCTGCACTTTCTAAGAAAGAGAAGCCGGTAGGTAAGGCCTTGGGACTTGGTTCGAGCGCATGGGGTGTCAAAGCCAAGGAAGCCGAAAGTGAGAAGAAGCCAGTCGAGTGCTTCTTATGTCATGGTCTGCATAGGTTGCGGAAGTGTCCGAAGAAGTCTGTCATCGAAGGGGACAATAGAGCAGACAAGGAGCCCAAGAAGCTTGGTTCGAGCAAGGGAAAAGTCGAGCCAAGAGGGGAAAGATGAGCAAAAAGAAGTGAATAAAATGCTTCTTGTGTCGTGGTCCGCTTGAGTTGTGGAACTGTCCAAAGCAATCCAAGTTAGTAGGGGTCAAATAAAAGGCAACATCGGAGCTTGTTGAGTCTTTGGAGGGGCTTCCATATGAGGAAGATGTGAGTTTGTCATCGAACTTAAGGGAAAAAGTTACGAAGAAAATAGTGAAGTTGGGACCAAAGAGGCTCAACTCAAGTAAAGCAATGGAGTTGGTCGATTCGTCGGTAAAGCTTTCACCAATGGAAGAGGTGATTTTGGCACTGGATTCAGAGAAAGAAGTCGCGATGCAAACCTTGAAGTTAGGATCAATGAGGCTCATTTCTGTTGACACATCAGAGGGACTACCACCCATGAGAGAGGTGGGCTGTACATCAAACTTCGGGAAAGTGGTGATGCAAGTTGGACAATTGACCCGAGTAAATGCAATGAGGAAGGTACATTCTTAACACTCTGATAGTGTTTTGCGTTCTAACTTGTTGACTTGGCAAGAACGTAGGGACCCTTTCGAAGTTCTTGAGCAATGAAGCCGAGAGACTGTGGGCAAAGCGAAGCCAAGTATTGTGAATCAAGAGGATTCTGTTCGAGGCAAGTTAGAATGTGGGTAAGAGAGAGACGTGACTTCTTGCCATTGAGATGTACAAACAAGTGGGACGGTTCGAGTTAAGAAGCAACGTAAGCCTAGGCACAAGTCTTGAAGGAAGGGAAAAGCTAAGGAATCGAGACAAGACCGAGGCGAATCAAGTCAGTGCCATTCCGAAGTCGCAACGAGGGCGTTGCGAGAATGGGTGGGAGAGAATGTCACGGGTCAAAGTTTAAAGCCCGTGACCATCGCACCAAATGCATCCAATGGAGGTCTATTATTTAGATGGGGATCATTTGGCCCGTAAGAACTGGCCCGATTCGGTAAGCTGTTGGAGAAGCCTATCAGATTGAAGCCTGGTTGGCTCGATAATTAAGATATGGCAACTTAGGCAATCTTGATAAGTATGGGAACTAATCTTTAAAGATTGATAGGGAATCATATCTTATAAAGATATGATTTGATTTGATTTAATGTAATCTTGTAAATCCCTAAAATCAAGGGATAGGCTAATCTCATACGTCGATGTAATGTAATCTTGACCGTCGATTTTCGGGAGCTCAACTATAAATAGAGACTCTCCCCCTCATTTGTACTCACTCCATTCATTGTTTCATTATTCTTTGTGAATAAGAGAATATAGATAGCATTTACTCAAACACCTCTCGTGCGTTCTTTCTGTTGTTCTTTGTGGCTTCTTTTGGCATAGTTTGCTTCCACTATACAAATTGGTACCTTGGAGGAGTTCTTAAAGAATCTTCACTTGAGTAAAGGCTGACTTAGGCGAGTTTAGACGAACGAATCGCCTAAGGTTGCACGGATCGCGAGACAAAAGATCTAGTCCTGTGACATAAGTACTAAGTTAGGTTTTAAACAAGTGGAGGATTTGGGTAGATACTTGGGTTCTCCTTTATTACATCAGCGGGTCACTATGGATACTTACAGCTTCTTGATTGACAAAGTCTGGGCTAAGCTGAGCGATTGGGATGCGAGAAAGCTCTCGATAGCTGGCAGAGTCACTTTTGCTAGATCGGCTCTTTTAACGATTCTCATTTATTTTATGAGTTCTGCTATTATTCCAATTTCTATTTGCAATGAGATCGAGAAGTTGGTAAGGGCTTTCATTTGCGGTTCCTCTTCTGAATTGCGAAAATTGGCTCTTGTTTGTTGGGACAATTATTGCAGACCTATTGCTAAATGAGGGTTGGCTATTCGTAATTTACTGCATCTTAATAATGTATTTTTTGCTTAAACTTGGTATCAAACTCTTATATGATGCTGAAGTGTTTTAGGTTCAAGTTCTGAGAAGCAAATGTAATGTCCTTGGTTGTTGGCCTGACTTCAAACGCACAAAGTTCTTGTTCTTACATTTGGTGATCCCTCTTGAGATTATGGCCTGAAGTTTTACAAAGAGTTCATTGGTCAATTGGCAATGGCCAGGTGACATTATTTTTTCAAGGATAAATGGATTAATGGTTGTGGCCCACTTGCAGATTATTTCATTGGAGATGAGCCACTCGATGAGAACCTAGAAAGCACCGACACGGGGAAAATCCACTCGTACCAGTGTCGTACTGGTGTCCGACACGGACACACCGCTGACACGGCCGGATACGTACCGGACACGCCTTGAAGCGTGTCAAAAAAGGACACTCCCGGAGTCTGCACATGATGCTGGGTCTTTTTTTTTTTTTTTTGCAGAGAATGAAATATAGAGCAAAGGTAAGGATGGTAAATGAGAAGGCAAAAAAGGGGGTAAATGGGGAAGAAAATAAATGGGCTGCATAAAAAAGAAAAAAAAATAGTTAATGATGCGTAAGAAAGAAAGAAAAAAGTTAATGCTGTGTAAGAAAGAAAAAAAATAGTTAATGATGCTGGACTTGATATTTGAACTTGGGATTGGTCTAAGAATGGTATGTCCTCTATTGCTGAAACTTACAACCACCATGCTGGCGCGTTTTTTTTTTTGGGGGGCATGATCTAATCTGGTCGTTGATTTGGAAATGCCCAACTCCGCAACGTGTGCGGCAGTTCCTTTGGATTGTCTTTAAAGATCGACTCTTGACTAATGAAGAGCATGGATGACGAGGTATGTCTGGTGATAAGCGATGCCGCCGATGTGGTGCGGAGGTGGAATCGACCTTGCATATATTGAGAAATTGTGTTTAAGCTAAGGGCTTTTGGAATGGCCTTGTTCCTTCCAGGTCCAAGGTTAACTTTTTCTCACGACTTACTACAAGATTAGCTGCAAAGTAACTTGCTGAACCATGACAGAATCAACTTAGACGATGGCATCTGGATACGTTTTTCTGCCTGTCGATTTGGCTCCTGTGGAAGCGGCGGAACACTTTTGTCTTCCAAGGAGCTCATAGCGATTCTAAGGAATTGATGCGGACTGCCTAATCTTGGGCGCGATCGTACAATAATACGTTGGCTAACAGGAAAATTGAGATGATGAGTAATGATAGTAGACAGTGGACAGCACCGAAGGATGATTGGGTTAAATTAAATTCGGATGGATTGGTCGATTTGGATATAAATATTGCAGCAGTAGGTCTCCTGCGGAACTCTGCTGGCGAATGGATTTTGGGATTTGCTAAGAAGTTACTGATGTTTCGATATTCCAAGCTGAAGCTCGCTCGTTATTGGAAGGGCTCCAATTAGCGTGGGATAGAGGTTACCGAAAGGTGGAGGTTGAGAATGATAATGCACTCTTTAATTCAGATGATAAGCAGTGGTGTTTCTGAATCAACGGGACTTGCGGATTTGCAAAAGAGAGTGGCAGATTGTTTTCAGGCATGTACGGCGTGAATGTAACATTACTTCTATAATATATCATTGACGTATGTGCCTTTTATTTTAAATATTGATGAAGGGTTTTTTTTTTTTCAAATTATCGTTTTTTGAATTTTAATATGATCAATAACCTAATACATGAGTAAGAGAAAAAAAAACTTATTTCACTACGTCGTTGTGCGGCAATTTTTTTATAAGTCGCTCCATAATCAGAGTGTAATCTTGTTCTTTATATGTTTAGCTATATCTGTATAAAATTTATATTATGTTTTATGTTAAAATCATGTATAAGTTTTTTGTATGAATTTTAATATATCTATGTATAAAAGTTTGAATACCAATTAAAAATTAACGCCTCGTTTATCTAAATAAAAAATAAAGGGTTTATTTAGTATATTATCACTTTTGAAATTCATATTTGCAAACATAAATAGATAATACTCCTTTAGGAAACTCTTTCCCACAAAATTAAGCAGTCTAATATTATACTTGGAGGTGGTGCAAGCAATCTTGGGCTACTTGAGACAAAGAATTGTAAGCCGAGCCGCCTTTGTCCAAAGCCTTCTCTGCATTTTGCTTCAATTCCTTGACTATGTTCTTCATTGCATGCCCTTCCTTATCCGCCATCACCATCCTCACCATCGCCTCAATCTCCGCCCTTCCTACGATTTCCTCAGTCGTCGACACCTTTGGTCGAACAGCAATCTCGAAATCCTCAGTTAGCATTGCAGCATTCATTTTTTGCTCTGCGTAAAGCGGCCATGCAATCATCGGCACCCCATTTGTAATACTCTCTAAAGTTGAATTCCATCCGCAATGAGATAAAAACCCACCCACCGAAGGATGGCTTAGGATCTGTGCTTGAGGCGCCCACATTGGGATTACCAAGCCAATGTCTTTGGTTCGAGTGAAAAACCCTTGGGGCAAGTAATCTGGGGTTCCATCCCCATCGTTTTCCCCTATGGTGAAATAGCTCCCAAGTGCGTTGTTTGATGGAGGACGAACGACCCAAATAAATTTTTGCTGGCTTTGCTCTAAACCCCAAGCCAACTCAGTCATTTGTTTAGCTGATAGAGTCCCCCCACTACCAAACGAGACATAAATGACCGATTCAATTGGTTGCTTGTCCAGCCACTGTTTTACTTGTTTATCTAAAACTTGCTTACCCTCTTGTCTGACCAGTGGACCGATTGGATAAATTGGAACCTTAATAAGTCCCCCCAAGTAGTTGTTATCCCTAAGTGCTTCAATGGTTGAAGACTCAAGATCTTGCCAAGTATTGATCAAGATCCCATTACTCTTCGTCATTTTAGTTCCAATAAATTCGGATTCTTCAACACTATCGATGTCGTGCAACGATTCAAGAGTATCCTTGAAAGAAAGCGACTTACAACCTGGAATTTTCAACGGCTTTTGGCCCTTAACATGCCCCTCCAAGATGACCTGTTTGTCAAGGCTTGACGAATGGAATATGACGGCCAGGAACCATGCGTTAGTAGTGACGAACACGTACTTAAGCATTCCAAACTCTTGGGCTATCTCAAAAGCATCGGCTCCGAACAAGTCCACAATCAAAGCCGTGGGGCGAATCTTCATAGCGGCCATCAAAGACCGAAGGCTCGGCAACGACTCGCGCATGATGACGAGCAGTTTTGTCACTAGATGTGTGTTAGGCTCGATGAGGCCCGAGATATCCACGAATGGGAGTGCAACGATGTCGAGATTATCGGGAGTTGGCGATTTGAGAAGGGATGTGATCGAGGCATGATCACTTGCGACGAAAAAGATAGTGACATGAAACTCATGGTGACTGACCATTCGTTTGCCAAGCTCAATGATAGGAATGAGATGTCCCATGCCAGGGCTGGCTAGCAGGGCAACATGAGGCTGAGCTTTATTCGGCATATCTATGGCAGACTAAAGATAAAAGAATTGACGTTGGAGTGAGATTAGTTAAATTCGACTACTTTATAGACAGAACATTACAAAAAATATATATTATAGGCAGAATAATGGTATTTATTATGTTTCCTTTCATAGGAAATTCGAAATTGAATTTATGCTAATTACCATGATTATGTTCAAATATTGATAAATCAAACTGGTATAGGCATGTTTTTAAGTGATTTATTTGGTCATTTATTGTTGCTCTGGAAATATTTCCAACTCTCTTAATGAGAGTTTATTTCCTTTCCATATATACAAACATTCTTTTAATAAATTTATGATTCCATACTAATAATTAGTTTATGCTGCCCTTATCCCACCCCTGAAAAACTACTTCTAATCCCTAAATTTGCTCTCTGAATCACAGTTGTCTGTGAAGAATCATGGCAATTAGATTCCTCTACAAAAAGTATCCAATGGTCAATTCTTCTCACGTTAATTATATTTATCATTTTATTGTTAGATGTAATGTGCACCAAATAATAGACCTTTTTCACATAATGAATTGCAATTCATGCAACAGATTTTCTTCGTCTCAATGGAGCTTTGGTATTGCTTCATTTTAAATCAATTCCGTTTCACTTTGAGTGTGTTTCAGTTTATTTTCATCCATAGTAGTTTGTACTGATGGATCCAAAATTTTGATATTTTTATTAATTATTTCAGTTTTATATAATTATATTAAAAATAAATAATAATTATTGAATTTATTTTATAATTTTAATATTTATATTTACACATAAAAAAACATTTATACGGGAATCGAGTTATATTTGCATGTGTATAATGCATATTTTATTAAAAATAAGAATTTATACTATAAAATATATATTTGAAAAATATTTTTTAAAAATAATGATAAATAAAAAATAGTACACTAAAGCACGCCATTACAGTTACATGCTAATACTAGAGCAAAAATACTGAAATTGTAACACCCTTAAAACAGATATGATATAAGTGGTGATATATTGACCATAAGCATGGTGGATTTTCCAATTAAATAAAATGTGATGTATCATAAATAGTAGAGAAGGACGATGGATACCGAAAGAAGTTAAAATAAGTAATATGTTGTGAGATATTAATATAAAGTATGGATTAAATTGTGAAGATGTGAAAAGTGGAGTTAAATTGTAAAAATTCAAAAGTTGAGGAGTTAAATTGAAAAGGTGGAAAATTTTGAAGGACCAAACTTGCACTTTTACCAAAATGGGAATGACTTAAGGGTAAAATAATCATCTTGCAAGTGAGGTCATTTTGATAAAATTACCAAAATACCTTTGAACATATGTATTGAATTGGAGCCATTGGCTTTGCTTTATGATGAAGGATTTAATATGGGTCATTGGATCAAATAAAATTATATTTATTAATTCATGAAATGTTAACCCTTGGATTTTGATGGAAAGTGAGATGAAATATTAGCCATTGGATTGAAATTATTGTTATAAGATATTTTATATTGTTTTATGATTATAAAAAGAGAAGAATGAAGAACTCATCACACATCCATAGCATGGAGGAAGAAAGAAAACTTCGGTTTTCTTATAATTTGGCCCTTATCCATTAAATTTCAACTTTTCAACCTAAAATTCAAGGAATTTTTATAGTAATTGTAACAGTTTATTTTTCAGTGGTGTCGGAAATAGTAATTTTAGGGCCACAATTCCGACATGTGAGTCCGTAAATATTATTTATTTAATATTTACGAACTCGTTAATGTCATAGTAAAATTTAGTTTAGAAATTTTGATGTTTGTTTAGTTAATTAATGAAAACTGACTAAATCGTAAAAAGTACAAAAGTCAATCACTATTAGTTATTTTTGGCCAAATGGATGAAAGAATATTGTTGCATGGTTTTAAATGATAATTTGGCCATATTAGGTTATAGTGGACGGTAATCATTTATTTTTATTGTATTTTATATGTTATATGTGTTGATTTAATTATTAAAGTTAATATAGTAACAAAAACATAAAGAAAACCCTATCATCTTTTCCATTTCTTGCTTATTCAACCGAAAACTCGATTGTTGCTTAAGAGGAGAGTTCGGGCAAGCTATTTTTCTTTGCATGTAAGTGTTTTCTAGGTCCATTTTTCACGAATTTTACGTTTTTGAGATCGTTGTAATCATATCTAGCTAGTTTATGGATTGGTTTGTGAAGTTGTCAAAGTTTAGAAAATTTACCATTGTTGTTTTTGAAGCTTTTTAATTGCTAATGTTTTGTTTAGAAGCTTGATAGTGATTTTGAGCTAGTTTGTAAAATGATTTTTATTAGTTTTTATTTTAAGGGATTAAATTGAAAATAAGTTAAAATAGGCATGGTTTTCTTGGAAAATTTCAGCACGTGTGGACTGTATTTGGGTGTAAATAAAATCAGCACTTGGGTATAGGGGTTAATTGTGGAAATAAGCTTTAGGTCTTAGGGACCAAATTGATTAAAGAGTAAAAGTTTAGGCCAATTGTGAAATAAATTGTAAATAGGAAATCATGTGTATTAAATTGAATATTACATGAAATTGAGGCTAATAAATTGAAATAAATTATTTTATAGATAAAAAACAAGTAGATAATTGTGGAAAAGGGAAAGTTACTGACTAGTCACTGAAACTTTTGTTATCTCTATAGTTTAGCCTTGGTAAGTTCATTTGGTTTAGTTTAGTATAATTTGAAATGTTATATTGATTGTGAATTGTGATTGTTGAATATTTATGGTATAATTGAATTGTTATAAATTGTTGTGAGTTCAGAAGTAATGGACTTGAATATTGTTAAAATGATGAAATGTTTGGAGCTCGGATGAACGTAGGATAGGATACAACCGGCATGCCAATAGGTTATTTTGCACGCTATACGGGATTAACTTGTGATAAGATGATAATTCCTGACTTGTTATTATCCACTGAATATACCGAAGTTCAGCATTTATTGCGAATTATCGTGTTATATTTATAGTGATTCTAGTGTGTTACCGAGGGTGGATGTAAAGCCTTCGGGCTTGGCACTTGGTGCCCAGGAGTGTTTCCGGAGGAATGTTAGCCTACGAGCTAGGCACTTCGTGCCAAGGCGTGTTCTCGGTTGGTTTGGCTCGTTTGAGCTTTCGGGCGTGTTTTCGGTGGTTAACCACGTATCTGCATCCGTTATATCGTTCATCGGAAAAATTTCTAATGGTAGATGACTTGTTATGGAATTATATAAATGTTTGCATGATTTTCTGATATTATCGTAACTTGATATCGAATGATCTCATGTGATTGAATGGATTATGCAACTCGTACATATATATAAACTCACCTGTTGAATGATTGTGGATGACAGGATTATTGTTTATTAATCTTGCTAATGTATAATTGTTATGTTTATAAGATAAGTTTTATCGTTTCGACCGTTGAACTTACTAAGCTCTATTGAAGCTTACTCGTGTCATTTTTTCTGTTTCTTTATAGATAACATTTTGTGGAATCGGGTGATCGGATCAACTTGAAGATCACACTATCCAGATACCTATCAAGAGATTTTCACATGTTTACCTTTAGGTTATATGGCATGTAATAGGTGTATCTTGTATATTTTTTAGATACTTATTACAAGCGGTACATATTATACTTGTGTGATGTTGTTTAAGTTGGATTTTAGTTTACTTGTGTATATGCCTTTGGTTTTGGTTTGTACATGCTTTTATAAATATGTCATTAGTTATTTAGTACATTCCTCATGGAAGTGTTTGAAATATGGTAAATTAGAATGTGAATGGATTGAATGAATTGGTAAGTTTAGCATATGTTGGTTTGTAATGTGGATTTGGTTTGATAATTGAATTGTGGTGCCAATGATGACATATTGATTAGGCACATAGGTTGAATGTTTTGAGCATATTTGAATGTGTTTTGAAGGTATGGAAATAATTGTTTTTTGTTTGGCTTGGTACCTAAGATTTGAGTGAAATTTTGACTTGCTTAGGAAGTCACTTAAGGTGCACATGGCCTGGAACACGGGCTGTCACACAGTCATGTGTCATTTTGACTTCAAATGTAGGATTTTCCACACGGCATTAAGTTGTTACACAGCATGGAGACACGACCGTGTGACCTTATTTCGAATACTCACACGGTCTGGAACACGGCTTGTGACACGGTCGTGTGACCTTATTTCAATTTGTACAAGGGCTGCGACACGACTGTGTGACCCAAATTTTGAATTATACATGGTTTGGCCACACGGTCATGTTTCCAAGCCACACGGTCTAAGCTTTGTCACACAACCGTGTGACCTCTGTTTCCAAATTTTTTAATTTTTCCATATTTTTCTATTTTGTTTCAAATAAGTCCTGAATTGTTTCCAAACTATTTTTATGGTCCTATAAGCTCGATTTATAGCCTATAAGTGTATATATATGCTATGCTCAATGTGTGGAATGAATATTGATATTTAAACTAATATTTGAATGTGAAAAAAAATAACGTCGGTAATGACAAATATATCGCAAAGAAAAAAGAGAAATAAAAATAAAGAACACACAGATTTTACGTGGAAACCCTTTCGGGAAAAAACCACGGGCAGAGGGGAAGAAAATTCACTATGTCGAATTCGAATCTATTACAAGAGGAATAGACTATGTCTATTTATAGGCTTGTAAAGCCATATTCTAATAGGAGTGTAGTAAGATTGAAACTCCTTATTCTAATCAATATCAAATAGATGGAGTTTAATAAGGTTTAAAAAACCTTATTTAAAATAAAATAAAAGAAGTGTAGTTCTATAGGGATTATTCTTTAATTTTATTTTACCACTGTATTTTATTTAAATAAGGATTTGGGTCACTTAATTCTAACAGAATGGTTTTGTGACATTATTTGATTGAATATGTGTCGTAATACTCCATAACCCTAATCTGGTAACGGAGACGGGTTAGAGGTGTTACAACAATCAAAGAGAAGAAAGTGATGGACGTATCGTAGAAAAAGGAAAAAAAAAAGTGATAAAAGTGTGAAAGGAAGAGAATAGAAGTAAATGAAGTGAAATATAGCTAAAGACAGGTAAGTACTCCTATAAATTCTATTTATTTTTAAAAGGATTAAAGTGAAGCATGTGATAAAATAAGGGTAGTAAATGTGAAATAAATTAATAATAGTGTGAAAGAATACATAAGAAATTATATTTAGTGATTATAAAAATTAAAGTGGGAAAGTGATATATTAAGTGACATGAAAGTTGGAAGTGTAAATAAGTTCATGTGTACCTAATATACTAACTTACGTGACTAAATTGAATCATATTCTTTTGTATAGTGAAATTTGTAAAACAAGTGATTTTTTGATAAGAAATTATTATATGTTAAGTGAATTAAGTAACAAGTGCATGAGAGGTTTTTGACAAAACAAATTCTTTTAAGTGTAAGCAAGTAGTTTTGGGAAAAACAACAGATGTGGTCCAACTTTAAAATTTTTCCAAAAATTGTATAGAGTGAATTAGAAAGAGATATTTATATGCTTAGAAATCTTATAAGTCTAGTTTTAAACAAAACAAACGAAATCATATTTTGAATTTTGTGTTAAGAGAAAATCAAAATTTAGTGAAGAAGACTCAAGCTATCAGGAAGAAGCCCCTGGCTCGACTTTAAAAATAGTTGTTATTGATTTACTTTGAATTAAATTCTGTAAATTTTATGATAAAAATGTCATTGAATTTAGTTTCAAAAATAATAAACGGGTCTTAATTTTGAGTTTTGCATATCGTAATATAAATAATTTAGAGACTATGTACGGCTACACAACCCTGTTTTGAAAGGTCGGGATTTTTAAATTACTTTGCACATGTGATTTGTAATAAAAAAAATGGGTCATCTATTGTGAATAAATTGAACTTACAAAACTCGACCCTTGTTGCTGAAAAAAATTATTTGCATAGATGAATAATATACAAAAGTATAGTGAGATTTGAAATAAGTGTTCTTGTGGCAGAAAAGTATTATGTGACAAAGTGAATTGACTAATAAGTGATGAAATTAGTGAAGTGAGAAATAGCAAGTGATAAAAAGTTTAAATCAGTGAACATATAAATGATAATGAGTGAATTCCACGTATAAGTATTAATGTATATAAGTCTTGAAAATTCATACTCAAGTGAAATAAATAGTGAAAATGTTAAGTGATGTGAAAGTTAGTGATTAAGTAAACTTGTAAGTGAATGTGATATGTGATATGTGAAGATAGTGAAAGATTACAAATTTTTATAAATGGATTAAATGATAAGATATGTGAAGATGATGGTAAAAGATTATAAATTTTATAAGTTGATTAAGTGAAGATAGTAATAAATTTGTGTATAATTAAACAAAAAGTGCAAACATGACGTGAATTTAAAAGAAATGTTCACAAGAATGTGCGAAGGCTCTAGTAAATAAAATGGAATTAGAGGGATATAACTAGCATGCATAGGAATTTTCGAGCGCTCTCCTGTTATTCACACTTCGGTTTGTCTAATATTCGCATTTCGATGCACATGATATTCATACTTCGGTGCGCTTGATATTAACACTTATGTGCCTTGACTATTCTGTGTATCACTCTTAGTCCTCTATCGCTTACTAAGGACTACCTGAAGTAAAATTGTTATGTGAAGTGAATAAGCTCGTGAAGTGAAGTAGGCATGTGAAGTGAATTAAATATGTACAATTCTTGACAGGCAAATATTTAAATTTGTGACTTGTTTCATTGATTAAGTGCTCAGTAGTATAATAGTGAACAGATTATAATAAGACATAATGTGAATAAAAGTGTTAGAAATAAACTAATGTGATATGATGAAATTTATATTGAATACTTAGTTAAGTGTATGATTCACAGAAGTACTTACTAAGTTTCCATGAAATTTAATGCATTATTTCTAACCAGTAATGTGTAGAAAGTGATCATGTGGAAAGGGTTCGTGAGTGGCTTACCAAATCATAAAAAATTATATGTTATAAATAATATAAATAAAATAGATTATATAATATAATAATAATAATATATATATATATACAATATAATACTATATAATATACAAGTCAAAATACAATATAATAGATAATATATAAATTATAAAATAATATATAAATTATTAAACCAAGTAAAATAATATATAATAATAATTAAATATATATATAAAACAATACATATAAAATATATATATATATATATATGAATCTTATATTATTAACAAAATTAATAAAATAATAAAAGATAATATAACATTTTAATACGATAAAATTAAAATAATATATATAAAAAACTAAATAAAACAGATATAAGAGGGACTAAATTGAGACTCAGAAATAATTCTGGGTGCATTTATAAAAATTTAAAAATGTAACAAGACTTAATCGTAAAATAGAAATAATGCGGAAGGACTACAATGGCAATTAGACCATTCAATGAAAACGCGCGGATCCTCCCCGGCCGGGTCAACGCGCGGATCTCGGGCTTCTTCAAAACGGCGTCGCTTCAACGCTTATTTGTTTAAGCTAAAACGGGCGTCGTTTTACAATATTATATAAACTAATATTTAGGTAAAAAAAATCATTTAGTAATCTGTTTTTAAAAAAAAAAATTCAAAAACGCTCTCAAGGCTCGTCTGGTAGGCGATTCCAAGCAGCTCGCGAGGCTCGACCGCTGTTCACCGCCGCCGCCACTAAAAATTAAAAAAAGGTATTTTTCCGCTTTTTTATGTATTTTAATATATATAATATATAGCTAAAAAAGATAAAAAGAAAAAAAAAAGAAATAGTATTCAAAAATAGAGAAAAACAAAAAAAAACAAAAAAACAATCTTTTGAAATAACCTCTGTTTTTTTTATTGCTTGTGTATTCTGTATTGGTATTTTTCTCAGATCTCAATATTTCCTCTGTTTTTTCTCCTTCTCTCCGTCAGTATCCCCATTTGTTACAGAGTTTTGGGAAGGCTTTTATAGCCTTCAAAATAAGCAAAATAAAAGGAAATAAAAAGATTTTCGCCATCGTTTGCCTCTTCACGCGATTTGTTTCTTTTTGCGTGGACGATTCTCGTGGTGATCGCAAAGATGACTTGTCGCGCGATTCGCGCTTGACGAGGTCTGGTGGTCGCGCGCGCGACGATCGGGCTTCTCGCTGGGTGTTTACTCTTGCGCGCGCTAGGGTTTGAAACCCTAGGTTTCTCATTGGTTCTGTTTAACATTTGGGCCGCTTTTGGGCCCCGTATGTTTTAGATGCATTGGGTAGTTTAGGTTCGGGCTAATGGGTGTAAGTGGGTCTTTGGATAATCTGCTTAGGAACTAGGGCCTCCGAATTGGGTCACGGGTATTGGGCTTGTTTGGTGGGTAATTAAAAATCGGGCTATTGGGTTTGTAAAGGGTTAAGGCATCTGATGGTATTTGTTTGGGCTTTAAGCCCTTTTATTGTAAATGGACTGTATAAGGACATTTATTATTTTTTATTTTCATTTTGGTTTTCATGGGCCCGGGCAAAAATGGGCCATTACAATACTTATATTGTCAATCTTATTTAGTTATTTACTTTCCTTGTCATACTTATTTAAAATTACTTATTCAACCTAGTTTAAAATTGAATTTAATTGACATTAAAATCCAGAATTTATCATTTTATCAAAAAAAAAAAATTTAAGATATTTGTAACTTCAATTTTAATTTTAGATAATGTTTTAGTATTATCGGTAGAAGCTGAGATTCTAAAATTTTGAAGTTGGTACACATTATGATTTATGTTTGAATATATTTTTTATATTTAATTAAATTGTGTTTCGCTAAATCAAAAGTAGTACAAAGTGTGTTATTCTTACAAAGCATATAAAAGTAGCACAAGTTTTATTAAGAGACTCGGTATATAGTTTAATAGATAAAGCAAAGCTTAACGCATTAATTGAGCTAATGCTTTAAAAGAAGAACCATTGTGATTCCAAGCTTTTTCTCCACTCAATTTGAGTTGTTTGACTCTAGCTCTCATTGCATGCCCTTCTTCATCAACCATTAGCCTTTTCACCATCAACTTTATCTCCTCTCTTTCTACAATTTCCTTTGATGGCAATGTTTTGGATCGCACTGCTATTTTCAGCTCTTCTACCAACAAAGTAGCATTCATTCTCTGTTCTGCATATAGGGGCCAAGCTATCAAGGGTACTCCATGGGTGATACTTTCTAAGGTCGAATTCCACCCACAGTGCGACAAAAATCCCCCAACTGATTGATGCCTTAAAATTTCAACCTGTGGAGCCCAATCAGAGATTATCAATCCCATATTGTTGCTCCAGTCCAAGAATCCTTCAGGCAAATAGCTTGCTAATCTTTCATCATTGCAGTCATTTCCAACGGTGAAAAATGACCCATGACAGGATTTTGCAACAACTGGTGTTCGGACCACCCAAATGAACCTTTGTTGGCTTAGCTCTAAACCCAAAGCCAACTCTCTCATTTGCTCCTTTGTCAATATGCCCCCACTCCCAAATGATATGTACAAAACAGACTCACTCGGTTGCTTGTCTAGCCAATGAAACATTTCACTTTTGTTCGAGTCAATTGGTCTGTTTGGCGTTGTTACCGTTGGCCCAACTGGATAGATTGGAGCCTTGCTGATACCACCCCAGAGCTTATCATCTCTCAAAGCAGCAAGCGTTGCTGGTTCCAGCTCCTCCCATGTGTTAAGCAAAATCCCATCAGCCATTGGGATCTTAATCCCCATATTTAAATATTCCAAGTATTGCTGATCAGATCGACATAACATTGGATCTACTACATCTTCAAGTTGAAGAGGCCTACATCCGGGGATAAACAAAGCATCCTTTTCATCAACATACTCTCCCTTGACAACCTCATCGAGAACCGGAAGATATAAAGTCAAAGCAAGAAACCATGCATGCGAGGGGATGTAAACAAACTTGCGAATCTTAAATTGATCAGCGATGTCCATACTTTCATATCCGAATAAATCAACAATGAGAAGTGTTGGAGGGACACTCAAAGCAGAGACAGCAGATGAAAAAGCTGGTTTAATTTCACGCATAATAACAACTATTCGAGTAACCAACGCGGCATCAGCATGGACAAGGTGAGAAATATCGGGTGGTGGGAGAAGGATGATTCGACATAGGTTCAGGCTCATAAAGGATTCGATTACCAGAGATTCTGCGGCTGATAGTGAAGGAACAACGAAGATGGTTACCTTGGAATTAGACAGAGTGGCTAGGCGCTTTGCAAGCTCCAGGACTGGAGTAAGGTGGCCTAAACCAGGGCTTGATAACAGTACTACGTGAGTCTCCATTTCACTTTCCATGTCTGAAACAAAAACAAGAGCCAGCATTGAAGAAAAGTCATGGTATTTTTATGTCAATAAATAGAGATTGATTTTAGTTTACAAGTGGTGGAGAATTCTTCTCTTTCAATTATGAAACAAATGTGGACTATTTTGGAGTGTGTATAAACTTGCTTTTCCAGCAATTGTGTTACACCAGATTTTAAATTTCATGTAATTATATTCGTTTTCAAATTATCTATTCTTAATCTCACATCTGTCCTTCTAGAGTAGTTCATTGCTATAAAAAGTGGATCCAAGTAAGAAGAGTCTAATTTTACACCACACAATGGATACCCTTTTCTAAGTATAATGATTGGCTCACAATCCATAATTTAATGTGTAGCTAACGGTTGTATATAGACCTGATAATGGGTCGGGCCACCTGGCCCGGCCCGGCTCGAAGGCTCACCTGAAATGTGGGAGAGTTTGGACAAAAATATAGGCCCGAAAAATGGGGTTGAACAAAAAAATAAGGTTCGTTTAAAAAACAAGTCGGGCCTCGGGTAAGGCATTTTTGGCCCAGGCCTGGGCCCGGCCCGACCCGAATTCACTAAAAGACAAAAAATCTGCTCTCTTTTTTTTTTGAATGTTATTTTCTTGTTATTTTCTCCCTATTTTACTACCATTTTACTATTATGTTGCTACTATTTTGTTGTTATTGTTTGGATATTGTATAAAACTTATTTTATTGTTAATTTTGTTATTATTTTAAAGGCATTTGTTAATTTTGTTATTATTTTAGAGGTATTTGCTTGTTAAGTTGCATTTATGTTAGTGTTTTTTAAGTCTACATATTTTTTAAAATTTATTTTCAATTTGTTGGGAAATATTTATTTTGATGTATTATATATATTTAAAAATTATATAAAATAATATAAAAAATTAATACGGGCGAGCCGGGTCGGGCTCGGGTTTTAGCATTTTTATCTGGGTCGGGCTTGGGCAAAAATTTTAGGCCCATTTTTCGGGCCGAGCCAGGCCCGGGCCTAATAGATGGGCCTAAATTTTTAGTTGAACCCAGCCCGGCCCATGAACACCTCTTGTTGTATATCAACAGAAATTTTGATCTCACTATTTTTCCTTTTTACTCGTTTAGGCTTGTTTTTTTTTTAAAAAAAATTATAGTACTAAAATTTAAAAAGTTATAAAATAATTTTTTAGCTATTTGAAAATTTTTATTTAAATCATTAAACTATTTGAAAGTTTTTTTTATTTAATTCACTAGGCTATTAATTGTTTTTTTTTTAAATTCAGTTAACGAGCTCCAAGCGACGATTCGGTGATCGATACAGTGGATCAGTATCATCCACAAGCAGAAGAACATATCTTAGATCCAAGTTGATCTGATGGTCAATGTCGGAGATTTAAGTTGATCCACATGGCAGACATAGATTAAAAAAATATTTAAATATATATTAATAAAAAATATAATTTTTTTCACATCAAGAATGAATATGAACATATGGTTGTTGAGATGTTTTTAGTAAGTTCATATATATATTTTTATTTTTTATAAAATCTTAATTTTTAGGTTTTATTATTATAAATATATATAATATTTATTTATAAAAATATACAAGAATTACAATATTTTAGAAAACTTATAAAAATTTATAATATATAAATTAATAAAAATTAAAATTTATAAATTTATAAAAATATATAAACATATAAACATATACAATAACTAAAAATCTCTAAATTTATTTATATATATATAAGAACTAAAAAGTATGTCTACATTAAATTTGAACAACCTTCTCTCAAGGTTCATTCTTGATGTTAAAACTTTTTTTATATTATATTAATTTATATATTTTAACTTTTTTTTTTAAAATATATATTTTTTAATTTCAAAATAATAAAACCCTGATATTTTATTTAAAAAATATATAAACTTACGAACAAATATATCTAGAATGAATTTAGACAAATGTGCAATGACTTGATCTTCAGTGATACAAGATAATGAAGTTTCAGAATCTCATTTTCGTAAACCGAGTCTGTAAATATAAAATAGGAATATTTACAGAGTTATGGTGAGAAAATAATAGAGAATGGTCAAGTAATTTAGTCAATAAAAATAGTTAATTAAGGCTCAGGGATTAAATTGTAAAAGTCCAATCGCTATTAAGTTTTAATTAAGCAAAAGCTTGAGAACTTAAATAGAAATTATCCAAGGACTAAAATAGTAAATAATCCATTGTTTCTTATAGTTAGTGGATGATGACATTTTCCATTAAGTGAGATTAACTGTTAATTATGTTAATTAAGCCATGATTAAATTAATTAAACTAGGCTAATTAATGGCTAATTAAGATATAAAGGTGAAAGTTAGTGGAGATTCATCATCTTCTTTAGTTCACCGTCCACCATAGCCAAAAGTTGGAGAAAGTTTCAATAAACATTCGACCTTTAAATTAGGTATGAAAATCAAGCTATTTTTCTAGTAATTTTTATAGATTTGTGATCACGGGAGTTTGATTTAGCTAGCTCATGTATCAATTTGATCAATTGTTGAATTGTTAGAAAGTTTTCATTGTTGATAAATTGATTAAATAGGCTTGGAATTGAAAGAAATTGAGCTTAGATCATGAAAAAGACTAAATTGTAAAGTTAGTTAAGCTTGTTTGTTAGCTTTGTAACATTGCGGACCAAATTGAATAAATGTAAAATCTATCATAAAATTATACTAGAAATAGAAATTATTGGGTCCCTAATGAAAGAATATAAAATCATATTTTAATCCAAAGCTAGGAACCGAAAGTTATACTTATTCGAGTTTAGGGACTAAATTGAATAAAATACAAAATATGTATATATTCAAAAAGCGATTAATTAGAATCATGCATTTCACAGCATTTTTTTTTGTGAGCCATTATATGGTTGTTGTATATTAATAAATGATATTGATTGTTATATATATAAAACTTTATAAAATCGAAATTTGATAAAGGTGGAGTTAGTAAAGGAGAAGTTAAAATTGCGGAATAGGCTTTGAGAAATCAGATCGTTTTGTGTTTTGGAAGGTAAGTTCTTATGGAACTTATTACCGTTACACCCCAAGCCTGGCGAATTTGAGTTTAAGGCGTAGGACTGTAAAGTTATCAAATTGGCGTAGTTGAATTCACAACTTACAGTCTTCTGGCATATTAGAATGTGGTGTCTAGTAATCGCCATAGAGGTGATTAAAGGTTTTATTTTATTCTTATTTTGTTATATAAGAGAATGGTATATCAAATAAAGTATAAGCCAGTTGAGTTACATTCATATGCATAGTACGCCCAGTTTTTTGAGTACTGTGATAGTTGGGTTTGGTAATGAGATCTGGTTAGGGGTTAACTGAATTGACTGGTCAAATATTAATTATTTTGGATTTTCATTTATGTTTCTCTCAAAACCTGTAGGCCATTAAGAATGATAAATTCTAGATTCAAGCGATACTTGTAAAGTTCCATTAAGAGAAGTTGGTTATATATATGGTTTGCGACAGAATGTGCAAGTGTATACAGTCGTTATCAAGTAATAAATAAGTAAAAGAGTAATCTTCTCCACAGGGATTGTATCTATTAATCAAATAATTGCAAAATTATGAATTTACAAGTTGGTAAGAAAAACACAATATTTTGGGGTGATGGATGTTAAATTAAATTAATTAACTAAATGCAATGAGATGGTTTAGCAGCAATTTCCTAAGTTTAACAACAATAACATGAATAAAATAGAATAATTACAACACTTGACTCAATTCATTCTCATCATGTTTAACAATGTTCCGGAAAAAATTCCATGGCAACTCGATCATTCATTAACTTGGAATCTAATATAAGTTCTTTCGAAATCTTATACTTACAAAAACATGTATATTTCTATGTCCATATTTAACTAATGATTCCTTAGACTTTATGTGAAGTAACAGGAAGGGTTAGGTTTGAAACAATTTAATCATACAATTCTAAAAGTTATGCAAGGTAATATAGCTTTTTTGAGTTATTACGAACCTTGAATTTAATTGGGTTAGGATCTAAATTAAGCATGCACCTTCCAATTATTGTATCCATTAATCGCCATCTAGTTAGGATTGATCAACTAATTCTAATGCATTCAAACATATTTTAATGCATGAAATACATAAATGGTTTTAATTGGAAGCATGAACAACTGAGGCACAGAACATCATAAACATGAATCAAATGAAATTCATCAGATTAGTGCAATCATTCCAGCTAAAACAAACTTAAGTCATCATTGACAACGGAAAAACATCAAAACAATTTGCAAACATGTTGAATAACTAAGAACAGTAATAAAGAATCAGGAAGAATAAACTATTGATGATTTTAGTTGTTCTCTGAAGACCGATCGTGGTGGCTTCCTGCAATCCTCGTGATTGCTCTTTTGCAAACTGCTCCTCAAGGTGGCCAACCAAGAGTGATTTTCCTCAAGGGAAAATGCTAGCTAAAGGGAAAATGGGGAAATGGGAATGCTTTAGGCATGAAAGGGAGAAGAGAAAGGATGAAGAATGTTGTGAATGAAGGATGAATGAAATGGGAGATGGGAGGTGGTATTTATACTAGAGGAGTGGCTTGGGGTTTTTATAAAAATAGCATGGATATCCCTTGGATTTCGCCCTTGCTTGGCTGACCATAAATTATGGAGAGCGGGTTGAATGGTTGCTTGATTCATGCTTGATTTTATGCATGAATCATGCAAAGGGTTGGACGATTTTCAAAGGTTAAGTTGAGGGTTGATTTCTATTTTTTTCACACATACAAGGACCTTCAATTCAAATATTCCAAAGCTTATTTGGGTTGATTTTCATGCCTTAGCCGATTTGGGCTCTTCTCCCCCTTGTTGAACGGTTTTGACAACCCAACTAGCTAGCAGACTAACCCTTCTCAGCAACCAACTTTCAACTGGGCTTGATTAATTTTTTTTGGGTCAAAATTGTTGTGTTTCCATCCACATGGAGTGGATATTAGCTCATGTACATGTGTGTCTTGGCTCCCACATTTATTTAATTCAGTGGTCCAACTGTAGCAAATTGAGCAAAAATTAATATTTAACATAAAATAGTAAAATTATGTAAAATTAATACTTAATTTCATAAAATTACACATTTTACTAAAATTATGCCCAATGTCTTAATATGAACTAAAATGACTCAATTAGTTGTTCATATACTCGAAATTTGCGTAGATTATAAGGAAAAAGGTGTTAAAAAAACTATATAATTTAGACGTATCAATATATAGGGGTAAAAAGTATTTGGGGGGGAGTTTCTTCTTCAATATTACTCTTTGTTTCTTTTTCTTAAATCTAAATATTGTCTCTTCCTCATTAAGCTAGAGGCTATAGTTCTTGATTTAATCAGTGGTTGGTTTACCTCCTGGTAAGTAATACAACTCTACATGTTAAGTTTTGAAAGAGTAAGTCTGTAAGAGATATATAAACAGTAAGTTGTAAGTACAAGGCCTTTCATGGGGATTATTTGTATTTGAAATGTTAGCAATCTACCTGTAAATGGTTTTTAATGGTGAATCCATTTCCTTTTAGGCAGTTGGTGTTGTTGGTTCGTGAAAGGCGTTCAGAATTAAGGATTATGACCTACAACAAGGTGAGAGTTAGGTGAGTCCCTAATATCGACACCTACAAGTCATTCTAGATAGTTTTCTTGTAATTATGTTCTAGTAGTGATGCATAAATACTTGAATGACTGCTAAAAATATATATGTAATCTTGTTATAGTGTCCTTGTGAGTCACGTATGTAATGAATTGTATGTATGAGTGCATGTGATTCTGTGAGGCAACTATGTGTATGTGCCTAGGATGTATACTCTGATACATGATTTTGTGATGTGAGTCTTGACATCGCGGTGGTATTCAATGAAGTCCATCGGGACAGTAAACATGAATTTTGGTATGACAATTGTAAGGAAAGTCCATGGCCATGGCACATTTTGGAAAAAGCGGATGAGTCGCATTTATCAACTGGGGTTTTCTGCGTGTCCCAGGGCGATGATGGGCAAACCTCATGCGAAGTGAGTTTAGGCAAATCCATATCGCAAACACGGTAGTTCATGGGGTGCCTAGGTGGCATTCTGTCTAGCCTTTTTGGCACATTCTGTTGGCCCTTCTGTTTTACTTCTGTTTGGCATTTTGACGTAATCTGCTAAGCCTATGTTGCGTATCCTATATGTCGCCTTTGTGGTGCATTCTATTTGACCTTTGTAGCGTACTCTGCTAAGTCAATGTGGTGAATTATGTATCGCCCTTGAGATAAGTTCTGGATAAATTCTAAGAAGTTCTCCGATAGATAAGTCTTTGATAAGAATATGATATGTCTGGAGTTATTTTAGGTTGATTAGTTGTAACACCCCTAACCCGTATCCGTCGTCGAATTAGGTTGATTAGTTCTTTGTTATTTGAGCTTAAGCAGTTAATTGTACATTTTGGGAAAAAGCTCGTGTTATTAGTGATAAGTTTTCAATTGATGTAATTATCAGTATTAGTCCATCTTTTCTAGTTAGGTAATTTATCAATTCAATCTCTATTCTAACCCTCTAATTCAGCCTTTATCCACACCTTTAACCTAAGCCCCATTACAACCCTTTAAAAGACCTTTTGATTTGTGTATCATCTCATTTTATAGTGGTGGAGATTTGATTTTCATGCAAGCCTATGGGATTAACTTTTCATGTTTGACTTCTGAGTGCTTAATTTGAACCTTAAACACTTTGAGTGATTTGAGTGAATCTTTAGTGAGGATGTCAATTCTTGTCGATTTTGGATCAAAGGTAATTATTTAGATGATGGGAAACACCTATGTTTTCATGCTATAAAAATGTATGACTTAGATTGTTTGAATCTCTAGGACTCTTTTAGTTAAATTATCAATGTATGAATTATCTGTGAATTATGATGAGACATTATTGATGAGAATTATGAGTCGAGGAAGTTGATTCTTATTGTGAGTTGAGGATTTTGCTTGAGGACAAGCAAACGCATAAGTGTGAGGATATTTGATAAATCATAATTTATACATATTTTAACCCCATGCTTAGCTTATTTTTGGATGAGTTTTCATTAGATTTGATGAATTCGATGCTCCTAATCCGTTAATTTCATGTTTTACACTCAGAAGAGCTCAGGGAGTCGAAAAGAATGAGAAACGGGCCAAAAAGGGACAAAATGGGCCTATCTAAGAAACCAACACGGCCTAGGCCATTGGACACGGCCGTGTGTTACAAGCAGGATCAACCACGGCCTAGACTATCGTCCACGGGCAGACCACACGGCCGTGTGTGTTGAGCAGGAGCGAGCACGGCCTAAGGTTATCGAGCACGGGCGTGTCCCTGCCGTATCAAAGGTTAATTCTATCCGAAAAAGGTTACTTGTGGGCAAAGAAAGACGTTCCAAAGCCTATATAAACACCCTAGGGGTGACCTAAAAAGGGAGGCGGAATAGAACGCAGAAAATACTCAAGAGGCGTGGGCCGTGAAGCGACTCGGAGGAAGGATCTCCATCAAGACTGAAGATCTCCCATCAAGTTCTTTAGAAGTTTTTGGGTTTTCTTATGTTTTGTAGTTTTCCTTATTCTATGATGTTTCCTTTTATCAGTATGAACTAAATCCCTTAGATACCTAAGGGGATGAAACCTTAGACGGATCTTATTACTGTTTGATTTATAAGATAAATACTTGTTCTTATTCTTAATTGTGAGTTCTTATTCTTGTTTTGATAATTTAGGTTATTGATTCAAGTCGAATGTGCTTATTCAGTGGAGCAAAAGTCCCTGTTTAAGAGTAGATCAACACAATTAAGCGGAGTTGATTGCAACCCTAGACATAGGCTTACTAAAATCGCGGATTAGAGTCAAATCTAATAAGGGAATCCATAGATCAAGTTAATGCGATAATAGGGGTTTTAATTAGAAAGAGATTTCAATTAATCAACCTAGAGTCAGTTGTTTTTAGTCTCGAGAGAGATATTAACATAAATCAGGAATTTCTACGGATTAAGTCAAGTGAATAAATCATATGAATCAAAAGTAATAAGTGAAGTCTAGGTGGATTCTTCCTTAGGTATTGCTTATCACATAAATTGTCTAAAAGTATTTTCCCAATTCTTTCGTTGTAATGTTTTAATTAATTAGTTTTAGTTTAAAAGAAATCACTCCAATTTTTAGGCTAAATAATAAAAAGATAGTAATTACTAGTACTCTTGGTCCTTGTGGATACGATATTACCGGTCTTATCATAACTATACTATTAAACGATAGGTGCGCTTGCCTTTATTGTGGTCATAGTTAGTTTTAGACACATCAGCCTTCTTCCAAATGATGAGTGAGTGGTTTACGGAGTTCGTTCAATTGAATCCGGCTGCTCAACAACCTCCACCCCACAAGTACCTGTACTACCACAAGTTTCAGATCTGATCCGATTAAGTAAGCCTCCTGTGGATAAAATACGAAAGTACGGGGCCGAAGAGGTCAGGGCCACAGTTGATGATGATACAGAGCGAGCTGAATTCTGGCTTGAGAATACTGTAAGAGTGTTTGATGAATTATCTTGTACTCCTGATGAATGTTTAAAATGTGATGTTTCATTGTTAAGAGATACAACGTATAATTGGTGGAAAACATTAATATCTGTGGTTCCGAGAGAAAGAATCACCTGGGATTTCTTTCAAGCTGAATTCCGAAAGAAATATGTCAACGGTTTATAGACCAAAAACGTAAAGAATTTCTTGAGCTGAAACAGGGTCGTATGATTGTTACGGAATACGAGCGAGAGTTTGTGAGATTGAGTCCGTATGCACAGGAATATGTTTCGACAGAAACTACTATGTGTAAACGATTCGTCGAAGGATTCAATGAAGACATCAAACTTCTGGTCAGAATTCTTGATTTGAATGAATTTTTAGTATTGGTTGAAAGAGCTTGCAAAGCCGAGGAGCTTAGTAAAGAAAAGAAGAAAGCGGATTCAGAAGCTAGAGACGAGAGAATGAGGTCGATGAGTAAGTCGTATCATTCTTCGTCAAAGAGATTCAAAGATGCAACCAATCGCTCAAATGTTTCGTTTGGACATTCGAGTAGAGATCGTGTAAAACAAAATACTGGTTCTAAAATTCAAACTCCAATAGAATCAAGTGTTGGCAGTGTCAGAAGTATTAAGCCTGAGTTAGACAGTGTGGAAGATGTCATATCGGAGAATGCTGGGGCAAGTATAATAATAGAGCTTACTATAAATGTGGATCACGAGATCACTTTATTCGGGATTGTCCAGAGTTAGCTGAGAAAGATAATGTTCAGAGTGCGAGACCGAGTAACACGACAGCTAGGGGTAGACCACCCAGAAACACCGAAAATGTGAGTGGTAGTCAGAGAGGAACATCGATATCAATTTGTGAGATCAAGGCGAGCACTGCCGGGCCTACGCTATTCGCGCTCGTAAAGAAGCATCATCTCCATACGTCATTACTGGTACTTTTACTCTTTTCGATACTGATGTGATTGCATTGATAGATCCAGGATCTACTCATTCATATGTGTGTATGAACTTAGTATCTAGTAAGACTCTACCTGTTGAGTCTACTGAGTTTGTAATTAGAGTATCGATCCCCTTAGGCAAGTGTGTTCTGGTTGATAAAGTGTGCAAGAACTGTCCGTTGATGTTTCGGGATATTTGTTTTCCAGCTAATCCCATACTACTACCCTTTGATGAATTTGATATAATTTTGGGTATGGATTGGCTAACTTTGCATAATGCTATTGTTAATTGCAAACGGAAGAGTATTGATTTGAGAAGTCAGAATGGTGAGATAGTTCGAATTGAATCCAGTGATTTGAATGGGCTACCGGCTGTGATATCTTCAATGAAAGCTTAGAATTATGTGAAAAAGGGGTGTGAAGCTATTCTTGCATATGTGATATATACAAAAGTGACAGAAAAGAAAGTTGAATCTGTGCATGTGGTTTGTGAGTTCCCAGATGTGTTTCCTGAAGAATTACCGGGATTACCTCCGATACGAGAAGTCGAGTTTGGTATTGATTTAGTGCCGGGGACGACTCCTATTTCAATAGCTTCGTATAAAATGGCACCGAAAGAATTGAAAGAGTTGAAGTCTCAGTTGCAAGAGTTGACCGATAGAGGATTTGCACGACCGAGTTTTTCTCCCTGGGGTGCACCGGTTTTGTTTGTGGAAAAGAAAGACGGAACTATGAGAATGTGCATTGACTACAGACAACTCAACAAGGTGACTATAAAGAATAAATATCCTTTGCCATGTATTGATGATTTGTTTGATCAACTGAAATGAGCTATAATGTTTTCTAAGATAGATTTGAGATTGGGTTACTATCAGTTACGAGTTAAAGAAATATGTAACACCCCTTACCCGAGACCGTTGCCGGAGTCGAGCACGAGGCATTACTAGACTTAACTTACTAAATCAGGGCATAAAAATTGAAACTGTCTATCTGCGTCATGTTCACTAAATTGACTATAACTCGAGTTACAAAACTCGAAATTTAGATCCGTAAATTTTTCCTGAAACTAGACTCATATATCTTCTTACTATAATTTTTCCAGAATTTTTTGCGTGGCCAATTAGTACAGTTTATTAGTTAAAGTCTCCCCTATTACACAGTTCGACAGTTCTGACCCCTCTGCACAAAAGATCAATTATCTCATAATATAAAACTCTTTTGCCTACACCGTTTCTTTTATATAAAAATAGACTCAATAAGATTTAATTCTATATCTCATACAAACCCTAATTCCACTTATAATATTTTTAGTGATTTTTCAAAATCACGTCATAGTTGCTGTCCAAACTGTTCCCCTGCATATACTTACATAATTTCTTTATAATAACTATCAACTAGACACTACATAACATCCAAAACATGTTCTTAATTAGCCATTTTAATAGCAAATCATTATCAAGCATTTACAAGCCAATCTTAAGCCATATCATAAGGTCATACACACAAAATGGCTAAGTCCCTATACATGCCATAACTTAAAACGTTAAAGTCACAAAATACCAATATAATCCTTTGATAGTGTGTAACGATCTCCACGCCCTTTCGATCCCCGAATTGGCTTGTAATACTATAAAAAAATAAAGAACGGGCGTAAGCATAAAGCTTAGTAAGTTTACAAGTAAATAGATAACAACATTCTTAATGAATTATTTTATCCTTTTCTTATCAAGATCACTTAGACTTTTAACTCAATATACTTAAACTTGTATTCTTACTGTACCTTTTAACATGAATTTGTCTTACCTTACCTTTTTATCTTGAACTTGTCTTACCTTTACTTTGGTATACTCTTTGAATTTTCCCGTTGAACCACTTGGAATACTAAGGATACGCGGGTACCTTTCCTTATGAAACTTAACCATTGCCATGTCTTGACATGGTCTTACGTGGTATCCTTGCCTTATGAACTCACCAATGCCATGCCTTGGCATGGTCTTACATGGGACCTTTGCCTTATAGTAACTTATCAATGCCATGCCTTGGCATGGTCTTACATGATTTCCTTAAACCCTAATGTCATGACATTTGTATCCTACACATTCCTAAGGTTCAACCAGGAACTTTACGATATAGCTTTTCCGTCAATTCATACTTGAGTCTTTGAATGATAAATTTATAAAATAAATATATAAATGCTGAAATTTAATAGTATTAAATGTAAAATAATAGAATATTGTATTTATTTACCGCAAACTTACCTCGAAACAAAATACGATCAACTATATCGATTTAGTCCTCTATCTTTTTCTTTCTCCGATCTAACTCTGGATTTCGTTCTTCTTGATCTATAATAGCAAATTTAGTTTATTTAATACTCACATTTACCAAAACAGCCCTTAACTCTAACTTTGGAAAAATTACGATTTTGCCCCTAAACTTTTACATATTTACACATTTGCCCCAAAGCTCGGAAATTAAACTTTATCCCTTATTCTTATGTTTTATGACATTCTGGTCATTTTTCCCTTTTATGACAACATCAAATTCTCACTCTAACTTGTACTTATGAACATTAGGTATTTTTACCGATTAAGCCGTTTTACCCGTTTTCACTTAAAATCGCTTAGCAAAAGTTGTTTAACATAATTTCAGACTTCATATTCTATCATAAAACATCAAAATAAACACATTTCACCTATGGGTATTTTTCCAAATATGAACCCTAGCATGAATTATTGATAGAATAAGCTAAACCGAAGCACTGGGGCTTCAAAAACGTAAAGAACATTAAAAACGGGGCTTGGAATCACTTACTATGGAACTTGGAAGCTTGAAACAGACCCTAGCTATGGAGAACCCTTGAAATTTCGTCCTAATGAAGAAGATGAGCATATTTTGCCATCTTTTTCCCTTTTAATTTCTTTTTATTACCAAATGACTAAATTACCCTTCATTAAAAACTTTGGTTCTTTCTACCTATATATGTCTATTTTTGTCCTTGAAAGCATAATGGTATAATTACCATTTAAGTACCTCTACTTCAATTATGCTCTTCAATTAAATCCTTTAACACCTAAAACTCATATTTATCAACTTTTACAATTAAGTCCTAATAGGCAAATTAGACATGCAATTCATGAAATTTTCTATCGATATTCTAACACATGAATCTAATCACTCAATAAATCATAATAATTAATCGTAATAACCTTATCCATCTCGAATTCATGGTTTCGCAACCACTATTCTGTTTAGGCCCTATTTCGGGATGTTACATTTCTCCCCCCTTTTAGGGATTTTTGTCCCCGAAAATCTTACCTGTAAAGAGATTTGGGTACTGTTTTCGCATAGTCTCTTCGAGCTCCCATGTAGCTTCTTCTATCCCATGCCTATTCCATAATACTTTCACAAGTGCAATACTTTTGTTCCTTAATTGCTTAACCTCCCGAGCTAGAATTTTTACTGGTTCCTCACCGTAAGTCATATCCGTGAATCTCAACCTCTGTCGCAAAATTACATGTGATGGATCTCGAACGATAACGACGTAGCATAGACACATGAAACACATTATGAATCTTCTCTAATTCAGTCGGCAAAGCTAACCGATATGCCAATGGCCCAACTCTCTCGATCACCTCAAACGGTCCAATAAAACGGGGACTTAATTTGCCTTTCCTGCCAAATCTGAGAACTTTCTTCCAAGGGGATACTTTTAAGAATACCCTATCACCAACTTGAAATTCAATTTCTTTTCTTTTCAAATCTGCATAGGATTTTCGTCTATCCGAGGTCGCTTTCAAGCAATCTCGATGACCTTTACTTTCTTTCTCGCTTTGACTAGATCAACCTCGTAAATCTGATTTTCCTTAAGCTCTGTCCAATACAAAGGTGTGCGACATTTACGTCCATACAAAGCTTCATAAGGTGCCATCTTCAGACTCGATTGATAACTATTATTATAAGCAAACTCTATTAACGGCAAATATTTCTCCCAACTACCTTGAAACTCCAATACACAACATCTAAGCATATCTTCAAGTACTGAATAACTCTTTCGATGACCATCATCCCGAGGATGAAAAGTCAGTACTAAAACTCAACTTTGTACCTAAAGCTTCCTGCAATTTCTTCCAAAACCGTGAAGTAAATCTCAGATCTCTATCCGAGATGATCGATAATGATACTCCATGTAGTCTCACAATCTCTCGAAATATACAACTCGCCAACTTGTCAAGTGAATAATCCATACGAACTGGGATAAAATGAGCCGACTTCGTTAACTTATCAATCATAACCCATATCGCATCTTTCTTTCTCGTGGTCAAAGGCAATCCTGTCACAAAATCCATAGTAACTCGGTCCCATTTCCACTCGGGAACTAATACAGTCTGCAATAAACCCAAGGTACCGATGTTCGACTTTTACTGGCCGATGATCAAGCATCTAGAAACAAATTCTGAAATATCTCTTTTCATTCCTGTCCACCAATACATTTTCTTCAAATCATTATACATCTTTGTACTACCTGGGTGAATAGACAAAGAACTGCTATGTGCTTCCTGTAAAACCTTCTGAATAAGATCATCATTCTTTGGTACATACCCTGTCTCTAAACATCAAACAACCGTCCGATCGATCCGAAAATCGGACTCTACACGACTCATGACCGAACCCTTTTGGCTTGCAACTCACTGTCATCCTTCTGAGCTTCACAAATTTCTTCAAGAAACGTCGGTTTAGCTCTCAACTTAGCTAAAATAGAACCATCATCTGATAAGGCCAAACTAGTGTGCAAAGCTCTCAATGCAAATAATGATTTTCTACTCAAAGCATCAGCAACAACGTTTGCCTTACCCGGGTGATAATCGATCACTAGCTCATAATCTTTAATCAACTCTAGCCATCTTCTTTGTCTCAAGTTCAGATCTTTCTGAATAATCAAGTATTTCAAACTTTTATGATCAGTGAATATTCGGCATTTCTCACCATACAAGTGATGTCTCCAAAAATTTTTAATGCAAATACAATAGCAGCTAGCTCTAAATCATGTGTCGGATAATTTTTCTCATGTGGTTTTAACTGTCTAGAGGCATAAGCAATTACCCTTCCTTCCTGCATAAGTACACAGCCTAGTCCATTTAAGGATGCATCACTGTAAATTACAAACTCTTTACTCTTGCTCAGGTTGTACTAAAACAGAGCTTCATCCAACAACGCCTTTAACTTGTCGAAACTCTGCTGGCACTTCTCAGTCCATTCAAACTTGACATCTTTCTATAGCAATCTTGTCAATGGAGTAGCTATCATGGAAAATCCCTCTACAAATTGTCTATAATAACCTGCAAGACCAAGAAAACTTCTGACCTCTAATACATTCCTGGGAGGCTTCCAACCAACAATGGCTGAAATCTTACTCGGATCAACTTTAATACCTTCACCTGAGACAATATGTCCAAGAAAACAAACTTCCCGTAACCAGAACTCACTTTTACTAAACTTGGCATAAAGCTGATTATCTTTCAAAATCTGTAAAACTGTTCTCAAATGCTCTGCATGCTCAGTCTCATCATTGGAATAAATCAAGATGTCATCAATAAACACAACTACAAACTTGTCCAAATAAGGTTTAAAAATTCGGTTCATTAAATCCATAAAAATGGCAGGAACATTAGTTAAGCCAAATGGCATCACAAGAAACTCATAGTGACCATACCTAGTTCGAAAAGCAGTTTTTGGAATATCGACTCTTTAACTCGCAAATTGATAGTATCCAGATCTCAAATCTATCTTAGAGAACACAGTGGCTCCTTTCAATTGATCAAACAAATCATCTATTCTAGGCAAGTGGATATTTGTTCTTGATGGTTACCTTGTTAAGTCGCCGTAGTAGTCTATGCACAATCTCATGGAACCGTCCTTCTTTTCACAAATAACACTGGCGCTCCCCATGGTGAATAACTAGGTCTTACAAAGCCTTTATCAGTTAATTCAGAATGAGCTTTCAATTCTTTCAATTCTATTGAAGCCATTCTATAAGGAGCAATAGAAATAGGTGTGGTACCGGAATCAATTCAATACCAAACTCAACTTCTCGATAGGAGGCAAACACAGTAGTTCTTAGGGAACACATCAAGAAACTCATTTACCATGTGCATCGATTCAATTTTCAACTCGGATCTTTAGTATTCAACACAAAAGCAAGATAAGCTTCACATCCTTTCCTCAAACATTTTCGAGCGGATATAATGAAATCATGGAAATTGAACTACGGCTCATCCGAATTAACCCGAAGGATCTCACCATTTTCACGTTTCAACTCAATGAATTTCTTTCCACAATTCACTATCACATCATGTGTAGTTAACCAATCCATACCAAGAATCACATCAAACTCATTAAACGGCAATAGCATGAGATTGGCTGGAAAACAGTAACCTCTAATCATCAAAGGGCATTTTTTACATACTTTGTTTACTAACACATCTTGACCTAATGGATTCGATACTTTAATCACAAATTCAGTAAACTCTATGGGCATGTTCATACTAGGTATTAATTTCATGCAAACATAGGAATAGGTTGAACCGGATCAATCAAAGCAATAACATTAACATCATGAAGAGAAAATGTACCCGTAATTACGTCGGGAGGATGCCTCTTCACGAGCACGTATAGCATAAGTCCTTGCGGGTGCTCTAACATCCGATCTCGTTTTCAGTATCTCTAAATGTACCTCTACCGCCTACTCCGGATTTCTCCGAGATCCGCCTAACGGGGCATTGCCTGATCTTGCACTCGGTATTACTTCTCTTTTAACCATTTCGGGACATTCTCGAATGAAATGATCCGGTGCACCACATCGGAAACAGCCAATCTCAGTTGCTCGACATTGACCTGGATGACGTCGACCACATTGAGGACACTCGGGTCTATCAGGCTGAATACTGCCAACACTCGCAATCGAAGTGGTTTGAGCTTTCGGATCCATAAATCTTCTACCTCTGTTTCGGCTAGAATACCCGGCTGAAAAATTAGATCTCGTAGAAAACTCTCTAGGCCTCTTGGATGTAGACTGAAATGACTTGCTCATCTGCCTTTTCTTCGTATCTTGCATCTCAATTTCAGCTTTACCCTTTCTTTTTAACAACTCTTCTGCCTTACAGGCTCGGTCAACTAAAACAACAAACTCCTTTATCTCTAATACACCAACTGACAGTCGGATATCATCATTGAGCCCATCCTCAAATCTTTTACACATGATAGCCTCTGTAGACACACACTCTCGAGCATAATTATTGAGTCGAACAAATTCACGTTCATAATCGGTCCTTTGTCATCTTACCTGTTTTAATTCAAGGAACTCTTTTCTTTTCTGGTCAATAAACCTCTGACTGATGTACTTCTTACGGAACTCCTCCTGAAAGAAATCCCAAGTAACTCTTTCTTTCGGTACTACTGACACAAGTGTCTTCCACCACTGATAAGCTGAATCTCTAAGAAGTGACACTACACATTTAATACACTCTTCTGGTGTGCAGGATAACTCATCAAAATCTCTGATAGTGTTCTCGAGCCAAAATTCAGCTTTCTCTGCATCATCATCTTTGGTAGCCCGAAACTCCTCGGCCCCTTGTTTTCTAATCTTGTCAACGGGTGGCTTCTCTCTTCTAACTGTATCTGTGACTGGAGAAGTTACATGGGTAGTCTGAGGATCATGAGGGGGTGGAGGTCTAACAGCCGGGTTCGTACGAACGAACTCAGCAAACCATTCATTCATAGCTTGGAAGAAGGCTTCTCGAGCCCCTCCTCCCTGACTAACTGTAACGGGCCTTTCACGACTATCTTGTGGCACCGTCCCTTCAGCGGGAGTGGGTGCACTACTCTCTAAATCATCTATACTAGCTCGTTCGGGATCCATAACTATAAAAGAAAAAAAAACATTTTTAAATCGTCAAGAGTCGTCACACTATCAAAATATAAGTATGGCATGTATAGTTAGACTCTTTCTCATACTGAATATTCCGAGAATCGACTAAACTCTCGCTCTGATACCAATAAATGTAACACCCCTTACCCGAGACCGTTGCCGGAGTCGAGCACGAGGCATTACTAGACTTAACTTACTAAATCAGGGCATAAAAATTGAAACTGTCTATCTGCGTCATGTTCACTAAATTGACTATAACTCGAGTTACGAAACTCGAAATTTAGATCCGTAAATTTTTCCTGAAACTAGACTCATATATCTTCTTACTATAATTTTTCCAGAATTTTTGGCGTGGCCAATTAGTACAGTTTATTAGTTAAAGTCTCCCCTGTTACACAGTTCGACAGTTCTGACCCCTCTGCACAAAAGATCAATTATCTCATAATATACAACTCTTTTGCCTACACCGTTTCTTTTATATAAAAATAGACTCAATAAGCTTTAATTCTATATCTCATAAAAACCCTAATTCCACTTATAATATTTTTAGTGATTTTTCAAAATCACGTCATAGTTGCTGTCCAAACTGTTCCCCTGCATATACTTACATAATTTCTTTATAATAACTATCAACTAGACACTACATAACATCCAAAACATGTTCTTAATTAGCCATTTTAATAGCTAATCATTATCAAGCATTTACAAGCCAATCTTAAGCCATATCATAAGGTCATACACACAAAATGGCTAAGTCCCTATACATGCCATAACTTAAAACGTTAAAGTCACAAAATACCAATATAATCCTTTGATAGTGTGTAACGATCTCCGACGTCCTTTCGATCCCCGAATTGGCTTGTAATACTATATAAAAAAATAAAGAACGGGCGTAAGCATAAAGCTTAGTAAGTTTACAAGTAAATAGATAACAACATTCTTAATGAATTATTTTATCCTTTTCTTATCAAGATCACTTAGACTTTTAACTCAATATACTTAAACTTGTATTCTTACTGCACCTTTTAACATGAATTTGTCTTACCTTACCTTTTTATCTTGAACTTGTCTTACCTTTACTTTGGTATACTCTTTGAATTTTCCCGTTGAACCACTTGGAATACTAAGGATACGCGGGTACCTTTCCTTATGAAACTTAACCATTGCCATGTCTTGACATGGTCTTACGTGGTATCCTTGCCTTATGAACTCACCAATGCCATGCCTTGGCATGGTCTTACATGGGACCTTTGCCTTATAGTAACTTATCAATGCCATGCCTTGGCATGGTCTTACATGATTTCCTTAAACCCTAATGTCATGACATTTGTATCCTACACATTCCTAAGGTTCAACCGGAACTTTCTGATATAGCTTTTCCGTCAATTCATACTTGAGTCTATGAATGATAAATTTATAAAATAAATATATAAATGCTGAAATTTAATAGTATTAAATGTAAAATAATAGAATATTGTATTTATTTACCGCAAACTTACCTCGAAACAAAATACGATCAACTATATCGATTTAGTCCTCTATCTTTTTCTTTCTCCGATCTAACTCTGGATTTCGTTCTTCTTGATCTATAATAGCAAATTTAGTTTATTTAATACTCACATTTACCAAAACAGCCCTTAACTCTAACTTTGGAAAAATTACGATTTTGCCCCTAAACTTTTACATATTTACACATTTGCCCCAAAGCTCGGAAATTAAACTTTATCCCTTATTCTTATGTTTTATGACATTCTGGTCATTTTTCCCTTTTATGACAACATCAAATTCTCACTCTAACTTGTACTTATGAACATTAGGTATTTTTACCGATTAAGCCGTTTTACCCGTTTTCACTTAAAATCGCTTAGCAAAAGTTGTTTAACATAATTTCAGACTTCATATTCTATCATAAAACATCAAAATAAACACATTTCACCTATGGGTATTTTTCCAAATATGAACCCTAGCATGAATTATTGATAGAATAAGCTAAACCGAGCTACCGGGGCTTCAAAAACGTAAAGAACATTAAAAAACGGGGCTTGGAATCACTTACTATGGAACTTGGAAGCTTGAAACAGACCCTAGCTATGGAGAACCCTTGAAATTTCGTCCTAATGAAGAAGATGAGCATATTTTGCCATCTTTTTCCCTTTTAATTTCTTTTTATTACCAAATGACTAAATTACCCTTCATTAAAAACTTTGGTTCTTTCTACCTATATATGTCTATTTTTGTCCTTGAAAGCATAATGGTATAATTACCATTTAAGTACCTCTACTTCAATTATGCTCTTCAATTAAATCCTTTAACACCTAAAACTCATATTTATCAACTTTTACAATTAAGTCCTAATAGGCAAATTAGACATGCAATTCATGAAATTTTCTATCGATATTCTAACACATGAATCTAATCACTCAATAAATCATAATAATTAATCGTAATAACCTTATCCATCTCGAATTCATGGTTTCGCAACCACTATTCTGTTTAGGCCCTATTTCGGGATGTTACAAAATAGATGTGCCGAAAACTTCTTTCAGAACGAGGTACGGACATTATGAATTTTTAGTTATGCCTTTCGGACTAACGAATGCTCTTGCAGTATTTATGGATTTGATGAACTGGATATTCAGACCGTATTTAGATCGATTTGTCGTTGTCTTTATTGATAATATTTTGATTTATTCTTGTGATGAGACGCAACATGCCGAGCATTTGAGAATTGTATTACAGACTCTGCGTGAGAAGCAATTGTATGCAAAGTTTAGTAAATGTGAGTTCTGGTTGCGTGAGGTTGGTTTTCTGGGACATATAGTGTCAGCTGCGGGAATAAGAGTTGATTCGAGTAAGATCTCAGCAATTTTGGATTGGAAACCTCCGAGAAATGTGTCTGAAGTCCATAGTTTTTTGGGACTAGCGGGATATTATAGACGATTTGTGAAAGGTTTCTCGATGATTGCAACTCCGTTGACGAAATTGCTGCAGAGAGATGTTAAATTCGAATGGTCGAAAAAGTGTCAACATAGTTTTGAACAGTTGAAAGTATTGTTGACAGAAGCACCAGTGTTAGTTCAGCCAGAATCGGGTAAAGAATTCATAATTTTCAGTGATGCATCGTTGAACGGTTTAGGCTGTGTGTTGATGCAAGAAGGCAACGTTATAACTTATGCTTCGAGACAGTTAAAACTACATGAAAAGAACTACCCGACACACGATCTCGAATTAGCAGCTATTGTATTTGCATTGAAGGTTTGGCGTCACTACTTATTTGGTGAAAAGTGTCACATTTTTACTGATCATAAGAGCTTGAAATATCTGATGACTCAGAAAGAATTGAATTTGCGACAACAGAGATGGTTAGAATTGCTAAAAGACTATGAATTAGTAATTGATTATCATCCAGGAAAAGCTAATGTGGTTGTTGACGCTTTGAGCCGAAAGTTTTTATTTGCTTTACGAGTAATGAGTACTCAGATAGATCTGTGTGATGATGATTTGGTTTTGGCTGAGTTGAAAGTGAGACCAATGTTTATATGTCAGATTTGTAATGCTCAGAAAAGTGATGTTGAGATGATTGCAAAACGAGCTCAATGTGGTTTAAATTTTAATTCAGAATTTTGAGTTGATAATGATGGTTGTTTGAGATTTTGAGATCAGATTTGTATTCCGAGAAATTCAAAGTTAATTCAGTTGATTTTGAATGAGGCTCATAATAGTCGATTTTCGGTTCATCCGGGAAGTACGAAAATGTATAATGATTTAAAATTGTTTTATTGGTGGCATGGTATGAAACGGGATATCTCAGAGTTTGTTTCAAGATGTTTAGTTTGTCAGCAATTCAAAGCTGAACATCAGGTACCTTCGGGTTTATTACAACCAATCATGATTCCTGAGTGGAAATGGGAGAGAATCACAATGGACTTTGTGTCGGGGTTGCCTTTATCTCCGAGAAAGAAAGATGCAATTTGGGTGATAGTTGATAGATTAACGAAATCAGCTTATTTTATTCCGGTGAGAACAGATTATTCGCTTGATAAGCTAGCTGAATTGTATATTTTCGAGATTGTAAGATTGCACGGGGTACCATTATCTATTGTGTCCGACAAAGATCCGAGGTTTACTTCGCGGTTTTGGAAGAAACTGCAAGAGGCTCTAGGTATGAAGCTGCATTTTAGTACTGCATTTCATCCGCAAACGGAAGGCCAATCCGAGCGGATCATTCAGATTCTCGAGGATATGTTGAGATGTTGTATTCTTGAGTTTGGAAGTACATGGGAAAAGTATCTGTCATTGATTGATTTTACGTATAATAATAGCTTTCAATCTAGCATTAAAATGGCACCATATGAGGCTCTTTACGGTTTTGAATGCAAAACTCCATTGTATTGGACTGAGCTTTGTGAGAATAAGATTCACGGGGTTGATTTGATTAAAGAAACTGAGCAGCAAGTGAAAGTGGTTTGAGACAGTTTGAAAGCAGCGTCAGATCTTCAGAAGTCTTATGCCGATTTGAAACGAAAAGATATTGAGTTTGAGATCGGTGATAAAGTGTTTTTGAAAGTATCTCCGTGGAAGAAAATACTTCATTTTGGCAGAAAAGGCAAATTGAGTCTGAGGTTCATTGGGCCGTATGAGATTATTGAACGTATTGGGCCGGTTGCTTATAGATTGTTGTTAACACCTGAACTAGAAAAGATCCATAATGTGTTTCACGTATCGATGCTTCGACGATACAGATCTGATCCATTGCATGTGATTGCTCCTACTAAGGTTGAGATTCAATCAGTTTTATCTTATAACGAAGAACCGGTTCGAATTCTGGCACGTGAGATCAAAGAGTTGAGAAATAATAAAATTTCTTTAGTGAAAGTATTATGGCACAAACACGGAGTTGAAGAGGCTACATGGGAGCCTGAAGATGTTATGAGAGAGCAATATCCGAATCTATTCACTGGTAAGATTTTCGGGGACGAAAATCCCTAAGGGGGGAGAGTTGTAACAGCCCGGTTTAGACCTTAGTCGGAACAGTGGTTTCGGGACCATAAATTCAAGGTAAAAAAATATTTTAATATTATTTTTGGTGTTTACAGTATTTGATTAAGCATGTGTGAAATTTATGTGTGAAAATTTTATCGTTTGTGTGTTAAATTGCGAAAAAGGACTTAATCACATTAAATGCAAAAGCTGTGTGCTGATTGTTAAAGTGCTTATTTGGCATGGCTTTTTAAATGAGAAGTCCTTATGTTGTAATTAGACCTTTGATAGTGGAGATGGACATAAATGGCCATTAAAGGAATGAATATATAATGTTTTAATTAAGGGTAAAATGGTAAATGGCATATTAATGTTATTATAATTAAAACAAAAGAAATTAAAGGCCATTTCTCATCATCTTTGGCCGAAAATATCAAGAAAAGAAAAGAAAAAGATTAAGCTAGGGTTCGGCACTTGCATAGCTCAATCAAGGTATGTTTTGAGCTCGATTTTTGATGATTTTTACGTTTTTGTGATCGTTGCTTTGTGTTCTATCAAGCCCATGTTTTAATTTTAGAATTTGATGATGATTTTGAGATGTGCCATTGATGAATGCTTGAGCTTTGTGATAGTTGAGGATGAAATATGAAAGATATGTGATAGATTAACATATTTTGTCTTTGAATTTTTGATGAATTTGACTATTTTGGGCTAAATTGTGAAAATGAGAAATTGAAGGACTAAAATATGAAATAAATGAAATATGTGGGCTTGTATGAGCTAGGGGAAAATTCGGCTAAGCATGGGTAAATGGAAATTATGTGTATTTGATGATTTTATGAAATAGGGACTAAAATGTCAAAATGTGCAAATGTGAGGGCTATTTTGTAAAATGCCCTAAATATGTATATTTGGATTGAATTGAATGATTTGGTGAATGAATGAGCTAAATTTGAATATGTATAGATCAAGAAAAGAGAAATTCGGACTTAGATCGAGGCAAGAACAAAGTGCTCGATTGATCGAATTGTTTCGTAATTTCGACGTCCGAGGTAAGTTCGTTTATAATACAAATTGTTAAATTTATGTTCACATATATTGAAATGAATGGAAATGTGGCTGTTGAGTTAGTGATGTGAATGATGGGTTTGAAAAGATGTGGCACTAAGTGTGCGAAATAAAATTGATACAGTGGTGAATAGCACTGTGTGTGCGAAATAAAGAACGCATCGACTATATTGATTGGCACTGTGTGTGCGATACCGAGTTAAATTCGGTTTAATGTAAAGGCACTAAGTGTGCGATGATATTAAAGCTTCGGCTAAGAAATTGTCACTAAGTGTGCGAGTTTATCGAATGATTAATGAAGATTGAACGAATTGTGGTATTGAGCTTTGAGTAGCAAAAGTGATCGTTAATTAAGTGTTGGCACAGGTATTTACGGAACCTATGTGGTTGATTATATTGTATATGGATAAATGGAAGACTATATGAGTAATGACTATGAATAAGATTGTATATCATTGTGAAATGAACTATGTGATAGTTTATTTTGTATTTTGACTTTGATATGTTGAGTTAAATGTATTATATGACGAACTTACTAAGCTTTAAAGCTTACTGTGTGAAGTTTTTCTCTGTTTTACAGTGTCATTAAAGCTAGCTCGGATTCGGGGATCGTCAGTGACTCAATCACACTATCGGCCATCTATTTTGGTACTTTTGGAAGTTGTGTATTTGGTATATGGCATGTATATGCTAGTGGTTATGGTATGTTTTGAGATGTATAGTTCTTGCCATGTGATATGGCTTGAAATTTGAACACCTTTAGTACATGTCTTGAATATGTGAGAATGAAGGTTATAATGTGTATATGTGACTTTGTGTGAGTGACCTTTATGACATGTTTTGGTAATATGGTGGTAGTATGTTTCTTGCTATGAATTGGTAAGGATTAAATGATGAATGGATTACATGTTTTGTTGTGAAGTTGATACTTTGGATTGGTATATTTGAGTTAGATTTGAATATGAAATGGATGATGATGTTAAGAGGAAAAATTGTGCATGTTTTGGTATGTTTTGGATGTGTTTGGAGTATGAAATTGGAATGGTTTGATGCTTGTAGGTGTGACCCAAAGTTTGGGTGACAATTTGGCCTTGCAAATGGCCTATACTTGCCCACATGGTTTAGCACACGGGCGTGTGTGTCGTCCGTGTCCCTTAATTTTGCAATTTGGAACAAGTCAGACTCGCACAGGGGCTGGACACACGAGCGTGTGACTGGCAGTGTGAAATAAGTCAGTGTCGACCACGGGTTAATCACACGGGCGTGTCTTCGGCCGTGTGGACAAGTCAATGTGTATGCCTGTTTTGCCACGGCTTGGACACACGGGTGTGTCTGAGGCCGTGTAAGGCACACGGCCTACCCACACGGGCGTGTGACCTCTGTAACTTTGAAAAATGTTAAGTTTTTGGAAAAATTTTGTATGAATTCGATTCAGTCCTGACCCCTTCTTAATGCATGTTTAAGGTCTCGTAGACCTTATTAAGGGACTTAGTGACGTTGATTGATTATGATATAATGTTGTATGACTATGAAGGTTAAAGGTTTGATTTGATCGGTAATACCTCATAACCTTAGTCCAGTGACAGATACGAGTTAGAGGTGTTACAACCGTGCTTCAGACCGTGTTTGATTTAGGGGTACTCTTTGACTTGTGCCACACGGCCGTGCCACACGCCCGTGTGCTAGGCCGTGTAGCACACACGGCTGAGACACACACCCATGTCTCTGCCCGTGTGCTAAATTCTGGATATTCTGTTTTTTCAAAATTAAGGTGCAGGGGACACACGGTTGGATCACATGCCCGTGGGGCAGACCGTGTGTCATACACGGTTTAGACACACGCCCGTGTACCTACCCATATGGACAAAATAAAGGCTATTTACCAAGCCATTTGTCACCCTCGTTCACACATACGCTTACACCAATTCAAAGGCACAAAACAATACATACATAGGCAACCAAAACATCCACATTCATGGTTAAAACATATCAACTTTATATCTTTGTCTAACATATTCACTAAATTTATTAAGCCCTAAATCAAACATACAAATTTAACATTCATTAGGCTTCATTCAACTACTTTCTAGTTACCAAATTATTCTCAGATTCCTCATCTCATCAATAGGTCACATTTCAAAAAGTTTACACAATCACGTCATAAATCACATTTCCAAACATTTCACATTCACCAAGCATACCATGATCATATCACAATAGGCATTGACACATATATGAATACACTTAGGCTTACAACCATGTTAGCCAATATAAGCCAAGTTACATGGCCAAATAGCAAAACAAGCCTTTGACAATCGCAAGCCATTACATATGGCCAAATTAATCATGACACATATAACAATTTGACCTAGTCCCTATACATGCCATAGACTTAAAATACTTGAATTCATTTATACCCAAAATGATAGCTTGATAGTGTGATAGGATCGCCGGCGATTTCCAACCCGAGCTAGCTCAATAACCCTATAAGACATTGGAAAGAAAGAGGGGTAAGCTATATATATAGCTTAGTAAGTCCGTATGAAAATAATATGCAACTCTTACCAATCTTTTATCAAGTCCAACAATTTAAACACAAGATAATACAAATTACTATAAATCTCACAGTTATAATTCTTATTCAATCATAATATTTACTCTATCAACTTATAAGCATAATTTAACATATCTTGGCATTAGCCAAACAACCATAATCTCTCCTTTGTAACATATTACAGCAAATAACAAATCATTTCAAACCTCATAGTAAACATGCACATTAATTATGAGTATTTACATTTCAAGCATATACTTTAACATCTTTAAATTGCCTAAGTTCTTATCTTCCCATTTTCTCATATCTGATAAATCACAATTTGCATGAATAAAACATGTTATATCATAACTCAATTTGGCCCTAAAGCCAACCACATAATCGTCAGCCAAATTTATCATGAATTTCATACATCACAAGTATAGACTAATAATCACAAGGTTTTCACAAAATCATTCTCGTGGAAATCATGAACTCATAATTTCATGAAGTCAATGCTTATAGACTTTACGTACATACCTGTACCGATTCGTAATTACTTACATACTCTTTCTCTTCTTTGACATACTCGTTGAATCTCCCGTTGAACCATTTGGAATATTAAAGGATACTCGGGAATCTCATACACACAGTACCGTACCAATGTCATATCCCAGATATGGTCTTACATGTAATCTCGTATCGATGCCAATAGCCCAGCTATGGTCTTACACGAAGTCTCATGTCGATGCCATATCCCAAATACGGTCTTACACGAAGTCTCATATTGATGCCATATCCCAGATATGGTCTTACACGTGATCTCAGTAACCCTAATTTCATGACATTTGTATCCTATCTATTCCTAAGGTTCAACCGGGACTTTCGCTGTATCGAATATCTGTCGGACATTTCCGTAATATCGTACTCAATAGCATTCACAATTCATTTCAATAATATAGAATTTACCACAATTATATCAATCAAACATTTATACACATACAATTTAATGCTTATTAAACATATGAACTTACCTCAGCATGAAAATGGCGAAAAGGACTAAATCGTCAAATACTTATTTTTCCCCAATTCTAATTCTGAACCTCATTTTTTCTCGATCTATAATATCACATTTAACTTATTTATTCATTATACTATTCAAATCAGCCAAAAATCACATTATCGCAAAAATTATATTTTTGTCCCTAAAGTTTAACATTTTTACAATTTACTCCCTAGGCTCGTATAATGAATTTCATTCAATTTCTTCAAAACCCAAGCCTAGCCGAACCATTTTCATACTCATAAAAGCCCACATTTCTCATTTATTCACATTTTTCTACTCATTTTATAACTTTTACAAATAAGTCCTTTTTGACATTTTTACCGAAAATCACTTAGTAAAAGTCGTTTATCATACACCAAACATACATTTTCTACCATAAGACATCAAAATACACAAATATCCATCATGGTTAAAATTTTATACCTTGATTATTTCTTAAATTAGTGGTAGAAATAGATAGATCATGTTACAAGGATTTCAAAAACATAAAAATCATTAAAAACGGGGCTAGAACGGACTTACAATCGAGCTTGTAAGCTTGAAAAACCCTAGCCATGGTTTCCCCTTGTAAAATTCAGCCATGGGAGGAAGATGGACAAAAATTGGCTTTTAATTTGGCTTTTTAATTCATTTAATTATCAAATTACTAAAATGCCATTAATGAAAAACTTTAGAAACTTACCAAACCATGTCCATTTTTGTCCACCAACTTAACCAATGTTCTAATTACCATTTAAGGACCTCTAATTTAAAATTTCATAGCAATTGGACACCTTTAACATATAGAATTCAAGTTTTGCATTTTTTGCAATTTAGTCCTTTTGACTAAATCGAGTACCCAAACGTCAAAATTTTCGAACAAAATTTTCATGAAATTGTTCCATAAAGCTTTAGACCATAAAAATATAATAAAAATGAATTTTACTACGTCGAATTTGTGGTCCCGAAACCACTATTCTGACTAGACCCAAAATCGGGCTATTACAACTCTCCCCCCATTAGGGATTTTCGTCCCCGAAAATCTTACCGGAATATAAATTCGATTTCTACATAGATTGTTCTATCTCGTGACACTGCCAAAGAACCCTCACTAAGGTTATACTTTTATTTCCCAACTTTTTAATCTCTCGTGTCAAAATTCTAATCGATTCTTTGTTATACAGCACATCAGCCGAATCTTAATCTCTATCGGAGAATTCATACTCAAAGAGTCCAATCGATACCATCGCAACATAGATACAAAAAACACATTTTGAAATTCTTTTTGTTTTTTTTCAAGGCAATACTTTTAGAAGCACGCTACGCTGAACGGGAATTTCATATCCTCATGTTTCAAATTCACATACGTTTTCTGACAATTTGAAGTGGATTCTAAACTGCCACGAATCACTTTTACTTTCTGTATGATTTCTGATCGGATAGTCTCTGAAACATATAACTCAACTAATCTATCATGTTACATACCCAATCACTAGAACATCTATTTCAAATAATTGTACATTTCATTACTCCCTGAATGAACAAATGAGCTACTACTTAGTGCGCAAATTGTATCTCGAAGTAATAGTAACAGAAATCAGAATCAAAATTCGTCTCACACTGTACTCGTTTAGTTTACCACTCACTATCACATTCCTGAGGTTCTCAATCTTGCAAAGAAAACATCGCATTAGCTTTCTAATTTAGCTAAATTCAGACTTCCATCAAATGAACAAAATGAACAAAGGCTTTCCATTTAAGTATCTGCAACTATATCTACTTTCCCAAAGGTTAATCGAAAACTGCTCACAATCTTTCAATAGTTCAAGCCATCTATGCTATTTTAATTTCAGATCCTTCTGTGACATTAGATACTTCAAACTCTTGGGATCAGGAAACATATGACATTTATCGTCAGACAGCCGATGTCATCAAATTCTCAACAAGACATAAAAAGTGGCCAACTCTAAATCACCCACCGGACAGTTCCTTTCATGTGACTTTAACCGTCTGAAAGCATAAACTATCACTTTACATTCTTGTATTAAAACACATTCCAAACCGTTCGATAGTGCATCGCTAAAAAAAATTCACAAATTCTGTACTCAATTTAAACTGGACCTAGAATCAGTGCTTCGGTTAACAATACCTTCAACTATTTTCAACTTTGCTAACACTCAACAGACCATTCAAACTTTCACAAATGTGATAACTTTATCAATCAAAACAGCTTTAACTCATAATAATATCATCCAATTAGAACTGATCTAATAGATACGTCCTTGTATCACACCCTTTTTGAATATAAATTCTTCGTTCAGACTGTTCGTCAATTTACCCATGAATGTACAAGATTTTATCTTCTTACCTGAGGATAAACTTAAATGCATATAACTCAAATTACCTTTCAACTGACCAGCTCGCTCAGATAAAAACAACTGAGTCGATCTCAACTATCAAATAATATCACATCAAAATACTCCCTTCTTCATGCTGTTAAAACAACTCAAACATACACTCTTTCAAAATTTCCTCACATGCTAGTCAAAGATCTTTACAACTGCATTAGCTCAAGGAAACAAAATATCCTGATTGAACTCATTGACCTTAATCAAACTTACCTGAGAAAAGAAAACCATCGTACAATTTGAGCTTGAGCTTCCACTACCTATACATTTGCCGATGTCGATTCCTTTCATGAAAATTAGAGAAATCCTGATACCGGAATCACCACATTCCTATAATCGAACCAGAAATACGACCACAATAGACAAGTTATCACAAGCCAAAGAACACACTTTAAAGATAAGCCATGATTGATAATTTACGAAATAAGGATGATAAGAAAATCGAGATAAAGAAATCCAAGATGCGATATCATACTGGAAGTCTGAGAACATAACTCATAAGAAAATAATGAATATCTTGATGATTCCTCAGAGAAAACCAGAAGAAAAACAATGCTTATACGCTTTGAAATCAATTGTAACAGAGATAATATATATTCCAAATATATATACAAAACAAAACAACATCTAGTAGAAACAGAAGAATAACCTCACATAAATTTTCACTAACAACTTTTATTTCAAATGTAATAGAATAGAATCCCAAAAAGAGAGATAAGAAATGCTGCTCATCAACCAATCAGACTAACAGTGCTTTCATCTATCATTATAATCAGCTAGCATTCTCATACGATAAGAATTCCATCAGAAAACGAACAATCACATATATCTCTGAGGACAAATGAATATATAAAATACCCAAGAGAAATCATCATAATCTATTCAATTACAACTGTTACACTCAAACATCTTTACGGTTCAAATATCATTTCTCTGACTAATTTTGTCATCACTAATCCCGTATTATTCCATTCACTAATGAAAATCAATCCAGAAGAAATTCCAGCAAATACATACTTTAGACATCATACCTGAATGAGTCGATTAGCCGAGATTAACTTTTTATTTAACCGTGGCATCACGAAATCCGAATAATCTTTAGAATAACCTGGCATCTTTTCCAGAACTGTATTCACTTGCCAAACTATTCTTAACTCTGACCACATTATTAGTTATCCCGCTATTGGACTCTTTAGTCTCTTACTTGTGAGCTCATTCAACTTAAATCTCGTGAAATTTCGTTATAAAATACCACATTGGTAAAGGGGTGAGGTCGTAAAGCCTCTAACTCGACTCTCATATATACACACATGTGACTTAACATTCATCATCATCATAATATCACAACAGTTATATAATTCACTTCAGGCAATTTAACATACATATTTATGTCACACGAACTTTCCGATTAGCTTTATTCAAACAAGTGTACTTAAACATGCATTCCATAAATTTTGAGTAAGTTTACTAATCACATTCACTTAATCAAACAAATTCGGCACATAACATCATATGAATGCAAACAAACATGGATAAGCTTATCACAATAAAAACTTTCATTTCATTTCACCTTTCCATATTTCAAGAATAATTCCATTTAACTATTGTAATTTCGATGGATACTCGAGTAGTATACTCAAGGTATGCATGTCAAAAATCCATCAATTCATATTCAAAAGTGCCCTTTTTGGCACATATTCATAGAGCACACTCTCGAACCACATATGATATAACAGGATTGCCAGTCCAGGCTAAATCCTTTCAGTAACGTATGCTCTAAAGGGCTTACTTTGGATTACCCGTCCGGGCTAAATCCATTTCATAACATATGCTCGGGAGGGCTTAATTCAGGATTGCCTTTCCAGGCTAAATCCTTTTTGCAACATTTAAAACATTTTATCCGTTTCATAAAATCACAACAATCCATCGAAATACAACGTTCAACCGGAACAATGACATTTTATCCATATTTCTCAACTTATGGTTATTTAATTTTGTACATCATCACATACATATCATGAACTCTTATTCATACCTTTCCAAGTTTCGACTCAGCACAATCACATTTTCAAATATCTTAGTATCACTTTCAGTGTTTTTGAAAATAGCTCAGTTGGAAAGCATCTCTGTCTCAACAAAATAATTTCATCAGATTCGGGAGATATCACACTATCACGGGTTACATATGGCATGTATAGCTAGACTCTCACATATTCTAGGTTAGTCCGAGAATCGACTAAACCGTAGCTCTGATACCACTAAATGTAACACCCCTTACCCGTATTCGACACTGGAACAGGGTACGAGGCATTACCGGACTCACATCACAAGCAATCACACAATTTTGAGTCATAAAATTTGCGTACAAATTAAAACCATTCATATTTGATCATGAAGTCCCCATTACGAACCTACGAGGCCCAAAACATGTATTGGAAGTGGTTCGGGACTAAACCGAGAACCCAGGAACTTTTAGAAAATTTGAAAATTTTTGCTAGAAGCAGGGCTCACATGCCCGTGTGGTTCAAGGGACACGCCCGTGTGACCTTGGGACATGTCTGTGCTTCAGACCGTGTTCGATTTAGGGGTGCTCTCTGACTTGTACCAAACGGCCGTGCCGCACACCCGTGTGCTAGGCCGTGTAGCACACACAGCTGAGACACATGCTCGTGTCTCTGCCCGTGTGCTCAATTTTGGACATTCTATTTTCCAAAATTAAGGTGCAGGGGACACACGGTCGGATCACATGCCCGTAGGGCAGACCGTGTGTCACACACAGTTTAGACACACGCCTGTGTGTCTACCCGTGTGGACAAAATAAAGGCTATTTACCAAGCCATTTGCCACCCTCGTTCACACATACACTTACACCAATTCAAATGCACAAAACATTACATACTTAGGCAACCAAAACATCCACATTCATGGTTAAAACATATAAAATTTATATCTTTGTCTAACATATTCAGTACATTTATTAAGCCCTAAATCAAACATACAAATTTCACATTCATTAGGCTTCATTCAACTACTTTCTAGTTACGAATTTATACTCAGATTCCTCATCTCATCAATAGGTCGCATTTCCAAAAGTTTAACAATCATGTCATAAATCACATTTCCAAACATTTCACATTCACCAAGCATACCATGATAATATCACCATAGGCATTGAAACATATATGAATATTCACATTTCCAAAAGTTTACACAATCATGTCATAAATCACATTTCCAAACATTTCACATTCACCAAGCATACTATGATCATATCACCATAGGCATTGAAACATATATGAATATACTTAGGCTTACAACCATGTTAGCTAATATAAGCCAACTTACATGGCCAAATAGCAAAAAAAGCCTTTGACGATTACAAGCCATTACATATGGCCGAATTAATCATGACACATATAACAAATTGACCTAGTCCCTATACATGCCATAAATTTAAAATACTTGAATTCATTTATACCCAAAATGATAGCTCGATAGTGTGATAGGATCTCCAGTGATTTCCAACCCAAGCTAGCTCAATAACCCTATAAGACATTGGAAAGGAAGGGGTAAGCTATATATATAGCTTAGTAAGTCCGTCCGAAAATGATAAGCAACTCTTACCAATCTTTTATCAAGTCTGACAATTTAAACACAAGATAATACAAATTACTATAAATCTCACAGTTATAATTCTTATTCAATCATAATATTTACTCTATCAACTTATAAGCATAATTTAACATATCTTGGCATTAGCCAAACAACCATAATCTCTCCTTTGTAACATATTACAGCAAATAACAAATCATTTCAAACCTCATAGTAAACATGCACATTAATTATGAGTATTTACATTTCAAGCATATACTTTAACATCTTTCAATTGCCTAAGTTCTTATCTTCCCATTTTCTCATATCTGATAAATCACAATTTGCATGAATAAAACATGCTATATCATAAATCAATTTGGCCCGAAAGCCAATCACATAACCGTCAACCGAATTTATCATGAATTTCATACATCACAAGTATAGACTAATAATCACAAGGTTTTCACAAAATCATTCTCGTGGAAATCATGAACTCATAATTTCATGAAGTCAATGCTTATAGACTTTACGTACATACCTGTACCGATTCGTAATTACTTACATACTCTTTCTCTTCTTTGACATACTCGTTGAATTTCCCGTTGAACCATTTGGAATACTAAAGGATACTCGGGAATCTCGTACACACAGTATCGTACCAATGTCATATCCCAGATATGGTCTTATATTTAATCTGGTATCGATGCTAATAGCCTAGCTATGGTCTTACACGAAGTCTCATATCGATGCCATATCCCAGATATGGTCTTACACGAAGTCTCATATTGATGCCATATCCCAGACATGGTCTTCACGTGATCTCAGTAACCCTAATGTCATGACATTTGTATCTTATCTATTCCTAAGGTTCAACCGGGACTTTCGTTGTATCGAATATCTGTCGGACATTTCCGTAGTATCGTACTCAATAGCATTCACAATTCATTTCAATAATATAGCATTTACCACAATTATATCAATCAAGCATTTATACACAAACATATGAACTTACCTCGGCATGAAAATGGCGAAAATGACTAAATCTTTAAATACTTGTTTTTCCCTATTTCTAATTCCGTACCTCATTTTTCTCGATCTATAATATCACGTTTAACTTATTTAATCATTATACTATTCAAATCAGCCAAAAATCATATTATGGCAAAAATTACATTTTTGCCCCTAAAGTTTGATATTTTTACAATTTAGTCCCTAGGCTCGTATAATGAATTTCATTCCATTTATTCAAAACCCAAGCCTAGCCGAACCAGTTTCATACTCATAACTGCCCACATTTCTCATTTATTCACATTTTTCTACTCATTTTATAACTTTTACAAATAAGTCATTTTTTATATTTTTACCGAAAATCACTTTAGTAAAAGTCGTTTATCATACACCAAACATACATTTTCTACCATTAGAAATCAAAATACACAAATATCCATCATGGGTAAAATTTTAGACCTTGATTATTTCTTAAATTAGTGGTAGAAATAGATAGATCATGTTACAAAGATTTCAAAAACATAAAAATCATTAAAAACGGGGCTAGAACGGCCTTACAATCGAGCTTGGAAGCTTGAAAAACCCTAGCCATGGTTTTCCCTTGTAAAATTTTGCCATGGGAGGAAGATGGTCAAAAATTGGCTTTTAATTTGGCTTTTTAATTCATTTAATTACCAAATTACTAAAATGCCCTTAATGAAAAACTTTAGAAACATACCATACCATGTCCATTTTTTCCACCAACTTAACCAATGTTCTAATTACCATTTAAGGACCTCTAATTTAAAATTTCATATCAATTGGACACCTTTAACATATAGAATTCAAGTTTTACACTTTTTGCAATTTAGTCCTTTTGACTAAATTGAGTGCCCAAACGTCAAAATTTTCGAACAGAATTTTCACGAAATCATTCCATAATATTGTAGACCATAAAAAGAAAATAAAAATGAATTTTACTGCGTCGAATTTGTGGTCCGGAAACCACTGTTCCGACTAGACCAAAAATCGGACTGTTACAGCAACGCGGCCCAATTAATGCAGCGGCCTAGGCCGAGTGGACGTACTCGAAGGAGATGATTTAAATCCTCCTGGGGTCCTGCCAAAAATTACAGATAAAGTTGGCGGGCTTCGGCGGCAGCGCTCAAGGAAGAGGTCGTGTCGGGCCCCTTCCGCTTTTTCGAAGCAGGGACGGCTGTCTTGGACTTGCCGCATGTGTTTATCATAGTGTACCTGTAATAAAATAATTCAGTATCAGAAAATGCGTATCACAAAATAAACACATACTTAAGCTGAGAATCAATCAAGTAAAATGCGACACTAGGAATCATCCAAAGACGCGCATCTAAACTCAATCGCACAAATAGAAAATTGACTCTTAACATGCTATGAATTAGTGTCAAGCAGGTAATAATAAGGGAACAACATGAACAATGGAAAAACGAACACATACTAATCATAAAGAAATAAATAAAAAGAGCAATAGTTATATAAACAGTGAGCAAAGAAAATAGTAAACCAAATGAAGAATCAGCATAGTAGATATGAATGAAAAACAGTAGCATGAAGAATGAACGTTGAATAATGTAAAAGCTAAAATGAAAGAATAATATGAGCAGCAATCAGATAATAATAATAATAAAATGTATGTATATAACTAAAAACAATAAATAATAAAATAACATAACATAACTAATAAGCAAAATAAAATAAATTAAAAGAAATAAAGAAATAAAATAAAAATAAATGGTGGATGATGGTGACCGGAGTAAAGGCGGTAGAGTAGTGGTGGTTCGGGGCGTGGTGGTGCAGACCGGCGTAAAGGATGGGGGCCAATCCGAATAGTGGTAGTCGGGCTCGTCGGGTGACGAGAGGGACAAGAGAAAGGGGGTTTGGGGATGAGGCGTCAGTGGTTGTGTAGGCTGTTAACAATAATAGAGGAGAGGAAGAAGGAGAGGATAAGGGGAATGGGTTGTGCGCGGTGTGGGGAAAAATGGGGAGAAGGAGGGAGATTCGACGGAGGGGAGGGGAGGGCCGACGAGGGTGCGAGGGAGGGGGTCGTTTGGTTATGGGCTGTGGTTGAATCGTGGGGAGGAGTAGCTCAGGGCTTGTAGAGGAAGGGAACAAAGAGGGCGAGGTGAAGAGGCAGGTAGCCGAGGGGGAAGGGGGAAGGTCATGGGTGCAAGAAGGCTGGTCGGGCTGGTGGGACGACGGTCAGACGGTGAGTTATCGGTGGCGGTCGGACGGCGAGCAGGGAGAGGGAGCGGCAGTTAAGGAGTGTTGGGAGAGTTAAGGAAAAAGACAAAATAGATAAAATAAAAGTTAGGGTTGGGAAGTTTTAAAGGTGACACGGTCGTGTAAAGGCCCGTGTTGGGCCACGCGGCCGTGTCACATGCCCATGTGGTCTCTGTTTAGCCCGTGTGCGATTAAGAAAGGAAGCTCAGTCTTCACACGGCCTTGGACACACTCGTGTGTCCAGGCTATATGGTTCACACGGCCGTGTCGCACGGTCATGTGCAATCTTCTTCGCTTCTCCCACGCCCGTGTGACAGCCCACACGCCTGTGTGCATTAAAAATTCAAGCCCGGTTTTCACACGGCTTTGGACACGCCCATGTGTCCAAGCCGTGTGGTTCACACGGTCGTGTCACACGGCCGTGTGCAATCTCATTCACTTATCTCACACCCGTGTGACCTCCCACACGCCCGTGTGCCTTCCCACACACCTGTGTGGCACGGCCGTGTCTCTCACACGGCCATGTGCCTTGCCCGTGTAACTCTCTGACTTGTTTTAATTTTGAAGAATAAAGCTCCAGGTTTCACACAGCCTAGGACGTACCGGTGTGTCCAGGCCGTGTGGTACACACGGTCGTGTCACACGCCTGTGTGAAATATATTAGGTCGTGTCTCTGTCGATTTTTGGAAAAATTAAGCTCCAGGATCAACACGGCCAAGAACATGGATGTGTGTCTTGGCCGTGTGGGTTACACAGCCGTGTTGCCTAGCCGTGTAACTCTCTGTCGATTTCCTTAAAATTTAAAAACTAAGTCTCAAGATCCACACGGCTAAGGACACGCCCGTGTGTCCAGGCCGTGTAGGTTACATGGCCATGTCGCCAGGCCGTGTAACTCACAATCGCACCTCTATTAGGTCACACGACCAAGGGCACGCCCGTGTGTCCAGGCCGTGTGAGTCAAAAACCTACATTTTAATATTTAGTTAATTTTAAAGAAGTACTATGAAATGAAAATAAAGAAATTAGCAGTGTTAACACTCGGGTTGCCTCCCGAGAAGCGATTATTTAAAGTCTATGCTAGACTTACCTTGCGCGCACAATTATGAAGGTCCACGAAGCTGAAGCTCCTCTCTATCATTTCTAAAATCCTCACCATTATAAAGTTTAAGTCGATGACCGTTTACCTTAAATGCGCCATATTCTGGGTGAGTTACCTCTATCGTACCATATGGGAAAATGGTTTGTACTACGAATGGACCTGACCATCTTGCTTTCAGCTTTCCGGGAAACAATCTGAACTTTAAGTTATATAAAAGGACAAGATCTCCAGCTACAAATTGTTTGGGCTACTTCAAGCGAGCATCATGGCGTCGCTTTGTCGCTTCTTTATATAATCGTGAGTTCTCGTAAGCATTCATTCGCCATTCATCTAACTCGTTCAGTTGCATCAATCTCTTCTCACCTACAAGTTTAAGATCATAGTTTAGGAATTTTATAGCCCAGAATGATTTGTGCTCTAATTCAAATGGTAGATGAAAAAATTTCCCATAAACAAGTCATCTACTTTCATCGTCCAATCCTTCCTATTTGATTTTACGGTTTTCTCTAGGATGCGTTTAAGCTCTCGATTTGTGACTTCAACTTGTCCACTAGTTTGAGGGTGATAAGGGGTAGCTGTCCTATGATGCACTCCATACTTCTTAAGAATTTTATCAAATTAAGTGTTACAAAAATGTGTACCCCTATCACTAATGATTTCTCTAGGTGTTCCAAATCGCGAAAAGAGCTTCTTGAGAAATCTGACTACCACTCTAGCATCATTAGTAGGTAAAGCTTGAGCTTCTACCCATTTTGACAGATAATTGATTGCTACTAAGATATATTTATTACCAAACGAACTAGGGAATGGGCCCATAAAATCAATACCCCAGACATCAAATATTTCACATGAGAGTATATAAGTTTGAGGCATTTCATCACGTTTAGAGATATTACATGTTCTCTGGCATCTATCACAAGAAGTAACATACATGTTAGCATCCTTGAATAGTGTGGGCCAATAAAAACCTGATTCAAGCGTTGTATGTGCTGTCCTAGTCCCACTGTAATGTCCTCTTGTTGGTCCTGAGTGGCAATATTCCAAGATTTTACTCGCTTCTGATTTTGTAACACACCTCTGAATTACTTGATCTGCACATACACGAAAAAGAAAAGGATCCTCCCAAAAATAATTTTTCACATCGGCAAAGAATCACTTCTTTTGATAATGTGTCAACCCTTTTGGTAGGATTTTAGCAGCTAGGTAGTTCGCAATATCCGCAGAACAAGGGACTTCAGAGTCAGATATAACCAAAAGTTGTTCCTCAAGAAACGAGTCATTTATCTCATTCTCATCAAGCTCCTTAAGATGTGAATTTTCTAACTTGGAAAGGTGATCTACTGCAAGATTTTCAGCTCCCTTCTTGTCCTAGATCTCTAAATCGAATTCCACAGCTAGCAATTCTTTTTCTGTAGTAGTGTAGTTTTCTTGTGCAGCTGCCAATGTCTTGCTAACATAATAAATCGATTGAAAATACTTGTCTCTTCACTGTCCAAGAACTGCACCTATTGCAAAATCACTCGCATCACACATTAGTTCAAAGGGTAAATTCCAATCAGGTGCAACTATAATCGGAGCATTAATTAATTTATCTTTAAGAGTATTAAATGCTTCTAAACATTTCTGACTGAAATCGAAAGGCATATCTTTTTCTAGAAAAATTTTTAAAGGCTTAGCTATTTTAGAAAAATCTTTAATAAATCTTCTATAGAACCCAACATGTCCTAAAAAGCTTCAAATAGCCTTAACTGAACTAGGGGGAGGTAATTTTTCAATGGTTTCAATTTTCGCTCTATCAACCTCAACCCCTTTACTGGAAATTTTATGGCCTAGCACAATCCTTTCTCGAACCATGAAGTGACATTTTTCCCAATTAAGTACAAGGTCCGTTTCCTCACATCTCATTAGAACTCGTTTTAAGTTTTTAAGACAAAGATGGAAAGAGTTACTGAATACCGAGAAGTCATCCATGAATACCTCCAAAATGTCTTTTACGAGTTCATCCAAAATGGCCAACATGCAGCGCTGAAAAGTAGCAGAAGCATTGCATAATCCAAAAGGCATTCTTCAGTAAGCAAACGTACCATATGGACATGTAAATGTCATTTTTTCTTGGTCCTCTGGAGCTATCGGGATCTGAAAGTAGCCAGAGAGTCCATCTAGGAAACAATAATACATATGTCCAAATAATCTTTCCAACATTTGATCAATGAATGGCAATGGAAAGTGATCTTTTCTCATGGCATCGTTCAATTTCCTATAGTCAATGCAAACTCTCCATCCCGTGATTGTTCTCGTTAGAATCAACTCATTCTTCTCGTTGGCTACAACAGTCATGCCTCCCTTCTTAGGAACAACCTGCACAGGACTCACCCAAGTACTGTCAGAAATAGGATAAATAACTCCAGCATCTAGAAGTTTAATTACCTCAGCCTTAACGACTTCTTTCATGTTAGGATTCAGTCGTCTTTGAGCTTGCACACATTGTTTGTATTCATCCTCTATTAAAATTTTATGGGTGCAAAAAGAAGGACTGATCCCTATAATGTCAGAAATCTTCCAAGCTATGGCTCTTTTATGCTCCTTCAATACTTGTAATAGCTCATCCTTCTCATTTGGCTGCAAATCTGAAGCAATAATCACTGGTAATGTAGAATTATTTCCAAGGAACGCATACTCTGAGTGATTTAGTAATTGCTTCAGTTCCAATTTAGGAGGTTCTTCAATAGAGGGTTTTATTTTTAATTCATCGTTTACCTCAATACCCTCATAATTCTTCTGTCTTAGGGAAGACTCGTTAGAATCTAGATTAACTTTTGTCTTACCTATCACAGCATCATCATCGTCTACCTCCTCTCCTTGGACAAGACACAGTTCCAACGTGTCTTTATGAACAATTTCCTGGAAAGAATCTTGAATAACATGATCAATAGAATCAATAAAATAACAGGAATCATCTTATTCTCTAGAGAATCTCATGGCATCATAGATTTTAAAAATAACCTCCTCGTCACCTACCCTAAGCACAAGTTTACCGTCACCCACATCAATAATAGCCCTAGCAGTGGCTAAAAATGGGCGACCTAAAATTAAAGGTACCTCAACATCCTCATCCATGTCAAGCACAACAAAATCAACAGGGAATATGAATTTATCTACTTTTACAAGCACATCTTCAATAATACCCCTAGGATATTTAACAGGTCTGTCAGCTAATTGAATACTCATCCTAGTGGGTTTGGGTTCCCCAAGACCAAGCTACTTGAACATTTTATAAGGCATCAGATTAATGCTAGCACCTAAATCAGCTAATGCTTTCTCGATATTTAAACTACCAATTAAATAGGGAATAGTAAAACTTCCTGGATCTTTCAGTTTGGTTGGTAGTTTATTTTGAAGAATAGCTGAACATTCCTCGTTGAGTTCAAGAATAGCTCTTCAAACTTCCTTTTATTTGTTAATAGCTCTTTCAAAAATTTTGCATATGTAGGCATCTGAGAAATAGCTTCAACAAAAGGTAAGTTAATATGCAACTATTTAAAGAGTTCAAGAAATTTACCGAATTGTGCATCCATGCGGTCTTTCTTCAATTTTGCTGGGTAAGGGATTGGTGGTTTATATTCCTTAAGTACCAGTGTTTCACTCACTTCGGGTTTTACCTCCTCGTCTTTTTCCTTATCAGATTCCTGTTGCAGCTTCTTTTCAGGTTCAGTTAACACTTTCTTATTCCTTAGTGTAACTGCTTTCATATGCTCTTTTGGGTTAGGTTCGGTGTTACTGGGTAAGCTACCTTGCTGCCTTTCTGAAACTAATTTAGCAAGTTGTCCAATTTGATTTTTGAGACCATGAATCGATGCTTACTGATTTTTCAAAGCCGTCTCGGTGTTTTGAAAACGAGTTTCTGACACCAAAATATTTTTTTCCAACATCTCTTCAAGGTTTGGTTTCTTTTCTTGCCGATAAGGTTGTTGCTGGAAACCTGGAGGGGGTTGTGGTCTTTGATTTCCTTGACCTCCCCATGAGAAGTTTGGGTGGTTCCTCCATCCTACATTGTAAGTGTTATTGTAAGGATTATTTTGAGGTCTAGGATTATTACCCATATAATTTATTTGCTCATTCTCCATGCTAGGACTGTACGGTAAATATTCTGAGTTGTTCATTCCACCTCTATTTGCGTCGCATTGCATCACCAGATGTACCTGCATAGAAACACATAAACCATCAATCTTTTTATTCAAGAGTTCTACCTGGTTCGATAACATGGTGACCGCATCTAAGTTGAAAATACCGGCTGCTTTTGTTGGCTTCGTCCTCATGACTTGCCACTGATAATTATTCACTGACATCTCTTCTATAAATTCATAAGCATCCTTAGGTGTTTTATTATTTATAGAACCACCGGCAGCTGCATCGATCATTTGCCTAGTTGAGCGGTTCAAACCATTGTGAAAAGTTTGAACCTGTAGCCATAGAGATAACCCATGATGAGGGCATCTTCTCAATAAGTCCTTATACCTCTCTCATGCATCATATAGGGTCTCTAAATCCATCTGTACAAAGGAAGAGATATCATTCCTCAGCTTGGCTGTTTTAGCCGGTGGAAAGTATTTCAACAAGAATTTTTTCAGTCATTTGGTCCCATGTAGTGATAGAACCTCGTGGTAGAGAGTTCAACCACTATTTAGCCTTATTCCTCAATGAGAAGGGAAACAATCGAAGGCGAATGGCATCGTCAAAAACGTCATTTATCTTAAAAGTGTCGCAGAATTCTAGGAAATTAGCCAATGAGTATTAGGGTCTTCGTCCTACAAACCATCAAACTGAACAAACTATTGAATCATTTGAATAGTGTTAGGTTTCAGTTCAAAATTATTTGCAGCAATAACAGATCTAACAATACTCGATTCAGCCCCAGTTAAATTGGGCTTGGCATAATCGTACATAGTATGAGGAGCAGGATTTGCAACAACCACTGGAGGTAGTGGATTATTCTGATTTTTAGCCATCTCCTCAGTAATAATTATAACGTCCTCTTTCTCTTCCACTGTACTCTGTCGACTCTAACTCGCTTCTTTACGGTTTTTGCGAGCTGTACTTTCGATCTCACTGTCAAATACGAGAGGTCCTGACGGGTTTCTTCTAGTCATATACTAAAGGAACCTGCCAGAAGCAAACAAAAAGAAAATTTAGTAAACGAAAATTAAACTAAAAACAAAGATAAAATGCAATAAAATAAAAATGGCTAAAGTAATAAAAATTAAGTGTTCCTAATATTTTAGTCCCCGGCAACGGCACCAAAAACTTGATGATGGATTCACTTAACTAACTAAAATCATGACAAAGGCAAGCACACCTATCGAATAGTAGTATAGCTATGGTGAGTCGGGAATATCGTATCCACGATGACTAAAAGTACTAGTAGTTACTATCTTTTTATTATCTAGCCTATAAATTGAAATGGTTGTTTTTAATCTAAAGTTTAAACTAATTACTAAGGACTCGACAGAGAATGAATTGGGAAAATATTCGAAGAAAACCAATGATAAAGACAATACCCAGGAAAGAATCCACCTAGATTTCACTTATTATTCTGGATCTGAATTAAACGATTTATTCACTTGCCTTGATCCGTAGAAATCCCTAAGTTATATTAATATCTCTTTCGAGAGTAAAAATAACTGACTCTAGGTTGATTAATTGAAATATCTTTCTAATTAAAACCCCTATTGTCGCATTAACTCGATTTATGGATTCCCCTATTAGATTTGACTCTAATCCGGTAGATTTATGTCGTCCTATTTCTAGGATTGCATGCAACTCCACTCAATTATGCCCGATCTACTCTTAAACAGGGACTTTTGCTCCACTGAAATAAGCACATCAATCATGAATTAATATCCTGAAAATATTAAAACATGGAATAAGTACACATAATTGAGATCAAGAAATCAAGTATTTATCATGTAATTTAGAAATTAAATAACAATATCCATTATAGGTTTCATCTTCCCTAGGTATCTAGGGAATTTAGTTCATAATTTGGGAAGAAAACATCTCAAAATTAGGAAAACAAAAAGACATAAAGAACCCAAAAACTTCTAGAGAAATTGAATGGAGATCTTCAATCTTGAAGGAGATCTTGCTTCTGAGTTGATTTCAACGGCGTTCTTCGAGTAATTTCTTCGTTCTACTTTGCGTTCCCCTCTAGATCTTCTTCTAGGGTGTAATTATAAACTTTAGAATGCTCATAAACCTTAAAAATTGGCTTTTTCTGTGTAAAAGAGAAACAGGGAGCGATATCGACACGGACTGGCACATGGGCGTGTGGCCAGCCCGTGTGGCTCACACGGGCGTGTGCTCAGCCCGTGTGGGAATGGCCAGGCCGTGTGGAACCTAAAAGTAGCTCGTTTTGTCCAATTTTGGCCTTTTTTCTGCTCCTTTTGCTCCCCTATGCTCTCCTAAGTATAGAAACATGAAATTAAAGGATTAGGAGCATCAAATTCACTAAATTATATAATAAATCATCCAAAAACGCATCAAGAATGGGATTAAAATATGTTACTTTTATGGCTTATCAGATTGATAGGGTGGAACCAAAAAGGGATTAAACTTGTAGTAGATTGCTCTCTAGGTTGCGACACCAGCCTTTAATGTCGCAATATCAACTCGGTGAAGTTTGGAAATTTTACATTTTAGTCCTCAAGTTGTAATGCCAACCTACTATTTTAGAGGTCGCAACATTGCACCTTGAAGTCGCGACTCCAACCCGAAATATTTTGAAACTTTTTAGTTTAGTCCTCCAATGGTCTCGGGTTATGAAAAGAGTTTTTGTAAGCTCGTATTGACCCCGACTCAGATAATATATTTTTTATGTGAAAAAAATAATATTCTTTATTATTTTATATAATTTTAATTTTTTTAAAATTATATCTGTCATGTGGCATATTGAGAGACTGTCACGTGTCTCCACTGAATTAGTTATCAGTGACACATCAACACAAACTAACGGTGTTAGTGCAAAGGTATCAACTTGGGTGTTAGAAGACAAGTTCAGATACCAACTAGATACTTTTGAACAAATTCAAAAGGCAAACTACATATTAACACTTCTAATAAAAAATTACAATAATTAGAGTAAACTTTTACCTAGCGTAACTTTGATATTTTGTTTATCAATTAAAATTGTTGCATTTCATGACATTTGACCCCATACATATATAACAAAATATATGACTAAAATTTCTCCTATGATTGAGAAATTTTAAAAAAAAATGTATTTAATATGTCAAACGCAGTAATATTTAGACATATTTTTTATACTTATATAGATTGGAAGCTCCCTATTTCATATCGATCTCAAATTATTCCAGTTGATAAATTTTGGAGACCTATATTATACATCCCAAGTTTTGCTGACTAATTACCCACCAAAATTTCTTTTCGTTTCAATCTCTTGTCCATCATAAAATTCAATAAACTAATTTTAAAAATATATTTTTTAATATACATAAGATAAGTGATACTAACATGCAACAATATGCTCTCTTGTGAATTAATTATATTTTTAGAAATCTTTGGTGAAGTATTTATATTCTTTCAAAGTGTGGTCCTTTGTAAAAGTCGAAGATAAATATTTTTAGTATAATATATTTTTTAATTAATATATATGGAGCGGGGAAATTATTTAGTAGATACGTAATGTCATTTTTCAACTTTACAAATGTGGTTGAATTTTGCAATATACCCTTAAATTATAATTAAAAAATAAAAAATTTAATATATTAGACATGTGGCAAAATATTAATCTGGAGTTAAAAATTTCCATCGAGTATACTAAATAACTATCCATATATAAAAAAGAAACTTTAAAAAGGTAAATTTGAGAAGAAAAAAATAAATATGCAAGTCAATAATATATATTATTTTATAAAAATAAAATTAAATAAATATTCACAAATATGTAAGCCAAAAAATTATCTACCAATATAAATAATATAACACCCCATACTTGACCCGACCCGGTCACCAAATCTAAATGTATGACGTCACATTATGTTGCCGAAGCAACTCAGATTAACACAATACATTTCCACTACTAACTTATAAACATCAAACAATTTCAAAACAATCATCATTGATATTTATGTACATGCATTATAGATGTCGATTGTATTTAATTAACAAATCTCGTGGTTACACGAGGTCGACATCGGAGTCAAAATTCCAAGTAACCTATGCCAACATAGCACCCCATTGACATGCATCGATTTAGCTTGTATAAATACATCCAAACCATTCACGATCATAGCTTACAACACATCAAATAATCATAGAAAGATAATATAACAAGCTGAACTATGCAAATAACTATCATCATCATCATCATATAACTAAGTTCAACTATAAGGCACCTTAATATCCAACAATACTAAAACATATCAGAAGTCTCCAAGATATCATTAAAACCTTAAGACTCAACCTAGGAAACAGTTAAAAGAACACAAATTTGTCTGAGCTGAGTCTTGTACCTGGGATGCTTTACGAGTCTCGAACTTTACCAAAATCCATCCTGAACCTGTTCCTAAAACAAACATACCGTACATTGAGTATTGGATATTTAACAATGCTAACATAATTTTGAAATCAATATACAAATAAACTGAAATTAACTTGAGCAACATAGGAAAAAATAATTGAATTACATATTAACAAGTTATACGTTAACCTTACAGTTTACATAAGATTTCATGTTATCCAACTTTAAAACATTCGCAAGGTATTCGTTTTATACTCTTTAAGTCTTAACTGTCAATAATATCGACGAACTCTCAGGGAATTAGTATATTGTTTCTTATAACACAATCGATCTCAATATTTAAGTTTATAACATAATCCTTTATTATTTACAATTCACATTCGTTTTATTATTATGACCCCTATTAACTAACTCGAGTTTGAGGACAGATACACGGATCAATCCACCAGCACACTAATACATGCGTTGAAGTGCTAGTCAAGCATAAATACATCGATCCCACCAACCACACTAGTATAATGTTAGATTTGTAAAATAAATCTGAAATAAAACTTAATAAACCAAGATCTATCATGTCAAATCATCAAGAATAAATCAAGAATAAAACTAGATGCGGAAGCGTACCTGAATCCATGAATTCCTTGAAGTTTTACCGGATCTTGGGGATTTGATATTCCAAATTAGCACACAAGAAATTCAAAGAATATATGCTCTCTCTTTCCTAATGATGGGATATTAGAAAAGATATCTTGTGTATAATTTGGGGACCATAACCCTAATATTTATAACATTGGCATATTAGTTCTAATCAAATTCTAATTAGCCCGTCATTAATTAGAATTTGATTAGAACTCAATTACTAGAGTATCTACACATATTTGACCCATACTTTATTTAATAATTAAAGCCCAAAAAAATTCTAACCAAATTAGATCACTTTTAATTTGGGCTAACCTATCATGATAGTAAATAATAACATGTAATTACCCTTATTATATATGTGATGTCCATATTTTCCAACAATCTCCCACTTGGACCACATATATATACTAATTACTCTATAATTGCATGTCATTATATAACCTTATGAGCTCAAAATTTTACAATCATATCCAAAAGGTATTCCGACCAATCTCGTCCATTAATTATGTTAACATAGAACCAATGCGACTTTCATTACATATATCGTAACTAAATCCATCCATGATCACGTATATTAACACAACCAAATGACATAGATCAAGCATGGATGTGTAGCATGGAAATTACATGCAATATGATCTAAACATGTCTGTTTCCAACTGGTATTCTTTAAACTTAAGTGAGGTCAGTCTCAAAACAATAAACAGAGTGAATAAACTGAATACTTCATTTCTGATCAGAAAATAACAAAATACATAAATTTATGAAAAAAATAAAATATAAACTCCCACTAAATCATGATATCCTCAAACAATGTAACACCCATGTGAGCAGTGTGCTCATGAAAGACCTTGGGTGGTAAACCTTTTGTGAGTGCTCTACGGATATTTGACCATTTTGCACTCTTTCTTTTACAACTAGGAACATTATGTCAATATGCTTTGACTTAGATGAACTCCTGTTGTTATTGGAATACATCACTGCTGACTTATTGTCACAAAATAATTTGAGTGGTCTTTCTACATTTTCCAAAATGCGCAGCCTTGTGACAAAGTTCCGCAACCATATTCCATGGTTTGATGCCTCATATGTAACACCCCTAACCTGTACCCGTCACCGGAACAGGGTTTCGGAGTATTACCAAAACATTCAGAACATTTTTCTATTAAACCATGAAAATTTACTATTTATTTACCGAGATCATCCATAATGTCCCTTGATCGGGCCCTCGAGGCCCAATACGAGCATTAGAATCGAATCGGGACTTAAACAGAACCTCTAAGAATTTTTCGCAAAATTACAAAAAAAAATTATGGTGCAGGACTCACACACCCGTGTGGTCCAAGGGACACGCCCGTGTGACCCTGGAACATGCCCGTGTTACAGGCCGTGTTCGATTTAGGTTGCTCTCTGGCTTGCGCCACACGGCCATGCCACACGCCCGTGTGCTAGGCAGTGTGGTTAATTAAATTAATTCGAATTAGGTGTAGGGGACACACGGCCTAACTACATGCCCGTGTTACCAGGCTGTGTGTCACACACGGTCTAGACACACGCCCCTGTGTCTGCCCGTGTGGACAAAATGAAGCCATTTCTAGCTTCATTTCTCACCCAAAATTTCACCCAAGACCTGCACTTGAAACACACATCCAATACAAACCAATTCAGGCATTCAAATTGGGCAATTTCTATCATTCAACATGGCATATCACTACATGCATAAGTGTTTATAGACTTACCTTGGAACATCTTAGGCATTCACAACATTGATCACACATTCTTAACATAACACATGTATATGAATATATCATAATAATTTACTTAGTCATACCAAAATGAACCATTACTAGCCATTCCAATGGCTAGGTTACAAAATAACATTTCAAGCCACTATTGGCCAAGTTGTCCTATACATGCCATTATACCAAAATGATTTCTACTAAGTATACCCAAAATGATTAGTTGATAGTGTGACGATGCCTCAATGATCTTTCAACCTTCACGAGCTTCCGAGCACTATAAAACAAGGGAAAAATAAATGGAGTAAGCATTACATGCTTAGTAAGTTCGTATAACGGAAACTAAACTTACCAATCTTGCTTATTAAAATCTAGGCATACAATGTTATGTTTCTATCCATTTGGCTAATTGCCTAATCACATACATTCAATCAAACATATTAGTCAACAAAATCTTCATATCAATCAAGTAACATAGATGAGCTCATCAAGCAATATTCTTTCAAGTCATTATCATATCATCTCAAGACTTTTATGCCATGTCAAGAGTTTTATGTCCGTCGAATCATTGAATTTCGATGGATGCTTAAGTGGTACACTCGAAGTGTACGATTCAATAATCCGTCAATTTCTTATTTAAGGGTACCCAATAGGGCACTTAACCAAGAAACACTCTCTCGAGCCATATATCGTATAATAGGATTACCAGTCCAGGCTAAATCCTTTATATAACGTAAGCTCAGAGGAGCTCGATTAGGATTACCAGTCCAGGCTAAACCCTAATCATAACGTATGCTCGAGAGGTATTATACCGAGATTATCCGTCCGAACTAAATCCTTTCTATAACAAGGTCAATGGGATTACTCGTCCGAGCTAAATCCTATCCGCAACAAATGCAGGACCTTATTAATTTCGGGTAAGCACATATAATCATCGAAATCCAATATTCAATCGGGACTTAACCCTTTTTCACATTTCAAGCATATGTCAATTTTCCATTATAGCATACAAGTAAGCACATCAACATAAATCACATCACATACAACACAACATTCAATTAACATAATTACATGCCCGATTAAGTTACACGAACTCACCTCGACACTTGTTCGCGTTAGAAATCTACTAATCCGAAACCTTTTCTTTTCCTCGATCTAACATCGAATTAGTGTTGTCCGGATCTATATAAATGAATTTAACCATAAATTTCATATATTTCATATTTAAAATGGACTCAATTTACGTTCTAGGAAAAATTACCATTTTGCCCCTAACTTTTCCATAAATTTCGATTTTATCCCTATGCCCGGAAAATGAAACTTGTGCAAATTACTCCCTATTCCAAGCCTAACCAAAGCCCCATTACAAATTTTCCAGCACATGTATTCATAAAATTTTAGAATTTTTCATCAAATTTTATAACTTTTCATTTTAGTCCCTAAATCATGTTTTCATCAAAAATCACTTGTAAAAGTTGTTTATCTATCAATAATATTTCATTTTCTACCATAAATTTCTAATTTCCAGCATAATACATCCATGACCCATTTTCATACATTGATAACTTTTCAAATTAATCCCTCATATAGAGAGATTAAGCTATCCTGGTTTCAAAAATACTAAAATTATTATAAACGGGACAAGAGAACTTACCCAATTAAGCCTTGAAAGTTTTTTTTCTCTCTTCTAGAGTTTCCATGTGTTTTTAGGTTGAAAATGACAATAATAAGATGATATTTTCTTTTATCATCTTTTAATTAATTAAGTTTTTGCTATTTCCAATTTAGTCATTGACCTTTTTCTATAATTCCATGGATGAGTCACCATGAAAAATCTACATACTTTTCTTAATGGTCTAATTACCATATAAGGACCTCTAGTTTTGAATTCCATAGCTATTTAATCCTTATAGCTACTAGAATTCAACTTTCACATTTTATGCGATTTAGTCCTTCTCGTAATTAAGCACTAAATCGATAAAATTTTCGTATCAAAATTTTCACACGACATATAATAAAATAAAAGTAAATTATATTTTTGGGTCGGATTTTTGGTCCCGAAACCACTATTCCGATTTCACTGAAAAATGGATTGTTACATCATAGCATGCTACAAACTCTGCTGTCATAGTGGACGAAGCTACAAGTGTCTGCTTGACACTTTTCCAAGATATAGCTCCTCCAGCTAACAGGTAAATATAGCCTAATGTAGATTTCCTATTATCTTGGCATCCAACAAAATTAGAATCAAAATACCCTATGACCTCCAAAAGATCGGATCTCTTATAAGTAAGCATGTAATCTTTTGTTCTCTGAAGATATCTCATAACCCTTTTAGCTGCTATCCAGTGGTCTATACCAGGGTTGCTTAAATATCTACCTAACATCCCAACAATGTACGCAATGTCCGGACGCGTACAAACTTGAGCATACATTAAACTCCCAACAGATGATGCATAGGGAATCTTTTGCATTTCCTGAATTTCAAGGTTACTTTTAGGGCATTGAGTAAGACTAAATTGGTCTCCTTTTACGACAAGGGTGTCACTTGGTCTACAACTCTTCATGCCAAACCTTTTGAGTACTTTATTGATATAGCTCTTTTGTGATAATCCAAGAATACCTCGAGGTCGATCTCGATATATCTGAATTCTTAAAACAAAATAAGCGTCCCCAAGATCTTTCATCTCAAAATGCTTAGATAAAAACCTCTTAGTTTCGTACAATAAGCCTATATCATTAGCAGCAAGCAAAATGTCATCAATATATAGAACCAGAAATATGTACTTACTCACATTGAATTTGTGATACACACAATCATCAACAATATTCATCTCAAAACCGAACGAACCAATTATTTGATGAAACTTGTGGTACCATTGACGGGAAGCTTGTTTGAGTCCATAGATGGATTTTGTCAATTGCAAACCATATTCTTTGAGTCTTCTGACTCAAAATTTTCTGGTTGCACCATATAAATTGTTTCTTCAATGTCGCCATTAAGAAACGCAATCTTAACATCCATCTGATTATCCTAAATGAGCAACAAGCGCCATGATTATCCTAAAGGAGTCTTTCAATGAAACTGGAGAGAAAGCCTCTGTAAAATCAATACCTTCTTTCTGACTATATCCTTTAGCTACAAGACACGCCTTATACCTCTCCACATTACCATTTGCATCCCTCTTGGTTTTAAATATCCATTTACAACCAATTGGTTTTGCACCTTCAGGTAATGGGACAAGTTCCCAAACTTTATTGTCTTGCATAGATTTATACTCATCTTTCATGGCATCAATTCACTTTTGAGAATTAGAACTTTTCATGGCCTGATGAAAGTTGATTGGATCATCTTCCATCATTCCATTATCATCCTCATGTTCTTGGAGAAACACAATATAATCATCTGGAATACCATTTCTCCTTTCTCTTGTGGACCTCCTTAATGGCACTTGTTCTTGAGGTTGTTGAGTTTGTTCTTCTGGAACAATTACCTCATTTTGAATAGGGAGTTGTTCAACATTGACTTGTAGAGGTTCTGGATTCACTTCTTGATCAATGATAGGTATAAGAACCTGAACATCGTCAAAAGTGATAGTGGGAACTGAGTTAGAATCCAATTCCTCCTCAAAAGCAATGTCTCTAACCTTATTTCTCCCCCCCCCAAACTCAACATCCCTCAAAAAATGTTGCTGTTCCCGTCTCAAAAATATTCCTTATTATGGGATCATAAAATTTATAGCCCCTAGATCGCTCAGAATAGCCAATAAAGTAGCTACTTACTGTTTTGGAGTCCAATTTTTTTTCATGTGCCCTACAAGGCCTTGCCTCAGCTGCACATCCCCAAATGTGAAAGTGCTTTAGACTAGGCTTTTGACCTGTCCAAAGCTCATAAGGTGTTTTTACAACTCCTTTATTAGGTACTCTATTCAAAATGTAAGTTGTTGTCTTTAATGCTTCTTGATAAACCATAAAAGTAACACATTTTAATCCCACGCTTAGCGTGTTTTTGGATGTTTATTTATGTAATTTTGTGAATTCGATGCTCCTAATTCTTTAAATTTGTATTTCTATACTTAGGTGAGCATAGGGAAGCGAAAGGAGCGGAAAAAAGGCCAAAATGGGACAAAACGGGCCATCTTAAGGATCACACACGGCCAAGCCAGAACCACACAGGTAGGGCACATGCCCGTGTGACTCGCACGCGCTGGACACACGCCCGTGTTCCAGCCCGTGTCAATTGCGAGCCATGCAAAATTCCACACAGCCTGGGCACCCTCACACGGGCTGACCACACGCCCGTGTCTCTGTCGCACCCTGCTTTGTTTTCACGCGGAAAAAGCCAATTTCTAGGGATTCTGAGCCTTCTAAAGTCTATAAATACATACCATAGGAAGACCTAAGGGAACACACAGAGTAGATCGAAGAAATTACTCGAAGGAAGCCGTCGGATTCATCTCAGAAGCAGATCCACTCCAAGATTGAAGATCTCTATCAAGTTCTTTAGAAGTTTTTGGGTTCTTTATGTCTTATTGTTTTCTTGATTCTGAGATGTTTTCCTTTTACAATATGAACTAAACTCCCTAAATACCTAAGGAGGATGAAACCTAGATGAATCTTATTATTTAATTATCTGAATTACATGATAAATACTTGTTCTTGTTCTTAATTATGTGTTTTTAACCCTTGCTTTAATATTTTCAGGATATTAATTCAAGTCTAATGTGCTTATTCAGTGGAGCAAAAGTCCCTGTTTAAGAGAAGATCTAGCATAATTAAGCGGAGTTGATTGCAACCCAGAAATAGGATGACATAAATCACGGATTAGAGTCAAATCTAATAAGGGAATCCATAGATCAAGTTAATGCGACGATAGGGGTTTTAATTAGAAAGAGATTTCAATTAATCAACCTAGAGTCAGTTGTTCTTAGTCTCGAAAGAGATATTAACATAATTTAGGGATTTCTACGGATCAGGACAAGTGAATAAATCGTTTAATTCAAAGTCAGAATAATAAGTGAAGTCTAGGTGGATTCTTCCTTGGGTATTGTCTTTATCATTGGTTTATTCGATTATTTTCTTCACTCTCTGTCGCGTTCATAGTAAATTATTTAGTTAAATTTTAGATTAAAATAAAACCCCTTAATTATTAGGCTAAATAATAAAAAGATAGTTATTACTAGTAATTTTAGTCCTTGAGGATACGATATTCCGGACTCATCAAAGCTATACTATTGTTCGATAGGTGTGCTTACCTTTGTCGAAATATTAGTTAGTTTCGAGCCCATCAAGTTTTTGGCGTCGTTGTCGGGGACTAAGATATTAGGAACACTCAATTTTTATTACTTTAGCCATTTTTAATTTTTATTTGCAATTTATTTTTGTTTTTATTTTAATTTACTAACTTTTCTTTTATTTTCTTCTGGCAGGTATTTTTAGTTTATGACTAGAAGGAACCCGTTAGGACCATTACTTTTTGACAGTGAAATCGAGAGCACAGCTCGCAGAAATCGTAGAGAAATAAGGCGAAGTCTACAGTATATAGAGGAAGAGAAAGAGGAAGATACCAACATTAACGAGGAGATGGCTGATAATAATCTGCTACCTCCTGTGGTTGCCGCAAATCCTGCTCCTCGTACTATGTACGATTATGCTAAGCCCAATTTAACTGGGGCTGAATCGAGTATTGTTAGACCTGCTATTGCTGCAAATAACTTTGAACTAAAACCTAACACTATTCAAATGATTCAACAGTTTATTCAGTTTGATGGTTTGCAGGATGAGGACCCAAATACTCATTTGGCTAACTTTCTAGAGTTCTGTGACACTTTTAAAATTAATGGTGTTTCTGATGATGCCATTCGCCTTCGGTTGTTTCCTTTTTCTTTAAGAAATAAAGCTAAACAGTGGTTGAACTCGTTACCACGAGGTTCTATCACTACTTGGGAACAAATGACCGAAAAATTTTATTAAAATATTTTTCACCGGCTAAAACGGCAAAGTTGAGGAATGATATTTCTTCTTTTGTGCAGATGGATTTAGAAACTCTTTACGATGCATGGGAGAGGTATAAGGACTTATTGAGGAGGTGCCCTCACCATGGGTTACCTTTGTGGCTACAGGTTCAAACTTTTACAACGGTTTGAACCCCTCAACTAGGCAAGCGATTGATGCGACCCATGTGCGGTACCTAAATAATAAAACACACAGGCGGCTTATGAGTTTATAGAGGAGATGTCACTGAATAACTATCAGTGGCAAGTCATGAGAACAAAGCCGACAAAAGCTGCTGGTGTCTTCAACCTCGACGCGGTCACCATGTTATCGAACCAGGTAGAGCTCTTAAACAAAAAGATTGATGGTTTATGTGTTTCTACGCAGGTACATCCGGTGGTGCATTGCGACACAAATAGAGGAGGGATGAACACAACAGAATATCCATCTTACAACCCGAGCACAGAGAATGAACAAGTTCACTATATGGGTAATAATTCTAGACCTCGGAACAATCCATATAGTAACACTTACAATGCAGGTTGGAGGAACCATCCCAATTTTTCATGGGGTGGTCAAGGAAATCAGAGACAACAACCCCCTCCAGGCTTTCAACAACAACCCTACCAACATGAGAAGAAGCCGAGCCTTGAGAAGATGCTGACAAAATTTATCTTGGTGTCAGAAACCCGTTTTCAAAACACCGAAACAGTGCTCAAAAATCAGCAAGCGTCGATTCAAGGGCTCGAGACTCAAATCGGTCAGTTTTCTAAGTTGATCTCAGAATGACCACAAGGTAGCTTGCCGAGTAATACCGAACCTAACCCAAAGGAGCAACTCCATGCCATCACCGTGCACGACAAAGAAGGGTTAGTAGAATCTGAATATGAATCGAGGCAAGAAATTGTGGCAAGTAAAGGTAAGGTTGAGGTGAGCCACAATGTACAGACATCGGTAAGAAAAGAATATACACCTCGTGTGCCATACCCCAACACGACGAAAAAAGACCATACCAATGAACAATTCGGTAAATTTCTTAAATTCTTAAAAAATTTTATATATTAACTTATCGTTTATTGAAGCTCTTTCGCAGATGCCCAACTCAGTTAAATTTTTAAAAGAGATTTTAGCAAACAAACGGAAGTTAGATGATGCGTCGCATGTGGAACTAAACGCAGTCTGTTCAGCCATTCTACAGAATAAACTACCCAACAAATTAAAGGATCCAGGGAGTTTTACTATTCCGTGCTTAATTGGTAGTTTAGATGTTAAAAATGCTTTGGCTGATTTAGGGGCAAGTATTAATGTCATGCCCTATAAAATGTTTAAACAACTAGGTCTTGGGAAACCTAAACAAACTAGGATGAGCATTCAACCAGCAGATAAAACTATTAGATTTCCTAGGGGTATTGTTGAGGATGTGCTTTTAAAAATTAATAAATTTATATTCCCAGTTGACTTTGTTGTTCTAGACATGGATGAGGACAGTGACGCACCTTTAATCTTAGGGCGACCCTTTTTAGCAAGCGCCAATACTATTATTGATGTTGAGTGCGGTGAACTCACACCGTGCGGTGAGAAAGCGATCACTCTTGTGCTCGTGATTCGGTTAAGACATCGAGTAATGAAGGTGGGTGTATAAATTCTATTAGTAACCATGTGGTCCGACCCTCTTTTCAGGAAGCACCTCGAAAAAGAACAAACGAGCCACGTCCTAGTTCTCATGCCAACAATAAAACAACTCATGAGGAGCGAAGGCTATAGATCAACGAACTAGACGAATGGAGGACACAAGTCAAGGAGAAACCGAGAATACACGAAGCAAAACCAAAGCAACTCCATGACGAGATTAAAGGTGGAACAAAACACTTCAAGGTTGGGGACCAAGTACTGCTAGATGAAACCGACCCTCGAATAACCACGTCAGGGCTTAATACAAACGGAGCGACTCCTTTCACGGTACTCAATGTCTTCCCATACAGAACAGTCGAGGTAGCTCATCCTAATTTCGGCACTTTTAAGGTAAACACTACTCGACTCAAACTGTATGTTGATAATAGAACTGATAGCAGGAGAGAGGAGTGTCAACTCCTCGAACCACCATGACTATGCAAATGAGAGGTAAGTCGATCTTAGACTCTAAATAAGCGCTTCTCGGGAGGCAACCCGAGCACTAACCCTACTAATTAGTTTATTTTTACTTTTGTTCATGTTTTAATGCAGGTTTTTGACCCATACGGCCTTGACACACGGGCGTGTCCCTGGCCGTGTGGATGTGGGGACTTAGTTTTTAAATCTTAAAGAATTCGACAGTGAGGTACACTGCATGGTGACATGGCCGTGTCACCCACACAGCTTGGACACACGGGCATGTCCTTGGCCATGTGGACCCTAAATTTTAAAATTCCCAAAAAATCGACAGAGACACAGCCCAAATTTATTCCACACGGCCTGGACACACGGGCGTGTCCTAGGCCGTGTGAAAATGGGAGCCTCACTTTTCAAAATTTTAAAAAGTCAGGGGCTCCACGGGCATGACACACGGCCGTGTGTGCGATCACACAGGCGTGTCAAAATTCCACACGGGCGTGTCCTAAGTCGTGTGAAAACTGGAGCTCAATTTTTCAAAATTTCAAATTTTAAAACAAGTCAGAGGGCTCCACGGGCAACACATACGACCGTGTGTGCGATCACACGGGCGTGTGGACTTCTACACGGGCGTGGAAGAAGCGAAGGACTTCGCACACGGCCGTGTGGATCACATGGCCTGCACACGCGGGCGTGTCTAAGGCCGTGTGGATCTTGAGTTTTTACAAATCGCGAAGAACACGGGCTGGAATTTGAGACACACGGGCGTGTGACACGGCCGTGTGGCCCAACACGGGCCGTTACACGACCGTGTCACCTATTTAAACACAAATTCCCTTTTTCTTTCTTCTTCCTTCCCCCTCCCAAAATTCACCCCAAACCCTAGTCGCCGCTCCCCTACTTCCGGCCACCGTCGATTCTCCCCCTCCCCTTGCTTCTCCTTTCCATTTTTCCCCAACCCGAAACCCCCATCTTCCTTTTCTTTCCCCCTTTCCTTTTCCTTTTCTTTGCGCCGCCATCCCCCCACCCCCTTCCCCTTCTTCCTTTCTTCCTCCGCCATCCCTTCCCTTGCGCACACACCCCATACCCACCCTCGAAACCACTGTTCCTCTCTGCCCGATACACCGTTGCCCAATTGACCGTCGTGCCTCCATCCACCACCCCACCGTCGGTCACCATTTTCTTCCCCTCCATTTTTTTTTCATTTTCTTATTATTTTATTTTATTCTGTTATTTTTATCTATATTTTTCTTTATTTTTTTATTATTATTCTCTTTATTATTAATTCTAGTTAGATTAATATTATTATTTTTGTTTTGCTACTCTCTTTATTTAGTTATTTTATTTTTCTTTCCTCTAATTATTTATTCTTAGTATCTTGTTATTTCTATTTGCTAGTTAAGTTTTCTTATTATTTTTATTAGCTAGCTAATTTTTCTTTTCTCCATTTATTTGTTATCTCCTATTACTCTTTACTAACTCATTGTTAATATTCAATTTTTAGTTAGTTTTTATAACGATTATTATGAAGCATTCTTAGTGCATTGTTTTTACATTATTAGGTGGAATGATTTGTTCCTAGTTCTTGGCATTAGGATTATTTATTTCTGACTCTTGTTACAAGAACATAATGATTCTTTATTAGAGTAGCAGTACGTTGCTATTTTGGATTACTAGGATCCTACTTCCTTAACTTTGGTGATGCTTGATTTACTAAATGAAAATCTTTTACATTTTCAGGCACATCATGACAAATACTCGAGGCAAGACTAAGATCGTCGTCCCCACTTCGAAAAAGCGGAAGGGTCCCAGCGCGACCTCCTCCAGTGCCTCGACTGAAGTTCGTCACCCTTACCTTAGATTTACCGACCACCAGAGGACCTATTCCAGCTCCTTCGAGTACGACCCCTAGGTGTGGGCCACTGCATTGATTGGGCCGCATTAGAGCAGGTCCACCTCGCTGACGAGGTTCGCGCCTTCATCATTACAGCACCATGGGATCACTTCTTCAGTATCGTCGAGCCCACTTATATAGAGATTACTTTGGATTTCTGCTCGACGTTCCACCTTTAGAGTGTCATGTCAGTCCATGACGAGCCCGGCACCATCATATTTCACCTTGGCGGTTTGGTGCGCCACATGAGCGTCCCAGAATTTGGTGCAGCTTTGGGACTTTATACAGAGGAATTCATGAGCGCTGAGGACTTTCTTCAGCTACATCGCCATATTCATTACTCACCCTCGCGTTGTTGGAACGATATCACGGATGGCCTGACGACCTATGATGCTAGTCACTCGAAGGCGACTTCTCTCTCTCAACCTCTCAGGTATCTTCACGCCTTTTTAGCTCATACTTTGACAGGACGGAGAGAGAGCACCGACGTCGTGAGCACACACGATGCCTACTACTTATGGAGCATGGCCCACGGCCATATTATTGACTTGGCATACTTTATTGCTTTATCTTTCTCCCATCAGACTGACCGCCACAGGAAGGGCCCCATCTGCTTAGGCCCTTACGTGACTCGCCTCGCTCGACACTTCGGTCTTCTCGACACACCGGAGTAGTCCTCCACGCTTACTCTTGTTGGCCAGATGTCCCCTCAGGGTATCTCGAGCATGCTACATATGAGGATGATCGAGCGACGCCGTGGATTCGATCCTCCCCAGTACCGATTGTCTTGCCCTGATGATCAGGATGATCCCGAGGACATCACTGAGGATGTTCTTTTACCTCACGAGGATCCACCTCATCCTCCACCTCTGAGTCACCGACCTCCTTCTTCTGCTGCTACTTTGAATGACATATCCGAGCGACTCACTCGCTTCGAGCAGCAGTGTTATCAGTGGTTCGACAGTCTCGAGGCCTCCTTATAGCAGATCTGCCACCATCTCCATATTTTACCTTCAGCACCGCCACCTCGCGACGTATCTGACGATGAGGACCTTTGAGTCCATTTATTTTATTTTTATCTTTATTTTTATTTTTATTTTTATTTCTGTTTTTAGTCTATTTTCCTTTATGTTTCGTATCATATTTTCAAAGACTTATCTTTTATATTTTGAACTATATTTTAGTTTTTTTTATACTTATTCCTAATCGAGTAATCCCTTAATCTTCTTCCACAGTTGTGTTTATTTTTCTTCATAGATACTCAGAATCATGCACTTCACTTTGTTATATCTACAATTCTGTGTTCACTATTCCACGGATTTCATCCAAAATTCAGGAAGTTTCACTTCTCTCCCTCTCTTATGATATTCTTATATTGTCATTATCTATTTTGGTACATTGAGGACAATGTACATCTTAAGTGTGGGGAGGTTAATTATATCATTATCAGAAAATCCCTGAATTATGTCTTGTTCTTAAGTAATTTTCTCATATTACTATTAGAATAAAATTTCTATTGACTTATGATTTTTATTGATATGTTTTGGATTAAGTCATAGGTAATTGTTCATTGATTGTTTAAACTTTAAGACATTAGAGAATCAAGCATGATAAGTCTATTTTCAGAATTAAAATTTGCTAGGTTGTTTCCCTAAATTTAAATATTACTTTGAAGTTTAAAATTTGCAAGGTTGACATCAAAAACCATAATTTTTGTGAGATTTTGAGCCTTTATGAGCATACACTTTTCTTGCTCACCTTATTATTGGTTATGAGTGTGTCAATATTGATTTTTTATTCTAGAACTTGCTTCGATTATGCATGTCGAGACCACACCTTTGATTTGATATACTAAGATGATAAAGGCACCTAGGTTTTAACCCACTTATTCCATTAAAAGCCTACCTTCATAATTAACCCTTAGTGAACCCCTTTGAGCCTAATAAACCGTTTCTTGATCTACCTTTAATATTAACTCAAAACTTATTATTTTTGATTCATTGAGATTTTTTTTTTCCTATTGTATTAACCCCTTTTTTGTCGAGATTTGATTTAGTCAGTTGCCTAACTATGTTCTTTATTTCAGTTGTTAAATTCATCTTATTATTGTATATGAAAAAAAATAGAAATATATATTACTACTAGTTCTATGTTATTTGAGATTAGGCAGTTAATTTCACATTTTGAGAAGAAACTCGTGTTATTATTGATAAGTTTTCAATTGATGTAATTATTCAGTATTAGTTTATTTTTCTAGTTAGGTAAATTGTCAATTCAATCTCGATTTTAACCTTCTTTTTCAGCCTTTATCCACACCTTTAACCCAAGCCCCATTACAACCCTTTTTAAAGACCTTTTGATTTGTGTATCATCTCATTTTATAGTGGTGGTGATTTGATTTTCATGCAAGCCTATGGTAATAACTCTTCATGTTGACTTTTGAGTGCTTAACTTGAACCTTAAACACTTTGAGTGATTTGAGTGAATCTTTAGTGAGGATGTCAATTCTTTTCAGTTTTGAATCAAATATAATTATTTAGATGAGGGGAAACACCTATGCTTTCGTGCTATAAAAATTCGTGACTTGGATTATTTGAATCTTTAGGAATCTTTTAGTTAAATTATCAATATATGAATTATTTGTGAATTATGATAAGACATTATTGATAAGAATTATGAATTAAGGAAGTTTAATTTTAATTCTGAGTTGAGGATTTTGCTTGAGGACAAGCAAACGCTTAAGTGTGGGGATATTTGATAAACCATAAAAGTAACACATTTTAATCCCACGCTTAGTGTGTTTTTGGATGTTTATTTATGTAATTTTGTGAATTCGATGCTCCTAATTCTTTAAATTTGTATTTCTATACTTAGGTGAGCATAGGGAAGCGAAAGGAGCAGAAAAAGGGCCAAAACCGGACAAAACGGGCCATCTTAAGGATCACACACGGCCAAGCCAGAACCACATGGGTAGGGCACATGCCCGTGTGACTCACACGGGCTGGACACACGCCCGTGTTCCAGCCCGTGTCAATCGTGAGCCATGTAAAATTCCATACGGCCTTGGCACCCTTACACGGGCTGACCACACGCCCGTGTCTCTGTCGCACCCTGCTTTGTTTTCACGCGGAAAAAGCCAATTTTTAGGGATTCTGAGCCTTCTAAAGTCTATAAATACATACCAGAGGAAGACCTAAGGGAACACGCAGAGTAGATCGAAGAAATTACTCGAAGGAAGCCGTCGGATTCATCTCAGAAGCAGATCCACTCCAAGATTGAAGATCTCCATCAAGTTCTTTAGAAGTTTTTGGGTTCTTTATGTCTTGTTGTTTTCTTGATTCTGAGATGTTTTCCTTTTACAATATGAACTAAACTCCCTAAATACCTAGGGAGGATGAAACCTAGATGAATCTTATTATTTAATTATCTGAATTACATGATAAATACTTGTTCTTGTTCTTAATTATGTGTTTTTAACCCTTGCTTTAATATTTTCAGGATATTAATTCAAGTCTAATGTGCTTATTCAGTGGAGCAAAAGTCCATGTTTAAGAGAAGATCTAGCATAATTAAGCGGAGTTGATTGCAACCCTAGAAATAGGATGACATAAATCTGTCGAATTAGAGTCAAATCTAATAAGGTAATCCATAGATCGAGTTAATGTGACGATAGGGGTTTTAATTAGAAAGAGATTTCAATTAATCAACCTAGAGTCAGTTGTTCTTAGTCTCGAAAGAGATATTAACATAATTTAGGGATTTCTACAGATCAGGACAAGTGAATAAATCGTTTAATTCAGAGTCAGAATAATAAGTGAAGTCTAGGTGGATTCTTCCTTGGGTATTGTCTTTATCATTGGTTTATTCGATTATTTCCTTCACTCTCTGTCGCGTTCATAGTAAATTAGTTAGTTAAATTTTAGATTAAAATAAAACCCCTTAATTATTAGGCTAAATAATAAAAAGATAGTTATTACTAGTAATTTTAGTCCTTGAGGATACGATATTCCGGACTCATCAAAGCTATACTACTGTTCGATAGGTGTGCTTGCCTTTGTCGAAATATTAGTTAGTTCGAGCCCATCACTTCTCCCCAGAGGGACTCAGGTAAGGTAGAATGAGCAATCATGCTCCTTACCATATCCTTAAGAGTTTTGTTTCGTCTTTCAGCTACACTATTCATACTAGGTGATCCTGGCATGGTGTACTGTGGGACAATACTGCATTCCTCAAGGAATTTCGCAAATGGTCCTGGACATTATTCACCTGAGCCATCATATCTACCGTAGTACTCACCACCACGATCAAATCTGATGTTTTTAATCCTTTTGTTGAGTTGATTCTCAACTTCAGCTTTATAAGCTTTGAACACGTCCAAAGACTGAGATTACTCATGAATGAGATATAGGTACCCATAACGTGAGTAATCGTCTATGAATGTTATGAAATATTGTTGACCATTCTAGGATGCCGTAGTGAATGGCCCACAATTATCTATATGAATTAATTCTAAGACGTTTGAAGATCTATTGGCACCCAATCTCTTGGTTTTGATCTGTTTTCCCTTAATGCAATCGACATAGACATCAAAGTCTGTAAAGTCAAGGGACTCTAAAATACCATCAGACACAAGGCGTTCAACTCTAACTTTTGAAATATGACCTAAGCGTCTACGCCATAATGATGCTGAATTTTCCTTATTTAATTTGCGTTTAATACCATGTAATTCCACATGCAAGGTTTCATTATAGGATGCAACTGTTTCTAGCAAATAAAGGTTGTCATAAGTATTTAAATAACCAGTTCCAATAACATTTGAATTTAAAGACAAATTAAATTGATTGTTTCCGAATGAACAATAATATCCAAATTTTTCCAATGAAGAAACAGAAACTAAATTCCGTCTAAATGATGGTACAATAAAAGTGTCTTTTAAATCCAAATAAAAACCAGTTCCTAATAACAACCTAAAATGCCCAATAGCTTCCAATTCTACCGATTTTTCATCGCCCACAAAGATGAGTCTTTCACCATCACTTGGCTTTCGGTAACTCAGGCAACCCTGCATAGAAACACTTATGTGAGTAGTAGCACTAGAATCTATCCACCAAGTGTTTCTAGGTACTGAAGCTAAATTAATCTCAGAACAGACCAAATTAAGAATTATGCCTTTCTTTGCACGCCAAGCATGATATTTGGTACAATCTTTCTTTACGTGTCCAGACTTGTTACAAAAGAAACAACTCTCTGTAGCTTGTTGTTGTTTCTTTTGAGCCGACCTCAATGTGACTTCATTTCGATATTTTCTTTTCTTGCCCTTGTCTTTAGGGGCATTGGCCAAATGAGCACTTTCAGACTTATCACGCTTCAACCTTTCTTCCTCTTGCACACAATGAGAAATGAACTCATTTAGGGTCCATTTCTCCTTTTGACAGTTATAACTAATTTTAAATTGATTAAACTGTGTAGGAAGCGATACCAAAACCATAAGAACAAGCAATTCCTCAGAAAGCTCGATCTTAAGTGCCTTAAGTCTTGAAGCAGTATAGAACATCTCCATAATGTACTCCATTATGTTTCCTTGACCCTTATACTTCATAGACATCAAAGAAGTCAGAAGTGATGTCATCTCAACCTTATCGTTTTTAGCAAAACGTTTCTCAATTTCATCAAGGAAACCCTTGGCCTGAGTAATCTCTTCAAATTTTGTGCCCCTAAAGGCTTCTGGAATGCTGTGTTTCATGATCATTAAACTCATGCGATTTGAACGATCCCACCTCTCAAAATCCCTCTTAACATCAGGGGTGCTTTCCGTAGTGAGAGGTGCAGGTTGTTCTTCCCTTAGTGCAAGGTCTATGTCTATACAGCCAAGCACTATAAGTAAGTGCCTTTTCCATTCCTTAAAATTAGTCCCATTAAGCATGGGTATAGAATTTATATTAGCAGATATTGTGGCAGCAAAAGATGAATTAGCTGAATATAGAACAAAAACAAGCTTAAATCAATATTCATAAGTAAACAATAAATTCAAGATAATGGTTAATCCCATCTTAGGATACCAAACACAACATTAATATCAAGTTTTTGGACAAAGATAATAATGATGAGAAGAGTACTCTTGTTGTAGCAATCAAACATTGACAATAAATTATGTCAAACAATGAATTAATCTTTGGACTAACTTATTGCTCACATAAAATACCTTATAATTGTCACACATTTATCACCACAGATGTCGTTGAAATTCTGACAAATATTAACTTACCTTTGGGTCAATTAATAAACGCATGAATCACAAAAACATATAATCATATTAATATTTCAAATAAACTAATCTACACAAAAGAGGTCACTTTTGCAGCATTTTGTTTCAACTAATTTATTTAAAATATTAGACATCCTTAATTAAAAGCCAAAATCTGAATTTATTTGTTTCAAAATATTTACCTTAATTTCATATTTCAATCAAATTAAAAGATAACCATATATAATTATATAATTTTCCAAAACTAACATGCGTTAAACCAATCAAAGCATGTATATATTATATATTTATACATACGAAACTACAACATGCATTAAACCAATCAAAGCATGCATATATTATATATTTATATATAATAAAATATATATATATTAAAGAATTAAGCCATGCGTATATGTTAACCTTTTTTTTTTATAACATCAAAATAAATTCCTTATACCATTAAAAAAAATATAATGCTTTCAAAGAAAAGGCACAAAGTGATAGAAACATGATTTTGCAAATACAGTAGCACAAATCATGAATAAAGAAAACAATTGAATTGCAAGAAAAAGATTAAAACGCAAAAACTTTTGCAACTGAATTCATCAATTCAAAAATCACTCAATTTAAAAAAAATTAAAACAAAACCCTAAAATTTTAAGATGAATTTAAGATAATCAAGACCTTAAAAAATTTACTTTAATATAAACCTTCAAAGATCAATATATAAACTCATGAAATTCCGTGAATCAATTATTTAAAAGAAGAGCCTTAATCAATTCTCAATGATTCGATATGACAAAGCTCTGATACCACTTGTTAGATTTGTAAAATAAATATGAAATAAAACTTAATAAACCAGGATCTATCATGTCAAATCATCAAGAATAAAACTAGATGCGGAAGCGTACCTGAATCCATGAATTCCTTGAAGTTTTACCGGATCTTGGGGATTTGATCTTCCAAATTAGCACACAAGAAATTTAGAGAATATATGTTCTCTCTTTCCTAATGATGAGATATTAGAAAAGATATCTTGTGTATAATTTGGGGACCATAACCCTAATATTTATAACCTTGGCATATTAGTTCTAATCAAATTCTAATTAGCCCATCATTAATTATAATTTGATTAGAACTCAATTACTAGAGTATCTACACATATTTGACCCATACTTTATTTAATAATTAAAGCCCAATAAAATTCTAACCAAATTAGATCACTTTTAATTTAGGCTAACCTATCATGATAGTAAATAATAACATGTAATTACCCTTATTATATATGTGATGTCCATATTTTTCAACATATAACACACATAAAGAGCTAAATCAAATTGAAACACATAAAACACTGAATATAAAACGCACAAGGTGCTGAATATAACACAAATAAAGCGTTGGATCTCCCACCTATCAAACAGACTCTATGGCATGCCAATTATACTCATAACTCTATCCAACACAGTTAATAGGGCATTCTTTTCTTTATCAGTAATTCATTAAAATACATTATAATTAAATGAACTGGCATTATCATCATAAGGTATCACAATCTCAAGTATATACAAATATATACACATTCCAACATATCACAATCAAGATCGAGTAGCTACATTCATACGTACCTCAAACCATGTTTGACATCAATATTATTCAATTGTATCACAAAACATTGTCCAACAAAGATAACGATCAAATATCACATAGCACGCATAAACATATATTCGTTAAACATATCTCAGACATATCGGATATCCCATTATACACATACTTATTTAACATACCTCATACATACCAAGGAGTCAAAGATACATATACCTTTCAAACATGTTTATCATTGATGTTTCTCTAATTTCATTTACTTATTAAGCCATAATAAAACCATAATAATAATAATAATAATAAACTACTCACATAAATTTATATATATATATATATATATATATATGTAAAAAAAAAATACCTGAACGAAGAAGTTTTCGTTGATAAATTTTTAAGATACCCAAACCGTAAAATTCTGTTTGCTTTTGGACAAAGCTAGCCAAAGGTTGTAAGTGAATTTTTTTAAAAGGCTTGACTTTTTCTAATTAAAACCGGCTCTATAGGTAGCAAATAAAAAAGAAAAATATATATAAAGGAAATTTAAAGCTCCTGATTCTATTATCATTGACGGACTGTGAGCTATGTACGTCTCATATTAAATTATTTTAAAATTGAAAAAAAATCAACCTATGTTTTTTTTTATAAGATGACTACGATTTAAAAATTTTTAAAAATAAATTATTTATTTTAGGCTTATAAGTTCTAAAACCCCTTAACAGAAAAAAAAAACTAAAAAATTAATCAAGTCCATGCACTAAATTGATACTCAATTAAGTCCTTGTCATTAATCAAAATATCAATTAAGTCTTTACGTTAACGGTTTCCATTTTTTACCACGTTGATAGTTAAAATCAATTGACGAACCAATCTGATAGTGACACGTGACAACTTTTGATTCTATATTATATTTTCTCATAAAAAAAATTAAAATTGATATAAACTTTAAAAATTATAAAAATTTATAAGAAACCATACAAACTTATAAATATTATAAAAATTATAAAACCTAATAAATTTAAAAAATTATAAAATTGATAAAACATATTTAAAATTTTGTAAAAACTCAAAAATAAAATAAAAAATTATAAAAATATATATAAAAATACTAAAAAAATTAGAAATTATAAAAATTAAAGTCTTAAAATCATAATAAACACATGACATCAGACCAACCATTGAATAATGGAAATAGTCGTCAGGTCGTTAGGATCATGTTCATGTTGAATAAAATGTTCTCGATATTTCACAAATAAAACGATAATTGCATGATCCTCTCTTTTTTATTGATAAATTGTTATTTTTATTTTTAAAACTTTTATCTCCTACTTTTTAAGTATAATATTGTAGTTTGGACCTTGAAAAGTTAAAAATCATGTGCTAAGCATTGTAAGATATAAAGTTTTTTTTGGTACAGTTAGATATTATCAAACCAAAATTTCATTATTCAACTATTAGCATATTTCAGCATGAAATATTTTGACAAAGATTTTCAGAATTGGACCGGTGGACGAACCGGTCAAGTCACCAATTCATTTGTTTGACCGGTCAGTTTGGTCCATGAAATAAATCATTAAAAGATAAAAAAAATATTAAAATATAAAATAATCTGATTTAACCATACAGTTCTCGACCCAATCGATCTAATGGCTTTCTTTGGGCCAATACCCTTATCGATTTCGGCCCAACTAATTCAATTGGCTTACCCAGTTCAATTCAAACAATATTGATTATGACAATTATTCTCATTATCCAATAGTTGATCTAATGTCAATTGTTTATTTTTATTTTAGGGGTTTAATTTTTAAAATGAGGAACCAATAAATGAATTTTTGTAGTTTACATATATTTTATAATTTTATTAAAAATATTTTTTATAATTTATTAGAACTTATTATATTTTTATAAATTTTTATAATATTTATAAGTTTTTATAAGTTTTTATGATTTTTATAAAAAAAATTATAATTTATTAGATTTTTATAAAGTTTATAAATCTTATGATTTTTAACGAGAGATATAAGCTTAAACCAGAAGCTTTCACATGTCACCATTTGATTGGTTCATCAACTAATTTTAACGGTCAATATGGTCAAAGAATGAAATTGTTAATGGAAGGGCTTAATTGATATTTTATTAACAACATGAGCTTAATTGGGTGCGAATTTAGTGCAGTGGCTCAATTGATTTTTTCCATAAGGCCTCTTTTAACCTATAAACCTTGATTTATGAAATAATTTTTTTGCTTGTTTATTTTGAATTAATTTGATGATGAATTGTATTTATAAAACTTGTTAAATAAAATTTTATATAATTTATAAGTATTTTTTTTATTTGGTATTGTAAAATTTACATATATAATATTTGAACTGATACCACCAATATTTTTAAAACAATTTTTTTACCATTTCAATTAAAATTTTATTTTTATAAATATTTTTATCTTTAATCTCATTATTTAATATATATATATATATATATATATATAAATAACAATATGTATATCAATACAGTAGACTGCAGCTAGTATGGTGACAATTAGTTTCGGGAAGAAAACTTCAATCATTTTCTTTGTTTTCATTTGTCTTGTGATTGCTTGGTGGCATTGGTACGTAGGAGAGCAGGTTTTGTTTATGTTTTCTCCTTTTATTCAAAGTCTTGAGAGGTGAAGAGAATGGTAAACAGAAACCAAATCTTGTGTTGAAACAAAGAAGGAAGCAAGTTATTATAATATAGAAGCAGAGAAGCCCTTGTGTGAAAACCACACGAATCTTGGGTATTTTCAAAGAAAGGTAGGGGTGCAGGGCAAAGATACACAATTACAAAGCTATAAGTAAAGGTTTTTCAAATATTGTAATTAAAAGGAGAGCTGCAAAGATGAAGTCCAATTCCATATAGAACAAGCACATGCGGTTTCCTGCTACACCAAAGGAAACAGCAACGACATCATATTAGTATGAGCTTGCGGTGAATGTCACATTCTAAAGCCCTCAGTGACATACGTTACACTCGCAAAGCTAGATACACTGTGAGTAAAAGGTGTCTCCAATACGGTAACCCTTCATAGCCCATCTCACGTTAGACTCGAACAACTTTGGATCATCCCTCAACACTTGAGCAGCATCATGATTTAGAGGATCCTCGTAATTTGGTTCCTTTACACAAGATTCAAATATCATTATGGATACAAATGCTTGGAAAAGATGGCAGCAAATTCATAGAAATACAATAGCCATTACCGTAAACAGATGATATAGTCCATAGATTACTGTGTTTATATTGAGCACGGGCTTCCAGTCTTCACGTAAGATGTTAAGGCAAACATTTCCTTCCAAGTCAATATTTGGATGGTAGATCTGGAAATCGGAGTACAACACCAAACAACCCAGGTTATAACCAAAACAGAACATAAACCAACACGATTTGGGTACAAGAATCAGGGGACCTACCGTTGTCTTGCACTTAACTTTGGGTGCCTCATGTGGATAGATGGGAGAAACCTTGAAGGAGAACAAAAATGTGCCACCGCTGCGAAAACAGCAGTAAGTTGGGCGAATTATTAAATGCGATAAGCCGAATTGTACGTGAAACAAGAGTTTTTCCACTTCTAAGAACAAATTTAACCAAAATATTATTGCTAGAAAACAACCAAGTTACTTGGTTTAAGATACGAGTCACGAAACAAAGCGCTTACTGATAATATCCTTCATCAGGTCGTATCGAAACCTCGAAGTTCATCAGGTCATCCTTTCCATTAGGAAATGTTATGCCACAGGATTGGGGTAGGTTCAGCTCAGAAATGTCTGCAAATTTAAGGCAAAATCAAGCATGACATTCAAATTGATTAACCTCTGATTGCCTAATTGGATCCTAGATCAAACCGATCCTCTTAAATCCAGTTGCTTCAGCGCTCAATCTCCTTCAATCTTTAAGAAAGCTAAAGAATTTTGCAACAAAAATGAAGGGGATTTAGGGGGAAAATAAAATAAAACATGAATTGAGTAAACAAGCAAACCTTTGTGTAAACGCAACTCGCCCGCAGTTTGCTTTCTCCTGACGGCTTCATCCTTTGCATTTTCAGCAGTTTCTCTCTGCTTTTCTTTTACTTTAAACAATCGAATCATAGCTCCTGTCTCCTGCTAATAGATGTTAAAAACTTTTAAAAGAACCCATTAATCAGAATTTAGTAATGGAATCAAAATAATATCAATCAAAATCAGGGGTCCAAATAGCGGTGGCGCAGCGATATAAACAAATTTCAAATCAATCGCAGTGAATGGCTGCCGCAAATAACAATGTAACAGAAAATAGCGGCGATAAGGATCCCCTATTCCCGCTTAACCGATAGCTTTAAAAAGAAATTTGAATAAAATTTTTATATTAAATTTTTAATATTTTTAAAATACATATTTTTTAGTATTATATCAATGTTATTGGGAGCATGTTTATTTGACTCCGGCTTTCTATTTAATCTCTAAAGTAAGCTTTCTTAATCTATCACTGTGCACATGCTCTTTTTTATTTTGTATCAAAAGTTTTTTAGAATAGTCAATCACTCGACAATAGTAGTTAACTTAAGGAGAATGATGACATATTAAGATATTTGTGGGCTTTTCATTTGTAATCTTCATCATAAATATTAAGAATTTGTAAAAAAAAGTTAATCTTTAGATTTCTACTACACTTTTTATTTTATTTTATTTTTTGCAAATTAAGATATTAGTCTACAGACAAATAATTCGTCTTGAGATAGTATAAAAATATTTGGAATAACTAAAAGTATTATTTAACTGATTAATTAATTGAAATAACATTTTTTGTAATTATTTAAATAATTAAAAAATATTCAAATTTATCACCTAAACAAATCTAGCAATTATAAATTGTGATTGATTGTATTATAAAACAATTATAGTAAGTAGTATTCTTCTAAAAGATAATGATCTCATTTTCAAACACTAGTAAATGTGATTGATAAAATTTTAAAATATACATGATTTTTTATTTAATTAAGAACAATACCTTTTTTTTATTCATTTAACCGAGATTTTTGGTTGGGAAGAACAGGACCATGGTTTTAGGAGACAAAATCAAGGGGCTTAAAGGGTGGGTAGGTTAGCAAAGGGAAAGGGATGGTGGGAGAGAGGAAAAGAATCAGAGTAAGGGGGAGGGATGGTAGGGAAGAGGGAGAAAGATGGGAGATCGATGGTAGGGGGAGGGAGACGAGAGGGGAGGGGGAGAGAATGATGGAAAATGGCAGCTACCTTTACGTCTGTAACAGAAAATGGTTAGTGGTGTTTGATTTATTATTTTTCGAAAATTTAATGATTGAGTTAAAAGTTGAGTAACTGTTTTATCATTAAAATCAAAAATTAAGTGACTGTTGGTGTACTTTACTCTTTAATTAATTATACGCATACTTAAAAAACATTTAAGGCTTTGGTTCATGCTTCTTGTGTAAAATGGTCTTCTTTTTCATCTTCCATCATTGACTTTTTATATTTCTCGCACAAGCTCTTTTAAAGATTTCATGGTGATTAGCTTATATGATATTTTATTTTTAGCTTAGTTATAATGTTAATGGGGATGATAAATGGATCTTTATAATATTGTTATTTTTTTTAACCAACCTAAATGGATCTTTATAAGAGTCGGTGTAGAATTGTTAGCACCATTAAAAAATTTTTATTGTGTAAAATTGTTAGAACCATTATATTTCTCGCACAGGCTCTTATAAAGAATTGTTAGCATTCTAATTAAAGTGTTAACAAATGGATCTGAAATTTATAAATTCAAAAAGTAGAGAGACTAAATTTCTTATAATAAAAATATAGAGATTAAATTTCAAATATACGAATATTACAAAAACTTTGAGCAAATTGTAACCTTTAAATTTTTACATTATAATTTAATTAAAAAATAAATAATTAACTCAATGCGTTCTTTTTATCACTATCAAGATATTTGTTTTTAGTCAAAACTTGACCACATTGTTTTACATTATTTAAAAATATTGCATTTCTATACATGCCATTTTTATCCCTTGAATTGAAAGAAATTCAAATTTGTAATTCTCGTCGGTGGTTAGGGGATAAAATATTTTCAAGAACAAACGAATCATAATGATTTTTTGTCTTTATTTTCAGTTATTTTTTGATGTCTTACAATAAATTCATAAAAATATTTTTAGTTTTAGTATCTTTGATTAATTTGGTGTTTATTTTTATGAACCAACAAAATACTTATAATTTGATATAGGATCAATTGTCCATCATTTTTTACTAATAGACAAACTAGATCAATAATCAATATACATTTTTTTCATTAGTTCTTTAAAAGTTAAATCCTTCTGAAACGTGGGCAGAATTCATAGTTGTAATAATTTCTACACTAAAATAGGACAGTTTGGATTCGACTTGATTTAATAGGGTGGAATTAGGGGGGGGGGAAGGCTTGAGGTGGATTAGGTAAATTTAGAAAATAGTCGGGCTCAAGTTTAGTGCAAAACCCACCTCGCTTTGCCTGGAGTATTTACAAAATTACCTCTCGTTATATTAATTATTTAGATTTAACCCCTAATTGTTTTAATTCTAAAACTCTCCAAGACTAAATTTCTAAACTAATATCTTTAAAGTTTTGATATAAAAAAATGGTGTGAAAATGGGATTGGAGTTGGATAGTCACAATGGAACTTTGGATCAAAATTGGACCTATCCCTAATTACTTCTATAAAAAGTATTTTTGTTATTAACGAAAGAATAAAACCTATAAACTAAGTATAGCTATCATTTTTATTTATAAATGATATATTTATTAAAAATATTATTTCTATAAAATTAAATTCTAATATTTTATTTTATTCTTTTGATGTTTATGAAACAAAATTAATTTTTAAATCACAATATTTTGTAAAATAAATTGTTGAATTAAATTTTAGGTATAATTGTAAAATTCATCCTCAACGTTTCGTGGTTTTTTAACTTCAACCCTTAACATTTTTTTTTATTTCAATCTCACTCACAATTAAAGGTGAGCGTTCGATCGAATCGAGTGAAAAAATTCCAAGTTAATCGAGTTGAAGAGTCTTATTTTATCATCCTAACTCGATTTGAATTTTTTTTGAATCGAGGCAAGTAAAATGAAATTCGAGTCAAGTCCAATCAAGTGAAATTTTTCGAGTTAAATTAAAAAATTAACATGTCAAATTAAAATCTTGTTACAATATAACTAATTTTATGTTAGAGCAAATAAATTTTAAACCATATATATTTGAAAACAATTTCAAAGCAAAATAATAATAAAAATACTTTAGTATGATATACTTGAATCATTAATTAACTTATTTAGATCCCAAAATTATTATTCTATAATTTTTTTTTTGATTTTTAAACTTTTTTTATATATTTTTTAGAATTTTTTTTGAAATTTTATAATTTTTTAAAAATATAAATTTTAGAATCTTTATAAATATTTTAAAATTTAAAAATTATTTTAAATTATTTTGTAATTTTTATTAAAAAAGAGATAAATTTATTTATTTTCAAACTTAACAGGACTAAAAGAGTACTTATATTTGAATGTTTCCAAGTCTAGAAGTGATGTGTTATTTGTGGAATATAGGGCCACATTGAGCGAAGTAGTATCTTGGAAGGTTCCGCCTTGTGTCCGGGCACTTGGCTTTGGTCCTAAAGCTTTCTAATTCAATTTTCTTTCTTTGACTTTTCTCCTCATTCCTACAATCAAACCCTGCTCTCCTCTCACCCTTCGCACACCTTACGGTAGTTGGAAAGAATATAAGTAACAAAGCACACTTTCGACTTCATTCTTCTCATCTTTCCCCCTCTCTCACAATTATTTTCTCTCATTTTCCTTTCTTTTCTCCTCTCGAAATCCTTATCTAATGCTATTGGGTGCCTCCTTGAGTTCACTGGATCGTAGCAGCTTCGTTTTTTCGAGCTCTATTATCTGCTAAGGATTTCAAGAGAGAAGAAATCAGGAATCGAGAAACCATCAATTCTTAAGACTTTCCACCTCAAATTCAGGTAATTTTAGCTCATCCATTTCTGGGATTACATACGAGAGATTTAATCTTTTAACCTTTGGGGATAATTATTTTGATTTTGTTCTCATCTCGATCTAATTGTTCTCCACACTTGGAAACTATCTCTGGGTTTTTATAATCTTACCCCCAAGCTTTCCCCCTTTATTTTTTTTGGTTAATTTTCTGCACTTTCAATAAAGAATTAGCTGTTTTTGTTGGATTTATGAAAAGTTTTCATTGGAGAAGGGCATAGGAGACCACTTGATTACTGGGTTTTCACTTAAATTTGAAGTTTCTTCAGCACTGTAAACCTAGGTTACTGTTGAACAGTGTTTCTGGATTTGTTGATCAGTTATGATGGGGTGCAAATCTAGCAAAACGAAAGGAGGTGTTGTAGAAGTATCTTCCCAAGGCAGGACCGATTCTGGGATTGAATCAGACTTGAGCTCCTACGAGGCTGCTTGTAGAAATGATTCAACTTTGCAGCAATTTGATGCGACCCTCCATCAACGGACCAACGATGTCATTGGCACACTGGCTGCTAATATAGGTGTTCAAGCTTTATCTTTTGACTCACTCAAAGAGGTCACTGGATGTGTTTTTGAAACCAACCAAGAAGTGGTGAAAATCATCTTAGAATGTCAGAGAGATATATGGAACAATCCAGACTTGTTTTCTTTGGTTGAGGAATACTTCGACAACACTAAAAAGACTTTAGAATTCTGCACTGCTCTTCAGAATTGCCTCAAGCGTGCTCGAAACAACCAGTTAATCATTCAGTTGGCTGTTAAGAATTTCGAGGAAGAGGTGGGTTTACAAGTTGGGGATGATGAGAGGAAATTTGTGAAGACCTTAGAAGAACTAAGGAAATTTAAAGCAGCTGAGGAGCCATTCACTAAGGAGTTCTTTATACTGTTTGATTCGGTCCGTAGGCAGCAGGAATTAATGCTACGGAAATTGCTATCTCGGAAGAGAAAGCTCGATAAGAAAATGAAATCTCTGAAAACATGGAGGAGGGTGTCGAATGTACTGTTTGTAGCCACTTTTGTTTCGGTGTTGATTTTCTCCGTGGTGGCAGCAGCCATAGCTGCACCGCCTGTTGTCACAGCTTTGGCGGGTGCAATGGCTGTTCCTATTGGTTCAGTCGGAAAATGGTGCAACTGGCTTTGGAAGCGCTATGAGAACGAGCTGCAAGGGCAGAAGGAGTTAATTATCGGAATGGAGATCGGTTCCCGCATTACAATCTATGACATGGAAAACATAAAAGTGCTGATTAGCCGGTTGGAAATTGAGATGGAATCTTTATTGCATAATGCTGATTTTGCAGTTAGAGAAGAAGATGCAGTGAAGCTTGCAATCAATGAGATCAAGGGAAAATTAGAAGCATTTATGAAAACCATTGAGGAATTGGGTCGACAGGCCGAAAATTGTAGCCGTGATATTAGGATGGCGAGGACGGTAGTTTTGCAGAAGATGATGAAACGTTCTGGGAATTCATCAACGGGTGACAGCCCGTGGGAAGTGTAGCAATGAGGTAAATTTCAGTGTGTTAATGTTGTAATAATTTTATGCTATATTCAAGGTAATGAAGTTGCTCCACTGGATTTGATCTTATACGTATAACAATTATATTGTTCAATTTTAGACTATTTTCTTGTGTAGAAACAAATCTTTCTTGATTGTGTGACCAAGGTTGGCAAAGGGAGGTCGAAAATAATTGCACAATTTCCACCGACAAATTTATATCAAATGTCATACTTTATTTTATTAGGAATTCAATCAACCCAATTTTAAAATAAAATAAGATTAATTGCTTATTTTATAATTAGGATCAAATTCAGATAATTTGTAAATATTGAGAGTTAGTTTTTTTTATAATCATCAAATTGATAGAATATATAATTATTGAAGGTTAAATATGTTATTATCTCAATTTTAAAATTTTTATGTCAACAATCTTCTTTAAACTTAGCGACATTTAAGGGATAAATAAATCTGATTAGTTGAGTAATTATTTTAAAAAATTTATAGTTAAACAACAAAAAAGCATCACTGTAATTTACCCATAATTACTTATTTCTATAATTTCTAAGAAATATTATGATTGAGGTAACTCCTGACTTGTTGAAAAATCAAGTTTTAGTTTTTGTAGAACACAGCTAATATGGTTATTAAATAAAACTTTGATTTAAGGTCAACAATCTTTTTTTTAGTGAATTATAATAATAAGATAAAATTTAAACAATAAATGTGATTAGCCGGATTCAAACTCAGACCACACCTAAATAGTAAACATCTTTTACCGTCAAGCCATCACATAGGATTCATCAACAACCCTATTTTGTAATTGAGTAATTAATCTTTTCCTTTTTCCCTTTTACCCACTTTTGTTGGTGTCCTTTGTTACTCAACTAAGTGGAACTTAACAAAGTTAAAAGAACAAATCTTAAATAAGTTTGTTTGATAAAAAAAATGTTCTCTTTTATATCTTAAAATTAAAACATTTATACTATTAATAAAATTGGTGTCACGGATTAATCGGATACTAACATAGATAAGAAATTATTATTATACCTTTTTATTAAATGACTATTATTATTATTTTGATGATTTTTTTTATTTTTCATACTTTTATAAAAAAATTAAATTAAAAAAAAACTAAAAATTAACATGTCTAGGATTGAACCCATATTTAATGGAGTTATAAACAAATTTATTACCATTGCAAAATTAATAATTCTTAAGAAAAAAAAAAGAGTTAACTTTTAATATGAAATGTTGTCTCTTACCAAACTTATGTATCTATATTATTAATAAAAGGATACAGTTAAATATTAAAAATAAATATTTAGAAAAGAGACATGTGACAATTTTTTAATGCTGTTTGTGGAATAAAAAAAATACACTACTAGTATACAAAATACAAACCCTTAATAAATCTCTAACTAAATTGGTGTCACGAGTCAATTGGGCACCAACTCGGTTAGTAAACTATAAAATGATGTTCCGTATTTAAAACAAGTTAAATTATTTGAGGGTATTTTAATATTTTTATTTTTAAAAAAATAAATAAAAATATGCATATAATGGAATTTGAATATACTCTATTTAAATTTGCAAAACTTTAAATTCGCTAATCAACTAAAACATTATTTTGATAATTTTTATACATTTTTATTTTAATATTTACAATTTATTATCTTTATCAGTTATATCTATAATATTAATAATGTTGTTAATTGAGTTGGCTCAACACTAGCTCACAAATTAATGACAACACCATGATAAATAATTATAGTGCATTTAGTATTGTTAACTTGATTTATTTGTGTTTAAATTTCGTTTTATTCACAATTTAATCTATTTTTTAATTATAATAATATACATATTTCATGTGTTATTATGATTAATTAGTTTTAAACCATACGTTTCATTATTTAATGTATGCTATTTTTAAACACACGTCTATATTCTAAATCTATGATTTTTACACGCATATGCGTGTGATAAGATTTCTAGTATAAATAATGTTATTAATTGTGTTGATGTCACAATTCAACTCAATATTTACTTTTTATAAAATTGAATTTTAATATTGAATTTTCTTTTCACTAACTTGATCTCTTTTTGACATCCTATAAAAAAATGACATTATTTATTATATGTTATTTTTAAATACACATCTAAATTTTAAATTTGTAGTTTCCATATAATATAAGATTTTTAGTAATAATTAATCACATATATATAGGTATCTATCGAAACGAGCTCAGTAACTATCCTTCGCATTTTATAGGTCTATTAAGGGGGTAGATACTGACCACAAATTTAAAACTACTTCATACTCAAGGTGAATATCAAACCCTCAACCACTAATTAAGGTAAGAGAGGCCCTGACAATCTCCCTCAACTCCCGCTAATAGTATTTTATATTATTAATATAATGTGGTATTTCAATTATTAGTAAAGATAATTTATTTTTCTTACTAAAAAAATTGTTGTTTTTTTCCTCCATCACCAAACAAGATGTTAGTGCTGACTCAGATTACTTAGGCTCCCTTTGGATGCTCGTTTGGCTCTAGGGAGGTGAGGTTTTTTTCTTGGCTTTTGTGCGACCTCACCAGTCACCCCTTTAGATGATATTGAGTTTGCCAGTGAAAAACATTTTAACCACAATCGATATCTTTGAAAAGTGGTGGGGTTTCAAAGCAAACAATTAAACCCAGTGAGATAGTAGGTATTTTCAAGAGACAAAAATACCCATACTTTTAGTTATTATTTTACCATTTTATCCTTGAAACTTAAATTAATTTCTTTCCAAACCTTATTTGTTTTCAGATTGGGGAACGAAACAGCCATTTTCTTTTTCATATTTGAGAAGTAAAACACTGATTTCTCCCCTTTTTTTTTGCTTTGTTCTTGGTTGTGGCTGCTTTTTGAAGGTATTTTCATTAATTTCCTGTTATCTCTAGTTCTGGCTTCTTCTACTCTTCTTTCTCGCAGTTGTTATTATTATTACTATTATTTTTGGAATGAAACAGCCATTTTCTTTTTCATATTTGAGAAGTAAAACACTGATTTCTCCCCTCTTTTTTGTTTTGTTCTTGGTTGTGACAGCTTTTTGAAGGTATTTTCATTAATTTCTTGTTATCTCTAGTTCTGGCTTCTTCTACTCTTCTTTGTCGCAGTTGTTGTTATTATTACTAATATTTTTATTATGATTTGTTAGTCCTTTTGACTATTGACGTTAATGGCAGTAGATTATGTTTTGGGGCATGGATAGGAAAAGTAACAGAACTTGTATTTGCTTTCTAATTTCCTATACTAGACTAGAGGTGAATGTTATCTGTTGAAATTAATTCTTGATCACCCTACCTATGCTCACCTTTGTAGCAATGCTGCCATTTGTGTTTTTGGCGCAAAGTCTCTCTGTTTCTTCTTGATGCTTTCTGTATGTAATTTCTTTTTATTTTCTGTATGTAATTTCTTTTCATTCTTTCATTTCTTTACCCTTTTTTATGTTTCCTTTTGCTTCCATTATAAATTAAAATGCAATTTTGAAACTTTAAGGAATACTCGTATTATCCATTGCAGTGTATGGAAATCAATAAGAGACCTTTGAAACGCCTTTTTTATTTTGAGAAACTATCAAGATTTGAATCATCCCAAAGAGGTATTTCTTTTCTGATTAAATTCAAGGGTCATTCTTAATTTGCATGCTCCATAATTTAGAAATTTCTAAAATCGAGGCAATGATGTTGTTTATTATTAGAGGAGTTGAAGAGTAGTCATGTTTGTGGTGAATCACGGGGCGATGAGTCGTGTTTGTGGTGTGTGAGTTGGCGATGGTTTACTTATTGGTATCACTATTTCTTCATAACTACATCTTTCTACTGATGATATATTTTCTAAATTTTATGTCATACTTAGCTTATATCTTATAATCCATCAATACATCAACATGTTTTTTGGGCTAGTTTGGAGCTAAATGAACTGAGGTAACTAGATTGGTGAGATTTCTATTAATGGAATTTGTTAGTTACTTTTCTTAAAACGTAATGCAAAAGGAATATAAATAGAGGGGACAGGGTGAGGAACTAAACTTGATTCTTATTTTACCTAGAGCTGTTAATTTAGAGTTTGTACTGTGATCTACTTGTAGCACTGTTAATTTTATGGCTCTTCATCAGGACTACCAGAAAAATAAAAAGGGGGAAGACCATAACATTCAAATAGAAAGCAATGGGCAGATAAAACAAGAGAGACCGTATTTTAACCAAGTAGTATCTAGTGATACATAAGGTTCTAAGTGAGTGATATTTAGTCTTTGATATACCACTTAACAAGCATGAAACCAGTAATACTACCTTAGTTGCTATGAAAATTAAGATATGAAAGCAAAGCAACCCAAAAATAGTATTTTGCCTCAAAATCAAAAGAGAAACAGATGAAACAGACCAAGATAAAAGATAATGTCAAGCCAAACCTATCAAGCAGCCTTTGATGGTCTGATTTGGCTCTTATTTTTCAGTAGGAGAAAAAAATATGGTAATCTTGTAAACTGTAAAATCTCTCTTATTTATGTTTTTTTTTAACTGTAAAATTTAGGTTTCAAAGTGAGAAAATAAGTATAATTCAAAAGAGAAATCAGGAATAAAGCTAATCTCGAACCACCACATTTTCCTCCAATACTTCAAATTTTGAGAAAAGAACATAGAAGAAAACAAACAAAATGAGAACTACTTGAGTATAATTTTCCTACATTTTCTCATTTTACCAAAATTCCATGCATTCTACCATCCTAATGCGATTCAGAAACTAGAAAACACCTCATTTTCCTCAAATCTATCAAATTCCAAAACCCCATTAACCTAAACAAAGCAATTGAGAAATAAAAGTAAATCATTAAAAAAAAAGTTCAAAAAAATGTTACCTTTCTTGTCCAGCAGTGTCCCAAATCTGGGCCTTAACGATTTTATCATTGACTCGAATATGTATATTTTAATTTAATATATCCCAATGAAACCTTGAGACTTCGAGTTTTTTTTTTGCAGATGCTCATCTAAGATTCTTCTCTAACAAGTTTATTCAGACTGCTAAAACCTCTCATCAATATAGTATAAGAAGACACATCAGGTTGAACCACACCTTCCTTCACAACGTTATTGTAGAGGCCCATTTTTGCCCGGGCCCATAAAACAAAATAAATAAAAAATAAATAAATGTCCATTTTTTAAACAGTCCATCAAACCCAAATACAAGCCCAATACCCGTGGCCCAATTCCTAAACTCACATAGCCCAAACAATTGACCCAAATAGACCTAAACTACCCCAAACAGACCCAGACTCAGACAGGCCCAAAATGGCCCAACTCCTAAACTGAACTCAGAGACGTAGGGTTTCTGGGGAAACCCTAGGCGCCGCAACAGACTCCAAGCAGCCCCTAAACCCAATCGTCGCGCCGCAATAGCCCTTCGGTCCGCCCCTCGTCAAGCCGCGATTCGCGCACGGATAATGCCCTCATCGCCGAGATCTTCTCGATCACCTGCAAGAAAAGGAAAGGGGAGCAGCAAACTTGGCAACAAATAGGCTAGAATCAATATTTTCCTTCTTCATTTTTTTCTTTTGGGTTATAAAACCCATCAAAGAACTCAGTAACAAAGGGGGACAAATACGAAATACACAAAAAAAAATCAAACAGAATACATAGTTTTTTTTAAGCAAAGGTGATTTTCATATTATTTTATTTTATTCTTTTTTAAATCTACGCTTATTTTACATATAAATATTATTTTTTTTTAAAAAGTAAAAAGGGCGAGGATTTTACCTGTGCACCGTCGTGGGTGACGGCGCGTAAGGCGCGTGCGCAACGACGGTCGAAGGTCGGATGACCTGTGAAGGCAGAGCGAATTTTTGGGCTTCAGCCAATTTTTTTTAAAATCTGATGTTTAAAATGAATTTAGGTTTTTTTTTTTAGGCTTTTATAGCGCCATCCACACGACGTCGTTTTGGTATAGCCCTTTAATAACCAAAACGGCGTCGTTTAATAAAGATCCGCGCGTTGACCCGATATCCAGGGGAGGATCCGCGCGTTTTTATTAAATGGTCAAATTACTTCATAGGCCCTTCCACATTTTTTCAAAAATTTAATCAGGTCCGAATATCATTTTTCCTTATTTTTAAATTAGCCCTAAAATCTATTTTTGTTTCAATTAAGCCCCCGTACTGCTTTAAAGGCCAAAAATAAAACGTCGCCGTTTTTTAAATTTGGCCTAATTTCCATTTTAACCCCTATTATTTCATGCGCGTTTTAATTTAGTCCTTTTATAACTGTTTTAATTGCTTATTAACCCCTGTCTTCTTTATTTTTTATTTTTTTAGTTTTTATTTATTTATTATTATTTTACATTATATTAAATTATTTTATTATATTAAATAGTTTACATTATTATCTTATATATATTATGCTTAATATTTTTTTACATATTATTTTATTTATTATATTATATATACTTTTAAATTTCTATATTATATAGTATTATGTTATATTATGTATATTACTTCTATTTTTTTTATAAAGTATAATATGATATTATATAAGATTGTTAATATTTATGTTGTATTTATTATGTATGTAATTTTATGATTAAATATATATATAAGTTTTTTATATACATAAAAATATTTTATACTATTTACTAATTATTTTTATATGTAATTATTTATGTTATATTGTTCGTTTATTATTTATTGTTAATATAATTCTTAGAATTGCAATTGATATGTATGCTACAATGTCTTACTCATACCATTTTTTAATAAAAATACCTTTTAAATTAAAGATTTTTTGTAAAATATTTTTAACGGTGATATCTGATATTTGGAGTCTTCGAGAAGAATCGTGCCCTAACTTACTGGGTTGTGATTTTTCTCGTAAAATTCAAAGTATTAGATATCTCTCCATTTTCAAAGTTCAAAGTTACCAATTTCAAATAAAAAACTTATTCTTGAGAATTCAAAATGTTGTATCCTAACTTATTGGGTATGATGTTTTGTGTCTTGAGGTAAGAATTTTCTAAAATAAAGATGCACCTAGCTTCGAAGTTATAAGATGCTGTATCCTAACTTATTGGGTGTGGTATTTTTATTTCTTTGAAATAGGTAAGTCTTGGTTTTCCTTCTAATAAGGGATCTTATTTTAAACTTTTGGACATGATTCTATCAATTAGGTACCAATTTTTGGGCGTTATGAGGGTGCTAACCCTTCCTCATACGTAACCGACTCCCGAACCCGTTTTCTCGCTTTTTCGTAGACCAAAATCAAATGTTTTAAAATGAAATGTTTTCAAGGTGATCCAATCACACCTAAGTAAAAAGGGATTGATGGCGACTCCCATTTTCATTTTTAAAGTCGATCCTCATTTTAAAACCGATTTTAAAAATGGTTTCGACAGCTTGGCGACTCCACTGGGGACCAATAAGAGAGTCAAGCCATAAAATTGATAGTTTCATGTCCTCATGTCTGGATTTAAAATTCTGATTTTAAAAATATGATCCTTTTATTGCATGTGACTTTAAAATATGTCTCTTTGCATTGCACTGCATGACCGTCGTGGTCACACCCTTAAGTGGGAGCGAGAAGCTATGCCTTCGTGAGGTTTTCACCTTCGCATGGGCTAGTGGATTGCTTCCGGAATACATCTGTAGCTATGTCTTCGTGAAGTTTTCACTTCCGCATGGCCATAGGGAAATGTATTCCCCTGAACCGAACTCGATCCATATGAGCCTATAATGGGTGAGGATCGAGGAATCTGCTGGTTTGGGTACCTCAACTTTAGAGTTAAAACCACACGTAGAGAACCTAGGAACCCACCCTAAGTAGAACTATATCAAACCCTAGTGGTCACCCTAATAGGTGTTTTATGTTATTTATTTTTCCTATGCTAACGTGTTCTCTTTTGTTTTGATTGCATTGCATTCACATCATAGAAAAGAGGTGTTGATTTCAAATTCGATTGCTAAATAGAAGAGTTTGTCATAAGAAAACGGGTTTTTTGATAAAGTGGATTATAATACGGTCGTCCGAATATGGTCCAAGTAAACACAATAAGAGAAGATTGATAGCCCGCGAAGGAATACAAGACCTTATCACTCAAAGATTCAAGCTGACAAAGACTATTCGAGAATCACCATGTCTCGACTTTCTTGAAGAGGCTAACGAGCATAATGGAAATAAGTGAGCAGTAAGTCGTGGTCCAGATCAAGCAAAAAGGAGTTGGTGGAGGCATTTATTACAAGTTTGCAAGATTTGACCTATGCGAAGATGGGGATTGACGTTTTTCCTTGGAATATGAGGGTATGGCCGTATATATGATCTGTTTTATGTAAAGAAATTTGCTTTCTAGAAAAGTTTTTCTAATGGAATTGAATTCAGAATCAACGCCTCTCTTTCTTTGTATTCATGCATTGCATCACATCATATCATTTACATTTAAGTCCATAGAGAGAGTCTAATTAGTTGACTTTATAACACACAGAGAGAGAGAGAGACAGTAAAGGAAATCTGGAAGCTAAACACCCATACGGTACACATGCTAAATCCAAGAAAATGGACCAAAGGATGGAATAATTCTAAAAAGATATGCAAGACTAGATGCAAGAGCAAATGACAAAACTCCAACAAGAGATGATGGACCAGATGTTGGAGGCACAGAGGAACATGATGGCCCAAATGGCCCAGATGATGAGTGGGATGATGAAAAAAGGAAAGAGTCCCATGGCCATTACTAGAGAAGAGAGCGAAAGCAATCCCCAGGGTTTTACCCCACCACATGCGCCAGCACAACCGGAGGAGTATCCCCAAAGGCCACCTGTCACAATCAGGCTTCAACAGGGGCAAGCTGATAATAGACCGCCCATGAACTTCCAGGTCGGCTCAGGATCTAACCCAGGAGATAACCCTGCCAATCCCGTTATCCCTGATTTGGACATAGCAGAGAGAGAGGGAATAAGAATAGAATCTTCGAGGAAGTTGGAAGATCGTTGTAGATGGTTGGAAGAAAAGTTCCAGGCTTTGAAAAATGCTAACCATCACCATGGTATTGATGCAAAGGATTTGAGTTTGGTCCCAGACCTAGTGCTTCCTCATAAATTCAAGATGCTAGAGTTTGAGAAGTACAATGGGACTAGCTGCCCTGAAGCCCACATTACCATGTTTTGCAGACGCATGACCAGCTATGTAAACAATGATCAACTCTTGATTCATTGTTTCCAAGACAATTTGGTGGGGGCAGCGTCTAGGTGGTACAATCAACTCAGCCGCGCTAACATTAGCTCCTGGAGAGACTTAGCTCAAGCCTTCATGAAGCAATACAACCATGTCACGGACATGACGCCTGACAGAATCACTTTGCAAAACATGGAGAAGAAATCAAATGAAAGCTTCAGGCAGTATGCGCAAAGATGGAGGGAGGTCACCATACAAGTTCAGCCACTACTCCTAGAAAAGGAGACTACAATGCTATTCATCAATACCTTGAAGGCTCCATTCATTACTCATATGATAGGAAGCACCACCAAAAGCTTTGCAGATATAGTGATGGCACGAGAGATGATTGAAAATGCCATAAGAGGTGGCAAGATTGAAGTAGGGGAAGCCACTAAAAGGTCTGCTCCTAGGAAAAAGGACGACGAGGTGAATAATACGAGTATATACCACAAAGGGTACTCAAAAGCAATTACTATTAACCAGCCAAAAGTGATCACTGCTGGGCAACAAGGGACAGTGAGACAAGAATCACGCACCAGATAAAACTCTGAAAGACTCCAATTTACGCCAATCTCAATAATGTATAAGGAGCTATATCAAAGTTTGTTTGACGCACACGTGGTGTCTCTATTTTATTTGGAACCGTTGCAACCTCCGTTCCCAAAATGGTATAACGAGAATGCCCAATGTGATTACCATGCGGGAATATCAGGGCATTCCATAGAAAACTGCACTGCCTTCAAAAAGGTAGTTGAGAGGCTCATCAAAATGGGAATTGTAAAGGTCAACGATTTATTAAAGCCTGATCACTTTGATGAGGTAGTAAATGCTATAATTGAAGGAGGAGACAAGAAAGTTGCGATCTCTTGAAGAAATCAAAAACGAAGAGGGAATCAGATAACGAAGTTTCCAAGCCCTTGCGTACTTGGGAGTGTCTTGAATAATAGGATTGTGGAAGAAATCCTTACATTTTTAGAGTTGATCTATAGTAATGTGCAAAACATGCTTGTTGTCTTAAGCCTAGAGGCAATAAGAACTCTTTGTGAAATAGGCTTATGTCCGAAACTTTATTTCAATAAAATGCATTTTTAAGTAAATATTCTTTTCATTTCATATTGTACATTCTTTTGTTTTAAAATATTCTTTCATTCTTTATTCATGACCATACAAATAACTATTCTTGGAATCATTTATTCTTTGGAAATATTCTTTCGAACCTATACTAGGTCCCCAGATATCAATGACATGAGCGACGTTGTTACTGACTCCCTTTTTGAATGAGATATGAGTCTAGGGGATCTCAGGACTTTGAAGATGACAGAGACTGTAACATATCTTTTGATTTGTTAAGAGTGGTTTAGCAAGATGAAAAACAAACCTTACTTAACAAAGGGCCAGCAGAAATTATGGGCCTAGAAAAGGGGTGAAGATCGAAGCCCAGCTTACCATAAAAATAATGCGAGACATCATTGAGTTATTTTCAAAAACTCAAAGATATTTTACACGATCATATCAGGACATGCCTGGGATACTAAGATGCAGGCTAAACATGAGGATCGAGCACTGCTGATCTACATAGAAAGTCAGCTATGCCGAATTTAAGGAGACGAGATTCATGTGACTCTTCTGTTTTCTTCATAGACTTTTCTATATGTGGGGCATGGATATTATGGGTCCAATTCTGTCAAACGCTTCAAGTTGTCATCGATTTACCGTCATGGTCGTCGTCTACTTCACTAAGAGGGTGGAAGTAGCTTCATATGTCAATGTTACAAAGTTGATAGTCATCAAATTCGCAAAAAAAAAAAATCAGATGCCAGCAAAGAATGCATAACTGTACAAAGTCAAAGTTTACAGTTTGTCCAAAGATCAGGCAGCTTATCACAGTGCAAAAAAAGTTGTAAAAAAATAAATAAATAATGAAAAGTGACTAAGACTTGTAGGGATTGGCATAAGAAGTTACCATTTACTCTCTATCGTATTGAACGTTGGCCAGAACCTTCGCTGGGGCAACATCTTACCATTGGTTTGTGGAATGAAAGTTTTTTTTCCAATTGAATCTAATTGAAGAAAAGGTCAAAAGTTATCCATCACGGTCAGATGATACAATCTTACGACAAAGATGTTTATCCTGGAGGATTCCGGAAGGGGAACATGACCTTTCTTTTACAACAAGATTTCAGAGAAAAGCAGATGCCAAACTGGGAAGGACCTTATGTTGTAAACAAGGCCTGTTCTACAAGAGTATTGACGTTGACTGAGACGGATGGTGAAGACTTGCCCAATCTGGTGAATTCAAGTTCAGTCAAGAAATATTTGACCTGAAAGAGAAAGACCAAGGTAAAAACCCACAAAGGGCGCCTTGAGTTCAAATGCAAAAAAAAAGAAAAAAAAAAAGAGAAGAAGAAAAAGGAGAGGCCAAGGCAAAAACCCGCAAAGGGCGCTTTGAGACCAAAGGGGCTTTGAGCCGAAAACCCAAAAAGGGCGGCTCAAATTTTGACCAAAAAGTGGGGCATACAGTAGTCTTGCTACGTCTGAATTAACAATGAGGAAGTTTATTACATCTTGGGGTATTGACAAAGTACTCCGGATCCCCTAAACACATATTGAGCTTAAAATGATCCTCAAGAAGTTGGAACAAAGAAGCTCAGGCTGCGATATCTGGGGCACCTAGTTTCTATCTTACTCATTTTTGAATTCCTTATCTTTGATTGCATTATTCTTTTTGAGATACACCCAAATCAATTTTCTTTTATTGCCTGGGTTATCTTTGACTAAATTATTTTTCTGAGTTATGCTTCTGATTAATTTCTTTCTCGTCCATTGTTGTGATCTTTTTCAAGCATTTTATATTGAAATAAAGATTAATGGACTAACAATACTTTCATAAAAGGAGTTTTGCATATTACTCTGGAAACTTCTAAGTAATATGAGAATCTGAAATAGGACTATTGTTTAGAATTCACCAAGCCTAAGGGTTGGAAACATTGAAAAATGATTATCTCTTCGGACTCTTATTGGATAAGACAATTTCGTTGGTGATACTATATTGGCAAGTGACGAACAAGGCCTATCCATGTGTAAAAAGGGATCATTACCGGGATACCCTGCATTCATGTAAATTTCAGACTCATGCATACAGGGAATGGTGTAATAGGTTAAATTGATGGAAAATAATACAAGTTCTATACCTCTGAGTGGTAACAGATTGGATCGAAGAAACCAAATGTTATTTCCCTGAAGTTGCAGTAGGGGTACCAACTTCATGTCCCAAGGTTCAAGTGGAGAAGACTGAGAGATTACATTGGGACAACCTTGTTGAGCAAAACACGATTGATGAACAAGAATGAAGAACAAATGAGTGATAACACCTAGCGTAGGAATCATACTCATAACACTTTTGCATCATAACAAATCTCATTAGGAGCATTTGATTCATTCCAATCATTGCATCCTAATCCTCTAAAAGGAATCATTTTCATAACATGTTACATTCGTGTCACTCATAACACATGTAGCTAGAAGCATTTGATTCATTCTGATCATAGCATTTTAGTCATGTGTCATAAACATATGGAATCGAGTTTACAGGACATGTACCTCAGTGGACGGTGTAGCAATACTGGTGAATTTGCAGATCTCATCTTTCTGAAGTTGTAGGAAGCAGATCGAAAAGAATTTCAGCCTTATCTCCCTGAAGTTGTAGGGAGTAGACTGAAGACAGAAGATCTCATCTTCCTGAAGTTGTAGGAAGCAGATCGAAAAGAATTTCACCTTATCTCCCCAAGTTGTAGGGAGTAGATCAAGACAGAAGATCTCATCTTCCCGAAGTTGTAGGAAGCGGATCGAAAAGAATTTCAGCCTTATCTCCTGAAGTTGTAGGGAGTAGGATCAAGATAGAAGATATCATCTTCCCGGAAGAAGTTTGTAGGAAGCGGATCGAAAAGAATTTCAGCGTTATCTCCTGAGAGTTGTAGGAGTAGATCGAAGATAGAAGATCTCATCTTCCCGAAGTTGTAGGAAGCAGATCGAAAAGAATTTCAGCCTTATCTCCCTGAAGTTGTAGGGAGTAGACTGAAGACAAGAGATCTCATCTTCTTAAAGTTGTAGGAAGCAGATCGAAAAGAATTTCAGCCTTATCTCCCTGAAGTTGTAGGGAGCAGACTGAAGACAGAAGATCTTATCTTCCTGAAGTTGTAGGAAGTAGATCAAAGACAGAAGATCTTGTCTTCCTGAAGTTGTAGGAAGTAGATCAAAGACAGAAGATCTTATCTTCCTGAAGTTGTAGGAAGCAGATCAAAAGCACTTTCAGATCTTATCTTCCTGAAGTTGTAGGAAGTAGATCGAAAACACTTTCAGATCTTATCTTCCTGAAGTTGTAGGAAGCAGATCGAAGATATTAACCTGCAGTTGCAGCGGAGCAAACTGAAGACAACAGATCTTATCTTCCTGAAGTTGTAGGAAGTAGATCGAAGACACTTTCAGATCTTATCTTCCTGAAGTTGTAGGAAGTAGGTCGAAGACACTTTCAGATCTTATCTTCCTGAAGTTGTAGGAGGCAGATCAAAGACATCAATTTGGCATTCTTGAAATTGCAAGAAGCAAATTGAAGCTATCAAACTTACTGAAATCAAGATGAATTTCAAGTACTCTTGAAGATACAGTTGGGATTGGAAGCCGTTTGAAGAAGGTGAGGATCAAGAAGTCGGAGCTCGGCCAAAACCAGGCAAAATTGGTCCTTTATAGTATTTGCTCTATTCTCGTTTCACGACAATGAGCAAAAAGGGGCAGCTGTAGAGGCCCATTTTTGCCCGAGCCCATAAAACAAAATAAATAAAAAATAAATAAATGTCCATTTTTTAAACAGTCCATCAGACCCAAATACAAGCCCAATACCCGTGGCCCAATTCCTAAACTCACATAGCCCAAACAATTGACCCAAATAGACCTAACCTACCCCAAACAGACCCAGACTCAGACAGGCCCAAAACGGCCCAACTCCTAAAGCGAACTCAGAGACCTAGGGTTTCTGGGAAACCCTAGCGCCGCAATGCGAGACTCCAAGCGCCCCTAAACCCAATCGTCGCGCGCCGCATAGCCCTTCGGTCCGCCCCTCGTCAAGCCGCGATTCGCGCATACGGATAATGCCCTCATCGCCGAGATCTTCTCGATCACCTGCAAGAAAAGGAAAGGGGAGCAGCAAACTTGGCAACAAATAGGCTAGAATCAATATTTTCCTTTTTCATTTTTTTCTTTTCGGGTTATAAAAACCCATCAGCAACCTGTAACAAAGGGGGGGACAGATACGAAATACACAAAAAAAAATTCAAACAGAATACATAGTTTTTTTAAGCAGAGGTGATTTTCATATTATTTTATTTTATTCTTTTTTAAATCTACGTTTATTTTACATATAAATATTATTTTTTTTTTAAAAAAAAGTAAAAAGGGCGAGGATTTTACCTGTGCGCCGTCGTGGGTGACGGCGCGTAAGGCGCGTGCGCAACGACGGTCGAAGGTTAGATGACCTGTGAAGGCAGAGCGAATTTTTGGGCTTCTGCCAATTTTTTTTTTAAATCTGATGTTTAAAATGAATTTAGGTTTTTTTTAGGCTTTAATAGCGCCATCCACACGACGTCGTTTTGGTATAGCCCTTTAATAACCAAAACGGCATCGTTTAATAAAGATCCGCGCGTTGACCCGATATCCAGGGGAGGATCTGCGCGTTTTTATTAAATGATCAAATTACTTCATAGGCCCTTCCGCATTTTTTCAAAAATTTAATCAGGTCCGAATATCATTTTTCCTTACTTTTAAATTAGCCCTAAAATCTATTTTTGTTTCAATTAAGCCCAGTCTTTGCTTTAAAGGCCAAAAATAAACGTCGCTGCGTTTTTAAATTTGGCCTAATTTCCATTTTAACCCTGTTATTTCATGCGCGTTTTAATTTAGTCCTTTTATAACTGTTTTAATTGCTTATTAACCCCTGTCTTCTTTATTTTTTATTTTTTTAGTTTTTTTATTTATTATTATTTTACATTATATTAAATTATTTTATTATATTAAATAGTTTACATTATTATCTTATATATATTATGCTTAATATTTTTTACATATTATTTTATTTATTATATTATATATACTTTTAAATTTCTATATTATATAGTATTATGTTATATTATGTATATTACTTCTATTTTTTTTATAAAGTATAATATGATATTATATAAGATTGTTAATATTTATGTTGTATTTATTATGTATGTAATTTTATGATTAAATATATATATGTTTTTTATATACATAAAAATATTTTATACTATTTACTAATTATTTTTATATGTAATTATTTATGTTATATTGTTCGTTTATTATTTATTGTTAATATAATTCTTAGAATTGCAATTGATATGTATGCTACAATGTCTTACTCATACCATTTTTTAATAAAAATACCTTTTAAATTAAAGATTTTTTATAAAATATTTTTAACGGTAATATCTGATATTTGGAGTCTTCTAGAAGAATCGTGCCCTAACTTACTGGGTTGTGATTTTTCTCATAAAATTCAAAGTATTAGATATCTCTCCATTTTCAAAGTTCAAAGTTACCAATTTCAAATAAAAAACTTATTATTGAGAATTCAAAATATTGTATCCTAACTTATTGGGTATGATGTTTTGTGTCTTGAGGTAAGAATTTTCTAAAATAAAGATGCACCTAGCTTCAAAGTTATAAGATGCTGTATCCTAACTTATTGGGTGTGGTATTTTTATTTCTTTGAAATAGGTAAGTCTTGATTTTCCTTCTAATAAGGAATCTTATTTTAAACCTTTGGAAATGATTCTATCAATTAGGTACCAATTTTTGGGCGTTATGAGGGTGCTAACCCTTCCTCATACGTAACCGACTCCCGAACCCGTTTTCTCACTTTTTCGTAGACCAAAATCAAATGTTTTAAAATGAAATGTTTTCAAGGTGATCCAATCACACCTAAGTAAAAAGGGATTGGTGGCGACTCCCATTTTCGTTTTTAAAGTCGATCCTCATTTTAAAACCGATTTTAAAAATGGTTTCGACATTTATCAAACAAGGTTTCAACTAAATCTATCAAATTAGCCTTAACTAAAACACCCAAAATCGAATTAAACGAATAAAAATACTTATCTTTCTCAAAGGATTTCGCTTTATTAAACCAGAAGATAGCAACTTTAATATTACCTCTATCCCATACGCCTTGATGATTTTACCCACGAAGAAATCATAGAGCTTTTGGGATTTCTCAAGGAGTTTGACTGTAGGCAGGGGCGAAGCCAAGATAATTTTTTAGGGGGGGCCGGATGAAATTTTAATTTTTTATAGTTTATATCTTTATAATTTATAAAGGATTAAATCGAATTTTTATAATTTTCGGGGGGGCCAAAGTGCAATTTTACCTTTACTAATTTAAAATTTTTAAAAAATTTTAAGGGCTTAAACAGAAATATTACATTTTAGGGGTTTGAGCCCATGCAGCCCCAGCCAGCTTCGCTCTCGATCGTAGGGTGGAATAAAGAGTGGCGAAGTAGGAGATCTGTGATGGCAACAACTGTGATTGTGGGAATAGTTGTTGGGGTTTGGGTTTCATGGCCAGTTGAATATGTACAAAGTTTAAAAATAAATTATTAGAATTTCATTAACCATATTCATAATATTAAAATAATTATCTATTAAATATTTATTTTCATTTTTGTAAAGTAAAAATCTTATTCCAAATTCATAATTTTGAAATTTTACACTATTTAATTGTAATTAAAATTATATAAATGTGTTTTCAAAAAATGTATAAATGTCATAGAAATGTGTTTTTAAATTTAAAATTATATAAAATGTATTTTTCAATTTACTGTTTAAAGCTAGATTTATGAAATGTGTAAAAAGTATGGGCTAATAATGCCTACTTGTAAACATTGAGTGATTAAATGCATGCTTTTTTTTAGACTAAAGTAAAAATTTGATGACTAGTGTTGCTAAGAAAAACCAATCTGCTCAAGTTTGCTTACACTTTTGAAAAGATAGTTATAATCAATTATCCTTTCTATATCCTCGTTATTGTTTATCATGGATTTTTGAGAATTTTTCTTTACTGTTCATCTTATGGCTTTCATTAATTTGTGATGTGTTATTCTTAATTTTTTATGAAACTATATTATTATATCTAATTATATATTTATGGTTTTATGTCGGTTGACATTTAAAATCAAAATAATGATAATAGATGGTAAAGACACGAAAATTTGTGGAGGGAGAAAGTACCTTAGCAACAAAAGCTGTTTGGGATGATGAGCTGACGTTGATATTTTGTGAACTTTGCGTAAATGAAGTCAATGCTGGTAATAGACCGACAACTCATCTAAACTCAAAAGGATGGGAAAATGTCGTTGCTCTTTTTCAAGCAAAAACACAAAAAGTTTATGGAAAACCTCAATTGAAAAATAAGTGGGATACATTAAAAAAGGAATGAAGGTTATGGAGGGAGTTGCTTAAGGAATCTACAGGTATTGGATGGTGTCCACCTAAAAAGACGGTCGATGCTATCGAAGAATGGTGGGCTGAAAAAATACAGGTTAGTGTTAACTTTATCATTATTTAATGCATGAAGTTTATAGAAATTAATAATTTACAAATATAAAAATCTTAGTATAACATTTAACATTTAACATGTTATGTAGGAAAATCCTGATTTTAAAGGATTTAAGAAGAAATGAATTGAACCACGATTGAATGATTTAATGTGGCAAATATTTGGTGGCATTGTAGCCACTGGAGAGAATGCATGGGCACCTTCGTCTGGTGTTCTTCCAAGTGGGGTTCCTATGGGAGATGATACACCTAATGAGGGATTTGGTGATTCAGATGAAAATAGTAATGAGAATGAAGGTATCCCTCCTAATGAGGTACCATCAAACCCTTCTCATGAAACTCCTAATCGAAGAAAGGAAACACTTAGGGTTGTACACGGTAAAGGAAAAAAAATCAAGTTCAAGTAGAAAATCATCAAGAAATTCATTAGCTACTAAAATTGAGAAATTGTGTGAGAGTATGGCTAGTCCAAGGAAGTCAGTGAATGAAATTATTTTTCCTCATTCTCAATATACTATTTCAAATGCAATGGATGCTTTGCGTGATTTGGGAGATGAAATTCCAAAAAAAGATGAACTGTACTATTTTGCCATCAAAATGTTCCAAATACCGGTGAAACGAGAAGTGTTTTTGAACTTAGATCCAGATGTCAGGGTTTGGTGGCTTCGACGTGAGTATGCTGAACAAAATCCAATTGCATCATTTTCATCCTTGGTAGCAACATCCTCATTTCCCTTCCAACCATACCATCCATCACCTCCACCATAAGCTCCTTAGAATTATTATTGTAATATAACTATACTACTTTTTTATATGTAAAACTAATGTATGATCTACTTTTTTTATATGCAAAACTAATGTATGATCTACTTTTTATATGTGAACCTAATGTATGATCAACTTTTTTATATGCAAAACTAATGTATGATCTACATTTTTATATGTAAACTTAATGTATGATCTACTTTTTTATATGTAAAACTAATGTATGATATTTTTTATGTTTGGTATTTTTAAGCTATTCTTTTATTCAATTTTTTGTGTTGTATAGAATGTCACAAGTTATTTATTTATTTTCATTTGATTACTTTTTCAGGTTATGGATGAATTTAACAATATGTATAATAGTTTTTATATGAATTATGATATCCCTGAATTAAGTGAAGAAGCTCAACGAATAATAGCCACAATTGTTACACAAGTTGAGCACAACAATTATCATGAAGAGGAAGAACAAGTGTTAAGCAGTGTATTGGTACACCATGAAACTTATTTCACTAAGCAACCGTGTATGGATTCAAATTATACAGGTCAAATGTGGGTGGACGAAGTATTAAATGGGCATGATGATCGTTGCATGAATAGTTTTAGGATGCCAAAAAATACATTTAACAGCTTATTGCATGATTTGCAAACAAATTATGGCTTAAAGCATGGGAAGGTATCTGCGATGGAGAAGTTAGCATTATCATTGTATATTCTTGGAAATAGAGAATCAAATTCAAATGCAGCAGAACGATTTCAACGATATAGGGAAACTGTTAGTCGACTTTTTACTGATATGTTACATATATTTTCTCGAATAGGAATAGACACGATTAAACCCATTGAAGGTCAATTCGAGGAAGTATCGAACCATATTCGACATGATACAAGATATTGGTCTCACTTTAAGGTAAAATTTACACAATCTTTATATTTTTAAAATATAAATTATTTCTAACTTTTATCTCATTACTTGTATTTATTTTAAAGGATTGTATTGGGGCCATAGATGGAACACACATAAAAGCATGCATTTCGCCTTCTTGTCAAATACCTTATATCGGACGGAAAGGTGAACCAACTCAAAATATTATGACAGTTTGTGACTTCAACATGTGCTTTATTTTTGCATTTCCTGGTTGGGAAGGAACAACACATGACAGTAGAATTTTTTTGCAAGCACTTAGAAAACAAGAGTTAAAGTTTCCACACCCTCCACCAGGTTGAACTTTAATTTTTTAATTAATCTTTACATAAAAACAATATATAAATTTTTAATTTATTTTTAAACTTGATATTATGTTTTACTTTTTTGTAGGAAAATATTATCTTGTGGATTCGGGATATCCGCATATGGCGTGTTTTCTAGGTCTATATAGGGGAACGATATCATTTAATTTACGACTTTCATCGAGGTAATCATCGAGCATCTGCAAAAAAAGAAATCTTTAATCATGCCCATTCTTCGTTATGCTCTGTGATTGAACGAACATTTGGAGTGGAAAAAAAATGGCCAATATTAAGAGATATTCCAAGCTATTCATTCGACAAACAAGTTTTAATAGTTATTGCAACAATGGTTTTGCATAATTACATTCGAAGACATGCTTGGTCAAATGATGAGGATTTTTGACAATTTGAGAATATACCCGACATGCCAATCTCTTCAGGCCATTTTGATTGAGGTGAATCGAGTTCTTCTAATAGTGAAAGTGACATTGAAATTGCAATGTTAAGGGAAACCATTGCAAATAGTTTAATGAATCAATATTTGTAAAAACAATTTTGTATCATAACCTAATTTCTAGTAATAATGAAACTTGTTATGTCTTATGTTACTATATTTTTTTATTAAAAATCATTCGTTTAGATACTTCAAAATTTGATCCAAGTATAATGTTACTATTTGGGAAAATAATATTTATCATTGTTATAAAAGAATATTTAACTATAAAAAAATTAAAAATAATTTTCATTTTATCTAATAAATAATTTAAATTGATTATATAATTCATTAAAATATTTATAATAAAATATTAGAAGATACATTTTAATATTTTATTAAATGAATTTATAAATTCACATATTTTAATAATTTTATATAAGTAAAATAATTTAAAATTTCTATTATATATCAATTCTAATCTGATGTCCTTAATAGTCATTTTTTATTTTTATCTCACCGCTATAGCTGTGTTTGAATCTAAACATACACTCTATCACTATTTTTAATCTCACTACTATAATATACAATCTCACCACTACAGTAACTAATCTTACCGCTACCGCTATTTTTAACCTCACTAGAAATAAACACACCGCCAATCCAAACTAAGCATTAGGCAATGATTCCAATTTGCGGAAAGGTCTCAAGTGAGAGAGATACAACGCCACCCCACTGCTTTTAACTGATTTTCTTCTGTTAATATATATATATATATATATATATAGAATCTTTAATTACTTCTCAAAACTGCCTTGGACTTGAGAATTAACAAGCAAAATTTCGAATAGCCTCGAATATTCCCGAAATTACCTAATTTCCATTTAATAACCTTCTCCCTTGACTCTCATCAATCTATTCTTTTGATTCTCAGGTTAGTTTTCTTTTACCCACTTCTTAGATCTGTTTTTATTTTTTTCTTTTAGTTTATACTTTGTAATGAATGCGGATGAGGTCTTGTTTCTAAATTTTTCGTTTTCTGGGTTTTTATTCTTTGATCTATTTTCTGATTTTACGTTAGGGTTTTTTCTCTAATTGTTGCGATTGGTTTATGATCAATATCGTTTTATGGGCTAATTTGACGAATTCAAAAAGTTTTGGAATTTTAGGGTTTTATTAGTTTGGTGGCTATTGGTAATTTGGCATCTCAAATTTTCTTTTCTTTTCTTTTCTTTTTAAAAAAAAGTGGGAATTGGGTTTTGAAGAGTTTGATTGAGAGCGGTGATCTTTTGAATCGGTAGCTTGAATTTCTGGATTTCTCTCTCTCTTTTTTTTTTTTTTTTTTTTTGCCTTATTATCCTGTGCATTTCCTCATGAAAATTTGATATTTTGTGTTAGGAGGTATATAAGGAATGGCGAGTGGTTTTGGTGAATCAACAAGCATGCCTCCCCCAAGTCCATCTTGCTCGAGCAGTAATAATGCTAACGATGCTGGTGACTTTGAATGCAATATTTGCTTTGAATTGGCTCAAGATCCAATCGTCACACTTTGTGGTCATCTCTTCTGCTGGCCATGTCTCTACAGATGGTTGCACCATCACTCGCATTCTCAAGAATGTCCGGTTTGTAAGGCCCTAATACAAGAGGAAAAACTTGTTCCCCTTTATGGCAGGGGCAAAAACAAGACTGACCCGCGCTCTAAATCGTATCCGGGCATGGAAATCCCAAACCGCCCAGCTGGGCAAAGGCCGGCTACTGCTCCTCCTCCACCCCCGGAAACAAATCAGTTTGCAAATTATGGGTTTGGATTGATGGGCAGTTTTGTTCCGATGGCAACCGCAAGGATCGGTAACTTCACCATGGGTTTTGGAGGCCTATTGCCATCCTTGTTTAATATTCATTTTCATGGATTTCCAGATGCTACCGTGTATGGAACAACTTCAGGGTTTCCTTATGGGTTCAATACATTTCACGGTGGTGTTGCTCATGGGTTCCCCCAGCCGACGACGGGGGGGCAGCAGGCAGATAATGTTTTGAAGAATCTTCTGTTGTTGATTGGGGTGTTTGTCGTCCTCGCTTTGCTTTATTGGTGAAATAGTTCAGCATTTAAGCTGTTATCCAGTGTTGGATATTCAGTGTCTGTAGATATATCAGCAGCACTGGAGAATGATTATGTTTGGGCTTGAGAAAAAGTTGTCTATATGAATGATACTGTCATTTTTGTTTCTTTTTAGCATCAGCAACAACTCAAACCAGTGTTAATGTTCACCTTTTCAAAATAAAAACAAGTGAAAGTTCCTCATTTTTCCTCTTAGACATGGAAAATTTATGTTGATTGCTTGTTCAATTAATGTAATCCTATTGTACTTAAGTGCCATGGAAATTTTGTTCCTCTTCATCTTTTCCGGTAATGGAGTTGAAAACAGGTGACATTCCTGAGAATGTTGTTAATGGTGAGGAGAACGAGAGTGCCCTTCTCAAGGTTTTCAAAGCATTTGGCTTGAAGTCACCGTTTTTTTTAGGGTAAATTTTGATCATTACAATTTGGTTATTATAAGTGAGTTTTCGTTTTGATCATTTAACTAAAATAAATTTTCATTTAAGTTATCATGTTGTTAAAATTAATATTATATGATCTTCTTGTTCGCTAATCGAGGATTTTTCTTTCTTTCTCTTCTATGTCATGAATTTACGAATTAAAATTCAAACAGTTATTTTTTTTTCACATTGACAGTCAAATCGATTTGGATTTAAGTTATGTTCTTCTATTCTTCAATGGGTATCGATCTACCGTTTAATCGTTAAATCGTCTTTTGGAGCTCATTAGAATTTTGAATAGTTCATTGACTTAAATGGAATTTTTTAAATAATTCAGTTATCAAATTATAACTTTTTTTAATTAAGTGATCAAAACAAAAATTTATCTATAATTTAATGATTAATGGTATAATTTACCTTTTTCTCCTTTTATGGCTTTGATGGGCGTCGAAACCAACAAAAATAATTTACAATTAAAATAACTCTAAATAGTAGTAAATAGTAGTAGTAGGGTCGAGTCTACAGGGATTGGTATTATAATCAATTTTAGCGTTTAACTTGTGATTAGAATTTCTGTCGTGTTGATAATCGTGGCAATAGTTATGCCTATGACTCCAAACGTCCTGTTGGAAAATAAATAAATAAATCAGGAGTTTTGAAACGTTTGTAAATTAAATAATAGAAATGACAGAAATACGCAATTAAGTAAATAGGGAATAAAATAAAATTAAAGTCAAATTTGAATTTTAATAACAAAAGAAGTAAGCCTTAGCCCTAGACTCGGTGATTTTCAATCTCGGGACCGATCCTCGGAAATTAGTTTTCTCCTCCAAACAATAAGCTGGTTATAGCGGCTAAGAAAATCCTAGCCGTCAATTCTTCCTCTCGTAAGTTGATCCTGGTACGACCTACAAACCAACAATTATCGATTATCTAACCGCGATACATGCATTCGCGATTCAAGATTCTGACAGCCTTGCGTTCTGAATAACCCAACTCGAATTAATAGCCTCAACTGCGCAAGACGTTTAAACCCGATCAATTTTCCCTTGATTTGTTCTCAGAGATCTGAATATAACACGGACGACTCGTTTCCCCAACTGTCTGCAAACACAACTCCAACCCAACGCATTTTTTGATTTAAAATCGAGTTAACTTTAAGGTATGAAATTGTCAATCTTGATACTTAGGAAAAATAGTGAATATCGATTGGAATGATTTTAGTACAGATACATATCTCACGATTCCCGACCGAAAAGAATACCTGACTAAAGCTAAGTTAGAATTTAGTGAAGCATGAATTTAATCATGCTTTGGTTGGTTATGGAGTGGATTTGAATGAAAATGGTGGAAGTTGGAAAGGGAAGGGACTTGGAAATAATTAAACAATTTTGCAAAGAAACAAGGAAATGGAAATGGAGTACTAACGCATGAAATCGGAAGGGAAAAAATAATTCTATTCAATTCCAAGTGAATTCAAGTGTATTTTCAAGATACCACAAAGGCCCTATTTATATATATATGATTTATTAAATTTGGCCTAATTACCCACTACACAAGATTAGAATTAAATAAAAATAAAATCAGATTTTCTTCTAATTTTAGCTTTTACAAGGTAAAAAAAATCTGATAAGTCATTGACTATTTCCAAGTTTCTGATTCGGCCCCACTTTATTGACTGTGCTACAAATTAGTCCTTTTCTACTCGTTTTTGACTCATAGCATCCCAATTGCATTCCTGACAGGATTAAAACATAAAATCTCTAATTTAGCAGGGATCAATTCAAGAATTAACCGATTTAAACACAAAAAATCATGCAAATTTAACATGTTATTTGGCTTCATCCTCTATAAAACACCATTTTGATGATACAGTAAAACTTCTATAAAATAATACCATTGGGACCCGAAAAATTTATTATTTTATCGAGGTTATTAGTTAATCGATAAATAAATATTTTATTAATTTATCGATAAATTAATATTTATTAATTTAGAGAATATTTCATACTTTATGCATGGTTTTTTATTATTATCAAAATCCACTATGCATGTAGGTGCAATGAATCAAAGTTAACTGGTTCATGTAACAAAAAAAAAAAAAAATAATTGGTTCATGTATCCAAAAAGAAAAAAGAGTTAATGGTTTCAAAATCCAATACGTATATATTCATTGGATAGATTAAAATTTTTATTATAAATAAACACATGTACGTATCAAAATATTGTAATTCATATAATCTTTTCCTCCATGGTTTCCCATTTGAAAGGTGTAAAAAAATCTACATTGATAGATGAGATGAGAAAAGCATTATGTGAGTACAAAAATGAGCATCCCTCTTCAAAGTCAAAAAGATTTGCAACAATGGGTTCAACAAACATTTGATCTCTCTATTAGCCAATCAACAATATCAAATACTCTTAAATGGTCATTTGAATATTTGTCAAAAGAGATAAAGAATAGCAATGTTAAAAGGCACAAATAAGCCAAATATCTCGAATTAGAGAAGGAATTTTATGAGTGGTTTCTCCAATATCAAGAGAAAGTAAACATGATTGGAGAAATGATTCAAACTAAAGCAAAATAGTTTCTACAGAAAATGTATGGTGATGCAAATTCCGAATTTAACTTCTCAATTGATTGGCTAGAACGGTTCAAGGCAAGAAATGAGATTAAGTCTTATAAAAGATTAGGTGAAAGTGGTTCAGTTGTTATGAAGAATATTAAAGATGTTTTACCTCAAATAAGAGCTAAATTGGAAATTTTTTATTGGAAGGATATCTATAATATGGATGAAACATGCTTATTTTATCATTTGCAAGCAAATCATTCACGGGCTACAAAGCAATTAGAAGGACCAAAAAAGGACAAGGAAAGGCTTACTTTTGTGGTTTGTTGCAATGGGGATGGTTCAGATAAAGTACCTCTTTGGGTTATTGGTAAGTTTCCTAATCTTAGATGCTTTAAACATGTGAATACTGACAATCTTAATTGTCATTATCGAGCAAAAAAAAAAAAGAAGCATGGATGACTGGATTACATTTTCAAGATTTTGTTCGCTGGTTTGATGCTAGAATGACTGGTAGAAATGTGTTGCTTATAGTAGACAATTGCCCAGCCCATCCCAAGGTTATTGAAGGCTTGCGAAATGTTGAATTATTCTTTTTGCCTCCAAATTCAACATAAAAAATTCAACCATGTGATGTTGGAATTATTAGAGCAGTTAAGATTTATTATCGGCGTCGCTTTTATTCTAGCATCTTGGAAGGTTACGAGAAAGGAGAAATAAATATTGAAAAGATTATTGTATTGGATGTAATCCATTTTATTAATGTTGCTTGGAATATTGATGTGAAGCTTACAAATATTGCAAATTGTTTCCGACATTGCAAGATTCGATCCGATAAGGATGTCTCTCGAACAAGAAATTGGTAATGTTGAAGGCATTCATAAATTTCAAAAAAAGAAGTAATTTCTTATTTACACTATAGAAATGCCATGAATGTTGAGCAGATTTTGAATTATCCAAGTGAAAATGAATCTTTGATGGAGTCACCTACGGATGAAGAAATTATTCAAGGACTAATGGATGTGCCAGTTGATGACAAGCAAGATCCAAATGACAATAGTGTTTTACCACATGTTTCTCCAAAAGAGGTTTTTCTAGCTGTGGATACCTTGAAGAATTATTTAATACAACACAAGAAGAATATACCAGATTTGATTTATGTCCTTTTAAAATTTAAAGATTAAATTATATTTGATTCACATGCAAAGAAGAAATAGTTAACTATAGATGCATATTTTAGCAAAGAATAAAATTGAAAAAAAAATAAGAGTTGTCTAGAAAGCACTTTAGTTTTATGTATTGTATATAAAATTTTCAGTATATTTAATGAATTATTATTTTATATTTTCATTGGGCTCTTAAGGATTTGTCTAAAAATTATTATCTTATGCATTTGGCGAGGTTATTATTTTATCCCCTTGGCCCAAGTCGAGACCAAAAAAAATTATTATTTAACTGAGATTATTAATTTATCAAATATTCATTTATTTAGGTTTTACTGTACAAACTTGGCACCCATTGGTAATAAGCTAATTTGTGAGTAATTTGGGATTGATTTAACTGAAGGTTGATATCATTGTCAAGTCTAATTGAGTAATATATTTCTTAGAATTTCCTTTGGTCTATAAGTTCTCAAACTTTCACCTTTAACATCAAAGGCTGTCTGGAAATCTTTCCTAAATTTTCCCTTCTATGAGAGAATTATTTTGTAAATATTCTATAAGCAAATTTAGGAAATGCGTAAGGATTTGTTTGAAAATTCAAATAATAGTTAGATTTTGAGTGTAATTGGAGTATTCCAATCATACTTTTTAATTTTTAAGGGATGATAAATATTGAAGTAATTATATGAGTAATTAAAAACAATTAAACTCAAATTTAATTATCCTCTGGCTTTCAAAACATATTTGTGTATGATTTGAAGGTCAAAATATGCTACAAGTCCTTATATCTGTAACACCCCAAACTCGGCCTAGATGTTATGGCCTAATCTGGGAGTGTTACGAAGAAGGTTTTTGAAATCAATCTTATAGTGTTAAATTTTTACTAAAAATAATTCACATTTAATCAAACCTATTATTATTTTCGTTAAGGAAAACATTGTTAATTTGCTCTTTCAGGAAACTTATTTCGCAGCGGAAGTGGGATATTGTTAAAGTTGAAAACCGAGTTTGTGTTTTCAGAAACACATTTGTTTATGCAAAATCGTGGGTTTTGTCAAACATTGCAGTATAAAAATAAAAAAACACATCCCAAAACCAAAATTAAAATCAACAGTCCGGAGAGTCCAAGAATTACAAAACTCTCAAAAATAATCCATATTTTAAATAAAAACCATTATTTAAGACAGTTCACGGACTAGTGGTCACCGCAGAGCCTCCGTCGCACCAACCCGCCTATGTTTGAGGATTACTTGAACAGAACAGAAAAACATATGTGAGTTTTCATAAACTCAGTGTGTAACTCAACGGAAACATACATGTATCAATTTCAGAATTTCAGTATATCAAAACAGAAGCAAACATAAGTCCTTATCAGAATCAGATTAGTAGATACATACAGATATGCAAAGTCCTACCCCCCATCCTCTACACACCATCTCCGACCATCCCAACACACCACGTGGGAATAAAACACCCACCCAGCCCTACACACCACATAGTGTCTGTGCGACACTTAACAGAACAGTTTGCAGTCAAGCTGCCAGTATATCGACGAAATGTCGCCTCATCAAACACTTCCTCCACAGATACAAATCCCACCCCATACACAGATACAAATAACAAATAACAAATATAACAGAATTAACATGTCTTGCATGCTTATATTCAAATAACATATATGTTATTACAAACCAGTCAAATCATACATATCAATTTTTAAATGCTCAAATCAGCTTATCAGAATAGCAGATATCATGCATTAGGGTTTGCTTTGCCCTTACCGATCCTACGGAAGGCCCACAGTTGATTGGAATGACTTATGTGACCCTAGGGAAAATTTCAGAATTTTGGGCCCACATGCCCGTATGGGCCTACATGCCTAAATCAGCCTTACCCGTGTAGCCCACACAACCTGGCCCAAAGTTCACACGTCCGTGTGTCATACCCGTATGGGCCCACACGTCTGTGTGGCCCACATGCCCAATCGGCCTAGCCCTGTGACCCACAAGGCCACACACTCACCCGTCACATGACACACGACCGGGCATACGCCTATGTGGCATCGACATGCCACTTTTTTGGCTTTTGTCGAACCTCAATTTTTCATGTTTTCGTTACACACCTGGTTCATTTTTGATGCAAAAATAATCTCGAGACCATCAGAACCTAAAAACCAACAATACATGCCTCAAAATAAGTCTTTAATCCTGAATTAAACCGAAATAAAGAGATTGACTACAATGAAACTCAAGTGTTTGTTACTTATCCCACTTCTCGAATAATCCCGACTACGATTCTACAGGAGTAGAGTTCCGTTCCTCACGATTCATTGCCACCAAAAACCCACAAGTTAATACTAACGAAAAGCAACACTGGTTTAGATTAGCTTTAACAATTGCCCCTAATCCAAGCAAAAACTCACCACCTTCACTTACCTAGAGGCACGAAGAGATCAGAAGTTTGAAACACCACGATTTTGAAAGGAAGATTTTGAAAAAAACGAGGAGAAAAGAGAAAAAGAAATTTGATGGAGAAAGAACAGGAGAACGTCAGAAATGGGAGTTTTTGGAAAAGAGAAAAATAATAATAAAATAAAATAAAATCAAAACTGTAGCACAAAATCCCAACCTCTCCCACTACTCCACTAACAACCCAACTAACTCATAATTTCACTACCACCGAACTTCTATCCTACAACAGAAGCAAAAATTAACATTCTCGTTCACACAAGGACTCGAACACAGGACCTCAAGGCAAGCTAACACCTTACCACTCGAACCAACAAGCTCATTCTGATATAATTTGGCTAGGAATAAAATATAAGCCAAACCGCCCCAAACAATGATAGGACCAAAAATAGCATAAATTACCAAAAGTGAGACTTGAACCTAGGACCTTAAAAACACACCTAGAACACTTAGCCATTGAAGCAGATACTCATTTATGATAGAATTCATAGAAACAAAGCTAAATAATTCAAGGAGTTACAACTCTACCCCCTAAAAGAAATTTCAGCCTTGAAATTTACCTGATCCGAATAGATGAGGATACTGCTGACGCATCAAATCCTCAGGTTCCCACGTGGCTTCCTCAGTGCCATGATTCCACCACAGAACCTTAACTAATGAGATTGACTTCCTCCTTAAAACCTTTACATCTCGGTCTAAAATTTGAACCGACTCCTCCTCAAATGTCAAATCCGGTCTAACCTCGATCTCCTCAACAGAAACAACGTGAGATGGATCAGACCAATACTGCCTCAACATCGAGACGTGAAACACATCATGGATACGGTCTAACTCTGGAGGTAGCTCTAACTGATAGGCGACCGGTCCCACACGCATCAAAATCTGATACGACCCAATGAACCTAGGGCTCAACTTGCCCTTACGCCCGAACCACAGAACCTTCTTTCACGGAGATACCTTAAAGAACACGAAATCCCCCATAGAGTACTCAATGTCCCTCCTTAAGATGATCCCGAATTAATCTAACTTTGTCCTCAGTCTCGAGGAAACCAACTCTAGACCCAAAACCTGTCATTCACCTAACTCAGTCCAACATGGCGGAGTACGACACTTACGACCATACAGAGCCTTGTAAGGTGCCATCTGGAAGCTAGAATGAAAACTGTTGTTGTAGGTGAACTCAGCTAAAGGCAAAAAGTCCTCACATCTCCCTCAAAAATCAATACCACAATTTCGAAGCATATCCTCTAGTGTCTGAATCACCCTCTTAGATTGACCATCGGTCTGAGGATAGAACGCAATACTTAAGTCCAATCTTGAACCTAGAGCTTCATGAAGTTTTTTTCAAAATTGAGAAGTGAAGTGAGGATCCCTATAAAAAATTATTGAAACTGGAACCCCGTGAAGTCTCACAATCTCAGAAATGTAGAGCTTGCCCAACTCCTGTAGAGAATAATCTATCCTGACCGGAATGAAATGGGCGAACTTAGTCAACCGATCCACGATGACCTATACATAGTTCTTCTTAGTAGGTGTTAAAGGCAACCCACTAACAAAGTCCATCATCACACGTTCCCATTTCCATAAGGGAATCTTAACGGGTTGAAGTAAACCCGAAGGCAACTGGTGCTTAGCCTTAACTTGCTGGTACATCAGACAACGGGAAACAAAATCTGTTACCTTCCATTTCAAATCCGGTCACTAGTATAGTTTACGGAGATCCCAATACATCTTATTTCCACTAGGATGTATAGCATAAGGGCTACTATGCGCTTCCTTCATAATCGACTGTTTCAAATTGGAGTCATTTGGTACATAAACCCATCCTCGGAAGCATAGAACCCTATCATTACTCAACCTAAAATCATATGTACTACCACACTCAACCTGATCGAACCGCAAAACCAAAGAATCATCCTTCAACTGCTTATCCTGAATCTGATCGATCTAATTCGGCTTAACTTGCAACTTGGCTAACAGACTTCTATCATAAAACAAATTGAGACGAGTGAAATTGCCCTCAAATCAGACATTTCTCTACGACTAAGAGTATCGGCCACCACATTGGCCTTACCGGGATGATACTCTATCGTACAGTCATAGTCCTTATGCAGCTCAATCCATCTATGCTGCCTAAGATTTAACTCTTTTTGAGTAATGAGGTACTTGGGGTTCTTGTGATTGGTGTAGATTATACACATCTTTCTATATAGAGAGTGCCTCCAGATCTTTAAAGTAAACACCACGGCAGCTAACTTGAGATCATGCTCGGATAATTCCTTTCACGTGACTTAAGCTATCGGGATGCATAAGCCACAACCTTACCATCTTGTATCAGTACATATTCTAAACCGATGTGAGACGCATCACTATAAACAACAAACTCCTTACCAGATTCAGGTTGTATCAGAACAGGAGCTTGAGTCAGAACAGACTTGAGCTTCTATAAGCTCGATTGTTGCGCATCAGTCCAGACAAATGGAACATTTTTGCGTAGAAGCTTAGTCAGAGGAGCTGCAATCAATGAAAACCCCTCAACAAACCTCCGATAAAAACCCGTAAGACCCAAAAAACTGCGAATCTAAAAATGTTCTTAGGATGTTTCCAATGAAGTACAGCCTCAATCTTTTTGGGATCAACTCGGATCCCTTCAGCAGAAATGTAACATCTCGATTTAGGGCCTAGTCAGAATAGTGGTACGAGACCACAAATCTGAGGTATATGAATGAGTTTTTGAGGTTTATGCTATGTATGCATGCTAGTGTGAAAGTTTCATGAAGCAATTTTATGAAATTGCGGTCGAATTGTCCAAAAGGACTAAATTGAAAAAGTTACAAAATGTGAGATTCTAGAAGCTATTTGTGTGAAATAGCTTTAGAATATTAATTAGAGGTCCTTAAATAGAAAATTTCCCAATTTCTAATTTTTGGACAAATTTGGGCATGGATGAGTTAAAATAGAATGTTTATTAAAAAGGGCATTTTGGTTATTTAACAATTAAGTGATTAAAATAGGAGAAAAGATGACAAAATTATTAAGTGATTAAAATAGGAGAAAAGATGACAAAATTCACTCATCTTCTTCTCCAAGGCTGCCGAAATTTTCAAGAGCCATTGTTAGGGTTCTTCAAAAATTTCAAGCTTGCTAGTAAGAGAAGCAAGAGATGAGATCCAATGATGTGTTTGCAAGGGGTAGACCACCAAGGAACCTGAGAGGCGGGAATAGTGGTAGAGGTGCATCTAAGGACTCTGCCGTGAGACCAGAGGGTTGGGCACCTGCGAGGACGTATGCCATTCGCGCTCGCGAAGAGGCATCCTCCCCTGATGTAATAACGGGTACTTTTTCTCTCTTTAACACCCTTGTTATTGCTTTAATAGATCCAAGGTCTACTTATTCTTATATTTGCATGAGATTGGCATCTAGTTTGAGTATGACTGTTGAGTCTACGGACTTTATGGTTAAGGTGTCAAACCCGTTAGGTAAGCATGTGTTAGTGGACAAGGTGTGTAAGAATTGCCCATTGATGATTGAGAGTCATTGCTTTCTGGCAAACCTAATGTTGTTGCCGTTTGATGAGTTTGATTTAATCCTAGGCATGGATTGGTTGACTACCTATAGTGTCTTAGTGAACTGTGGTAATAAGTTTATTGAATTGAAATGTGTGAGTAGAGATGTGGTTCGGGTTGAATCAGGCGGATCGGATAGTCTACCAGTGATGATTTCTTCCTTAGTGGCTGATAAATGCTTGAGAAAAGGGTGTGAATCCTATCTTGCTTTTGTACTGAATACTCGAGAGGTTGGAGTAGAGTTTGGAACAGTACCAGTGGTATGTGAGTATCCGGATGTATTCCCGGAAGAGTTACCTGGATTACCTCCAGTGAGAGAGGTTGAGTTTGGGATTGAGTTAGTTCCGGAAACGGCACCTATCTCGATTGCTCTGTATAGGATGGCGCCTTTAGAGTTGAAAGAACTGAAGGTTCAGTTGCAAGAGTTGACAGATAAAGGTTTTGCAAGACCGAACTACTCACCGTGGGGTGCTCCAGTATTGTTTGTGAAGAAGAAAGATGGGTCTATGAGGTTGTGTATAGACTATAGACAGCTTAACAAAGTGACGGTTAAGAATAAGTATCCTTTACCAAGGATTGATGATCTTTTGATCAACTGAAGGGAGCTACTGATGTTCTCTAAGATAGACACGAGGTCCAAGTTATTATCGATTGAGAGTGAAAAGCGGGATGTGTTGAAAACTGCATTTCGGACGAGGTATGGCCATTATGAGTTTTTGGTTATACCGTTTGGTTTGGCGAATGCACCGACGATTTTTATGGATCTGATGAACCGTGTTTTCAGACCATATGTGGACAAGTTTGTAGTTGTCTTCATTGACGACATATTGATCTATTCTCAGGATGAGAATGATCATGAAGAACATTTGAGAATTGTCTTGCAAACTTTAAGAGATAAGTAGTTGTACGCTAAGTTTAGCAAGAGTGAATTTTGGCTCCGAGAGGTCGGATTCTTAGGACACATTGTGTTGGGTGATGGTATTAGAGTTGACCCGAGTAAGATATCGACTGTTGTGGGTTGGAAACCATCGAGGAACGTGTCGGAAATCAGAAGTTTCTTGGGATTAGCAGGATATTACAGACGTTTCGTAAAAGGGTTCTCTGTGATTGCTACCCCGATGACGAAACTATTGCACAAAGATGTCAAGTTTGAATGGACTGAGACATGTCAAGAGAGTTTCGAGAGACTGAAGACATTATTGACTGAGGCACCGGTTTTGGTTCAACCAGAATCGGGGAAAGAGTTCGTGGTTTACAGTGACGCGTCGTTTAATGGTATCGGTTGCGTATTGATGCAAGAGGGTAAGGTAGTCGCTTACACCTCGAGACAGTTGAAACCGTACGAGAAGAATTATCCGACTCATGACTTGGAGTTGGCTGCGATTGTTTTCGCGTTAAAGATTTGGCGACATTACTTATATGGTGAGAAGTGCCGAATCTTTACGGATCACAAGAGTTTGAGATATTTAATGGATCAGAAGGATCTAAATTTGCGACAGAGATAGTGGCTTGAGTTGTTGAAAGACTATGAGTTAGTCATTGATTACCACCCGGGAAAAGCGAATGTGGTTGTGGATGCCCTGAGTAGGAAATCCTTGTATGCTCTAAGAGTTATGAGGGCGAGCTTAACATTGTCTGATGATGGTGCTATTCTGGAAGAGTTGCGAGTTAGGCCACTATTTGTTCAACAGATATGTGAGGCTCAGAGAAATGACAATGAGATGCTAGCTAAGAGAGCTAAGTGTGAATCAGAAAGTGGTTCTGATTTTCGAGTGGGTTCGGATGGTTATTTGTTGTACCGTGACAGAATTTGTGTACCTAGAGATGAGGAGTTAATCCAAAAGGTTTTGCATGAGGCCCATAGTGGATGTTTGTCAGTACATTCGGGCAGTACGAAAATGTATAATGACTTGAAGAAGTCTTATTGGTGGCCGGGTATGAAAAGAGATATTTCAGAGTTTGTGACAAAGTGTCTAATTTGTCAACAAGTGAAAGCTGAGCATCAAGTGCCTTCGGGATTGCTTCAGCCAGTGATGGTACCCGAATGGAAGTGGGATCGGGTTACCATGGATTTTGTGACGGGGTTGCTGATGACTCCGAAAAAGAGAGATGCTGTGTGGGTTGTTGTGGATAGACTAACGAAGTCGGCTCACTTTATTCCAGTACGCGTTGATTATTCACTGGATAAGTTAGCTGAGTTGTATATTGCAGAGATAGTGAGGTTACATGGTGTACCTGTGTCTATAATATCGGATAGGGATCTGAGGTTCACTTCGAGGTTTTGAAAGAGGTTGCAAGAGGCTTTGGGAACAAAGTTGAATTTCAGTACTGCGTTCCATTCGCAAACCGATGGTCAGTCTGAAAGAGTGATTCAAGTTCTCGAAGATATGCTTCGATGCTGTGTGTTAGAATTTGAGGGTAGTTGGGAGAGATATCTACCTTTAGTTGAATTTGCTTACAACAACAGTTATCAGTCGAGTATACAGATGGCACCGTATGAGGCCTTGTATGGTCGTAAGTGCCGGACTCCTTTGTATTGGACCGAGCTTAGTGAGAAGTGGATCCATGGGGTCGATCTAGTAAAAGAGACCGAGGAGAAAGTGAAAATAATCCGTAATAGTCTGAAAGTTGATTCGGACCGACAGAAGTCATACGCGGATCTGAAAAGAAAAGAAATTGAGTTTGAAGTGGGTGACAAAGTGTTTTTGAAAGTGTCCCCATGGAAGAAGATTATGAGATTTGGACAAAAAGGAAAATTGAGTCCAAGATTCATAGGGCCGTATGAGATTACAGATAGAGTTGGACCAGTAGCATACCGGTTGGCTTTGCCGGTAGAATTGGAAAAGATTCATAATGTGTTCCATGTGTCGATGTTGCGATGGTATCGCTCCAATCCTTCACATGTGATTCCTTCGATGGAAATTTAGATAAGACCGGATATGTCTTATGATGAAGAGCCGATTAAGATCTTGGCTTGAGAAGTGAAATAGTTGAGAAATAAGAGCATAGCACTAGTGAAAGTGTTATGGCAGAAACACGGTGTGGAAGAGGCTACGTGGGAAACGGAAGAAGCTATGAGAGAGCAGCACCCAAACCTCTTTACTGGTAAGATTTTCGGGGGCAAAAATCTCTAAAGGGGGAGAGTTGTAACATCCCGATTTAGGGCCTAGTCGGAATAGTGGTGCGAGACCACAAATTCGAGGTATTTGAATGAGTTTTTGAGGTTTATGATATGTATGCATGCTAGTGTGAAAATTTCATGAAGTAATTTTGTGAAATTGCGGTCGAATTGTCCAAAAGGACTAAATTGCAAAAGTTGCAAAATGTGAGATTCTAGAATCTATTTGTGTGAAATAGCTTTAGAATATTAATTAGAGGTCCTTAAATAGCAATTTTCCCAATTTCTAATTTTTGGACAAATTTGGGCATGGATGAGTTAAAATAGAAAGTTTATCAAAAAGGGCATTTTGGTCATTTAATAATTAAGTGATTAAAATAGGAGAAAAGATGACAAAATTCACTCATCTTCTTCTCCAAGGCTGCCGAAATTTTCAAGAGCCATTGTTAGGGTTCTTAAAAAATTTCAAGCTTGCTAGTAAGTGCATCTAGCCTCGTTTTTGATATTCTTTGTATTTTTGAAGTCCTTGTTGCATGAGTAAGCTATTTTTAGCTATTTGATGAGCTATGATGGATGTTCAAAAAATGTGGCCATGTATGACATGCATGTATTTTGATGTTTTATGGAAGATTATGGAAGCTTGATGTAGTAGAAACATCTTTTGCTAAGTGAGTTTCCATAGAAAATGCATGTAGGGACTAGTTTGTAAAAATCTTGAGTTTGGTCATACATGTGTGTTGTGATGAGAATTGATGATTGCTTTAGTTGAGTAAGTGGTTCGGCTAAGCATGAAAGGCTAGAAAGTTGAATAAAAATCACTTTACGAGCCTTAGGGACAATAGTGTAATTATGAGAAAGATTAGGGGCAAAAGAGTAATTTTTGCCAAAGTATGAGATGTAGGTCGATTTAGTCAATATGTGTATTGAATAAGCTGATTTATTCTTTATAGATCAAGAAAGACAAAGCCCGGATCAAAACCGAGGCGAGAGCAAAGTGGTGGACTAAATTGCACGTTTCTATACTTTTGAGTATTGAGGTAAGTCTATGCACAAACAATGCATTCATACTTACAATTTGTTAGTGCTAGCTAGTGTATAGCATGGTTGAGAATGATTGAGAACCTATGTGGTTCAAGTGAAATGAATGGATGAATGATTAAGTAAGTAGAATTGTGAATGTGTTGTGATAATGCTAAATGGTGGGCTAAGTGCGATACCATCCTAATGCATATTGACGATGAGCTGGCTATGTGCGATGCTATCATTAGGTATATTATCTAGTGGGCTATGTGCGAAACCACTATGAATACCTTGTTGGTGGGCTAAGTGCGATACTACCTTATTAATTGAATGTGGTGGGCTAAGTGTGAAACCACCAATGGATTAGCTGTGTGGATTAGCTGTGTGGATGTATTATCGAGAAATAATGATGTGTTTTATATTGTGCAAATGTAATATTGACTGCAGGGGTGCATGTCAATGGTTATGAGTAAGTGACTCATGATGTGTTGGAAATGTGGTAACGGATAGAAAGAGTAAGCATAATTGTACATTATATGTTAGTATAATGCTAATTGTTGTTTAGCTTATACTATGGTGCTTAATTGTTTATGTGTGAACTTACTAAACTCAAAGCTTACTCTCTTTCTTTTCCCTTGTCTTATAGAGCAAAAGTATTGAATCGAGATACGAGGATCAATTAGAAGATCGCCCAAACTATCAGCACACTCTGGTACATTAGACTCAATATTTTGTATATGGCATGTATAGGGGCTAGACAAGTTAGTGAATTTTGTTGTATATGGCTATGATGTGTTGGCCTTTAGATGGTTAATCTATTTTGTATAATGCCATTGTTGTTGGCACTTTATTATATGAGAAGATGTAGTCATCTATGTGAGATTGTAAGATTTTGAGTTGATTATGGATGTGTTGTATGAGTGCATGGTTGTGTATGCTAGATGGGTGAAAAGAACTTGGAAAATAGCTTTGTTCTCGTCCATGTGGGTAGACACACGGGCATGTGTCTAGGCCATGTGTGACACACGGTCAGTCCATGGGCGTGTGACTTGGCCGTGTGTCCCCTGCATGTTAGTATTTGAAGTCAGAATAGACCACGGACTAGCCACACGGGCGTGTGCCTAGAATGTGTGGGTTAATCAGTATTGGCCACGGGCTAGCCACACGAGCGTGTGTCTAGACTCTAGGCCATATTAAGGTGATCAGTGTGCACCACGGGCGGAGAGCACAGGCATGCTCCCTAATCGTGGGGCATTGGCAGAATGATTGAGTTTTCATACACGGGTAGTGACCATGGGCGTGTGTGACATCCACGGGCGTGCCAAATCTCACACGGGCGTGTGAGCCTTGTATAGATGGAAGAAAATTTTAAGATCGTAAAAGTTTTCGATATATTCTCGAGAGCCCTCGTGTGTTTGAGAGAAGCCTCGTAGGTCGGGTTTGAGGTTGTTGTGATGACCAAAGAGAGTGGCCATTTTGTGCCTAAGTGGCGATCTTGAGGTCTTGAATTCGGTAACGCCTCGTGCCCGGTTCCGGCATTGAATACGGGTAAGGGGTGTTACAAGAAACCACGTGCACCAGAAAAGTTACTTCCTGTAACCAGAAATCACATTTCTCAACTTAGCGTAGAGCTTTTTCTCTCGAAGTATCTGAAGCACTACTCTAAGATGCTCATCATGCTCATCCTCGGTCTTAGAGTACACTAGAATATCGTCGATAAAGACTACGATGAACTGATCTAAAAATGGCTGAAAAACCCAGTTCATCAAATCCATGAATACAGTCGGAGCATTCATCAAACCAAAGGGCATGACTAAGAACTCGCAGTTCCCATAACGAGTCCTAAAAGCCGTCTAAAAGATGTCAGCTTCCTTAACCCGAAGTTGATGATACCCAGAAGAGAGATCTATCTTAGAGAATACTAAAGCCCTACGAAACTGATCAAACAAATCGTCAATCTTAGGAAGTGGGTACTTATTCTTCATAGTCAGCTTATTCAACTATCGGTAATCGATACACATCCTCATGGTACTGTTTTTTTTTTCTTTACGAAAAGGTGCCCCCACGGAGACACACTAGAAGGAATAGATCCATGATCCAAAAGCTCCTGAGGCTGAGCCTTTAGCTCCGTAAGCTCTTTCGATGCCATTTGGTATGGAGTGATGGACACCGGAGCTGTACCCGGTAGAAGCTCAATGCCGAACTTAACTTCTTGATTCGGAGGCAAGCCTGGTAATTCCTCAGGAAATACATCCGAAAATTCCTGTACTATTCTGATGTTCCCGACAGAAGAGTCTCCAGAAACTGAAACACTTACGAAGGCTAGATATACTTCACACCCTTTTCGAACTAATTTTTCGGCTACTAGAGCGGAGATCATATTGGATAAGTAATCCCGATGCTCACTGATCACAACCACTTCCACATCATCCTCAATTCTCAAAATGACCTTCTTAGTCGCGCAATCCAAACTGACTCGGTGCTCTACTAACTAGTCCATACCCAAAATAAAGTCAAACTCTCCAAACGGTAGCTCCATCAAATTTGCCAGAAACACAACCCCTTGAACTTCCAACGGTACATTCTTATACAGTTTATTAACCCGAACAGATTGACCCAACGAACTCAGTACAAAAATCTCACTAGAAGTACTCTTAACAGTAATCCCCAAGTTTCCAGAGACAGTACTAGCTACATACAAGTGTGTTGACCCTATGTTTATCAAAGCAGTATAAGGGGCATAAAAATAAAGAACGTACCTGTAATCACATCGGGGGCGTCTCTGTCCTCTCGGTGTCGAACAACATAAACCAGTGTAGGCTGCTTCGCCTTAGTCTGATTAGCACCTCTGTCCGGTGCTCTCTACCCTCTGCTCAAACCATTACCACTCCTGGCCGGACCATGGCCCCTAAGTGGCTGCTGTACTGCCATCTGAGGCTAAACAAAACCCAGACCCGTAGCTTGTATCTGATTAGAACGCTATGGGCACTCTCTAATCTGATGCTCCAACAACCCACAACGCAGACAAGCCCCTAATCTCCTCCAACACTTGCCCAGATGGCGCCTACCACAATCACTGCACAGCTGAACCCCAGTAGGAGCAACTGGAACTCCTACCCTAGAAGGCCCATCAGGTCTGGCCCATTTCTTAGGCCTCTAAACAGAACTGAGGGCTCCGATTCCCTCTTATTCTTGCCTCTCTCACGATCCCTGTTTTGGCGCTCCACGCCCTTAACCTCTTCGGCGATCTTTGCCTTATCCACCAGAACAGCGAACTCTCGCTCCATTTGTGGAGCAATCAAAACTCTCAAACTGTCTCTTAGACCATCCTTAAAGTGGACACATTTCTCGTATTCAGATGCCACCATCCCTCGAGCATAGCGGCTCAGTCTCAGACATTCGGCCTCATACTCGGCCATAGTCCTATCCCCTTGCATGAGATTCATGAACTCACGTCTACGAGCGTCCACATAACTCGCTCCCACATACTTTCTTTGGAAGACAGTATTAAAATACTGCCAACTAATCTGATCCGGCTGAGTACCCTCTTCAATCGATAACCACCAATGATATGCCTCGTCACGAAGCAAAGAAACTGCACCCTTCAGTTTCTGCTCAGGAGTGTAGTTGATGTCGTTCATTATTCTCTCGGTGGCCTCTAACCAATATTCGGCCACAGTAGGGGTGATTCCAGTGACGCCCCAAAACAGTTCATCTCCATTGGATCGGAGTCGTTCAGTTACCGACCTACGACCCCAAATCTAGAATGGGATCCAATGGCCCTCTCCAAAACTCTCAGCATGGCTTGGGACAATGCGTCGTCCCCAGCCGAGCGGCTTTGAGACCCAGTCTCAGTAGTAGGTGAAACCGATGTCTCACTCGTATCCAGATTTGGCATACTATCCAAAGAGGAAGACTCAGGTCGAGTCCTCCTACGGCGCCTGCCACGCCCACGAGTACCACAATCGCGAGTTTCACAAGCGCTCATTGTTTCAAAATTTTATCTATATTACTAAATTTTATGCATCAGTTTCAGTGTTTATTAGCAAATGTTTTATGCTTCAAATATTTATCAAAAGTTCAGAAATCACAGTTTCTAGCTAACTCAGTATAGTTTCAGATAGTTCTAACTATAGTATTTCTAAGTCTAGAAGTACTTACAGGATCAACGTCGGAGACTGGGTGTACCACATACTTTACTCATAAGAAAAAAGCTTGTTTGAAAATCATTTATTTTACAAATTCAATTTTGAACCCAAAATTTATAGCCCGAGTTTTGTAACTTGGCTCTAATACCACTAAATATAACACCCCAAACCCGACCTAGACGTTATGGCCTAATCTGGTAGTGTTACAAAGAAGGGATTTGAAATCAATCTTATAGTATTAAATTGTTACTAAAAAGAATCCACATTTAATCAAACCTATTATTATTTTCGTTAAGGAAAACATTGTTAATTTGCTCTTTCAGGAAACTTATTTCACAGCGGAAGTTGGATATTGTTAAAGTTGAAAATCAAGTTTGTGTTCAAAAACACATTTGTTTGTGCAAAATCGTTGGTTTTGTCAAACATTGCAATATAAAAATAAAAAAACACATCCCAAAACCAAAATTAAAATAAATAGTCTGGAGAGTCCAAGAATTACAAAACTCTCAGAAATAATCCATATTTTAAATAAAAACCATTATTTAAGGCAGTTCACAGGCTAGTGGTCACCGTAGAGCCTCCTTCGCATCGACCCGCCTATGTCTAAGGATTACCTGAATAGAACAGACAAACAAATGTAAGTTTTCATAAATTAAGTGTGTAACTCAATGTAAACATACATGCATCAATTTCAGAATTTCAGTATATCAGAATAGAAACGGACATAAGTCCTTATCAGAATCAGATTATCAGATACATACAGATATGTAAAGTCCTACCCCCATCCTCTACACACCATCTCCGACCATCCTAACACACCACGTAGGGTATAAAACACCCACCCAGCCCTACACACTACACAGTGTCTGTACGACACTTAACAGAATAGTTTGCAGTCAAGCTACTAGGATATCGGCGAAATGTCGCCTCACAGAACACTTCCTCCACAGATACAAATCTCACCCCATACACAGATACAAATAACAGATAACAGATAACATATATAACAGAATTAACATGTCTTGCATGCTTATATACAGTTAACATACATGTTATTATGAACCAGTCAAATCATACATATCAATTTCTAAATGCTCAAATTAGCCTATTAGAATAGCAGATATCATGCATTAGGGTTTGCGTTGCCCTTACCGACCCTACGGAAGGCCCATAGTTGATCGAAACGACTTATGTGACCCTAGGGAAAATTTTAGAATTTTGGGCGCATATGCCCGTGTGGGCCCACACGCCTAAATTGGCCATGCCTGTGTGGCCCATACGATCTGGCCCATAGTTCAAACGCTCGTGTGTCATACCCGTGTTGGCCAACACGCCCAATTGGCCTAGCTCGTGTGACTCACACGACCACACACTCGCCCGTCACATGGCCGTGTGTCACACACAGCCGAGCACACGCCCTTGTTTTTGTCAAACCTCGATTTTCCATGTTTTTGTTACACACCTGGTTCATTTTTTATGTGAAAACAATCCCGAGACCACCAGAACCTAAAAACTGACAATACATGCCTCAAAATTAGTCCTTAATCCTCAATTAAACCGAAAAAAGTGATTGACTACATCGAAACTCAAGTGTTCGTTACATACCCCCTTCCCGAATAATCCTGGCTACAATTCTGCAGGAGTAGAGTTCCGTTCCTCACTATTCACTGCCACCAAAAACCCACAAGTTAATACTAGCGAAAAGCAATACTGGTTTAGATTAGCTTTAACAATTGCCCCTAAGCCAAGAAAAAACTCGCCACCTTCACTTACCTAGATGCACGGAGAGATCAGAAGTTCGAAACACTGCGATTTTGAAAGGAAGATTTTGACAAAAACGAGGAGAAAAGAGAAAACAAAATTTGATGGAGAAAGAACAGAAGAACATTAGAAAGGGGAGAGTTTTTGGAAAAAGATAAAAATAAAAAAATTAAATTAAATCAAAACTTTAGCACAAAATCCCAACCTCCCCCACTGCTCCACTAACAACCCAACTAACTCAGAATTTCACTACCACCAAACTTCTATCTCACAACCGAAGCAAAAATTAACATTCTCGTTCACACAAGGATTTAAACACAAGACCTCAGGACAAGCTAACACCTTACCACTCAATCTAACAGGCTCATTCTAATATGATTTGAATAGGAATAAAATATAAGCCAAACCGCCACAAACAAGGATAGGACCAAAAATAGCATAAATCACCAAAAGTGAGACTTGAACCTAAAACCTCAAACACAGACCTAGAACACTTAGCCATTGAAGCAAATACTTATTTATGACAAAATTTACAGAAACAAAGATAAATAATTCAGGGCGTTACAATATCCATCCTACATTTAGAATTTAATTTTTATATGCAGAGAATTGATTATTTGTAATAAAATTAATTAAATTATATAATATTTATATTAATTATTTATATTTGTTTAGTGATTAATCAATAATAATAAATGATATGTGTTTAATGTTATAGAGAATAAGTTAATAAATATGGAATACTAAAGTAAATAGATAAAATTACTTAGGATATTTATTTTTCTTGCTAATTTTATTAGTATTCGTATTGTTAAATACTTTCTTGGAAGATGATTTGGTTTTAGGCCTTTTTGCTTGTTTAAGTATTATTGGTCGTATTTGTAAAAAAAAAAATAGAGTTTAAAATTATGTAGTTGTGTAATTATAATTTATACTGTAAAATATGACATAGGAAATTACGATATAATTACATTGTATTAGCTAAGCACATATAAGAAATTAAAATTCCTTTTAATTACAAGAAGGTGTAATTATTATTCCAGTAACTTTGCTTTCATCCAATTACTATGTAACAACTCATTTTCAGTGAAATTGGAACAGTTGTTTCGTGACCACAAATTCGAAGTTGGAGAAAAAAATATTTTTTATTATAGTATGGTCTACAGTATGATAGAAATATCGTATAAAAATTTCATTAAAAATTTTACTGTTTACATGTCTAATTCGATAAAGAGGATTAAATTGCATAAAATTCAAAAGTTAAATTCTAGTAGCTAAAGGGATTAAATAGCTATAGAATTTTAAATTGGATGTCCTTATATAGGAAATAGACCATTTAGAGTAGTTAGTGGATAAGCATAATTATTCATCATTGGAATTTTAATAAATTAATAAGGTTAATTTTGGAAAAATTAAAGATTTAGGTGGTGATAATAATTACTTAATTATATTATCATCCATTCTCATCATCTTTACCAAAAAAAAAAAAGGAAAAAAAAGATGGAAACCCTAGCCATGGAAGCTTAAGTTTTAGCAAGCTTATTTTGCTCATTTGGGTAAGTATTTTTGTCCCGTTTTTAATGATTTCTATGTTTCCGAGATCGTAATAGCTTAATCTAACTATCTCGGGGATTAATTTGCAAAACTGTTAAAGTATTAGGGTTTTTCCATTGATGAACATGCTTGAATTTTGAAGTTTTATGATAGAAAATGAAAGATTGTTGTTAGATAAACAACTTTTGTAAAGAGAATTTTGGTGAAATTATCTATTAGGGACTAAATTGAAAAGATGATAAATTTATGGTAAAATTCTAAATTTTGTGAAATACATGGGCTGCTATTAATATGTATGAAAATCAGCTAGGCCTAAGTAAGGATTAAATTGTATGAATTTCATTTTCTGATCCTAGGGACTAAATTGCAATAAATTAAAAGTATAGGGGTAAAATAGTAATTTTTCCAAAAATATGTGTTTGATTAAATTGAATGAGAATTATATTGAATTGAAATAAATTCATTCACATAGATCCGGATAGACCAAATACGGAGTTAGATAGAGGCAAAGAGAAAAGATCTAATTAGTTGGCTTCGTATCTACATACACTTGTCTAGGTAAGTTTGTATAAATAAATGGTACATTCATACGTATTAAATTGAATTATTGTTTGTGAATAGTACAATTGCCATGAATAAATATCGGTTGCATATCTGATGATTACCGAGTCCCGTTTGAACCTTAAGAAATTCGTAGGATACAAATGACAATGTCATCAGTGTTACCGATATGGTTGATGTCCTGCATGTGTTGCGGACACACCACAACTCACATGAGCTTCCCGTTATATAGCTCGTAAGAGCTTCCCGATATTCAGCTCACATGAGCTTCTCGTTATTCAGCTCAAAAGAGCTTCCCATTTATAGCTCGTAAGAGCATACAAGAATATGAATTGACGGATTTCAGTTCTTTACACCTCGTGTGTACTACTCGTGTATCCAATGATATTCTAAATGGTTCAACGGACACAATCTGTTATGAAATTATATGATCTTGATATGAACTGTTACCGGTATATACATGAAAATTCATGAAATGTGATTGCTTAATGAATTCATCCATGTGTATTGAATCTTATGTGTGAATTACATGGCTAACATGTTGAGGATATGTGTTTAGACTTTTGGCCAAAATGGTTTGGATATGTCTTGTATGTTTACCTTAAATGTTATTAAATGGTAAGTTAAATTCTGTATTATATGAACTTACTAAGCTTGAATGCTTACTTTGTGTTATTTTTCGTGTCTTATAGTAATTCGGAAGCTCAATCGGGTTGGAAGTATTGGAGCTATATCACACTACAACTGGCTCTTTTTGGGTACTTTAGTAAATTAATTCTGGTTATAATGGCATGTATAGGTTATTTTGGCCAATGATGGCATATAAATGTTTGGTTGAGACTAGCCATTTGAATGGCTTGTGTTTGGTATATTTTGAGGTGTTTATATATGTGGCCTTATCATATTTAATGTGTGTTTGAAATGGTTGAATGATGGAAAACTTATAGGTATATTGATGATTGGTTTGAAATAGTATACTTGGTACAATTATGCATATATGCATTTGGTTATCTAGGTAAATATGGATATTTGGTTGACATGCTATTAATTTGTCATTTGAGGTGCCTAAGGGCACATTGGTTGTATGTGGTAATATGTGATGTTTAAGATAAGATTTTGGCTTGTTTTGAATGCCTTGTTGTGGCTTGTTGATGTGCAAAATGTTAAGTTAGGTTGATGTCAAATTGGGTGAGAAATGTGGCTTGGAAAATGACCTATTTTTGTCCACACGGGTAGAGACACGAGCGTGTGTCTCAGCCGTGTGTGACACACGGCCATGTGACACGGCCGTGTATCCCCTGTATCTTTTAAGTTGCGCAAGTCAGTATGCTCACACGGCCTAGCACACAGGCATGTAGCTTGGCCGTGTGATCCAAGTCAAAGAGTTACACGGGCACGGACACGGGCTGGGACACGGCCGTGTGTCCCTATTTCGAATACCCACACGGCCTAAGACATGGGCGTGTCTCTTGACCGTGTGAGTCACAGGGCCTGGCCACACGGCCGTGCGTCCCTTGTACCTTTAAAAATTTTTAATGTTTTCCAAAAAATTCTTTTAGTATTCGATCTAGTCCTGACTTGTTTCTAACGTGTATTTTGGGTCTCGAGGGCTCACATAAGGAACAATATGTATGATTTTGATTGGTTTTTGATATGAATATTATATGATGTGAAATTTCAGTTTATTTATTCTGTAAACTCCAGTAATACTCTGTAACCCTGTTCTAGCGACGGATTCGGGTTAGGGGTATTACATTTATTGGTATCAGAGCTACGGTTTAGTCAATTCTCGGACTAACGTAGCATATACGAGTCTAGCTATACATGCTATTATATAACCTGTGATAGTTTGATATCTCCTGACCATTTTAAAACATGTTTTTATATAGCAATGTCATCCAATCGATTTGATTCCGAAGAAGCCGAGAGTAACGCTTAAGCCTTCGTTCAAGGAGCAGCTTCGAGTGGTATGAGGCCCGTATCTGAAGGCTGGGGAGGAGATGCTAAAGAAGCCTTCTTCCAAATGATGAATGAATGATTTACTGAGTTTGTACGAACTAACTCGGTGGCTCAACAATCTCCACCCCCTCCTGTTCCTTAATTGATTCCCGATATTCCTCAAGGTACAGAACTTATCAGAGCTTTTAAGCCACCTGTTGATAAAATTCGTAACTACGATGCTGAAGAATTTTGAGCTACAGCTGATGAAGATCCCGAAAGAGCTAAGTTCTGGTTAGAAAATACTATTAGAGTTGTTGATGAATTATCTTGTTCACCGGCTGAATGTCTTAAGTGTGCGGTATCTCTATTAAAAGATTCAGCTTATTGATCGTTGTGTTTTGCGATGTCAAAGTCTTAAAATTTATAATGAGAATGATCGAACCTGGAAACTAACTATGACAACGATTTGAGGCAAGCGCACCTATCGAACAGTAGTATAGTTAAGGCAAGACCGGAATGTCAAACCCAAAGGAACTAAAAGTACTAATACTAACTTTCTTTTTATTATCTAGCCTAAAATAAAGGGAATTTGTTGTTTAATCTAAATTAACTAATTATTAAACTAAAGACTCTAAGACAAAGAAGAATAAATTTGGAGAAATACTTGTGGGGAAAACCAATTGATTAAGACGATACCCAAGGAAGAATCCACCTAGACTTCACTTGTTATCTAACTCTGAACCAGATGATTTATTCACTTGACTTGATCCGTAGGATTCCCTAATGTATATTAGACCCTCTCTCGAGGCGAATAACGTCTAACCCTAGGTTGATTAATTGAAATCTCTTTCTAATTAAAACCCCTAAAATTGCATTAACTCGATCTATGGACTTCCATATTAGGTTTCACCCTAATCTGGCAAAATCTCGTCACCCTATCTCTAGGCGTGCGATCAACTCCGCTTAACTATGCTAGATCTACTCTTAGGCAGGGACTTTTGCTCCACCACCTAAGCACATCAAACTTGAATTAATATCCCGGAAATATCAACACAAGAATTAAGAACACATAATTAAGAACAAATCAAGTATTTATCATATAGTTCAGCAAACGATAACAAGATTCATCTTAGGTTTCCTCCCCCTCAGGTATCTGAGGGTTTAGTTCATAATAATAAAAGAGAACATCTCAGAAGAAAAGATAAAACAAAACATAAGAAAAACCCTAAAACCTCTGAAGGAATTGAAGTGAGATCCTCCGTCTTGAGTATGACTTCGGCTTCTTGATACGAATCAACTGGCTTTCTTCGAGTAAATTCCACAAATCTGCCTCCTTCGACCTAGTTTGACGCCCCGATGTAAGGCTTCACATCGACTCCCTTTAGGTCATACTTAGGGTGTTTATATAGGCTTCGAAATGTGTTACTTCGCCTCTAAGCATCCTAATCTGAGTGAAATTTCTCTTTGTCACGGCAGGGACACGGCCATGGCACACGCCGTGTGAATCTTGGCCAGGCCGTGTTCGAGGCTGCTGAAGGAGCACGGTCGTGTGGTCTTGGGCCCAGGCCGTGTCAATTTCATGATATGGCCCATTTGGTCTGTTTTAAGCCCGTTTCTTGTTCTTTTCATCCTCCGGTGCTTTCCTAAGTATAAAACATGAAAACAAAGGATTAAGAGCACCAAATTACATAAAATAAAGGATAATTCATCCAAAAGCATGCTAAATGTGAGCTTAAAATATGTTACTATTTCGGTTTATCAAATACCCCCACACTTAAGCTTTTGCTTATCCTCAAGCAAAATTCTCAACTCATAATTAAAACAAACTTCCTCAATTCATGATATTCATCAATAATGTTTCATCATAATTCAAAGATAATTCATACATGGATAATTCAACTCAAAGAGTCCTAAAGATTCAAACAATCTAAGTCATACATTTTTGTAGCACAAAACATAGGTGTTTCCCCTCATCTAAATAATTACCTCGATTCGAGAATCGACAAGGATTGACATCCTCACTAAAGATTCACTCAAATCACTCAAGTGTTTAAGGTTCAGGAAAAAGCACTCATAAGTCGAACATGAGAAGTTAATCCCATAGGCTTGCATGAAAATCAAATCTCCACCACTGAAATATGAGATGATACACAAATCAAAAGGTCTTTATGAGGGTTGTAACTGGGGCTTGGGTTAAGGTATGGATAAAGGCTGAATTAGAGGGTTAGAATCGAGACTGATTTGACAAATTACCTAACTAAAAATAATGAACTGAATATAAATAATTACATCAATTGAAAATTTGTACTAATAATACTCTAATACGAGCTTTTTCTAAAGATGTGAATTTAACTGTTTAGAGCTCATAGAAATAGAACTAATAATGAATGTACTTCGTTTTTTTTAGAAACAAATCAAATACATAATAAAGGTTGAATTTAACTACTGAAATAAAGATCATAGTTAGGCAACTGATCAAATCAAATCTTGATATAAGGGTAGTCAAAAGGAATGGTGATAACAAAAACAAAGGGTTTCGGGTTAAAATTAGTGGGTGAGTCAATAAAAAGGGTTGTTAGGATTAAAAGGGGTTCACTAGGGGTTAATTATGAAGGTAGGCTGTTAGTGGAGTAAGTGGGTTAAAACCTAGGTGCCTTTATCATCTCTATATATCAAATCAAAGGTGTGGTATCGACATGTATAATAAATGCAAGTTCTAGAATAACAACTCAATGTTGACACACTCATAATCAATTAAGTGAGCAAGAAAAAGAATATATGCTCTAAAAGGCTCAAAATCTCACAAAAAATTATGGGCTTTTTGATATCAACCTTGTAAATTTCAAACTTCAAAGTAATATTCAAATTTAGATAGACAACCTAAAAAAATTTTAATTTCTGAAAAAAAATAGACTTATCATGCTTGATTCTATAGTATCTTAAAGTATAAATCATCAATGCACAATTATCAATGACTTAATCCAAAACATATCAACAAAAATCATAAATTAAAGGAAATTTCATTCTAATCATAATATGAGAAACTTACTTTAAGACAAGGCATAATTCAGGATTTGAGAATAATGCAAAAAGTTTGGTACTTTTAAGATTCACCCCCACACTTAAGATGTACATTGCCCTCAATGTACAAAGATAAATATAAATGTTATAGTAAGAAAATCAAAAGGGAGGGAAAGAAGTGAAACTTCCTGAATTTTGGATGGAGTCAAAGAAAAGAAGCGATGGAATTTCAGCCCGAGCTAGAGTTGGTAGTGGTCGTGGTGTGGTGGTTTCCTACAGTCTCTGCGCTAGATGAAGAAATTGGGTAGCTCGTGCAGAATTAGCCAGGACATAATAATAATAATTCAAACTATACTAATTATATATTTAAAGAAAAGCAAGCTAAAGTGAAGGAAAATAAAAAGCGAAATAAGATTAAAAGAAAAGATTAATGGACCGAAGAGTCCTTATTTTTGCATGGTTCGCGAGGTGGGTGTGATTTCTAAGGCTGTGGTGGATTGGTGGTTGTGGTCTAGGTGTGATTCCCTAGCAGCCTGAAGAACCTAAAACCAAGAAACTAAAATAGAATACACTAAATTTAGTGGAAGAGAAGTTAAGATAAGGAAAATAAAGGAGAAGAGAAAAGAAAAAAATAATAGTTAAATGGCCTCAAAGACCCTTGGCTTGTCGAATAATTGAAGCGGCTGACATGAACTTATTTAGATCGATCTCCCACAGGGAGACTGTGCTTGGATCCTTCCGTTCTTTGACATAGATGTGGTGGTGGTCAAGGGTTTGGGAAGGGACTAAAGAAGAAAAGTATGGAAGGAGAGGGATCTGAGAATGTATGGAGGAAGGGGAATGGGGAGTAGTTAAGAAGAGTGGGGGGTGGTTAAATAGAGTTTTGAGGTCTGGTACATCCCCACGCCCGTGTACCATGGGCATGTTGGGTCACACGGCCGTATCGTACGGCCGTGCTGTGCTTCGTTCGTTTCTCCCACGCCTGTTTCGTGGTCACCACGCCCATGTTTGATAAAACAGTGTCGACCACGGCTGTATCGCACGGCCGTGGTGTTTAGTCGGAGCCTGTGTGACTTCTCTTAGTGTCGGCCATGGCCATATCACACGACTGTGGCAATTTATAGTCGTCCGTGATCTGGGAATCTTTCGTCATTGGCTCGCATTTACCTGCGCTATGTTAGTACGAGAGAGTCCGTAGTATCCACATTGACCCGCACGCACGCGGCACGTGTGTAAGGCGTGTGGTGATGGAAATCGCACTTTGGTTAGTTTAAAATTAAATGTTGAAAAGGAAAAATAAAAGTACAAATGTAAAAATTAATGGAGTTAGTACTCGGGTTGCCTCCCGAGAAGCGCTCGTTTAAAGTCTTAAGCTAGACTTACCTCTCATTCGCCCAATCATGGTGGTTTGAAAAGTTGAACATCCTTCCTCATGCTATCTGTCTTATTATCAGTGTATAATTCAAGTTGAGTAGCGTTTATTTTAAAAGTGCCAAATATAGGATTACTTACCTCGACTGTTCCGTATGGGAAAACATTGATTACCTTAAAAGGGATTTCTTTGTTTGTATTAGGGCCAGGAGGAGATATTCGAGGGTCTACTTTATTTAACAATACCTGATCTCTAATTTTGAACTTGTCTGTCTCGTAGAGTGGCGTTGGTTCTTCTTCGTGTATCCCTAGTTTTTCCTTGAAATGCGTCTTCCACTCGTCTAGGTCATCAACTTGAAGCCTTCGGTCCTCATGAGTTATTTCCTTATTGTTATGAGATGTAGGATCTGGCTTGGGTGTGTAGTTCCGTGGTGCTTCCTGGAAAGAAGGTTTTACCGAATGGTCATTAATAAAATTTATTTTCTCACCTTGGTTGCTCGATGTCCTAGCTGCGTCGAGAGCCTGAAGACTGATTGATTCGTCACCTACACGGAGTATTAATTCACCTGTACCCACATCAATTTTAGTTCTGGCAGTTGCTAAAAAGGGTCTTCCTAAGGTTAAGGGGATACTATTGTCCTCATCCATGTCTAAAACTACAAAGTCTACTGGGAATACGAATTTATCAATCTTTACTAACACATCTTCGATTATACCCCTAGGAATTCTAATAGTTTTATCAGCTAATTGAATGCTTATCCTAGTTTGTTTGGGTTTCCCTAGACCTAGTTGTTTAAACATTTTATAAGGCATGACATTTATGCTTGCTCCTAAAACAGCTAACGCATTATCAATAGATAAACTACCAATTAAGCATGGAATTGTAAAACTCCCTGGATCTTTTAATTTTGGTGGCAGTTTATTTTGTATAATTGCTGAGCACATTGCGTTTAGCTCCACATGCGATGTTTCGTCTACCCTTCGCTTGTTTGTCAAAAGCTCTTTTAAAAATTTCCTAGAATCGCATCTGAAAGAGCTTCAAGTAATGGTAAGTTAATATGTAATTTCTTTAAAAGTTTATGAAACTTACCGAACTGTTCTTCTGTGTCGTCTCTCTTTATTGCTTCGGGATATGGTATGCAAGGTTGGTACTCTTTGATTACCAGTTTTGGCTTATTATTACTTACCTCAACCTTACCTTCTTCGACCACATTCTCTTGCTTTAAATTGGGCTCATCTAACCCTTTACTTTCTTGAGCTGTTATGGCTTGGACTTGATCCTTTGGGTTAGTCTCAGTGTTGCTTGGTAGGCTTCCTTGTGGTCTTTCAGAGATCTCCTTAGCCAGTTGCCCTAATTGATTCTCGATCCTTTGAATCGATGCTTGTTGATTTTTAATTGTTGTTTCTATGACTGCTATGAATTTTGTCAGCATCTCTTCAAGGTTCGGCTTCTTTTCCTGTGGGTAGGGTTGTTGTTGGAAGTTTTGAGGTTGTTGTTGCCTTTGATTTCCTTGACTACCCCATGAGAAATTGGGGTGGTTCTTCCAACCTGGATTATAAGTATTACTATAAGGGTTATATCAGAAATTGTTACCCATATAGTTCATTTGTTCGCTCTCCATGCCCTGTCCGTAGGGTGGGTACTCAGGATTCGCCACGCCTCCACTTGTGTCGCACTGCATAACTGATTGTACCTGCGAGGAACCATATACACCATCAAATTTTTTATGTAAAATCTCTACCTGATTTGATAGCATGGTTACTGCGTCAAGGTTGTAAACTCCGGTTGCTTTTGTTGGCCTTGTCGTTGTGACTTGCCAGCGATAGTTATTCGATGACATCTCTTCTATAAATTCATAAAAGTCGCTTGGGGAGTTTTGTTATTTGAGTTCCGCCATGTGTGAATCAATTAATTGCCTTGTTAAAGGGTTCACACCGTTATAAAAAGTTTGGACCTGTAGCCACAAGGGTAAACCATGGTGTGGACATCTTCTCAGCAAATCTTTGTATCTCTCCCATGCATCGTAAAGTATTTCTAAATCCATCTGCAAAAAAGAAGAGATATCATTCCTTAACTTGGCCGTTTTGGCCGGCGGAAAATATTTTAATAAAAAATTTTCGGTTATTTGATCCCATGTAGTAATTGACCCTCGTAGAAGAGAATGCAACAACTGTTTGGCTTTATTCCTCAAAGAGAAAGGAAATAACCGAAGGCGGATGGCATCGTCAGTAACGCCATTTATCTTGAAAGTATCACAAAATTCTAAGAAATTTACTAAATGTGTGTTAGGATCCTCATCCTGCAAACCATCAAACTGAACAAACTGTTGTATCATCTGTATAGTGTTAGATTTCAATTCGAAATTATTTGCAGCAATAGTAGGTCTAACAATACTTGACTCAGTTCCTGTTAAACTAGGTTTAGCATAATCATACATAGTTCGAGGAGCATGATTTACGGCCATCTCTTGAGGTGGTGGATTGTTCTGGTCCATCTCTTCGGTGGTATTAATTTTGTCTTCTCGCTTTTCTTCTATGTAGTTTAAGCTTCGCCTTATCTCTCTACGATTTCTGCGAACTGTGCTTTCAATTTCACTGTCGTAAAGTAGGGGTCCTGTCGGGTTCCTTCTAGTCATAAACTAGAGGTACCTGAAAGGAACAAAAGAAAATTAGCAAAGTTAAAAACAAAATAGGAAATAAAAGATAAGTGCAAAAAATAAAAAATGGCTAAAGTAATAAAAATTGAGCATTCTTAATATTTTAGCTCCCCGGCAACGGCGCCAAAAACTTGATCGTTGTGTTTTGCGATGTCAAAGTCTTAAAATTTATAATGAGAATGATCGAACCTGGAAACTAACTATGACAACGATTTGAGGCAAGCGCACCTATCGAACAATAGTATAGTTAAGGCAAGATCGGAATGTCAAACCCAAAGGAACTAAAAGTACTAATACTAACTTTCTTTTTATTATCTAGCCTAAAATAAAGGGAATTTGTTGTTTAATCTAAATTAACTAATTATTAAACTAAAGACTCTAAGACAAAGAAGAATGAATTTGGAGAAATACTTGTGGGAAAAACCAATTGATTAAGACGATACCCAAGGAAGAATCCACCTAGACTTCACTTGTTATCTAACTCTGAACCAGACGATTTATTCACTTGACTTGATCCGTAGGATTCCCTAATGTATATTAGACCCTCTCTCGAGGCGAATAACGTCTAACCCTAGGTTGATTAATTGAAATCTCTTTCTAATTAAAACCCATAGAATTGCATTAACTCGATCTATGGACTCCCATATTAGGTTTCACCCTAATCCGGCAAAATCTCGTCACCCTATCTCTAGGCGTGCGATCAACTCCGCTTAACTATGCTAGATCTACTCCTAGGCAGGGACTTTTGCTCCACCACCTAAGCACATCAAACTTGAATTAATATCCCGGAAATATCAACACAAGAATTAAGAACACATAATTAAGAACAAATCAAGTATTTATCATATAGTTCAGCAAACGATAACAAGATTCATCTTAGGTTTCATCCCCCTCAGGTATCTGAGGGTTTAGTTCATAATAATAAAAGAGAACATCTCAGAAGAAAAGATAAAACAAAACATAAGAAAAACCCTAAAACCCCCTGAAGGAATTGAAGTGAGATCCTCCATCTTGAGTATGACTCCGGCTTCTTGAGATGAATCAACTGGCTTTCTTCGAGTAAATTCCACAAATCTGCCTCCTTCGGCCTATTTGGGACGCCCGGCATGAAGGCTTCATCGACTCCTTTTAGGTCATACTTAGGGTGTTTATATAGGCTTCGGAATGTGTTACTTCGCCTCTAAGCATCCTAATCTGAGTGAAATTTCTCTTTGTCACGGCAAGGACACGGCCATGGCACACGCCCGTGTGAATCGTGGCCAGGCCGTGTTCGAGGCTGCTGAAGGAGCACGGCCATGTGGTCTTGGGCCCAGGCCATGTTGATTTCTTGATATGGCTTATTTGGTCAGTTTTAAGCCAGTTTCTTGTTCTTTTCATCCTCCGGTGCTTTCCTGAGTATAAAACATGAAAACAAAGGATTAAGAGCACCAAATTACATAAAATAAATGATAATTCATCCAAAAGCATGCTAAATGTGAGCTTAAAATATGTTACTATTTCGGTTTATCACTTATCAGTGGTGGAACACATTAATTTCTATACTGCCAAAAGAGAGGATTACTTGGGAATTCTTTCAAACTGAGTTCCGAAAGAAATACATTAGTCAGAGGTTTCTCGACCAGAAATGTAAAGAATTCTTTGATCTTAAACAGGGTCATATGATAGTGTCTGAATATGAATGAGAATTTGTTTGATTAAGCAAATATGCTCGAGAATGTATTCCAACTGAGATTGCAATGTGTAAGCTGTTTGAAGATGGCTTAAATGAGGATATAAAACTATTAGTCGGGATCCTCGAGTTTAAAGAATTTGTTGGTCTTGTGGTTCGGTTATATAAAGCTGAAGAGTTGAACAAAGAGAAAAGTCAAGCTAAAATTAAAGCTAGAGATTCAAGTAAGAGATTGACAAGAAAGTCATATCAATCAGCATCGAAGAAATCAAAGAAATATCATGACTGTTCTACTACTTCTGCAGGATACTCCGGTACGCTTCAGTCCCAAATCTCAGGCTACATCTGTAGCAAGTGTGGGTAATGCTAGAAATACCAGACCCAAGTGCAAACACTGTAACAAGCTACATTTTGGTGAGTGTCAAATGAAGAGTGGAGCTTGTTTTAGATGTGGTTCCTTTGACCATTACCTTAGAGATTGCATGGAGAAATCTGAAAAATATAATATTCAACTTCAAGGCCAAACAACACAGCTACTAGAGGTGGACACTTCGTAATCCTGGAAATGTGAGCGGTAGACGTGGTGTGACGAAAGATTCTACATAAGGTTTGAGGCACAAGTACCAGCTAGGGCTTATGTTATTCGTGCGTACGAAGATGCTTCTGCACCAAATGTTATTACCGGTACTTTCTCTCTTATTGATACTGATGTAACTATTTTAATTGATCCTGGTTCGACCCATTCATATGTTTGCACGAAATTAGTGTTTAGTAACAATTTGCCTGTTGAGTCCACTGAATTCATGGTTAAAGTATCAAACCCTCTAACCAATACGTGTTAGTTGATAATATTTGTAAGAACTATCCGTTAATGATTTAGGGTTATTTTTTTCTGACTGATTTGATGCTATTATCGTTTGATGAATTTGATGTGATATTGGGCATGGATTGGCTAACTTTGCACGATACTGTAGTAAATTATAGACAAAAGCATATCATATTGAAATGTCAGAATGGTTAGATGTTTCATATTGAATCAGATAAATTGAATGGGTTGCCTATTGTAATATCAGCTATGCCAGATCAGAAATATGTGAGAAAAGGTTGTAATGTTTACCTTGCTTATGTATTGAGCACTAAAGTGTCTAAGTCGAAGCTTGAATCAGTACTAGTGGTTTGTGAGTATTCTGATGTGTTTCCAGAGGAATTACCTGGATTACCACTGGCCAGAAAAGTAGAATTTGCTATAGATTTTGTACCGGGAACAACATCGATATCGATAGCACCATACAGAATGACTCCTATTGAATTAAAAGAGTTAAAAGTACAGTTGCAAGAGTTGACTGATAGGGGTTTTGCTCGACCTAGTTTTTCACCTTGGGGTGCAACAGTTTTGTTTGTTAAGAAAAAGGATGGATCGATGAGATTATGCATTGATTACTGTCAACTCAACAAAGTTATAATCAAGAATAAATATCCACTACCTCGCATTGATGATTAATTTGATCAGTTGAAAGGTGCCACAGTGTTCTCGAAGATTGATTTATGTTCCAGCTATTATCAGTTACGAGTGAAAGATTCATATGTGCCAAAAATAGTATTCAGAACCAGGTACGAACATTATGAATTTCTTGTGATGTCGTTTGGTTTAACTAATGCACCTGCAGTATTTATGGACCTGATGAATAGAATATTCAGACCGTATTTGGATAGATTTGTTGTGGTATTTATTTATGATATTCTGATATATTCCCGAGTTGAAACTGAACATGCCAAGCATCTGAGAATTGTTCTGCAAACTTTGCGAGATAAACAATTGTTTGCTAAATTTAGCAAATGTGAGTTTTGGCTTCGAGAAGTTGGTTTTCTAGGACACATAATATCGGCTGAAGGCATCAAAGTTGATCCGAATAAAATTTCAGCTATTGTTAACTGGAAACGACCCAGAAATGTATCTGAAGTCAGAAGTTTTCTGGGATTAGCTGGTTATTATTGGAGATTTGTAAAAGGGTTTTCGATGATAGCTACACCAATGACACGACTATTACAAAATGATGTAAAATTTGAATGGTTTGATAAATGTCAACAAAGTTTTAACCAGTTAAAAGTCCTGTTGACCGAAGCACCAGTTCTGGTTCAGTCTGAATCGGGTAAGGAATTTGTGATTTACAGTGACGCGTCGTTGAATGGATTAGGCTGTGTTTTGATGCAAGAAGGTAAAGTAATAGCTTATGCTTCTAGACAGTTAAAGCCACATAAAAAGAACTATCCGACACATGATTTAAAGTTGGCAGCTATTGTCTTTGCGTTGAAAATTTGGCGACACCATTTTGTTTGATGAAAAATTTCATGTATTTACTGATCACAAGAGTTTAAAGTATCTGATGTCACAGAAAGATTTGTATTTGAGACAGCATAGATGGCTCGAACTGTTAAAAGATTATTAGTTGGTTACTGATTACCATTTGGGAAATTTAAATGTAGTTGCGAATGCACTGAGTAGGAAGTCTTTGTTTGCCTTAAGAGCGATGAATACCCGATTGTCATTGTCTGATGATGGCTCAATTTTAGCTTAGTTAAAAGCTAAATCGATGTTTCTACAGCAGATTTATGAAGCTCAGAAATGTGATAATGAGTTGTGAGCTAAACAAGTACAGTGTGAGACAACTTCTGATTTAGAATTTCAGATAGGACCTGATGATTGTTTGTTATTTAGAGGTAGAATTTGTGTACGGAAGAATCTAGAGCTTATACAGAAAATTTTGCACAAAGCTCATAGTGGTAGTATGTCTGTTCATCCAAGAAGTAATAAAATGTACAATGATTTGAAACAGACGTACTGGTGGCCAGGAATGAAACGTGATATGTCTGATTTTGTATCTAAATGTTTGATATGTCAGCAAGTTAAAGCTGAACATCAGGTACCTTCAGGAATGTTACAGCCAGCTATGATACCGGAGTGGAAATGGGATAGAATTATTATGGATTTTGTATCGGGGTTACCTCTATCTCCGAAAAAGAAATCATTTGGGTTATCATCGATCATTTGACGAAGTCTGCACATTTTATTCCAGTACGTACGGATTTCTCACTTGATAGATTAGCTTATTTATATGTTTCGGAGATTGTCAGGTTGCATAGAGTGCCAGTTTCCATTATTTCGGATAGAGATCCGCGATTTACATCGCGATTCTAAAAAAAATTACAGGAAGCTCTGGGTACGCTGTTGCATTTTAGCACTGTATTTCACCCTCAGGCTGATGGTTAGTCCTAGTGTGTGATTCAGATTCTTGAAGATATGCTTCGTTGTTGTATTTTAGAATTCGAATATAATTGGGAGAAATATTTGCCATTAGTCAAATTCGCATATAATAATAGTTTTTAGTAAAGCATAAAAATGGCACTATATGAGGCTCTGTATGGTCGCGAATGCCGAACTCTATTATATTAGACTGAGCTCAGTGAGAAAAAGATACATGGGTTTGATTTGATTCGCGAGACTGAGGAAAAAGTGAAAGTGATCTGAGATAGCTTAAAAGCAGCTTCGGATCGTTAGAAATCTTATGTGGATCTTAAACGTAATGATATAGAGTTTCAAGTTGATGACAGTGTATTTTTGAAAGTTTTGCCCTAGAAGAAAGTTCTTCGGTTCGGTAGTAAAGGAAAGCTGAGTCCACGATTTATCGGGCCGTATGAGATTACTGAGAGAATCAGACCTATTGCATATCAATTAGCTTTACCATCAGAACTAGAAAAGATTCACAATTCCTTTCACGTGTCTATGTTAAGATGGTACCGATCTGAACCTTCACATGTTATCTCCCTGACGGATGTCGAGATTCAGCCTGACATGACATTCAGTGAAGAACCGATCAAAATTCTGGCACGAGAGATGAAAGAATTGAGAAATAAATATGTAGCTTTAGTAAAAGTTCTTTGGCAGCGACACGGAATAGAAGAAGCTACCTGGGAACCTGAGGAATCTATGAGAAAGCAATATCTGAACCTCTTTACTGGTAAGATTTTCAAGGACAAAAATTCCTTTAGGGGGAAAGTTGTAACAGCCCATTTTCAGTGAAATCGGAACAGTGGTTTCGGGACCACAAATTTAAAGTCGGAGAAAAATTTATTTTATTATTATATTATGGTCTACAGTATGATAGAAATATGGTATGGAAATTTCGTTAAAATTTTTTACCATTTACATGTCTAAGTTAATAAAGAGGATTAAATTTCATAAAGTGCAAAAGTTGGCTAAAGGGATTAAATAGCTATAGAATTTTAAATTGGAGGTCCTTATATAGCAAATAGACCATTAGAGTAGTTAGTGGATAAGCATGATTATTCATCATTGGAATTTTAATAAATTAATAAGGTTAATTTTGGAAAAATTAAAGATTTAGGTGATGATAATAATTATTTTATTATATTATCATCCATTCTCGTCATCTTTACCAAAAAAAAAAAGAAAAAGAAAAGATGGAAATCCTAGACATGGAAGCTTAAGTTTTAGCAAGCTTATTTTGCTCATTTGGGTAAGTATTTGTCCCGTTTTTAATGATTTCTATGTTTCTGAGATCGTAATAGCTTAATCTAATTATCTCGGGGATTAATTTGCAAAACCGTTAAAGTATTAGGGTTTTTCCATTGATGAGCATGCATGAATTTTGAGGTTTTATGATAGAAAATGAAAGGTTGTTGTTAGATAAACAACTTTTGTAAAGAGAATTTTGATGAAATTATCTATTAGGGACTAAATTGAAAAGATGATAAATTTATGGTAAAATTTTGAATTTTTTGAAATACATGGGCTGCTATTAATATTTATGAAAATCGACTAGGCCTAAGTAAGGATTAAATTGTATGAATTTCATTTTCCGATCCTAGGGACTAAATTGTAATAAATTAAAAGTATAGGGGCAAAATAGTAATTTTTCCAAAAATATGGGTTGGATTAAATTGAATGAGAATTATATTGAATTGAGTTAAATTCATTCAGATAAATTCGGATGACCTAATACGGAGTTAGATAGAGGCAAAGAGAAAATATTTGATTAGTCGCCTTCGTCTCTACATACACTTGTCGGGGTAAGTTTGTATAATTAAATGGTACATTCATACGTACTAAATTGAATTATTGTTTGTGAATAGTATAATTGTCTGAATAAATATCGGTTGCATATCCGATGATTACCGAGTCTCGTTTGAACCTTAAGAAATTCGTAGGATACAAATGACAATGTCATTAGTGTTACCGATATGGTTGATGTCCTGCATGTGTTGCGGACACACCACAACTCGCATGAGCTTCCCGTTATATAGCTCGCAAGAGCTTCCCGATATTCAGCTCGCATGAGCTTCTCGATATTCAACTCACATGAGCTTCCCGTTATTCAGCTCGGAAAAGTTCCCTGTTTATAGCTCGTAAGAGCATACAAGAATATGAATTGACGGATTTCAGTTCTGTACACCTCGTGTGTACTACTCGTGTATCCAATGATATTCTAAATGGTTCAATGGACACAATCTGTTATGAAATTATATGAGCTCGATATGAACTGTTACTAGTATATACATGAAAATTCATGAAATGTGATTGCTTAATGAATTCATCCATGTGTGTTGAATCTTGTGTGTGAATTACATGGCTAACATGTTGAGGATATGTGTTTAGGCTTTTGGCCAAAATTATTTGGATATGTCTTGTATGCTTACCTTAAATGTTATTAAATGGTAAGTTAAATTCTGTATTATATGAATTTACTAAGCTTAAATGCTTACTCTGTGTTATTTTTCGTGTCTTATAGTAATTCAGAAACTCGATCTGGTTGGAAGTATTGGAGCTAAATCACACTATCCATCGGCTCTTTTTGGGTACTTTAGTAAATGAATTCCGGTTATAATGGCATGTATAGGTTATTTTGGCCAATGATGGCATATAAATGTTTGGTTGAGACTAGCCATTTGAATGGCTTGTGTTTGGTATATTTTGAGGTGTTTATATATGTGGCCTTATCATATTTAATGTGTGTTTGAAATGGTTGAATGATGGAAAACTTATAGGTATATTGATGATTGGTTTGAAATAGTATACTTGGTACAATTATGCATATATGCATTTGGTTATCTAGGTAAATATGGATATTTGGTTTGTAACACCCTAAAATTCAAGTATCGATTTATTGCATGTTTTGGTGTTTAGATTATGAAGGAAAAATTTTCTTATTTCTTTTCGTGCCTATTATAGTCCTGAAGAAGAGTATAGAATTATTCGGGTATGGAATAATTTTTAGTTTGAGAATTTATTGAAGTGGAGCAAGTGGCATTGACACTTAAGTTAAATTAAGTGTTAAAAAGTAGCATAAGATGAGTAAATGGCAAGGTGGTGTTGGCGCATGGGTTATAGCATGGGGGGGGGAGTGGTTCGAATCCCTTGTATAACATTTGGACAACTTTTATTTTGCTCTTCTATGGTAAGTGTCGGCCAAGCTTATTTATGGTAAGTGTTGACCTTGTTATTTTTGGTTAGTATATCAAAGGAATAAGGTAAGAGTGAATTTATGGTAGGGAATCAAGAAAATATGGAAAGATATGGAGACATAGGGCAAGTATCAAGGAAAGTGTTTTGGAAACAAATTCATGGTCATTTGACCAATGAATTTGGACGGCAATATGGCTAGGGGGAAGGTTGGCCGAATTTTGCTAGTAGCTTGGTAAGGTTTAGGAGTTTGCTTTTGGTCATTTTAGTTTTTGTGCAAAATTTTGCATTCCTCTTCTCAACTTTTCCCTTTGGCCGAAATTGATCTTTTGGTAAGCCTTGATTATTTTGACCATTTGGTCATTTTTGCTTTTCACTTTAGTGTTCAATTTTGTGCCTTTCTCATAGTGCCGATTCTACCAACACCAAAAAGCCATTCTTTACTTTTCTTCTCCCCATTGCCGAATATACATTGCTCCCAAAACTCATCTCCTTCTTTCTTTCTCTTTTATTCTCTTTGAAAATTGAAACAACATCATCATCATTCTTCTCTCATCTTTTATTCTTGATACTCATACTTTCTCTATTATTTTCTCTCATGGCGAATGTTGATGTACCCATAGTAGAATCATTTTTCTATTTTCTTTGGTCATATAGCCGAATCCTCCATCTTGCACAAACATCTTTCTCAATCGTCTCTTTCCAATCGTGGATAATAGGTAAGGGTTCTTTTTATTTTACGATTAGTTAATAAATATGTTGGCGAATTTTGATGATGGTAAAAGGATTTCTTGGATAGAAATTTTACCATTCCATCTCTTAAACGTTTCCAATGGTTATATTTTAGTGCGATAGCGGAAGATCGGAAATCAAGTGTTCGTGGGTATCTTAGAACGTTGGAATCGATTTAAGGTGATAAAGGAGCGTTTGATCGATTCTCATATTTTGGAACAAGGATCTTTGTGGTGTTTAATTTCATCCTTAAACCCTTAGTCATATTTCGATGTAATAATAGATTGGATTAACGATCTTTTGTCTTTGAAGACAATCAAGATAGGGAAGAAAAAGGCGGTGTTTAGTGTTCGGAAGAAGGGAGGTTCCATTAATCCCCCTAAGTATAAGCAAAGGATTGTTTCAGCAATCCGGGAATTTCCCACCGGGTTGTGGACGTTCATCCGAGGAGAATCAATTGTTTGAAGTAGTTCGTACTCCCGAACCATTATTTGTTCGTGGATTTGATTCGATTAACGAACCATCAATCGGGAGAAACCGCAAGTAGAAGTAGTTCAAAAATCCGAGGGTAAAAGTTAGATCGTTAATTCCTAAGATTGATTTCGTTATTAAAATATAGTGATTCTAATTTATCGTGATACGTATAGGTGTTGTGGCGGGAAAGTCTAGTTCTCACTATAACCGGTGTGTAACTTCACACTTATCTTTCGGGTTAGATACTAAGCGATAAGTATTATGATAAACCGTAAAAATGGCAAAATCGAAAATTATGTGATAATTAACACTTTTGTGTAAATGCATGAAAACGATTAAAGTCGGAAAAAATTACTAGATCGATAAATTGGTAGAAATATTGCTAGATCGATAAATTGAGCTGAAATATTGCTAGATCGATAAATTGAGCGAAATATCGCTAGATCGTTAAATTGGGCGAAAGAGCGCTAGATCGTTAAATTGGGCGAAAGATTGCTAGATTGTTAAATTGGGCGAAAGAGCGCTAGATTGTTAAATTGGGTGAAAAACTACTAGATCGATAAATTTGGCGAAAAGCGCTAGTTCGACAAATTGGGCCTAAAAGCGCTAGATCGATAAAATGGGCCAAAAACCTTCTAGTTGAAATATGGGCCAAAGTTCGCTAGATTGCTTTACGGGCTAAATACTATTTTGTTTAATAGGCCCAAATGAAAAGTTTAATTAAAAACTCATTTGTATTATGGATTACTTGATAAATTATTTATGATTAAAGTTTGTTATTCATACATAATTGCATGGGATGGGATACATGATGAAGAGAAGTAAGGCTGTGGCCATGAATCTAGTTCGGTGGCTCTGCCACAAATTTGGCTTAATGCCTCTAGTTCGGTGACTATGTCACAATCTAGTTGATGAGTGCACTACAATATTATTTAAAAGGCTTAATGCCTACGATTGGTGTGTTTGGCGGGGTGGGTTGACTTGATCCCCACACAGGTGTCTTTGGTTGGTACGGGGTGTGTAGCGGATGGAAATTAGGCTTGGTTGGGAAATTCATTTTACATGCATTTTATATATTTTATTTCATTTTTATATTGTTAAAATTTGTATTTGGGATCAAGCCCAAATTAATGCCTTGATAGTGCGGCCCAATAATGGTGGTAAGTGAGTTACACCTTTGAGTTCTTTGTAACTCACCCGTTTTATTATCCATCTCGGGTAATGGAAATTGATGTGGACTTGGGCGGGGATGACTTGGTGGAGGCCATACTACGAGCTTGGGTTTTATAAACTATGAACTTTATTTAAGTTACTTATTTTAATTACTATTTGGGTATGATGTAATAAGGCCTCTAATTATGTTTTTATGGATTTTTATGTGTGGATGGATTTAATTTTATTTTAAGACTCTTAATATGGGCTTATGTTAAAATCTATAAAGTTTTCTTAAAAATATTGTGTTTTATAACAATTTTGGACACCTAAATTACTTTTCAATTTCTTTCAAATTCTTTTAAAACTACGTTAAGGTTTTGACTAATATATATAAGATTTCAAACAAGTATTTTTCTTAATTCATAAATTTTAATCATTGTACTTAGTTTTTATTAAACCTTATTTCTAAAGGTTTTGCATTCTTATTTTACTTAAATCATTAGAGAATATTGGATGTTCGTTCGGTGTGACAAACCAAATCTCGTCTTAACGCATAGACTGGTTTGGGGTGTTACATTTAATGGTATCGAGCTAGTTTCAAAACTCTATTTGTGGTTTGGGTTCAACAATGATATTTGGTTGAAAAATAATTCAAGTTTCTAGACTTTTTGATTTAAAGGTAGTATGGCACCATGAACATCCCGCGCCAAGTCAAGTAAGTATCGTATATTGATTGTTTATTATCATTGTGATATGATCATAAGAAACACTCTAGAACTTCTAGTTTTAGGTGTGGAAAATCGTAGAGATTGAGACAATAGGATATGGTTGCGAAAACAACTCTATCTCTTTCATATCATAAAACATCGTTAATAAACACTTTGAAATAGTATTACGATTCATAAAACTCATAACAGATTAAATCGGTCACTATGAGCACTAGAGGGCGTGGTCGTGGATGCGATGAGACATGGTTTGTGGTAGAGGACGAGGTGTTAGAGGCACAACCGAAGAGCCGGATCATATGCCGAAAATGGATGCACTGCATCACTCGAAAGTGAGACGGGATCACATGATCATATGGAAGAAGATAATGCGGTGACACGAGCAATCTGCGAGTCCTTGAAAAAGTCATTTGGAGCTAAAAGCGGGCCAACGGCTCGTGGGTCGATATTGGAACGATTGAAATCAAGTGGTGCTTTGAGGTTTTGAGAGGTGTCTCGGTGTAGCTCCAAATGTCGCTGAATATTGGCTTGAGGCGGTGGAGCGAATTATGGACGATCTTGAGTGCAACGTGGAACAAAAACTAAGGAGTGGTGTCCTTGTTGAGGACGAAGCATACCAATGGTGGCTTCTTGTCCGAGAAGGCAATCAAGTTTGCATTAGTCAATTGGGAATTCTTTAAAGTTTCCTTCAAGGGAAATATGTAGGAACGAGTTATGTTGATGCGGAAGGAAGGAATTCTGAATGGTCCAAGGAATAAGACGATGGCGACATATGAAGGTGAGTTTTTGCGCTTGAGTCGCTATGCTCGAACAATAGTGGCAGCGGATCATGAGCGTTGTGTACGCTTTGAGGATGGCTTGAGCGATGAATTGCGGGTTTTAATAGCCCCACAACAAGTTAGAACTTTTGCCACGCTTGTGGAAAAGGCCAAGATAGCCGAAGAGGCTAAGAACTCGGAACGTCGAGAATCGGGAGCGAGCTAGAAGCAAGAGAGATATGAAGTATTCAGGTTTTTCAAAAAGGTTTCTGAAGAGGCCTCGGAATGATGAACCAGCTCAAGGTAGAACACCTGTAACTGTGAATCAGAGTCGAGATTGTCTTGATTGTGGGAAAAGGCATTCGGAGAGTCTTTGGAAGAAAGCGGGTGCTTGCTATAAATGCGGTCGATGGATCATCAATATAGGAATTGCCCTCGTCGAATGGATACAACTCAGAAAGCTCGTAACACTGATGCACCACCGGCAAGAGGAATTCAGCAACCACCGAGAGGTCGTGGACCAGGTCATGGTGGTAATAGGGCTGGACGTGGTCAAGGTGCAGCGGGTCGAGGCAATGGTCCTAGAGGCAACACAGATGCAAGACAGCCAGGATTGGTATATGCGTTAGACGCCGTGAGGATGGCAATGCACGATGTGATAAGCTGATACGTTCTTCATCTTTGATGTACTGTTATTGCTTTGATAGATATTGGTTCTACCCATTCGTATGTTGCTAGCACCATATCCGGAAACTTGAATTTAGACTCTGAAATTTACGATAGTGAGATGAAGGTAATTAGTCCTTTAGGACCGATCGGTGTTGGTAAATAAGCTGTTTAGAGACGTGCCCTTAGTAATTCAAGGAGAAATATTTCGCGAATTTGATGGAATTGCCTTTCGTGAGTTCGATATCATTTTGGGTATGGATTGGTTGGTTAAGCATCGGGCGCAAGTGGATTGTGCCGAAAAGCGGATGTCAATAAGAACTGTGGAGGATAAGGAGATAATTATGATAGGTGAGCGAAGGAATTACTTGGCAAATGTGGTATACGCACTTAAGGCAGAAAAGTTGGTGCGAAAAGGGTATGGAGCATTTCTAGCTTTTATTAGTGCTTTAGATGCCAAAGAGTTGTCAGTGGAAGATGTGAGAATAGTGAAGGAATTTCCAGATGTTTTTCCTGAAGAACTTCCCGGCATACCTCTAGATCGGGAAGTGGAATTTGGTATTGAGCTTTTGCGGGCAGCTCCAGTGTCCATTGCTCCTTATAGAATGGAACTGAAGGAGTTGTCGGAGCTTAAAGCTCAAATTCAAGAATTGCTAGATCGGGGCTTTATTCGACCGAGTGTGTCTCCGTGGGGAGCACCGGTTTTGTTTGTTAAGAAGAAAGATGGGTCAATACGTATGTGTATTGACTACGTGCAATTGAATAAATTGACGATCAAGAATCGATATCTCTGCACGAGAATTGACGACTGTTTGATCAATTGAAGGAGCTTCCGTTTTCTCCAAAATTGATTTGAGATCGAGTTATCACCGAGCTTAAGGTGAAAGAAGCGGATATTCACAAGGCGGCTTTCGAACTCGTTATGGACATTATGAGTTTTTGGTGATGCCGTTTGGGTTGACCAATGCACCATTTGCATTTATGGATATGATGAACAAGGTCTTTCAACCATATTTAGACTGGTTTGTGGTGGTATTCATAGATGACATTCTGGTATATTCAAGGAATGAAGAGGAGCATGACTCGCATTTACGAATTGTATTGCAGTTACTTCGAGATAATCAACTTTATGCCAAATTCAGTAAATGTGAATTCTGGTTAAGGGAAGTGACTTTTTTGGGTCATGTGGTATCAGCCGAAGGAATAAGGGTGGATCCTCGGAAGATTGAGGCTGTATTGGATTGGAAACCACCAAAGTCGATGTTGAGATTCGGAGTTTCTTGGGTTTGGTGGTTACTATAGACGCTTTGTTGAGGGGTTTTCATTGATTCTTTGCACCCCTAACTAAGCTTTTTTGAAAAGGGAGTACCATATATATGGACCGATAAGCGGCAAGAAAGTTTCGAGAAATTGAAGAAGATTTTAACTAAGCGCCGATCTTGATTCAACTTTGAGGGTGGAAAGGAGTTTATAGTCTCTTGCGATCGTCACACACGGGCTTAGGATGTGTATTGATGCAAAGTGGGAAAGTGGTGGCTTTTGCTTCTCGTCATTTGAGACCGCATACGAAGTAAACTACCCTACTCATGACTTGGAGTTATTTGTAGTAGTGTTTGCTCTAAAGATTTGGAGGCATTACCTCTACGGTGAAAAGTCTATCATCTCTATACGGATCACAAGAGTCTTAAGTATCTTCTTACTCGGAAGGAATTAAACTTGAGACAACGAAGATGGGTGGAGCTGTTAAAGGACTATGATTTCTCAATCGAGTATCATCTGGAAAAGCTAATGTGGTAGAGAGCAGCGTTAAGTCGTAAGGTGGTATCGATTTGAGAACAATGTTTGCCCATTTGAGTTTGTACGAGGATGGTAGTCGATAGCGGAACTTCAGGTGAAGCCTGCGTGGTTAGAGCAAATCAAGGAAAAACAGATATCAGATAAGAAGTTGGGACTTTTAATTCAACAAGTTGAAAATGGTGGAATAGAGGATTTTAGCATAAACGCGGAAGGTGTGTTATGTTTTCGTGGGAGAGTTTGTATACCTAAGGACTCGGATCCGAGACAAATGATTCTACGGGAGGCGTATAGTAGCCCTTATGCTATGCACCCGGAGGAAATAAGATGTATCGGGATCTTCGTGAACAATATTGGTGGCGGGGTTGAAGCGTGAGATTTACGAATTCGTGGGAAAATGTTTAACTTGTCGACAAGTGAAGGCGGAGCATCAATTGCCATCGAGGATTATTACAACCGGTAAAGATTCCTCTTTGGAAATGGGAGCGGATAACAATGGATTTTGTTAGTGGGTTACCTTTAACACCTACTAAGAAAAATTCCGTTTGGGTAATTGTTGATCGTTTGTGAAGGCGCTCATTTTCTACGGTTAAATGCGGATTACTCGTTCACGAAGTTGGCTAAGCCGCACGCGTATCCGAAATCGTGAGGTTGCATGGGGTACTGTGTCTATTATATCGAGATAGGGATCCTAGGTTTACGTCACGATTTTGGAAAGCTTTGCATGAAGCTTTGGGAACAAAGCTAAACTTGATGACGGCTTTTCATCCTCGATCGGATGGTCAATCGAAAGAGTAATTCGATTTCGGAAGACATGTTAAGGGGATGTGTAATCGACTTCAAAGGTAGTTGGGAGGATTTTCTACCGTTGGCGGAATTTGCTTACAACAATAGCTATCGATCTAGCATTCAGATGGCACCCTACGAGGCATTATATGGTCGTGAGGTGTCGTTCTCTAGTTGTTGGACTGAATTGGGCGAACAGCGGATGTTAGGTCTGGTGATCTCGAAACGGAAGAAAAAGTAAAAGCTATTCGAGCACGGTTAAAGGAAGCTTGGATAGACAAAAGTCGTATGCAGATCCAAGCGTAGAAGTATCGAGTATCTTTGTGGGGATCAAGTTTTCTTGAAGGTCTCACCTTGGAAGAAGATTTTCGAGTTTGGGAAGAAGGGCAAGTTGAGTCCTAGATACATTGGACCATATCGTGTGGTGAAGCGTGTTGGTCCGGTGGCCTATCGATCGAATTACCTTCGGAGTTGAGTCGATTCATAATGTTTTTCATGTTTCCATCCGAGGCGCTATAGATCGGATCCTTCGCACATAGTACCGGTAGAAGAAGTGGAGTTGAATTCGGACTTGTCTTTTGAGGAGGAACCAGTGGAAATCTTAGACCGAGATGTTAAGGTGCTAAGAAAGAAAACCGTGCCGTTGGTCAAGGTTTTATGGCGTAATCACGGAGTGGAGGAAGCTACGTGGGAGCACGAGGATACAATTCGTCAACAATACCCTCATCTCTTTCAACTGTAAATTTCGAGGACGAAATTTTCTTTAAGGAGGTAGAGTTGTAACACCCTAAAATTCAAGTATCGATTTATTGCATGTTTTGGTGTTTAGATTATGAAGGAAAAATTTTCTTATTTCTTTTCGTGCCTATTATAGTCTGAAGAAGAGTATAGAATTATTCGGGTATGGAATAATTTTTAGTTTGAGAATTTATTGAAGTGGAGCAAGTGGCATTGACACTTAAGTTAAATTAAGTGTTAAAAAGTAGCATAAGATGAGTAAATGGCAAGGTGGTGTTGGCGCATGGGTTATAGCATGGGGAGTGGTTGAATCCCTTGTATAACATTTGGACAACTTTTATTTTGCTCTTCTATGGTAAGTGTCGGCCAAGCTTATTTATGGTAAGTGTTGACCTTGTTATTTTTGGTTAGTATATCAAAGGAATAAGGTAAGAGTGAATTTATGGTAGGGAATCAAGAAAATATGGAAAGATATGGAGACATAGGGCAAGTATCAAGGAAAGTGTTTTGGAAACAAATTCATGGTCATTTGACCAATGAATTTGGACGGCAATATGGCTAGGGGGAAGGTTGGCGAATTTTGCTAGTAGCTTGGTAAGGTTTAGGAGTTTGCTTTTGGTCATTTTAGTTTTTGTGCAAAATTTTGCATTCCTCTTCTCAACTTTTTCCTTTGGCCGAAATTGATCTTTTGGTAAGCCTTGATTATTTTGACCATTTGGTCATTTTTGCTTTTCACTTTAGTGTTCAATTTTGTGCCTTTCTCATAGTGCCGATTCTACCAACACCAAAAAGCCATTCTTTACTTTTCTTCTCCCCATTGCCGAATATACATTGCTCCCAAAACTCATCTCCTTCTTTCTTTCTCTTTTATTCTCTTTGAAAATTGAAACAACATCATCATCATTCTTCTCTCATCTTTTATTCTTGATACTCATACTTTCTCTATTATTTTCTCTCATGGGCGAATGTTGATGTACCCATAGCCGAATCATTTTTCTATTTTCTTTGGTCATATAGCCGAATCCTCCATCTTGCACAAACATCTTTCTCAATCGTCTCTTTCCAATCGTGGATAATAGGTAAGGGTTCTTTTTATTTTACGATTAGTTAATAAATATGTTGGCGAATTTTGATGATGGTAAAAGGATTTCTTGGATAGAAATTTTACCATTCCATCTCTTAAACGTTTCCAATGGTTATATTTTAGTGCGATAGCGAAAGATCGGAAATCAAGTGTTCGTGGGTATCTTAGAACGTTGGAATCGATTTAAGGTGATAAAGGAACGTTTGATCGATTCTCATATTTTGGAACAAGGATCTTTGTGGTAGCGAATTTCACCCTTAAACCCTTAGTCATATTTCGATGTAATAATAGATTGGATTAACGATCTTTTGTCTTTGAAGACAATCAAGATAGGAAGAAAAGGGCGGTGTTTAGTGTTCGGAAGAAGGAGGTTCCATTAATCCCCTAAGTATAAGCAAAGGACTGTTTCAGCAATCCGGGAATTTCCCACGGGTTGTGGGCGTTCATCCGAGGAGAATCAATTGTTTGAAGTAGTTCGTACTCGAACCATTATTTGTTAAGTGGATTTGATTCGGTTAACGAACCATCAATCGGGAGAAACCGCAAGTAGAAGTAGTTCGAAAATCCGAGGGTAAAAGTTAGATCGTTAATTCCTAAGATTGATTTCGTTATTAAAATATAGTGATTCTAATTTATCGTGATACGTATAGGTGTTGACGAGCGGGAAAGTCTAGTTCTCACTATAACCGGTGTGTAACTTCACACTTATCTTTCGGGTTAGATACTAAGCAAATAAGTATTATGATAAAGCGTAAAAATGGCAAAATCGAAAATTATGTGATAATTAACACTTTTGTGTAAATGCATGAAAAGCAGTTAAAGTCGGAAAAATTACTAGATCGATAAATTGAGCGAAATATTGCTAGATCGATAAATTGAGTGAAATATTGCTAGATCGATAAATTGAGCGAAATATCGCTAGATCGTTAAATTGGGCGAAAAAGACTGCTAGATCGTTAAATTGGGCGAAAGATTGCTAGATTGTTAAATTGGGTAGAAAGACTGCTAGATTGTTAAATTGGGTGAAAAACTACTAGATCGATAAATTTGGCGAAAAAGCGCTAGTTCGACAAATTGGGCCTAAAAAGCGCTAGATCGATAAAATGGGCCAAAAACCTTCTAGTTCAAATATGGGCCAAAGTTCGCTAGATTGCTTTACAAAGGCTAAATACTATTTTGTTTAATAGGCCCAAATGAAAAGTTTAATTAAAAACTCATTTGTATTATGGATTACTTGATAAATTATTTATGATTAAAGTTTGTTATTCATACATAATTGCATGGGATGGGATACATGATGAAGAGAAGTAAGGCTGTGGCCATGAATCTAGTTCGGTGGCTCTGCCACAAATTTGGCTTAATGCCTCTAGTTCGGTGACTATGTCACAATCTAGTTGGTGAGTGCACTACAATATTATTTAAAAAGGCTTAATGCCTACGATTGGTGTGTTTGGCGGGGTGGGTTGACTTGATCCCCACAGGTGTCTTTGGTTAGTGCGGGGTGTGTAGCGGATGGAAATTAGGCTTGGTTGGGAAATTCATTTTACATGTATTTTATATATTTTATTTCATTTTTATATTGTTAAAATTTGTATTTGGGCTCAAGCCCAAATTAATGCCTTGATGGTCTGGCCCAATAATGGTGGTAAGTGAGTTACACACTGAGTTCTTTGTAACTCACCCCGTTTTATTATCCATCTCGGGTAATGGAAATTGATGTGGACTTGGGCGGGGATGACTTGGTGGAGGCCATACTACGAGCTTGGGTTTTATAAACTATGAACTTTATTTAAGTTACTTATTTTAATTACTATTTGGGTATGATGTAATAAGGCCTCTAATTATGTTTTTATGGATTTTTATGTGTGGATGGATTTAATTTTATTTTAAGACTCTTAATATGGGCTTATGTTAAAATCTATAAAGTTTTCTTAAAAATATTGTGTTTTATAACAATTTTGGACACCTAAATTACTTTTCAATTTCTTTCAAATTCTTTTAAAACTACGTTAAGGTTTTGACTAATATATATAAGATTTCAAACAAGTATTTTTCTTAATTCATAAATTTTAATCATTGTACTTAGTTTTTATTAAACCTTATTTCTAAAGGTTTTGCATTACTGTTTTACTTAAATCATTAGAGAATATTAGATGTTCGTTCGGTGTGACAAACCAAATCTCGTCTTAACGCATAGACCTGGTTTGGGGTGTTACATGGTTGACATGTTATTAATTTGTCATTTGAGGTGCCTAAGGGCACATTGGTTGTATGTGGTAATATGTCATGTTGAAGACAAGATTTTGGCTTGTTTTGAATACCTTGTTGTGGCTCTTTGATGTGCAAAATGTTGAGTTAGGTTGATGTCAAATTGGGTGAGAAATGTGACTTGGAAAATGACCTATTTTTGTCCACACGGGCAGAGACACGGACGTGTGTCTCTTCCGTGTGTGACACTGACACGGCCGTGTGTCCCTTATATCTTTTAAATTGCGCAAGTCAGTATGCTCACACAGCCTAGTACACGGGCGTTGGGCTTGGCCGTGTGACCCAAGTCAGAGAGTTACACGAGCACGGACACGGGCTGGGACACGGCCGTATGTCCCTATTTTGAATACCCATACGGCCTGAGACACGGGTGTGTCTCCTGATCGTGTGAGTCACTCGGTCTGGCCACATGCCCGTGTGTCCCCTGTACCTTTGAAAAATTTCATTATTTTTCAAAAAAGTCTTTGAGTATCCGATCTAGTCCCAACTTGTTTCTAACGTGTATTTTGGGCCTTGAAGGCTCATATAAGAGACAATATGTATGATTTTGATTGGTTTTTTATATGAATATTATATGATGTGAAATTTCTGTCTATATGTTCTGTAAACTCCGGTAATACTCTGTAACCCTATTCCAATCACAGATTCGGTTTAGGGGTGTTACATACTATGTGGTGTCTAAATGCACCTTAGGTGTTTTTTTATTAGAGTGTGTTTCTTCCATGGAAATGACTTATGATATCTTTTTCGTATTTTTTTTGTTTTTGTTTCACGAAAAATTATTTGATTAATGAAAAATGACTTATTACTCAACAAAAAATATTTCTTTTCCATCCTTAAAATCAATATTTCTTTTTGAAAAGCATAAGTTAATTTTTGAAAAAGAGTATTTTATGAATAACATGACTTTTAAATGCAAGTTAACTTAAATTGAGTCAATTATTATTATATTAATAATAAGCTTGTAACACTCTATGCCCGACTTAATTGTCGGATCTGAGTATGGGGCATCACGAGTCAAATCCTTGAAAAAACTAAACCTTTCTTTTTATATTACTTTGTGATTTGGCGGATACTCGTTTCCCAAAGCGGTGTACCATTGAATTTAAAATGTAGATATATATATATACTTGAAAGCAAAAATTTAAATTAGTACCACACCACTTTAAAGATTAAAGGTACAAGTAAATAACATTTGGTGGCAACTTAGAAAAAGTATTTATAAGTTCATGCTAAATATTCTTTCGAATTTATGCTCGAGCAATAGTTTAAAATTCAACTCAAATCAATCTAATATCACTACAAACCACATTTAAATAAAAGTTTGCAAGGCTATTAGTAAACACTTCAATTACAAAATATCATTTTCAAAATATAGTTTTGTGACTTATATAAGGTGGCACCTAACAATCAACCTAGTACCCCCATCAAATACATCTTACCCTCAAAAACAAATAAGGCTCACAATTGGCCGTTGATCTGGCTGTCTCCCTTTAATCACCACGTTTAACTTAAGAACTTGAAAATGAGAAAGGAACGGGGTAAGTTTGTGAGAACTTAGTGAGTTCCTACGGAAATGATTCCCACTACAATTGTTATTAGACACTATTAGGTTAAACTCGATTTGACAGACTAGCATGTCGCACTTGGCGGATACAACTATCTTGATCCAAAGTATCAGCTGGAGGATACTACCGCGATCAAACTCAGCCTACCAGCGGACACTAATTGGTTTGTAAACCCGCATATAATGGACACGGGCACAACTACTCCGCATGTACGCCACTCGCGGGGACTACCCTTTTATAATTGACAAGCTTACTATTTACTTTTCATGCAACGCGCACTACTATTTTTTTTACACATGCACCCTTTTTCCCATCTACTCCAGTCATTGTGCTAGCTTTTGATTCTAATTTTGAAGAACCAATTTTTCTGTATTTTCAAATCGCTTATTAGATCTATTTATTAATTATCACCTCCATACCCCCCAACTTTCCTCATTATTTTCGAACACATACGTGTTCCCACGCAAGGCCGGGTATTCAGCAATCACGATTTGCACTAGAGTGCCATACTAGAGGTAAAACATATTATCATGTGTCTTCTATTCATCATCATACATAACATTCCTCCGTTGCCTCCTTACACCAATCTGGATACGGAGCTTGTGCACCAAGGAATGAGTATTTTCACTGTGAATATATCAAATTTTTGGGTTTTTTTAACTGTTTTCATCCTTGCATACACTGAAACTTTAAACACACTTCTTTAGACATAGACATCAATCAAAAGAAAAGGCCACTTACCTAGTTGTACAGTGATCACGATTAAACGAAATAACGTAGATTACAAACTCAAGGTAAAAAGGAACTCACCAAAATTCTTTACTCAGAGCTTTATCTACTCTACGGGTCCCTTCCCTTTGGTATTGGGACCTTCTCCCGTTTCTCTGGCTAAAACAATAAAACGACCTCTTTAAACATAAAAAACAACCAAAGCCCTATGAAATGACATGAGATTGTAGACATGCAAACAGTTTCTAGATGGAAGTTTCCTTCCAATTCAGTATCCAAATGAAAATCCACTGAACCTCATTCACAGTAGCTTCTTTCTATCTAGTAAATCAAAAAAGAAAGGTTTAAGAGTTTATTAGTAGAAAAAGATCAACAGAAGGGGACTACGCTGCCAAAGCTACGTCTGTGAGTGGGCCATTTGTCTATTTTTGTATAATGCTTGGCTACGTGGCAGATGGCGTATACATATGTTTTGTAATTAACCTTTGTAATTAACTATATCATTTGTATCGTTTTATCTTAAAGGAGAATTGTCCCTTCTTTGAAGATGTATATCAAACCCTCTTAATTCACTGATCATAAATTTTATGATTTCAATATAAACGCCATAACTAGGCAGTAGTTGAATAATAGATTTTTCCTCTTATAACTTCTATTATTTTCTCTAAAGGTGCGATATCTAATGAAAGAAGAAAAGTGACTTTTACGCTAAGGAAAATATTCATAATTTTTTTCTAAAACTCCTAAGTTAAGTTGATTGATTTGAGTCCGTTAGTAATGCCCTTAGCTCGTCGGGCAGTTTGTCTGGTTGAATGATACACACCATGTTTTCCTGACGGGCTAAGGGGTGTTACAGTAAACATTGAAGCCAATACATGTATTGGTAAATTGGCCCGAACAATTGAAGTTTAGCTAACTTAAGTCAAGGGGACCCACAACAACATATGCGTGCAATATAAGGTTTGCCATTAACTTAAGTTGAAAATGATGAATGTCTTGTTGGGTGTCTGCCTTATACTTCTCCAGGGCTTCCTCATTCTCCTCAGTGGGTTCCTTGTTGGAGATGTGCTGCTTCTCGAGGGTCTTTAATTGGCGAACCCTTTCCTCTAACTTCTTTTCTCGAGTCTTCAAAGACTAGTATTTGGTCTCCCAAGCAGAGATAGACTTGGTGCTCAGCAGTATGTTGGATAGAAGCTTTATATGATTGGCTGAGTGGGGCAAAAGAGTGCTCACAAGAGAGAAGGGCCCTTTCGGACTCAGCTCGCTTGGCCTCAACTTCAACATAAGCCTTCTAGTGGGCTCAACTCGTGAGGCCACACTCCGTTGAATTCGTACACCCAACGCACCAACTTTCAGTTCCTTACTATTCAAACTTAGGCTTTTACTTACATCAAAGTGTGTACGAGTCACACATACATAGTCCGCCATCCACTCAGGATTTAGATATGTTACACTGTGAATATCACAAATGAATAAATTTATAAACGGATTCAGGATCTATTCTGCTTGGATCCAATTCGATGTACTCTCAGTCCAGACAGTCATATCTAAGTCTTTATCTTTTGGGAGTTGTTCACCCCGATGCCCAAGACAAGGATCTCCCCAATTGGACTTGATAGACAACATATTAGTTTTTCAATCGGTTTGCTCATTTTCGATTAGACTAAGGACATGTTTAGGTTCATCTACTAATATAAGATGTCTTTCTATATTACAATCCAACCACGTAATACCGCTTAATATTAGTTAAACATTAGACAACCAATGAGCAACATTTGCTTCTATTTTGCTTTGCGTGCAAAAACCATATGAGGACAATATACAAAGTATTAATGTAATCCATAAATAATTTTATTAACCAATCTGTTCGAAAAAATTACAAGTGTATATTAACGAAATACTACACTTAGGACACTAGATCCAACAAAAGAAACATAGTTTGATTTGGTTAAAGATTATGCTTAGACTATTAGTTTTGAAGTATATTGAATTAAAAATATAAATAAATCAATATTATTAATTAAAGTTACAAAATTTTATATTTGGAACTTATATCTACCATTAGTATTGTTTTATATGGTCAAGGATATAACAGAAATTTCCTTTTATACCAATGCAAGAAGAACTATCGATATATTTATATTAGTAAGATCCTTTACTGATAGTTCATATAGTCACTATATGTCTAAGGATATAATAAAAATTTCACATTGTACTTGTACTGACAAAAATATTTATTGCTATATGTACTAAGAAAATCATGGTACTTATATAGACAATTGCTAATTTACTAACACTCCAACTGTCGTTTTAGAATTTTATAACTATTCTGACAATCACGATTTCCATCGATAAAAGTCCATACCAACGTGTTCCAACTGTTATTTTTCCATCGGAATAGCTTTTTTGACCATTGGTATAGGGTTTCCAGACCCATACTGACAATTTTTTTATTTTTTTGACAATTTTGAGCCTTCAGTATATGACACTTTGATTATAGTTAGTAGGATTATGGAATTAACAGTGCTAGAAGGCTTTGTAAATTTTAAGCAAGCGACAAGCAAATTCAACAATTAGTTTCACCAAAAGTTTAAGGAAGACAATGCAAGCAAATTTCTAGGTAGAGACATCAATGAAGATGTTTGCCAAGTACAAACATTAACAATAACAATTATAAGACATAATATAAGCCATCTGGTAACAAGTATAACAATCCATGTCAATGAGATTGAATAATATGATTAATTGCTTACATATATGTCAAAAAGAACATGGAAACAACCAAAATTTTAAAAAGTTACCTTACTAATATCACGCAATAATGCTTATATAATCAACAATCCTCCTCTAGGTTAGCTTTCTCATTCTTTTGGCAGAAAAATTTTCACCATAAGTTGAAAGAGTTTCTTTTCAAAGTAGCTTTCAAAACAACTAAAAGTTACATAACCCAATTTCAAAAGAACTGCACCTCATCCTATTGGATCATTGGTACACCCCGTGGCGCAACAGAAAAATTATTTTGACGATCATCAACCATAGATTCTTTTTGAAATAGGGTTGAAGATATACCTATTTGAAACCGAACGATGTCAATCCAAGCCGCAACAAAAGTGTCTTGGCCTTTACGTAGTCCACCCGGATAAAGAACGAACAACAAAAGAAATTTTCTTTGAACTTTTTCAGAGAGAGTAAAAATGACTGCTAGACTCTATCCTCAATTAATACTAAACTTTTATATGAATCAAATTCATATATTAATTTTAATTGTGTTCTCTATTTGTGTACAACAAGTTTGTACACATAATGCGTTCAATATTTAACTATCAAATTAAATTAATTCAATAATTAATTTAAATCATGTGACAACTAAACATAACACCAATTGTATTTGGATTCTGTTCGCTTCAACCATAAGGTGTGACCCTGTAGGCTCTTGTAACGTTAGTAGTAATATTAGAACATTTCTAATATTACTTGCAATGAGTGGCATCTAGTAATGCATCATTGCTACTCAAGTTACAAGAAGTCGTGAATCGATATAACCTTTCTATGATAAATTTGTATGTATTATATCATTTTATCCTTTATATCTAGATTGGACACAAGTCATGGAACAATCATACTTGTATAGTCCAATCTCATATTTCTTGATATTCTAAGTAGACTACAATAAACAAATAAGTGTGATATCTCATATCAACTTATTTGAGCATGGCCATACATTTCTTGTCTCACTCCATCAAGTGGCCTAAGATATTACTCCCATTATGTGGGAGAGACAAATCCTATATTAATCAATCATATCCCACTACATAGATTGTGGCATATCCAACATCAGTCTTTAAGGTACAATATGTTACAGTAGACGTTTGACTATATCAAAATATACGACTCACGATGTTGGGACAATGATAATCTCAAGTTTGAGGATTGTATACATACTTATCAGTATGAGTAATGCTTTGACCATTACATAATAATCCAAGAAACATACTCATAACGGGTCAGTCCAATATGTTGTTCTCCAACACATACTCATGTATTAATTTTGACATCCTTATGTCAATGACAACGCTTTGTCATCAATCAACTACACATTAGTCTCAATGCATTATTATTGTCCAAACCCACAATAATACTTGACTAAGGATCTTTTAAGAATAACCATATCATTCTCAGGACTTTATTATTAATCAGTTTATTTACACACGATGAAAAAGAAAAGAAAATAACAATGGCAATGCCTTATATTAACAAACAAGGTAAAATGAGTATGTGATTACAATCATATCATGATTGGTTTTTGGACATACTCTAACACCTCTAAGCGTGTAGTGGACTAATTTTAGATTATGAGCTTACCATAAGACAAGGATCATGATGCAAAGGGAACCGCAAAGTGTAAGTCCATGAGGCTTGCAACTATGAGCAGCAAATTGCAATAAAAGCTTATAATATAAGAATTTCAATTGTCTTTACACATCAATTTGGTATATAAGCATTCCTAGATTATGGTAATAACTAATTTTAACTGAGATATACAAAATTACAAAAAAGAGGTTCTAGCATTGCCTTTTAATGCACACAACCAATAGTTAAAAAAACCTCAAACAAATAATTTTAAAATTAGAATATTAAAAAACTGGAAATGTAAAGTTGTCGTTTTTCTTTAATAAAGTAGTGTTTCACCGGTTGTGGTAGTTGCGAATGATGGGAGCAAGGGGTGAGAGAGTCGTCCGAGGTGGTGAGTTGTGGTTGCTAGTAGATAGTTGGTGAGAGTTGAGAGAAGGATCCCAAAATGCCTTAAGGAAGAAAAAGGTAAAAAAAATAAAAATTGATGTATCAGCTATTAAGGATTTAATGTTTAGATCATTAAAATGAAAGTGTTGTTTAATAATAGTGATCAAATTGCAAGAATTTATTTTAAGTGATCAACTAAAATTGTTTACTCTTAAAAAATGATTTTAATAATATTTGTTAAATAAAAAATATTTTAAGCTAAAATATCCGTTCTTTTAGAAAATAAATTCAGATTTCACAAATTAATTTTCAGAGTTGTTTTCATCAATTACTATATCTTAAAGATGAATAACATGATTTGAAATTTTATACTCCACTAGCATTGGAGGTATAAATATTTAAATTATGCCGACACACCAAAAAAATTTCCTTTTATAGTGGAAAGATGAGGATTTCCGATTCAAGTGGAACAGTTTTCCACAAATCTGTTATTTCAATGTCTCAATCAATCCCACCAATGGCAGCTAGGTGTCATCTTTCATCCGGTCTCTCTCTTATCATCCAATCAACGGTTGAATATACCAGAGTGACGTGGCTATTTTTACTAATTTCCACAAATCTATTGTTTCAATGTCTCAATCAATCCCACCAATGGCAGCTAGGTGTTATCTTTCATCCCGTCTCTCTCTTATCATCCAATCAACGGTTGAATATACCTTTTTGAAACTGAACGATGTTAATCCAAGCCGCAACAAAAGTGTCTCAGCCTCTACGTAGTCCACCCGGTTAAAGAACGAACAACAAAAGAAATTTTCTTTGAACTTTTTCGGAGAGAGTAAAAACGACTGCTAGACTCTATCCTCAATTAATACTAAACTTTTATATGAATCAAATTCATATATTAATTTTAATTGTGTTCTCTATTCGTGTACAGCAAGTTTTTACACATAATGCGTTCAATATTTAACTATCAAATTAAATTAATTCAATAATTAATTTAAATCATGTGACAACTAAACATAACACCAATTGTATTTGGATTCTGTTCGCTTCAACCATAAGGTGTGACCCTGTAGGCTCTTGTAACATTAGTAGTAATATTAGAACATTTCTAATATTACTAGCAATGAGAGGCATCCAGTAATGCATCATTGCTACTCAAGTTACAAGAAGTCGTGAATCGACATAACCTTTCTATGATAAATTTGTATGTATTATATCATTTTATCCTTTATATCTAGATTGGACACAAGTCATGGAACAATAATACTTGTATAGTCCAATCTCATATTTCTTGATATTCTAAGTAGACTACAATAAACAAATAAGTGTGATATCTCATATCAACTTATTTGAGCATGGCCATACTGTAACACCCCTAACCCGTATCCGACGACGGACTAGGGTTAAAGGCGTTACCGGATAGATCGGAAAGCATTTACAGAAATTCATACATTCATTCATCATTCTTAAGCATAGTGTCCCTCAATACGGTCATTAAGACCTTAAACATGCTTATAAACCGAGTTGGGACTAAACTGAAACACATGTGAAATTTCATGAAAATTAAAAAGTTTTCTAATTTTCAGGGGAGACACGCCCGTGGGAGGAGACCGTGTGCCCTCCACGGATTCTAGACACCCCCGTGTGTCCATCCGTGTTTACGTACTGACTATATCAACACGGTCACAAGGCACGTTCGTGTGCCATGACTGTGTGCTACTAGACCATATACTGACTTTTCCAACACGGCCACTGAGCACGCCCGTGTGTCATGGCCGTGTGCTCTTAGCTAGCTACTGACTTGTACACCACGGCCAGCTGACACGCCCATGTCGAGGCCGTGTACTATTTAAGCTACATTCTTCCAATTCAACTACGGTCTTAGGCACGCCCGTGTACCACAACCGTGTGACATTATAGGCCATTTACAAGGCCAAAATGCCACCCATAAGGGTCAACCTACAAGCAACATAATCCATCTGATTTCATGCATATATGGCATCCAAAAACATACCAAAATGAACATTCCATTAACACATTCAATACCAATTCCATTCATACCAAATTACAAACTAAAACCCACATCATCTCAAGCATATATCATCTATTTGCTTATCCAAAACTTAACCATTTCATAAGCATCAAAACATATCAAAACAACTACACATACCACATTCATCAAGACAAAATATGAACCCATAATTAGCCACATCACATGACCAAGTCTATACATCAACTTATATAAAAAAACTAGCCTATACATGTCATATCTAACTTATAAACATTTCCAAAGTGTACCAAAATGAGTTTAATAGTGTGATGACGATCCGTGACGGTCCCGAGCCTTCAGTAGCTTTGACGACCTATAAAACAGAGAAAACACACACACATAGAGTAAGCTTTCCAAAAGCTTAGTAAGTCAATGTACAAATAAACTTTGCATAAAATGCATATATTGCAAGTAGATACATTGGCACATCCAAATCACTAAGCATAATATCACAAATGTACTTTGTTTTATACACTTGTGGCCACATTTGCCACATTCATCATTTTAAGATCCACATTCTCACATTTAAGCATACACTTATTCAAGTCAAAGTCGTATAGGTACTTACCTTTTTATACACACTTGTGTATATACTAAACGTACCTGAAACAAACATTCGTTCACTTATTTGCTCATAACTCGGATTTGCAATTCATATCACAGACTTGCCCGTTGAACCGTAAGGAATCTAGTAGGATACACAGAAAACTCAGAATGGTCGTACAATGCCAACATCCCAGATGAGGTCTTACATGCACTCAGATATCGATGCCACTGTCCCAGACAGGGTCTTACACGAATCAATACGATGCCGATGTCCCAGACATGGTCTTACACGTAAAGCTTAGATCGATGCCAACGTCCCAGACGTGGTCTTACACATAAAACTCATATCGATGCCTACGTCCCGGACGAGGTCTTACACGAAGTCTCAAATCAACGCCAACGTCCCAGACGTGGTCTTACATGATAAAATAGAACAGATACCTATGTCATGATTTAGTCAATCCTATCTATTCCTAGGTTCGTACTGGGCTTCTCGGACTTAATCGGTATATCGAACTTATCTCGAAATTCAAATGCATAACCTCTCATAACACAAGCATTCATTATCATCATTAATCGTATGAACAATTACAATTGCATACATATACATTTATTTGCATAGTGGCTTATCTCGAATTCGGTTTATCAAAATGAAAACGACTACTCGATTACTTTCGCTTTCCTGCGATCTAAATCCGTTTTCCTCGATTCTTGATCTAAACATATTCAGAATTAACCCTATTATTCACTAATTCCTTCAATTCAATCCAAAGACACACATTTAGGGCTATTTGCAATTTAGCCCTCACAGTTGCACATTTTATCAATTTAGTCCATTTTTCTCAAAACATCAAATTCACAAAATCCACCCACACACATGTTTGGCCGAATACATATACATCTCATACAAGCCCACATTTTTCATCAAATTTGCAATTTAGTCCCTCAATTTACCATTTTCTCAATTTAGCCCTATTTAGCTAAATTTATCAAAAATTTAAGAATAAAGTATGTTCATCTAGCTCATATCTTTCATTTAACACCAAAAATCATCAAAAAGCTTAACATAACATCAATGGCGTCTCACACAAACATCATCATTTCACAAAATTAAAACATGGGTTTGATAGTAGGAGAAACAACGATTACAAAAATGTAGAAATTATCGAAAACCGACCGAAAGCATACCTTTAATTTTGGCTTGTAAGTGTCGAAACCCTTAAGCTTTTATTCTTTCTCTTTTTTTTGATATTTTCGGCTAGAATGGATGAATACATCCACTAGCTCTTTCATTTATTTTATTAATAACATATTCTTAACCCATTTACTAAAATATCCATCCAATTAATAAATAAAACAAATATGTAATAAGGGCATATTTGACTTTCATTCATCCTCTAACTACATAGTGGTTTATTTGCTTCATAAGGCCTTTTCTTTTAAAAGCCACAACACATTGGTACTTTAGCAAATAGCAAGCAAATTTCACATTTTATGCATTTTAATCCTTTTGTTAAAATAAACACACAAACGGACAAATTAGCTTACAGAAATTTAGCGCATGCTTAATCGCATATTAACTGCACAGAAAATAATATTAGAATATTATACAGACTCGGATTCATGGTCCCGAAACCACTGTTCCGACTAGGGTATAAACCGGACTATTACAATTCTCCCCCCTTAGGGATTTTCGTCCCCGAAAAACTTACCTTTAAACAGATTCTTATATTGCTGTTTTATTGAATCTTCCGGTTCCCACGTTGCCTCTTCAATTTCGTGTCGATTCCATAATACTTTCACTGATGGAATTTTCTTGTTTCTCAACTCTTTTACTTCACGAGATATGATACGGATCGGTTCCTCTTCATATGACATGTCAGATCGGATCTCAATTTCAGATGGGGCAATCACTTGTGACGGATCAGATCAGTATCTACGGAGCATCGAAATATAAAATACATTGTGAATCTTTTCTAGCTCAGGAGGCAACAACAATCGATATGCGACAGGTCCAACTCGCTCAATGATCTCATACGGTCCGATGAACCTCGGACTCAACTTGCCTTTCCGTCCAAAACGGAGCACTTTCTTCCACGGTGACACTTTCAGAAATACTTTGTCACCGATCTCAAATTCTATATCTTTTCGTTTCAAGTCTGCATATGACTTCTGACGATCAGATGCTATTTTCAAACAATCTCGGATCAGTTTTACTTTCTGTTCTGAGTCTTTTATCAAATCGACCCCATGTAGCTTATTTTCACTGAGCTCGGTCCAATACAGAGGTGTACGACATTTACGTCCATACAAAGCTTCATATGGTGCCATTCTGATGCTCGACTGAAAACTGTTATTGTATGCAAATTCAATCAAAGGTAGATACAGTTCCCACGAACCATTAAACTCAAGTATACAACATCTTAACATATCTTTGAGAATCTGAATAATCCGCTCAGATTGACCATCTGTTTGCGGATGAAAAGCTGTACTGAAATGCAGTTTCGTGCCTAAAGCTTCTTGCAGTTTCTTCCAGAATCGTGATGTGAATCTCGGATCTCTATCTGACACAATAGATAGTGGCACCCCGTGCAATCTCACAATCTCAGAGATATAAAGCTCGGCTAACTTATCAAGTGAATAGTCAGATCTTACCGGAATAAAATGGGTAGATTTAGTTGATCGATCAACTATGACCCAAATAACATCTCTCTTTCTCGGAGTCTGAGGCAATCCAGAAACAAAGTCTATCGTTACTCTATCCCATTTCTGCTCAGGAATCAAAATTGGTTGAGGTAACCCAGACGGAACTTGATGTTCAGCTTTAACTTGCTGACAGATTAAACATTTTGACACATAGTCAGAAATATCTCTTTTCATACCAGACCACCAGTAGTGTTGCTTCAAATCGTGATACATTTTAGCACTCCCCGGATGAACAGATAGACAACTGTTATGTGCTTCACTAAAAATCAGCTGAATCAACTCCGAATTTCTCGGAACATAGATACGACCTCGAAATCTCAAACAATCATCGACAACTCAAAATTCAGATTCAGAATTCAAATTACACTGAGCTCATTTTGTTGTTAACTCATTATCAGATTTCTGAGCATCACATATCTGTTGCAAAAACAATGGTTTCGCTTTTAACTCAGCTATTACAGAACTATCATCATACAAATCAATCTGAGCATTCAAAGCACGTAATGCAAATACTAATTTTCGACTCAATGCATCAGCAACCACGTTTGCTTTACCTGGATGATAATCTATCACAAGCTCATAATCTTTTAACAACTCAAGCCATATTCTCTGATGCAGGTTCAAATCTTTCTGAGTCATTAGATACTTCAGACTTTTATGATCTGAAAATATGTGACATTTCTCACCATACAAATAATGGCGCTAAATCTTAAGTGCAAACACAATCGCAGCTAATTCAAGGTCGTGCGTCGGATAATTCTTTTCATGCGGCTTTAATTGTCTCAAGCATAAGCTACAACTTTGCCTTCTGCATCAAAACACATCCCAGCCCATTTAACGAAGCATCATCAAATCACAAATTCTTTGCCCGATTCTCGATTGTACTAACACCTGGAGCTTCAATGTAATGAGTTTTCAAGCGATCAAAACTTTTTCGACATCTATCGGACCATTCAAATCTAACATCTTTCTGAAGTAATTTCGTCAACGGAGTAGCTATCACTGAAAATCCTTTCACAAATCGACGATAATAACCAGCTAGGCCCAGAAAGCTACGGACTTCAGACACATTCCTCGGAGGTTTCCAATCCAGAATAGTAGAAACCTTGCTCGGATCAACTCGAATTCCAGAAGTTGACACAATATGCCCCAGAAAACTGACCTCGTGTAACCAGAATTCACATTTGCTAAATTTTGCGTACAATTGCTTCTCTCTCAGAGTTTGCAACATAATCCTCAAATGCTCAGCGTGCTGAGTCTCATCACGTGAATAAATCAAAATGTCATCAATGAATACGACAACAAATCGATCTGGGTACGGTCTGAAAATTCTGTTCATCAGATCCATAAAAACAGCAGGAGCATTGGTTAGTCCAAATGGCATAACTAAAAACTCATAATGCCCGTACCTCGTTCAAAGCGATCTTCTAACGCCTCGAATCTTTAACTCTCGGTGGTAGTACCCGATCTCGGATCAATCTTGGAAAATACAGTAGCTCCTTTTAACTGGTCGAATAAATCATCAATTCTGGGCAACAGATATTTGTTCTTTATAGTCACCTTGTTCAACCGGACGGTAATCAATACACATCCTCATCGTGCCATCTTTCTTTTTCACAACAGTAATGCAGAGCACCCCAAGGTGAGAAACTCGGTCTAGCAAACCCTCTATCGGTCAATTCTTGTAACTGCGACTTTAACTCCTGCAACTCTGTTGGTGCCATTCTATACGGAGCTATTGAAATAGGCGTAATACCCGGCAACAACTTAATACCAAATTCAACTTCACGTATCGGAGGCAAACCCAGCAATTCTTTTGGAAGCACATCAGAATATTCACAGACAACAGGCACTGACTCAACTTTCTTTTCAGACACCTTCGAGTCAATAACATAAGCGAAATATGCTTCATATCCCTTTTTCACATAACTTTGAGCTTTCAAAATCAATATCACAGCAGACAATCCATTCATATCATTAGACTCAATCCGCACAGTTTCATTATTCGGACATCTCAAATCAACAGTCTTTCTTTTACAATTTACAACTGCATTAAAAACAACCAATCCATACCCAGAATAATATCGAACTCGTCAAATGGCAACAACATCAGATCAGTAGGAAAATAGATATCTCAAAACATTAACGGACAGTTCTTGCATACTTTGTCAACAAGGACACTTTTACCTAAGGGGTTCGATACTTTTATAGTAAACTCGTGAGACTCTACAGCAAAGTCTTGTTGAATACTAAATTCATACATATATATGAATGTGTAGAACTGTGGTCTATCAAAGCAATCATGTAGTATCATAAAGAGTAAAAGTACCCGTTATAACGTCAGCGATGAAGCTTCCTCTCGAGCTCAGATAAAGATACGCTGTGGCAGGCGCTCTAGCTTCAGATCTGACAACATTGTCTCTTGTAGTTCTCTGACTACCACTAACATTCTTTACATTCTTCGATGGTCTACCTCTCACAGGTGCAATATCGATCTCGATTTTGAACCGCTCGCTCAATGTGCTCGTGGCAATCACGGATAAAATGATCAAGTGATCCACATCTCAAGCAAGCTTTGTCGTTCAATCTACAGCTTCCCGGATGCCTTTTTCCACAATGTTTACATTCAGGTCTCTCAGTCCGGACATTACCAACACTGGCTACTGAAGTTGCTGGAGTTTTGGAACTCATTTGCGGTCTAGATTGATTTCTGTTCGAATATCTCACATTATCCCCGAATCTTTTGAGCAGATTGAAATGATTTACTCAAATCTCTTTTTCATATCTCGAGTATCAGACTCAACTTTTCTTTTATCTTTCCCGAGTGCCTCTGCTTTACAAGCTTGGTCAACGAGTACAACGAACTCTTTTATTTCTAAAATACCAACTAGCAAACGGATGTCTTCATTAAGTCCGTCTTCAAATCTTTTGCACATTATAGCTTCGGATGATACACATTCCCGAGCATACTGACTCAGTCTCACGAACTCTCATTCATATTCCGAAACAGTCATTCGGCCCTGTTTTAGTTCCAAAAATTCCTTCCGTTTTTGATCAACGAATCTTTCACTGATATATTTCTTTCGAAACTCGCTCTGAAAGAAGTCCCATGTAATTCGCTCTTTCGAAACAACAGAAATTAGGGTTTTCCACCATTGATAAGCTGCATCTCAGAGTAACGATACCACAAACTTTATGCATTCATCCGGAGTCAGAGACATTTCGTCAAATACCCGAATCGTATTCTCTAACCAAAACTCAGCCTTTTCAGCATCATCATCATTGGTAGCTCAGAATTCTTTAGCTCCATACTTGCGAATCTTGTCTACCGGAGGCTTATTTAATAGATTTGGATGCATAACCGATGGCACAACTGTAGTCTGAGGGGGATTATCTGGGGGCGGAGGTTGTGAAACAGTCGGGTTATTCTTTACAAACTGAGTGAACCACTCACTCATCATCTGGAAGAAAGCTTGTTTAGCTTCTTCCCCTTGACCGCTAGTAGCCGGTCTCGATTCAGAAGGCGCTGTCCCTTGCGCGGGATCAGGCGCATTACTTTCTACGTCGTCAGATACGGCTCTTTCGGGATCCATTACTATATAGAAATCACATTTATACGTCAGGATTCATCACACTATCACAATTCAGATATATGGCATGTATCGCTAGACTCTGACACGCTACGTTAGTCCGAGAATCGGCTAAACCGTAGCTCTGATACCAACCAAATGTAACACCCCTAACCCGTATCCGACGACGGACTAGGGTTAAAGGCGTTACCGGACAGATCGGAAAGCATTTACAGAAATTCATACATTCATTCATCATTCTTAACCATAGTGTCCCTCAATACGGTCATCAAGACCTTAAACATGCTTATACACCGAGTTGGGACTAAACTGAAACACATGTGAAATTTCATTAAAATTAAAAAGTTTTCTAACTTTCAGGGGAGACACGCCCGTGGGAGGAGACCGTGTGCCCTCCACGGCTTCTAGACACCCCCGTGTGTCCATCCGTGTTTACATACTGACTATATCAACACGATCACAAGGCACGTACGTGTGCCATGACCGTGTGCTACCAGACCATATACTGACTTTTCCAACACGGCCACCGAGCACGCCCGTGTGCCATGGCCGTGTGCTCTTAGCTAGCTACTGACTTGTACACCACGGCCAGCTGACACGCCCATGTCGAGGACGTGTACTATTTAAGCTACTTTCTGTCAATTCAACCACGGTCTTAGGCACGCCCGTGTACCACAACCGTGTGACATTATAGGCCATTTACAAGGCCAAAATGCCACCCATAAGGGTCAACCTACAAGCAACATAATCCATCTGATTTCATGCATATATGGCAACCAAAAACATACCAAAATGAACATTCCATTAACACATTCAATACCAATTCCATTCATACCAAATTACAAACTAAAACCCACATCATCTCAAGCATATATCATCTATTTGCTTATCCAAAACTTAACCATTTCATAAGCATCAAAACATATCAAAACAACTACACATACCACATTCATCAAGACAAAATATGAACCCATTATTAGCCACATCACATGACCAAGTCTATACATCAACTTATATAAAAAACTAGCCTATACATGCCATATCTAACTTATAAACATTTCCAAAGTGTACCAAAATGAGTTTAATAGTGTGGTGACGATCCGTGACGGTCCCGAGCCTTCAGTAGCTTTGACGACCTATAAAACAGAGAAAACACACACACACAGAGTAAGCTTTCCAAAAGCTTAGTAAGTCAATGTACAAATAAACTTTGCATATAATGCATATATTGCAAGTAGATACATTGGCACATCCAAATCACTAAGCATAATATCACAAATGTACTTTGTTTTATACACTTGTGGCCACATTTGCCACATTCATCATTTTAAGATCCACATTCTCACATTTAAGCATACACTTCTTCAAGTCAAAGTTGTATAGGTACTTACCTTTTTATACACACTTGTGTATATACTAAACGTACCTGAAACAAACATTCGTTCACTTATTTGCTCATAACTCGGATTTGCAATTCATATCACAGACTTGCCCGTTGAACCGTAAGGAATCTAGTAGGATACTTAGAAAACTCGGAATGGTCGTACAATGCCAATGTCCCAGACGAGGTCTTACATGCACTCGGATATCGATGCCATCGCCGCGCATGTGGTCTTACATGAATCAATACGATGCTGATGTCCCAGACATGGTCTTACACGTAAAGCTCAGATCGATGCCAACGTTCCAGACGTGGTCTTACACATAAAACTTATATCGATGCCTACGTCCCGGACGAGGTCTTACACGAAGTCTCAAATCAACGCCAACGTCCCAGATGTAGTCTTACATGATAAAACATAACAGATACCTATGTCATGATTTAGTCAATCCTATCTATTCCTAGGTTCGTACGGGGCTTCTCAGTCTTAATCGATATATCGAACTTATCTCGAAATTCAAATGCATAACCTCTCATAACACAAGCATTCATTATCATCATTAATCGTATGAACAATTACAATTGCATACATATACATTTATTTGCATAGTGACTTACCTCAGATTCGGTTTATCGGAATGAAAACGGCTACTCCGTTACTTTCGCTTTCCCGCGATCTAAATCTGTTTTCCTCGGTTCTTGATCTAAACATATTCAGAATTAACCCTTTTATTCACTAATTCCTTTAATTCAATCCAAAGACACACATTTAGGGCTATTTGTAATTTAGCCCTCACAGTTGCACATTTTATCAATTTAGTCCATTTTTCTCAAAACATCAAATTCACAAAATCCACCCATACACATGTTTGGCCGAATACATATACATATCATACAAGCCCACATTTTTCATCAAATTTGCAATTTAGTCCCTCAATTTACCATTTTCTCAATTTAGCCCTATTTAGCTAAATTCATCAAAAATTTAAGAACAAAGTATGTTCATCTAGCTCATATCTTTCATTTAACACCAAAAATCATCAAAAAGCTTAACATATCATCAATGGCGTCTTACACAAACATCATCATTTCACAAAATTAAAACATGGGTTTGATAGTAGGAGAAACAACGATTACAAAAACGTAGAAATTATCAAAAACCGACCGAAAGCATACCTTTAATTTTGGCTTGTAAGTGCCGAAACCCTTAAGCTTTTATTCTTTCTCTTTTTCTTGATATTTTCGGCTAGAATGGATGAATACATCCACTAGCTCTTTCATTTATTTTATTAATAACATATTCTTAACCCATTTACTAAAATATCCATCCAATTAATAAATAAAACAAATATGTAATAAGGGCATATTTGACTTTCATTCATCCTCTAACTACATAGTGGTCTATTTGCTTCATAAGGCCTTTTCTTTTAAAAGCCACAACACATTGGTACTTTAGCAAATAGCAAGCAAATTTCACATTTTATGCATTTTAATCCTATTGTTAAAATAAACACACAAACGAACAAATTAGCTTACAGAAATTTAGCGCATGCTTAATCGCATATTAACTGCACAAAAAATAATATTAGAATATTATATGGACTCGGATTCATGGTCTCAAAACCACTGTTCCGACTAGGGTATAAACCAGACTGTTACACATACATTTCTAGTCTCACTCCATCAAGTGGCCTAAGATATTACTCCCATTATGTGGGAGAGACAAACCCTATATTAATCAATCATATTCCACTACATAGATTGTGGCATATCTAAAATCAGTCTTTATAGTACAATATGTTACAGTAGACGTTTGACTATATCAAAATATACGACTCACGATGTTGGAACAATGACAATCTCAAGTTTGAGGATTGTATACATAATTATCAGTATGAGTAATGCTTTGACCATTACATAATAATCCAAGAAAAATACTCATAACGGGTCAGTCCAATATGTTGTTCTCCAACACATACTCATGTATTAATTTTGACATCCTTATGTCAATGACAACGCTTTGTCATCAATCAACTACACATTAGTCTCAATGAATTATTATTGTCCAAACCCACAATAATACTTGACTAAGGATCTTTTAAGAATAACCATATCATTCTCAGGACTTTATCATTAATCAGTTTATTTACACACGATGAAAAAGAAAAGAAAATAACAATGGCAATGCCTTATATTAACAAACAAGGTAAAATGAGTATGTGATTACAATCATATCATGATTGGTTTTTGGACATACTTTAACACCTCTAAGCATGCAGTGGACTAATTTTAGATTATGAGCTTACCATAAGACAAGGATCATGGTGCAAAGGGAACCGCAAAGTGTAAGTCCATGAGGCTTGCAACTATGAGCAAAAAATTGCAATAAAAGCTTATAATATAAGAACTTAAATTGTCTTTACACATCAATTTGGTAGATACGCATTCCTAGATTATGGTAATAACTAATTTTAACTGGGATATACAAAATTACAAAGAAGAGGTTCTAGAATTGCCTTTTAATGCACACAACCAATAGTTAAAAAAACCTCAAACAAATAATTTTAAAATTAGAATATTAAAAAACTGGAAATGTAAAGTTGTCGTTTTTCTTTAAGAAAGTAGTGTTTCACCGGTTGTGGTAGTTGCGGATGATGGGAGCAAGGGGTGAGAGAGTCGCCCGAGGTGGTGAGTTGTGGTTGCTAGTAGATAGTTGGGGAGAGTTGAGAGAAGGATCCAAAAATGCCTTAAGGAAGAAAAAGGTAAAAAAAAATAAAAATTGATGTATCAGCTATTAAGGATTTAATGTTTAGATCATTAAAATCAAAGTGTTGTTTAATAATAGTGATCAAATTGCAAGAATTTATTTTAAGTGATCAACTAAAATTGTTTACTCTTAAAAAATAATTTTAATAGTATTTGTTAAATAAAATATACTTTAAGCTAAAATATCCTTTCTTTTAGAAAATAAATTCAAATTTCACAAATTAATTTTCAGAGTTGTTTTCATCAATTACTATATCTTAAAGATGAATATCATGATTTGAAATTTTCTACTCCACTAGCATTAGAGATATAAATATTTAAATTATGCCGACACACCAAAAAAAATTCCTTTTATAGTGTAAAGATGAGGATTCCCGATTCAAGTGGAACAGTTTTCCACAAATCTGTTGTTTCAATGTCTCAATCAATCCCACCAATGGCAGCTAGGTGTCATCTTTCATCCGGTCTCTCTCTTATCATCCAATCAACGGTTGAATATACCAGAGTGACGTGGCTATTTTTACTAATTTCCACAAATCTATTGTTTCAATGTCTCAATCAATCCCACCAATGGCAGCTAGGGGTTATCTTTCATCCCGTCTCTCTCTTATCATCCAATCAACGGTTGAATATACCATTTTGAAACTGAACGATGTCAATTCAAGCTGCAACAAAAGTGTCTCGGCCTCAACGTAGTCCACCCGGTTAAAGAACGAACAACAAAAGAAATTTTCTTTGAACTTTTTCGGAGAGAGTAAAAACGACTGCTAGATTCTATCCTCAATTAATACTAAACTTTTATATGAATCAAATTCATATATTAATTTTAATTGTGTTCTCTATTCGTGTACAACAAGTTTGTAAACATAATGCGTTCAATATTTAACTATCAAATTAAATTAATTCAATAATTAATTTAAATTATGCGACAACTAAACATAACACCAATTGTATTTGGATTCTGTTCGCTTCAACCATAAGGTGTGACCCTGTAGGCTCTTGTAACGTTAGTAGTAATATTAGAACATTTCTAATATTACTAGCAATGAGTGGCATCTAGTAATGCATCATTGCTACTCAAGTTACAAGAAGTTGTGAATCGACATAACCTTTCTATGATAAATTTGTATGTATTATATCATTTTATCCTTTATATCTAGATTGGGCCCAAGTCATGGAACAATCATGCTTGTATAGTCCAATCTCATATTTCTTGATATTCTAAGTAGACTACAATAAACAAATAAGTGTGATATCTCATATCAACTTATTTGAGCATGGCTATACATTTCTAGTCTCACTCCATCAAGTGGCCTAAGATATTACTCCCATTATGTGGGAGAGACAAATCCTATATTAATCAATCATATCCCACTACATAGATTGTGGCATATCCAACATCAGTCTTTATAGTACAATATGTTACAGTAGACGTTTGACTATATCAAAATATACGACTCACGATGTTGGGACAATGACAATCTCAAGTTTGAGGATTGTATACATAATTATCAGCATGAGTAATGCTTTGACCATTACATAATAATCCAAGAAAAATACTCATAACGGGTCAGTCCAATATGTTGTTCTCCAACACATACTCATGTATTAATTTTGACATCCTTATGTCAATGACAACGCTTTGTCATCAATCAACTACACATTAGTCTCAATGCATTATTATTGTCCAAACCCACAATAATACTTGACTAAGGATCTTTTAAGAATAACCATATCATTCTCAGGACTTTATCATTAATCAGTTTATTTACACACGATGAAAAAGAAAAGAAAATAACAATGGCAATGTCTTATATTAACAAACAAGGCAAAATGAGTATGTGATTACAATCATATCATGATTGGTTTTTGGACATACTCTAACACCTCTAAGCATGCAGTGGACTAATTTTAGATTATGAGCTTACCATAAGACAAGGATCATGGTGCAAAGGGAACCGCAAAGTGTAAGTCCACGAGGCTTGCAACTATGAGCATCAAATTGCAATAAAAGCTTATAATATAAGAACTTCAATTGTCTTTACACATCAATTTGGTAGATAAGCATTCCTAGATTATGGTAATAACTAATTTTAACTGAGATATACAAAATTACAAAGAAGAGGTTCTAGCATTGCCTTTTAATGCACACAACCAATAGTTAAAAAAACCTCAAACAAATAATTTTAAAATTAGAATATTAAAAAACTGGAAATGTAAAGTTGTCGTTTTTCTTTAATAAAGTAGTGTTTCACCGGTTGTGGTAGTTGCGGATGATGGGAGCAACGAGTGAGAGAGTCGCCCGAGGTGGTGAGTTGTGGTTGCTAGTAGATAGTTGGGGAGAGTTGAGAGAAGGATCCCAAAATGCCTTAATGAAGAAAAAGGTAAAAATAAAAAAATAAAAAAATTGATGTATCAGCTATTAAGGATTTAATGTTTAGATCATTAAAATGAAAGTGTTGTTTCATAATAGTGATCAAATTGCAAGAATTTATTTTAACACTACACCAAAACAGACTTTTAGCGGCGTTTTTAGTGGCGTTTTAAATAAAAACGCCGCAAATATTCTAAATTAGCGGCGTTTATCCACAAAACGCCGCTAAAAATGATATATAGCGGCGTTTTTACCTAAACCGCCACTAAAGGTCTGAGCATTAGCGGCACTTTTAGAAAAACGCCGCTAAAGGTATGAGCATTAGCGGGCTTTTGGAAAAACGCCGCTAAAGGTCTGAGCATTAGCGGCGCTTTTAGGAAAACGCCGCTAAAGGTATGAGCATTAGCGGCGCTTTTGGAAAAACGCCGCGAAAGGTCTGAGCATTAGCGGCGCTTTTAGGAAAACGCCGCTAAAGGTATGAGCATTAGCGGCGCTGTTGGAAAAACGCCGCTAAAGGTCTGAACATTAGCGGTGCTTTTGTAAAAACGCCGCTAAAGGTCTGAACAATAGCGGCGCTTTTTGAAAAACGCCGCTAAAGGTCTTTTGAACAGAAAGGCGCAAATATGTTAATCAATACAACGACGTTTTGTGGTTGAGAAACAAAATTATTTAGTAAATTGAAAATACTATTTAAATTTTCTAAAATATTGAAAGAATATATATTATTCAAAATTTATCAAAATAATTAAGGGCTTAGTGGTTTGTATGGGCTGACTAGGGTTTCGAGTTCAGCGTTTCAAGATTTAGTGTACTTTATCAGTTTATAGTTTACGATTAGTCTTAGGATTAGGGTTATGGCTAGAGTTTATGAGTTTATGGGTTTGTGGGTGTATGGTTTAAGGTTCACGGGTTTAGGGTTTTGGATTTAGCGAATGAAGACAGAATATCAAATTTGATTTAATCATTAAAAAATTATAAAAATATATGCTAAAATTAAAATGGTGGGATTGCAATTTTTACTTACAAATAAATTTCAACCCCTAACAAAATCTGATTGTGTATCTGTTTATTCTTATTAGACCCTAAACTTTAAACCTTAAATCGTCTAATCCCTAAACTATAAACCATAGATCTAGTTTCTAAACCCTAAATTATAGCTCTAAACACTCGACCATAAACCCTTAAACTACAAACACTAAACCATTAACCATTAAACACTAACCTTAAACGTCGCTAAATGTTGAGCAACAATTCTATTTTCATTAGGTTAATCGACACTCATTTTGATTTTATTCGATTTAGTTTTCATTTTTTCTTATTTTTGTTTTGAATTTAATTTTATTTTGCTATTTGAAATTAAATGACTTAGTTATGAAAAGTACGTTACAAATTGATAAGTAAACCCCTAAGAAGTTTTGCTTTATCGAAACCCTTAAACCCTAACTAGTAATGTTAATTAAAATACCATTTATTTTTAATTGAATATATAAGATATAAATATTTTATCTTAATTAAAATATAAATTATATTGATTAAAATATAAATTATTTTAAATCAAAAAAATAATGACACTTAGAAAAAATTTGAAAGTAAAAACATAGAAAAATATTTGTTAAAAATGAAAAAAAATATTAAATAATTATATAATCGTAAAAGAGATATATAGTTTTAATTTTAAAATATTAAATTAATTCTCATGATAATTTAGGGTTTATGTGGTTTAATTTAGGGTATATAGTTTATGGATTAATCTTTACAGTTTAGGGTTTGGGGATTATGTTTTAGGGTTTAGGGTTTAAGCTTTAGGTTAGGGGTTAGGCTGGTTTTATTATGTTTTAGGGTTTAGGGTTTAAGCTTTAGGTTAGGGTTTAATCTTTATAGTTTAGGATTTGGGGATTATGTTTTAGGGTTTAGTGTTTAGGGATTTAGGTATTAGGGATTTTGATAAAATAGATAAAAATCATATTATTGAGAGGGTTTATGGAAGCAATTAGATTATACTTCTACAATGTAATATATATATATATACATGTATATATATATATATATGAGTTAAGGTGTATATTTTAGGATTTTAGTATTTAGGATCAAAACAAATTTAATTAAAATAAAAAAATTAATTTAAAGGAATATAATTAATAATTAAAATAAAAAAATTATTAGCGGCGTTTTTTGCTCAAAAACGCCGCAAACACATTACTGAACAATACGACGCCGTTTACTTGGCCTTTAGCGGCGCTAGACATAAAAACTCCGCAGATGAGTACTATTAGTGGCGTTTGTTTTAAAAAACGCCGCAAAAAACCATTGAAACGACGTCATTTTTTAGGGGATTTTAGTGGCGCTTTTTAAAAACGCCGCAAAGGGCAATTTTTTTTAATAAAACGTCACCGTTTTTGTTTCGCTATTTTGTTTCTGTCATTTTAACAAAACGAGCCATGCTGCAGAAATCCCTAACTTCTCTAATTTCTCCCCCCAAAACAGCAGAAGAAATCCCCCCCAAAACCCGATTAAGAAGAAACCCATCTCTCCATCTCTCCATCTGCTCTTATGCAAAATCCCTAATATCTGTAATTTCTCCCCCCCCCCCAAAAACAGCAGAAGGAATCCCCCCAAAAATCCCTAATTTCTGTAATTTCTCCATCTCTCCACAGTACGATACCTGTTTGGGTGACTTCTACAGTGTTGCTTGGATAGAAGACAGGTATGGATAAATATAATGGATCCATTACAAGCATGTTCATCATTTGCCTATATTTGTTTTCTCCATATCTCTTAATGTTGTATATTTAATCAGCATCTTCCATCAATTTCATAGCTCCACCTTGTTCTGAAATTAACAATTAATAATATATGGACAACTAGTTAAGGAGCAAAGTGGGTGACATACGGGCAATTTTGCTTCTATTAGTGTTTGGACTAAATTACTTAAATTTTCTAATGTTGAGGTTCTTTTGTTCAGTTGAATTTGTTTTATATTGTCACAAAGTCCTCCTACCCCAATTTGATTTGTTTGATTATTTATTTAATTTCATTGGTTGCTTTTCGACTGCAATAGTTTGATTAATTGCTGTGTTTTCTGGATGATTCTGTATGCAGAGGTTTAGGTCATTGTGTTTTCTGAATCGAAAGTGCCAACAACATTTATATACGGGACTGAAGATTGGATGAACTATCAAGGAGCCCAAGACACTACTAAGGTAGGATGGACATTTTAATTTATTATTATTAAAATTTTTTTACAATTCTGATCTCAATGTCTAAGCATACTTTCCTTTAGCATTTTTTGAATAGAGTACCGATTCCTTATAAAACCCATGTTTGGGAAAACCTGTAAATCGATGAATTATAACTAACAAGATTTCTCCTTGGCATTTGATCAAACAACTTACAAGCACTATCAAAGTGCCCATTTTGTGAATACCTGTAAATAAGGATGTTCCAAGAATGGTCGTTTTTTCACATGAAGTTCATCAAAGGCCTTTTGGGCACTTTTTATTTCATTGAATTTTGAGAACATGGCTATAAGATGGTTGGTTATAAAGGGTCTAAGAGTTAAAGCTTTTTTGATAAACTGTGAATGCAAAAGTAAGCCTAGATTCAAGTTGTTGCTTTTATGGATTTTGAGATAAGAAAGGTGAAAAAGTAATCAAGACCTGATCTTCCTTCATTTTCTTTTTCTTTCTTGTTTTTGGGTTGTCTTCTAATCTTTGAAATTCATGAATTTGGAAAGTACATTTATAGCTTAAAGATTAGTTCTTCCGAGAAAAGCTTAAATGGCGAAAGCTTACAGATTATAGAGTGATGAAACCCATTGTTGAACAACTTTCTCTCCGTTGAAAAACCATTGCCCATAAAAACTCAAAGATTTTTCTTTTCTCGGAAAATTCTTTTGAAGTTTTTTCTAAGCTTTGTTTAACACATATTTTAGGTTTTGGAGATAAAAATTGTATGAATTTTGCTAATTTACATCTATGATCCTCACTTTACTGTATATTTCCTTAATTGCCCCACTTTTCTTTCCCAAGCACTATTATTTTTGTTTTCTGAGATTGTTTTCTTGTTTTTATATTTTTATATAAAATTAATAAAAATTCGTACATGATAAGATTTGAACTTAAAGCACTATAATTCCTTTAGATTTTATCTATTCACCAACTTCGATTATTTCTTGTTAAAGTTTCATTATATATACCATTATGTAAATTTATCATTTACTTGCTAAATGATTTAAGTCACTATGACATAACCTCTAAACAAGTTTCATTTAGATCAATTATATAATGCCTTTAAGACAGGGACGAAGCTATAAGTTTATCTTCGGGGACAAAATTATATTATAAAATTTTAAAAGGGTTTTGTTTATCTGCGTTTTTGTTTAATTTGTTTGGACTGCTTTGCACATGCGGATACTCTTGGTTATGGAATGGCGAGTAGGGACCCTCTCCATTTTTTTAAATAATATATATATTATGAAGTTAAATACCAGCTTAGTCCTAATACAGCAAAGACTATGGGCAAAGGGCAACAGGGTTTTCGAAACTTCACACAAGGCAAAACCCTAAAATTGAAAGACCCAATGTATTGCTATGGAGTTTGGTAAAAGATAGGTAGAGGGACATGATGGAGTGCAATATCACGAAAACCCCGCATACCCTCTACATTCTGGTTTGCAGTACTATTTATTTCCATCAACTCTCACTCTCAGTCCCTCTCTTTTTTCTAAAGAAAATAGGGGTAAATATGTAATATGCATTTGCGTATGCAAGGGATGGACGGCGCATGTGAAATAACTCCAAATTTAACATTATGATATTATATTGTTAATATCTAGGAGTAGGGATGGGGGGATAACAAAGATGGTATATATGTATTACGTGGCCTGATCTCTGATATCAATCTCATATACCTGCACGTGGCAATTTTAAACAAAACGTTTTGTTTTTTTTTCAACTTAACAAAATTAGAATACTAGTGTTTAATAATGTATGTGAATAGACTTTTTGTTTTAATAAATTTCATATGTATTTGTTATAGGTTATATTGAGAAAGGTATCCGCATTCTTTAAAAGTGAGTAGAATTGAAGAGGATCGTGATCGATCATTGAATTGACTATTTTTCTTTCGGTCAAAGAATGTGAGTATTAGTTTTTAGTAAATAGCATTTTTGTAATTAATCAATAGCTTTTGTTAATTCATATGTTGTTTGAATTTCGCCATCGCTTCTTATCGCTTCTCATGAATCGTCGGATTGGATTTCTTGGTAATAACTATTAAGGTTTGTTTTAGTTCAAAATTTAGATCAATAATGATTATATCATGATGAATTTGACCAAATTGCTGTCCAAATTGCGGTTTATTATCCCGCTTGGTTGGTATATATGTTGTTTTGTTCTATCTTTGTCAAAAAAAAAAAAAAAAAAAGATTCAAAGTATATAGGGTGGAAACCTAACAGGTTGCCTTATATCTCATCGTAAGATATAACGGATCCTCCCCAGGTGTAACAATGCCACGTATAATGAATCTTAAAGAATTTCTGTCTAAATTGCTGTTTATTATTGTTGTTTATTATTAATAATGTTTGAACAACCTCCAATTTGCTATCTAATCATGCCGCTTAGATTTTTTACAAGCTCCCGTGTATTATTTTTTAAAATTTAAGGTACGGTACGATATAAAAAATAACATAAACAAAATATAAAAGTTAATTTTTTAAGAATACTTAGATTTATATGGCTTTTTGGTTTATTACTAATTACTAATTTTTTATATTAATAATGTTTGATTTTAATATTTAATATTTTCAATGTTTTCCAAAATGGTAATAATATTTTGTTATCAGTATAATAATATTGATCATTATTTAAATATGTTTTATTATTAAAAATAAATTATTTTTTAGAAGAAGTAATTTTAAAACTTTTTAAATTTAAAAACTTATAAATATTTTGTTATCAATATAATAATATAGATCATTATTTAAATATGTTTTAATATAGAAAATAAATTCTTTTTTTAAAAGAAGTAAGTTAAAAACTTTTTAAATTTAACAACATCACAACAAATTTCAATTATAAAAAAACATATAATAACATTTTCCAGCCTACCTCAAACGAAAAACTAAAACCAATCAATATTAAAAAAAAAACTACAATGTAATGCATGCCGTAGATGTTCACACCTCAACTGATTCTCGATTTGAAATTTTAATTTAACTTACATAATACATAATACATAACTTACATAAAATTATTTAACTTATATAATACATAACTTACATAGCTTTCGTCAAATTATTTAACTTTCATAATACATAACTTACATAACTTACATAATACATAACTTACATAATACTTGTATAGATTAAAAAAAGATTCAAAGTATATAGGTTTGGAAACTCGACGGGTTGCCTTATATCTCATCATAGATATAATGGATCCTCCTAGGTGTAACAATGCCACGTATGATGAATCTTAAAGAATACATAACTCGCTTATATATGTGATCATATCAGATTTACATAAATTATAAATTAACAATTTAGCCCCTGTAATTTATTGTCAACTTTAGACTTCAACAACTACGAAATGGATAGGAGTTGGATGAAATTGTCAAGGGTAAGCAACGGCTATTGAAATGGAGTAGAAACTTTTTCTCAATTTCGCATTTCAAAATGCAAGCCAAGAGAATATGATTCTTTGTCCGTGTAAGAAGTGTTGCAATATCAATTGGCATTATCGTGAAGTTGTCTACGAACATCTTGTTGTTGATGGCTTTGTCCGGGGGTACAAAAAATGGTTTTTTCATGGAGAGTGTACATCTAGTGGAGCATCTTCATCGATGAATCTGGGTTATCCTCATAGTGCTTACAATCCGAATGTTAGAGATGATAACATGGAAGGCATGTTGCGGGATGCTTTTAATATGCGCAGTGATGGTTTCGGGTCATTTCCACCTGAATTGGGTGCAATCGATGATTATAATTTAGGTGGAAATACTTTCACTGAAGGGGGAAGAAGTGTACCTGATGAATAGCCAAATGAAGAAGCGGCGAGGTTCTACACGTTACTTGGTGAAATGAATGAAGAACTGTATGAGGGATCAAAATTTTCCAAACTGTCTTTCTGTATTCGTCTTTTTCACTTGAAATGTTTGGGAGGATGGACCGGAAACTCGTTGACAATGCTGTTAGAGTTTCTGCAAGAAATGTTCCCGTTTGCGAAAATTCCTCAATCTTCCAAAGACATGAAAAAACTAATAAAGGATTTGGGCCTTGGCTACAACAAAATTCATAGTTGCCCAAATGACTGCATGTTGTATTGGGGTGACCGGATAAACCAACAGTGCTGTCATGTATGCGGTCAATCCCGTTGGATTAATAGAAATACAGAGGATGGTAACGAGGAAGATCACGATACACAGTCAAGGAAGCAGCCAGTTAAGATTTTGCGGTATTTTCCGCTAATACTAAGGCTTCAACGGCTTTTCATGTCGTCACTAATACCTAGAAGACGATTACGAGACTTAAACATTGTCCACACTACTCCAAATTTAGAAGAAGCAAATAGTGAACAAGAAACAGTTGTTGGATCTTCTAGTCTGCCGGACATAGATGATGAGCCTGGAGAATTTGAAAGTAATGTTAAGTTTATTTTACATGCATGTTGAATTTTATTATTGATTCATTTTTCAATTTTAATATAATAATATATCATTTTTCAGCTGAAGGTGGTGGGACGCGCAGAGGGCGGGGACGTACATTACTTAAAGATTTATACGACTTAGAGCCTACCAATCGTGTTAAAGTAAGGAGAAACAATCATGGCCACCGTTGGATCTCAAGCTCGATTGTTAGCAGAGCTATTTGGGCATTATAGCACGAAATGCCAATATGTTGCCCATTAACTACTTAATCATGGCATCACATGCCGATGCCAACAAAAATCAGGCTCTCGATAATATTAAGGTAACAAAACGTGAATGTAATTTATAATACTTTAATTTAACTTTCATTTATATTAACTTTTAAACTTTTTTTCTGTGGTAGATTTACTTTAGAGGTCTCCGATGAATATGTTAAGAAGACGTTGGGTAAAAAATGGAGAGATAATAAAAGCACGCTTAAAAATAATATTTTAAGAAAGACATAAGCCTCGATTTAAAAATTGTGAAATGTCCCATGGGAATGTTGAGGTACCAATGGGAAGATCAAGTTAGATTCTGGAATTCAAAGAAAGGAGAGGTATTACGTACTTGTAAAGTCTTATAAAATTTTCCATTTATCGTATTTACTATATACATAATTCAAATTCCATTATTTAGGACCGTGAGCGAGTTGGAAGAAGCAGCAGACTGAAATAAAAATTTACTCACACGGCAGGTTCCAGAAGTTTTGCTTGTGTAGCTGAGGCCGAGGTATTATAATTTATTATTTCTTTCAAATATTAATGACTTTATACTACTAAATTATATTTTTCTCGCTATAATGTAGGAAGCTTCGTCTGGTCAAAAGTTGGACGCCTTGACTTTTTGACATTACGCATATAGGAAGAAGGACGGATCTCCGATGACATCCAAGTCGCAGAAATTTTGGTATATTTACTTAATAATTGATTTATTATAAATATTTATAATATTTAATTATAGTACTTTAATTCATCGTTTGTAGTTTTAATTTTATAATTTTAAGTTATGTTGCATTCCTTTTTATTATATATTTCGTTTCTAACTCTTTCGTTGATTTATTAGGATAAACTAAAGGAGAAGAAGGCGGAGTATGAAACGGTTGCTTCGAGTGATAGTTCGTTAATCTCGAGGAGATTGATAAATGTGATTATTATCGATGTTTTGGGTCCCGAGAGTAACGATCGCTTCGATTGATAGTTCGTTAATCTTGAGTATATTTATAACTAAATTATCACTAATGTTTTGGGTCTTAAAAGGTATGGTCGGGTTCGATGTCAAGGATCTGGGGTTACCCGACCCAATATTTTGATCCGCCTCCCAGCCAGCATGCCTCCGGAGTCAATCTCTTTGAAGTTCAGAGACTAAAAGACCGGATAGCTCGGGATGGAAGCGAGCACGGTGAGCAAATTTCTCAACTTAGAGCGGAGGCAAGAATGAGGAGGCAGCAATGGGTAACATAAAGTATGAAGAACTCCACCATGACTTCAGCTATGATGAAGATGTTCCAGAAATGCAGAGGCCGCTTTCTTAGACATTTGTTTTCTTGTTGTGAGATGATTTTTAACATTATGACATTTAACATTATTGTAAGAATTGTTTGAATTATACTTCATTTATTAATGTATATCATATATCTTTTATTAAATTTGAAGTATCGTTTAGATTTAATGCTTTTAGTGAGATTTAAATGTTTTATTTGCTGTATTGAGTTGAAATTATATGCAATTGCTGCTGTTTTTGGTTTGTTTTAATGCAGAGAGGGTAGGATATTGGAGAAAATGAGCATTGCAAATCTGTGCAAATTAGCGGCGTTTGTGTTAAAAGCGCTGCTAAAAGCCCATACCTTTTGCGGCGTTTTTTTGAAAAGCGCCGCTAAAAGCCCCTACCTTTAGCGGCGTTTTTGTTAAAAGCGCCGCTAAAAGCCCCTACCTTTAGCGGCGTTTTTTTGAAAAGCGCCGCTAAAAGTCCATACCTTTTGCGGCATTTTTGTTAAAAGTGCCGCTAAAAGCCTCTACCTTTAGCGGCATTTTTTTTAAAAGCGCCGCTAAAAGCCCATACCTTTAGCGGCGTTTTTTTATAAGCGCCGCTAAAAGTCAAGACTTTTAGCGGCGTTTGGCGTTTTCTTTAGCGGCATTTTTTGCGGCGCTTTCGAAAGCGCCGCAAAGACTATTAGTGGCGCTCAAAAATGCCGCTAAAAGCCCAAAAAACGATTGTATGAAAGGATTGTATGGATTGTATGAAAGAAGATGACATGGCGTCACTGTTTCATAAAACTATTGGAAAAGCTTGCTTAAGTGCCCCCTTTCGGGGAAAGGATTGTATGAAACAGTGACGCCATGTCATCTGTATCACTTTCCAATAGTTTTATGCCACATCAGTATTTTTATTCTGAATTTCAGGATTTTAATTTGGATTTGATTTTTTTCAGGATGAAAATTAGGATTTTAATTTAGATTTGATTTTTTTCAAGATGAAAATCCTGAAATTTAGGATGAAAATACTGATGTGACATAAAACTATTGAAAAGGGATACAGATGATGTGGCGTCACTGTTTCATATAATCCTTTCTCCCCTTTCGTCTGTTCCCTTGGATTCGAAACACACGGCAGTCCACAGCATTAAATGTTCAACGCATTATCTGAAGCTTAACTTATTGCTTTTTATTTCTTCATGCAAATCCTTAGAGTGGGGCAATTGAAAAGAACAAAAATAATAGACTCTGTTTCAATTTCAAAAGCAGGCTTTAAAGATTTGATTTGCTTTCCATATCTTTAAACTTAATTAAACCCTTACATCTTCTGGCAGAATGAGGGAGCAATTTTAGGAAATGGAAGAACGTGGAAGAAAGATTTGTATGAAATTGAGGTATTATATTATTTGTCTTCTCTTTTAATAATTTAATGTTATTTCAGTATTTCATATCAAATTTTAGTATTTTTATCATGAAAATACTGAATTCTGTACCCACTTGGCTTCCTAGCATCACTCATTTTCAACTAACACCAATACAAGGGTAATTCAACCTAGTTAGCTTAATCTATAAATAACTCAACCTTTAAGCTTAATTCGAGAATTTAGTTACAAAGGGAAGTGGAAATCATGGATGTGTCCCCTTCCCAAATTTAAAAAGGGATAAAAGCCACAATCTAGCAGTCCTTTTCTTCTGATATCTACATCCTCCCTGCTTTCCCACCAAGAGAAAATGCCAAAACTTGCACTAATACCACCACATGATCACCACCGACACCACCGGCAGCTCCTCCTCATCTTCCTCCTTATCTCCGCCAACAATGCTGCCCCTGCCTCCGCTACCACAAATTATCAAGTATTCAAGGAAGCTCCACAATTTTACAACTCTCCAACCTGCCCTTCCATTCACACCAATGGAATGTGCTGTGATCAAGCTGTTCATGTAGCAATCACCCTAGATACAGCCTACTTACGTGGCTCAATGGCCGCCATTTTATCCATCCTCCAACATTCTTCTTGCCCTCAAAATATCCCCTTCCACTTCATTGCCTCCGCCACCGCCAACCACCATCACTTCCGCTACACAATCTCCCTCGCTTTCCCTGCCCTCGTCTTCCAAATCTACCCATACGACTCCAAAGCAGTGTCAGGCCTCATTTCCACTTCCATCCGCTCAGCACTCGACTGCCCTCTCAACTACGCTCGCAACTACCTCCCCAACCTCCTCCCTCATTGCCTCCGCCGAGTCGTTTACTTAGACTCTGACCTCGTCCTCGTCGACGACATGGCTAAACTCGCCGCAACACCACTGGGAGATAGCTCGGTTTTAGCAGCACCCGAGTATTGCAACGCGAACTTCACCTCCTACTTCACCCCAACGTCAAACCCTACTTTATCTAACTTTTTCGGGCCGCAAAGCTTGTTATTTCAACACTGGGGTGATGGTGATAGATTTACAAAGATGGCGTGCAGGAGATTACACTACAAAGATTGTAGAATGGATGGAGCTTCAAAAGAGAATGAGGATATACGAGTTAGGGTCTTTGCCACCCTTCTTGCTTGTGTTTGCAGGCAACATAGCGCCTGTTGATCATAGATGGAACCAACATGGGCTTGGAGGAGACAATTACAGAGGATTGTGTAGAGACTTACATCCTGGTCCGACTAGTTTGTTGCATTGGAGTGGGAAAGGGAAGCCATGGGCGAGACTAGATGCTAACAGACCTTGTCCCTTGGATGCTTTTTGGGCTCCTTATGATCTGCTGCAAACATCCTCTGCTTTGGAGTCTTAAAAATATTGGTGTATATCATACCAATAAATCTTTTTTTTTTGTTGCTATTTTTTATCTATATGTGTATATGGGAAAAATATGATATCAGAGTTAGGTTTCTGAAGAAGAGAAATTAACAAGATGATCTTCCCTCTCTCCATTTTCATTATATTTTTTGAAGGCCTGTAGTGTAGGCTGCCTTTTGTGGGACAAAGCCTTGAGATTTTCGGATTGAAACGGATAATTTGTTACATAAAATTTTCCATAGGTGGAGCACTTGAGAACCAACCGAGCACATCAGCTAATAAAAATTACAAGTTCAGCTTGTTGATTGAAGTGATCTTCCTACGGAAAGAGAAGCTTATACTACTACTACTACTACTACCATATACTAGCGAGATACAAACAGCAACTTGTCCCCTAAAGATTTCAGTCATTTAGATTCTTTTACTTGCATCCATGTGATCATCTCCATAATCTTCTGCATCACTGTTAACTGTCTCTCGGAAAAAGGAGTAATACATATACTGTAATATGATCTGTTTTAAACAATGTTAAGGTTTAATGTTTGTGTAAGCAGAAATTGTTGTAAGAAAATCAACAAGGATACAACTAAGTCGAGTGCCACGCAAACTGCAGCATCCAGCAGCCATGGCATGTTAGGCTTAATGTTTTCCCATTCACTGGTTCTCACTAGAATACTGTGAAAAACATTCAAGGCAAAGCTTGACATAATCATACAACACGGTACCTAACATTGTAAAATCAATGTCTAAAAAACCGGAATCGATGTCAAAGAACTGTGAGAGCTCCAGCCACCGGTTCAACAGATCTTTTTTTTTTTTTTTTTTTACAGCGGTGAGTGAAATAAATAGAAAAGTCTGAGGCAGAGCTAACCTTGCCACATATGTAGCATTAGCTATCAGTGCAAAGATGAACATGAGAGGATTCAAGCCCTATATGATTTCCACTCATTTAGACAAATTCAATATATTTATATATAGTTAAGAGTTAATAGTACTACCTCAACACTGCTTCTTTTGATCTGGTCAACAAAAGCAAATCATTTGGTAAGTAACCAAAACGATTATAATGAGAAAAATAATGCATGGTTTTTATGAATTTAGCTCAATGCTTACATTTAACCATATCTGAGGGATTCGGCCGCCCATGTATATGGCGGCCATTAGCCATCCCAGCCACTGCCCAAAGGCGCTGTGGATCATACTGTGTTCCTGCAACAGAGACTGATGGTTTTAAGTTATTTGCAGTTGCATGGGTCGACGTCGATCTTTGTCGAATTCGAGTTAGAATTAACCAGGAACGGTACATGTAATAGTCTTCGACTGGTAAAGCCAGATCTTGCTTCCATCCATGCCTTACTTCCTAAAGGCAAGTTGATTGAGGCAGCTAGAAATGTACCATAATTTGCAACCTGATCATTCATACGAAATTTACACTAAAAAAACCGAACAAAAGTTGGATATTTTAAGTTTTTGAAACATCAATGAGGGTTCAAGGCTCACGGATCTTGGGATTGGCCTAGGTTGAGTGGCGGACTTTTTGGATGAAACATGAGCTGACTCATCTTCTGAGGAGGAACCACTGTCGAGTTCCATAGCTGAAGGGCCACTTTTAGCTGCTCTCATGTATGTTCCGATAGGTGGAGTGCTACTTCCAGCCAAAGATCTAGCCGACCTGAAAATAATGTAATATACTGTAATTAATGTCTCACAATACAACAAAAAGTGAGTTTTGAGGTTATTAAGAATAGCATACATGTAGTAATACTCCCTGCGAGGATTGGGTTTTTGTGAGGCCTTAGGAATGGGAATGCCTGAGCCAGGTTTCCCAGGCTTCAATGGTATTTTCTCATCAACCTAACATTTTAAATACAACATATTCATGAATCCATCTCTGTCACAAACACCATTTCTCATCTGTACTAAAATGAAGTGAAAGACCATAATGTTCAACCAAAATTACAGGGTGTTTACCATGTTGTCAGCTTTGATCCGTCTACATTTCCACCACCTATAGATATAATCATAGTATATACTTTGCAGTACTAGAACCACAGTACTCGCTGTATAGAGCTGACAAGCAAAATCAGGCAATTAGGTTTGGAAGTGCCAATGCAACCCAAAGTATGGGTTATGAACCGAATGGGCTCAGTACAACTTTGAACAATAGACCCATGATGTTGACAATGACTTGGGTTAGATCGTTTTACTTTGACCCAAATGATTCTTCAAGACTAGTCCTTAAGTGCAATAATAAATAAAAGAAGGGTTCATTAATGAAATGAAACATGTAAAACCTAGACTGTCAGTAGCGTACCAGAGCTGTGTAGAACTGAGTTGGCAACTGCATCCACAAAATTCAATGAGTCTCATTAAATCTTTATTTTTTTTTCATATGAAAGATAGCATTTTTGTTGATAAAACAAAGTCATGGTTAAATCCAACAAAGCCTGAGGAAAAGAAAAAGAGAGCTCACCGTTGCAGGTTCCAGAAGGCATCCAACAAGGTTGAACACATCACTGCAACACCAAACAAAGATGAACGATAGTCATGATAAAGCATAAACAAGACAGGAATTTATATATGATGATGAACATTCTTTGTATAATTAAAGAGAAGAAAACGAGAGTGATAATATGGTTTTTCTTTTTGGAGGAGAAGAAGGAATCGAACCCAATAACCCAAGTGAGGAGAAAAAGAAGGGAAACTCCATGGCTGGACTTGGTTTTGAAGTTGGTGATGATTTGAGGGATCTCTGCAACTCCCCAGCAGACAAGACTAGTTAACCCAAAACCAAAAGACAAATCATCCTTTAGATTGCAAAGACAGTCTTTGAAATATCTCTCAACCCACACATTGCAGGGCTTGTTTTCCTTAACACAGTAAGCTTGAGACTGAGACATACCAAAACAAAACAAAAAAAGAAAAGACTGCAAAAAACACTAGGTAAGTTAATGAGTTGTGTGGAAAGAAGAGCCTATATATATCCAAAAGTTGGTTCAATTAGTATTATTAAATAGCAAGACCTGAAATCACTTAAAATAAGACCATGAATCTACAAATAAATTTATTTATGTCCTTTTAGGAGTGAAGCGAAAGGACTTCAACGCTCTCTCTTCTCTTCCTCTTTCTCGTACGCATATTCTTATCCTGGATGCTTTTACATTCAATCTTCAACTTTTACACACAGAAAAACCACTTTTGATTTCTTGTATGAATCTTATGAAAGCATATTCCTGTCATTCATCGATGCATGATTGCATGTAAAAACTTCATCGACGGTCCAAATTCATCAGTGCTGCAACAAAGGAAAATGAGACAATATTGAATGTGTCAGAATATGATGACATTTTTACGTCATGGTAGATATAATATGGATACATGTATATACATATCCTTTTCTAAATATAACATTTGGTTTTTGTGTTTTTTTTAATTTAATATTTGAGTTTAATTTTAATGTTTAATTTGATATTTAAATTAAATCAGTCATACCATGAGGTCCAATGAATGTTTGGCATGAGTGCTTCAGTAAAAAAATATAAGTACCTAATTGGGACAAAGAAAAAAATCCAGGTACCAAATTAAATATTAAAATCAAACTTAGGTAGGAAAGTAAGACTCGATTCGATTTGAAAAAATCAATTTTTTTTCCGAAGTTCGAGTTAATCGAATGAAGTTATTTGAATTATTCGATTTTTTTTGAATCAATTTGAATAAGTAATTTGATTTTTTGATTTCGAGTTGAATTTTACAACTCGAATAATAAATTGATGTAAATATCCATTGGTTCCTTGATAGTTTTGAAAATGTGCAATTTGGCCCCTCTCAAAAAATTCAAAAAAATCTTAAAAAATATTTTTTCAAAAATATTATAAATATATATAATTCAAAAAATTAAGAAAATATTATTTGTGTAACCAACATTGTAACACCCCTAACCCGTATCTGTCGCCAGAACAGGGTTACGAAGCATTACCGAAATATATAGATAAAGTATGCAGATATTTCATTTTATACAGTATTCATGTCAGCAATCAAACATAAAGTCCCTTATATGAACCTTCAAGGTCCAAAACATGCATTAGAAACGAGTCGGGACTAAACTAGGATCACATAAAATTTTTCGCGAAAAGTCAAAATTATTCTTAGGTGTAGGGGACACACGCCCGTGTCTTAGGCCGTGTGGGCATTCGATGAGAGGCACACGGCTGTGTCCCAGCCCGTGTCCTTACCCATGTAACTCTCTGACTTAGGTCACACGGCTAGCCACGCGCCCGTGTGTTAGGCCATGTGTCTCACACGACTGAGACACACGCCCCTGTCTCTGCCTGTGTGACTAATTCTGAGCATTCTGTTTCTCAATTCTTAAGATGAAGGGGACACACGGCGAAACCACACGCCAGTGAGCATGACCATGTGTCACACACGGTCAAGACACACGCCCGTGTGTCTACCTGTGTGGACAAAATAAGGCCATTTTCCAAGCCTTATTTCTCACCCTTTTTGCCATCAACCTATCAACAACATTTGAATATATTTACCAACCAATCCAAAGACATATAATTCAAACTAATATTCAAGTTTTATACATGACATGTTTGCTCATACTTTCAAGTATTCATCTTACCATTTTCTAATCATATACTTACCCAAGTGTGATTATAACTAAGTTACTAAACCATGCATACTCACCTACCAACATAATATAACTTCATGTATAAATATATTAAATATGTTATCACTAGCCATTCCAATGGCTAATTACAACCAAAACATTTACATACCCTTACTTGATACCATTAGCCTATACATGCCATTATACCAAAGTAAGTTTCCTATTTATACCAAATCGAGCTGGAGGATAGTGTGATGGTGCTCCGACCGATTCCAACCTTTATGAGCTTCTGAACATTATAAAACAGAGAAAAGAAAACCGAGTAAGCATTTCAAATGCTTAGTAAGTTCGTATAACAGGAAATTAACTTACCAATCATATTCATTTAAAGTAAGCATACAAACATGCATCCAAAACTATATGGCCAATTGCCTAGACACATACTCACACCAAACAAGTTAGCCATGAAATTTTATATAATTATCAAGAAAACAGATACGAGCTCATCATGCATCCATTTCCAGGTATTTCAAGGATATTCATGATATAATTCATTTAATTCTCATATTTTCTCATATCAAGAGTTTTGTTCGTTGAATCTTTGAAATATCGATGGATACCCAGGTAGTACACACAAGGTGTACTTATCATTGATCCGTCAATTCATATACGGGGGTACTCTTTAGAGCACATAATATGGAAGCACACTCTCGAGCCTTGTAACGGGAAGCTCACACAGAGCCATTTCAGGAAGCTCATAAAGAGTCTATCAAGAAACTTATCCGGGCTATATAACGGGAAGCTCATAAAAGCCATAATCAAGAAGTTCACAAAGAACCATATCGGGAAGCTCACGAAGAGCCTATCGGGAAGCTCACAAAGAGCCATGTAACGGGAAACTCCGGATAGCCATATATTGGGAAGTTCAAGCGAGCACTGTCGGGAAGCTCACAAAGAGTCAATTTAACATGAAGCTCATGAAGAGCCTTTAATCGGGATGCTCATAAAAGCTAAGGTCTGTCCAGAACAAATGTAGGATCACAACCTATCGGGACGCTCCGAAGAGCTATAACGAGAAGCTCGCCAGAACCTTATACGGGAAGCTCGAGAGGGATATTAACGGGACACTCGTAAGGGCTGTGGTGTGTCCGCAACATATGCTGGACCACAACCAATACGGGAAATCCTATATCCATCGATTTTCATCTATTCAAACGGGATTTGACATTTTTCTTGCATTGTCAGATAAGTGATCATTTCATATATTTATAACATTTATACAATTCACATAAACACATTCAATTCCAAACATGAAAATGTACACAATTTAGTTACATGAACTTACTTCGATAAACGTTTGTATACAAGGATCTACTAATCCGATACTTTTTGTTTTCCTCGATCCAACTCAGTATTAGGTCTTTCCGGATCTATATAAATGAATTTAACATCAATTTAATCAATTTCATACTCAATTTAATTCAATTCACATCCTAGGAAAAATTACCATTTTGCCCCTATACTTTTCATAAATGACGATTTCGTCCCTATGCTCGGAAAATGAAATTCATACAATTTAATCCTTATTCCAAGCCTAAACGATTTTTACATATAATATTTATAGCACATATATTTCATAAAAATAAAAAATTTTCCATGAATTTTACATCTTTACAATTTAGTCCCTAAATCATAATTTCATGAAAATTCACTTTACAAAAGTTGTTTATCTATCAAAAACTTTTCATTTTCTATCATAAATTTCAAATTTTCAGCATATTCATCCATGGAAAAATTTCTATACTTTGATATATTTACAAATTAATCCCCAAAGTAGATAGATTAAGCTACTCCAATCTCAGAAATATAAAAATTACTAAAAACGAGACAAGAATACTTACCCAATTAAGCCAAGAAAGCTTGCTTTCTCTTTCCTAGGGTTTCCATAAAATTTGGGGATGAAGATGATATAAAATGATGATATTAAACATTTATTTAATTTATCATCTTTTATTTATTTCCATTTCCAATTTAGTCCTTTTCTTTTTCTAATTTCCCATGGATGATTCATCATAAATATCTACTAACTTTTTCTTAATGGTTTAATTACCATATAAGGACCTTAAATTTTGAATTCCATAGTTATTTAATCCTTCTAGCTACTAGAATCCAACTTTTGCATTTTATGCAATTTGGTCCTTTCTATAATTAATCATGAAATCGGTAAAATTTTCTTTCTAACTCGAATTTGTGGTCCCGAAACCACTATTCTGATTTCACTGAAAACGGGATGTTACAACTCTCCCCCCTTAAAAATTTTCATTCTCGAAAATCTTACTAGCAAAAAGGTTCGGGTATTACTTTCTCATGGTATCCTCTAGTTCCAAGATAGCTTCTTCAATCCCATGTCGTTGCCAAAGAACTTTCACTAAAGCTACCTTTTTATTTCTTAACTCTGTCATTTCACATGCCAGGATTTCGATTGGTTTCTCACTTTAAGTCATATCAGGCTGAATCTCAACTTCTGTCGGAGAAATAACATGTGAAGGATTTGACCGATACCGTCGCAACATAGACACGTGAAAAACATTATAAATTCTGTCAAGCTCTGGTGGTAATGCTAATCGATATGCAACAGGTCCAATTCTTTCTGTAATCTCATATGGTCCAATAAACCGTGGACTCAGTTTTCCTTTACTGCCAAACCAGAGAACTTTCTTCCAAGGTGATACTTTCAAGAATACCTTGTCACCGACCTGAAATTCTATCTCTTTTCGTTTAATATCAGCATAAGACTTTTGACGATCAGAGGCTGCTTTTAAACTATCCTGAATCATCTTTACCTTTTCTTCCATTTCACAGACTAAGTCAACTCCGTGTATCTTTTTCTCGCTAAACTCTTTCCAATACAATGGAGTTCTACATTTACGACCATACAAAGCCTCGTACGGTGCCATTTAAATATTGGATTGATACCTATTATTGTATGCAAATTCAACTAAAGGCAAATATTTTTCCCAGTTACCTTCAAATTCCAAAATACAACACCGAAGCATATATTCCAAAATATGTATAACACGTTCGGATTGTCCATCAGTCTGAGGATGAAAGGTGGTACTAAAATGCAATTGAGTACCCAGAGCTTCTTCCAATTTATTCTAGAATCGAGATGTAAACCGGGGATCTCTATCGGAGATAATGGAGACTGGTACTCCATGTAGTCTAACAATCTCAGTAACATATAATTCAACCAATTTATCTAGGGAGAAATTCATACGTACCGGAATAGAATGTGCAGACTTCGTTAAACGATCGACTATTACCCAAATGGCATCTTTCTTTTCCGGGGATAAGAGTAATCCCGATACAAAATCCATGGTAACTCTTTCCCATTTCCATTCTGGTATTGTAACTGGCTGTAATAATCCCAAAGGCACCTGATGTTCAGCTTTAACTTGCTGACATATCAAACATTTAGATACAAATTCAGGAATATATCTTTTCATTCCCGACCACCAGTATATCTTTTTCAAGTCATTGTACATTTTGTTACTACCAGGATGAATAGACATTGTACCATTGTGAGCTTCATACAAAATCCTCTGTACAACTTCTGAATTCTTCGGTACACATATTTTGCCTCTGAATAATAAGCAATCATCAGACCCAATCTAAAATTCTAAATCAGAATTTGACTCGCATTGTACTCGTTTAGCTTGTAATTCATCATCATCTTTCTGAGCTTCATAGATCTGCTGTAGAAATATAGGTTTAGCTTTTAATTCAGCTATGATTGAACCATCTTCTAATAATAATAACCGGGTATTCATTGCCGGTAAAGCAAACAGTGATTTTCTGCTTAAAGCATCAGCAACCATATTGGCTTTTCCTGGATGATAGTCAATAACCAGGTCATAATCTTTTAATAATTCAAGCCATCTTCGTTGTCTCAGATTCAAATCTTTTTGTGACATCAAATGCTTCAAACTTTTATGATCGGTGAATATGTGACACTTTTCACCAAACAAGTAATGCCGCCAGATTTTCAATGCAAATACAATAGTTGCTAACTCCAAATCATGTATTGGGTAATTTCTTTCATGTGGCTTTAGCTATCTAGAAGCATAAGCTATTACTTTGCCTTCTTGCATCAATACACAGCCTAAACCATTCAACGATGCATCATTATAAATTATAAATTCTTTACCTGATTCAGGTTGAACTAGCACAAGTGCTTCAGTCAACAAAGTTTTCAATCTATCAAAACTCTGCTGACATTTATCAAACCACTCAAATTTCACATCTTTTGCAACAGACGAGTCATCGGAGAAGCTATCATTGGGAACCCTTTTACAAACCTCCGATAGTAACTGGCTAATCCCAGAAAACTTCTGACTTCAGACACATTTTTCGGTGGTTTCCAGTTAACAATAGCTGAAATTTTATTCGGGTCCACTCAGATGCCTTTAGTAGATACTATATGTCCAAGGAAACCAACTTCCCGAAGTCAAAATTCACATTTACTGAATTTGGGATATAATTGTTTCTTATGCAGAGTTTGCAACACAATTCTCAGATGATCAGCATGTTTATTTTCATCTCGGGAGTATACCATGATATCATCAATAAATACTACCACAAACCTGTCTAGATACAGTCTTAAAATTTTGTTCATCAGATCCATAAATACCGTAGGTGCATTCGTCAACCCGAATGGCATCACAAGAAATTCATAGTGCCCGTACCTGGTTCTGAAAGTTGTCTTTGGTACATCTGAGTCTTTCATTCGCAACTAATAGTATCCAAAACGGAGATCTATTTTAGAGAACACAGTGGCACCTTTCAGCTGATCAAATAGGTCATCAATTCGAGGCAATGGATATTTATTCTTGATTGTAACCTTGTTGAGCTACCTGTAATCAATACATAACCTCAGATATCCATCTTTCTTCTTTACAAACAGAATCGGTGCACCCCAAGGTGAATGACTAGGTCGAGCAAAGCCTCTGTCAGTAAGTTCTTGCAACTGTGATTTCAACTCTTTTAACTCTCTTGGGGCCATTCGATAAGGTGCTATAGATATAGGAGTTGTTCTTGGAATAAGATCTATAGAAAATTCCACCTCTCTAACTTGCGGTAATTCGGGTAATTCTTCCGGAAACACATCAGGAAACTTACAAACAACTGGCACTGACTTAATCTTTGATTCGGATACTTTAGTGTCTAACACATATGCAAGATAAGCATCATACCCTTTTCTGACATATTTCTGTGCTGATATAGCTGAAATTAAATTAGATAACCCATCCAGTTTATCAAATTCAACATGAAGTAATTCACCATTCTAACATTTCAACACAATGTATTTTTGTTTACAATTCACCACCGAATCATGTTGAGTTAACCAGTCCATTCCCAAAATTACATCAAATTCATCAAAAGGCAGTAGCATCAAATCAACCGAGAAACAATAACCTTTTACCATGAACGGGCAGTTTTTACAAACTTTATCCACCATAACATACTGGCCCAAGGGATTTGAAACTTTAACCACAAATTCAGTGAACTTAACAGGTAAATTTTTAGCAGACACTAAATTTGTGCATATGTATGAATGTGTTGAACCAGGATCAATCAAAGCAGTAATATCAGTATTAAGAAGAGAAAATGTACCAGTAATGACGTCTGGTGCAGAAGCATCTTCTCGTGCACGTATAGCATATGTTCTCGCCGGTGCTTGTGCTTCAGATTTTACTGTTGAATCTTTTGTCACACCTTGACTACCACTGACATTACCGGGGTGATGAGGTGGTCTGCCTCTCGAGGCAGGATTGTTCGACCTAGAGGTCTGAACAATATCTTTTATAGGCTTTTCCAGGCAGTCTCTGAGATAGTGGTCAAAAGAACCACACCTAAAGCAAGCTCCGCTTCTTATGCGGCATTCACCGAAATTCAAATTATTGTAATGTTTGCATCCTGGTTTAAGACTTCCAACACTTCCTACACTTGTCACAGATGGAGACAAAGATCTCGGATTAGAGCGTTAAGAGCCTCGGTCTCCCCCAGAATATCCCACAGATGTGGTAGAACGATCATGATATTTCTTTGATTTCTTTGAAGTCGATGATTGTGATTTACCTATAAATCTTTTACTTGAAGTTCGGGCTTCCATCTATGCCTGCCTATTTTCTTCATTTAGTTCTTTAGCTTTATGTGCTCGGTCAGCCAGAACAACAAATTCTTTTAATTCTAGAATCCTAACTAACAACTTGATGTCTTCATTTAATCCCTCTTCAAACCGTTTACACATAGCAACCTCGGTAGGGGTACATTCTCTATCATATCTACTTAATCGAACAAATTCCCGTTCATATTCAGATACAGTCATATTCTCCTGTTTGAGTTCTAAAAATTCTTTCTTTTTCTGATCAAGAAATCTCTGGCTAATGTACTTCTTTTTGAATTCTGTTTGGAAAAAATCCCATGTAACATTTTCCCTCGGTACAATAGAAATGATGGTATTCCACCACTGATAGGCTGAGTCTTTTAGCAAAGATACAACATATTTTAGGCATTCTTCAGGTGTATAAGACAATTCATCCAAAACCCTGATTGTATTTTCTAACAAAAATTTAGCCCTTTCCAGATCGTCATCAGCTGTTGTTTTGAATTCTTCTGTCCCATATTTACGGATTTTATCTAATGGAGGCTTACCAGTTCTGACAAGTTCTATACCTTGTGGCAAATCGGGAACAGGTTGAGGAGCAGGAGGGGGAGGTTGTTGTACAGCAGGATTTATTCTCAAGAATTCTGTGAACCACTCATTCATCATTTGAAAGAAGGTTTCTTTTGTCCCCTCACCTCGGCCCTCAGATTCAGGCCTTCTACTACTAGATGCAGCTCTTTGAACTGAAGTTGGAGCATTGCTCTCAGCTTCCTCGGATTCAGCTCTGGCTCGGTTGGACGACATTACTATATGAAAACCACATTTAAAATGGTAAGAAGATATCACACTATCACAAATTATATAATGGCATATATAGCTAAACTCATAATTGCTATGTTAGTCCGAGAATTGGCTAAACTGTAGCTCTGATAACAATAAATGTAACACCGCTAAACCGTATCCGTCACCAAAATAGGGTTACGAAGTATTACCGGAATATACAGATCAAGTAAACAGATTTTTCATTTTATACAGTATTCATGTCAGCAATCAAACATAAAGTCCCTTATATGAACCCTCAAGGTCTAAAACATGCATTAGAAACGAGTCGGGACTAAACCGGGATCACATAAAATTTTTCGTGAAAACTCAAAATTATTCTTAGGTGTAGGGGACACATGCCCGTATGGCCAGGCCGTGTGGCTCACATGGCAAAATGACACGTCCGTGTCTTAGGCAGTGTGGGCATTCGATGTGAGGCACACGGCTATATCCCAACCCGTGTCCTTACCCGTGTAACTATCAGACTTAGGTCACACGACTACCCACACGCCCGTGTATTAGGCCATGTGTCTCACACGGCTGAGACACATGCCCATATCTCTGCCCGTGTGACTAATTCTGAGCATTCTGTTTCTCAATTCTTAAGATTCAAGGGACACACGGCTAAACCACACGCCAATATGCATGACCGTGTGTCTACCTGTGTGGACAAAATAAGGCCATTTTCTAAGCCTTATTTCTCACTCTTTTTTCCATCAACCTATCAACAACATTTGAATATATTTACCAACAAATCCAAAGACATATAATTCAAACTAATATTCAAGTTTTATACATGACATGTTTGCTCATACTTTCAAGTATTCATCTTACCCTTTTCTAATCATATACTTACCCAAGTGTGATTATAACTAAGTTACTAATCCATGCATACTCACCTACCAACATAATATAACTTCATGTATAAATATATTAAATATGTTATCACTAGCCATTCCAATGGCTAATTACAACCAAAACATTTACATACCCTTACTTGATACCATTAGCCTATACATGCCATTATACCAAAGTAAGTTTCTTATTTATACCAAATCGAGCTAGAGGATAGTGTGATGGTGCTCAGACTGATTCCAACCTTTATGATCTTCCGAGCACTATAAAACAGGGAAAAGAAAACTGAGTAAGCATTTCAAATGCTTAGTAAGTTCGTATAACAGGAAATTAACTTACCAATCATATTCATTTAAAGTAAGCATACAAACATGCATCCAAAACTATATGGCCAATTGCCTAGACACATACTCACACCAAACAAGTTAGCCATGAAATTTTATATAATTATCAAGAAAACGGATACGAGCTCATCATGCATCCATTTCTAGGTATTTCAAGGATATTCATGATATAATTCATTTAATTCTCATATTTTCTCATATCAAGAGTTTTGTCCGTTGAATCTTTGAAATATCGATGGATACCCAGGTAGTACACACAAGGTGTACTTATCATTGATCCGTCAATTCATATACGGGGGTACTCTTTAGAGCACATAATAGGGAAGCACACTCTCGAGCCTTGTAACGGGAAGCTCACACAGAGCCATTTCAGGAAGCTCATAAAGAGTCTATCAAGAAACTTATCCGGGCTATATAACGGGAAGCTCATAAAAGCCATAATCAAGAAGTTCACAAAGAACCATATCGGGAAGCTCACGAAGAGCCTATCGGGAAGCTCACAAAGAGCCATGTAACGGGAAACTCCAGATAGCCATATATTGGGAAGTTCAAGCGAGCACTGTCGGGAAGCTCACAAAGAGTCAATTTAACATGAAGCTCATGAAGAGCCTTTAATCGGTATGCTCATAAAAGCTAAGGTCTATCCAGAAAAAAAATAGGATCACAACCTATCGGGATGCTCCGAAGAGCTATAATGGGAAGCTCGCCAGAACCTTATACGGGAAGCTCGAGAGGGTTATTAACGGGACGCTCGTAAGAGCTGTGGTGTGTCCGCAACATATGCTGGACCACAACCAATACAGGAAATCCTATATCCATCGATTTTCATCTATTCAAACGGGATTTGACATTTTTCTTGCATTGTCGGATAAGTGATCATTTCATATATTTATAACATTTATACAATTCACATAAACACATTCAATTCCAAACATGAAAATGTACACAATTTAGTTACACGAACTTACCTCGGTAAGCATTCGTATACAAGGATCTACTAATCCGATACTTTTTGTTTTCCTCGATCCAACTCAGTATTAGGTCTTTCCGGATCTATATAAATGAATTTAACATCAATATAATCCATTTCATACTCAATTTAATTCAATTCACATCCTAGGAAAAATTACCATTTTGCCCCTATACTTTTTATAAATGATGATTTCGTCCCTAGGCTCAGAAAATGAAATTCATGCAATTTAATCCTTATTCCAAGCCTAACTGATTTTTACATATAATATTTATTTCACATATATTTAATAAAAATAAGAAATTTTCTATGAATTTTATCTTTACAATTTAGTCCCTAAATCACAATTTCATGAAAATTCACTTTACAAAAGTTGTTTATCTATCAACAACCTTTCAGTTTCTACCATAAATTTCAAATTTTCAGCATGTTCATCCATGGAAAAATTTCTATACTTTGATATCTTCCCAACTAGGAAGAACATAAATAAGTCGCATATCATGTGTACAAACACCTAACATATTTGTTGTTATGTCACCTTTTCGAGTTCGATATCTAGATTTATCAACTGATGGAACCCTAATCTTGATATAGGTTCCATTTAAAGCACTTAAGCAATTCTACAAATAAAGTAAAAGGTCAAGTTAGGATACTCTATTGAAATCTAAATCAAGTGAATTACTTTTAAATAATATATATACCCACTCCAATACCTTGAACTATTTACATCTTGTGTTTGTAGAATTAGTTGGAATTGGCTCTAGCTTTTGAAATAACACATCTTGTAAGCGTATCACACCATTTAATACATTGTTAAATGATCTATTAACGGTTTCCCCCAGACCTATTAAAGTGATTCTTGAGAACTTGATTTTTAAGGTGATGGGCAATAACATGTAAGAACATTGCCACTTGATCATCTACAAGCATGTTCCTTGATGACTTCAACCCACCTAAAGCTTGTAACATCTTACATAATTTAAAAAAAAAAACATCTATTCATCTTAACTTGTTCAATACAAGTCTCGTCACTAGCATGTACAAGTCGCTTCACATAATCTCTTTAAGTATAAAAATTAAAAATATATGTTCTAATCATTGGTCTATAAGTTAATAGGCTAGAGACGAAACCCAACATAACTAAGAACCAACTCACAACTGTACACATTTGCAACCATATTGTCAATGCAAGACCAATTCTTTTCCGCCTCTCACTTTGTATTATTAAAGGCAAACGAACCATTACTACAAAATATTAAAGTGTTACATATCTTCAAATCATACTATAAATTAATCTCAAAACAGAATGTGATGCATAAATTTAAATTATGAATAAAGAATGAGAATTAAGCAACACAAGAATGTGATGCATATATTTGATCAGTAGCTTTTCCTATTCAATTTCATAACATAATGGGCAATAAATCCCTATAATTGTGTTGAACATCATTTTTAAGCAACTCTTAAACGCGATTTTAGTCACTCTCTTACTCTAGCCGAATACCACCACATGATATATCATTTTACCATTCATAAGATGTTAAAGAATCTCAAACTTTTCCAACATGTTGAGGCCATTCGTTCTAGCAAATACTAGCCATTGGCTAATATAAAACAAGTTGTTTCTTTTGTTAGGCAAGCTCTACTTTGTTCTAACAATAAAAAGAAACAACTTCTAGATGCAAAAGAGAAACAAGCAGATGAAAGAACTCAACCTTTATAGATTTATGGCACTCAAGTTCTTTATAAATTTCAATTCCTGCTATATCAATTATTTTTATATCATCAATTCAAATATAAGCTTGAAGCAATGTATAAAATTAAACCTACAATTTTTTTTCTAGGTCAGGATAAATTATATTATTAAGCAATGTAATTCTTATAAAGCTAGATGATTTGGCAAGAACAAAAACATGACACAACTAAAACACTATACCTCCTTAAAACCCAATTGAAGAAAATATAGAGATTACTCACAACTCCAATCTGACACATGCATAGAAAGCGTATATATGAAATAAAAAATTATAAAAAAATGAGCAATAATTACTAAAACCAGAGAGTTAATGTAACACTCCATACCCGGTCCAATCACTAACCTGAGTCATGGGATGTCACTACAGTAAACAAAGATCATCACATGCAATTCTGGCTTAAAAATCAGTATTTTTGTAACGACTCAATAGTCAGGAGTGTCAAAAAGTGTATTTCTGAGACTCTGTTTCTACAAACCGGACCCGTAAATATTATTATTAAATATTTACAGAGTTATATTAGAGGCGAATTAAAATTTGAGTAAGCAATTTTCTTAATTTAGGACCTATTAAGGTATAGGGACTAAATCGTGAAAGGGCCAAAAGTTGAATTATAGATTAAAATAAACTAAAAGGACTAAAGTAGCAAATATGCATTTATTTATATGGTAGTGGACGATCATTAATGAATGTATATTATGTAAATTTTATAATAATAATAATAATAATAATAATAATAATAATAATAATAATAGTAATAATAAAATGAATCTAATATGTAACCAAAATCATTTTCTTTTATTTTAACATGCAAACAAATTGAAAGAAAGAAAGAAAAGAATAGAAGAAGAGGCTGACGACACTAAGGGCTTAAAACATTCAAATTTCAATTGGTTAGTTAATTTAGTCTCTTTTCTTCTAATTTTTATGTTTTTGGAATCCTGGTACTTCGAGCTACTCAACCCATGTTATATTTTTTTAGTATTGTTTAAGATTTTAGATGTTGTCATTGTTGAATAGTTTAAGTAGTAGGGGATGAATTGATAGATTTTTAAGTTAGAAGTGGAAAAGGATTAAATTGTAGTATTAATTGTTGATTTTAAGCTATAGGGACTAAATTGAAAAAAAATTCAAAATTAAGGGGTAGATTTGAAAAATAGGGAGCTAACTTAGCTTAGAGTGAAATTGGTATAAAAACTTGAGGTTAAATGTGAGATTAAAATTAGTCTCGATTTAGGGACTAAATTGAAGAGTAAACAAAATATAGTAGAAAAATTGAAATTATTGTGAATTGAGTGGTATGTTATTAATTTGTTTAAATTATTTTATTCCATAGCAATCGTTGTTCCGGAATCCTTAAGTAAGAAGGAGAAAGACAAGGTTGACGTTGAGTAGCTCGGAATATACGGTTTGTGTTTCTATAGTCCGAAATAATTTACAAATTGTTGCATGTTAAATTGTTTGCATATGGTAAGTAATTGAGGTGAGTACTCTTATATTTTGGGTTGAATTGAATCAATTGATGATTATGAATATCAAGAAATGTGACGTTTTTTTATAAATATTGAAATAGATATGTGTAATTGAGAAATTGTAATTGCTACCAAACTGAATACATGTTTATATGTAATCATGTACGTATATGAAATTAGACATTGGTTGTATTGTAAAGTGAATTGAAACCCTATTAACTATTTCGGGCTAAGTAGGATATAGATGGCATGCTATAGGATAGGAAAAGTTTAGGGATATCTTCGACTTCGAGTCGATGAGGCACTAAGTGCCAATTTGCTTCGGTTTAACCGATGAGACACTGGGTGCCAACTTATATAACGCTGGGTGCAGTTATTACTTTGGATTTATCCGAAGAGGCACTGGGTGCCAAACTGGTGTGTTGGTTGGATCCGTGTATCCGTCCAAGTCCGAGTCGTGTTAATAAAGGAATTAAATGATAAAATTTATGTATTGATATTGAGATGACAAGGATGAGAAATGGATATAGGATGGGAAATGGAATATGAAATGATGAAATGGGATATGAATATTAAAATGAATTCATGTATTGAACAGAGAGATGAATCATGCCATTGCATGAGTTGAAATTATCAAATGCTATATGAAATGCCATTGTCATGTACTAAAACATGTGGGATCTAGTGGATGTGAATAAAGAATGAGCAAAATTATATTATTAAATTGAAACATATGTTCATAACATTGCTTGTTGCATTCTTACATTTTAATTACTCATATCAAGTTTAAATTGTTTGGATCATAGAAATGCCACTGAGTTATACTCAATGTACGGTTTTGTTTTCCGTGCGCAGGGTAGGTACGTTTCAGCTTACCTTCGACTCAACATCCAACAATGAATCCCGAACTCAATTGTGGGGATGTTTAAATTTGTAATGGCATGTACCTAGGAGGCCATTTGGTTGATGTTGTTTATAATGTGATGACATTTTGGTTTTCTAGTGAAATAATGGTTATTTGTATATATGGTTGTGGTTGAGGCTATGTTTGGTATGATAGCTTAGCTTAATGTTTTGGTATGTGTTTTAGGTTAAAGCTTGGTAGCCTAAGTAGCTAAATGTTAGTTCAATTTTGGCAAGTTTGGTATGAATGAAAGTTTTGAATGGTTGATGCTATGTTAATGTGTTTGAAGATATAAAATGTGGTACCAATGAGGGTACATTGGTTGGCACTTAGGATGATTGTTTTGGCTTGTTTTGAGCATGTTTAATTGTGTTTTGAATAGGTTAAATGACTAGTGAATTGGTTGTTTAGTGTTCAAGTAAACACAATTTGGTAAACTTGAGTTTTAAGGTACATTTAGGTACACACAGCTTGGGACACGGTTTGTCACACGACTGTGTGTCACACATGGGCAACACACACGAGCGTGTGCCCTGAACATGTTGTAAAGCAGTATAGGAGCAATTTCCACACGGCTTGCGACACGGCCGTGTGAGATTAATTCGAGAGGTACACAGCCCAGGCATACGGGCGCGTGACATAGCACACAAGTGTGTAGGATAGTCACACGCCCATTTCAAGAGCCACACGGACTAGCATACGGCCTGCGACACGGCCGTGTGACCCAAGTCAGTGAGTTACACGGGCTGGGACACGGCCGTGTGTCCCAACTTTGAAAGTCACACGGTTTGGGGCGTTCCACACAGCCGTGTGATCCCTGTTTCTAGAATTTTTGAAAATTTCCCTAAACTTTCAGAATTGTTTCAAATTAACCCCTGTTTATTTATAAGCTATTTTTAGGGTCTCATAGACTCGTATTAAGGACTATAAGAGTATTTTTACTTTGATTTTGAATGAAATAGCAAACCTGAATTAGGTGATGTATGTAACAGTCCGGTTTAGACCCTAGTCAGAATAGTGGTTTCGGGACCACAAATTCGAGTCAAAAAAATATTTTAATATTATTTTCTGTGTTTTTAGTATGTGAATTGACATATGTGAAATTTTCGTGATTAAATTTGATCGTTTGTGTGTTTAATTTGCAAAAAGGACTTAATTGCATAAAATGCGAAAATGACTTGTTATTTGTTAAAGTGCTTAATTGCTTTGATTTATTAAAGATGGAATCTTTATATTTTAATTTGGCCATTAAACCATGGGATGGACGGTTATGGGCTTTAATTATATGGTTTTCTTATTAATTCATTAAGGCTAATATAGTAATTTATGTATTAATATGTTTTATAATAAAATAAAAGTATGAAAATAGGCATTATGTTCATCTTTCCACCGAAAAATTGAAATAAAAAGAAAGAAAAGAAAGCAAGTTAGGTTCGGCCTTGATGTTCTTTGATTAAGGAATGTGTTTTGCTCGGTTTTTGATAATTTGTACGTTTTTGAGATCGTTGCTTTGTAATTTATAAAGCCCATGTCTCAATTTTTGAATTTGATGATGATTTTGTGTTTTGCCATTGTTGAAAGCTTGTGGTTTTTGTTTTTTGATGATGGCAAATAAAAGATATGTGATAGATTGATATATTTTGTCTTTGGATTTTTGATGAATTTGAGTAATTTGAGCTAAATTGTGAAAATAATAAATTGAGGGACTAAAATGTGAAATAAATGAAATGTGTGGACTTATATGAGCTTAGTGAATATTCGGCCAAGCTATTGTGTAATGAAATTATGTTTATTTTGTATTTTGTGAAATAGGGACTAAATTGTGAAAAATGTGAAATGTCAGGGGTAAAAGTGTAATTTGCCCATTTATGTGTTTTTGGATGAATTTGATTGAATATGTGATTAAATAAGTTAAATTTGTATTAATTTAGATCAAGAAAAGAGGAAATCAGAATTAGATCGGGGAAAAACTAAAGTTGTCGAATAGTTGTCTCGGTTCGTCCATCTTCGTCCGAGGTAAGTTCATAAGTAAATAAATGTTGTTAAATTCAATTGTATATATTTTATTTGTACCGAATTAAATTATTACTTGTATATATATGTGAATGCCGAATTGGTAAAAGTATGGAAGAATTGTCTACGAGCCTGAATTGATCGAGTTACGACGTCCGAAAGCCCCGTACGAACCTTAGGAATAGTTAGGATACATATGTCATTACATAGGATTCCGATTTGTGTTTTCGTGTTAGACCACGTCTGGGACGTTGGCATCGACCTGTGTTTACATGTAAGACCATGTCTGGGACATTGGCATCGTATTTGATTCGTGTAAGACCCTGTCTGGGACAGTGGCATCGATATATGATTACATGTAAGACCACGTCTGGGACTTTGGCATTGTACGAGATTTTTGACTATCCGAGTATCCTTATTGATTCTGAATGGTTCAACGGGCATTATCGAGATAAGGTCGAATGTGAAAAATGAACTAAAAGGTTCAGGTACATGCTATGTTATATGAATATGAAAGTAAGGTAATTATATGTTTGAGATGAATATATGAATTAGATATGATAAAAGAGATATTTATATGTGCTTATGAGTATATGTGCATTCGGCCATTGATGTTATAATGCTATTGTATATGTGAAAATTTTTGAGTTTGCATGCATAATAAATATACAATTGGATAAGGTTTGTTTGATTTGGCTAGTTGATTTAATGTTTATTAGATCATTATTTGCTTATGACTTACTAAGCTATGAAAGCTTACTCTGTGTGTGTGTTTGTTCATTGTTTTATAGATTAGCAAAGCTACGAAAAGCTCGGGGATCATCGAGGATCATCACCACACTATCGAACTATATTTTGGTACCTTTTGAGAATGTACATATTGAAGTATGGCATGTATAGGCTAGGGAACTTTGATTATATTTTGAAATATGTAAATATAGCCATGTGATATGGCTTGATAATGAATGTGCTTATGAATGAGTTTAGTTCATGCTATATGATGAAAAAGTTGGTATGTTTTGATGTGCTCATGAATGGCCAAATGAAATGGTCAATATTGGTAAGTTTTATGATTGATTTGGGAGATTGATATGATGAGAAATGCTATGAATTGATATGGATTAAAATGATATAAGATCCATAGGTTTTTAATGTGAAGTTGATGCTTTGAATTGATATGTTTGAGTTGGATTTGTATATGGAAATGATGATATTGTTAAGGGTCAAGTTGTGCATGATTTGGTATGTTTTTGGTTGCCTTAGGGACATGAATTGGGGTTTGTTAGATGCTTGTAGGTTTGACCCAAATTTTGGGTGGCAAATTGGCCTTGCAAATGGCCTATATTTGCCCACACGGTTGAGCACACGGGCGTGTGTCTCGACCGTGTCTCTCAAGGTTGCATTTAGAAATAAGTCAGGAAGCCACACGGCCTGGACACACGGGCGTGTGACTGGCCATGTGAGCAAGTCACTAACCTCCAGAATTTCACACGGCCTGGCACACGGGCGTGTCTTGTGGCCGTGTGGACAAGTCAGTATGTATGCCCTGTTTTGCCACGGCCTAGACACACGGATGTGTCTAATGCCGTGTGAGGCACGCGGCCTGCCCTCACGGGCGTGTGACCTCTGTAACTTTGAAAAATGTTTAATTTTTAGAAAAATTTGTATGTACTCAGTTTAGTCCCGACTCCTTCCCAATGCATGTTTAAGGTCTCGTAGACCTTCTAAAGGGACTCTATGTGTAATTTTCATTATGGAATGTTTGTGAATGTTTGATGTTAATGAAATGTTTATGTTTTGATTTGATATGTCTGGTAACGCCTCTTAACCTTAGTCCGGCGACGGATACGAGTTAGGGGTGTTACAAAGTAGGTCATTTTACTAATATCATGGAATGTAGCAATAGTAGTAGTCAGAGTATGGTTCAATACTCTGATGCTAATAATTGGAATAGTCTTGTTACATATCCAACTTCTAGTTTTCAAGAGAGGATAAATAGTGTTAAGAGTGTAGACAGTGGAAGACCAAGTTTAGCATTGCATAGCATGATTCATTATTCGATTATATAAGACTCTAGTATGAAAGTATTGGATTGTCATGATCTGCCCCTGTATAATAAATGATAATAGTTAGCTTGCACCATTGCTTATGATGTAATTAAATGTTTTTATTTCTTAGTAATGCCTGTGACTCTAATCTTACGACAGAGAGGGGTTAGGGGTGTTACAATTTCATTTCATAATCCATATAAAACATGATTAATAAACTAATTCGGGTCCCAATTGATCTTTCAAAAGCTCTAAAACAAGTTCGGGATTAAATGAGGACCAAATTAAAACTTTTGCAACAAAACAGGGCAAACATGAAAACATGAGTCACATGGTCATGTAGCCAGGTCGTGTAAAAGGTTGTGCCCGTGTGTGCATATGTCACCCGGCCATTTGACTAGGTCGTGTAACTAACTATAATCGTGTGATCCAAATATTACTAAACTTGCAATATCCAAATGGGCGTATGGTCAACCCGTGTGAGGCACACTCCCTTGTGCTAGGTCGTGTAGGATAAATATGAGTCATTTTAAGTGTTCATTATATACCAAGGAAGCCTATGATTCATTAATGCATAAATGGCAACACAACCTGTACAAAAACTAATCAACCATCATATCAAACATGTAACTAACCATTCTTAAGTTCATTCATTCATATGACAAAGATATTTCTTTTTAACAAGCTTAATGACCTAAACAACCAACATTTAAACAACAAGTCTTATTCATCCATGATATTATTTTCAATTCATCTCAAAACATATCATAGATAAACATTTCCTAGTCTCCTAACCAATATGCCTCAAAGACACATTTTCACAAGATGTTATACATATAACATATTTCATCCAATCATTTCATCACCAATATACATACATTCCAAAACATTCATCTCAACCTTGATGAAACTTACCAACTTCTAAAATCACAATTAACATAAGTGGTCAATAATAGTTCTTCATCCAAACTTGTTTATACACACCCAATGCACACATATATATAAAAACATTTACAAACCATAGAAATAAAATAAATGTTCACATGTCTCGCATTATTTCTTTCCAAAATAACACTTATACATTTAACTTATATACATGCCACATAACCAATAAAGAACATTTCAAAAGAGCTACCGAGTTGATGCTGGATAGTGTGAGCTTTGAAGAGATCCGATAGTCTTGTTCCGCAAAATGTCAACTATATGAAACAGGAAACAAAATTGATTAAGCTTTATGAAATATTAGTAAGTTCATATAAAACATATGCACTAACTTACCTTGTAAACCAGAAATACCGTTATATAACTAAGTATTCATGGCATAATCAGTCTTGACATTTCATTTCACAAAAAAACATGTAAATATTTCATATATTCATGTAACAGGGCAATATTTAAAAAATTTCAATCAGTTCAATCTAAGTATACAATGCTTATTCCAATCAACAAGTCAATCACTTCTCTTATTTAATCAATACACCTCAATCAACAATAGTAAAAGGATTTGGATACACGGGCTACCATATTAGGGAGCATCGAGGTGCTAAATAGGGCACAAATGTGCGCACTGGAGCACCAAAGTGCAAACAAGGCACCGAAGTGCATAATAGGGCACAAATGTGTATTTAGGAGCACCGTAGTGCAAACAGGAGCACAAATGTGCTATCAGGAGCACCATAGTGCTATCAAGAGCACCGTAGTGCTAACAGGAAAAGCACGCATCTACTCTATTGGCATGTCAATCATATCCTAAACATTTACTAGGTTAAAACGGGAACTTATATAGGATTCAGGACTTTCATGTTACTATAAAATTCCCAAGTACCACGGCATATATCAAAATCATCTCAATATCATGCGTTACTCTACACATAATATATTTATCACATACATATCTATTTACCTTTCAATTGAGTCCAAACTCAAATTTTATATTAATTTTATTTCATCCAAGATTCATTCAGTATATATAAGTATTTATAAAACAATTAACCAGAATTTATAATAATTTTGAACTGTATGAACTTACCTAATACAATCAGCTAATGAACTGAAACGTAGGGATTATTCTACAGTTTTTTCTTTCCCCCGATTATCAACAACTTGATCTATATAATAGTTAAAATTCAAATTATCAATTCAAAAAGCATTATATCACTCAAATACATGCATATGACCTTTTAATTTTATTTTACATAATTTCCCTAAACTTTTATGTTTTTATTCAATTTAATCCCTAAAACCAAGACTATTATAACTTTCACAATTAAACTTCGTTTTTCATTCCAATTCCAATTTCATCCTTCTACAGCCCTCTAAACTCTAAATTTATAGAATTTTCATGTCACTTTTATCATAACACAACCAACTAACTAACTGAAACGTAGGGACTATTCTGCAGTTTTTCCTTTCACCCGATTATCAACAACTTGATCTATATAATAGTTAAAATTCAAATTATCAACTCAAAAAGCATTATATCACTCAAATACATGCATGTGACCTTTTAATTTCATTTTACACAATTTCCTTGGACTTTTATATTTTATTCAATTTAATCCCTAAAACCAAGGCTATTATAACTTTCACAATTAAACTTCATTTTTTATTCCAATTTCAATTATATCCTTCTATAGCCCTCTAAACTCTAAATTTTTAGAATTTTCATGTCACTTTTGTCATATTCAAAATTTAGTCCATATATGCAAAAGTAACAAAATTTACTTAACAAAATAGTCCTAGAACATTTCCAAGCTTCAAAATCTTCCATTTAACATCAAGAACATCCAAATATAATTAATGGTAAATTGTTAAAACTTGAACAGTTTTGAAAACGAAGATACGAGTTAGATAGATTAAGTTGTAATGATCTCAAAAACATAAAAATTATGAAAAAACGGCTTGATTTACTTACCATGCAAGAGGAAAATGGTTTGGATGATTCTAAGCTCATGTCCTATGGTTTTTCGGTTACAAAGATGAAATGGGGAAGAAGATGATCACTTTTCCTTTTTTTTTGTTTAATATTTACTTAATTACTAAATTAACATTTTAATTATCACATAATTTCCACCCAAAAGAATGCATAAATCGTCTATGGCTTTTAAGGATGGTTTAGTTGCCTTTTAAAACCTCCAACGACCATTAACCATGCATTCTAGCTAATAATAATCAATAGCGATTAACTTTTACATTTTTTCCTATTTAGTCATTTTCCTTAATTAATTTCCTAAACACCAAAATTTCCGAACCAAACCTCAATTCAACTATACAACAGCTTCATAAATATTCAATGAAAATATTTACGAGCTTCGTTTACAGAACCGAGGTCTCGATACCTCATTTTCAAAAACCACTAACTTTCGAGATGAACCACTTTTAATGTGTCTAACTGACCAATTAACAATTCTATCAAATCACGATTCAATAAAATATTATATTTAAAATCGTAAATTTTACATAATAATATTTATAGACTCACTCACTGAAATTGTGGTCCTATAACCACTATTTCTAACACCACTGAAAAACGAATTGTTATAATTGAAACAATTCTCTAACTAAAAAGAAAAAGAGCAGCAAATATGCCACTATAATCAAGCTAAAACTACACAATGCTAAAAGCTTCCAAAGCAATCCAATCTTAAAGATGAAACCTGAAGATGATGAAGACAGTAACAAAGAACAAATCTTTTTACGAATAAGGAAAACAAAAATGCCTTGCTAACTATTAAATTTTTTTAATGAGTTCACGAGACATTTAATTTATTATTTTTTTTTTTGCAAAAAATACTCTAGAAGGAAAAAAAGATTAAAAAAGAAATGACCTGAAAGGGCTGAAGGAATATGGTAAAGCAGATTGGATTTCTCCTTGTCAATTTATGTGAACTAGCCATGAAAGATTTTAGTTGGAGCCTTGAATCATATTTAGGCCTTATTCAGGCTTTAGTCAGAATAGAGGGGCTAAACAACATATCTCGTAATTGGTGATTGCTGCGAACCAAATGCATGTTTGTTGTGGGCCCATTGAATATGGCTTAAATGCATGGTTCATTCCATTGAACCAAGCATACTGTAATTTTTTAAACATGATAGCTTGCATGATAATCCATTTATACTTCATACTAATTTTTTTAAAAAAATTATGAAGTTTTTTCTATAAATTTAATTTTTGATTTTGTACATTTTTACAATTTTAAAGTATTTGTTTACGTGACATATAAAACAAATAGTGTTATGCTAGTGTCACGGGGCTAGACCTTTCGTCTTGCGTTCCATGCGACCTTAGGCAATCCTTTCAATGCAAACATGCCTAAGTCAGCCTAACCACCACAAAGTGAAGATTCACAAAAAATTCCTCCAAGGCACCAATTTATATAGCGGAAGCAACTCTAGCCAAAAGAAGACACAAAAGAACAGAAAGCCAAAGTAAACTATGCACGAGAGGTGTTTGAGTAAATGCTATCAATTGTATTACTTTATCTCAAAGAATACAATAAATAATAAAGAATGAAGTTACAATGGACGATTTACAAGTGTGGGGGAGATTCTATTTATAGTTGAGCTCCCTCAAAACTAATGGCCTAGATCAAGTTATATCGACGAATGAGATTAGTTTGTCCCTTAAATCAAGGGATTTACAAGATTACATAATCAAATCAAATCAAATCTTATAAGATATGATTCCTCTCAATATTCTAATATTAGTTTCCCTATTTACCAAGGTAGTCTATGTTCGTAACATCCCGAAATCTGGGGTTAGAAGTTTTGAGGTTTGTGCTTAAGGTCAGTGAGTGGGTTGAATGTTTGGGTTTAGTTTTGCGTTTTAATGTCAGAATGGGCCTGTTGGTTTGGTGGTTAGTTATGTGTTAGTGTATCTCTGGGTCTCGTGTTCGAATCCCGGTGAGTGTTTTTGATATTTATTTGTTTTTACTTATTTTATTTTACTTTAAAAAGATGAAGTTATTTTTAAAGAGAAAAATAAAGTTCACGTTCTTCATTTTTCTTTTACTTCTTCCCCATTGCTCCTCTTTTTCTATTCTTTTCAATTTTAATTTCGTTTGTTCTTGCTTCTTCTGTTTTACACAATTTCTATTTATCTTTCCGTCAAAGGAGATTACTCCAATGTGTTTCGCATAATTGGATGTGAGTTAGAATAGTTTTGTTGAGACGAAGTGGTTAATCTTGGTTGTTTACAATTCCGATTTAAGGTGTGTTTTTGAAACTGTTGATTTTAAAAGTTAAAGTTATTGATGGATTGCATGACATTCGACATATTTCAGTATATTTCCAAATTTCCAAGGGATGGGGATTGTTTCGGTGTCAAAGACACGAATTTTAGGCTGTTTCGATGTGGTTTCGTGACTACACGGGTGGCCACACAGGCGTGTGCCGCACACGGGTGGTCCGCACGGTCGTGTGCAATTGGGAATTTAGGGTTTTTGATGGTTTTTGGTTCCACACGGCCTGGCCACATGGGCGTGTGAGATCTCCACACGGCTGTGTCGCCTCTACTCTTTATTTTTGGCATTTTTAGAAAGTGAGTTACACGGGCTACTTACACGGGCGTGTGTCCCCTCCCCACGGGCGTGTGTGGCCTTCGCATGGGCGTGTAGACCCCCACACAGCCTGGGCACTTCCACACAGCTAGGGCCCTATTTTACAGAATTTTTGTTTTGAGTCATAAACTATCTATTTTATGTTTCTGTGTAATCTGACCCTCAGTCAAGCCTCGGTAAGTGTGTTTGAGACTCGATTTAGTTTGGATCGTGTATATATATGCATTTATGGGCTTTAATTTTATTGCCCGTTTGTGTGATGAATAAGTATGAGTTTATTATTGTTGTCGTAACTGAATATTAGAATACAAGTATAATCAAATCTGAATCTATTCAACTTGAACTATTAATGTCCGTTTCTGTATAATGTCTGCGTAATGTGTGCATTGTTGCATAGCATGAAAATTTTGGGATCTGGTTATGAAGATAAGAAAGAAAGACTTAGCAGTTTTAACTGTGATACTTTTGTATAGCGGTTTACCGCACTATCCTATACGTATGTCAGCTCAGCTGTATACAGTTACTCAAGTGGCATAGTTCCATGTTGTGGTGTGTTGGGTGGATGAAACTATTATGGTTCTATGTGGTGTGCATGGTGGACGGGCCTACCATAGCCCTTATGTGGTGTGCTAGATGGACGAAGTGGTGTTTGGTTGGTGGTGTGGGATTTTGACTTGTGCATCCGTTCGCATCTGAATATACGTCTGTTTGTCAGAACATTTTGTCTGTTTATGTGAACTTTTGGTTATTGACAATATAGTTAATGTCATATAATATGTTCTAATTATTGCGTATGATTGGAATATCATTTTTGTGGTTTGATACTGTATTTGACTTACCGATTGAGACTTTCGTAAGTGATATTTTTATACATATGCTTGTTTTAAGTATTTATTGCGTCACTCCGTCTTTTGCCATCTGTTCATGTTTCGAACTCACACTGATCTCGCGTAGCTCATCTCTGTAGATTCTTTCCTTTCAGGTACTTTTCGTGTTTTGGAGCTGGACTCAGTGTACCGGAGGTCTCAGAAAGATACGGTTTGATTTAGTTTAGGTAGAAATCTCATAAGTTTTTTTTGGGTAATTTTAAGTCGATTTGTAAAACGATTATATAAAATGTGATACAAGTTTGTATGCTGGACTTTCTTAAGGTGTTATTTGGACTGAACTTTAGAAACTGTGGATTTTATTTCCAAATGTTTGATGCCAGTTTAATACTGTTTCAAACATAACAAACGAAAAGGTTTTTCTTAGTTTGAATTAAAGTTTTTGTTTCTGCCACTTTTGGTGGCCAATGTAACCTCCAAGATTTGGTCTAAAATTTTAGGCCAGGTTTTGAGGTGTTACATTTAGTGGTATCAGAGCCAGGTTTACAAAAACTCGGCCTATGTTTTTACGTATCCGTGTGCGCGCGTGTGTTGTAAAAAAAATTAAAAAAAACTGTACCATAGTGTTTGAGAAAATAAAATGTCTGAGACTCCGATGCTGGTCCGTGCGAAACTTTGAACTTGTCAAACTAGTTTTGTAATATTAGAATGGTAATGTTTAGACAATTATCTTTGTGTTCGATTTTGGTATTTTAGATTCTTGAGGTTAGTTCGAAGTTTGATATGGATTTTAGTGATAAGCAAGATCGTGAGGGTTAGTCTGGTGAGTCTCTTAAGGAGTCGTCAGCTTCTCTGGGAAGTGTGTCTGTTCAGGAGTCAGAAGTCAATGCAGTTCAGTCAGCTACGGGCAGCAATAACCCGGAGGTTGGTACTGAGGCGTTGACTCAGGTAGTGAGAGAAGTTTTAGAGAATGTCTTCGAGGCTAGTTCAGAGAGAACTAGGGAAATGGTTCAAGGTCTGCGAATGTCAGTAAGAGTAATGTGGGACATTCTAGTAGTGGCGCGGGTGTGTCAGTATGTGGGCATTGTAAGAAGTGTCATCCGGGCGATTGTTGGAAAAGTCGGGAGCGTGTCTCAGATACGGGTCCACGGGGTATCAGATTAGGGACTGTCCTCGGTGACATTGAGTCAGGTATGCTTGTGTGATATTGTTGACTTTGTGTGCTATTGTTTGTGAATGATTTGACTTTCTGAATATGGCATTGTATTTGTGTGTGTAATAGAAAAGGAAATTGATCTGGTTCAGTGGTTAAGTATTCTGGGTATGTAAGAGAAATTTTAAGGTTTAGTATAATATGGTAGTGTTTCACGGTCAGAGTGCATAGCGGGAGCGTAGTGGTGAGTTTTGTGTTTAGACGGTTGTTCTATTAGTTGGAAATTTCGGGGACGAAATTTCTTTAAGGAGGGGTGAGTTGTAATATCCTGGAATTTGGGGTTAAAAGTTTTGAGGTTTGTACTTAAGGTCAGTGAGAGGGTTGAATGTTTGGGTTCAGTTTTGCGTTTTAATGTCAGAATAAGACTGCTGGTTTGGTGGTTAGTTGTGTGTTAGTGTATCTCTGGGTCTCGTGTTCGAATCCCTGTGAGTGTTTTTGATATTTATTTGTTTTTACGTTATTTTATTTTACTTTAAAAAGAGGAAGTTATTTTTAAAAAGAAAATTAAAGTTCACGTTATTCATTTTTCTTTTGCTTATTCCCCATTGCTCCTCTTTTTCTATTCTTTTCAATTTCAATTTCGTTTGTTCTTGCTTCTTTTGTTTTACACAATTTCTATTTATCGTTCCGTCAAAGGAGATTACTCTTATGTGTTTCGCGTAATCGGATGTGAGTCAGAATAGTTTTGTGGAGGCAAAGCGGTTAATCTTGGTTGTTTGCAATTCTGATTTAAGGTGTGTTTCTGAAACTGTTGATTTTAAATGTTAAAGTTATTGATGGATTGCATGATATTAGGCATATTTTAGTATATTTCTGGATTTCCAAGGGATGAAGATTGTTTCAGTGTCAAAGACATGAATTTCAGGCTTTTCGGTGTGGTTTCGTGACCACACGGGTGGCCACACAGGCGGTCCACACGGTCGTGTACAATTGGAAATTTAGGATTTTCGATGGTTTTTGGTTCCACACGGCCTGGCCACACGGGCGTGTGAGATCTCCACACGGGCGTGTCGCCTCTATTATTTATTTTTGGCACTTTTGGACAGTGAGTTACACAGGCTACTCACATGGGCGTGTGTCCCCTCCACACGGGCGTGTGTGGCCTTCACATGGGCTTGTAGACCCCCACACGGCCAGGGCACATGACCATGTGGCCCTATTTTGCAGAATTTTTGTTTTGAGTCTTAAACTGTCTATTTTATGTTTCTGTGTAATCCGACCCTCAGTCAAGCCTTGGTAACTGTGTTTGGGACTCGATTTAGTTTGGATCGTGTATATATATATACACGTTTATAGGCTTTAATTTTATTACTCGTTTATGTGATGAATAAGTGTGAGTTTATTATTGTTGTCGTAACTGAATATTAGAATACAAGTATAATCAAATCTGAATCTGTTCAACTGGAACTGTTAATGTCCATTTCTGTATAATGTCTGCGTAATGTGTGCATTGTTGCATAGCATGAAAATTTTGGGATCTGGTTATGAAGAGAGGGAAGACAGACTTAGCAGTTTTAATTGTGATAATTTTGTATAGCGGTTTACCGCACTATCCTATATGTATGTCAGCTCAGCTGTATACAGTTAATCAAGTGGCTTAGTTCCACGTTGTGGTGTGTTGGATGGATAAAGCTATTATGGTTCTATGTGGTGTGCATGGTGGACGGACCTACCATAGCCCTTATGTGGTGTGCTAGATGGATGAAGTGGTGTTTGGTTGGTGGGGTGAGATTTTGACTTGTGCATCCGTTCACATCTGAATATACGTCTGTTTGTCAGAACATTTTGTCTGTTTGTGTGAACTTTTGGTTATTGACAATATAGTTAATGTCATATAATATGTTCTGGTTATTGCGTATGATTGGAATATCATTTTTGTGGTTTGATACTGTATTTGACTTACCGATTGAGACTTTCGTAAGTGATATTTTTATACATATGCTTGTCTGAAGTATTTATTACGTCACTCCATCTTTTGCCATCTGTTCATGTTTCGAACTCACACTGAGCTCGCGTAGCTCATCTCTGTAGTGTCTTTCCTTTCAGGTACTTTTCGTGTTTTGGAGCTGGACTCGACATACCGGAGGTCTCGAAAAGATACGGTTTGATTTGGTTTAAGTAGAATCTCATAAGTTTTATTTGGGTAATTTTAAGTCGGTTTGTAAAACGATTATATAAAATGTTGTACAAGTTTTTATGCTGGACTTTCGTAAGGTGTTATTTGGACTGAACTTTAGAAACTGTGGATTTTATTTTCGAATGTTTGACGCCGGTTTAATACTATTTCAAACATAACGAATGAAAAGGTTTTTCTTAGTTTGAATTAAAGTTTTTGTTTCCGCTACTTTTGGTGGCCAATGTAACCTCCAAGATTTGGTCTAAACTTCTAGGCCGGGTTTTGGGGCGTTACAATGTTGCCATATCTCCATCATTGAGCCACCCAGGCTTTAATCTGACAGGCTTCTCTAACAGCTCTTTGAATCGAGTCAATTCTTGTAGGCTAAATGATCCCCATCTAATCGATAGACCTTCATGGGATACATCTTGTGTGATGGTCACGGGCTTTGTAGTTTGGCCCGTGACATTCTCCCCCACCCATTCTTGCAACTACCTCGTTGCGCCTTCAGAATGGCAGTGACTTGATTTGCCTCAGTCTCGTCTCGACACCTTAACTTATTCTTGACTAGTCTTGCTATCGGGTTGTTCTTTCCTTTAGAACCTTTGCATTGGCTTCCATCGTTTTTTAACTTGAACCGTTGCACTCATTGGTACATCTCGTTGGCAAGAAGTCTCCGCTCTAACTTGCCTCTATATTGACTTGCCCCAATTGGAATCCTCTTAATTCTTACAACTTGGCTTCGAATTGCCCACAGTCCCTAGACCTCTTTGCTTAAGAACTTTGAAAGGGTCCCTACGATCTTGCCAGGCCAACAAGTCAGAATTCAAAACACTACCAAAGTGTTCAAAATGTACCTTAATCGAAGCATTTACTAGTCCTGACTGTGTTTGTATCGTTGCTTTTCCCTCGAAGTCTGATGCACAACCCAGCTTACCCAAAGGTGGTAGCTCCACAGTCGACTCTACAAGCCTCATATCGGTCTCATGCACCACTAACACTTCCGAAGGGGCTTTCGTAGCACTCTATTCTATCGAGTCAATGTTCATCCCATACGAAACATCCTCAACTAGTTGGATTGACGACAACACCTTGGTCCCAACCTTCATATCACGATAGATCAGCACAACGATTTGTGATAACTGACCGGTAATGATATGAATTTGACCGGCCCATGGAAACATAATCGCCTGAATCCTGTCAAGGAAGTTTAAGCCAAACTCAAAATCGTAATCAGCTAACTGGATTACCTCAAATTCTTTCTTCCCTTTCCATTCGCTAATTTGTAGCTCCACGTCTCGAGTTACTCCCACAGTTGGGGCATCCACAGAATTTACTGTATTGATCTTCTTATTCGATTTCCTAATCGAGAGACCAAGTTTCCTCGTAGCTTTTTCTGATATGAACAAGTCTGATGCTCCCGTATCAACAAGAGCACTCCTCTTCTGGCCTGCAATGTTGATGTCTACAAACATCAACCCTTCTCTTTCATTCCTTTTTTAGGAGTGAGTACCATTGAATTAATCATCGATGTCTTTTCCTCAACATGCTTCGTTTCCTCTAGCTCATCATTCCTTTTGATAGCCGAAAACATTGATTTCTTCGAACATTTTTGCGCCATATGTGGTCATTGAAAAATGAAGCATTTTGTCCTCTTCCCCTTGTTCTTTGGGTTATTATATCTTCGATTCGTATTTCGTGGTTTCCCATTGCCATTGGTGCTATCGGTACTATAGTCATCATTTCTATGTCCCTCTTCATCTTTCTCATGGTTTCCCACACCATTGCCTTTCCCATTGGGTTTAGATGACTCGAACTTGTGTTTTATTGGACCAAGCTTGACATAGGACTCTATCTCGGCCATGGCTATAGTAAGTTTGGTGATTCGTTGCCAATGCAACTCATGTTTTTCCCACGACTTTAACTATCTTCAAATAAATAAAATGTTTATTTCTCGCTCAAGTCAGAGATTTGAAGCATCAGCTCACTGAATGCCCAAACATACTCTTGAATAGTGCCTTGTTGCATAAGACGACGCATTTTAGCCCGAGCCTCCTTCTCGGTATACTGTAGGTAAAACTTCTTCTTCAACTCTTTTTGGAACTCATTCCAAGTCTCAATTATGTTCCCACCGCGTTTCTCATCTGTGGACCTACGACACCACCACAAGAGAGCAACATCAGTAAAATAAATTGAAGCAGTATTTACCTTAATGACATCTTTCTTGATGCTTATCGCTTGAAAGTATTGCTCTATTTTCCACAAATTTGTCCACTTCCCTTGCGAACCGTGCACCCTTGAACTTCTTCGGTCTGGGAACATCCATTGCTTGTTGCTTCGGTCTCAAAATCAACATCCCATTACTCAAAGTAACTTTGTAAATTGTGAGCTCCCCTTAATCTCCGTGATTTCCTCCTTCATGGCTAACATCATAGGCTCGAGAGCCTCATTCCTTTCTGCCAACATTTTCGTAGTGGAATTGAGTACTCCATTTATCTTTTCCATATTGGAACTGAGAGAATCCAACACAAGTTCTCTAAGTTTCTCCTCCATTAAGTCAAACCTATCTGTGCATTCCTCAACCAACTCGAGCGTCTCCCTCATGTCCCTCACGGACTCCTCAAGATTGACCACTCGGTTTTCCAAAGCTAATAGCATGTCCCTCGATCGACTTACTTTTCTGGCCCTCCTATGGGTCTCCATTGACTGATTTTGATCGGCAACTTCTTTCGACATCTCGACAGTGCCTTCGCAACCAAAGCTCGGATACCACTTGTCACGGGGCTAGACCTTTCATCTTACGTTCCGTGCGACCTTAGGCGATCCTTTCAATGCAAACATGCCTAAGTTAGCCTAACCACCAAAAAGTGAGGATTCACAAAAAATTCCTCCAAGGCACCAATTTATATAGCGGAAGCAACTCTAGCCAAAAAAAGACACAAAAGAATAGAAAGCTAAAGGAAACTATGCACGAGAGATGTTTGAGTAAATGCTCTCAATTGTATTACTTTCTCTCAAAGAATACAAGAAATAATAAAGAACGAAGTCCCAATGGATGATTTACAAGTGAGGGGGAGACTCTTTATTTATAGTTGAGCTCCCCCAGAACCGACGGTCTAGATCAAGTTACATCGATGGACGAGATGAGTCTATCCCTTAAGTAAAGGGATTTACAAGATTACATAATCAAATCAAATCAAATCTTATAAAATATGATTTCCCTCAATCTTCTAAGATTAGTTTCCCTATTTACCAAGGTAGCCTATGTTGCCATATCTTCATTATTGGGCCACCTAGGCTTTAATCTAACAAGCTTCTCCAACAGCTCTTTGAATCGGGCTAATTCTTGTGGGCTAAATCATCCCCATCTAATCAATAGACCTCCATGGGATGCATCTTGTGCGATGGTCATGGGCTTTGCACTTTGGCCCGTGACACTAGTATGCAGTACTCATGGACTGTCACATGGGTTACCATAACAACATCGTTAAAAATTAATGTTTTAGTAAGCACTTCTATTTTAAAAAAATGATTTGACTCTTTTCGAAAATGGTAATAGCCAAATATAGCTAAAAAAATAAGGGATAATTTGACAAGAAAATATAAATGTTGAGGGTTAAATTTATCATTATGCCTTTAATTTACTATTATGGTAATTTAATTTTGGTTTATAAAAAAAACTTTGGAAAACTTATATTTTGATCACTTCAATAATTCGATGATATCGTGAATTTGATATGTAGTCAGGGTGTCATATCATCAAAAAATTTAACACCATTAACATTAAATACTACATTAGTAAACGGAATTAAAATTCGAATATCAAATATAATATTTTAAATTAAAACGATAGGTAAAGTACAAGAGTGATTCTTTTTATTATCCTTTAGAAAACTCAACCCTTTACGTGTGGTAATAAATTTGAAGATATTATATAATTAGAAAATAAAATATTATTTATTTAATTCCAAGGATAAAAAATATTTAAATTGTTTTAACATTTTAAATTCAATGGACTAAAATTTGGAAAAGATGAATAGAATCGGATCAAAGTTGTGGATACTTTTTTACTTTTTCGATCCAATAGTGCAAGCGATCAATTAATAGAAAAATAGCTTTATTCGAACAAATAGGTGGTCATACGTAATTTAGTAACCCATTTTAAACAGAGAGTTGGCTCTTTTATTTGTGTAAAAGACAGTGGTCAATCAATTCTGGGTCCCTTTAGGAAGCTGCCATGCAATTTCCTTCCTCCAAATCACGTTTTACTTATTAATATTTCGTCTTTTTTGCATTTTCCCAAACAAATATAGCTTTCATCGCTTTTACCTGTATTTATGCTCTTCAATCTTCGTTAACTTCCCTTTGAAGCTATGGCGACCACTAAAGTTTCCAAAGCTTCCAAATGGTTCTCAAACAAGACCCTTAGGTTAAGCCTTCACCGCCGTCGATACAAGTCTTCTAGCTCCTCCACCCTCACCTCTCCTGCTTCATCACCATCCTCTCCTCGTGAAAGACCCAAAAGGCCTCACCAAGTGGACGAGATGAAACAAGTGTTTCGCTATTTCGATGGCGATGATGATGGGAAAATCTCGGCTCTCGAACTTAGGGCATACTTCGGCTCCATCGGGGAGTACATGTCACATGAAGATGCTCAAATGGTGATCAACGAACTAGATTCCGACGGGGATAGCATGTTGGACTATGAAGATTTCTTGAAGCTAATGAAAATAGAAAAGCGGGATGATGATGATGATCTGAAGAAAGCGTTCGAGATGTTCGAGTTGGAGAAAGGTTCGGGTTGCATAACTCCCAAAGGGTTGCAAAAGATGTTGAATCGCCTTGGGGATGCAAAGTCTTATGATGAATGTGTCGCCATGATTCAGGTTTATGATATCGATGGTAATGGGGTGCTTGATTTTCATGAGTTCCACCAAATGATGGCTTAATTTGATAGGACACTCGTACCTTTAATTTGTGCTTAAGCAAATATCAATAGTAAGTGTCTCACCAACTTAGTTATTATTAACAGCTATGAATCTACCAACTACTTAATTTAGTGGCAAAAATACTAAGTTGCCAAGCATGAGGTTCAATTCTAAACAATTTCTTCTATTATTTGAAAAAATGTCGAATTTATAAAAATAAATTGTAATGATGAGTATATTCTAAATGACGAACAAAAATTTATTAAACTTGATCTCATGGTTAACTCTAATATTACAATTAATTATGATTTGCTGATTGAGATAGTAATGGTTTTGTTTCTAAAAAAGTGAAAATACAAGTATAAGCCTTAAGAATTGTATTTATTGAGGAAGTTTGATCTTAAATATTCATTTAAATATGAGCTTTTGATAAAGGTAATTTTTATTGTTTAACATGAATTACTCAAAATGTATTTATAATTTGATTATTAAAAAAATTAATGCATGCAAAAAAATGCATAAAAATTTCGATACAATTTATATTAGAAAGTATTGTATGAAACTGTGATTCTATGTCATCTCTATCCCTTTCCAATAGGAGAATGACAAATCAAATTTTTCCTCCTGATTTTCAACCTTTTCCTCTTGAAAAAAATTAAATCTAACTAAAAATGCTAAAAATCATGAGGAAAAATCTGATTTGTCATTCTCTTATTAAAAAGGGATAAAGATGACGTTAGAATCACAATTTCATACAATCACTTCTATATTATATATGATGCTTTATAAAAACAAATTTGTACATATCTTTATATACAAACCACTATCCATAAGATTCCCAACAAGAATGCATAACATTAATATATGCGCAAGAATATGTGCCCTAACCAGCAAAGCAAGAGTTTAGGTCTACATCTAATTCATATTAAATAATGAATAAATTATATTAAATTCAATCGATTGTTATTAATAAGTGTTATGTGTAATATTAATATATATTGTATTCTTAAAGAGAGAACAGACTTTGAATCTTAGAGATGACATTATTGGTAGGGACAACTACAAACTTCAAACCTAAACTTTAAAATAAATATAGAAAGTACCAAAAAAATTCAACAAATTATTAAATTTTTTTTTATTTAATTGTGAAAAGTTAATATTATTAACTTATAATATTTTAATTATTTCTCTGATAATTGTCTTAATCCCTTTACGAAATGTTAAGTCAATTCAACTATAACTAAAAAATGCGGATTGTTGAAACATATAAGAGAAAGAATATGCTGATAATATATCAAAATAGTATTTTTTTATTGTTGCAACATTTATTCAATAGTCATTCAATAATGTTAAGTCACCTTTTTATGTTGTCAAACACTGATAATATATCAAAATAGTATTTTTTCTTCTTGTTTTATTGTTGCAACATTTATTCAATATGCATTCAATAATGTTAAGTCACCTTTTTATGTTGTAAAACACTGACAATATATCAAAATAGTATATTTTTTTTAAATGCTTATGATAAACATTAAGACATATGGAAATAATATTAAGGATTCTTTTTGGAATTTAAGGCATATTTTTAGTGTTATGAATTTATTAATTAAAAAAACAATTTGCATAATCATGATTCTAGAAGTTAATTTTTTTATAAGTTCAAGAATTATTCATTTTTTTATATTTTTAAAACTTTTTCCAAAATGTTAGAAGTTGACAATGTTAATGATCATTTTATAACTTTTCATAGTTTGATGACTAAAAAAATATATATTAATAATTTAATAACCTTTAGGGCAAGTTACCCATAAATAAATCAATGGCGTCTAAACTTTCATTATAGTTGTGATTGTGAGATTTGGATAAAGCATAATTTGATAATAATAGTTGCATTTGTACGGAAAAAAAGAGCATATATTCTCGTTTTTGTTTAATTTAATAGGAGAAAAAAATTGAATTTTTAATTACAACAATAAATTTTGCAATTTGATATACTAAAAGAAGTGCAAATATTCAAGTTTAAAAGAGATCCATGTAAAAACCTTAGAGCTAAAGAAAAAGCAAGGCATGCAAAAGCCAAGTAAGAAAGAAAAGTTGACAAATGTGTTGAAATTTGAAACACAAGGTATTAGCCATAGATATTTTTTTGGCTTGTTGGGAAAGGAAAAATAATTAACAAGTTGAGCCATATTCATGGACAACCCGTGAGGTATGAAACAAAATAGCTTCAAAACCGTCGAGTTTGGCCGTTTTATGTCAATATCCCATACCTTATTTTCAACTAAATTAAATCAAAATCAAGGGTTAAATTATCTATTCAAATTCGAATGTGTTAGAAAATTGAATTTGAAAAACACAATGAAAAATAAGTCTAATGGAAAAATTAAATTTTCATTTTTTTTTCAAAACTAAAATTTGGTTGTGATATCTAAAGCAATAAACACTTAATCAAAATTATTCCTTTTCGATTCGTTTAGGATGAATGCTTCGATCGAGTAGTCTTCTCTGTTATCCTCAGGCTCACACCTGTCGAGTGTGGGCTGGCTTTGAATCAGAAAATTTTCCACAAAATTACTAGTGAGGTAATTTTGAAATTTCTCTAAAATTTGAGGTCAAGTTGTAAATAAGAAAAATAATGACTCAAGGGAGAGTTTAGAGAATTCAACTTTTAATTAAACTTGATCACTTTAATATTAAATTAATATAAACTTATCAAGATAAATATTAGATTAAATTTAATATTAGATTTATAAAATATTATCAAAATAAATATTAAATTTAATTTAATATTAAATTTATTAAAATAATATTATTTTTGTAATAATTAACTTAAAATCAATTTATCAGGTAGAGTCCTAGTAGGAGCGTGATTCCTCCACCATTCAACCGCCAAAGGACCACCTGCCAACCACCAAAATACCTCCATTGCCGCCGGCACTGTCATGTCCAATGGTGTCATCACATATGCGACACAATCACGGCACCCCAAGCTGGTTCGACTATTTTTGGTTCGGTCCGGGCCAATTAAGAATCAATTGGTCCGGTCTTTTCACTGATTGGACCACCAGCTCGATTTTACATACTAAGCCCGGTTCGACCAGTTTTGGGTCTCAATCTCAGTTTTGGGTTCTTAGGCCCAATTTTCAAGTTCAGTTACATATTGGGCCAATTGTATAACTTGAAAATTAGTCTAAAAAATATCATATTAATTTTAATTAATTTGATTAATTTAATTTTACTTGATCAAAATTAATTTTCCAAAAATCACTTAGGTTTTTCAAATTAATTTTTCAAGAAAATTCTTTAACCAAATTCTCTAGTTGAACAATTCTCACGACTGTCTAATTTAATTCCACATTGAATAAATCGAATCAATTAAATTATTTCCAAAGCCATAGAATTTTCTTCTGATTCAAATGCAGTCCAATCAAGCTTTTGTTAAGCTAGCAAAAGGACCAATCAGACATATACAATTATGCTCTAGTAATTACAATTATGTCCAGAAGCATCATTCTGATAATTCGCAATTACTTAATTATGAAATTAGTCCACAAGAAGTACCATGATTGAAAAGTCCTTATTGTTTACTCTTTATGAAAGCAACTCATCCAACTACTTTATCCAATGACCTCGTCATGTGTGTGTTACCCCACATATGATATCCTTGAATCATTTGAGTTAAATCCGTTCACCTAATACAATTTTGTTTTATCTCATTGTCACCATTGTGTCTTCTTAATGATTAATATTGTCACACCCCAAAAGTGGTGGATCCAAAAAGGTGAGTGAGGCATGCATGTTAACTATTTTGGCACACTATGGTAGCATAATCTACCACCCTATTGGCTTCCTGGTGAATTAATGTATTGGCACATACTGGCATAAAGTATTCACTCGTTGACGGTATCTAAGGATTTAATTATAGGATATCTTCAGGTGAAGAAAGAATATGCTCAATAAAGAATACGCCTAAGGAAGACTACACCCTAAAGTTTTGGCTGAGCATAAAGAGCCTTCCAAGTGTATGAGAAAGTTGTATGAGACTTAATTGTCTTTAAGAACACGCCATACGTGACTCACCGCCAAGGTATAATACGCTTAGCTTGCATAAGCACAGTTCAAGTTGGTTCTTGTAACGAGATTAGTTGAGAGTCAATTGGATTGATTTGACCCTCCCCATGACTGGTCAAACAATAACGTAGATCTTCACCATATTTTCTTTTACCTACCCCGAATTTGGTAGGGAAATCAGAGGACGATTCTACTAAGCATCGTCACTTGTCAAAATTCACAAAAGGGAGATCAAGAGTGTATATATAAAGTGAATAGGGGCATTCCAAATGGTTTTTCTTTTTGCTCGACGTTCTGGTCCTTCTTTCTAACCTAAATGTTATCTTCTTCTTTGTTAAGTTAGAGCTAATATTTCATTTAATTAGTGGATGATTCAACCTTCTAGTAAGTCTTGTAGCTTTGTATGTTACAATTGTTGAAAAGTAAGGATGTTAAAAGATGTAAGAATAGTGGGGTGTGAGAGGAAGACCTTGTATGGGGGTTGCATGTAGTTGAAACGTTAGTAAAATATCTGTAAATGGGGATTTTAATGGAAATTCTATGATCTTGTAAGTAGTTGTTGCTGTTGGATCGAGAAGAATGATCAAAACAAAAGCTTCAGGCCGAGGTAAATGTGGGTCTCTGGTGAGTCTTTAAACCCGAGTCTTGCACAATATTTTATGATGATTCTTTGTATGGTTGATGTCCTTGTAGTTGTGCATATATTCTTGAAGAGTTGATGTATATGTGTGTGTGTGTGTGTTTTTTTGTGAAACATCTGTATGCATGTACTAAAATGTACGGTGTACTACACGACTATGAAAATGAGTGGCAAACATGCATAGGAAATTGTGTTGGGAAGTATGATTTTGTTATGGGTATGAGTGAAATCTATGTAAATGTGTCCGTTATGTTAATTAAATGATGCATGACAAAGTATGGTTGGCGATAAGGGGGTTCGAACAGAGTGTCAAGAAAATATATGAAATGATAATGAGTCCTGCGGTGGTGATTTGATGACGTTCGTCAGGATAGTAAACACGAAAATTAGTAAGGCGAAAATGTAATCCGCTGGGACTGTAAACATGAGGTTTATCGAATAGTAAACACGAGAAAATGCTAGTGTGGTAGATATGTGAAAAGATCATGGTCATGGTACATTTTAGAAATGGCGGATGAGTCGCATTTGTCTACTAGGGTTTCTACGTGTCTCGGGGGCGATGATGGGCAAACCTCAAGCGATGCTGAGTTTAGGCAAATCCATATCGTCAAACATGACAATTTATGTGGTGCCATAGGTGGCAAACCAAACAGAGCCTTTTTGGCGAGTTATTTCAAAGGCCTATGTGGCATATTGTCTGGAAAGCCTTTGTGGCGAGTTATCTGAAAGACCTATGTGGCATATTGTCTAGAAAGCATTGTGGTGAGTTATTTGAAAGGCCTATGTGACATATTATTTGGGTAGCCTTAGTGGCGAAGTTATTTGGAAAACCTTTGTGGCAAGTCATCTAGAAAGTCTATATAGCGAATTCTACAACGTCTAAGTGGCGAGTTGTTAGTCCACCCTTGTGGCGAGATTTAAGTATGCTTGTAAGGCATTTTCTAAAAGAGTTCTCGATAGTGTACTTGACTGATGAATCCGCCATAATAATTTGCTAGGACGGAGAGCTTAACGTACCTATAATTATGGGTGGTGTAAGAGTCCGAAAAACTTGGAAGTTTTCATATTATGTATCAAAGTCATTTGAGTTTCTATTGGATTATCTAAAATATTGAATTCATCAGGCCAAGTTCGTTTGTATAAATCAACTTGAAGATACGATATGAATGGAATTCTTAAAGCCTACCAGAGCCAATATGAGAATCCACCAAGAGTAGTATCTGTGTGTATATCATTCTGAGGAATGTATCCAACTTCTATCTTTAAAGAGATTGTAAAATAAGATCCGCAATAAGGTGTGAAGTCTGTGATCCGCCAATCGAGCGAAATATGCATACGGAGGTTAACTGTAGAGGTTGACGTATAGTTATTCGCCAGGAATAAAAAAAGTATCTATTAAAGTCTGGAAGGAAATACAGAATCCTTAAGTCGAGGAATTCAACAACATCATTTAGAGGTAATATTGGTTGAGACTCACTAAGTTCTGCTGAACTTACAGGCGTCTATTTGTAATATGCAGGATTCTGGGAGTTGAACAGTACGCCAGGAGGGACCAAGCCAGGAATGCGCCAATGTGGCAATTTGAAGAACAATATAATGCATACAGTGGGGCACTCTTATGAATATGGCAAGTAGTACTCTACGTCATGAATAAGTTTTTTTAACAAAGATTTAAATTGTAATGTCTTATAACGCTTTTGATAATTTATATTAATTAATAAACGTTTTCTTCAAAATCTTTTGACTTAGAAAAGAAAATAAATAAATAAGAAGTATGTTAAGTATTTAAGTATTGTGGCATCCCATATCCGGGTCCAGTAAATCAGATAAGGTATAGGGTGTTACAAATATGTTCACCGTCAACAAATGACGATGATAAATTGCTTGTTCGAGAAAAAGCAACTCGTGGCCATGTTCCATATTTATCAATCCACACAATGTCAATGAAAAGAGAGCTATGAATTCTATTATTGGTAGTAAAGCCATGCCACACACAAGTCATCTACCCAATATACCAGTTATGTACTCGATCATCTTTATAGTATAACCTCCACTTATATCAAAGTACATGAGTTAAATACGCATGGTCAGTGACTAACCCAACAATCTCCCACTTGCCCTAGTAAAGTAAATGTGTCATGTTTTGCATTCTTATATCCTTGATGTGTTTGTTAAAACTCATAGTTACAAGAGTCTTAGCAAACAAATCCGCAATGTTATATTCAGAAGCTACTTAAACCACATCTACAATTTCTTCAGCTAAATAGATATCTGGACGCGTGAAAAGTATAGCATGCATAAGACTTCCAACTGTTGAAGCATATAAAACATTACTTATATGCTCTATTTCTCCCGCTGTCTTAAGACAATCATCCAAAGAAATATAAAAACCCAATACAGTCGACTAAGCACCTGGCTTTGCATCGGTCATTGCAAACTGTTCAGTACTTTATCGATGTATGAAGCTTTAATTCTTTCGATCCTTAAGGATTCAAATTCCATGAATATAACTAGCTTCATCCAAGTTATTCATGCTAATTTGTTGAGTTAACCACAGTTTAATCGATGATAATTCCCCTACATCGTTTCCAATAAGTAGAACATCATCGACATACAGAACGAGGAAAACCATATTTTTGTCCTTTATATGTTTATAAACACAAGGTTCATCAACATTTTGCTCAAACCCAAAAGTCTTGATCGCTTGATCAAATCTTTTATTCCATAAGCGGGACGCTTGCTTAAGTCCATAAATGGATCTTAGCAATTCGCAAACTTTCTGCTCCTTTCCTTTGACAACATAGCCAATGGGTTGAGCCATGTAAATGGTCTAATTAAGATAGTCATTCAAGAATTTTGTCTTGACATCCATTTACCAGATCTCGTAATCAAGAGTGGCGACAATGGGTAAGAGTATGCAGTCTTATTAAGGTCTCATTATAATCGACGCCTTCTTTTTGTATGTAGCCTTTCCCTACAAGTCTAATTTTATGTGTTTTCACTTTTCCTTTTGCATTTATCTTCTTCTTGTAGATCCACTTACCCTCTATGGGTTTAATCCCAACCAACAAGTCTACAAGTTTTCACACAGTATTGGATTTCATAGAATCCATCTCAGCATCTATGACCTATTTCCAGAGCTTAAAATCAACGTCCTCCATAGCCTCCTTGTAAGTGAGTGGATCATCATCCTCATGATTGACTTCCGTATTATAAATACTACCATCATAGATGAAGAAGTTCGGTTTCTTAGAAACTCACCCACTACGACGGATTCCCCTATGCTGTTGATTATTTACAGGTCTTTCTACAACTTTCTCGAGAATTGAACATGGTGATTGTTCTACAACTCCCAAAAGTTTCGTACCACTTTTCCTCGAGGCTTAAAGTTATCCATGTAGCTTTCCTCAAGGAAAGTAGCATGAGTACAAACTTTAATCATTTTATCTTTCAGATTGTAGAATAATTAACCTTTTGTTCCTTTCGGATATCCTACAAACATGCACAATTATGTTTGTGCATCTAACTTCTTTGCATCCTTATCCAAAACGTGTGTTGGACAACCTCATATTCTAAAGTGATTTAGAGTGAGTTTCTTCAATGCCACAGTTCATAAGGTGTCTTACAAGCAGACTTGGTTGGCACATCATTCAGAATATAACAAGTCGTTTGTATTGCATATCCCCAGAAGGAAGTAGGGAGTTGTGAGTAGCTTAACATTGAACGAACCATGTCAAGCACATCATTTAGAATATAGCAAGTTGTTTGTTGTGGAGTGTTCAATGCAGTCAACTAGGATAAAATCTCATTCTCTATGAGGTATCCTAAGAACTCGTCGAATAAGTATTTTCCACATCGGTCAGATCAAAATTCTTTATGGATAAACCTAATTGTTTTTTTCCATTTTCGCACGAAACTCTCAAAATTTATCAAAGGTTTCACTTTTACGGTGCACTAGATACACATATCCATATGGAGAATAGTTTTCGATGAAAGTCACGTAATAATTGTACCCTCCTCAGGCATTGATGCTCATGGGACCACATACATCAGTGTGCACAAGTTCTAAAGGTTGGTTGACCCTTGTACCTTTTGAATTAAAAGACATCTTAGTCATTTTACCTTCAAAGAAAAATTCACTGTAACAGCCCGGTTTAGACCCTAGTCGGAACAGTGGTTTTGGGACCACAAATCTGAGTCAAAAAATATATTAATTATATTTTATGTGTTTACAACATGTTAGAATGCATGTGTGAAATTTTTGTGAATTAATTTTACCGATTGGTTATTTAATTTTATAAATGAACTTAATCTCGTAAATTGTAAAAGTGGCTTGCTATTTGTTAAAGTGCTATATTGCTATGATTTTTATTATGTGGGGTCCTTATGTGGTAAATTGGCCATTGACTAACAGCACGGACGGTTTGGGGCTTAAGTTATAATGTTTTCATATTATTTTATAAAGGTTAATATTGTAAATTATGTGTTAAAATCAAATTAAATAAAATAAAACATAAAATCATGCATTATGTTTATCATCTTTGCCGAATCTTTAAAGGAAAAAGAAAGAAAATAAGCTGGCTACATTCGGCCTTGTCTAAGCTTGATTAAGGTATGTGTTTAGCTCGGTTTTTGATAATTTTTACATTTTTGAGATCGTTGCTTTGTGTTTTAGCTAGCCCATGCTTGAATTTTTTAATTGGTTGTGTATTTTGTGACTTTCCATTGAAGAGAGCTTGTTGTTTTTGTTGTTTGATGATGAAAAATAAATATATGTTGTTAGATTATCATGTTTAATTAAGTGATTTTTAGTAAAAATGCCTATTTGGGATTAAACTGTGAATTTTGTAAATTGAGTGGTCAAAATGTGAAATAAAAGAAATAAATGGGCCGCTAGGGACCTTAGTGAAATTCGGCTAAGCATGGGTGTGGTGAAATTTTGAATATTTTGTGTTTTGTGAAATAGGGACTAAATTGTGAAAATTGTGAAATGTTAGGGGAAAAAGTGTAATTTGCCCATTTATGTGTTTTTGGATGAATATGAATGAATTTATGAATAAAGAAGTTAAATTTATATTGAATTAGATCAAGAAAAGAGGAAATCAGAATTGGATCGGGGGAAATCTAAAATTGTCGAATAGTCGTCCCGGTTCGTTCGTCTTCGTCCGAGGTAAGTTCATTAGTAAATAAATGTCATTAAATTTGAATGTATATATTTTATAAGTGCCAAATTGAATTATTACAAATGTATGTGTATATGCTAAATTGAATTAAGCATGGGAGCATTACTTACGAGCTTGAATTGATCGAATTACGACGTCCGAAAGCCCCGTATAAACCTTTGGAATAGTTAGGATACATATGCCATGACATAGGATTCTGATATGTGATTTCGTGTAAGACCACGTCTGGGACGTTGGCATCGATTCGTGATTTACGTGTAAGACCATGTCTGGGACATCGGCATCGTATATGAGTTCGTGTAAGACCCTGTTTGGGACAGTGGCATCGATAGTTGATTACATGTAAGACCACGTCTGGGACATTGGCATTGTATGAGCTTTTCGAGTTATCCGAGTATCCTTATCGATTCCGAATGGTTCAACGGGCAATATCGAGTTAAGATTGAATGTGAAAACGAGCTAAATGGTTCAGGTACGTGTGAAGTTAAATGATTATGAAAGTAAGGTAAGTATAGTACTTGAGATAAATATATGAATTATGCATGATAAAAGAGTGTATTATATATGTTTATGAGTATGTATATATTCGGCCAAGTTAATTATATATTGCAAATGTTCTTTTATGGATTTTTTTGCTTATGACTTACTAAGCTATCCAAGCTTACTGTGTGTATGTTCGTTCATTGTTTTATAGATTTTGAAAGCTAGTTACGATCTCCGGGGTCATCAAGGAAATCTGTCACACTATCGATTGTTATTTCGGTATTTTAAAAGCTTGGACTATGAATCTATGGCATGTATAGGCTAGTACTTGTTTTGATTGGTTTTGAATTTGTAAATATAAAGCCATGCGAAAATGGCTTGAAATGAGGCTCATGTTTATGCATTTTCGGTTGTCATATAAGTTTATGTGGGGAATTATGTTTCATAGTTTAAATGTGAGATATGCTTGGTATATGCCTTGGACATGAATTTATTATATATATGGCTTATGATTAGTTCATTCGAAAATCTTGATTTATGGTTGATGGATGTGTTTGGGTTGTGGTTTGTTTTTGACTTTTCATTGGAATGTATAATTTGTAATAGGAATCAGTTTGGAAGTGGTAAATAATGTGCTTATGCATTTGGTTAATGATGAGTTAAATAAATACATATGCTTATAAAATGTTTGCTTGTGGTACGGTATTTAATCATCAAGTTGTTGGTTTCATATTTGTTACAAAATGTGTTTTATACATAGACGATGGTATATTCGACCATGATATGTAATTCAATATGATAAATATGCAATATAGGTATTTGGTATGTATGTATATATATATGAAGATGCTGTATGTAATGGTCATTTTTGTTATGAATTTTAAATGGAAATTTTAGCTTAATTTGAATGATAAGAATTTGTAGCATTTTTGTGGTTATGTTTGATTGCCGAATAGATGAGATGAGAATTGGTTTTGTGTATGTATTCTAGGCATGATAAGTAGCATGCGGTTTAGGTGAATTTGAAATTGTTATATGTGTTCAAAATGTTTCAGAATAATATGGTAACTTTTGCTATGGGAATTAAGCCATGTGAATTAAATGTTTTGGTTAAAGGTGAGCATGAATAAAAATATGTAGTAATATGTACGCTTTTTAGTTTAAGAAATAAAGGTAGCATTATATGCTTGGATGTCTTAATGTATGCGCATAGAAATTTGTAATGTGTAAGTTTTTAAGTTGGACATGTTAGGTTTGGCAATCAAACTTAGATTTGGTTATTAATACCATGGTTTAATGTGCATATGAGTATATGATTATAAGTTAAACTTGATCATTTGTGAAATTGGTATTGCCGCATATGTTAATGTATAAAGTTATATGATGTGATTTATTTTGTTTAATATGCGCATGAATAGATTTATGAATTAAAATATTTGATTTTTATTAAGTATTCAAATACCATTATAATGATAAGCATACGATTCGTGTATGTATTTAGAAGCATATTTTGTATGGCTTTGAGGCATGCCTATTAATGTGTAAATGGATTCGGTTAAATTTTTAGGTATGAATTGTATTTGTATTACGATTAATAATGTATGTTTAATATTTAATCAGCCATATGCTTTATTTAAACGAATATTACCTGGGTGAATATGAGAATGTTCGGAAGCTGTGTTTTGTTCGATAATGCCTCGTAACCCCATTCCGGCGATGGATACGGGTTAGAGGTGTTACATTTGGTTAGTATTAGAGCTACGGTCTAGTCGGTTCTAGGACTAACGTAGCGCGTGTGAGTCTAGCTATACATGCCATATTTATAAACTGCGATAGTGTGACGATTCCTGACAATTAAAATGTATTTTTGTATAGTAAATGGATCCCGATCGAGCCGTAGCTGATGATGTGGAAAGTAATGTGCCTGCTCCTGCTCAAGGGGCAGCGCCTGATTCTAAGCCAATTTCGAGTATCCATGAGGGAGAGGCTAAACAAGCCTTTTACCAGATGATGAATGATTGGTTCACACAATATATTCGTACAAATCCGGCTGTTCAACAACCCCCAACCCCACCTAATCCTTCTCAGACACCTGTGATACCTCAAGTTCTTGATCCGATGAGATTAAATAAGCCGCCAGTTGATAAAATCAGAAAATATAGGCTGAATAATTTAGAGCCACTGTTGATGATGATGCTGAGCGAGCTGAATTCTGGCTCGATAATACTATTCGTGTGTTTGATGAGCTATCCTGTACCCCTGACGAGTGTATTAAATGTGTTGTATCCTTGCTTCGAGATTCTGCATATCACTGGTGGAATACACTGGTTTCGGTGGTTCTAAAAGAACGGGTTACCTAGGAGTTCTTTCAGACTGAATTTCGTAAGAAATACATCAGTCAGAGATTCATTGATAAAAAACGCAAAGAATTTCTCGAGTTGAAACAGGGTAGAATGACCGTAACAGAATATGAATGGGAATTCGTGAGAATCAGCAGATATGCCCGGGAATGTGTATCGACCGAAGCAATAATGTGTAAGAGATTTGAAGATGGCTTGAATGAAGACATTAAGCTGTTAGTCGGGATTCTTGAAATAAAAGAGTTCGTGGTATTAGTCGAGCGAGCATGCAAAGCTGAAGAGCTTGGGAAAGAGAAAAGAAAAGCTGATTTTAAAGCCAGAGATTCACGTAAGAGATCATCGAGTAAGTCATTTCAGTCAGCATCAAAAAAATTCCTAGATGATTTTAGTCCTTCAAAGGCTACGGTGGGTTATTCTAGACGAGATCGAGACAGACCACCTGTGAGTTCAAAAGCTACCTCGATCGCTAATGTTGGTAACATTCGGTCAAACCGACCTGAGTGCAGACATTATGGTAAATGACATCCCGGCAACTATAGATTACATGATCGGTCCTATTTTAAATGCGAATCGATGGATCATTTCATCCGTGAATGTCCTGAGCTGGTTGAGCAAAACACAGTGCAGAATACGAGACTGAGTAACATGTCTGCTCGAGGTAGACCACCCAAAAATACAGGTAATGTGAGTAGCAGTCAGAAGGGAACTAAAGACACAGCTGTTAGATCTGAGGCTCGCGCACCTGCCAGAGCTTATGCTATTCGCGCTCGCGAAGAGGCTTCATCCTTATATGTTATTACTGATACTTTCACTATCTATGATACTAGTGTTGCTGCATTGTTTGATCCTGGATCGACTCATTCTTATGTATGTGAGACTTTAGTATCCAGTAAGACTTTGCCTGTAGAGTCTACTGAGTTTGTGATTAGAGTATCGAACCCCTTAGGCCGGTGTGTTTTGGTTGACAAAGTATGCAAGAATTGTCCGTTGATGATTCGAGATTCATGTTTTCTGGCTGATTTGATGTTGTTGCCATTCGATGAATTTGATATAATTCTGGGTATGGATTGGCTAACGTTGCATGATGCTATTGTGAATTGCAAACGGAAGACTATTGATTTACGATGCCAGAATGATGAAATAATTCGGTTGAGTCTAATAATCTGAATGGTTTACCGGCAGTGATTTCTTCGATGTTAGCTCAGAAATATGTGAGAAAGGGTTGTGAAGCTTACCTTGCCTATGTACTCGATTCTAAAGTGACCGAAAAGAAAATTGAATCAGTAACAGTCTTGTGCGAGTATTCGGATGTGTTTCCTAAAGAATTATCGGGTTTGCCACTGATCCGAGAGGTAGAGTTTGGCATTGAATTGGTGCCGAGAATAACTCTGATATCGATAGCTCCGTACAGAATGGCACCAATCGAATTAAAAGAATTGAAAGCTCAGTTGCAATAATTGACTAATAGAGGCTTTGCACGACCGAGTTTTTCTCCTTAGGGTGCACCAGTTTTGTTTGTGAAAAAGAAAGACGAAACTATGAGAATGTGCATCGATTATCTTCAGCTCAATAAAGTGACCATAAAGAATAAATATCCTTTGCTACGAATTGACGACTTGTTCGATCAGTTGAAAGGGGCTACCGTGTTTTCAAAGATAGATTTGAGATCGGGTTACTATCAACTGCGAGTTAAAGACTCTGATGTGCCAAAAACTGCTTTCTGAATGAGGTATGGACACTATGAATTTCTGGTTATGCCTTTCGGACTTACTAATGCACCTACTACTTTTATGGATCTAATGAATCGGATCTTCAGACCATATTTGGATCGATTTGTGGTTGTGTTCATAGATGACATTTTGATTTATTCCCGTGATGAATCCGAGCATGTTGAGCATTTGAAAATAGTGTTACAGACTTTGCGTGATAAACAGTTGTTTGCGAAATTCAGTAAATGTGAGTTCTGGTTACGAGAAGTCAATTTTCTGGGACATGTTGTATCAGCATCGGGTATTCATGTTGATCCGAGCAAGATTTCAGCAATACTAGATTGGAAGCCTCCGAGAAATGTATCCGAAGTCCAAAGTTTTTTGAGACTTGCTGGATATTACAGACGATTCGTAAAAGGCTTCTCTATGATTGCAACTCCAATGACGAGACTACTTCAGAAAGATGTTAAGTTCGAGTGGTCAGAAAAGTGTCAGAAAAGTTTTGATCAGTTGAAAGTTTGTTGACCGAAGCTCCAGTGCTAGTTTAGCCAGAATCGGGTAAAGAATTTGTAATTTTTAGTGATGCATCATTGAATGGACTGGGATGTGTTTTGATGCAGGAAGGAAAAGTCATAGCTTATGCTTCGAGACAGTTAAAGCCGCACAAAAAGAACTATCCGACACACGACTTGGAATTAGCAGCTATTGTATTTGCGTTGAAGATTTGGCGCCACTATCTGTTCGGTGAAAAATGTCACGTCTATTCTGATCATAAAAGCTTAAAATATTTGATGACTCAGAAAGATCTGAATCTATGACAGCGGAGATGGTTAGAGTTGTTAAAAGATTACGAGCTAGTGATTGACTACCATCCTGGAAAAGCTAATGTTGTTGCTGATGCTTTAAGCAGAAAATTTCTATTTACTCTTCGTGCAATGAATGCGCATATAGGTATATCTGATGACGGTTTGATTGTAGCTGAATTGAAAGCAAGACCGCTAATTATGCAGCATATTTGCGAAACTCAGAAAGTCGATAATGAATTGTTAGCAAAACAGGCTCGATGTGATTTGAATATTGATTCAGAGTTCCGAGTTAATGCTGAGGGTTGTTTGAGGTTCAAAGATCGAATATGTGTTCCGAGAAATTCAGAGTTGATTTAGATGATTTTGAATGAAGCTCATAGCAGTCGGTTATCTGTTCACCCGGGTAGTACGAAAATGTATAATGATCTGAAACAGCTTATTAGTGGCCTGGTATGAAACGAGATATCTCGGAAATTGTTTCAAAATGTCTAATCTGTCAGCAAGTCAAAGCCGAACATCAGGTACCGTCTGGGTTACTTCAGCCGATTATGATTCACGAGTGGAAATGGGACAGAATCACAATGGATTTTGTATCGGGTTTGCCTCTATCACCGAGTAAAAAAGATGCAATCTGGGTTGTTGTTGATAGATTGACTAAATCGCCTCATTTCATTCCAGTTCATACATATTATTCACTTGATAAGCTTGCTGAGTTATACATTTCTCAGATTGTGAGATTGCACGGGGTACCTATTTCTATTGTTTCGGATAGAGATTCGAGGTTCACACCGTGATTTTGGAAGAAACTGCAAGATGCATTAGGTACGAAACTACATTTTAGCACTACTTTTCACCCAGCGGATTATTCAGATACTCGAGGATATGTTGAGATGTTTTATTCTTGAGTTTGATGGTACGTGGGAACGATACCTACCATTGATTGAATTTGCGTATAATAATAGCTTTCAATCGAGTATAAAAATGTGACCTTACAAAGCTTTGTATGGTTGCAAATACCGAACACCTATGTATTGGACTGAGCTTAGTGAGAATAAGATACACGGGGTCGATTTGATCAAATAGACAGAACAGAAAGTGGAAGTGATTCACGATAGTCTAAAAGCAGCGTCAGATTGTCAGAAATCGTATGCAGACTTGAAATGAAAAGATATTGAGTTTCAGATCGGGGACAAAGTGTTTTTGAAAGTCTCACCGTGGAAGAAAATACTTCGATTCAATCGTAAAGGCAAATTGCGTCCGAGATTTATTGGGCCGTATGAGATTATTGGGCGTATCGGGCCGGTTTCTTACAAACTATTATCGCCACCTGAGTTAGAAAAGATCCATAACGTGTTTCACGTATCGATGCTTCGACGATATCGATCCGACCCATCGCATGTGATTTCTCTGTCTGAGATTGAGATTCGATCCGATATGACATACGAGGAAGAACTGATCCAGATTTTAGATCGCGAGGTTAAAGAATTAAGAAATAAGAAAATCTCTTTAGTGAAAGTCTTATGGCATCGAAACGGGGTTGAAGAAGCTACGTGGGAGTCCGAGGATGTAACAGTCCGATTTAGACCCTAGTCAGAACAGTGGTTTCGGGACCACAAATCTGAGGTCAAAAAAATATTTTAATATTATTTTTAGTGTTTACAATATGTGATTAAGCATGTGTGAAAATTTTGTGTGAAAATTTTATCGTTTGTGTGTTAAATTGCGAAAAAGGACTTAATCGCATTAAATGCAAAAGTTGTGTGCTAATGGTTAAAGTGCTTAAATGTCATGGCTTATTAAATGGGAAGTCCTTATGTTGTAATTAGACCCTTGATAGTGGAGATGGACATATATGTACATAGTTAGTGGATTTTGAATGATATTAAAAGGGTTAAAATGGTAAAAATAGAATTAATGAATATTATAACTAAAACAAAAAACATTTGGTGGCCATTTTATCATCTTTATTCCACCGAAAATAGAAAGAACACAGGGTTCTTGAGCTTTGGATTTTCGGCACATACAAGGCTTGATTGAGGTATGTTTTGAGCTCGGTTTTTAGTGATTTTTACGTTTTTGTGATCGTTGCTCAGCATACTATCAAGCCCATGTCTTAATTTTAGAAATTGAGGATGAAATTGAGATGTTCCATTGATGAATATATGAGCTTTGTGTTGATAGTTGGTGGAATATGAAAGTTTAAAGTTGGGTTAACATAGTTTGTTTTTGAATTTTTGATTAATTTAACTATTTTGGGTAAATTGTGAAAATGAAAAATTGAAGGACTAAAATGTGAAATAAATGAAATATGTGGGTTTGTATGAGCCAGGGAAAATTCGGCTAAGCATGTGTAAATGGAAATTATGTGTATTTGATGATTTTATGAAATAGGGACTAAAATGTAAAAATGTGCAAATGTGAGGGCTATCTTGTAAAATACCTTAAATATGTGTATTTGGATTGAATTGAATTATTTGGTGAATGAATGAGCTAAATTTGAATATGTATAGATCAAGAAAAGAGAAATTCAGACTTAGATCGAGGCAAGAACAAAGTGCTCGATTGATCGACTTGTTTCATAATTTTGACGTCCGAGGTAAGTTCGTTTATAATATGAATTGTTAAGTTTATGTTCACATATATTGCAATGAATGAAAATGTGGCTTTTGAGTTAGCAAAGTAAATGATGAGTTTGAAAAGATGTGGCACTAAGTGTGCGAAATAGAATTGATACAGTGGTGAACGGCACTGTGTGAGCGAAATAAAGAAAGCATCGACTATATTGATTGGCACTGTGTGTGCGATATCGAGTTAAATTTGGTATAATGTAAAGGCACTAAGTGTGCGAATAATATTAAAGCTTCAGCTAAGGAATTGGCACTAAGTGTGCGAGTAAATCGAATGATTAATGAAGATTGAACGAAATGTGGTATTGAGTATTGAGTAGCAAAAGTGATCGTTAACTAAGTGTTGGCACAGGTATGTACGAAACCTATATGGTTGATGATATCGTATATGGATAAATGGATGATTATGTGAGTAATGACTATGAATGAGATTGTATATCATTGTGAATTGAACCATGTGTTAGTTTATTTTGTGTATTGAATTCAAATGGTTAAGTTAAATGTATTATAAGTCGAACTTACTAAGCTTTTAAGCTTACTGTGTGAAGTGTTTCTTTGTTTTACAGTGTCATTAAAGCTAGCTCGGATTCGGGGATCGTCAGCGACTCAATCACACTATCGGCCATCTATTTTGATACTTTTGAAAGTTGTATATTTGGTATATGGCATGTATAGGCTAGTGAATATGGTATGTTTTGAGATGTATAGATCTTGCCATGTGATATGGCTTGATAGTTTAATGATTTTGGTACATGCTTTGGATAAGTGAAAAGAATGGTTAATATGTGTATGTGTGTTTTATGTTAATGATTACTATGGTATGAATTTAGTAAAAATGGAAATGGTATGTTTAATGTTTAGATTTGGTAAGGATTGAATGATGAATGAATTATATGATTTGGATGTGAAATTGATACTTTGGATAGGTATGCTTGAGTTGGAATTGAGTATGGAAATAAGTGATATAGTTGAGGGTTAATTGGTGCATAAATTGGTATGTTTTGGATGCCATTTGAGGTATGAATTTATATGGTTTGATGCTTGTAGGTGTGACCCAAAGTGTGGGTGGCAAATTGGCCTTGCAAAAGGCCTATATTTGCCCACACGGTTGAGCACACGGGCATGTGGTTCGACCGTGTCTCTTAAGTTTTCAAATTGAAATAAGTCAGACTCACACACGGGCTGGACACACGGGCGTGTGACTGGCCGTGTGAAATAAGTCAGTGTCGACCACGGGTTAAGAACACGAGCGTGTCTTCGGCCGTGTGGACAAGTCAGTATGTATGCCCTATTTTGACACGGCTTAGAAACACGGGTGTGTCTGAGGCCATGTGAGGCACACAGTTTACCCACACGGGCGTGTGACCTCTACAGCTTTGAAAAATGATAAGTTTTTGGAAAAATTTTGTATGTACTCGGTTTAGTCCCGACCCCTTCCCAATGCATATTTAAGGTCTCGTAGACCTTATTAAAGGACTTAATGTCATTGATTGATTATGTTTTAATGATGTATGGATAATGAAGGTTAAATGTTATGATTTGATTGGTAATGCCTCTTAACCTTATTCCGGTGACGGATACAGGTTAAACCCATTTTATTGGTATCAAAGCTACGGTTTAGTCGATTCTAGGACTAACGTAGCGTGTAAGAGTCTAGCTATACATACCATATATACGAACTGTGATAGTGTGATGAATCCTGACATATAAAATGTGTTTTCATATAGCAAATGGATCCCGATCGAGCTGTAGTTGATGATGTTGAAAGCAATGCACCTGCTCCCGCTTAAGGGACAGCGTCGACTGAATCTAGGTCGATTGCTAGTAGCCATGAGGGAGAGGCAAAACAAGCCTTCTTCCAAATGATAAGTGAGTGGCTTACGGAGTTCGTTCGAACTAATCCGGCTGCTCAACAACCTCCACCCCCGCAAGTACATCTAGTGCCACAAGTTTCAGATCCGATCTGATTAAGTAAACCTCATGTGGATAAAATACAAAAGTACGGGGTCAAAGAGTTCAGAGCCACAGTTGATGATGATGCAGAACGAGCTAAATTCTGGCTTAAGAATACTATAAGAGTGTTTGATGAATTATCGTGTACTTCTGATGAATGCTTAAAATGTGCTATTCCATTGTTGAGAGATACGACATATCATTGGTGGAAAACATTAACATCTGTGGTTCCAAGAGAGAGAATCACCTGGGATTTCTTTCAACCTGAATTCTGGAAAAAATATATCAGTCAACGGTTTATAGATCAGAAATGTAAAGAGTTTCTAGAGCTGAAACAGGGTTGTATGTCTGTTACGGAATACGAGCGAGAATTTGTAAGATTGAGTTAGTATGCACGAGAATGTGTTTCAACAGAAACTACTATGTGTAAACGATTCATCGAAGGTTTGAATGAAGACATTAAACTGTTGGTCGGAATTCTCGATCTGAATGAATTTGTAGTATTGGTTGAAAGAGCCTGCAAAGCCGAAGAGCTTACTAAAGAAAAGAAGAAAGCGGATTCAAAAGCTAGAGTCAAGAGAAAGAGGTCGATGATTAAGTCATATCATTCTTCGTCAAAGAGATTTAGAGATGCAATCAATCGCTCAAATGTTTCAGTTGGACATTCGAGTAAAGATCGTGTGAAACAAAATACTGGTTCTAAAATTCAAACTCCAATTGAATCGAGTGTTGGCAGTGTTAGAAGTAATAAGCCTGAGTGTAGACAGTGTGGGAGACGTCATATCAGAGAATGCTGGGGCAAGTTTAATAATAGAGCTTGCTACAAATGTGGATCACGAGATCATTTTATTCGGGATTGCCCAGAGTTAGCTGAGAAAGATAATGTTCAGAGTGCGAGGCCGAGTAACACAACAGCTAGGGGTAGACCACCCAGAAACACTGGAAATGTGAGTGGTAGTCAAAGAGGAACAACGGATACAGTTGTGAGATTGGAGGCAAGAGCACCTGTCCGAGCTTACGCTATTCGCGCTCGAGAGGAAGCATCATCTCCAGACATCATTACTGGTATTTTTACTCTTTTCGATATTGATGTGATTGCACTGATAGAACCAGGATCTACTCATTCATATGTGTGTGTGAACTTAGTATCTAGTAAGACTCTACCTATTGAGTCTACTGAGTTTGGAATTAGAGTATCGAACCCCTTAGGCAAGTGTGTACTGGTTGACAAAGTATGTAAGAATTATTTGTTAATGTTTCGGGATATTTGATTTCCGGTTAATCTAATGTTGCTACCCTTTGATGAATTTGATATAATTCTGGGTATGGATTGGCTCACTTTGCATAATGCTATTGTGAATTGCAAATGGAAGAGTATTGATTTGAGAAGTCAGAATGGTAAGATAGTTCGAATTGAATCTAGTGATTTGAATGGGCTACCGGATGTAATATCTTCAATGAAAGCTTTGAATTATGTGAAAAAGGGATGTGAAGCTTATCTTGCATATGTGGTAGATACAAAAGAGACAGAAAAGAAAGTTGAATCTGTGCCAGTCGTTTGTGAATTTCCTGACGTGTTATCTAAAGAACTACCGGAATTACCTCCGATACGATAAGTCGAGTTTGGTATTGATTTAGTGCCAGGAACGACTCCTATCTCAATAGCTCCGTATAGAATGGCACCGACAGAATTGAAAGAGTTAAAATCTCAGTTGCAAGAGTTAACCGATAGAGGATTTGCACGACCGAGTTTCTCGCCCTGGGGTGCACTGGTTTTGTTTGTGAAAAAGAAAGATGGAACTATGAGAATGTGCATTGATTATAGACAACTCAACAAGGTGACTATAAAGAATAGATATCCTTTGCCACGTATTGATAATTTGTTTGATCAGCTGAAAGGAGCTACAATGTTTTCTAAGATAGATTTGAGATTTAGCTACTATCAGCTACGAGTTAAAGACTCTGATGTGCCTAAAACTGCTTTCAGAATGAGGTACGGACATTATGAATTTTTAGTTATGCCTTTTGGACTAATGAATGCTCCTGCAATATTTATGGATTTGATGAATAGTATATTCAGACCGTATTTGGATCGATTTATCGTTGTGTTTATTGACAATATTTTGATTTATTCTTGTGATGAGACGCAACATGCCGAGCATTTGAGAATCGTGTTACAGGCTCTGCGTGAGAAGCAATTGTATGCAAAGTTTAGTAAATGTGAGTTTTGGTTGCGTGAAGTTGGTTTTTTGGGACATATAGTGTCAGCTGCGGGAATACGAGTTGATCCGAGCAAGATTTCAGCAATTCTAGATTGGAAACCTCCGAGAAATGTATCTGAAGTCCGTAGTTTTCTGGGTCAGTGGGATATTATAGACGATTTGTGAAAGGCTTCTCGATGATTGCGACTCCGTTGACGAAATTGCTACAAAAAGATGTTAAATTTGAGTGGTCAGAAAAGTGTCAGCAAAGTTTTGAACTGTTGAAAGTATTGTTGACAGAGGCACCAGTGTTAGTCCAACCTGAATCGGGTAAAGAATTCATAGTATACAGTGATGCATCGTTGAATGGTTTAGGCTGTGTGTTGATGCAAGAAGGCAAAGTTATAGCCTATGCTTCGAGACAGTTAAAACCACATGAAAAGAACTACCCAACACATGATTTTGAATTGGCAGCTATTGTATTTGCATTGAATATTTGGAGTCACTATTTATTTGGTGAGAAGTGTCACATTTATACTGATCACAAGAGCTTGAAATATTTGATGACTCAGAAAGAATTGAATTTGAGACAACGAAGATGGTTAGAATTACTAAAAGACTATGAAATAGTAATTGATTATCATCCGGGAAAAGCTAACGTGGTTGCTGATGCTTTGAGACGAAAGTCTTTATTTACTTTACGAGCAATGAGTACTCAGATAGATCTGTGTGATGATGGTTCGGTTTTGGCTGAGTTGAAAGTGAGGCCAATGTTTATACGTCAGATTTGTGATGCCCAAAAAAGTGATGCTGAGATGATGGCAAAACGAGCTCAGTGTAGTTTGAATTCTGATTCCGAATTTTGAGATGATGATGATGGTTGTTTGAGATTTCGAGATTGAATTTGTATTCCAAGAAATTCAGAGTTGATCCAATTGATTTTGAACGAAGCTCATAATAGTCGTATGTCTGTTCATCCGGGAAGTACGAAAATGTATAATGATCTGAAATAGTTTTATTGGTGGCATGGTATGGAACGAGATATTTCAGAGTTTGTTTCGAGATGTTTAGTTTGTCAGCAAGCTAAAGCTGAACATCAAGTTCCATCTGGTTTGTTACAACCGATCATGATTCCTGAGTGGAAATGGGAGAGAATCACAATGGACTTTGTGACGGGGTTACCCTTATCTCCGTAAAGGAAAGATGCAATCTGGGTGATAGTTGACAGATTAACGAAATCGGCTCATTTTATTCCAGTGAGAATAGATTATTCTCTTGATAAGTTAGCTGAACTGTATATTTTCGAGAATGTTAGATTGCATGGGGTACCATTATCCATTGTGTCTGACAGAGATTTGAGGTTCACTTCGCGGTTTTGGAAGAAACTACAAGAGGCTTTAGGTACAAAGCTGTATTTTAGTACTGCATTTCATCCGCAAACGGATGGACAATCCAAGCGGATCATTAAGATTCTCGAGGATATGTTGAGATGTTGTATTCTTGAGTTTGAAGGTACGTGGGAAAAGTACCTGCCGTTGATTGAATTTGCATATAATAATAGCTTTCAATTAAGCATTAAAATGGCACCATATGAGGCTCTTTACGATCGAAAATGCAGAACACCGTTGTACTGGACTGAACTTAGTGAGAATAAGATTCACGGGGTAGATTTGATTAAAGAAACTGAGAAGAAAGTGAAAGTGATTCGTGACAGTTTGAAAGCAGCGTCAGATCGTCAGAAGTCTTATGCAGATTTGAAACGAAAAGATATTGAATTCGAGATTGGTGATAAAGTGTTTTTGAAAGTATCTCCGTGGAAGAAAATACTTCGTTTCGATAGAAAAGGCAAATTGAATCCGAGGTTCATTGGGCCGTATGAGATTATTGAACGTATCGGGCCGGTTGCTTATAGATTGTTGTTGCCACCTGAGTTAGAAAAGATTCATAATGTATTTCACGTATCGATGCTTCGACGATACAGATCTGATCCATCACATGTGATTGCCCCTACTGAGGTTGAGATTCAGTCAGATTTATCGTATAACGAAGAACCGATTCAAATTTTGGCACTGAGATCAAAGAGTTGAGAAATAATAAAATTCTTTAGTGAAAGTGTTGTGGCACAAACATGGAGTTGAAGAGGCTAAGTGGGAGCCTAAAGATGTTATGAGAGAGCAATATCTGAATCTATTCACTGGTAAGATTTTCGGGGACGAAAATCCCTAAGAGGAGAGTTGTAATGATCAGTTTAGACCCTAGTCGAATAAAGTGGTTGCGGGACCACAAATCTGAGGTCAAAAAAATATTTTAATATTATTTTTTTTGTTTACAGTATGTGATTAAGCATGTGCGAAAATTTTGAATGAAAATTTTATCGTTTGTGTGTTAAATTGCGAAAAATGACTTAATCGCATTAAATGCAAAAGCTGTGTGCTAATGGTTAAAGTGCTTAAATGTCATGGCTTATTAAATGTGAAGTCCTTATGTTGTAATTAGACCCTTGATAGTGGAGATGGACATATATGTACATAGTTAGTGGATTTTGAATGATATTAAAAGGGTTAAAATGGTAAAAATAGAATTAATGAATATTATAACTAAAACAAAAACATTTTGTGGCCATTTTATCATCTTTATTCCACCGAAAATAGAAAGAACACATAGGGTTCTTGAGTTTTGGATTTTCGGCACATACAAGGCTTGATTGAGGTATGTTTTTAGCTCGGTTTTTAGTGATTTTTACATTTTTGTTATCGTTGCTTAGCATACTATCAAGCCCATGTCTTAATTTTAGAAATTGAGGATGAATTTGAGATGTGCCATTGATGAATATATGAGAACTGTGTTGATAGTTGGTGGAATATGAAAGTTTAAAGTTGGGTTAACATAGTTTGTATTTGAATTTTTGATTAATTTGACTATTTTGGGTAAATTGTGAAAATGAAAATTTAAAGGACTAAAATGTGAAATAAATGAAATATGTGGGTTTGTATGATCTAGGGGAAAATTCGGCTAAGCATGTGTAAACGGAAATTATGTGTATTTGATGATTTTATGAATTAGGGGCTAAAATGTCAAAATGTGCAAATGTGAGGGCTATTTTGTAAAATACCTTAAATATGTGTATTTGGATTGAATTGAATGATTTGGTGAATGAATGAGCTAAATTTGAATATGTATAGATTAAGAAAAGAGAAATTCAGACTTAGATCGAGGCAAGAACAAAGTGCTCGATTAATCGACTTGTTTCATAATTTTGACGTCCGAGGTAAGTTCGTTTATAATACGAATTGTTAAGTTTATGTTCATATATTGCAATGAATGAAAATGTGGCTGTTGAGTTAGTAATGTAAATGATGAGTTTGAAAAGATGTGGCACTAAGTGTGCGAAATAGAATTGATACAGTGGTGAACGGCAATGTCTGTGCGAAATAAAGAAAGCATCGACTATATTGATTGGCACTGTGTGTGCGATATCGAGTTAAATTTGGTATAATGTAAAGGCACTAAGTGTGCGATAATATTAAAGCTTCAGCTAAGGAATTGGCACTAAGTGTGCGAGTAAATCGAATGATTAATGAAGATTGAACGAAATGTGGTATTGAGTATTGAGTAGCAAAAGTGGTCGTTAACTAAGTGTTGGCACAGGTATGTACGGAATCTATATGGTTGATGATATCGTATATTGATAAATGGATGATTATGTGAGTAATGACTATGAATGAGATTGTATACCATTGTGAATTGAACCATGTGTTAGTTTATTTTGTGTATTGAATTCAAATGGTTAAGTTAAATGTATTGTAAGTCGAACTTACTAAGCTTTTAAGCTTACTGTGTGAAGTGTTTCTCTGTTTTACAGTGTCATTAAAGCTAGCTTAGATCCGAGGACCGTCAGCGACTCAATCACACTATCGACCATCTATTTTGGTACTTTTGGAAGTTGTATATTTGGTATATGACATGTATAGGCTAGTTAATATGGTATGTTTTGAGATGTATAGATCTTGCCATGTGATATGGCTTGATAGTTTAATGATTTTGGTACATGCTTTGGATAAGTGAAAAGAATGGTTAATATGTGTATGTGTGTTTTATGTGAATGATTACTATGGTATGAATTTAGTAAAAATGGAAATGGTATGTTTCATGTTTAGATTTGGTAAGGATTGAATGATGAATGGATTATATGATTTGGATGTGAAATTGATATTTTTGATAGGTATGCTTGAGTTGGAATTGAGTATGGAAATAAGTGATATAGTTGAGGGTTAATTGGTGCATAAATTGGTATGTTTTGGATGCCATTTGAAGTATGAATTTATATGGTTTGATGCTTGTAGGTGTGACCCAAAGTGTGGGTGGCAAATTGGCCTTGCAAATGGCCTATATTTGCCCACACGGTTGAGCACACGGGTGTGTGGTTCGGCCGTGTCTCTTAAGTTTTCAAATTGAAATAAGTCGGACAAGACATGCGGGTGACACACAGCGCAGGATCGGCCGCGTGTGAAATAAGTCGATGTCGACCACGGGTTAAGAACACGGGCGTGTCTTTGGCCGTGTGGACAAGTCAATATGTATGCCCTGTTTTGACACGGCTTAGACACACGGGTGTGTCTGAGGCCGTGTGAGACACACGGCTTACCCACACGGGCATGTGACCTCTGCAGCTTTGAAAAATGATAAGTTTTTGGAAAATTTCGTATGTGCTCGGTTTAGTCCCGACCCCTTCCCAAAGCATATTTAAGGTCTCGTAGACCTTATTAAAGGACTTAATCTCATTGATTGATTATGTTTTAATGATGTATGAATAATGAAGGTTAAATGTTATGATTAGATTGGTAATGCCTCTTAACCTTATTCCGATGACAGATACGGGCTAGGGGTGTTACAGAGGATGCTATGAGAGAACGTTACCCTAACCTATTCGCCGGTAAGATTTTCGGGGACGAAAATCCCTAAGGGAGGAGAGTTGTAACAGCCCGATATAGACCCTAGTCGGAACAGTGGTTTCGAGACCACGAATCCGAGTCAAAAAAAATATATTAATTATATTTTATGTGTTTACAGCATGTTAGAATGCATGTGTGAAATTTTCGTGAATTAATTTTACCGATTGGTTGTTTAATTTTATAAATGGACTTAATCGCGTAAATTGTAAAAGTGGCTTGCTATTTGTTAAAGTGCTATATTGCTATGATTTTTATTATGTGGGGTCCTTATGTGGTAAATTGGCCATTGACTAATAGCATGGACGGTTGGGGCTTAAGTTATAATGTTTTCATATTATTTTATAAAGGTTAATATAGTAAATTATGTGTTAAAATGAAATTAAATAAAATAAAACATAAAACCATGCATTATGTTTATCATCTTTGCCGAAACTTTAAAGGAAAAAGAAAGAAAATAAGCTAGCTACATTCGGCCTTGTCTAAGCTTGATTAAGGTATGTGTTTAGCTCGTTTTTGATAATTTTACGTTTTGAGATCGTTGCTTTGTGTTTTAGCTAGCCCATGCTTGAATTTTTGAATTGGTTGTGTATTTTGTGACTTGCCATTGAAGAGATCTTGTTGTTTTTGTTGTTTGATGATGAAAAATAAATATATGTTGTTAGATTATCATGTTTAATTAAGTGATTTTTAGTAAAAATGCCTATTTGGGATTAAATTGTGAATTTTGTAAATTGAGTGGTCAAAATGTGAAATAAATGAAATAAATGGGCTGCTAGGGACCTTAGTGAAATTCGGCTAAGCATGGGTAGGGTGAAATTTTAAATATTTTGTGTTTTGTGAAATAGGGACTAAATTGTGAAAATTGTGAAATGTTAGGGGCAAAAGTGTAATTTGCCTATTTATGTGTTTTTGGATGAATCTGAATGAATTTATGAATAAACAAGTTAAATTTATATTGAATTAGATCAAGAAAAGAGGAAATCGGAATTGGATCGGGGGAAATCTAAAGTTGTCGAATAGTCGTCCCGGTTCGTTCGTCTTCGTCCGAGGTAAGTTCATAAGTAAATAAATGTCATTAAATTCGAATGTATATATTTTATAAGTGTTGAATTGAATTATTACAAATGTATGTGTATATGCTGAATTGAATTAAGCATGGGAGCATTACTTACGAGCTTGAATTGATTGAATTACGACGTCCGAAAGGCCCGCACGAACCTTAGGAATAGTTAGGATACATATGTCATGACATAGGATTCCGATATGTGATTTCGTGTAAGACCACGTCTGGGACGTTGGCATCGATTCCTGATTTATGTGTAAGACCATGTCTGGGGCATCAGCATCGTATATGAGTTCGTGTAAAACCCTGTCTGGGACAGTGGCATCGATAGTTGATTACATGCAAGACCATGTCTGGGACGTTGGCATTGTATGAGCTTTTCGAGTTATCCGAGTATCCTTATCGATTCCGAATGGTTCAACGGGCAATATCGATTTAAGATTGAATGTGAAAACGAGCTAAATGGTTCAGGTACGTGTGAAGTTAAATGATTATGAAAGTAAGGTAAGTATAGTACTTGAGATGAATATATGAATTATGAATGATAAAAGAGTGTATTATATATGTTTATGAGTATGTATATATTCGGCCAAGTTAATTATATATTGCAAATTTTCTTTTGTGGATTTATTTGCTTATGACTTACTAAGTTATCCAAGCTTACTGTGTGTATGTTCGTTCATTGTTTTATAGATTTTGAAAGCTAGTTACGAGCTCGGGGATCGTCAAGGAAATCTGTCACACTATCGATCATTATTTCGGTATTTTAAAAGCTTGAACTATGAATCTATGGCATGTATAGGCTAGTACTTGTTTTGATTGGTTTTGAATTTGTAAATATAAAGCCATGCGAAAATGGCTTGAAATGAGGCTTATGTTTATGCATTTTCGGTTGTGATATAAGTTTATGTGGGGAATTATGTTTCATAGTTTAAATGTGAGATATCCTTGGTATATGCCTTGGACATGAAGTAATTATATATATGTCTTATGATTAGTTCATTCGGAAATCTTGATTTATGGTTGATGGATGTGTTTGGGTTGTGGTTTGTTTTTGACTTTTCATTGGAATGTATAATTTGTAATAGGAATCAGTTTGGAAGTGGTAAATAATGTGCTTATGCATTTGGTTAATGATGAGTTAAATAAATACGTATGCTTATAAAATGTTTGCTTGTGGTACGGTATTTAATCATCAAGTTGTTGGTTTCATGTTTGGTACAAAATGTGTTTTATACATAGATGATGGTATATTCGGCCATGATATGTAATTCAATATGATAAATATGCAATATAGGTATTTGGTATGTATGTATATATATATATGAAGATGTTGTATGCAATGGTCATTTTTGTTATGAATTTTAAATGGAAATTTTAGCTTAATTTGAATGATAAGAATTTGTAGCATTTTTGTGGTTATGTTTGATTGCCGAATAGATGAGATGAGAATTGGTTTTGTGTATGTATTCTAGGCATGATAAGTAGCATGCGGTTTAGGTGAATTTCAAATTGTTATATGTGCTCAAAATGTTTCAGAATAATATGTTAACTTTTGCTATGGGAATTAAGCCATGTGAATTGAAAGGTTTGGTTAAAGGTGAGCATGAATAAAAATATGGAGTAATATGTACGATTTTTAGTTTAAAAAATAAAGGTAGCATTATATGCTTGGATTTCTTAATGTATGCGCATAGAAATTTGTAATGTGTAAGTTATTAAGTTAGACATGTTAGGTTCGGCAATCGAACTTAGATTTGGTTATTAATACCATGGTTTAATGTGCATATGAGTATATGATTATAAGTTAAACTTGATCATTTGTGAAATTGGTATTGCCACATATGTTAATGTATAAAGTTATATGATGTGATTTATTTGGTTTAATATGCGCATGAAGATTTATGAATTAAAATATTTTATTTTTATTAAGTATTCAAATAACATTATAATGATAAGCATACGATTCGTGTATGTATTTAGAAGCATATTTTGTATGGCTTTGAAGCATGCCTATTACTGTGTAAATGGATTAGGTTAAATTTTTAGGTATGAATTGTATTTGTATTACGATTAATAATGTATGTTTAATATTTAATCAGCCATATGCTTTATTTAAACGAATATTACATGGGTGAATATGAGAATGTTCGGAAGCTGTGTTTTGTTCGGTAATGCCTCGTAACCCCAATCCGGCGACGGATACGGGTTAGGGGTGTTACATTTACATTGTGGAAGACTAACTTTGTTAAACATACTTAAGGGACCATCTTTCACGAGTCTAGTGATTCTTTATTGGTTAATACGACAGTCTTAAGTGTCATAGGTAACCCTCATTAGAGTGAGAAGTTTTAAACTTCTTATTCACCATTTTAGTTTGAAGCATCGAGTAGTTATTTGGTTTGATAAAATAGAGATTGTTTTTCATCCATCCATTACAGATCAAAGAACGAGTTTTATGAATAACAATCCCTTTTATTGAATGTCATGGAATAACTATCATTAAATAAACATACTACAAAAATTAAGTTCCTCTTAAAATGAGGTACATAAAACACGCCCTTTAAAACAATCTTCCTAAAATTATCAAAATGTAAATATATAAAACACGTCCTTTAAAACAATCTTCCTAAAATTATCAAAATGTAAAATAACTTCTCCCACTGCTTCGGCTGAAACATTGCACCCATCTCTTGTTCGCAATGAGAGACTTTTGTCTTGCAGACTTCCCATTTCGCTAAACCCATGTAAAGAAACACACAAATGGTTAGTGGCTAAAGAATCAATAACCCACTTCTTAGTCTTCTTCCTATCCACACGAGGTGGAACCGAAGACTTAGGTAGTTTCTTCTTTCCCTTAGCTTTTATCTTCCCCTTAGAGGACAAGGGGCTCGCAACTAAGTTTGCCTCAGGTTTCTCCTAAACCGCCTTACCACCATTCAGCATCAACTCATAGGATATGAATTGAGTCAAGGTAAGCTCCTTGTTCCCCAAGTTGTGAGCGACCCAAAAGCTAGCAAACTCCTTGGTTAAGGATTTGAACACTATTTCAATCTGAGTGTTCACGTCTAGTTCAGCCTCATTGTCCTTTGCTTCCATAGAGAATCTCATAAGCTTAAGAATATGTTCTTTGACTTGAGTGTTGGGTTTCTTCTGAGAGTTCATCAAATTTGTAATAGCGGATTGTCGAGCCAATGCGACTGGGCCTCCGAGCAAATCCTCCAAATTTTCCATGACCTCTTTAGCAATACTAAAATTCTCGTGTTGCTTTTGCAACACACTACTCATGCTCACTATCATATAACATCAAGAAATCGAGTCAGAATCTTTCTAGCAATTTCTTGCTTTGGTTTGAGCTTCAGGTGAGCAAGGTTTGTAAAGGACAAATTTTTATTTCTTACATCTGAGAACTATCAGGAAGTTCCATTTTCATTCTCGAAAGTTATCCCCATTCAATTTATTCTCAATAAGAATGTTAATAAGAGGAGTGAGAGACATATTTGAACTGAATAACAATAAAGATTCACTAATTATTATCTTTGTATTAAGCAAATATTTTCATTTCAGCAACATATCAAGAATGCAATATGATGCATGTGTCTTGTATTAAAACCTTGAAAAATATTTTTCCATTGCTACGATCATTCTCACACCCATCAATCATGTCACCTTAGGGTCCAATGATTAACAAGCAAGAACATGGATTACATCCACTTAGTTCGTGAATCTTAATTCTCAAGACTCCACACAAACTAACGACTGTTTAACATTTGACCATTATCTCTAGCTTAAGTATCGCTTTTTGGGAAACTATTTAATAAAAGACGATCTTGAGTTTATAACCATTGATTCAATACCCATCATGAACATGCTTTCATTTATGAGTCATCTTGGAACAATCTCACTGAGGGTAATGCATGACTAGTTGCCCGTAAAAGGAAATCTCATCCAGCGAACCCACATGATAAATTTTACCTTAGGGTACGACTAGGGTTAGAACCAGCTCGAAACTTTACCATGCTATCACTTAGGGACCATCAATAGAGGTCATATGTCTTGTTGAAGGACCTTCTCCTACTCAATATTTTAAAAACATGTAATGTTTTTATCCTAGATTTCAAGAATGATCATAAATAATCCTAGTGACATTCTTACCTAATCTATATGACATGCTTCCAATATATGCATCTCATGCTATGACAATTTTATAATACTCACATGCACTTATTCACAAGAATCAATCAATCAAAAAGACAAACAAGTTTGATTCTCTACAGTTTTTCTTTTAAGGGAAAAACCAAAGAAGTGAATGTGAACCTTGCACCAGGTAGGGTCCCAAGAAAGGGAGGTGAGCCATATTTGACCACTTAAAAACCAAGTTTTTCCTTGCCAGAGCCAGTCCTAGACATGCACCTTCTCATTACTACACTTCTCACAACAATCGAATAACCTAAAGAAGTGAATGGAACAATACAACATATGTATTTTCTCATTACCACACTTCTTATTTTTTAATCGATCATCTATGGACCATCTCATACATATATATAAAAATTATAATAAAACTTAATATAAATATTATAAAAAAATTATAAAACATATATATAATGAAACGAATAATTCAAATAAAGTTGTCAACCAAGGTTTGCATGATTCTATTTTTTAAAAATAAATGAAAATCAAAAGTTACACAATTTTTCACTACAAGGCATTCATTGGGACTTCAATCACCATCATTCCATCTTCTCCTTGTCATTGACTCCTTTTGGAAAAGTTATATTTAAGTCCTATGTTTGTTTCTGATTCACAAGAATTCTATGAATTTTTAAAAAAAAAAATCAGTCATATGTGGAGATGATAATCCACGATGTATTTTCTAAGAACCACAATCTTGGCAAAAATAACAATTATATAACAAATATATAATATTGCATACATTCTCATATATAGTAACATGCATAAAATCTAAAGAATGTCACTTTCTATGTAATCGAATCATTCAAGAAGAAGAGAAATTTATTTTGATTATTTGTTTATACTTATAGATAGAGCACAACCTGACTCATGATACTATTTATTGGAAAATCGGGTTTGGAAAACGCAACAGAAAATAAGTTTAAGGGAAAAATAGAGTTTTAATTTTTTTTTTTCAAAAGTAGAACTTGGTTATGATATCTAAAGTGATAAACACTTAATTAAAATTATACATTTTCGATTCATCTAGGATGAACGCTTCAACCAAGTAGTCTTCTCCGCTATCCTCAAGCTCACGTTTGCCGAGTGTGGGCTTGCTTCGAATTAGAAAATTTTCCACAAAATTACTAGTGAGGTAATTTCACAATTTCTCTAAACTTTAGGATCAAGTTGTAAATAAGAAAAATATCTCTAAAAAAATTTTGAAATAAATTTTTCAGAGAATTTTCTCTCTACAACTTTCTCTTGAATTCAAGTGTGTGAAAAATAATAATCCAAGGCTCTCTTTATATAGGGAGAGTTTATAGAGTTCAACTTTGATTAAACTTAATTACTTTAATATTAAATTAATATAATACTTATCAATATAAATATTAAATTAAATTTAATGTTAAATCTATTCAATTAATAGAATATTTATTTACAAGATAAAAATTAAATTAAATTAAATATTAAATTTATTAAAATAATATTATTTTTGGAATAGTTAATTTGAAATCAAATTATCAGGTAGAGTCCCAGTAGAAGTGTGATTCCTCCATTGCTCAACCGCTGAAGGACCACCCACTAGCCATTGGAATGTCGTCATTTTCGTCGCCGTCGTCGACACCGTCATGTCTAATGGTGCCATCGTAGGTACGACACCCTCATGACACCCCGAGCTGGTTCAGTCCGAGCCAGTGACGGGCCGGTCAATCCGATCCTACCACCGATTGGATAGTCGGCCCGATTTCACATACCAGGCTCAATTCGACCAGTTTTTGGGTCTCAGTCTCAATTTTCAATCTCAAATCCAATTTTCAAGTTCAATTACCTATTGGATCAGTTGTCTGACTTGAAAATTAATTTTCAAAAATATCGTGTTAATTATAATTAATTTGATTATTTAATTTTACTTTATCAAAATTAATTTTTCCAAAAATCACTTAGATTTTTCAAGAAAATTCTTTAATCAAATTTTGTAGTTGAACAATTCTCACGACTGCCTAATTTAATTCGACATCGAATAAATCGACTCAATTAAATTATTTCCAAAGTCGTAGAATTTTCTTCTGATTCAAATGCAGTCGGATCGAGCTTTTGTTGAGCTAGCAGAGGGACCAATCAGACATATACAGTTAGACTCTAATAATTGCAATTATGTTTAGAAGCCTTATTCCGATAATTCACAATTACTTAATAATGAAGTCAGTCCACAAGAAGTACCATGATTGAAAACTCTTTACGAAAGTAATTCATCCAATTGCTTTGTCCAATGATCTCATCATGTGTGTGTTCTTAATGATATCCTTTATTCCTTTGAATTAAATCCGTTCACTCAATATAATCTTGTTTTATCTCATTGTCACCATTGTGTCTTCTTAGGGATTAATATGGTCACCGTCAACAAATGATTGTGATAAATTGCTTGGTTGAGAACAAACAACCTATGGTCACATTCCATATTTATCAATCCACACAATGCCAATGAGAGGATATTGTTAACTCTTTAATCGAGCTATGAATTCCATTGTTGCTAGTAAAGTCATGTCATACACAAGTCATGTACCCAACATACCAGCTATGGGCTCGATCATCTTTAAAGTATAAGCCTCCACTTATATCAAAGCACATGAGTTACATACGCATGGTCAATGACTAACTCAGTATTTAGGTAAATCACACCATGAACATCACAAGTGAACTAATTCACAAACGGATTCAGAATTAATTCATCTTGAGTCCAGTTCAATGTATCATTCTTCCAATGAATACATCTATGTCTCTACCCATGGAGTCAACTACTCCGATAGCCAAGACTAACCATCACCCCAATTGGAATTGTAGAAGACATAATAATCCTTTTAAGTATTTGAATAAAATGTTCACTTTGATTCATTTACGAGATTATGGACTCGTTTAGATTATCTACTAAAGTAAGTTGTCTTTCCCGTAATGTAAACATTCTTACAAAGCCACTTATCATCAGTTTGAACTTAGATAATCAATGAACTAATATTTGCTTGTCACAATTTTGCTATGTATGCAAAACATGAAAGACAAAAACACAAAAGACATAATAATGAAATGTGAAATTAATTTTATTTATTTATTCATCGTTCAAATACATAGAATATAGTTACATGTTTACTACAATATGGACATATTTCCCAACAGAAGCTTCATTTGGATTTTAAGAGAGTTTGAGAAAAAAAATATTAAGTTCAAAAAATAAGCTTAGACAAAAAAATTAGGTTCATTTAAAATATGCACCAGTTTCGAACTCAAACATTCAAGGCCCGAGCCTGACATGATTTTTTTTTTAAGTCTGTAATATATTATATTATGTAATTTATAACACATAAAATTAAATCTATAATAATATATAATACTATTATGTAAACATAAATAAATGTTAAGTTGCATATATATAATTTTAATAAATGAAAAATATATAAAATTATTAAATTTTAAATTAAAAACCATATACATATTTTAAAAAAATTTTAAAGTTGTTTACAAATATAGGTAAGTTTAAACACAATTTTATATTTAAATTTTGAACACAAATATAAAATATATTAATATAATGTTTGATTTTAATGTCTAAAACTTGAGTAATGGTGATTATGAATAAATATGAAAGAGAATTTTGTGTTCAAGATTATGAAATCTAGAAATAGTGATTTAAATGATGATTGGGTTTGGCATAGGCGTATCCATGGTGGAAATCAATTTCACTTGCTTTCAACTACTTAATGGCCTTCATTTCCCACTTTCTACCTTCCAATGCTTTCCTACAAAGCTTTAAATTAATTTATTTTTCTTTAACCTCCTTTATTTTTAATTTTCAATTTTATATTTTTAGTTATGAGATCAACTTGTTTTCTTTTCCTTTTATGTGATTTATTTATTTTAATCATGTGACAATAAAGCCATATACAACTTAGTATAATATTTGTCTAATACTAAGAAAATTAAAATGAATGTATCACATTAAATTATTTAATATAATTAAATGAAAAGAGTTAGCAAATATACATTTTTAAAAAATAACGATATTAAAAATATCAAATCTATAAGAATATAAAAATGACCAAAAATTCGATTTGATACAAATAAATTAAAAAAATTCGACTTTCGAGTTAATCGAATCGAGTTTCGTGTTCGAGTCGAGTTGAGATTTACAATTCGAGTAACTCGAATAGTTCGAATAACAGATTGGTGTAAATACTCTTTTAGTCCCTGTCAACTTTGAAAATGAGCAAATTGGCCTCTCTCTCAACAAAAATTAAAAATAATTCAAAATAATTTTCAAAAATAAAAATATTTATAAAAATTCTAAAAATATATATAAAGAATTTTTAATTTTTAATTTTTTTTCTAAAATAATAATTTTGGAGACCTAAATAAGTTAATTAATGATTCAAGTTTATCATATTAAATTATCTTAGTTTTTATTATTATTTTACTTTGAAAAAAATTTCAAATATATATGATTTCAAATTTATGTGCTCTAACATGAATATATTTATACTATAACAATATTTTAATTTGACATATTTAATTTTTTAATTTAACTCGAACAATTTCACTTGATTCGGCTCGACTCGAATTTCATTTCATTCGACTCGATTAAAAAAATTAAAATAAAGTTAAAAATGATAAAACAAGACTCATGAACTTGATTAACTCGAAAATTTTTAACTCGATTTGACTCAATTCAATCCAACATTCACCCCTATAATCCCACTCATACACCTGTCCTTTTCTATCTAATTATTTTTGACGTTTTGGGTGTAAAAAAAGTGAAAGGGGGAGGAAAGGGGAAAAGAAAGGAAAGGAAAGGAGGGAGAAATTTTTTTAATATTTTATATTTATTTTTGTTCTAATTTTTTATATTTATAGCATTGCATATTTATTATTTAAATTTTTTAATAAATATTTATTATTTAAATTATAAAGGTATGGTTTGCCTTTTTTTTATATTCACGTCTTACTTAACTTTTTATATACTTTTACTTTTACATGTAAATTCTTTATATATATTTTTTCACACATTTATATACATTTAATATAAAGGTGTTATCGACTTGATTTATTAAAATCGTTTACCATAATTCAGTTTAATTTTTTATTTTTTCATATCAATGATTGGTTTTGAATTTTTACATTTATTTTGACAAATAAACTTTATTTTATGATTTTTAAATATTATTAATAAAGTTTGAAAATATTTTTCATAAATACTTAAAAACTTATTTAAATAATTATTATTTTAAATTTAAATAATGTATTTTAGGGATTCAATTCAAACATTTATTTGGGTTGATTTATAAATTTTGCTTTATTTACTTGCAAAAATTATTATTTTCAATGATGTACTTAATTAGCTGATTTATTAACTCAGATGTTAATTTTCTCTCAATTTTTAAAAGAAATTTAAGATTTACAGTAATACAGTTAGCGAGACTCGAACTCAAGCCACATCTAGGATGGTGAACACCTTGATCATCAAGCCAACACATGGGTTCATTTATCTCTTAATTTTTAAAACTATAGATGTTACATTCACAAAGCAATTTAAGATTTATAGTAGAAATTCTTATAAATTTAATAATGCAATTGATAAAAACAATTCAAAATAATCGTTATTTGATAAATCTTAACTTGTTGCCAATTAAGTCTTAGCTCGACTGGTATAAGTACTATTGTTAATGCAAGAGGACGTGAGTTCGAGTATGCTGAAGCACATAATCCTCCCATTTATGAGTTGGGAGGGGCTATGGGTAGTTCTAGGCATTGTATAATATATATATAATTAGAACCTATAATGAGATTGTTTAAATAAATAAATAAATCTTAACTTATTTATTATTAAAAAAAAATTAAAACCCCAATATGGGATTAAATGCTAGTTATCTTAAAAAGGACTAAATCTACTAAAAATACTTAGTAAATGAAACTTTCCATAAATTTTGATTACTTTCGAAAAATAATAATTTCTTACCACCTCTACTATGTCTCTCAAATTTTATAGAATAAATTGGTATTTATAAAAAAATTAGAAAAATATAATTCTTATCAATCTTTTAATAATAATTTTTGAAAAGCCATCAATTAATTATGATATAATTATTTTTCATCGATTTTTATATAATTTTAATTGATATAATAAATCCAACCTTTACCCTTGTCTCTTAATATATATTTCAAGCTAAATTTTTTACATATATTTGATCAATTTGTTCAATATTGTTTCTACTTTTTTTTTTCTTTTTAGATTTTTCCTACAAAGTAGCAAATATATAACTACCACATGGCAGAGGTTGTAAGAAAAAAAAAGGTCAAGAGGGTAGAGAATTCAGGTTTTGGGTATTCCCGACAATGATGATGCCAAAAGCAGCAGCCAACCGCCCACCAAACGTATATCTCAAGCTCAGTCTAAAAACAAGGCAATATTCTTTGGAAGTTTTGATAACCATTAAAGGAAGAAAAAATGGGAAGTTTAGGAATGGCAGGGATGAATTTGGAAGTGTACTCTAGTTTTGCAAAGTCAAATTTTGGATCCTCTCGGGATCGATCCGCTTTTCAATGGGGTGGCACCATTTTCGCTTTGTGAGTCAACCCTCTTCCTGCTTTCTTTTCAATCTGTTAAGTATTACTCCTATTTCAGTCAAATTTGAGAAATAATCTTCCAGTTACACTCTATTTATTTGTTTCAATCAAACTCTGATTAGTCTAGATTATTTTATTATTATTTAACCTATGAATTTAGCCTATAAATAGGCTCTTTTACAACCTTAGAAAATACACCCATTAGAGATTAGAACTCATAACACTTTTAGAGAATTTTGTGTTTAAGTTTTGAGGGTTCTTTGTTTTTGAGTTTTCGAGGTTTAATTTTTATCTCCATCTTTTGTACTTTTCGTTCTTTTTCCATTATAGTAAAATTATCTTTTCCCGTGATTTTTTATCCTCTTTGGAGTGGTTTTTCCACGTTAAATTTGTATGTTCAATTTCTCAATTTCGTCCGCTTTTTTTTTTGCTTGTTCGTTACTTAATCAGGTCTATCCACAACAAGTGGTATCAAAGCTAGTTCAATTTTCGTAGATCAGCCCGTTCAGAGATGGCAACAACAAGGTTTGAAATTGAGAAGTTCGATGGTGTCACAAATTTTAATCTATGGCAAGTTCGGATGATGGCAATTCTAGTTCAAACCGGCCTGAAAAAGGTTGTTATTAGGAAAAAGTCTAAGAATCTAAATCAAATAGAATGGGAAGAGCTTGCTGAAAAGGCCTTGTCTGCAATCTAGTTGTGCCTCGCGAATACGATATTGCAGGAGGTATTGATGGAGAAGACCTCATCCGCCTTGTGGAAAAGGTTAGAAACTCTTTATGCGACTAAGTCTCTCACTAACCATTTAGTGTTAAAACAACATTTATTTACGTTTCGCATGAACGAATGTGAGCTTCTTAGAGATCACATCAGTCAATTCATTACTCTTTTAAATGATTTAAAGAACGTTGAGGTTCAGATTGACTATGAAGATCAAGCTATGCTATTATTGTGCTATTTACCCCCTTAATACAAGTCTTTTAGGGAGACCCTGATTTAAGGCAGAGACAAACTCTCGTTTGAATATGTGAAAGGTCATTTGTTGAGTAGAGACAAACTTGACAATAAGTTTGGTTCGGATAGCAAGGCAAATATGCAAGCTTTCATTTTGGTAGCATCAAAGAAGTGAGACAAATGGTGTCGCTATTGTAAAAAAGTCAGGTCACGTCAAAGCATATTGTTATAAATTACGAAATAAAAGAGCTGCTGAGAGTAACGAGGAAGATGTAGTTAGTGCTAATTTGGCCGATAAAAGCGATGATGATAATTATTAGTGCCAACGAGCAATAACTCCAAGCTTACATCCAAGTGGATCCTAGATTCAAGATGTTCTTTCCACATGTGTCCCAATAGAGAATGGTTCTCCACATACAGTTCGATTGAAGGTGGAATTGTGCGCATGGGAAACTGTAACAACCCGATTTTGGGTCTAGCCGGAATAGTGATTTCGAACCACAAATCTGTCGCAGTAAAATTTGTTTTTATTATATTTTTATGGTCTACAGTTTTATGGAATGAATTTGTGAAAATTTTGTTCGAAAATTTTGACGTTTGGGCACTTAATTTAGTTAAAAAGACTAAATTGCGAAAAGTGCAAAATGTGTGTTCTAGAAGCTAGAGGTGTCTAATTGCTATGAAACTTTAAATTGAAGGTCCTTAGATGGTAATTAGACCATTGGTTAAGTTATTGGACAAAAATGGACATGAAGAAAAAGAATTTTTATGTTTTAAGTTAGGGGCATTTTGGTCATTTAACTAATTAAATGAATTCAAAATCAAATTAAAAGCCAATTTTTGCTCATCTTCTACCCCTTGGCTGAAATTTACAAGAGGAAGCAATAGCTAGGGTTTTTCAAGCTTCCAAGCTCGATTGTAAGTCCGTTCTAGCCCTGTTTTTAATGATTTTTATGTTTTTGAAATCCTTGTAACTCGATCTACCTATTTATAGTACTAATTTGAAGTATGATTAAGGTCTAGGGTTTGAACCATGTTAGACAAATGGTAGATTATGAAAATTTGATGTTGGATAAACAACTTTTACTAAGTGATTTTCGGTAAAAATGTCAAAAAGGACCTATTTGTAAAAGTTATAAAATATGTAGTAAAAGTGCGGTTTAATGAAAAACGTGGGCTGGTATGAGCATAAAAATAGTTAGGCTAGGTTTGTGTATTAAAGAAATTGAACATATTTCATTTTACGGGCCTAAGGACTAAAATGTAAAATGTCAAAAGTTTAGGGGCAAAATGTAATTTTTCCATAATATGATTTCTGGGATGAATTGAATAATGTGATGACTGAGTGAGTTAAATTTGTTATTATAGATCAAGAAAAACGAGGTACGGACCTAGACCGGGGGAAAAATAAAGTATTTGACGATTAGGTCAAATTCTACTATCTTTGTACCGAGGTAAGTTCGTATGTAAATAATGCATTGTTATTTATATTTTAAATGCTTTAATATTGTATGAATAGTGATTTACCTTTTGGATGTATTCGAAAAAGTTTCGACAAGCGAGAAATTCTGGTAGAACCTTAGGAATAGATAGGATACAAATGTCATGACATTAAGGTTACTAAGATTACGTGTAAGACCATATCTGGGATATGACATCAATATGAGACTCGTGTAAGACCATAGTTGGGCTATTCGCATCGATACGAGATTTCATGTAAGACCATATCTGGGATATGGCATTGGTACGGTACTGTATGTACGAGATTCCCGAGTATCCTTTAGTATTCCAAGTGGTTCAACGGAAAATTTAACGAGAATGCCAAAATTGTGAAAGACTATGGTTATGTTGTGAATTGGTATAGGTATGTACGTAAAACTCATAATTAATGAGCTCGATATGTGATGAACCCTCGGTAAGGTTGTGATTGAGTAAATTATGACTATGAGATTTTAGTAACATTTATGTTAACTTACATTATGTTAATTGTATGTTAAATGTATGGTTATGATGCTTATTATTTGCATAGGAACTTACTAAGCTCTATAGCTTACTCCCCTTTTCTTTCCATATCTTATAGTGTCACCAAGCTAGCTCGGGGTTCGGAGATTGTCAGAGATCCACTCACATGATCAACAATTATCTTGGGTACCAATGAATTTAACATTTTGAGTTATGGCATGTATAGGGGACTTGGTGATTTTGTTATGTGTCATAATTGATTTGGCCAAATATGTTGGCTTCTATTGGTTGAAAGTTCATTTTGTAAATGGCCATTGAAATTGGCTAATGTTGGTATAAGCAATTTATATGATGATGCCTTTTATGGATGTGAGAATTTACATGATATGAGTTGATAAGTATGTAATGTTTGTGTATGATAGATGGTAGCATGTGAATGATGTGTTAATGTCTTGGTTGTGGCTGATTTGATTGTATGTATATGCTTGAATTGGTGCTATGTTATATGGTGTAGGTGTGTGTATTAAAGGGTGGCAAAATGGCTTGGTAAATAGCCTTATTTTTGTCCACACGGGTAGACACACAAGCGTGTGTCTAGGCTGTATGTGACACACGGTCTGCCCCACGAGCATGTGTTTCATCCGTGTGTCCCCTGCACCTTAATTGTTGCAAAACAAAATGTCCAGAATATAGCACACGGGCAGAGAAACGGGCATGTGTCTCGGTCGTGTGTGCTACACGGCCTTGGACACGAGCGTGTGTCTCGAGCGTGTGTGCTACACGGCCTTAGACACGGGCGTGTGTATATGCTTGAATTGGTGCTATGTTATATGGTGTAGGTGTGTGTATTAAAGGGTGGCAAAATGGCTTGGTAAATAGCCTTATTTTTGTCCACACGGGTAGACACACAAGCGTGTGTCTAGGCTGTATGTGACACACGGTCTGCCCCACGAGCATGTGTTTCATCCGTGTGTCCCCTGCACCTTAATTGTTGCAAAACAAAATGTCCAGAATATAGCACACGGGCAGAGAAACGGGCATGTGTCTCAGTCGTGTGTGCTACACGGCCTTGGACACGAGCGTGTGTCTCGAGCGTGTGTGCTACACGGCCTTAGACACGGGCGTGTGTCTCGGGCGTGTGAAGTCTGCACCTATTTTATGAAAAATTATGAAAATTAAATCAACCACACAGTCTAGCACACGGGCGTGTGGCACGGCCGTGTGGCTTAAGTCAGAGAGCTCCCTAATTTAAACACGGCCTGTAGCACGGGAGTGTCCCATGGTCACATGGGTGTGTCCCAAATCCACACGGGCGTGTGACCCCTGTAACATGGAAAATTTTCTAAGGTTTGTAAAATTTTCTAAAGTTCTCGGTTTAGTCCCGAACCACTTCCAATGCATGTTTTGGGCCTCGTAGGCTCGAAATAGGGACTCTATGATTGAATGCAAAAAGTTTTTAATTTGTACGAAAATTTATGACTCGGAAATGTATGTTTGTTTATGTTTAAGTCTGATAATGCCTCGTACCCTGTTCCGGTATCGAATACGGGTTAGGGGTGTTACATTTAGTGGTATCAGAGCTACGGTTTAGTCGATTCTCGGACTAACGTAGCGTGTGTAAGAGTCTAGCTATACATGCCATGTATGAACAGTGATAGTGTGATGACTCCTTACAATTTTTAAACTATGTTTTCATATAGTAAATGGATCCCAACTGAGCTGTAGCTGATGAAGTAGAAAGCAATGCGTCGGCTCCCGCTCAAGGGGAAGCGCCGTATAAAAGTAGACCTCCCACGGTTAGTCAGGGAGGAGGAGAAGGGGCTAGGGAAGCCTTCCTCCACATGATAAACCTGTGGTATTCAGAGTTTGTTCGAACAAATCCGAATGCTTAACATCCTCCACCCCCTCCTTATCCCCAACTGAATCTCGTAGCTCCTCAAGGTATGGATTTGGTAAGACAAAATAAGCCTCCGGTTGATAAGACTCGGAAGCAAGGGGCTGAGGAATTTAGGGCTAATGTAAATGATGACCCCGAGAAAGCCGAGTTCTGGCTTAAGAATACTATCAGGGTATTTGATGAGTTATCATGTACACCCGAAGAATGCTTGAAATATGCTATATCACTCCTGAGGGATTCGACATATCATTGGTGGAAGACACTAGTATCTGTGGTACCGAGAGAGAGGGTTACATGGGAATTCTTTCAAGAGGAATTCCAAAAGAAATATATCTGTAAGCGGTTCATCGATCAGAAACGTAAAGAATTTCTTGAGCTGAAACAGGGCCGAATGTCGGTGACAGAGTATGAGCGAGAATTTGTCAGGCTCATAAGTATGCCCGAGAGTGTGTTTCCTCTGAGGCTATTATGTGTAAAAGGTTCGAAGATGGGCTAAATGAGGACATCCGACTGTTAGTTGGAATCTTGGAACTAAAAGAATTTGTTGTATTGGTTGAACGAGCTTGCAAAGTAGAAGAGCTAAGCAAAGAGAAAAGAAAGGTCGAGAGTGAGGTTAGAGATGCAAGAAAAAGGCCGATGAATAAGTCATTTCAATCTCAGTCAAAGAAATCTAGTGAAATGAATTCTCGTTCGAATGTATCAGCTAGGTATTCGTACAGAGACCGCGAGAAGCAATATTCGAGTTTTAAATCTCAAGCTACTTCGATGGCAAGCATGGGTAATGTTAGGTCTAACAGACCTGAATGTCAGCATTGTGGAAGAAGAAATCCCGACGAGTGTAGGATGAATGACTGAGCTTGTTTCAAGTGTGGTTCTTAAGAGCATTTCATCCGAGATTGCCCTAAAATGGCTGAGAAAGAGTAATTTCAGAGTGCAAGGTCGAGTAATACTACCAATAGAGGTAGGCCACAAAGAAACACCGGGAATGGAACTAGTAGTAAAGGTGTGACGAAGGATAACTGTGAGATCCAAGGCTAGAGCACCTGCTAGAGCTTATGCCATACGTGCGCGTAAGGATGCGTCATCTCCCGACGTGATTACTGGTACATTTTCTCTTTATTATACTAATGTTATTGCATTGGTTGATCCTGGACCGACTCATTCTTATGTTTTGTGTGAGTTTGGTATCTAGTAAGAGTTTGCCTGTTAAGTCTACTGAATTTGTGATTAAAGTGTCAAACCCCTTAGGCAAATATGTGCTAGTTGATAAAGTTTGCAAGAATTGTCCTTTGATGATTCGAGGTCACTATTTTTCGACTAATTTAATGTTGTTTCCATTTGATGAGTTTGATGTTATTTTGGGTACGGATTGGTTGACACTGCACGATGCTGTAGTGAATTGTAGACGAAAAATTATTGAATTGAAATGTGAGAATGGTGAAATTCTTCGAATTGATTCAGATAAGTCGGGCGAGTTACCTGTTGTGATTTCTTCAATGTCTGCCCAAAGATATGTGAAAAAGGGTTGTGAAGCTTATCTAGCTTATGTATTGAATACAAAAGTGTCTGAAACAAAGGTTGAATTAGTACCGGTAGTTTGTGAATATCAGGAAGTGTTTCCAGAAGAGTTACCTAGGTTACCTCCAATCAGAGAGGTTGAGTTTGCTATTGATTTAGTACCCAGGACTTCACCGATATCGATTGCTCCGTATAGGATGGCTCCGACTGAATTGAAAGAATTAAAAGCTCAGTTGCAAGAGTTGACAGATAAGGGTTTTGCGAGACCGAGTTTTTCTCCCTAGGGTGCTCCAGTGTTATTTGTAAAGAAGAAAGACGGATCTATGAGACTTTGTATCGATTATCAACAGCTCAAAAAGGTGACTATAAAGAACAAGTATCCTTTGCTGAGGATTGATGACTTGTTTGATCAGTTGAAAGGAGCAACGGTATTCTCGAAGATTGATTTGAGATCTGGCTACTATCAATTGAGAGTTAAAGAGTCAGATGTGCCAAAAACTGCTTTCAGGACAAGGTATGGGCATTATGAATTTCTTGTTATGCCTTTTGGATTAACTAATGCTCCCGCTATTTTTATGAACTTGATGAATCAAATTTCCTGACCGTATTTGGACAAGTTTGTGGCTGTGTTCATCGATGAAATTCTAATTTATTCTCGAGATGAGACTGAGCATGCCGAGCACTTAAGAACTGTATTGCAGACTTTGAGAGATAAGAAATTATTTGTGAAATTCAGTAAAAGTGAATTTTTGCTTCGAGAAGTCAAATTTTTAGGACACATTGTTTCTGGAGATGATATTCGGGTTATCCGAGTAAGATTTCAGCAATTGTTGATTGGAAACCGCCGAAAAATGTATCTGAAGTTGGAAGCTTTTTGGGCTTAGTCGGTTATTATCGGCGATTTGTTAAGGGTTTTTCGATGATTGCTACTCCTATGACTAAGTTGTTGCAAAAAGATGTTAAGTTTGAATGGTCTGAAAAATGCCAGCAAATTTTTGAGAAGTTGAAAGCATTATTGACTGAGGCGCCGGTTTTAGTGCAAACTGAACTGGGAAAAGAATTTGTGATTTATAGTGACGCGTCACTGAATGGATTAGGATGTGTGTTGATGATAGAGGGCAAAGTGATAGCTTATGCCTCGAGACAGTTGAAACCACACGAGAAGAATTATGCGACGCATGATTTAGAATTGGCCGTCATTGTTTTTGCTTTGAAAATTTGGCATCATCATTTGTATGGTGAGAAGTGCCACATCTATACCGACCACAAGAGTTTGAATTATTTGATGACTCAAAAGGATTTGAACTTGCGACAATGGAGATGGCTCGAGTTACTAAAAGATTATGAGTTGGTAATTGACTACCATCCCGGAAAGGCGAACGTAGTCATAGATGCATTGAGCAGAAAGTCCTTGTTTCCCTTGAGAGCTATGAATATGAGGTTGACTTTATCCGATGATGGTTGGTTTCTAGAGGAGTTGAGAGCTAGACCGGTGTTTCTTCAGAAAATTTATGAAGCTCAGAAAAGTGATAGTGAGTTACAAGCCAAAAGAGCTCTGTGTGAATCGAGTAGTGATTCAGACTTTCGGATCGGTTCTGATAATTCCTTAATGTTTCGAGATAGAGTATGTATATCGAAAAATGATGAGATTATTCAGAAGATTTATTATGAAGCACATAATGGTTGTTTATCTGTTCATCCGGGAAGTACGAAGATGTATAATGATTTGAAGAAACTGTATTGGTGGTCAGGTATGAAACGAGATATCTCTGAATCCGTATCGAAATGTTTGATTTGCCAGCAAGTGAAAGCCGAACACCAAGTACCTTCGGGTTTACTTCAGCCAGTAATTGTACCCGAGTGGAAATGGGACAGGATTACGATGGACTTCGTAACGAGTTTACCTTTAACTCCGAAAAAGAAAGATGACGTCTGGGTTGTTGTCGATAGATTAACAAAATCGGCTCATTTTATTCCGATACGTACTGATTACTCACTTGACAATTGTGAGATTGCATGGAGTGCCTATTTCTATTATTTCGGATAGAGATCCGAGGTTTACGTCTCGATTTTGGAAAAAGTTGCAAGAAGCTTTGAGTACAAAGTTGAACTTTAGTACGCATTTCATCTGCAAACCGACGGCCAATCAGAGAGAACGATTCAGGTTCTTGAAGATATGCTTCGTTGTTGTGTTTTAGAATTCGAAGGTAGTTGGGAAAAACGTCTACCTTTAGTCGAATTTGCTTATAACAACAGTTTTCAATCGAGTATAAAGATGGCACCGTATGAGGCATTGTATGGCCGCAAGTGTCGAACTCCGTTGTATTGGACAGAGCTTAGTGAGAAATAGATTCACGGGGTTGACTTGGTTAGAGAAACCGAAGAAAAAGTAAAGGTAATCCGTGATTACTTGAAAGCCGCTTCAGATCGACAAAAGTCGTACGCAGATTTGAAAAGAAAAGAGATCGAATTTCAGATTGGTGATAAAGTATTCCTGAAAGTATCTTCGTGGAAGAAGATTCTGAGATTTGGCTGTAAAGGCAAGTTAAGTCCACGTTTCATTATGCCGTATGAGGTTATTGAAAGAATAGGGCCAGTGGCATATCGGTTAGCTTTACCGACAGAGTTGGAAATGATCCATATTGTGTTTCATGTGTCGATGTTGCGACGATATCTTTCTGATCCATCACATGTGATTTCTCCAACAGAGATTGAGATTTGACCGAATATGACGTATGGTGAAGTACCGATCAAGATTTTAGCTCGGGAAGTTAAACAGTTGAGAAATAAGAGTAAAGCCCTAGTGAAATTTTTATGGCAACGACATGGAGTCGAAGAGGCTACATGGGAACTTAAGGAAGCTATGATAAAATAGTACCCACACCTATTTTCTGGTAAGATTTTCGGGGACGAAAATCCCTAAAGGGGGGAGAGTTGCAACAGCCCGATTTTGGGTCTAGTCGGAATAGTGGTTTCGGTACCACAAATCTGATTCAGTAAAATTTCTTTTTATTATATTTTTATGGTCTACAATTTTATGGAATGATTTCGTAAAATTTCGTTCGAAAATTTTGACGTTTGGGCACTTAATTTAGTTAAAAAGACTAAATTGCAAAAAGTGCAAAATGTGTGTTCTAGAAGCTAGAGGTGTCTAATTGCTATGAAACTTTAAATTGAAGGTCCTTAGATGGTAATTAGACCATTGGTTAAGTTAGTGGACAAAAATAGACATGAAGAAAGAGAATTTTTATGTTTTAAGTTAGGGGCATTTTGGTTATTTAACTAATTAAATGAATTAAAAATTAAATTAAAAGCCAATTTTTGCTCATCTTCTACCCGTTGGCCAAAATTTACAAGAGGAAGACATAGCTAGGGTTTTTCAAGCTTCCAAGCTCGATTGTAAGCCCGTTCTAGGCCCGTTTTTTATGATTTTTATGTTTTTGAAATCCTTGTAACTCGATCTACCTATTTCTAGTACTAATTTGAAGTATGATTAAGGTCTAGGGTTTTACCCATGTTAGATAAATGGTATATTATGCAAATTTGATGTTGGATAAACAACTTTTACTAAGTGATTTTCGGTAAAAATGTCAAAAAGGACCTATTTGTAAAAGTTATAAAATATGTAGTAAAAGTGCGATTTAATGAAAAATATGGGCTGGTATGAGCATAAAAATAGTTCGGCTAGGCTTGTGTATTAAAGAAATTGAACATATTTCATTTTATAAGCCTAGGGACTAAAATGTAACATGTCAGAATTTAGGGGAAAAAATGTAAATTTTGCCATAATATGATTTTTGGGCTGATTTGAATAATGTGATGATTGAATGAGTTAAATTTGTTATTATAGATCAAGAAAAACGAGGTACGGACCTAGACGGGGGAAAAATAAAGTATTTGTCGATTAGGTCAAATTATACTATTTTTGTACCCTTTGGATGTATTCGACAAAGTTTCGACAAGCGAGAAATTCCGGTTGAACCTTAGGAATTGATAGGATACAAATGTCATGACATTAGGGTTACTAAGATTACGTGTAATACCATATCTGGGATATGGCATCGATATAAGACTCGTGTAAAACCATAGCTGGGCTATTCGCATCGATACGAGATTTCATGTAAGACCATATCTGGGATATGGCATTGGTACGATACTGTGTGTACTAGATTCCCGAGTATCCTTTAGTATTCCAAGTGGTTCAACGGAAAATTTTACGGGAATGCCAATGTTGTGAAAGACTAGGGTTATGTTGTGAATTGATACAGGTATGTACGTAAAACTCATAATTAATGAGCTTGATATGTGATGAACCCTCGGTAAGGTTGTGATTGAGTAAATTATGACTATGAGATTTTAGTAACATTTATGTTAACTTACATTATGTTAATTGTATGTTAAATGTGTGGTTATAATGCTAATTATTTGCATAGGAACTTACTAAGCTGTATAGCTTACTCCCCTTTTCTTTCCATGTCTTATAGTGTCACCAAGCTAGTTCGGGGTTCGAAAATTGTCGAAGATGCACTCACACTATCAACAATTATTTTGGGTACCAATGAATTTAACATTTTGAGTTATGGCATGTATGGGGGACTTGGTCATTTTGTTATGTGTCATAATTGATTTGGCCAAATATGTTGGCTTCTATTGGTTGAAAGTTCATTTTGTAAATGGCCATTGAAATTTGCTAATGTTGGTATATGCAATTTATATGGTGATGCCTTTCATGGATGTGAGAATTTACATGATATGAGTTGATAAGTATGTAATGTTTGTGTATGATATATGGTAGCATGTGAATGATGTGTTGATGTCTTGGTTGTGACTGATTTGATTGTATGTATATGCTTGAATTGGTGCTATGTTATATGGTGTAGGTGTGTGTATTAAAGGGTGGCAAAATGGCTTGGTAAATAGCCTTATTTTTGTCCACACGGGTAGACACACAGGCGTGTGTCTAGGCCTTGTGTGACACACAGTTTGCTCCACGGGCATGTGTTTCAGCTGTGTGTCCCCTGCACCTTAATTGTTGCAAAATAGAATGTCCAAAATATAGCACACGGGTAGAGACACGGGCGTGTGTCTCAACCGTGTGTGCTACACGGCCTTAGACACGGGCGTATGTCTCGGCCGTGTGAAGTCTGCACCTATTTTATGAAAAATTATGACAATTAAATCAACCACACGGCCCAGCACACGGGCATGTGGCACAACCGTGTGGAACAAGTCAGAGAGCTCCCTAATTTGAACACGGCCTGTAGTACGGGCGTGTCCCATGGTCACACGGGCGTGTCCCAAATCCACACAGGCGTGTGACCCTTGTAACATGGAAAATTTTCTAAGGTTTGTAAAATTTTCTAAAGTTCTCGGTTTAGTTCCGAACCACTTTCAATGCATGTTTTGGGCCTCTTAGGCTTGTAATAGGGACTCTATGATTGAATGCAAAAAAATTTTAATTTGTACAAAAATTTATGAATCGAAAATGTATGTTTGTTTGTGTTTAAGTCTGGTAATGCCTCGTACCCTGTTCCGGCGTTGAATACGGGTAAGGGGTGTAACAGCCCGATTTAGGGCCTAGTCGGAATAGTGGTGCGAGACCACAAATCCGAGGTGAATTTATGAGTTTTTAAGGTTCATGCCATGTTTGCATGTTAGTGTGAAAGTTTCATGAAGCAATTTTGCTAAATTGAAGTTGAATGGTCAAAAAGGACCAAATTGCAAAAGTTGTAAAATGTGAGTTTCTAGAAGCATTTTGTATGAAATAGCTCTAGAATAGCATTTATAAGTCCTTAAATAGCAATTTGCCCAAATTATAAATTTTGGACAAAAATGGACATGAGTTAGTAAAATAGAAATTTTTAAAGAGAAGGGCATTTTGGTTATTTGTCTAATAAGTGATTAAAATAGGAAAAAGATGATAAAAATTTCATTCATCTTCTTCCTTCCCTTGCCGAAAATTTGAAGACTCCATAGCTAGGGTTCTTCATTTTTTTCAAGCTTGCTAGTAAGTTCATCTTAGCCCCGTTTTTGATATTTTTCGTATTTTTGAAGTCCCGGTAGCATGAGTAAGCTATTTTTAGCTATAAAGTGAGCTAAAGTGCATATTAAAAAATCTACCCATGATTTATATGCATGTTAAATGATGTTTTATGGAAGTTTATGAGAGTTTGATGTTAGATAAACATCTTTTTCTAAGTGAATTTCATGAAAGATGATAGTATGGACCATTTTGTAATAGTTATGAAAATTGGTCATACATGTTAAAAATAGCAAGAATTGATGATTGTTATAGTAGAGAAAATGAATCATCTAAGCATGTAATCTAAGAAAGTTGAATGAAAATTATTTTACGAGCCTTGGGGCAAAAGTGCAAATATGAGAAAGTATAGGGGCAAAATAGTAATTTTGCCTAAGTATGAGTAAAGGGTCAATTTAGTCAATGTGAATATTAAATGATCTATTTATGACTATAGATCAAGAAAAACGAAGCCCAGATCAAAACCGAGGCAAGAACAAGGTCGAGGACTAAATTGCATACCTAGCTACATTTTGTATATTGAGGTAAGTTTGTATGATTTCTAAGCTTTATGATTTATATCATTGAATTGCTTAGCATAATATATAATGTTATTATGAAAATGTTTAATGTTATGTTAAACAAAGAAATTAATGAGATCAAGTATGAGAAAGTCCGTATAAGACCAAGCCGAGGCATGGCATCGGCAATCAAGCAAGTTTATCATGTAAGTCCAAGGACCCAAGCTTGTCATTGAACAAGTTATCATGAAAGTCCAAGGACCCAATCTTGGCATTGAACAAGTTATCAAGAGGAAGATTTCATATAAGTCCATGTCAAGACATGGCCTTGAAACCAAGATGAGATATCCCATGTAAGACCATATCCAAAATATGGCTTTAGCATCAAGTTCATGGTAAGAGATTTGGTATTCTCGGTTATTCATAGGAATTCATCGGGCAAATGAGATAAGCTCACAAGAGATAACAAGAAAGTTTAGTAAGCAAAATCATTATCAAGTGGGGACAAATATTAGTCATATGATGAATGATAAAATAGAGATTATGATTATTATGTCAAATGGTTTATTTAAGCAAGTATGTTGATATGTGTTTTATATGCAAACTTACTAAGCTAAATGCTTACGTCTTTAATTCTTTCTTTTCATGTAGTCCCGCTTAAGCTAAAGCTGTGGATCATTGAAGTCGGAGCTCGTGGCACACTATCAATCGCCATTTTGGTATAGCCAAGTTGATTTTAAGTATGGCATGTATAGGAAACATTTCATTTTGAGTATATGTCTTAGAAAGGGGCAAAAAAGTATGGGTACATCAAGTTTATTATTCTTTTGTAAATGGCTAAGTGATTGGCCAAGTTTGACTAAGAATGTATGTTATTAATACCAATGAAGCATGTTATATTGTTAATGAAAGATGTAATAATTGAGTTCTTTGAATTGAGCTTGAGTTTGGTCTTAATTTCGGGATGGCAACTCGGCTTGGTAAATAGCCCCTAAGTGCTGCGGTTAGACACTGCAGGCGTGTGTCTAGGCCGTATAAAGCGCAACTTAGTCTTATAAGTCGAGAATAGGACACGGACCAATCCCACGATCGTGTGTTAAGGCCGTGCATGACACACGGTTAGAACTTGGGCATGTGCCCGGTCGTGTGAAATAAGTCAGTATATCAAGATGTAGTACACGGTCTAAGTCCACGGGCGTGCCATGGCCATGTGTTATAAGTCAGAATGCTAAGGTTTTTCACACGGGCTAGGACCACAGGCGTGCTATGGCCGTGTGGAAATTGGCAGAATACTGAGTTTTAAGGACACGGTCTAAGGACATGGGCGTGTATGCCTATGCACGGGCGTGTCTTATATTACACGGGTGTGTAACCCCTATTTCAAAGAAAAGTTTTTCGATAAGGTTCCGAAAGTTTACCAGTACAAGTTTAAGGCCTCGTAGGCCCATGAAATGTACGAATTGTTTAAGAATAAGAAGTTTAAATTTCGGAACAAAATTTTATAGCCCGTAATGTCATGATTAAGTAAGTTCAAGCATAGTAATGTCTCGTATCCAGTCTGAGCCTCGGACTCGGGTATGGGGTGTTACATTTAGTGGTATCAGAGCTACGATTTAGTGAGTTCTAGGACTAACGTAGCACGAGCACGAGTCTAGCTATACATGCCATATGTAAGAATGATTTTATAATGATAGTGTGACGACTCCTGACGACTTAAATTATGTTTATATATAGTAAATGGATCCTGAAAGAGATATGGCGGATGACGTGGAAAGTAATGCATGACTCTCAGCTGAAGGGACGGTGCCGAATGAGAATGAGTTTAGACCCACTACGGTGAGTCAAGGAGGAGGAGAAGAGGCTAGAGAAGCCTTCCTCCATATGATGAACACATGGTACACGGAGTTCGTTCGTACGAACCCGAATACACAACCCCTCCACCCCACCTGTTCCACAACCTATTCGGTAGCCCCTCAAGTAGTAGAGGTGGCAAGAGGAGTTAAGCCTCCGATTGATAGGATCAGGAAACATGGAAAGCGAGAAGAATTCGGGCTAGAAAAGATGACGATCCGTAAAGAAGTGAGTTACGGTTAGAAAATACCATCAGGGTATTTTAATGAATTATCATGCACACTGAGGAAAGCATGAAGTGTGTAGTCTCCCTTTTAAGAGATTCTGCCTATCAATGGTGGAACACCCTTGTATCAGTGGTACCAATGGAGAAGATCACATGGGAATTCTTCCAAGAAGAGTTCAAGAAAAAGTATATCAGTCAAAGGTTTGTGGACCAAAAAAAGGAAAGAATTCCTAGAACTGAAGCAAGGCAAGATGTCAGTGACTGACTATGAACGTGAGTTTGTAAGACTCAGCAAATACGCTCGAGAATGTGTGTCCACCGAAGCCATCATGAGTAAAAGATTTGAAGATGGGCTGAATGAAAACATCAAACTGTTTGTTGCTGTCCTAGAACTGAAGGAATTTGTGGTGCTAGTCGAAAGGGCTTGTAAAGCCGAAGAACTAGTAAAAGAGAAGAAGAAATCTGAAACGGAGTCTCGTGACTCTAGAAAGAGACAGTGGAATAAGTCATTCCAATCTTCATCCAAGAAGTCAAGAGATTTCCCTACCCGATCGGCTACTTCCATTGGGTTTTCAAAGAAAGACAAGAGCAAGCAATATTCGAGGAATAAAGCATGAGACTACTTGATTTGCAAGTGTTGGGAACATTAGATTCGATAGACCTGAATGCCCACATTGTGGCAAATGCCATTTAGGGGAATGCCGAGCACACGAAAATGCATACTTTAGATGTGGTTCTCAATACCACTATATAAAAGATTGTCCAGAGATGATGAAAGAAGAAAGAACTCGTAACCCGAGATCAGGGGTATGGTCAGAAGAAGACCGCAGAGTAACCCAGGAAGTGGGGCAAGGGGAAGAGGTAACCCTAGAGAGCAGGCTGTGAGACCCGAGGGTAGAGCACCTGCAAGGACTTATGCCATTCACGCTCGCGAAGAGGCATCTTCCCATGATGTTATTACGGGTACCTTTTCTCTTCATGATATCAAAGTTATTGCTTTAATAGATCCCGGATCCACACACTCTTACATTTGCATGAAATTAGTATCCAATTTGAGTATGCCTATAGACTCTACAGAATTTATGATTAATGTGTCTAATCCTTTAGGCAAGAGTGTGTTAGTTGATGAAGTATGTAAAGATTGTTCATTAATGATTAGAGGTCATTGTTTTAAAGCAAACCTTATGTTGTTACCATTTGATGAGTTTGACCTCATTCTCGGTATGGACTGGTTGGCTGCCCATAATGTAATAGTTAATTGTGGGAAGAAATACATTGAGATGAGATGTGAGAATGGGGACACCCTTCACATAGAATCAGATGAACAGAGTAGGTTGCCGGTTGTGATTTCCCATATGACGGCACAGAAATACATGAGAAAAGGGTATGAGGCATATCTGGCCTTTGTGATGAATGATAAAGAAACCGGGTCAAAGATTGAGTCGGTCCGATAGTATGTGAGTACTTGGATGTCTTTCTGAAGAATTACCGGGATTACCTCCAATCGGAGAAGTTGAGTTCAAGATTGAGCTAGCTCTCGATGATTGTACCAATATCTATTACTCCTTACAGAATGGCTCCAACGGAGTTGAAAGAGTTGAAGACACAATTGCAAGAGTTAATGGACAAAGGCTTTGCAAGGTCAAGTTGTTCCCCTGCGGTGCTCGGTTTTATTTGTAAAAAGAAGGATGGCACTATGAGATTGTGCATAGATTATCGTCGACTTAATAAAGTGTGATAAAGAACAAGTACCCATTGCCAAGGATCGATGATTTGTTCGATCAATTGAAAGGAGCCACCGTGTTCTCTAAGATAGACTTGAGATCGGGGTACTACCGATTGAGAGTAAAGGATTACGGCGTGTCCAAGCGACTTTTCGAACAAGGTATGGGCATTATGAATTCTTAGTCATGCCCTTTGGTTTGACCAATGCTCATGCGATATTCATGGACTTAATGAACCGCATTTTTAGACCATACCTCGACAAGTTTGTAGTTGTTTTTATTGACAACATCTTGATTTATTCCCAAGATGAGAATGAGCATGCCGAGAGCACCTACGAGCAGCTTTCTGAGACTCTTTGAGAAAATCGGTTATATGCCAAGTTCGATAAAAGTGAATTTTGGCTCGGTGAAGTAGGATTTACGGGACATATTTTCTCGAGAAGAAGAGGTTCGAGTAGACCCAAGTAAGATCTCGAAGCCATTATGGATTGGAAACCACCAAGAATGTCACTTTGAGATTAGAAGTTTCCTAGGCTTAGCGGTTATTCTGAGATGATTCGTCAAGGGTTTTCTATGATTACAACCCCGATGATGAAATTATTTACAGTAAAAACGTGAAGTTTGAGTGGATGAACGATGCCAACAAAGTTTCGAGAAGTTGAAGGCAATGTTGTGAAGCCCGATTTTAGTACAACTGAGACAGGGGAAAGAATTTGTGATTTACAAATGATGCATCCTTAAATGGATTAGGTGTGTACTTATACAAGAAGGCAAAGTTATTGCTTATGCCTCCAGACAGTTGAAGCCTCATGAGAAGAATTATTCGATGCATGATTTAGAATTGGTTGTCATGGTTTTCGCATTGAAGATATAGAGACATCACCTATATGGTGAGAAATGTCGGATTTTCACTGATCATAAAAGTTTGAAGTACTTGATGACGCAGAAAGAGTTGAACTTAAGACAACGGAGATGGTTAGAGTTGATAAAAGATTATGAGATGGTCATTGATTACCATCCGGGAATGCGAACGTGGTCGTCGATGCTTTGAGCCAGAAAATCCTTATTTGCATTAAGGGCAATGAATTCACGGATGACCTTGTCCGACGATGGTTCTATTCTATTTGAGTTGAGAGCTAGACCAATTTTCCTCCAAGAGATCGTTGAAAGCCCAAAAAGAGGATAGTGAATTGCAAGTTAATAGAGCTCGCAGTGTGAGACAAAGGTTGAGTCTGACTTCCGGATTAGTCCCAATAGAAGCCTCGACGTTCAAAGACGAGTTTGTGTACTGAGAAAAGAAGAGCTTATTCGAGAAAATTTTGCATGAGGCCCATAATGGATGTTTATCTGTACATCGGGTAGTACCAAGATGTATAATGACTTGAAGCAAATGTATTGGTGGCGAGAATGAAGAAAGATATTTGAGAATTTGTTTCCAAATGCTTGATTTGTCAGCAAGTAAAGGCTAAACACCAAGTACCTTCGGGTTTGCTTCAACCCATTTTAGTTCTGGAGTGGAAATGGGACCGTATTACTATGGATTTTGTAACGGGTTTACTGTTGTCTCCGAGCAAGAAAGATGTTGTATGGGTTGTGGTTGATAGACTTACGAAATCGGCCCATTTTATACCTGTACGAGTTGATTACTCACTAGACAAGTTGGCAAACTTGTATGTTTCAGAAATAGTAAGACTTCATGGAGTTCCCTTGTCAATCATATCGGATAGAGATCCAAGATTCACATCCAGATTTTGGAAGAAGTTACAAGAGGCCTTGGGTACAAAGTTGAACTTTAGTACCGCTTTTCATCCTCAAACTGACGGTCAATCAAGAGAGGTTAATTCAAGTACTCGAGGATATGCTCGGATGTTGTATTCTTGAATTCCGAGGCATTTGGAAAAATTTCTCCCATTAGTAGAGTTTGCCTACAATAATAGCTTTCAGTCGAGCTTAAAGATGGCGCCTTATGAGGCTTTATATGGGCGTAAGTGCGAACGCCTTTATATTGGATGAACTTAAAGAAAACCAAAATTCGGGGTTGATTTGGTTAGAGAAGCTGAAGAGAAAGTGAAAGTGATACGAGAAAGTTTAAAAGTTGCATCAGACAGACAAGTCTTATTCGGACTTAAAGAGAAAAGAGATAGAGTATCAAGTCGGAGATAAAATTTTCTTGAAAGTGTCACCTTGGAGAAAGGTTCTCAGATTTGGCCGAAAAGGCAAGTTGAGTCCACTTTTTATTGGACCGTATGAGATTACCGAGAAAGTTGGGCCTGTAGCTTACAGATTGGCTTTGCCATCAGAGTTAGAAAAGATACATGATGTGTTTCACGTGTCAATGTTAAGACGCTACCGATCAGACCCTTCGCATGTAATTCCCCAGTCAGAGGTAGAGATTCATCCCGACATGACTTATGGTGAAGAACCAGTCAAGAAATTAGCTCGGGAAGTGAAGCAGCTAAGAAAGAAAAGTATTGCCTTAGTGAAAGTATTGTGGCAAAGACATGGAATAGAAGAAGCCACATGGGAACCAGAAGAGAGTATGAGAAGCCAGTATCCAAACCTTTTTCTTTGGTAAGATTTTCGAGGACGAAAATCCTGAGGGAGAATTGTAATGACCCGATTTAGGGGCCTAGTCGGAATAGTGGTGCGAGACCACAAATCCGAGGTGAATTTATGAGTTTTTAAGGTTCATGCCATGTTTGCATGTTAGTGTGAAAGTTTCATGAAGCAATTTTGCTAAATTGAAGTTGAATGGTCAAAAAGGACCAAATTACAAAAGTTGTAAAATGTGAGTTTCTAGAAGCATTTTGTATGAAATAGCTCTAGAATAGCATTTATAAGTCCTTAAATAGCAATTTGCCCAAATTATAAATTTTGGACAAAAATGGACATGAGTTAGTAAAATAGAAATTTTTAAAGGGAGGGCATTTTGGTCATTTGTCTAATAAGTGATTAAAATAGGAAAAAAATGATAAAAATTTCATTCATCTTCTTCCTTCCCTTGCCGAAAATTTGAAGACTCCATAGCTAGGGTTCTTCATTTTTTTCAAGCTTGCTAGTAAGTTCATCTTAGCCCCGTTTTTGATATTCTTCGTATTTTTGAAGTCATGATTAAGCAAGTTCAAGCATAGTAATGTCTCGTATCCGGTCTGAGCCTCAGACTCGGGTATGGGGTGTTACAAGGGGTGTTACAGAAACGATTCATCCAGTAAGGTAATTGGTATTGGTACTGTTAAAATTAAGATACACGATGTGTAACACCCCTTACACGTATTTGTCGCTGGAATAGGGTACGAGGCATTACCTAACTCCAATACATACAACTTAAAGGTTATGAAATACCGTTCAAATTTAAAACTTTTCAATCTTCATCTTAAAGTCCTTAATATGGGCCTACGAGGCCAAAATCATACTTTAGAAATGGTAAGATACTAAACCAGGCATTTTAGAAAACCTTGGAAAATTTCACTAAAAACAGGGGCACACGCCCGTGTGGCAAAGGACACGCCCATGTGGTCAGACCGTGTGGTCACACACGGCCCTTGTCCCTAGCCTTGTGGATTAATTTTTTTTTCAATTCGAACCTACAGGGGTTTTCACACGGCCAGGCACACGCCCGTGTCCATAGCCCGTGTCCCTCACATGGCCATGACACACGCCCGTGTCTCCGCCCGTGTGTAAACACCTTGACATTCTATTTCTGATGTCATCAACTCAATAAGGTCACACGGCCAAGGCACACGCCCGTGTTCTTAGGCCGTATGGCGAACTAAATTCCTAATTTCAAGTGCAAACTTCACACGGCCTGAGCACATGCCCATGTCCTATGGTCGTGTCTTCCACACGGTTGAGACACACGGCCGTGCCTCAACCCGTGTGGTTACTACTGGGCATTCTATTTTGTCAACTTAGGGTGCAGAGGGTCACAAGGTCGATCTACATGCCCATAGGGCAGACCGTGTGTCTCACACGGCCTAGACACATGCCTATATGTCTACCCTTACTTGCACCAACATAAGCTACCATCAAGACTTACACACATCAATGCTACTGCACTATTTTAACATGCTAAACTTATCACATACTTATCAATCCAATCATGCAATTTGCTCACTCATGAAAAACATCATCATTTTTATATATCAATAATAGGAAAAAGACATCATCCATGGCCTTATACAAAATGAATCAATCTCCAAGACAAGCCAACACATTTGGCCAAAATAATATGAAACTTGACAAAGACTAAGTCCCTACACATGCCATACTCAAAACGATAAATCTAACTATACCAAATGTTTAGATTGATAGTGTGGCCGAACCTCCTACGTCCTTTGATCCCCGAGCTAGTTTGGCGATACTATAAGAAAATGGAAAGGAAAAGGAGTAAGCATAAAGCTTAGTAATTTGCATGTAAATAATTAACAACAATTACCATGCATTATCATACTCATAGCATATTATAAACTTGCACATGATTCTCGAATGGTTAAAAGCATAACTTACTCATTTCCACCCTTACTAATCACACAACATAATTCGAGCTCATTTCTCATGAATCTCATGTAGGTACTTGTATCACTTACAACATAGTCGTAACTTTTCTCACTCTTGACACAATCTTAAATTTACCCATTGAACCCATTGGAATACCAAAGGATATCCGATAAGCCTCTCACAAGAGGGTAAAATGCCGATGCCATGTCCCAGACATGGTCTTACACTGGTTCACATATCGAGGTCGATGCCATGTCTCAGACATGGTCTTACACTAGCTCTCATCTCAATGCCGATGACATGTCCCAGACATTGTCTTACACTGGCTCTCATAATGTTGCCGATGCCATGTCCCAGATATGGTTTTACACTAGCACACATATCAATGCAGATGCCATGTTCCAAACATGGTCATACACTAACTCTCATAATGTGGCCGATGCTATGTCCCAGACATGGTCTTACACTAGCACACATATCACCCCAAACGTCATGGCATGGATATCCAATCTATTCCTAAGGTTCAACCGGGAGATTTTACTTCATCAATTCTCATCATGCATATTCACATCAATAATCAAACATTTTATGCAATAAAAATTGTTCAATGCATAAATACATTAACGTTTTATTATTTACGTACAACTTACCTCGGTATACAAAAAGTGGGCGACTAGATTGAGTTAATCTACTAGCTTGGTTTTCCCCCGGTTTAGGTCCGGACTCTATTTTTCTTGATCTATAATGATAAAATTCACTCATTTAATCACCACATTAATCAAGACATTTCAAAATTTTTACTTTGGCAAATTTACCGTTTTGCCCTTAGACTTTCACATAATTATGATTTTGCCCCTAGGCTCGTAAATCGATTTTCATCACATTTCTTCATTAACCAAGCCTAGCCGAATCTATTTTAAGCTTATAGCAACTCACAAATCCAATTATTTCACACATTTACCACCTATTTTATAACATTTACAAAAAGGGTCCTTTTTAGGTGTTTTTATGAAAATCACTTAACAAAAAATGTTTATTTAACAACCAATATTCATTTTCTTCCATAAAAATTCAGCAAACAACACTAATGTTCTCATGGAAAAACCCTAGACTCTCAAACATTTTGCAAAATAGTCCCCTCATTAGCTAGCTTAAGCTACAAGGGTTCCAAAAAACAAAAAAATCAACAAAAATGACCATCAAAATCACTTGCTTGCAAGGGTTTAAGTTGCTGAAAATTTTAAGCACTCCAAGCTCCTCTTTTTGCTGAAATTTTTGGTGGTAGAAGAAAATGAAGAAGGATGATATCATTTTCTCTTTATTTTATCTTTTTTCATCAATTTAGCCACCTAATTCCACCAACTTTGACCAATTTTAATTTCTTTGTCCCCTATGGCCGACCATCACCCTCTAAAGGGCCTAATTACACATTAAGGACCTCTAAGGTTCTATAGCTATTTGACACCTTTAGCTTGTAGAACAAAACTTTCACACTTTATGCGATTTAGTCCTTTTTTTCAAAATTAAGCATGCAATCACTACAATTAATTTACCAAAATTTTCATGCACTCATATAATCATGCAATAACACATAAATTAATATTAAAAAATAATTTTCTCTGACATCAGATTAGTGGTCCCGAAACCACTATTCCGACTAGCCCCAAAATTGGGCTGTTACAATTCTCCCTCCCTTAGGGATTTTCGTCCCCGAAAATCTTACCAGTAAAAAGGTTTGGGTATTGGTCTCTCATGGTTTCCTCGGGCTCCCATGTGGCCTCTTCAATCCCATGTCTATGCCATAGTACTTTCACAAGTGCTATACTTCTATTTCTCAATTTCTTGACCTCCCTATCTAAAATCTTAACCGGCTCTTCACCATAGGTCATGTCTGAACAAATATCAACCTCTATTGGTGAAATCACATGTGATGGGTCAGAAAGGTAACGGCGCAACATAGACACATGGAATACATCATGGATCGTCTCTAACTTGGACGATAAAGCTAATCGGTAAGCTACTTGTCCAATTTTCTCAGTCACCTCATAAGGTCCAATAAAACGTGGACTTAATTTGCCTTTCCTACCGAATCTGAGGACTTTCTTCCACGGGGATACTATCGAAAATACCTTATCACCTACTTGAAATTCAATCTCTTTCCATTTCAAATCCGCGTAGGATTTCTGTCTATCCGAAGCAGCCTTCAAACAACCACGGATTACTTTTACTTTTTCTTGGTTTCTCTGACTAGGTCAACCCCATGTATCTGATTTTTCTTGATTTCGGACCAATACAAAGGCGTTCGGCCTTTACGCCTATATAATGCCTCATAAGGTGCCATTTTCAAACTAGACTGATAGCTATTATTGTAGGCGAACTCTACCAACGGTAAATATTTTTCCCAACTACCTTGGAACTCAAGAACACAACACCGTAACATGTCTTCAAGTATCTAAATTACCCTCCCCGATTGACCGTCGGTTTGCGGGTGAAAGGCAGTACTAAAATTTAACTTTGTCCCCAAAGCTTCTTGTAACTTTTTCCAAAACCGAGATGTAAACCTCGGATCTCTATCCGAAATGATCGATAGAGGTACTCCATGAAGTCTCACAATTTCAAAAACATACAAATCAGCCAATTTCTTAAGTGGATAATCGGTACGCACCAGTATAAAATGAGTCGACTTAGTTAGCCTATCAACCACAACCCATACAGCATCTTTCTTCCTTGGCGTCAACAGAAATCCCGACACAAAATCCATGGTAATACGGTCCCATTTCCATTCGGGAACCATCACGGGTTGAAGTAAACCCGAAGGTACTTGGTGTTCGGCTTTCACTTGCTAACAAATTAAACACTTAGAGACAAACTCTGAGATGTCTCTTTTCATTCCCGACCACCAATACATTTTCTTCAAGTCATTATACATTTTCACACTACCCGGATGGATAGACATACAACTTCTATGTGCCTTATGCAGAATTTTTCGAATAAGCTCATAATCTTTGGGTACACAGATTCTATCTCGAAACATTAAATAACCATCGGCACCAATCCAAAATTCTGATTCAATACCCACCTCTCACTGAGTTATCTTGGCTTGTAATTCTTTATCACTCTTCTGAGCTTCACAAATTTCTTGCAGAAACATCGGTATATCTATTAACTCTGCTATGACCGAACCATCATCAGTCAAAGTCAACTGGGTATTCATAGCCCTCAAGGAAAACAATACTTCCTACTCAAAGCATCGGCGACCACATTCGCCTTCCCAGGGTGATAGTCAATTATCAACTCATAATCTTTTATCAACTCTAACCATCTCCGCTGCCATAGGTTTAACTCCTTTTGGGTCATCAAATACTTTAGACTTTTATGGTCAGTGAACACTCGGCACCTCTCGCCATACAAATGGTGTCTTCAAATCTTCAGTGCGAACACTATAGCAGCTAACTCTAAGTCGTGAGTCGGATAGTTTTTCTCATGCGGCTTCAGGTGTCTCGAGGCATATGTTATTACCTTGCCTTATTGCATAAGTACACACCCCAATCCATTTAAGGATGCATCGCTATACACCACAAATTCCTTTCCCAGTTCCGGTTGCACTAAAATTGGTGCTTCAGTCAACAATGCTTTTAGTTTCTCAAAACTCTGTTGGCACTTCTCTGTCCATTCGAACTTGACATCTTTCTGTAGCAACTTCATCATCGGAGTAGCAATCTTGGAGAATCCTTTAACAAACCGTCTGTAGTATCCCACTAAGCCCAAAAAGCTTCTAATCTCTGACACATTCCTCAGCGGTCTCCAATCAACGATAGCCGATACCTTACTCGGGTCAACTCTAATTCCATCACCCGACACGATGTGTCCTAAAAATCTAACCTCTCGGAGCCAAAACTCACTTTTGCTAAACTTAGTATACAACTGCTTATCTCTTAAAGTTTGTAAGACAGTTCTCAAATGCTCCGCGTACTCACTCTCATCACGAGAATAAATTAATATGTCGTCAATAAAAACAACTACAAACTTATCCAAGTATGGTCGGAAAATACGATTCATTAAATCCATAAACATGGCAGGAGCATTTGTTAAGCCAAAGGGCATGACCAGGAACTCATAGTGGCCATACCTCGTCTGAAATGCAGTTTTCGGCACATCCTGCTCCTTAACCCTCAACTGATAGTAATCAGACCTCAGGTCTATCTTAGAAAACATTGTGGCTCCCTTCAATTGGTCAAACAAATCGTCGATCCTTGGCAAAGGATACTTGTTCTTAACTGTAACCTTGTTGAGCTGTCGGTAGTCTATACATAATCTCATCGACCCATCTTTCTTTTTCACAAAAAGTACTGGAGCACCCTACGGAGAATAACTCGGTCTCGTAAAAACCTTATTCGTTAACTCTTGCAACTGGATTTTCAGCTCCTTTAACTCCGTCGGAGCCATCCTATATGGGGCAATCGAAATAGGCGCCGTACCAGGGACTAACTCAATACTAAACTCAACTTCCCTAGTTGGAGGCAATCCAGGCAACTCCTCCAGAAACACGTCTAGGTACTCACATACCACAGGCACTGACTCAATCTTTACTTTCGACTCTTGGGTATTCAACACAAATGCAAGATAGGACTCATACCCTTTTCTCATGTATTTCTTAGCAGTCATAGAAGAAATCAATACAGGTAAGCTATTTGGTTCACCTGATTCAACCCGAATAATATCCCTATTTTCACTTTTCAGTTCAATAAACTTACTACCACAGTTTACTAATACGTTATAAACAGTCAACCAATCCATGCCAAGAATTAGGTCAAATTCATCAAACGATAGTAGCATGAGGTTAGCCAGAAAACAATGGCATCTAATCATCAAATGACAGTTTCTACACACTTTGTTAACTATTACATGCTTGCCTAACGGGTTTGACACTTTTATCACAAATTCTGTAGACTCAACAAGCATATTCATGCTAGACACCAATTTCATACAAATATATGAATGGGTATACCCCGGATCAATCAAAGCAACAACAGAGATATCATGAAGAGAAAAAGTACCCGTAATCACATCTGGTGACTATGCCTCTTCGCGGGCGCGAATGGCATAAGTCCTTGCAGGTGCTCGACCCTCAAACCTCACGGTGGAATCTCTAGGTACACCTCTGTTGCTAGCCCCACTTCCAGGGTTCCTTTGTGGTCTACCTCTAGAAGGAGCATTACTTGCTCGCACCTCTTACTTTCTGTCTTTCTCATCCATCTCAAGATAGTTTCGAATGAAGTGGTCTAGTGAACCGCACTTGAAATAGCCTTTTTTGTTTCCTTGACACTCACCAAAATTTCATCTACCACACTACGAACACTCCAGTTTATTTGGTCGAGCACTACCAACACTCGCAATAGAAGTGGTCTGAGCCTTAGAAACCGAGTACTGCTTACTCCTATTTCTACTCGAGAACCCGCTGAAGCATTTGATCGAGTGGTGAACTCTTTCGACTTCTTGAATAAGGACTGAAATAATTTCCCCAACTGTCTTTTCTTTGAGTCACGAGACTCAATATCAGCTTTCCTTTTCTCTTTGGCCAATTCATCAGCCTTGTAAGCTCTCTCTACTAGTACAACAAATTCCTTCAGTTCTAAAATACCAACAAACAGTCGGATGTCCTCATTTAATCCATCCTCAAACCTCTTACACATGATGGCTTCGGTGGATACGCACTCCCGAGCGTATTTACTGAGCCTCATGAACTCACGCTCATACTCGGTTACTGTCATTCGGCCTTGTTTTAACTCAAGAAATTATTTTCTTTTCTGATCGATAAACCTTTGACTGATATACTTCTTTCTGAACTCCTCTTGAAAAAACTCCCATGTAATCCTTTCCCTTGGTACAACCGACACAAGGGTGTTCCACCATTGGTAGGCCGAGTCTCGCAGGAGTGATACAACACACTTCATACACTCCTCAGGTGTGCAAGACAACTCGTCTAATACTCTAATGGTATTTTCTAGCCAGAATTCTGCCCTCTCTGGGTCATCATCTATATTCGCTCTAAATTCCTCAGCCCCTTGCTTTCGAATTCTATCAACTGAAGGTTTTTCCCTTCTCAACATCTCCACCACTTGGGGAGCTACAGGGGCAGACTGGGGAATTGGAGGGGTGGAGGAGGTGGAGCGTTCGGGTTTGCACGAACAAACTCCGAACACCATACATTCATCATATGGAGGAAGGCTTCTCTAGCCCCTCCGCCCTGACTCAGCGTCACGGGCCCACTTTTGGCTGGCACAGTCCTTTCTGCAGGAGCTGGCGCATTACTTTCTACATCATCCACCACTACTCTGTCGGGATCCATTTACTATATAAAAACACATTTTAAATTGTCAGGATTCGTCACACTATCATAATTCATATATCGCATGTATAGCTAGACTTGTACACACGCTAGGTTAGTCCGAGAATCGACTAAACCATAGCTATGATACCACTAAATGTAAAACCCCTTACCCGTATTTTTCGTTGGAACAGGGTACGAGGCGTTACCTAACTCCAATACATACAACTTACGGGTTATGAAATACCGTTCAAATTTAAAACTTTTCAATCTTCATCTTAAATTCCTTAATATGAGCCTACGAGGCCTAAATCATACTTTAGAAATGGTACGATACTAAACCAGGAACTTTAGAAAACTTTGGAAAATTTCACTAAAAACAGGGGCACACGCCCGTGTGGCAAAAGACACGCCCGTGTGGTCAGACCGTGTGGTCACACACGCCCTTATCCCTAGCCGTGTGGATTTATTTTTTTTCAATTAGAACCTACAGGGGTTTTCACACGGCCTGGCACACACCCGTGTCCATGGCCCGTGTCCCTCACACGGTCATGACATGCCCGTGTCTCCACCCGTGTGTAGAAACCTTGACATATTGTTTCTGACGTCATCAACTCAATAAGGTCACACGGCCAAGGCACACGCCCGTGTTCTTAGGCCGTGTGGAGAATTAAATTCCTAATTTCAAGTGTAGACTTCACACGACCTGAGCACATACCCATGTCCTATGGCCGTGTCTTCCACACGGTTGAGACACACGGTCGTGCCTCAGCCTGTGTGGTTCCTACTGGGCATTTTGTTTTGTCAACATAGGGTGCAGGGGGTCACACGGCCAATCTACACGCCCATGGGTCAGACCGTGTGTCACACACGGCCTAGACACACGCCCGTGTGTCTACCCATGTGGACAAAAGCATGGTTATTTTCCAAGCCCTTTTGCCACCCTTACTTGCACCAACATAAGCCACCATCAAGACTTACACAAATCAATGCTACTGCACTATTTTAACATGCTAAACTTATCACATACTTATCAATCCAATCATGCAATTTGCTCACTCATGAAAAACATCAGCATTTTCATATATCAATAATAGGAAATAGACATCATCCATGGCCTTATACAAAATGAATTATTCTCCAAGACAAGCCAACACATTTGGCCAAAATAATATGACACTTGACAAAGACTAAGTCCCTATACATTCCATACTCAAAATGATAAATCTAACTATACCAAATGTTCAGATTGATAGTGTGGTCGAGCCTCCGACGTCCTTTGATCCCCGAGCTAGCTTGGCGATACTGTAAGAAAATGGAAAGGAAAGGGAGTAAGCATAAAGCTTAGTAAGTCGCATGTAAATAATTAACAACAATTACCACGCATTATCATACTCATAGCATATTATAAACTTGCACATGATTCTCGAATGATTAAAAGCATAACTTACTCATTTCCACCCTTACTAATCGCACAACATAATTCAAGCTCATTTCTCATGAATCTCATGTAAGTACTTGTATCACTTACAACATAATCGTAATCTCACTCTTGACACAATCTTAAATTTACCCATTGAACCCATTGGAATACCAAAGGATATCCGATAAGCCTCTCACAAGAGGGTAAAATGCCGATGCCATGTCCCAAACATGGTCTTACACTGGTTCACATATCGAGTTTGATGCCACGTCCTAGACATGGTCTTACACTAGCTCTCATCTCAATGCCGATGACATGTCCCAGACATTGTCTTACACTGGCTCTCATAATGTTGCAGATGCCATGTCCCAGACATGGTTTTACACTAGCACACATATCAATGCAGATGCCATGTTCCAAACATGGTCATACACTAGCTCTCATAATGTGGCCGATGCCATGTCCCAGACATGGTCTTACACTAGCACACATATCACCCCAAACGTCATGGCATGGATATCCAATCTATTCCTAAGGTTCAACCGGGAGATTTTACTTCATCAATTCTCATCATGCATATTCACATAAATAATCAAACATTTTATGCAATAACAAGTTTTCAATGCATAAATACATTAACGTTGTATTATTTACGTACAACTTACCTCGGTATACAAAAAGTGGGCAACTAGATTGAGTTAATTTACTAACTTGGTTTTCCCCCGGTCTAGGTCCAGACTCCATTTTTCTTAATCTATAATGATAAAATTCACTCATTTAATCACCACATTAATCAAGACATTTCAAAATTTTTACTTTGGCAAAATTACCATTTTGCCCTTAGACTTTTACATAATTACGATTTTGCCCCTAGGCTCGTAAATCGATTTTCATCACATTTTCTCATTAACCAAGCCTAGACGAATCTATTTTAAGCTTATTGCAACCCACAAATCCAATTATTTCACACATTTACCACCTATTTTACAACATTTACCAAAAATGTCATTTTTATGTGTTTTCATGAAAATCACTTATCAAAAGTTGTTTATTTAACAACCAAGATTAATTTTCCATAAAAAATCAGCAAACAACACTAATTTTCTCATGGCAAAACCCTAGACTCTCAACCATTTTGTAAAATAGTCCCCTCATTAGCTAGCTTAAGCTACAATGGTTCCAAAAACACAAAAATCATCAAAAATGACCATCAAAATCACTTACTTGTAAGGGTTTAAGTTGCTAAAAATTTAAGCACTCCAAGCTCCTCTTTTTGCTGAAATTTTCGGTGGTAGAAGAAAATGAAGAAGGATGATATCATTTTCTCTTTATTTTATCTTATTTCATCAATTTAGTCACTTAATTCCACCAACTTTGACCAATTTTAATTTCTTTGTCCCCTATGGCCGGTCATCACCCTCTAAAGGGCCTAATTGCACATTAAGGACCTCTAATTTAAGGTTCTATAGCAATTTGACACCTTTAGCTTGTAGAACAAAACTTTCACACTTTATGCGATTTAGTCCTTTTTTTCAAAATTAAGCATGCAATCACTACAATTAATTTACCAAAATTTTCATGTACTCATATAATCATGCTATAACACATAATTTAATATTAAAAAATTATTTTCTCTGACCTCGGATTAGTGGTCCCGAAACCACTGTTCCGACTAGCCCTAAAATTAGCTGTTACACGATGGGACGATTAGGACACTCTCAGATGTCACGTATGTACCTAATTTACGAAAGAATCTCATCTTCTTGAGTATTTTAGACTTGAAAGGATACAGAATCAACATCGGGTTGAGCGGCATTAAAGTATCTCGTAGAGCTCTCGTTTTGTTAAAAGGTAAAAAAATCGACAGTCTTTATATTCTGGAAGGTTCTACAGTGACCGGTGAAATCGAACGTCCCTCGTCCATTACGGAGTCGAAGTCAACTCGTTTGGAGCAGAGGCAACTTAGTCATAGGAGGGAAAAAGGTATGATAGTTTTTTTGAAGAGAGGTTCTCTTTTGGATGCATGTTTTGAAAAGTTAGGGCACTGTGTTCGTGAAAATCAGACCCGGGTTAGTTTTGATTTGGCAGTGTACAAGTCGAAGGCTAAAAGTCTTCCAATTTCTAAGCACAGATTTGACTTAGTTAATTTCCTGTATAGTTCAAGATAGGCCCATGGCAGGCTTTGGCAAAGATGGCGTTGTGGAAATATGAGTCAAAGTGGAGATTTGTTAAGTGTGATTCCTATTTTTGTCAAATTTGAGAAATAATATTCCAGTTAAACTCTGTTTATTTGTTTTAATCAAACTCTGATTAAGCTAGATTATTTTATTATTATTCAATCTATGAATTTAGCCTATAAATAGGCTTTTTTACATCCTTAGAAAATACACTCATTAGAGATTAGAACTAATAACACTTTTAGAGAATTTTGTGTTTACATTTTGAGGGTTCTTTGTTTTCGGGTTTTCGGGGTTTAATTTTTATCTCCATCTTTTGTACTCTTCGTTCTTTTGCCATTATAGTAAAATTATCTTTGTCCGTAGTTTTTTATCCTCTTTAGAGGGGTTTTCCGCGTTAAATTTGTGTGTTCAATTTCTCAATTTCTTCCGCTTTTTTTTTTACTTGTTCGTTGCTTAATCGGGTCGATCCCTAACACTTTCCATGTTATTGCATTAACTATCTTCCACTTTCATTTGGTTTATAAATGCGTTGGTAATGTTAGCCTCTTTTAGTTTCAAACATGTTGAATTTGGTTTTATAAACAAGTAATATGAGTTGTTTCCCCTTAGTTTTTTTATGATAACATGTTTTTTGTTTCTTTTTAATATTAAAATGAATGGTTCCATAGGTGAATTGGTGGGGTTGCTGCGTTTTTGGTGCTTTGCTTGCAATAGATTTCTATAATTTAGCTACATTTTTTTGTGTTCAAGGTTTAAAGTTTGAGGGATGATTTGAGCGTTTAAATTCTGACAAGGATAACATAGAAAAGGTTAAGCTTTTTGAGGATTTTGGGGATGCTGAAATAGTGAGAAATGGTTTAGAATCAGAAATCTGATGTGCTGGAAAGAAAAATAAGCACAAAATTGATGGTAAATCAACCTTACTTTAGAAGCAAAACCAAAATTTGTTACTATTCTAAATTGGTTTAGCTTTGTCCATTACTATAAGCTACCTCTGACTAGAACAATTGGAATGTATGCCAATTACTTGTACCTGAATCGAAGTAACGCAGACTATAAGACTTGGACACCGAATAAGTAAAAAAACACTAGAGGACTCAACCTATTTCTACTATAAGTGGGAATTCTTAACCAATATAATTACAGAGCTCCTGCAGATATGACAATCATTTAAATCCATATGACTCTAGAAGCATGACAAAATTTCAAACAAACTAAACATGGAGAATTCTAGCATAAACAAAGATGAAATGGACTTTGTATTTAATGGTAAAAAGGACAAAATATAAAGTCTAGAAACTCTCACAAATAGTTGTTTGACCTGTTTGTCTTCATAGGTTGTATGTTGTCATACTTGGATAAGAAAGTATTTAAAATATTCTTTGTCCATGATTTCTGTTTTGTATAAGATGGCTTCAGCTCCATCAGTGAGCCGTTTCTAGAATTGTCTGTGAATGAAACACTCAGTCTGCAGTTTAAGTTGTTTACTTATTCAAACATTTGTATATTATTTGTTCTCCCCACAGATTTGTATTACTAATGAACCGAACAGAACGAAGATCACACATGCAGACTAACCTCCTAGTATTATATCTCTTCAGTAGTTTTCCCGCCGTACTCTTCAAAATCTTAATGTGTTTATGGATTATTCAGAGTTTATTTCGGGTGATTAGCTTGTACTTTATAGTGTTACTGTTATATTCTACTTAAATTCTGTTGGGGATTGACCCGATTAAGCAACGAACAAGTAAAAATAGCGGAAGAAATTGAGAAATTGAACACACAATTTTAACGTGGAGAAACCCCTCTAAAGAGGATAAAAAACCACAGGCAAAGATAATTTTACTATAATGGCAAAAGAATGAAGAGTACAAAGATGGAGATAAAAACTAAATCTCGAAACTCGAAAAACAAAGAACCCTCAAAACGTAAACACAAAATTCTCTAAAAGTGTTATGAGTTCTAATCTCTTAATGGGAATATTTTTTAAGGTTGTAAAAGAGTCTATTTATAGGCTAAATTCATAGGTTAAATAATAATAAAATAATCTTGACTAATCAGAGTTTGATTGAAACAAATAAACAGATTTTAACTAGAAGATTATTTCTCAAATTTGACTGAAATATGAGTCATACTTAATAAATCTCCACCTTGACTCATATTTCCACAACGCCATCTTTGCTAAAGCCCGCCATGGGCCTATCTTAAACTATGCAGGGAATTAACTAAGTCAAATCAGTGCTTAGAAACTAGAAGACTTCTAGCCTTCAACTACACTGCCAAATTAAAACTAACCCGGGTCTGATTTTCACGAACACAGTGCCCTAACTTTTCAAAACTTGCATCCAAAAGAGAACATCTCTTCAACAAAACGGTCATACCTTTTTCCCTCCTATGACCAAGTTGCCTCCACTTCAAACGAGTTGACTTCGACTCCATAACGGATGAAGGACGTCTGATTTCACCAGTCACTGTAGAACCTTCTAGGATATAAAGACTGTCGATTCTTTTACTTTTAAACAAAACGAGAGCTCTATGAGATGCTTTGATGCCGCTTGACTCGATGTTGATTCTGCATCCTTTCAAGTCTAAAATACTTAAGGATGTGAGATTCTTTCGTAAATCAGATACATACTTAACATCTGAGAGTGTCCTAATCGTCCCATTGTGTATCTTAATTTTAACAGTATCAATATCAATTAACTTACTGGATGAATCATTTCCCATACGCACAACTCCACCTTCAACCGAACTATATGTAGAGAACCATTCTCTATTGGGACACATGTGGAAAGAACATCTCGAATCTAGGATCCACTTGGACGTAAGCTTGGAGTTATTACTCGTTGACACTAACAAGAAATCATCACCGCTTTCATCGGCCAAATTAGCACCAGCTACATCTTCCTCGTTACTCTCAGCGGCTCTTTTATTTCGCAGTTTATAACAATCTGCTTTGAAGTGACCTAACTTTTTATAATAGCGACACCTTTTGTCTCGCTTCTTTGATGCTACCAAAATGGAAGCTTGCTTATCTACCTTGCTATCTGAACCAAACTCATTATCAAGTTTCTCTCTACTCAACAAATGACCCTTTACATCTTCGAACGAGAGTTTGTCCCTGCCATAAATCAAGGTCTCTTTGAAAGACTTGTATGAAGGGGGTAAAGAGCACAATAATAGCATAGCCTGATCTTCATCTTCAATCTGAACATCAACGTTCTTTAAATCATTTAAAAGAGTAATGAATTAACTGATGTGATCTCTAAGAAGCTCTCATTCATTCATGCGAAACGTAAATATACATTGTTTCAACACCAAATGGTTAGCGAAAGACTTAGTCGCATAAAGAGTTTCTAACCTTTTCCACAAAGCGGATGAAGTCTTCTCCATCAATACCTCCTACAATACTGTATTCGCGAGGCACAACTGGATTGCAGACAAGGCCTTTTCATCAAGCTATTCCCATTCTGTTTGATTTAGATTCTCAAGTTTTTTTTCCCGATAACATCCTTTTTCAAGCCAGTTTAAACTAAAATTACTATCATCCGAACTTGCCATAGATTGAAATTTGTGACACCATCGAACTTCTCAATTTCAAACCTTGTTGCTGTCATCTCTGAACAGGCTGATCTACGAAAATTAAACTTGCTCTGATACTACTTGTTGAGGATCGACCCGATTAAGCAACGAACAAGTAAAAATAGCGGAAGAAATTGAGAAATTGAACACACAATTTTAACGTGGAAAAACCCCTCTGAAGAGGATAAAAAACCACGGCAAAGATAATTTTACTATAATGGTAAAAGAACGAAGAGTACAAAAATGAAGATAAAAACTAAATCCCAAAACCCGAAAAACAAAGAACCCTCAAAACGTAAACACAAAATTCTCTAAAAGTGTTATGAGTTCTAATCTCTTAATGGGTGTATTTTCTAAGGTTGTAAAAGAGCCTATTTATAGGCTAAATTCATAGGTTAAATAATAATAAAATAATCTTGACTAATCAGAGTTTGATTGAAACAAATAAATAGAGTTTAACTAGAAGATTATTTCTCAAATATGACTGAAATATCAGTCATACTTAACAAATTCTCAGCAAATGTTGCAGGGGGCAATTTGGTTGTTGGATTGCATTTGTTGCCATTGCTTCAAACCTGTTTTTTCCTCAAACGTTTCCAGGTTAGAGACAAGAATTTAACATATTAGTTGGTTGTTAATACAAATGTGGTGATAATATACGACTGTTTCACATCTCCTGTCTGATAAATAATTTTTGTTGTTTGTAAACAATTTCTCGTTTCATCCTATTCGTCATTGCACCTGATTGGGTGGCTGAGAGATTGCGAGATGACATTGTACCCGGCATCTCGTGTCTTGTAATTGCAAGTTTACTTATGGTAACAAAAATTGGAGGATTAGAGAATTGTCAATGTGGTTGCCATTGCTTTGGTTATTGGTTTGGTATAGCTTGCTTATTCTTCTTTCCAATATTGTATCGTGCTACTTGAAACAATTGAAAAGTACCTTTTCCAACCATTTCTTCTGGGAGTTTATCCTCATGAACACAAGAGGCAGAGAAACTTGGGTGATTGACTGAGTCAGAAGTTGCATTATTTACTAATAATTGAACATGAAAGAAGGTTCTTGCTCCATTTGCTTTATAATAATAGTCCTGACTTTCAACCGCAAAAGAATATCATGGGAATATTAGAATCGATTGCGTAATGGTTTGAAAGTTGGAAGTTTATGGTGGTTATCACAGTTTCATTTGATGAAAGAGCAACCACCTTAATAAAGTCAAACCAATGAATCCTCCCCCATTGCTGACATAATGACTTTGAGTTGTCCCTTTCATCTTTAATATATACTGTCATGGTTTACAGGACCTTCAAGCTTAAGCTGCTGAAAGCATCTGTATGTAAATTTATATAAAAACCATGGCGACCAATATCTAAAAGTCTAACTTATGAGAGAATTTCTCAAGATCACAAGATTTAGATTTTGCCTAGAATTCCAAAGAAACAGACTAGTTGTCTTTTTTTAAGTTCTTACGAAATCACAAGCTGGTTTAATGCGTTTGATAAGAAAACGTGCGGCACTGAGTTCAACTTGTGAACCCAAGGGCCCTAAGATTGTTTCTCATAATATGAACAAAAACAAGCGGATAAGATGTGAGGAATTCATCAGCTATGGCGACAAATAGGGTGAACAATGAACAATGAAATCCTATATATGAAACGTGTTTCATATCTTGTTTAAAACAGTAATTTAATTCTCATCCTATAGTGGGAACAAAACTCGTTTTGCTTTGACATCCTTTTTTTTTTTACAATATTCCCAACCTTTTAGCTGCCATCATCAGACATGGACAGATTCAATTATTTTTCCTTTGGATCTTATTTCATTCCATCATTTTCATTATTCCTGTATCCAAAACACCCACTGTATTTCTGTTTGTTAACCTTTGGTTTTCCCACCCAAGGAAATTTTCAACACTGTTTGATGATTCCTACTTTCGTTTTCTTTAACTTTTTGTGTCATTTTCAATCCATTCAGAGTTGGCCTAGTCCAACCATCATGCTTGAATTTCCCCCTAATCTTAAATAATCTTGAGCGCCTTGATATTCCTGGAAGACCAATAATTAGCACATTCAAGTCAACAAAACCTTTTTTCTTCCATCTTTGCAACCATGTTATTGTTTCTCAAATCTATCTAAACACTTTCGGTTTTCCCTTCTTCCTGTCATGGATCAGTTTCGGTTCGGTTTCTTCATATTATTATGTATTTTCATGCATAAGTTCCATGCTCAGCAAAGCTACTCAGGAAACTCAATATTGAATTGTTCCGAAAATGATGAAACAGGCTCATCTTCAGCCTTTCTTTACACTTGCAATGGTGAAAAGCCATCTTGTCAGGCCTTTCTGATATTCAAATCTTATCCTCCTTATGACTCAATCTCAACCATCTCGAACCTTACATCTGCAGATCCATTGGAGCTTGCACACATCAACAATATTTCACTTTCTACAATCTTCCCTGCAAACAAAGAGGTGATTGTTCCAGTGAATTGTTCTTGTTCAGGTCAGTACTATCAGGCCAACACTTCTTACATCATTCCAAGTAAGCAAGTCGATTATTTTTCGATTGCCAACAATACCTATCAAGGGTTGTCGACCTGCAAGTCTCTTAATAAGGAGAATGGTGATTCAGGCTTGCAAGTTGGTTCGGTTTTACAAGTACCACTTAGATGTGCTTGTCCCACAAGAAATCAAACATTAAATGGTACTAAATTTCTAATGACTTATGTGGTTGATTGGGAAGACACCATCCTTGATATCAGTAAGAGATTCAATGCTAGTATGGAAAGTGTTGGTGATGCAAACGGAATTGATTTAGATGACGCACTTATTTTTCCCTTTACAACAGTTCTTGTTCCATTGTCAACCAAACCTTCAAGCTCTCAAACTATAATTCACTTTCAACAACCACCCGCTTCTTCACCCACCACTCCAATAGATGTGATCAAACCCTCAAGGAAAAGATTCACTGTTTGGCTTGCAATCGGAGTTCCCTTGCTGGCACTTTTCCTTTTGCTGCTGCTGATGTTTTTACATCATAAGAAAACTAGGGAGGCTGCTAGAAAAGATAAGAGAAAGAAATGGGAGTTACCTAATGATGTTCTGGTGAGCATAGATCAAAATTTGAAAGTTTACGATTTCAAAGATCTAGAGGCGGCAACAGAAAATTTCAGCAACAAATACAAGATGGGTGCCTCTGTTTATCGAGGTGTTCTCGAGGGAGAATTGCTAGCCATAAAACAAATGAGCAAAGCTGTAGATAAAGAGGTAAGCTTGCTGCAAAGGATTAATCATTTCAATCTAATAAGCCTTCGTGGGGCTTGTGAGCACTCTGGTGTCTTTTACCTTGTTTATGAGTTCATGGAGAACGGTTCTTTAAAAGAATGGCTTCTAAACAAGAGTTGCCAGAAATTCCAGGTATGGGGTTATAGAATTCGTATTGCTTTAGATGTTGCTAATGGGCTTCATTATCTTCACAACTTCACCACTCCAGCATATGTGCATAAAGATATTTGTAGTGACAACGTGCTGCTTGATCGAGATTTGAGGGCCAAGATTTCAAACTTCAGTCTAGCACGATCAGCAGAAAGAGAAGATAGCAGAAAATCATCGATGTGGAGTTCTCTCGGAACAAAGGGTTACAAGGCACCTGAATACATTGAGTATGGCTTGGTGACACCTGAGATGGATATATATGCCTTTGGGGTTCTTCTGCTGGAACTGATTACAGGAAAGCCAGCAGTTTTTATGCAGGATGAAAAGGAAGTACTATTATCAGAAAGAATACTAACAATCATGAAAGGAGAGAATGCAGATGCTGAAATTGATCGCATAATCGATCCTAACCTGAAAGGACACCTCTGGATGAAACTTGCACGCCAGATGTTGAAATTGAGCATCGACTGCTTGGCAGAAGAACCGGAAAGCAGACTGAGCATGGCTGAAGTAGTTTCATATCTGTTGAGAATTCAACTGGATGCACAGCGATCAGAAAAACCCTTTCCATCGGAATGGCGTTAAAAGCATGGATAAAAAATTAATATTTTCAGTAATGCACAATTCTTTATAAATTGTGTGCATGTATAATGTATTTGTTGCTTTTCTTCATTAACATAAATAAGACAAGCCAAACATCTTAAAAAAATGAAAACCAAGCAAAATATGTACAATAGATCAATCCCAGTTTTGCAAAACAAACTTGAACATTGTTTTTTTTTTCATGAAAACTACCATTGGACTGATGACTTGAGCAATTTCTGTTTCTATCCTGGAAGACCAAGAGCCTTCCAGTATCTAAAAGGATGAGTAAATAAGAACAGAACAGCTAAAGACGATTTCTACCATGCTTGGCCAGTCAGAGGATGCTCCTGGAGCAGGCCCTCGCCTAATACTGCCAAGCTTAGAGCACCATTGATGGGATAAAAGTTCTCTATGTTCGGATCAATCCATTTTCTCTTCTCCTTTCCTTCAATTTCTAAGACTTCCATTAGATTCTCCAACAACATGAAAGTTTCATCATTTCCTTTTGTTACCATGGCTTTCTTTCCTGAAAGCAATTCTGACAGTAAAATCCCAAAAGCAACTCTAACAATGTTTACCTACAAGTCCCAAGATAAAATTTTCTTGCCTTATTTGCTGAGACAGTCTTATCTATCAATTTGCATTTCAGAATTTGATTCAACAAGTTAACATTTGCAAATTGCAATCCAGATATAACACAAGACAAAAATTAAGATTCCTGAAAGACTGCAGGAAAAAAGAAGGTTGCCACAATAAAGTCTAAATACTTTGATTTGTAGAAGGAAAACAACTCTATGCAGGGGCAATAACACTGTTGGAATAAATACTATAAACTCTAGTGAGATCTTCAGAGCTAACTGTCCATACATGACCGCGCAATGCCAGTGGAAGGACTCCATCAGTCTCCTCATACCTCTCTTCTACAATAACAGCCTCTTTTCGCCTGCCTTCTTGCCAAAGACTCTTCACGAGCAAGTCTTTTGTGGCAGCATCAGGCATTAAATTTGAATTTCTCATGTCTACAAAAACTCTATATGCAAGTGCAGCTCTCTGACATTTGCAATAAGCTTGGATTAACAACTTAAACATATAGGCATCTGGTTCCATACCACTCTGTCTAATCATCGAAAAGAGTTGCTGAACAGTTTTGATATCCCCCTGTAGTGCAAAGTGATATATCAACCCAGAAAATGTCTGGATATCTGGGCAAATACCATTTAGAATCATCTCATCAAGTATATCCAGGGCATCTGTATTCCTACGACACTTTGTTAATGCCCTCAAGAGAGAAGAATATAAAAGCATTAGATTGAACCTTGATATGTGACCACAGAGAGTTCTATCATCGCAGAAGACCTTCAAGGCAGCATCAGCATTCTTTGAAATGCCATAGAATTCAACAAGCAACCTGATGGTGCTGAAAGGCAATATCATTTGCTCCCTCCTTACTTTATTTATAAGTTTATCTACTAATTCAACATTTCCATGGCGTGCCAGTAGAGTCATCATTCTTTGCACTGTGTAAATGTCATGACTGAATCCTGACTGAGAAGCTACCCAACAGAAGAAATTCCAAGCTGTCTCAGGTGAAGTGAAATTCCTCAGAACTTTGCAAACCAACCTACTAGTCCACACAAATTTAGCATCTTCTAATATAGTTACCACTTCAGGACTCCATTGTTTTAAGGCATTTGCCAAAGCTTTTGGATCCAACCATGGTTTCAGTTTGACCGTATGAACATCAACTCCCTCATTTACATCATCATCACCATCCTCATCCCCATCCTCGTCACTACTATCCTCACAAGAACCTACACTCTTGATCCTTCCATCAGGCAACATTTCTACAAGAAACTCATCCGTCTCACCAGCAAACCCTGCCTCCTTCATTCGTTGCAAATATATTCGCATTGCTCGTCCAGGAAGTTTCCCATCCTCCCTCATTTCTTTAAGCAAACTTTTCACCACATCGAACCGTTCTCCACCAACAAACCCTTCAACCAAAATCAGAAACTGTTTCAAAGTCCTCTTTATTCTCATTGAAGGCAACACAGTGAACACTTCCATAGCGGCATCCGACTTCCCTAACCTTACAAGATGCTCTATCAAAATCGTGTAAGTCCTGGAATTTGGAATCACTCCTTGATCAATCATACCTCGAAAAGCTTCCACGGCCTCAAAATTCATACCCTTTTGAGCATAAAGCCCCATGACAATGTTGTGAGCCTCTGTTGATAGGCGATTTTCCTCATTCCTATACTCTTCCCATGTTTCCAGAACTTCTTGAAGGTCCCCAGCAGTAGAATACCAAAACAAAAGGTTCATGAAACTGACTTTAACATTGTTAAATTTTCCATCTTTAGCGTCACCGATCAGGGCCTTGAGTTCCTCCTTTCGCTTGAACTTAGCAAGAACAGTAGCAAAAGCAAAAATAGTATTCTGTGAATGCGCAAAGTTTGGAACTTGCTTAAGGTTTTCAAAGAAAGAAATGGCAGAGTCCGCTGAAGGAGCAGAACGAAAAGCGTTAGCAACAACGAAGGAGTCAAGGAGGCGAGTTTGGAGAAGAGGGTTGAGTGAGTTAGGAGAGTTGGAACGGAGAGCGAGTCGGATTGAGTCAATGAGCTTGGCTCGGTGAAGGTAATGAGTGAGTTTGTTGGGGAATGGGTCGCGTGCAAAGGAGCGAACTTGTTGGTTTAGGAGGCTAATCAGGTTTTTAAAAGGCGAGAATCGTTCAAAAATCATTGCAATTTTATCAAAATGGAAAGACTGGAAATAATCATCAAGCTAGCTTTGGGTCATGGTTTTTTGCTATGACAAAAACACGAACAGTTGGTCTGCATGCGAGATCTTTGACAAAGCATGTCTTCAACGGCTGGATCGCGCCCTTTGAATTATTACGGGTCTAACTCTTAGGTCGCATCTGCCATTTGCCATGGCTAGTGATAGCTGTTAAAAGGTTGAAACTTGGGAATTCTGACCCAAATTTGAAAACTCAAATCAATTAATTTGATTGTGATTTCATTAATCATGAAAAATTAACAATTCAAAATATATAACAGACTTTATTACTCAAAAATACTCTTTTTTTTATATATATAAAATTATCAAAATAGGCTGATTTTTAAAATAATTACGAGAATAAGTCGATTTAGGAAAAACGCTTCTAGTTGGAAGTGTTTTCAGGTGAAATGTAGAAAAACGCTTCCAGCTGAAATCGCTTTCTGCGTGTTACTAGTAAAATACTTACATGTGATCCGTTTTGGTGAAAATCGAGCAGTGGTTTCGGGACCACAAATCCGAGTCTGTAAAGAAAATTATTTTAATATTATTGCATGGTCTACATTATAATAGGAATGTCATATAAAAATTTCGTTAAGAAAATTTTACCGATTACATGTCTAATTTGATAAAGGACCAAATCGTATAAAATGCAAAAGTTGAGTTCTAGTAGCTATAGGTATCAAATAGCTATGGAATTCAAAATTGGAGGTCCTTATATGGCAAATAGACCATTAAGAGGGGTTAATAAATAAGTATGATGATTCATCCATGGAAAATTAAATAAAGAAAAGGACAAAATTAGAAAGATGAAAAATAAAGATGATAAATAATAAAATAAAAGAAAATATCAACATATTATCATCTTTCCCAAATGAAAATCCATGGAAACCCTAGCTATGGGTATTGAGTTCTAGCAAGCTTATTTTACTCAATTAGGTATGCTTTCTTGTCCTATTTTTAGTAATTTTTATAATTTCGAGATCGTAATAGCTTAATTTAGCTATCTCGGGGATTAATTTGCAAAGTTATCAAAGTATTAGGGTTTTTCCATAGATGAGTATGTATGAATTATGAAATTTATGGTAGAAAATGAAAGGTTATTGATAGATAAATAACTTTTGTAAAGTGAATTTTGATGAAATTATGATTTAGGGACTAAATTGTAAAGATGTAAAATTCATGAAAAAATTTTGAATTTTATGAAATACATGGGCTGTTAATGTTACATGTAAAAATCGGTTAGGCTTGGAATGAGGGTTAGATTGCATGAATTTCATTTTCCGAGCCTAGGGATGAAATCAGAATTAAATAAAAATATAGGGGCAAATGGTACTTTTGCCTAAGATGTGAATTGGATTGAATAGAGTATGAATTGTATTAAATTGAGCTAAATTTACTCGTATAGATCCGGATAGACCAAATACGGAGCTAGATTGAGGTAAAGAAAAAGTAACGGATTAGTAGCTTACAAGTTCACGAATATTGTCGAGGTAAGTTCGTGTAACAAAATTGTGTATATTTATATGTTTGAATTGGATGTTGCATATATGTGAATTGTATAAATGCCGTATGTATGAAATTGATCACATATCCGATAATACCTGATAAATAATAAGTTCCGTTTGGATAAATGAGATTCGATGGATACAGGGTTCCCGAATTGGTCGTGGTCCTGCATATGTTGCGGACACACCATAGCTCGAAAGAGCGTCCCGTTATTAGCTCTCTCGAGCTTCCCGTTATATGGTTCTTGCGAGCTTCTCATTATTAGCTCTCATGAGCATCCCGATCGGTCGTGATCCTGCATGTGTTGTGGGCACACCGCAGCTCTTATGAGCGTCTTGTTATATGGCTCTTCGTGAGCTTCCCAATTAAAGGCTCTTTATGAGCTTCCTGATTAATGGCTCTCCGGAGTATCCCAATATGGCTCGCTTGAACTTCTCGATACATGGCTATTCGGAGCTTTCTATTTAATGACTCTTCGGAGCTACCCGTTATTGGCTCGAATGAGCTACCCGTTATTAGCTCGAATGAGCTTCCCGTTATATAGCCCGGATAAGCTTCCCGTTATACAGCTCACATTAGCTTCCTGTTATATGGCTTGTAACACCCCTTAACCCTAATCCGTCGTCGAAACAGGGTTACGGAGTATTACCGGACATTCCAGAACAAATACGAACAATCATTTAATATTATAACATACACATAATAATTTAATCATAATGTCCCTTTATTGAGCCCTCGAGACCCAATTCGTGTGTTAGAAACAAATGGAAACTTAATTGGAAGTTCAGAAAATTTTTCGTAAAATTTCAAAATTTTTCCTAAGTACAGGGCTCACACGCCCGTGTGGTTCAGGGACACACCCGTGTGACCCTAAACACGCCCGTGCTGTAGCCGTGTCTAACCCCGTGTAACTCTCTGACTTAAACAAAAATTAAATGCAGTTTTCACACGGCCAAAACACATGCCCGTGTGCTAGGCCGTGTGCCTCACACGGCTGAGACACACGCCCGTGTCTCTACCCGTGTGGAGATTCCTGGGCATACTCTTTTGAATCTTTAAATTTCAGGGGACACACGGCCTATCCACACGCCCATATATAAGCTGTGTGTCTCATACGGTCTGGTCACACGCCCGTGTGCCAGGCCGTTTGGACTCAAAATGAGCATTTTTCATCAAGTTTTACTAACCCTGCAAACTTAAACTACAAGCAATTCAACAACCAATTATTCGACCCATCCAATACACAATCAAATACATTCAAATCATGCTAAATAATCAACCTAATTAAGCTAACCAATGTTTACTCATAAATACTTCACTTATATTATTCAAATCAATCTAATAATATACTATTTAAACCAATTCTATTTTTTTCACACTAATTCAAACCAAAACTTACCATTTGATAATATTTAAACATAACACATAAATTCATATGTATTCAAACAATTTCATATTATAACATCATTTACAATCATTTTCCAATATGACTTACACAAACAACCTAGGTACATGCCATATACCAAAAAGAAAAGTACTTCACCACAATGAGTTCGGGATCGGCCTTGGATGCTGATTTGACGTTCGAATTTTAACCTAACGTGCGCACGGAAACAAACCGTACGCTAAGTATAAACTTAGTGGTATTTCTATAATCCGAATACTTTAAATAAATAACATTGTATAAAATATACACTTTAACCATACATAAACATTAACTAATCAATAAATCAATTCATCTATTATTGCTTTCATTTCTCATCAATAACTTTCTCACTTTGATTCACATATCAATTGGTAATAACAATACTCTTTTCATGAACTCTTAGTCCATGTATCACTATTGTACAATCCAAATCAATATCCAATTTCAAATTCACATTCATTGTCATTCAATATCAATCTTATTGCCAATTTATTTATTTACCCCTATTAACAAGACTCGGACTTTGGTGGATACACGGATCCAACCAAAACACACCAGTATGGCACCCAGTGCCTCATCGGATAATTCGAAGTAATAAGTTGGCACCCAGTGTCTCATTGGCCTTGCCGAAGTAAGTTGGTACCCAGTACCTTATCGAATTTATCCGAAGTAATAATATGGAACCCAGTGTCTCATCGACTCGAAGTCGAAGTATCCCTGAACTCTTCCAATCCTATGGCATGCCAACTATATCCAACTCAGCCCGATACAGTTAATAGGGTTTCCAAATCACTTTTCAATTTTTCAATCAATACACATTTCAATTCAAATAATCACATATACTCATAATTCAACTCAATTAAATTTTCATATTTCAATACAATCGATATCCAATATCCACATTCACATTAATCACAAATCCACTTATATGCAATTCAATATCAACAATACTAATACTCACCTTAGGTTCACTTACCATGCATATTAAATAATAAATTCAACAAATAATTATTAGATTCGGATTATAGAAATACAAACCGAAATTTTCGAGCTAATCCTTATTGACTTTGTCTTTTCCTTTCCTAGCCAAGGTCTCCGGCTCAACGTTTTCTACGGAATTAAAATAATTAAAAATCATCAATACAACATAATTTAACATTGAATATTTCAATTTATAAATAAATTTTGTCTAAATTCCAATTTAATCCTTAAATTAAACTAACTCTTTTTCTTACAAAACTAATTTCATATCTCAATCCAATTTCCACTTTAATCTATTTTCAACTCCCTAATTTCATCACAAAACCCTAATTTTGAAATTCTTTCTATTTATTCCCTATTACTCAAAACTTATAACTTAATTTACAATTCAATCCATATTTCTATTCTAACTTGAAATTCTATCAATTTAATCCCTTATTCTTCAGTTTATTCAACGTGAACAACTTCTAAACATTCACTAACTTTCAAAATTTTCAACATAAATCATGTAATATTTTGTTCTAGGATTCCAAAAACTCAAAAATTACAAGAAAAGGGATTAAATTGACTTACCAAATCAACTTTGAACCTTAAAACTCTAATTTTTCCTTTCTTTTTCTTTTATCCCTTTTCTTTCTCCCTTTCTTCTCTATTTCGTCCCTTGCTTTGTTTCTTTTTATTTCTTTTTCTTTTATTTACTTTATATATTTTAGTATAATATAATAATATATATAATATATTATTTTAACATTTACTTATATTATAAGTAAATATATAATAATTACTAATATATGTATATAATTATTCCACATGTATTTCACTATTGCCATACATTTGGCACTTATGGCTTAATTACTAATTTGAGTCCCTTAAATTTTCTCCATTCTATAATTAAACTTTCACCCTTTATTCAATTTAATCATTATACCTAATTAACCTTAATTCAAGCTAATTCTCCTAACTAAAACCTAATTAGCCACACAACTAACTTCGTAAATATTTTTAATAAATATTTACGAATTCGTTTTACGACAACGGTGGCCCGAAAATGTATTTTTCCGATACCCGTAAATTTTGGGTCGTTACATGGCTCGAGAGAGGGCTTCCCAATTATGTGCTCTAAGGAGCACTCCCCGAATATGAATTGACGGATTACAGTTTGTACACTTCAAGTGTACTACCTGTGTATCCATCGATATTTCTAATAAATTCAACGGGCAAAGTTTCCGACATGTGATAATCTGAATTTGGGATAAAATATTATGAAAATGTATATGTTATACGAATATATGATGTGGGAAACATATGTACATGAAAATTTTGTTTCATGATGAGCTCATCCTTGTTTCTTGATATTCACATGAATTACATGACTAACATGTTTCTTGAGATTATATGTGTTTAGGCAAATTGCCAAAAATTTCTTTGGATGAATTTTGTATGCTTTCTTTAAATGTAAATGAATGGTAAGTTAATTTCCCGTTATACGAACTTACTAAGCATAATATGCTTACCCTGTATTATTTTCTTGTTTTATAGTAATTCGGAGGCTCAAAGTGGTTGGAAGCTGGTCGGAGCATCATCACACTATCCTTCGGCTCATTTCAGTATATGTAAAGAACTAGATTTTGGTATAATGGCATGTATAGGTGCAAATGGGTCATTGATGACAAATATGTGTTTTGGTTATAAATAGCCATTGGAATGGCTTGAGTTGGACATACTTTTGTTATGTATATATATGTGTGGCTTCTTCATGTTTGTTGTGTTTGATGTGGTTGAGTGATGGATAAGTTATAGGCATATTGATGTATGAGATGAGATAGTATAGTTGGTATAAGTAAGCAATTAGATGTTTTGATTTATATGGTAAATTTGAATGTTGAGAAATGAGGTATATGACATGATTATGACTTGGTTTTGGTTTAGTTTAAATGTCTTGGATTGGTTATTGAATGTGTTAAAATGTTAATGTAGGTGGAAGACCAAATGGGTGAGAAATATGGCTTAAAAATTGCCTTATTTCATCCACACGGGCGTGTGTCTCAACCGTGTGTGACATACGGCCTAGCACATGGGCGTGTGGTTTGGCCGTGTGTCCCCTGCATCTTTAAAATTTCAAAACAGAATGCTCAGAATTGATCACACGGCCTGGCACACGGGTGTGTGGCTTGGTCCTGTGACCCCTGCACTTACATACAGCCTAGCACACGGGCATGTGACTTTGAAACACCCCACACCCGGCCCACGAGCCTGAGCCGGATCTGGTATGTTCCTTGAGTAAACCGGTTTCAAAATTCTTTGTTTTTTTTAGGGAAAATTCGTGTATTTTCAGGAAGATTTCGTTTTGGGTTGGGCTTAGATTAAAAACCCATTTATTTAATTTTATAAATCCAATTTAATTAAGGTGGCAAAAGAATTTTTGAGTTCATTTTTAAGAAAAGTAATTTTGTACTTACTTACATCCAAATTAGTTCGTGACATAATGTCCAATAGTAAAGCAAAAAGAAATAAAGAAATTCACTTGGGCCTTATGGCCTTATTACATCAATCAAAACCCAATAATAAAATTAAAGATACTAAAAAGAAATAAAGTCCAAATTAAATAAATTCCTCAATTGATGCATGGCCACCTCAAGGTCTCTAGTCGGTCAAATCCTTTGTTCATCACACGAAAATAGTTCCCACAACGGGGTGAGTCAACAGACTCAATGTGTACACAACATTAACCTTCAACAAATCAGGCATATAAGTTCGTATCAAGTTCATGTTCATATAAAATAAATGATGCAACCCAAACCCAAGCCTAATGGTCCATCGCTACACACCACCCGCATTCGCCGGTCCACACCGTGGGACTACTAAGTCAACCCTCCATCCGCTACACACCATCGGAAGGCGATCATTTGCGATCGGCGTGCTCATCGCCCATATAATTTGTGTCATTAGACACCATATTCAAATAATGTAACCGAAGTTACCAAATTCGGATAATGTAACCGAAGTTACCATATTCAAATTTTGTGACCGTAGTCACCATATTCCGTTGGTGAGACCCGAGTCAACACCTTCTTCCCCTTTCTCATATATCCCGAATGCCCCATAAATGCATAACATACTTAATTTCTCATTATTCACATGTTAACAATATAACATATTCGTAATCCTATCGAAAGTAGGAAAGCGTGCACAGGTACTCTTACCACATTTGTGGTACTTAGCCACATTCACATTCTTATGCATATTGATATATTAAAATAATTGCCATATGATATATTGAAAGTTAGTGTGAGTACACACTGATTGGCTTAATAGATTCCTTGAAATCGAAGAACGATCTACCGATCTAAAGTTTAGATCTGTTAATTCCTATATTCGGCCCATCATACAAAAACACATTAATACCCTTTTCGATTTTAAAACCAAATCCCAATAGGAATGGTATTACTAATACTTACCTTGTTTGCCGATTGGATTGATCAAGTTCCCAAAAATTACTAGTATCCCTTTTCCTTGAAATTGGCTAACACTAAATCGTGTAATTTTGTCAGTTTCTGACTTTTGGATCAATGAAAAATAATTCTAAATACCAAAAATAAGCCTTGGCCGATTAGATCTATGTACCTACCTTACGCTTTCCAAATCTGAAGAGGATTCCTTGCCCTATATGTCTGTCGAAATCTTCATGTTAGATTTAATCTAACATATACATCATGACCTTTAATCAAATAAATTTATCTTACCTTAGATCCTTGATCCTTATATTCGACAGTTGTAGACCCCTTTAGATGTCGTAGTTGATTGCTCCTTTACTTAGAATCAACAAAGATTCGACTTTGACAATGAGAAGCAGAGAAGAAAATAGAAGAAGAGGAGATGGATTTTGCTTAAAGAAAAATTCGGCGAGAGAGGGGAGAGAGCTAGGAAAATTTCAAGCACAGAGGAAGAGAAAGCAAGCGTTGATGAGTAGCCCTCCGCCCTCCTTTTATAGCCGAAATTATCAGCCTAGGAGTCCCTTACTTGGCCACCACTCCTCTTTTTGATAATATTATCTCTTTTATTTAAAAGATAAAAGCCTTTAATCCATCAATTATCTCCTCAATTTTTTTAAAAGAAAATCCTTTATTTATCACTTATTATTCACGTATTTATGCAAATAAAACTCTTCCTTTTCTAGAAACCCATGCCGTCCACCTCAGCCTTTATGGAAGCAAAAATAAAACTTATTTATTTGCTTCTCAAGTGACTCGAACTCAGGCCTATTTCCTGCATGTGACGCCACTTCCTTAGGCCCTAAGTGGCATCTTGAGCCACTTTTCCAAGCTTTGTTTGTGTGTCAAACTTCTCCAACTTTTTCTTTTAAGGCCCTCTAGCCCTTATTTCCTATTTTGAACTTTAAAATTTGACATTTCGGCATCATTTCTAAGTTTCCTAAAATTTTCGATCGGCTCTGTTTCTTTGACCATTTTCTTACATTTCAGTTTCAGAAATGTTCGAGTTTCAAAATGTTCGGAGTTTCCAAAATGTTCAAGTTTCCAAAAATGTTCATTTCCATTTCCATGCATTTCTAGGTTTCCAAAATATTCAAAAATTTATTCATAGTACTTGAGACTTGACATTTCGTACAATTAAACTGAAAATGCATAGGCCCTATTCAGGATGTTACAGTTCTACCCCCTTAAACAAAATTTCGTCCCCGAAATTTCCTAACTAAAATAATTGAGGGTATTCTTTGTCGCATTGTCTCCTCGGGCCCCACGAAGCTTCTTCCGCTCCATGATTGCGCCATAACACCTTGACTAGAGGAACCGACTTCCTTCATAGTACTTTCACATCACGTTCCAAGATCCGAATCGGTTCTTCCTCGTAGGATAAGTCTGGCCTTAGCTCCATTTCTTCAACAGATACCACATGCGACGGATCCGATCGGTAGCGATGTAGCATGGATACATGAAATACGTCGTACATCTGCTGCAATTCTGGTGGCAACTCTAACTGGTATGCCACTGGCCCAACTCGCTTCAATACTCGATAAGGTCCTATAAACCTTGGGCTTAACTTCCCTTTTCGACCGAACCTCATCACCTTCTTCCAAGGCGAGACTTTTAGGAATACTTGATCTCCCACTTCAAACTCGATCTCCTTCCGCTTAAGGTCTGCGTAAGACTTCTGCCTGTCAGAGGCTTCCTTCAACCGTGCTCGAATTAACTCAACCTTCTCTTCAGTTTCTGCCACTAACTCTGGACCCAAAACTCGTCGTTCTCCTAGCTCGGTCCAACAAGTAGGTGTTCTACAATTCCTACCATACAATGCTTCATATGGTGCCATTCGAATACTAGCCTGATAGCTGTTGTTGTAGGCAAACTCAGCTAAAGGCAAGTAATCTTCCCAACTTCCTCGGAAATCCATTACACAGCCTCTCAACATATCCTCCAACACTTGTATAACCCGTTCAGACTGCCCGTCGGATTGTGGATGAAACGCCGTAGTGAAGTCCAACTTAGTGCCTAAGGCTTGATGAAGTGCCTTCCAAAATCGAGACGTAAACCTTGGGTCTCTATCGGAGATGATCGACATTGGTACTCCATGTAACCTCACAATCTACGCCACATATAACTTAGCCAACCACGAGAGAATAATCCACCCTTCTTTGGGATAAAGTGCGCGGACTTGGTCAAAGCGGTCCACTATCACCCATACCGAGTCCTTCTTAGTAGGCGTAAGGGGAAGCCCACTAACGAAGTCCATGGTAATTCTCTCCCACTTCCATTGGGAACTTCGATTGGTTGAAGCAATCTCGATGGGACTTGGTGTTCAGCCTTAACTTGGCGACACGTCAAACATTTTCCCACAATTCCGTCACTTCGTTTGGATCGGACCACCAAAATTGTTCCCTTAGATCTCTATACGAGTTTGATGCCTCCGGGATGCATAGCATAAGGGCTACTATGCGCTTCCCGAAGGATCCTCTGTCTCAACTCCTTGTCCCTCGGCATACGGACCTTCCCTTTGTAGCACAATACTCCTTCATCACGGCGCCATAGTCCTCTAATCCTCCTTCTTTGTACTTTGCGTAACTTAGCACTTAAGTCCCTATCACCAACTATCCCTCTTTCACCTCCTTCAGCCATGTGGGCTTGACTTGCAATTCTGCCAATAGGCTTCCATCGTTATACAGACTTAAGTGAGCGAACAAAGCCCTTAAATCCGCCACAACCTTCCTACTCAGGGCATCGGCTACCACATTCGCCTTGCCCGGATGATATTCTATCGAACAATCGTAGTCCTTCAACAATTCCACCCACCTTCGTTGTCTTATATTCAGCTCCTTCTGAGTCAACAGGTACTTCAGACTTTTGTGGTCTGTGTAGATAACTGACCTTTCTCCATAAAGGTAGTGCCTCTAAACCTTAAGGGCGAAGACCACTGCTGCTAGTTCCAAGTCATGAGTTGGGTAGTTAACCTCATGAGACCTTAATTGCCGAGACGCATACGCGACCACTTTTCCTTCCTGCATTAGTACACAACCTAACCCCGTGCGCGAAGCGTCACAATATACTACGAAATCCTTGCCTGCCTCTGGCTGAATTAACACTGGAGCTTCCGTCAGCACCTTCTTGAGCTTATCAAAGCTCTCATGTTGCTTATTAGTCCATTCAAAGCGTACTTCCTTCCTTAGCAACTTTGTCAAAGGCGCGGCTATTGACGAGAACCCTTCCACAAACTTTCTGTAATAGCCTGCCAAGCCTAAGAAACTTCGGATTTCAGCCACGGACCTAGGTGGTTTCCAATCCAACACTGCTTCGATCTTCCTAGGGTCCACTCTTATCCCCTCTGCGGATACCACATGTCCTAAGAATGCCACCTCCTTAAGCCAAAATTCGCACTTGCTGAATTTGGCATAGAGCTTTTTCTCCCTTAACACTTCCAACACAACTTGGAGATGCTCATCATGTTCTTCTTCCGTCTTAGAATACACCAAAATATCGTCGATGAACACCACGACGAACCTATCCAAATAGGGTTGGAAGACCCGATTCATCATGTTCATGAGCGCTTTGGGCGTTCGTCAACCCAAACGGCATCACCACAAATTCAAAATGGCGTATCTTGTTCTAAAAGCGGTCTTATGAATATCGGCCTCTTTCACCTTGGTGATGATATCCCGGCCTCAAGTCGATCTTTGAGAATCTTTGCGGCCCCTTTTAGCTGATCGAACAAGTCATCGATCCTTGGAAAAGGATACTTGTTCTTGATGGTCAGCTTATTCAATCGCGATAATCTATGCACATACGCATAGTTCCGTCCTTCTTCTTTACAAATAGAACCGGTGCTCCCCATGGAGACACACTGGGTCGGATGAATCCACGATCCAACAGTTCTTGGATTTGAGCCTTAAGCTCCACTAACTCCCTTGGCGCCATTCGGTATGGAGCGATTGACACAGGAGCTGTTCCTGGCAGCAAATTAATTCCAAATTCCACCTCCCTATCTGGGGGTATTCCTGGTAATTCCTCTGGAAATACATCCACGAAGTTCTTAACCGTTCTGACTCCACCAACACCTTCTTCTTTTTCACCCAACGCACTTACAAAGGCTAGGAATGCCTTGCATCCTTTCTTAACCATCTTCTCAGCCCTCAATGCCGAGACTACGTTAGACAAGTAGTTCCTCCTTTCGCCGATCATCTCTACTACTTCATCCTCTGGGGTTCTTAGTTCCAAACGTTTAGCCGCACAATCCAACACGGCCCGATGCTCTACTAGCCAATCCATTCCAAGTATAAGCTCAAATTCTCCGAAGGGTAACTCCATTAAGTCAGCCCGAAAGCTCACTCCCTGAATTTCTAGGGGTACATTCCGAAAAATCTTATCTACCACAATAGTTTGACCTAATGGGCTTACTACAGTCATCTGTCTATCAGAAAGTTCAGAGTCTAGGCCTAGTGTTTCCACTACACTACGTGCAACATATGAATGGGTCGAGCCCACATCAATCAGAGTAAAATAGGGTTTTTCAGAAATAAAGAACGTACCGGTTATTACATCCGGTGCGTCACCATCCTCCCTCCGGTGAACCGCATAAACCAAACCCGGTTGCCTTGCTTCTGCATTAGCAGCACCTCGGCCCTGTGCTCCACGGCCTCTGCCATTACCTCTGTTGGCCGAACCACGACCCCGTTGAGGCTGCTGACCGCCTCTACCAGTTTGGCTAGTATTCTGAGCTGCCGGTCGACTCTCATCCGGCTGCCAGGACAATCCTTAAGCATATGGTCCTTGGACCCACACTTGAAACATCCTCCGTCTTTCTCAAAGACTCTCCCAAGTGCTTCTTTCCACAATGCTCACAAGGGCGATACTGCCAGCCCGTACCAGCTTGTTGATTTCGTGGCCCGTCAACCCTAGGCCTCTTATGGCCCTTTCCAGATGGTCCAAAACCTCTTTTGGGCTTATTCCTATCCCACACCGCTTGGTAGCATCCTTAATTCCCTCGGCCACCTTGGCTTTTTCCACCAAAGCGAGAGAATTCCCGCTCTCGATGCGGTGCTATCAACGATCTCGGATCGTCTCTCGGTCCATCCTCAAAGCGGACACGAGCGTTCATGCTCGGATTGCCACTACCCCTCGAGCATAGCGGCTCAACCTCGAAATTCCGCCTCATATTCTGCGATGCGGACTTACTCCCTTGCACTAACCCTAGAAAAGCCTTCCTTTGTTCATCTGTGTACTGGTTCCACATATTTCTTACGGAATGCCTCCTTAACATATTCCGAGTCGGATCCTCCGCGCGGCACTATCTCGCCTGATTAACCACCACCGATAAGCTTCATCGCGTAACGATTGCCACCATCCCTTTCAACTTTTCCTCTCGAAGTCGGATCAAGCTCATCCATGATGCGCTCCGTTGCTTCAATCGAGACTCACCGGTATCTTGGGTGCTACTCGGACACTCCACGAAACATCTCGGCTCCATTAGCTCGGAGCCGTTCGAGCACTGATTTTCGAGTTCGAATTTCCTCTGCACGGCCACCAATTCCAAAACTCGCAAAGTGACCGCGACACAAAGATCGTCCCCGTTTGAGCTTTGCCGCTCCACACCAACTGGAAGTGGTGGGGCGGTGGTACCTCATTATCGATCCTTGACCCGATCTAACGGGTTCGACCTAGTCATTCTTCCTCTACCGCGTCCACGGCGGCCATGTCCTCGAGAGCTCATTTGGCGTCGAGATCGATTAAGAAGTTTTATGTATTAGTACTTTGGTTTCACTTGTTTACTCATGAAGAAATTTTTTTATGACAAGAGTTTTAAGAGTGGTTCTTTCGTATTCATACAAACACACAGTCTTTCCATTCATTCATTCATCCATCAAACAAGTATGAACTTCCGTTCATTCAGAGAAACATTGTAGTTTTCATCGTTGATGTTTTTCCACTACCCAGGGGTATTTTCGTAATTTTGTCCTACAGGGACATTTTCGTAATTTTCAAAAGGGAAGAGTTCCTCGGTGATTTTGTCAAAAAGTATTTTGGTAATTTCAAAATCCCGAGGTAATTTGGAAAATTTTAAAATCCGGGGGTATTTCGGTAATTTTTTTAACCTCAGGGGTATTTCGGTAATTTTTCCAAAACTAGGGTAAATTTGTAAAATTTAATAAGTTAGGGATATTTCAAAAGTTGTAAAACTTTGAGGGTTCTCTTTTTGAGAGTTGCACTTTTCAAAACGATGATGTTGCAAATTTTTTAGAAGTCAGGGCCATTTTGGTAATTTTGTAAGTTAGGGGCAATTTTGTAATTTTTCCAAAATCAAAGTATTTTGATATTTTACAAATTAGGGTTTCTGAATGTTTATAAAATAATGAAATTTTGGTAAAGCTGTTGAGTAGTTGAACATTTTAGAATCCAAGGGCATTTTGGTAATTTTACCACCAAAGGCATTTTTGTAATTTTCGCAAATCAGGAGTTTTTCAGAAAATGTTGTAAAAATAATTTTCTCAGATTTAAAGAAAGTTTTAAAAGTTTGAAAAAACTAGGGTTTGTTGTTTTGTTTCTCTCTTTTTTTTTTTTTTTTAAAAAATGGCTAGTTCCCTTTCGGGTTTTAGTCATTATGTTTAGCCTATGACCGAGCCCTCTTTGGTCGGGGTGAACCAAAGCTACGCACTGTGCAGGATTCGAGTGGAGAGGAGGTGAGTCACGAGGATCTGCTTAAATACCCGGCTCCCACAAACAATTCCTAGACATGCGCACGCAGGTCGCCACGCCACCGAGCCCTGCGAGTTAGGGTGAGCAGAAGCTACGCACCAGGTAGGATTCTGCGAAGAGGAGGTGAGTCACTAGGACCGCTTAAATACCAAGCTCTTAGGATCCAATCCTAGACATGCGCATTGTGGGTTACCACACCCTAGCTCGGTGACTTAGCCATAGGTTTGTTTAGTGCATTAAGTCTTATGTGGTTTTGTGTTTGAGTAGTCTAGTCCTAGGGTTCAAGTTCCTATCATTCTATTCTACGTTCCATGCCCATTTCTACCCTTATACTGGTTCATAAATCACAGAATCACACATAATGTTAGGGGTACTTACCTGGTGGACTGCAGGTCGGAGACTTAGGTGCCATGCCAGAAAACCTGCTCATTTTCAAAAATACTTTCATAAAACTCATTTGGGCTCGATTTGAAAATGTTTTGGGCCTTAGCCCACAGCCGAGAGTTTAAAGCGGGCTCTCACGATACCAAATCGAACACACCCACACACGCCCACGAGCCTGAGTAGGATGACTGGTATGTTCCTTGAGTAAACTGGTTTCAAAATTCTTTATTTTTTAGGAAAATTCGTGTATTTTCAGGAAGATTTCGTTTTGGGTTGGGCTTAGATTAAAAACCCATTTATTTAATTTTATAAATCCAATTTAATTAAGGTGGCAAAAGAATTTTTGAGTTCATTTTTAAGAAAAGTAATTTTGTACTTACTTACATCCAAATTAGTTCGTGACATAATGTCCAATAGTAAAGCAAAAGAAATAAAGAAATTCACTTGGGCCTTATGGCCTTATTACATCAATCAAAACCCAATAATAAAATTAAAGATACTAAAAAGAAATAAAGTCCAAATTAAATAAATTCCTCAATTGATGCATGGCCACCTCAAGGTCTACCGTCCCGGTCCGTCATCCTTTGTTTATCACCAAAATAGTTCCCACAACAGGGTGAGTCAACAGACTCAATGTGTACACAACATTAACCTTCAACAAATCGGGCATATAAGTTCAGTATCAAGTTCATGTTCATATAAAATAAATGATGCAACCCAAACCCAAGCCTAATGGTCCATCCGCTACACACCACCCGTACCTGCCAGTCACACCGTGGGGACTACTAAGTCAACCCTCCATCCGCTACACACCATCGAAGGCAGTCGCTGCAGTCGACGTGCTCATCGCCCATATAATTTGTGTCATTAGACACCATATTCAAATAATTGTAACCGAAGTTACCAAATTCAGATAATGTAACCGAAGTTACCATATTCAAATTTTGTGATCGTAGTCACCATATTCCAGATTTGGTGAGACCAAGTCAACACCTTCTTCCCCTTTCTCATATATCCCGAATGCCCCATAAATGCATAACATACTTAATTTCTCATTATTCACATGTTAACAATATAACATATTCGTAATCCTATCGAAAGTAGGAAACGTACCTGGGTACTCTTACCACATTTGTGGTACTTAGCCACATTCACATTCTTATGCATAATCATATATTAAAATAATTGCCATATGATATATTGAAAGTTAGTGTGAGTACACACCTGATTGGCTTAATAGATTCCTTGAAATCCCGAAGAACGATCTACCGATCTAAAGTTTAGATCTGTTAATTCCTATATTCGGCCCATCATACAAAAACACATTAATACCCTTTTCGATTTTAAAACCAAATCCCAATAGGAATGGTATTACTAATACTTACCTTGTTTGCCGATTGGATTGATCAAGTTCCCAAAAATTACTAGTATCCCTTTTCCTTGAAATTGGCTAACACTAAATCGTGTAATTTTGTCAGTTTCTGACTTTTGGATCAATGAAAAATAATTCTAAATACCAAAAATAAGCCTTGGCCGATTAGATCTATGTACCTACCTTACGCTTTCCAAATCAAGAGGATTCCTTGCCCTATATGTCCGCGTCGAAATCTTCATGTTGGATTTAATCTAACATATACATCATAACCTTTAATCAAATAAATTTATCTTACCTTAGATCCTTGATCCTTATATTCGATGATTGTAGACCCCTTTAGATGTCGTAGTTGATTGCTCCTTTACTTAGAATCAACAAAGATTCGGCTTTGACAAGAGAAAAAGCAGAAGAAAATAGAAGAAGAGGAGATGGATTTTGCTTAAAGAAAAATTCGGCAGAGAGGGGAGAGAGCTAGGAAAATTTCGCACTGAGGAAGAGAAAGCAAACGCGTTGATGAGTAGCCCTCCCGCCTCCTTTTATAGCCGAAATTATCAGCCTAGGAGTCCCTTACTTGGCCACCACTCCTCTTTTTGATAATATTATCTCTTTTATTTAAAAGATAAAAGCCTTTAATCCATCAATTATCTCCTCAATTTTCTTAAAATAAAATCCTTTATTTATCACTTATTATTCACGTATTTATGCAAATAAAACTCTTCCTTTTCTAGAAACCCATGCCGTCCCACCTCAGCCTTGGAAGCAAAAATAAAACTTATTTATTTGCTTCTCAAGTGACTCGAACTCAGGCCTATTTCCACGCATGTGACGCCACTTCCTTAGGCCCTAAGTGGCATCTTGAGCCACTTTTCCAAGCCTGTTTGTGTGTCAAACTTCTCCAACTTTTTCTTTTAAGGCCCTCTAGCCCTTATTTCCTATTTTGAACTTTAAAATTTGACATTTCGACATCATTTCTAAGTTTCCTAAAATTTTCGATCGGCTCTGTTTCTTGACCATTTTCTTACATTTCCAGTTTCGAAATGTTGAGTTTCCAAAATGTTTGAGTTTCCAAAATGTTCAAGTTTCCAAAAATGTTCATTTCCATTTCCATGCATTTCTAGGTTTCCAAAATATTCAAAAATTTATTCATAGTACTTGAGACTTGACATTTCGTACAATTAAACTGAAAATGCATAGGCCCTATTCAGGATGTTACAGACTTAGCCGTGTGACTCAAGTTAGAGAGTTACACGAGTACTAACACGGGCTAGGACATGGCCATGTGCCCTATTTCGAATGCACACACGGCCTGTGACACGAGCGCGTCTATTGGCCGTGTGAGCCACATAGCCTGACCACACGGGCATGTGTACCCTGCACCTAGGAAAAATTTTGAAATTTTGCGAAAAATTCTCTAAGTATCCGGATTAGTCCAAACTTATTTCTATTGCATATTTTGGGCCTCGAGGGCTCATATAAGGGACAATATAATTGTTTATGATTGATTTCTGATATAAATGAGAAATGATATGAAATGTTTGTACTTGATTTGTAAACTCCGGTAATGCTCCGTAACCCTGTTCCGGCGACGGATATGGGTTAGGGGTGTTACAGCTTCCAGCCGAAAGCGTTTATGAAAAACGCTTCTAGTTGGACGCATTTTTCACCCAACGACTAATTAAAATAGTTGTTCCCTTTGCGCCTCCCAACAGTAAAAAATAAAAATTATAAACCTCCCACCCTTACTCATTTCTCACAATATTTTCTCAAAAATCTCTCAAAATTCTCAAACCACTCTCAGAATTCTCTCAAATTCTCTCTTAAATTTATTAGTTAAATTCTATTTCTATCTAGATTGTATTTTTTATTAGATTTTTTTATTAATATTTTCTGAAAATATTTTTTATTAAAAATTAATTCGTGTTTTATAATTAGCAATGACCGGTGCTCTAATCCATCATGATGACAAACACATTTTGTCAGTCAATTGCAAATGGTAAGAATAATTTCTAATAAATTTCAATTTTGTTTAATTTTTTTATTTCATTGTTATATTTTAACTTAATATTTTGTATATTTTTTACGTAAATAGGCGGAAGATCGAATTTTGCAATGCCATACTTGTAATCTACCCGGTCCTCCATCATCGTTGATCGAACCGTACTTGAGGGAAACCTATTTTTGGCACGTGGCCCTTGTAGGCCGGGGGTTTAAGTTGGATCCAAAACTCGTAAGCGTGTTGGTGGATACCCGAGACGACACCTTCTATCTTACATGCGACGAGTGTACTATCACTCTAGAGGACGTGTATTTACAGTTGGGGTTACTGGTCGATGGGTTAGTAGTCACCGAGTCTATTCAGTTTTTTGATTGGGGAGGCATATGTGGTGAACTTTTGGGTTTGGTTTTGGAGACGATTTTCGGAGGTCGAATCGAAATGGGTTGGTTATGAAGAAATTTTGCGGGGCTGGATGAGAATTCGACTGAAGTCAAAAGAGAACAACACGCTCGGGTCTACATCCTTCAGATCATCGGGGGTATCCTAATGCCGAATAAGTCACGAAATCTCATTCATCTAAGGTGGCTCCTGGAACTCGTTAATTTTAAAGGAGTGGGCGAACTCAGTTGGGGGTCCGCCGTGTTGGTGACATTTTACCGAGAGATGTGTCGAGCGACGCAACCACGAAAAATTAAAATTGGTAGTTGTATTTTACTACTACAATCATGAGCGTGGTACCGATTTCTATTTTTACGTCCTCGAGTGAACTACCCATATACATTCCCACTCGTAACAATGTAAAATTCATTAGATATTACCATAATAAAATTGATTAAAATTAAAATTATTGTGCTAACAAGTTATTTAAATAGGTGGAACCATTGGCCAAGTCACGTGGGATTACCTACTAAGCTTCAAGATATACGGCTTCTATTAGACCAACGATCGAAAAAGGAGGTATCTATTTATTTAAATTTGAACTATATAATATTAACGTAGTGGATTTCGTATTTAGTAGTATATATATAACTAATTTTTTTATCCATTAGTAGTGTACGCTACCGTCGAGATGCATGAGACCGATAAAGCGTTGCGGTAGTTTGGATTCCGGCAGTCGATTCCCATGGCTCCTTAAGACCTTGATTATTTGCATCCTATCGACTTGTGGCGGTCAGATGAGAATTGGTCGGTATTTCACTCCTAACATATCAACATGTGAAATAATCGGTATGATTTCTTACCTACCCGCGAACCTATTGTCGCTCAGGAGTTAGCGTGTGATCCAGAGTACATGTAACACCCTAAACTCAGCCTAGACGTCTAGACCAAGTTCGGAGAGTTACATCATCAATACTAAAAATACCACAATTATAACACAGTCAAAATAAATCATTCATCACATAATATCCATAACAACAATTAACTAAGCATATAATCTTCACAAATACCATAACATCATATAATACCGAAATTCCTAGTAGTAATACTTAAAAGAAAGATAAAAGCTTGACCGAGCTCCCGCAGCGTCGACCCGTTCGAGTCTATGAACCACCTGCAATTCAATCAGAAAATAATGAGTTGTGAACTCAGTACGTAAAAGAGGTTTATTCATGTGTAATGCGATTGAAAGAGGATTTTCGAATTCCCGAGATTTGATTAAGCAACAGAAGTAATTCTAGTTAAGATACAAAACAGTTCAGTTATAGAAGCAACAGCAGTTTCGGTTTCATTTACAGATTAGATCAGTTTCATATGCAAGTTTTCCTACCCCCAACCTCTACATACCATCTTCAGCTATCCCAACACACTATTAGGGTGTTCAATGACCATCCAACCCTACACACCATAGAGTGTCTATCTGACACGTTTACAGAGTCGCAGCTTAGCTGCTAAACCAGTATGCGTCAAAGCACCAGATTCAGAGTTACCCGCACTATGGCTTAGCCACTAGTTCAAATCATAGTACTTCCTTCTTCATAGAATCCCAACCCGCAGTATACAATATCCACTTTTATAGAGTACAGTTCAATATCAGATATAGCTATCACAGTACATATATATAGTTATGTTATACATATGTCAATCATAGAGTATCAAAGAGTCCTCATAAAATCAAACTCAGATCATTCAAACATTGAGGAGATCAATATCAATGTCGGCCATACACACGGCCTCAAAAACTCAAGATTCGGACTCAATTTATATGCCATACGGCCTGGACACACGCTCGTGTCCTTGCCCGTGTGGTCCACACGCCTGGACACATACCCGTGTCCTCTGCCCATATGGTTCCAAAACATAAATAGTGAGTTACACTACTTGAGCACATGCCCATGTCCCTGGCCGTGTGGTCTTAAGTCACAAATAGAGAGTTACACGGCCTGGACACACGTCCGTGTCCTTACCCATGTGGCACTAAGATAATGAACAGTGAGTTACATGGCCTAAACACACGCTAGTGTCCTTGTTCGTGTGAACCCTGCACTAATATGGCCACACACGGCCTGGACACACACCCGTGTGCCTTGCCCGTGTGGCCCCAAATCGATGAACAGTGAGTTACACGGCCAACCACGTGACCTGACACATGGCCTTGTAGCGTCGACAGCCACCATTTTCGGTGACCAAAACTCACAAAAATTAAGGTTTTCGCCACGCACCTGAAGAGATTTCGAAGCAAAAATAATAAGGAGGATCTCCAAAGCCTAAAACAAGCATTCAATTAAACAATTAAGTCACTTTATAGATAGCCATTCCCAATTTCACTCCTAAAACCCAAGTCAAAAGTTTCGACACGAAACTTTCAAATGACTTAATACCTATTGAAAAATCAACAACAATCATTGGAATTGGCATGTCGCTGTTCACCACTTCCGATACTTCTACCTAAATAGAAAAATCAACAATCCTCTATCAATGATTCGCATGGAACTCATAATACTTAACTTAGAGTAACTTACGAAGAACAAAAGGAAAACCGTACAGACAACTGATCTGACTGAGACTTACTCGATAGCCTTTTGATCGATGCGATTTACAGTATATAATCTCGACTAGACCGTATCTACTTACGACCACAATCAAAATGAAGAAAATGAAAAGTAAAAGTATTGGAAATAAAAAGGAAAGAGATGAAAGGAATGCAAAAAGAAAAAACAAAGAAGAAAATGATACTTTAAAATTCTATTAACTTCCAATCAACTTCCCACACTTAGCAAAAATATTCACTCTCACATATTACGGGATTCAAACTCAAAACCATACAGAATACAGACAGATGCTTAACCAGTGAACCAGCAGGCTCATTCTTGACATAGGATCATACAGATTTAGACTTTGCTATGTGATACACGAATAAGGTCTATTCTAAAATGATAAAACTTTGAACGACGCGACTCGAACTCCATACCTCAAATACATAAGCAGAGCACAGATACAGCAATTAATTGCTGCAGATACTCACATTTAAATTCTAAAATTTTGGGGTGTTACAGTACATGCCATGGTTTAGGATCCATGGCAAGCCATTTTTGTACGAGGAAGAGATGAGACGTCGGCATCCCCATGAGAGTAGGCCATAACGGCTCCCTTTAAATCCAAGGGCTGGCGAGGCGGCTCCATCATCAGGGCCTATGCAAGAACCAACACTGATGGTTGCAACGCCGATGCCCACACCACCTACCGGTCAGTATGTACCATCTTATTCTGGCGCGTATTCTAACCCTATTATCTTCACACAAGCATCATATGTTGCACCACATTTTTCTGCCTCTAGTTCTATGTCAAGTTGGACTTTTGGACATCCATCTCCGATGTATTACACGCCCATGCCATCTACTTTTCTGACGATGATGATGTCGACGACGACGTATCGGTCGTCTATGTTTCAAGCACCAACAAAGAGTCCACTAGTTATCCCATTGGTGTATGAGACTCAACATAGTTATGCTTATTCGCTGTTTGTGACGCAAACACCTCCGGGATCTTTGTTTTACCAAGGTGGGTCATCTTCCCAACCACCTATTCCTAGACCAGAGGATGCACGATGTCAACCGAGAACGCACAGATCGCAATCGACCGAAGGCAAAGAAGAGGAGCTACTGAGACCACAACCCCACTCAGAGGCTGAACCAAGAGGGAATCCAGTGCGCAATCATCGACCACCCCAATGTGGCACAGATTCTGACTGGCAGTTGGACTGATTAATTTTACCGTTGTATCGAACATTTATATTGTATCGATGATTTTTATTATTATGTTTTTTTAGAAGAATATTGTTATCATTTCACAAAATTAATGCATTGGATAAGTATTTTACTGAAATATCGAATCAACCTAAGATTAAAAAAAAAGCAAAGATTTTTAAAACTAGTTCTACATCCGAACCGAATACTCTGAGTTTTGATTTTTAATCGATTTGCAAAATCAAATTTGAATATACGATTGGTGTAAATAAGAATATTTTAAATATCAAATTCAATAATTACAATTATTATTGTTTTAAAATTTTTATCAATTTAAAATTTAAAACCCTAAACCTTAAACTAACCCAAAACCCTACCTTAAAACCCTAACTTTAAACCCTTAAACACTAAAAACCATAAAAACCATAAAAAAACTCTAAATAAACCCTAAAACCCCTAAACCCTAATATAACACTAGGAAAAATGCTTCTAGCTGGAAGGGTTTTCCCTAAATCGGCCTATTCCCATAATTATTCCAAAAACTGGCCTATTATGGTAATTAAAAAAAACAACTTTTTTGAGTAATAAACTTTATATAACTGGTATTTGATAAGGAAAAAAAAACATATATCTCTACTTAGGGTGAATTATTTTTCGATTTCTTTATTTAAAAAAATTAGATAAATTAATTTTTATACATTTTGAAATGTGTAAATTAACCCTTTTCGTTAAATTTTATTTGTTAAATGATGATGTGAAATATTAAATCCATGCTGAAAATTAATTTTTTATAGGTAAACTACAAAAATGATCACCCAACTATACCTTTCATTTTATTTTGGTCACCCAACTATTAGTTTTTCAATTTAGTCACTAAACTACCGAAATTAAATATTTTAGTCACTTTGAGTTGATGTGAGCTTTTTTTATTGGTCTAGTAACAAAAATTAGTCTTCTAATGTTTAGACATTCTATCAATTTAATCCTAAATATAAAAAGTTCAACAGATTTAGCCTTCAATGTTTATAAAAATTGTCATTTTAGTTCTAATTCTAGAAAATTCAATAAATTTGGCCTTCAACATTTACAAAATCTATCAATTTAGTCCTAACTCTAAAATTTTTAAAAATATTTAAAAAAAAAATCATTTTTAGTCTTTTATAACTCATCGACTAACCAATGTGAGATATTAAAATAAGAAAAAGAGTACCCTCTTTCAAGTCACTTGCAAAATAACTTTAAAAGTTGGGACAAAATACACACAAAAAATTAAGATTCAAAAGAAAATAAAGGCATTAAAAACGTCATTTGTACGAGTAGTAATGCAACCAATTATTTCAAATAGGTTCAAAATCAATTGGTTTGGTCTAGGTGAAGCCTAAATTATAGTAAAAGAAATTGTTGCAAGCAACTTGAAAGAATACTCTTTTTCTTATTTTAATATCTCACATGGGCTAGTCAATGGGTTATAAAGAGATAAAAAATATTTTTTTAATATATATACACATAAAGGGTTATAAAGACGTTTGGGGCCTCTCATGTATTAGGTCTAATTATATGTGCTTCTTAGACTTTTGACCCAACACTTTATAATTTAAACCATCCTAATATTTGTTTTCTATTTCCCTAAATAAATATTATTTGTTCAATTAATTTAATTAACTAAATTAATTTCTCAATTAAATAATTTTTTCAACCCAATTCTAATTTCGTTAAAGTCATTACAACTTTACCGTAAAGGAATCTATGAGGAAATATATTTAATTTTTTTTATTCAAAGAATTCATAATAACTAATCTGATACAATTGAGACTTGGTACATTTGTGACTAGGGCATATTTAGCCCTACACCAAAAGCATAGTCCCATTTTCCTTTTTTTCCTCAATGTCAGTGGAAAGGGAAACTTAGTGGAAGGCTTGGTAGTGTTTGAGGTGGAACGAGGAGCATTAGAAGCCTGACTCACAGTTGAAGTGGCTGAAGATATGGAAGAAGGCACGGGGATGAGAAAAGAGTGGAAGCCTTACTAATGAAACTGGAGACAGGAGAAAAACTCATTCTTTGAGTATTAGTAACAATACTCTTGTTGGATCTGGTGCCCTAAGTGTAATATATTTGCTTTGTATACTTGTATTTTTTTGAAAAAAATGGTTTAATAAAAATATTCATTAATTACATTAATACCCTTTATATATTGTCCTTAATGGTTTTGCATGCAAAGCAAAATTGAAGAAAATATTGGCTCAATGTTTATCTAATGTTTAGTTTAAAGTTCAAATTTAATTATAAAACAAGAAATTTCGTTTCATCGAAAAGCGTAACAAAAAGCCTAAGATTTTTGGACTCAAAACATTGAAAATCGTCATAACTTATCTAGAATTTTTAAATTTTCTGTTTCATGAAGGCTATTTTGAGAGCTTAGTTCTTTTAATACAGAACTCAATTTGGTTAGAAAAACATTTCAATGGAAAGATCACATTTCATAAAATAGAAATCATCTAAAGTTCCACTAAAATGAGCAATAATAGATGGTTTTCATACTAACTCTAGATATTATATGAATTTTAGATTTTTTTTTTCATAAAAAATCGTTTAAGAAAACAGAAACATTGTTGTATCTTTGTGCTTTGCAATTGGAGAGGGTGGAGTCAACTCAACCCAAGAGATGTATTGGGCTTAACGGTTTGAAATGCCGTTACTAATTGAAAACCGAACAAAAGAGGGTTTTGCCTTGTTGGGCCTGTTTTAATAGACACCAAAGCAATCGAGGCATGGTCTTTTATGGAACTTATTCTTTTAGCTGTATTCGAGACACGACAACATGTAGTTGGCTCATTTGTCTTTTGTCTGTCAAAATTAATTTTTTTTCTTAGAGCTTTTTATAGCCATTTTTGTTTCAAAATTTCATCCTTTTATAGTTTTGTTCTTGATCCTTCCACTTTGAAACTCAAAATCTCAAACACCCAGAAGCAGATCTTTGTTGGGTTCTTTGCAAAAATCCCGATGCTACTCTAAAATAAGCAACTTTATTTCTAATTCCAATAGCAGTGGCCTCTCTTTTACAGTCAACTACTTTAATATTCATCGTTTCATGGTAACCACAGGCCAAGTTTTTGTGAGAGAGAAACCCTAAGTTTTCTCTGGCGTTTCTAGTTTTTGTGATTTTTTAAATCTGCTGCTTCATCGGAGACTCATTTCAGGTATCAATCTCTGTTTTAGTTTCAGATCCATGCTTGGGTTTTTCTTAGGGTTTTGGGTTTTCAGTTTTAGAAATCACTGTTTCGTTCCGTCTTTCAAATCTATAGATGTCGGTCTTGTTCTTCATTTTTGTTTGTTTATCGTCTACTATATGTTGTTCTTTATTTTTGGATTGTTTGTTTCCCTCTGTTTAATATTATAGCTTTTGTGTTATTGTTTATTTCTTTTAAATCTTTGCTTAGTGAGAATACTAATTGCCTAAACAAAAGCATCCGTATGTAAATTGTTTATTTGCATCTGTGTTGGCTTGATTTGAGTTCTAGGAACCCGGTGGGAGTTGTGACGCATGTAGAGTTTATTTGGTAGTTTTTTCTGGATGGTAATAACATGTCTTTTTAATTCGTAGTGAGTTGTGACATTCATTTCTTAGTTTTCTTAAAAATCTGTACTTTAGTTTTTAAAAATAATAATCTAATTGGGGTGCTTGTTAATATTGATAGTAATTGAAGAATTGGAGAATTTCAACCGATTTGCTAATTGCAAAGGTTTTTGTCGATTTGGGTTTCATGATCATATACGGTGGAGATTGTCATGATTCGTGTATGCATATATGTTTTCTTTTTCATATTGCTAGGTGGTTGCATTCATCAGTAAGGATTGGGTATATTTTCTTTAAAATAGTTGGGACTGTTCGTGTTCTGTTGGGTATGATTTGCAAATGGACTTTGATTGGAAGCTTTAGGTAACCCATGGTATCTCTCACGTATATCAATTTGAATGGGAAGTTTTGTGTGATTATTGATATATCCCGTGGTGAAATACTCAGATTTTGGTTAAAGATAGAATTATATTCATCTGTGTTACCTAGCCTTATATTCAAAACCCTATTTGGTTAACAATGGAAGTTTAATAAAACCGAGGGTTTTTATCTGCTTCCATGCTATTTTCTTCTTCATATCTGGAAAGTATTACCATCTAATTCGTAAGTATACAGGTAAGTCTTTTTTTCTCAATTTTCTACCTTAACTATTGATTAAATTATTAATCTTACATTCTTTTCATATTTAGATACATACATATATTTTAATGAATTTGGGTCTCCCTAGTATTCTAGGTGATAGTTTATTTTTAATAGAACTTTGGATATGCGGTAAATATTTTCATTTTGGGGAGTAGATTTTGGTACAGAAATTGCATATTAGTCCAACATCATCTATGTATTTAATTGCAACATAGTATTAGATGCAGAAATGAAGTTCTCTTTAATTTCTTTAATTTTAATTTTATTTATATTAACTCTAATTTTAGTATTAAAAAAAGCCAGATAGTATCAAATTCTCTACTTTTCAGTGTTTGCGTATTGAACAACATAAATGTTAATGGGAAAATGTTAGGACAAGAACAAAAAGATTTAATATGCTTGAATAAGGTTATTTAGTTAATTGGTGGTACAATTGAAAAAATATTTTTAATAGTAATACCAATATAAAACTCAATTTTATGTTACAGCCTGATTGAAATTGGTCAGTTTGCAGTCTTTTCCTTGGTTTGAAATTTGAAGAGTCATTTTTGATAGAAATATGGCATTTTGACTCCTACGTACCAAAGGAAAAGACTTGCTAACTTATTCTGTCGTATTTAAAATGCTTTTCCTCATAAGGAGTAACCAATAGCATAAACTAACTACTTTTAAAATCTTTGTCTTCTCTTGTGGTTGCGAATTCACTGTCTATTTTTTCGGATGAAATCTTTGTTTCTCGTCAATTAAACCTCTAATTCAATAATAAATAACAATAATAAATTATATAATCTTTGTTTTTCTTTCTTTCCTTCTAATTGGTGTTCTGAACACCATTAACATTATAAAAGTGAGATATTAAATACTACTGTGTATGAACTTGTTGCAACTAAGTCGGGACTTCTAATGAGTATATCTTTGTTGGAATTTTTAGCCTTGTCTGAAAATTTTTCTCCTTTGTTTCCTTTTTCATAGGAACCTTGCTGTTGTCACATATATGGATTTATAACAAATCGTGTGCTTGAATGGGAGATAGCATTGTTGGCTTACGCTATAAGGTTCGGTCTTCAACTAATTGCCATTTAGGTTTGACTTCCTTTGGTTTAATTTGATTATATCTAAAGCATCACTTTATTTTGTTAACATAATCTGTTGGCAACTTTTTTTATCTGACATATCATCAAGGTTATTCTAGATGTATATAGATTTTGCCAACTCTTTGTCTTTGCTTATCATTTGTGATGTTTTGGATATGCTAAGTTATAATTTCACCTAGAAAGTAAATGCTAGTAACTTTTTCTCCTTGAGGTGCATTTTGTATATAGACATGACAGATCGATTACATGTGTTCCTTCCCCATCTTGAGGTACATTTTCTCCTTAATTGATCAATATCTATCCTTTCCTTTGTTTCTTTTTGTGTTTGTGTTCCTAGAAATACTCAGTCGTTGTCATCATTGACTGTTTCCTCTAACTTTGAGGTATCTTACTTTCTTTGTTGTAATTTCTTCTTTCTTTTCAACTAAGCATAATTATGACTGATCATGCTCGTGGTAGTTACTTTAATTTTCATTTTTATTTATTTGATAGAATGATTTAGATATTCTTTATTCTTCTAATAATAGATCTCTATATTGCCATTATGCTTATTTGGTTTTGATGGAGGCTTTTTCTTTTATTTCTTAAATTCTTGAGTTGGCTATACGTGGTATGAATGTATTTACAAGCTGGACAAAGTTACTTACAACAAATACCACCCATACACATCTTGGATTCCCATAACGTGCGTATTAATGCTATCTTTTTTCTAGCTTACTTGGAACACTAGAGGAAGTTTATGTGAAAGTGCAAGGAATATCATGTAAATAGAATCGATTCCCATGTCTTCTTTCTTGTGATTCTAGTGTCTACATTTGCTTGGAATTGTACTCACAGTGACTTGAGATTCTGATTTTACTCTCTTTGCGAATGTTTCTTGAAATAACTAATTCATTCGATTCCACCCGTTAATATATCGTTTCCTTTTGTATTTTTTCTTTTTGGTCATTTATTGAAGGAAAAAATGTAGATTGATGTGACATAGAATGTGGTGTTTTGGTACCAAACAAATCGGAGATCCAATAGTAATGCCAAAATTTTTATTTTTTAATTTTTTATATGAAGAAAAATATTTTATTTTTTTATTTTTCATGAAAATTAGCGTCGTTTTAAAAAGCGCCGCTAAAAATCAGGACTTTTAGCGGCGTTTGTGGGAAAAGCGCCGCTAAAAGTCAAGACCTTTAGCGACGTTTGTTGTGACTTTTAGCGCGTTTGTGGAGAAACGCCGCTAAAAGTCATGACCTTTAGCGGCGTTTTTCACATAAATGCCGCTAAAGTTTGCGGCGTTTGTTTCAACGGCGTTTTTTGCGGTGCTTTTAAAAGCACCGCAAATACTATTAGTGGCGCTTATAAACGCCGCTAAAAGCCTAAAAAAATGCCGCTAAAAGTCTGTTTTGCTGTAGTGTAATACTAAGTGGTATTACGTGGTTGAATCATAATACAGAAAGACATCTTATATTAGTAGATGAACCTAAATATGTCCTTACTTTAATCGAAAATTAGCAAATCGATTGAAAGACTAATATGTCATCTATCAAGTCCAATTAGGGAGATGTTTTGCCTTGAGCATCGAAGCAGATGAATCTTGGAAGATAGAAACATAGATGTGACTAACTAAACTAACAATACATCAGATATGACCCAAGTAGAATAGATCCTAGGTCCGTTTATAGGTTTATTCACTTCTGATGTTCATAGTGTAACATATCTTAATCCTGAGTGGATGATGGACTATGTACGTGCGACTAGTATACTTTGATGTAAGTAAAAGCCTGAGTTCAAATAAATAAAGAACCAAAAGCCGGCGTGTTGGGTGTACAACTTCTGCAGTATGTAGCATCATTCACAATAGTGGAATTCATATCATTCACAGTAGTGGAATTCATAGCCCGACCAAAGTGTAAATGATATTCTTTCATCGGTAATACATGATAGATGAAAAGTAAATATGACCACGGATCATTTGCCTTTGTGATAAATGAATTGATTACTATTTGAAGTAATTGACTTTACATGAATGAAGATATAATGATTACCATGAGATAAAGTAGGACCATATTGGGAGAACAAATTTATCCCAAAGAGAATAAGGATATCCTATGAGGGTAACACACATATGACAAGGGCATTGGATAAGCACTAATATAGTAGCTTTCATAATGACATGTAATTAGGGAGAGCTCAGTCACGATACTATAGTGGAATGACTTCATGATTAAATGAGTTTATAATTAATAGACGAAAAGCTGGAACTTAATTATAAATAAATTGAGTCCTAATTATATACGTCCAAGTGGTCCCTCCGCTAGCTCGTTGAAACCAGAAATAGATTGCATATAGAACCAAATGAACAGAAATGGATGGAAATATAAAGTTAGAGAAATGGGTCATATTCGGAAATGAATGTGTTTTCTCACTAAGTATGGAAATGACTTGAGAATTAATTTAAGTTTTTCAAATTATTATTTAATCAAATAATTGAAGTTCGAAAATGGAATTAAATTAATTGGTCATTGTGAATCCAGTGAATATATAAATTAAATACATTTTCTCATAGATTCTCTTACGGTAAAGTTGTAATGATTTTAACGAAATTAGAATTGAGTTAAGAAAATTATTTAATTAAAAATTTAATTTATCTAATTAAATTAATTTGGAAAAATAATATTTATTTTGGAAATAAAAAACATGTATTAGGTTGGATTAAATTATAAAGTGATGAGTTAAAAGTCTAGGAAGCACATATAATTGGACCCAAGACAGGAGAGGCCCAAAACCACTCATAATACATATGAGGGGCGGCAACTCTAGTTAAACTAGGAGACTAGTTTTTCTATCAAATAAGTATTATTTGTATTCTATTAATTCAACTAGAATTCTCCTATCTCTCTCTATAAATATATGAGACTGGTAGGCTAAAAACTAAGTTTAACACAATTTTGAAATATTGTTATTCTGCCCGAAAATAGTGAAAATTTATTTTCTAACTATAAATTCTATTTTCTGATAATAACAATTTTATTGATTTTTATTGAGAGAATTATTTTCCTACTGAAAGTAAAAAATTATTTATGGTTTTGTGTTTGATTCGTGATTGTTCGAGCCCACACTCAAAGTGATTCGTGGTACGAGAATAGCGGAGAAAGTTGTTCGGTTGAAAGTTGGGAACGACTAGGATTTGTCTTACACAAAGCACAAAAACTTTTCAAGAAAAGTTTATTGCTATAAATATTACAAACCGAATCAGTTTTAAAATTTTAATTTTCCACTATAACAGAAAACCGTTTTCAAACTGAATTTTTCCAACAACTCTCCACCTGCCTAGCTATTAGAAACCCTTCAACTAGAGGCTTCAGCTCAAACAAACACAAATATTGGTCAATTTTAGGCTTCAAACTAGAGAAAATGTCAAGAGCATAAGTCTCTAAGAGTTCCAATTTATTTAAGAGACTTACAAAAGCATCATGGTAATTGTCAACAAACCCCCTTTGCTTCAAGGAAACGAGATTTTCCATTGGATCTTGGAATCAATCTGAGCCAAAACGATCCCTCAAGCTTCCGAAATAAGAGTCCCAAGTGAACAAGTGGAATCCTCCTTGTTGTTGAGTGTAAAAGTGGTGCCAGTCCAAGGCCTTCCCCTCCCAATGTAACATGACAATATGGACCTTGGAAGAGCTAGGTACTCCCTCCCCCCTCAAAGTATTACTCCATCTTGACCTACCAACCTCGAAAATTAGTCCCATCAAACTTGGAACAATCTAGCTGCTTGAAAGTACGAGAGTCACAATCCACTAAACCCCCTGAATAGATCTAGAACCAACAGGAGCAGTAACAGTAGTATCATTGGGAGGAAAACTTGGGGGAGCACCCCCAAGAATTCCTTTGCCTTTATCTTGGGAAACATTCTTGAGTTCAACACGAAATTCATCCTGAAAGCTTGCCAAACGGGTCTCCAATTTCTTATTGTAACTTAGAAAGCTCTTGCTGAAGTTGCCCAACCTCCTTCTGAGTACGTGTGGTGACACCATCCCCAACCATGGAAAATCAAGTAGCTCTGATACCCTTGATACAGAAGAAATTGTTGACAGAAAAAAGAAGGAAAGAGACGAGAGAGAAAGAAAAAGAAAGTATAAAATTTCCTTAAGTTTTTTCTGGAATAATTGCCCATTCTCAAGCTAGCCTGTATATGGCCAACAAAAATTGCAGTGACAAATCCATTTCTCAAGTTATTACATCGACCAGTTATAAGAACCTCAGTGATATGCACTGTATCAATTAAAATCATAAAATCTCCAAAATGCTCTGAATCACTACCCCTTAGACTCAAACGCACCATTTCAATAAAAAATATAACTCACTCAAATTAACTAACATTTTATTTCACAACATAATGAGGGTACTATCATCTTTTGCTGTGCTTGTGTCCATGGCTGAACATTAGCTGTCATCAGTATGAGTTGTGACAAAGGAGGCTACTTCCGGAATAGGGACACTGCTGTTTGGCCAAGTTGAACTTGGTGGTAATGCTATTTTCTCTCTTTGAGCCTGTTCAATTGAAGGCTAGTCTTATAATACCTCCAACATTATCTAAAAATTGTCCGATATTTGCTGGAAGCATAACATTCTAATGATGGCGCACGAGATACTCAGTGGCCTACCACTATGAAGAAAAATGCTGGCCTAAAGAGTTTGTCCTGTTGTAATTATCCTGGGAAAAGCCTTGGATGGTGGTCTAATAATGCTCTTTGCATTCGACATGAAGAACATGGGAGCACCCTTGGTGAAAATCCTTTAACCAGTGCAATGGACATTGCCTCACTAGAAGTATTCCAACAGAATTTCAAACTACACTAGGAAAGTTCAAGGAAAGGGTTTAAGAGTTAAATAGCAGCACTTTGTTCCTTGTTTTAGCACGTGAAATCTGTCCAAAATTGAAAGGAGTTGCTGTCAAGCCCACCACACATGAAACGATTGTGCGGTTGGCTCTTTCACTTTGCATGAGTCTAGATGAGCTCCAAGAGGGATCCAAGGTGTTGCAAGATATTAATCTCAATATTAGACCCTCAAACTTCTTCTGTTTGTATCACAAAAAGGAATGGTCAAACATTTCATCACATTCTACAGAGCTTCTAAGAAATGGAAGGAATAACCCAGAAGAAATGCTGTTTAGGAAAAGAAATAATAAACAAAATAAGTGTACAACGTAATAGATATATACCACATTTATTTCTCTTTCTTATGGTTTAATAGCATTCAAGTACAGTGTAATAACTAATAACATACTATGTGAGGAGAAAATTACAGTAGTCGCAAATGAACATCTTCATTTGCTTATTCAGTTCTATAATGTATTATTTCTGTATTTTTTTCTATTGTATAAGATTTTAATAGACAGGAATCTGGTTCTCAAATTATGTGAAAAGAAAGATTTGTGAATCAAAAAGGGAAGCTTCCTGTCATCCGAATATGATCAAGGGTCCTTTTAAGACCGTACTTGTTCACTGCTTGATTACCTTGCCTGAATCCCTCTCCATACGCTGTGGATGAATCTGACTCAATCTGGTGCTTAAAAAAGCCACCAAGTTTCTTCTCAAAATCCGAGCGCTTTCCTTTCTTTGATGATGTGGAAGAGGATGATGAAGAAGAAGATGCAGATGACGAGGATGACGATGAAGCTGCATCACTTCCCGCTGCAGCATAGATCTCAGAGTCCAACCACATATGTGCCAAAACCTGACATATTCCTTCCTCAACTTCCGGACTCAGATTTGGATAACCTGTCAAGATTTCCACTCTGTTAATAGTCCATACCATAAAAAAGATGAAAGCATTGATCATCAACTGGTAGAACAAATAACCACCATTAAGCCTAAGCCAAGCGTGCATCATCTCATGAGCCAGGATAGATCCTGTCAGCAACCTGTATATCGAAAATGATATTCCGTTTTTAGGCCATTTATATCAAAGGTAAAAATAACAGAAATACAGCACTGAAAAGAAACACAAGACAATACCTAGGAAGACCATACAAAATGAGGATAGCTGTAACTTCACATCGACGAATTAGCCTATGAGGTTCAGTAATCATGTCTATGAACCGATAGCCAGCCCCAATCCTTGGCCTCCTTAAGACCTGGTAATTTGAATAAAATAAATGTTGGAAATCCAGTTAAACATAAAGGCATCTTGATAAAACTGAACTACAGGAGTTAGGAAGTAAGAATCCGAGAGGAAATTCATACGGTGGTAACTGTCTGTTCCTCCGACAAGCAGAGTCCTCTAGTTTCTGGTAAGTGATGATGGCCCTGACCACAATTAACACTATGGTAAACAAGACTAAGGAAATTTCCTCTGACAGATAAAGCTTTCAATGTTCAAGCCTTACATTCTTTTCTCCCTCCATGGCCTCATTTAGAGCTTGCCTCTCAACCAGAAGGAGAGGAACCTGTTGTTCAACTTTCATATTTAATCCTTCATAAGTTTCTTGGATTTCAAGGTAGAGAGGTTGGCATTCATGAGTATCCATAATTGCAGAATCTAGACACTCTAGGCACAGCCTCCGACCATCATCAAGTGATATATATTTTACATCTACGGGCTGCAAGCATTAGAAGGGTTATTAAAGATATACTACATATATTCTTTGTATAACTATAAAAGAATTTCCTTCTCTTCTTTCCGTTTCTAAAAGAGAAAGGAACCATTCTTTCAACTCACCTCCATTCTTTCACAACTACAACAGCGAGGAGTGCCATCACGCTCATGAGAGGGGCAGTACTTTTGCATCCAGTAGGGATGTGCCCTGTACTCAATTAGACCAGCTGGATTTGTCGGTATCTGCGAAAAGAAATGAGGTCAGCATTTAACTGCTATCATAGGCAAAAAAAAAAAAAATGCCTTGATTTTCAACATGTTAATGCTTAAACTGGATAACACATGATCCTAAACTTGAATTAAAAAAACTCCGAAATATCATATATCTTGAGATTCCATGAAAAACACATGAACGGTGGCTTAGACAGTGTGCAGCTGGCTCGTACAGCGGTCAACAATCCATATTAAGAACACTTGATCATGAGTTTCCTCAGATTTAGAAGCCTATGATGGCTAATAGGTATATTTAGAAATGCCACTTCAGGATAGTTAGCATATGCTGGTATTAGTCTCAAACTAGGTTAAAAGAAGCCAGGTGTTCCTGTTGGTCTACCTCTTCGATGTATTCAATTTACTAATCAAAATAGTTGATGAAAAAACCTAACCAACACTCCCTTCATCTACAGATGAATCATATAGTTATCAATTAATTTAGATGCACAGCTATAACTTTATATTAGATAAAGAGATAAGAAAACATGTTTATGTAAAATAAATAAGGTTGATAGGACCCTGAGATGGATTTTAGCACTTACAAATTTCCTGCAAACATCACATTTTGGATGATGCTGCTCTTTATAGCAGGATTTATGAAAAGGACGATTCCCTGAAACCGAAAACTATCACCAGAAAAACAAACTTTTAAGATTAGGCTATATAGCATACAACATACACGTCTGTAAACCATGTACAACACAAAGTAGGATAACGATTAGAGCACCATGTTTAATAGTTTCAAACTAAATATAGATAAACTAGATGACATATACACCTCGTAATCATTAATTGGCTGGTTGCAAGCATGACAGCGGAAACATTCTGGATGCCAAACAGAACCCATGCAACTAAGGTATCGTCCATGACCAATCTCAGCATTGCAACCAGCACAGATTCTGCAAGCAGCATGATTTTGTAAACTACGTTGGCTTTCGTAAGATACATGCAAATAAACTCAACTAATTTCAAGGAAAAAAATGTATCATTTTATATACTTGGAACTCATGTCTGATTGTGCAATGTTGCATAAGTACTATAATGCACTAACTATCTAGGAATCCTTATATTCAACAGAGTAAATAATGCAACCCCACCCCAGCAAGGCAGCAACCAAGAGAGAGATGCAACTTATTCATACATCACACATTTGTTCCAACCAAAGTGATTACCCATTTTATTCAAACAGAAAACTATATTTTGCATTAAGACTGGAAAGTTGGCATCAACTTTGTCTAGGTCTGACATTGATGTCTACAAGTAAGCTCTAAGCAGTTTTCTGACTTTGTCAACAATGCATTTAGTATCGATTAGCTTCCCACTTCTACACTAGTCGATTTAGAAATCAATAAGAACTTAATACAGAAATTTATGTACGAGTAAATTACCTGTAACTAGCTGAAAAGAAGAATGGATAAGGAGAAAATAAACCCCCATGACCAGAACGAGGTGGAGACTCCACATTTAAACTTTCTTGAATTGCCTTAGCAAGTTGTTCATCTTCTTCCAATTGAACTTTAGCGAGATCTTCATCTTCCTCTTGCTGAACTTTGGCATGTCGGTCATCCTCTTTCTCTTCATGAGCTTTAGCATAGCTGTCGTCTTCCTCCTCCACATGAGATTCAACATATTTTTCATCATCATCCTCTATGTGACCTTCATCAAATGTTACATCCTCGTCTGATTCCTCCTCCGGTTCAGACTCATCTTCTACCAAGTCAAAAGGAAACATGAGAGCTGATGTATGAATAACTTTATAACGCATTAAAACTCAGGAACCAAGTTGAAAACCACCCCCAAATCCTGATACAAAAACTTCTGAAGAGAACAATTATCCTTTTGATTTTCATTTTCTCCATCTGGCCAAACACAGGGATGAAGAATTGAAGAGTTCTATTAATTCATTTTGGATATGGATATAGATATGGGGTCATCTAACACATTCAGAACCAGTTCAGGAAAGGATAAATGGAGCTGATTCTAAATTTTGTCAGCTTGGGAAATTTTCTTACGGCGAAAGAATCAGTTTGCTATGGACGGATTTTGTTTCAAATCAGTTCACATTTGCACTATAAATTATATTAGAACTAGTTTAGGTTCAGGACCACATTGTACTGGTCATAAGGTTTCCCAAATGGTCACTATGACATCAAAGAGGTAAATGAAACTAGTCTTCCTAGTTACCCAGTTCAAGATCTTTAAATGTAAGATTCAACCAGAAATAATTATGTGCCAGTTTAATTTCCGAACATCCAGAGCAATTTGGATACTAAAAAAAAAAAAACTTATTTCTGAAAACAATGATTAAAGAGTAGAGGCTTGAAGGGTCAAAACCATCTCTGTCATCTTTTAACTAGTAAAGCATAGTGTTTATTTGCATGATCAGTGTTTCAAACATGCAACCATACCTATTACTTTCTTGCCTTTTTGGTCTACTTCTGAAAGGGAAATTGCAATAGCACAATCAATTTCATCTTTGTCAAAACCATCAGAGCCTTCCTGCATCGTAGTTTTCCGAAAAAAGACTCACAGAGTTAACACTAGAAGAAACCTCATAGGAATGAATGAAATAGGATTGTGCAGACTGAAGTTTATGAATCATAACATTACATGCATAGACAAAGGTGTAACAATGAAATCATATTATAAAAACCGATGATATCTGAACACAAGCAACCAGTGAATACTTATAAAGAGCAGGGCAGTACCGTTGAACGGCGAGGTTCATCCCAAGTTCTACCATCTCCATATCTCTCATGATATGGCCCTTTATTACTTGAACCTTTGAAAATCTTGGTCAGCCAACCCATTATTTGAAATGCTTTTTGCTAACCAAGCAGTGTTCTTTTGCCTGCAACACCAAGTCATCCAATTAGGAAAGCAAAAACAATTTTGACTCCAGAAATGGAATTGCAACTATAACTATAGATAGGGGAAAGCCATAATTAGAAAACAATAAGTGTTTATATAGCGTTAGATATGATTCTCGTAAAAAATGTAAAGGAGTTTCCACTTTAGGAGGCATTATCTAAATTGACTGACTGTCAAGGCTGTTGACTTCAATCATACAAAAACTATTTTTAACATAAATAATTGATAAAAGAGAAACCAGTCAATGACAGTACAAGTTTTGACCCAAATCATAAAACTCAAAAGGGTTACCAAAAGCAATGAAATTTTCTTAAGTACAATATGGATTTCCCAAATTCAATCCCATAAAATAAATTTCCCCATGGACCAGAATCCAATTTCCCAGACTTTCATACACTTATTGCTTTCGGTGGCCTTAAATTGCCTCATCTCATATTCGTATCAATATGTAAGCACTCAAAACTAGCAGAGCCAATATTGATGAGGAAAACAAATTATATATAAATACTGGAAATCAAAATGATATCAAACAGTAGGAGATGAAATGAATAAAGAAAAAAGTCAAAAAGAAACAAAGACTAACCAGAGAAGAGTGAAGAATATGCAGAAACAGCAGAATCTGATGAATCCCAGATCAGGAACAACACGAAATTGACATGAATGCATAGTCATGGAATTATAGGAGACAAAAGGATATTCCAAGTTAAACCCTTAATTGCCATCATCTTAGAAAGAAAATAGAAAAAAACCGACCTTTCTTTTCTTATTGTGACAGACAAAAAAAAAAAGTGTTAAATAACCAATTCCTAGTGAAAGATAAAGTAGAAAAAAGTAGAGAGTGTGAATAAAAAAGAGAGCTTGAATCCTAAGCAAAAACAAAATCACAGTGAAAGCAGGGTTGGGAAATTGAAAATAGTGATCATCCGGGTGTATGATGTTTAGCGTATCAACCACCAAAAAGATTGGTTTTTTATGAAGCAGATTAAAGGAATGAAGAAAAGGCATATGGGTTTGTTGAATTGTTACATTAACAAGTGGGTCCTTCATGTTATTGCCCATTTTCCACCACACTCCACTACACGTCAATAACACTTCAGCTTTTTTTGCTTTTCTTGTTGAAAAACATGACAATGAGAGAGAGAGAGAGGAAAGAAAAGAAGGTAGGACTTGAATTTCATTTCTTGATCTTCCTTTTGCAGTTGAGTTTTGTGGCGGGGCACTTGCAGTTACTCTGTACTTAGTCTGGTTTATTTGGTGTCTCTAGTTTTAGCACCCCTCCTTTAAGGTCACTGCCCCATGAATCACATTATGTTAAATGGCAAAACAATACGCTCACCTTTTAAAAAAAAAAAAAAACCCCATTAATAAATTGTTGAAGCTGGTTTAATTTGATCCAAAATATGAGTACATTATTCATTATTATTCAATATCCTATTAAGGAGAGACCTTTATATTAAAAGTTAGATTGTATTTTATCTAAAAAAAATAAGTAAGATTTAGGGTGGGTTTAGATGGGCGATTGAGTGCGGTGCAGTGCGTTTAACTTACTTTTTGTCTCATGCTATAGTATCACAGTATCTAATCTCACCGTCACCGTTGTTTTTACACTAACCGCAGATAAACGCACCGCCCATCCAAACCCACCCTTAGTTTGGATGGGCGGTGTGTTTACCTCCGGTGAGGTTAAAAACAGCGGTGGCAGTGAGATTAGTTACTATAGTGGTGAGATTAGATACTGTAGCGGTGAGATTAGAAACAATGGTGGAGTGTGTGTTTGGATTCAAACGCAGCTGTAGTGGTGAGGTGAAAATATAAAATGACTAATAAGGACATTAAATTAGAAATGATATATAATAGATTTTTTTAAAATTATTTTAATTTTACGAAATTATTAAAAATAGGTAAATTTATATGTTTATTAAAATGTTTATTTTAATTAATTAACATTAATTTTATAATGCTTTTGGCCAATATCCTACAACCAACCAATGTCGCCCTTTTGAATTATTTTTATTTTTTCAGTTTACTATTTATTTATTTTTTATCTCACTTGAAGTATCATTAGTTTATTCATTTCAAATAAGAAAGAAAACCCCTCAAAAATAAACCCAAACCGGCAAAAATAGTAAAATTTTCAAGAAACAAGTTAAAAAACTACTCCTAATGTCAATACCAAGTAGCTTGAAAAGATAAGCCTTCACTTTTTCTTTTCTAAAGGAAGCTTAAAAAGTAAATTGAAACATTTTTTATATGATAATCAATCATCTGCAATATATACATGTAAAGTTCCTAATGAGTGTATAAGCATGTGCATGCTTTTTTTGTTTACTATTCTAATTCTTGTATCCAACACCATACCTTTCATTTGCATGTGCCCTCAATCTAGAGACAGCTAAATTTCATGAGTCTAAGTGCTTGTTCAGATTATACTCAATCAATAATTTATAATAATAAAAAAATTACTCAAATTACTCAGTGCATGCAAGACTTGTTTATTGCTAATTTAATGGTTTGTTATAGATTAGGTGATATATTTATATTAAGTAAAAATAAATAAATTATAGTTTTCTTGCTAGGTTGCGTATAGATGTGTAGCTTTCAGGCTGCTTTTTATTGAGGGCAGTTAATTAGGTGCTAGTTGATGATGTTTGAAGTTTGATAATTTCAATATAATTAATTATTTGATAAATAATTGAACCCAATTTACTTTAAGAATATTGACTTCCATCCTCTCTGTTCATAATTATAATTCAGTAACTTCTACATAGAAAAGGAAAAATGAAAGAGAGAAAAGACTCATGCTAACATGAACTCAGCTATACATCCAAACCTTGTTCCACATTTTCCATAAATTTTCAACTCACTCTGGCTTTAACTCAAAAATGCTGAAAACAAAATTTGATATCTGATATTTTATTTGAGCATTATATTTTAGTCAGAGAAGAATCATCTAATTTGAAGCACAAAAATGAACTTAATCTCATTCTCAGTAACATTTAAAAGAAACCCAAATTGCATACGTATAATCTGCAGGACACACCCTTTAATTATTTGAATACTGGAAAAAGGAAAATTCCCTTCTTTGCTCAGAAGATACTACTAATCTGTGGATATATAATTTTATAAGCATCTCATCCATTAATTTAAATAAATATCACTGTAGGTTTATAAACAGACAATAGTTGCATGTATCAGTTGTTACAAACAGTCGACAGCCGAAAACAGAGCAGAAGATGCCCTAATGCTTTCGAATAAACAAAACTAGAAACTCTGGCTGCAAAAAAAAAAAAAAAAAAATGTTGAAAGAAAAGCGATGGAGAAGTTATATGATTAGTGGGCAGTTTTAAAGTAGTGTTTTTTTTTTTTTCAGAAATAAATTGTTTTTATAAAATTTAAATTACATAGTTATTCCTATGTTTTTATTGCATAATAATAAAATTAACTTACATTTTTTTTTGTTAATTTGGTACTTATTTTTTAATTAACTTTTATTATTAATCTTTTAAAATGAATCAAATCATTTTTTTCAATAAAAATACTGACTAAAAATATTATTTTTTAATGATCTTCAAGTGCCAAATTGGTCAAACAGAAAATTAGGTATCAAATTAGGATAAATATTAAGTTCTTATTCCAAATATTACATTAAACCTTAAAATAAGTGAATGTGATATTTAGGTGTTTTTTGATAAACTAAAATTTAAGTGTTGAAAATAAAATACATAATTTTTAGAACTAAATAAGTGCTAAATTTGTATTATAAAATTGTTACGTTAGTAAGTAAAACTTAAGGGAATAAATTATATTAGGATATCCTAAAAAGCATAGCTTTTAGGCAACAATAAAATAGTGCTACGTCATTAAATTTTAAAGATAACAAAATACTATTATACACTCATCTATATCTAATATCTTCTCCACTTAATTTAACTTTAATTAAATTACTTAAAATAATTATTTTTTTAAAATTATAAACAAACATTTTTTCTTCTTTTACAAATTTTAATTAATTTTTTTTCATAAGTTAATATTTTTAATATTTGTCCAACCAATTAAAAAAATAGTATTTTTTGTGCAATTTTTCTATGTCATTAACACATAATTTTAGTAATTATTTTACTCTGAACCCAAACCTAGAACCACAAATCTTGAACTCAAATCCTGAACCTTGAACCCTGAGGTTTAGGGTTTGGGTTTGGGATTTAATGTTTAGGGTTCGGGTTTCGGGTTCAAGGTTCATGGTTCATGTTTATGGGTTCAGGTTCAATGGTTCGAAGTTACGGGTTATGAGTTTGGGGTTAATGGTTTAAAGATTTAGAGTTATGGTTATGGTTTAAGGTTTTAAATTTAGGGTTTAAGGTTCAAGATCCTATATTCAGGGTTCAAGGTAAAAAAAAATTACCAAAATTATGTGTCAATAATTGAAAAGGGACCCTGAATAATGTGGTGAGAAAAGTTCATAAAATATTTTCTCTATGGATGAGTGTATAATAATAATTTTATATATTTTTTAAAATTTGAAGATGTGACAAAATTTTATTGGTGCCTAAAAACCTTAATTTTTAGGATCATCCTTATGTAAATTATTCCCAAACTTAAATGCATATTATAATTATATTGTTTGATAATAAAAAAATTGGATTTTGTAAATTCCTTATTTCCTTATTTTAATTTTTTAATATAATAATTTATATTACTTTTTGAATATTTTGAGATAAAAATTGAATATAATAATTTGAATATTTTATTTACTTAAAAAAGTAATGAGATAATTTAATTTGAAGATAACTTTTCTAAAAATAAAATTAACACAATTTTTTCAACGCTCAGTGATAAGTATTTATTTCACATTTTTTTGTTAAAATTTTTAAATCAAGTGAATATTTATTATAGTTATCAAACACATTTAAAAACTTAAATGTTGAAAATTTTCTTTTTCAATGAAATAAAAATTTCAATAGTTTATCAAACACACTTTTAGTGTTTTTTTTTAATTAAATTGGTATTTGATTAACTTGTAACACTAATTTAATTAAAATTTTACAATATTAGAGATATCATATAAAAATTTAAGTTGTATAATTACGTATTTTTTATTAAAAATAATAAATATGTTATTTTAATCTTTTTTTCTATTAGGTTGGTGTTTATTTAACTCGTGACATCAACTTAATTAAGAGTTTTATTATAGTTGTAACATCTCGAATTTTGGGGTTAGAAGTTTTTGGGTCTTGTGGTTAGGGTCAAAGAGAAGGGTGTGCTATTGTGTTTAGTCGCGCATTTAAGTGTCAGAATGGGTCCGCTGGTCTGGTGGTTGGGTGTGTGTTAGTTGTCTCGGGGTCTCTGATTTGAGTACTTGTATGTGCGTTTTGGGGAGAAATATTTTTGTTTTTATTTTGTTAAACAATTTGTTAAATATTTAATTTCTATTTTGATTTTTATTATTTTATTTTGGGGTTACTTTTTTTTTCCTTTGGCACGTTCTCTCCCTCCTCTCCCTCTCTCGGTTTTCTTTTCTTCTTTTTCTTTTCTGTTTGAAAAAGGGGTGTGTTGTGGTTTCGACAGAGCTTCGTTTTTCTTTGTCTTCGAGTCGAGATCTGGACGTTCTCGATCAAAAAATAGGTGTGGGTTTCGTATCCTCTTTTGTTCTAATTGCGAATATTATTTCGACTTTACGAAAAGTTGGCATCATGTGTGTGGGTGTTCGCAAACCTGTTAGTTCCAATGTTGTATCGTAGTCTTATATTTAGAAATTGTGTGATTTGGCATATTTTCGAACTATCGAGGGCTGGAGAGTGCTTCGTGGCTGAAAGCACATTTTTGGGGCTATTTTTAGGGTGGTTTTTTGACCACACGGGTGTGTGCCGATACACACGACTGTGTGCTTTTGGGAATTATGGTTTCTGGGCTGATTTGGGTGCCACACGGCCTGGCCACATGACCATGTGGCTGAATTAGGGATTTTGTCGATTTTCGCACGGCCGTGTCCCCTGAGCACACGGGCGTGTGAGTTTGGAAATTAGGGTTTGAGTAATTTGGTGCCAGACGGCCTGGCCACATGGCCGTGTGGCTAATTTGAGGATTTAGGGATCCCACATGGGCGTGCGTTTTAGACACACGACCGTGCCTAGTGGGCACACGGGCGTGTGAGACTCTCACATGGCCGTGTCTGCCCTGTACTCTATTTTAGTACTAATGAACAGTGAGTTACACGACCTGTTTCCACGGCCATGTTCCTGGTCCACACGGGCGTGTGCCTCCATCACAAGGCCGTGTGCCTCTCTTCACTCGGGCGTGTGCCTCTGCCACACGACCGTATATCTCTATTCACACGGGCGTTTAACCCTCTACACGGTCTAGGCATTTCCACACGGCCAGAGCACACGGCCGTGTGGTCTTAAGGTATTTATTTTGGTTCTGTGTGTGTTTCTGATCTGAAAATGTGTTTGTGTGTTTCGACCCTTGGCTAGTCTTAGTGAGGGTCGTCAGTATTCTGATCTGGGCTCCGGCTTATGGGTTAATTGTGACTGTTGCGTGTGATGTCTTATTCTGAACCTGGTTTTTTGAGTGAGTGTGCATATTCGAATCTGTCTGATTGACTGTTGATGTGTTCATTGTTACTATGAGATTGTGTGCATACATACATTTGCATTAAGTATATTTTTGGGTTGGTTGAGAAGCGAAGGGAGACTGATTCTGATCTGATCTGGCAGTTTCACTACGACTTATTTATACAGTGATTTATCGCATTGTACTGCATGTATGACAGCTTTGTTGCGTACCATTATTTGATTTGGCAGTTTAACTGCATAATGATAAGCCATCGTTGCCGGGCAACCCGGGGTGGCGGGTCATCGTTGCCGGGCAACCCGGGATGACTTAATTGGTGTGTAGGGTTGGACGGGCCTTTCGAGGTCCTATGTGGTGTGTTTCAGTTGGATGCGCCTATTCAGCTCTTATGGGGTGTGATCGGAGGATGGAGAGGTGTGTTGGCTGGATGGGTGAGTTTTATTACTTGACTGCATTTCATGCACATCTGTTTGAACATTTTGGGTGCTAGATTATCTGACTGTATTTTGTCTAACTGAAAACACATGTGACCGAGTGTCTGTGTGATATGGTGTGTGTCTGAAATGTTACGTCCCGTTGGGACGTGGATCCCGAAATTACCTTCCACTTCTGTATTTATCTGTAGTTGTTCGATATTGAATTGTGTTCTGTATTTCTATTTATGTTAGCCACGTTTCGGAGTCATGCTGAGCTCGAGTAGCTCACCCCATCTTAGTATTTCTCTTTCAAGTACCTTTTTCTAAATTCTGACACTGGGCTCGGTATACGAAGGTCTCGGACAGTCTCGGGAAAAAATAAACTATCCATTTATTTTTATTTGTTATTCAGATTTTGAACTGTAAGATTTTTATAAAATGGTGGTACAAGTTCCATTTTAATTTTTATTCGTTCATTCAATTCCGGTTTTATAATAGACTTAACTATAATTTTTTTTACCGACTGAATTTAAACGATTAAATGTTTCGATTTGACGGGATAACCTCTTTTATAAAAATTTTACCTACGATCACTTCGGTGATCAATGTAACATTTGAGATTCAGTCTAAACTTCTAGGCCGGGTCAAGGGTGTTACATTTAGTGGTATCAGAGCCAGGTTTGCAAAAACTTGGCTTGTGTTTCTACGTTTCCGTGTGCGCATGTGGTTGTTTTTAAAGAAAAAAGTTTTTTTTGAGAAACTGTACCACAGTAAGTTAAAATGATTTTTGTTTTGGAAGTGGTTTACGAAAATGAAATGTCTGAGACTCCGGTGCTGGTCCAGGTAGAAATTCGAAACTGTGATTCTAGAAATGTAGTTTTTGCGTTTATTTTGTGTTTACTTTCTGAAAGTGTAGATACCTTAAGTTAGCCGTAGGACGGATATAGACTCTGAAGGTAAGCAAGATCACAAGGAATCGTCTGCCTCTCTAGGACGTGTGTCTGTTCAAGATTCGGAGGTTAATGCGATTCCGCCAACTTCGAGTAGCGATAACTCGAAGCTTGGTACTGAGGCATTGGCTGGACTAGTGAGGGAAGTACTAGAGAAAGTGTTTGAGACTAGGATAAGGGAGATTAGTGAAACGCTTCAAGCTAGGTGCGTGGATTGTGGGAAGAAAAGAGATCGCAATCCTCCGAGGTTGGAGCCTCGTTCTGCGAAGTGTGTTAGAACGTATTTGAGTGGCGATAGCGGTTCTACAACGGGTGCTAGTGGTGGTGCGAGCATTCCGTTTTGTGAGCACTATAAGAAGCGTTATCCGAGAAATTGTTAGAAAAAGGCGGGAGCACATTTTTGATGCGGGTCCACAGAACATCGAATCCGGGAGTGTCCTCAACGATTTTGAGACAAGTATGATTGTGAATGTTTTGGTGTTTAGATTAGAGTATTAGAATTGTGTGTGATAGGACAAATGTGTACCTACTTCAGTGGTTAAGTGTTCTGGGTGTTTGTATGAGGTCGTAAGTTTGATTTGGTTTTGCTCGGGCTAGAGTGCGCAGCGGGAGCGTGGTGGTGTAGCTTGTGATATACCACTGTTCTGTTAGTTGGAAATTTCGGGGACAAAATTTTTTTAAGGAGGGGTGAGTTGTAACATCCCGAATTTTGGGGTTAGAAGTTTTTGGGTCTTGTGGTTAGGGTCAGAGAGAATGGTATGCTATTGTGTTTAGTCGTGCGTTTAAGTGTTAGAATGGGTCCGCTAGTCTGGTGGTTGGGTGTGTGCTAGTTGTCTCGGGGTCTCTGGTTCGAGTACTTGTATGTGCGTTTTGGGGAGAAATATTTTTGTTTTTATTTTATTAAACAATTTGTTAAATATTTAATTTTTATTTTGATTTTTATTATTTTATTTTGGGGTTACATTTTTTTCTTTGGCACGTTCTCTCCCTCCTCTCCCTCTCTCGGTTTTCTTTTCTTCTTTTTCTTTTCTGTTTCGAAAAGGGGTGTGTGGTGGTTTCGGCAGAGCTTCGTTTTTCTTTGTCTTTGAGTCGGGTTCTGGACGTTCTCGATCACGAAATAGGTGTGGGTTTCATATCCTCTTTTGTGCTAATTGCGAATATTATTTCGACTTTATGAAAAGTCGGCATCATGTGTGTGGGTGTTCGCAAACCTGTTAGTTTTGATGCTGTATCGTAGTCTTATGCTTAGAAATTATGTGATTTGGCATATTTTCGAACTATCGGGGGTTGGAGAGTGCTTCGTGGCTGAAAGCACGTTTTCGGGGCTATTTTTAGGGTGGTTTCGTGACCACACAGGCGTGTGCCGATACACACGGGCGTGTGCTTTTTGGAATTAAGGTTTCCAGGCTGATTTGGGCGCCACACTACCTAGCCACACGGCCGTGTGGCTGAATTGGGGATTTTGTCAATTTTCGCACGGCCGTGTCCCTTGAGCACACAGGCGTGTGAGTTTGGGAATTAGGGTTTGAGTGATTTGGTGCCACACGGTCTGACCGCATAGCTGTGTGGCTAATTTGGGGATTTAGGGATCCCACACGGGAGTGCGTTTCGGACACACGACCGTGCCTAGTGGGCACACGGGCGTGTGAGACTCTCACATGGTCGTGTCTGCCTTGTACTCTATTTTAGTACCAATAAACAATGAGTTACACGGCCTGTTTCCATGGCCATGTTCCTGGTCCACACGGGCGTGTACCTCCATCACACGGCCGTGTGCCTCTCTTCACTAGGGCATGTGCCTCTACCACACGGCTATGTATCTCTCTTCACACGGACGTTTAACCTTCTACACAGCCTAAGCATTTCCACACGGCCAGAGCACACGGCCGTGTGGTCCTAAGGCATTTATTTTGGATTTGTGTGTGTTTCTGATCTGAAAATGTGTCTGTGTGTTTCGACCCTTGGCTAGTCTTAGTGAGGGTCGTCAATATTCTGATCTGGGCTCCGGCTTATGGGTTAATTGTGACTGTTGCATGTGATGTCTAATTTTGAACTTGGTTTTTTGGGTGAGTGTGCATATTCGAATTTGTCTGATTGACTGCTGATGTGTTCATTGTTACTGTGAGATTGTATGCATACATACATTTGCATTAGGTATATTTTTGGGTTGGTTGAGAAGCGAAGGGAGACGATTTCTCGATTCGACTGGCGGTTTCATCTGCGACTTATTAAATACAACGATTTATCGATCAGATTGCATGTATGATGCTTTCTTTGCGTACCATTATTTGATTTGGTAGTTTAACTGTATAATGATAAGCCATCGTTTTCGGGCAACCCGAGGTGGCTGGTCATCGTTGTTGGGTAGCCCGGGATGACTTAATTGGTGTGTAGGGTTGGACGGGCCTTTCGAGGTCCTATGTGGTGTGTTTCGATTGGATGAGACCTTTTAGCTCTTATGGGGTGTGATCGGGGGACGGAGAGGTGTGTTGGCTGGATGGGTGAGTTTTATTACTTGACTGCATTTCATGCACATCTGTTTGAACATTTTGGGTGCTAGATCATCTGACTGTATTCTGCCTGACTGAAAACGCATGTGACCGAGTGTCTGTGTGATATGGTGTGTCTGAAATGTTACGTCCCGTTGGGACGTGGATCCCGAAATTACCTTCTGCTTCTGTATTTATTTATAGTTGTTCGATATTTAATTGTGTTTTGTATTTCTATTTATGTTAGTCACGTTTCGGACTCATGCTGAGGTCGAGTAGCTCACCCCCTCTTAATATTTCTCTTTCAGGTACCTTTTTCTGAATTCTGACACTGGGCTCGGTATGCGGAGGTCTCGGACAGTCTCGGAAAAGAATAAACTATCAGTTTGTTTTTATTTGTTATTTAGATTTTGAACTGTAAGATTTTTATAAAATGGTGGTACAAGTTCCGTTTTAATATTTATTCGTTCATTCAATTCCATTTTTATAATAGACTTAACTGTAATTTTTTTTACCGACTGAATTTAAACGATTAAATGTTTCAGTTTGACGGGATAACTTGTTTTATAAAAATTTTACCTACAATCACTTCGGTGATCAATGTAACATCCGGGATTCGGTCTAAACTTCTAGGCCGGGTCAAGGGTGTGACAATAGTAGGGTTTGAATAAATATCTTTAAAATGTCAATTGAGTCATAGTTCAATTAACATCATTGTTATTGCAACATAGAAGAGGACATGAGTTTGAGCGCATTTAAACATATATTATCCTCTAATTTAAAAAGTTTTTGGGAGTTATGCGTAAAAGAAACAAATATATTTGAAATAAATAAAGAAATAAAGCACCTGAATCAAAAATGGATGAGGGGAAGAATCAAAGCTGAGATAGAAAGCCCAACTTTGGGAATAAATGAAACTAGTTTAGGTGAGAAGCAAAGATCTAATTTTCTTCTCAATAGATGGGAAGCTTGGAAATAATTTTTGGAAATGCGGTTAAGAGAAAAAAGATTATTTTTAAAAAAAAAATTGGTTTATATAATGCACTATTATATTTTTACTCTTTTAATAATTATATTTATATAATTATAAAAATGAAATTTTTTTATATTAAGATAAGTTAAAGTAAATAATTACCAAAACTACTCTTGTTATGATATTTACTATTATTGACCCACAAACTAAATGGATCTGCGTCGGACTCTACGTGGTTCGCATATTGAGTTCGCATATTGAGCTCGCATATCGAGCTCGCATGATATTGAGTGTTCACAGGAGGGGCACTTACACCCTTTTGCGAGATCACATCTGAGATCGCATATGGGACAGCATAAACACGTGTTACATCTAAAATAGGATACGTGTTGGCATGCTTGGAGCCTACCTAGATATCACATCAATGAACAATAATTATATTATATAAATGCACAACTCCACCCACATAAAGTATACATAGAAATACTCAACAACTCTATATCTACCTTCTTTCGCCCCCTCTAGAAAAAAATCACCCTATTTCGTTGGCACTGTTAAAAAAAGTGTTGCATATAGAGAAGGCTGGTTGAAAACCCATCAGGCATTTTGTGCTTTACCAACCTTACGGATGTTGCACAAGATGTTGAAGACATCTTAATGAACTTAAGGCCTAGCTTCATGGTATGTAAAAGTCACTCTATAAATAATGTGATTGGTGGTCTTACTGGTGAAATGAAGATAATTGAGAAGCCATGAAAAAACTAAAAAAACATGGTGGAAAAATTGATTAAGAAAATAGTGTTTGTTGCATAGCAGAAGTTTTTTTAAAACCAAGCCTTGTGTTATTTATAATAATAAATCCTAGATTGAATTAGCACCCCTGCTTTAAGTGAGACGGTTTAGATCGTTTCTTGGCTTTCTACCAAATAATCTTTGTTGCTATCCTCTAACCTCAACTTGAATAAAGTGTAGACTCTAAACTCACAAATCGATTGCATGAAATGAAAACTTTAATTAATTTTAGGTGGGAAAATTAATTCTTTCTATAAAAAACCAAAAACTTGAGCACTCAAGAAAATATAATTTATTCTCTAAATAAATTGTCACTATTTTCTAAAAGAGTAACAACACTCAAAATCTGAATAACTGGTGTGTTTTTTAGCTCATCTTATAGTTCCTATTTACAGGGCCGTTCCTGAATTTTCTTTGGCCCGGGGCGAACTGAAAAAAATGGGCCCCTAACGCACTTCTTCTTTGAAATACTAAGTCATATAAAAAGATATAAAAATTTGTTACATCCCATATAAATTTAAAAAATGTATATGAAAGATACATATTATACTTATAAAAAGTATTTCCTTCGAGCATTTCTTGATGCAAAGTCATTTATGATTATATCTACATCAATTTTATCTAACATATTTCTCTCAATAGATAACATTGCTAGACCATTTAATCTCTCCTGTGACATTGTCGATCTCAAGTAATTTTTCAATAATTTCAACTTCGAAAAACTTCTTTCCACGGAAGCTACTGTCACAGGCATCGTCAATAGGATCCGATATGCAATGGAAACATTAGGATAACAATCTGCATTTTTGACAAATTCAAGAATATCAATTGCTGTCATTGACTCATTTGGTAAAGTCATTTGTAACACTTTCATTTCAGAATAAAGGTCATCAGCATCAACATCTGACAAATTATTATGAGAAAATGTATCGTTGAAGTTATTGCAACAATCTCTTAATCTATTGCTTTCTAAAGACTTCAACCTTGTTGAGTCAATTAAAAATCCAAAAACATTTTCAAAAATCTTTAATTGATCAAATCTTTCTTTCAAAGAAGTAATTGCCATATCCACAATCACCAAAAAGTAGTTAACTCTAAAAGATTCCTCAGGTGATTGCAAATCTTCATCATGACCATCCTCACCAAATTGTTTTTTTTCTAAAAATAGGACATTTAGTTGAAAATTTTGGATCTATATCCATACTAAACGCAAGATCTTTGGCAACACTAATGCTAGCTTCAAACCCTTCTTTTCTATAATTTTCAAAATATAATATTATACCTTCCACTTCTTTCATCGTAGTATCAATGCACATTGTCTTGGATTGTAACTTTTTACTCACCTTGTTAATTGAAAATAAGATATCATACCAAATAACAATTCCAAGTAAAAATTCAAAATTTTGAAGTGCATTAGCCAAACTTTCTGCTTCACTTTTCACTTTAGCATCATTACCTGAAGATTCGTATAATTTTGACAAAGCTAATCTTATCTTGGAATCATGAAATCTAATAGCTTTAACACTTTTAATTTGACTTTCCCATCGAGTATCCGATAGAGATTTCATAGTTTTTCGAAACATTATCATAAAAATTTTCCACCTTTTGGTAGAACTTGCGAATAATGTATATATACGTTGCACAATACCGAAAAATGAAATAGCTTTTGTAAAAGAATGTGCCATATCGTAAAGAGTGAGATTAAGACTATGACAAGCACACAAAGATATACAAAGCGCTTGGATTTAATTCAAGTAGTCTCCTTTGAACACCTTGGTGTTTTCCTTTCATATTAGAACCATTATCATATCCTTGGCCTCTCACATTATCAACATTAAGCTCAAGAGATTTTAACGCATTTAATAACTCATTATAAAGCCCCATCCCAGATGTATCATCCACTTTCAAGAACTCTAAAAAGTATTCTTCTATTTTTACTTTGTCACTTGACATATTAACGCATCGTATTATTAAAGTCATTTGTTCTTGATGGCTCACATCAGGGGTACAATCAAGAATAACAGAGAAATATTTTGCCTCTTGAATGATTTTCAAAATAGAACTTCTAACACTATGGGCCAATATAGAAATTAGCTCATTTTGAATTTTGTGACCAAGATAATGATAATGCATTTCTTCATTTTGAATGCGTCTAATATGGTCTTGCATTGACAAATCAAATTCAGCAATCATTTCAATTAGGCTTAAAAAATTACCATTATTCTCTTCATAAAGTTTCTCATTTGATCCTCGAAAACCTAAATTATTCTTACCAAGACATTTAACTACATCAAGTATTCTCAAGAAAACATGTCTCAAACGTTCTTTCTCTTTTGAGATTCCTTGTTGCAAGTCTTTATCAAGAGTCTGATTAATCTTCAATCTCACTCTTAATTCAGCCCAAACATTCATGTTAGTCATATGGTCAAAACTATTCTCATGTTCTTTGAGTTTTTCACTCAAGTGTTTCCAATCATTCACACCATCAGTGGCCAAGTAACTCTTTCTATTTAGTTTTGTGAATAACTTACAACAAAAACAAAAAACTTTATCTACATGTTTAGAGTAAACTAACCATTTTCTATCGCTAGTCTCTCCATTAATCAACTTTCTAGAAAAATAAGCATACGAGAAATGCCTAGAATTACCATCTAAGGGAAATTTAAGATTCAATTCCCTTAAAGGCCCCTTTTCAACTAAAATATCTCTAGACTTGTTATCAAGGATACCCCAATTTCTAGGATCGTAAATGTCTAAAGGAGGAATAAAATGCGGATCATCCCTAACATCTTCAACATTTGACTCATTTTGTACATCATTAGGGTCATTCACAGTAGCAAATTCCTCATTGATATGATTTGGAGAATTATTATGTTCATTTGGATCAAGTTCAACCACATTGGCACGATCATAGTCATAATTCAGATCACCCAAATTAATAGCATTATCATTTAAATTTTCATTAGATTGGTCCACATTGTCTACTTCCACTCCTTCGAAGTCTCTCCTATTTTTTCTTAAAAATCTATCAAGAGATCCCCTTTGTGATTCTACTAACTCATCTCTTTGTTTTCGTTTCTTTCTTTTCTCACTTCCGGACAAATATTTAGGCAACATTATTTAGCAATATAACTAATAGCTAATAAAACTAATATAGGTTAGAACAATGGCACTGTGTAGGGTGTAGAATTGAACAAATAATCAGCTTAATCCTTAGCGTTCTTAATTTGCAATGATGAGCCAAGGTTCCTGCTAATAAAATTGACTAATTAAACAAAGCCAAAAACAAATAATCACAACCAAACTACAGAAAACTAGATCAAATCGTCAATTTTTAGAAAAAAAAATCAAATCATCTCAAAAATGAAAAATGTAAATCGCCGATAATTATATAATGACTAACCTGTAATTGACTAGCATATCTTCAAGACAATCAAATTAGAACTCCATTGAATATCTACCTTTCATATCTGCAACAATCATCCAACACCCATTAAAGAAAAATCAAGAAATACCCACAATAGAATTTTTTTCAATTGAATCCAGTAAGTTTTCGAAAGGAAAAACGAAATAAATCAACTAAAATGAATTCTGAATTTAACAATTCAAGATTTTTATAAGGAAAAATTCCTACTTTCCCAACTAGAGATTTTTATAAGGGAAAATTCCCAATTCCCAATTAGATATTTTCAAACAAAAACTCCCAATTTTTCCCATTCAAAAAATCGAAATCTTCAAACGAAAAAATCAAAAATCAGAATTAACTAAGAAAAACTAAGCACAAAATAAGAGACTAAAATTGTAGAAACTTACCTCAATTAATCCCAATCGAAAAGCTCTTCTTTATTATTCAATATGCAAAACTCAAGGAAATTATAAGGAGAAATTGAAGAGTGAAAATGTCGAAAATTCAATGTAATTGAAATTGAGACATAAGGGTGATAACAAATGAAGCAATTTATACTACAACCCAAGCATGCCGTTGTTAATTGAATGGGATAACCGTTATCTTCATTGTTAAGTGACATAATTTCAGGCGTGAAGGGTAGATGAAGAGCCAAAAATTGGATTAGATGAAGAGGAAAGAGCAAAGTGTTTCTCAGATTAGTTGGACTTTGCTATGGGAAAGAGGAAAGTTTTAATTTTGGTGTTGGAAAGTGGAAAATTGAAAGAGGAAAGTCTGAAGAAGGAAGAGGAAAGAAGGAAGATGTTGCTCTGGAAGATGTTCCTCTGTCGCATGAGGAAAGTTGGATTTTCTTTAATTTTTTTAATGAAATTTAATAAATTTTCTCATTGGCCTGGCAGTGGCCCCCCCACCGCCTCAGGAGCCAGGGCAGGCCCGCCTATTTATAGGAAAAAGTTAGAAGAGTTTTACTTGAACAATATTGGGTAATTAAATAATAATATTTTAATGGAAAAAATACAACTCCCTAGTTGAGAATACTAAAAAGTGATGACAACCATTACTGAGACTAGGGTTTGTTGCCCTTCACACAATGGGATGGGCTCTCGAACTCGTCTTATGTATTCGGTATAATTATGTGTTATCTGGAGTTTTAACCAACACATATAATTTACCCAACCCAATAATAACCTTTTTTTCTATTTCCCAAAATATTAATTACTTAAATTAATGTACTCAATTAAAATTTTTCTCAACCCAATTATAATTTTGTTAAGGTTATGACAACTTTACTGTATTAAAATCTATAAGAAAATATATTTAGTTGCCTTATTCAATAAAATCGTGATGATTAATTAATTTAATATTCACTTTGAACTTCAATTATTTAATTACAATAAATTAAATAATAAGTCGAATAAATTAATTTAATTCCTAAGTCATCTCATGTACTTAGCGAGAAAACGAATTCATTGCTAATAGTGATATGTGTGATATGTTTCTCTTAATCATCATTTTCATTCATTTCATAGTATCCGTTCTACATGCAATTCGTTTTGGGTTATGTCGAGTTAACGGAGGGACCGATTGGGTATATATAATTAAGGCTTAAATAATTTGTAATTAAATTCTAACTCTTCATCTATTAATTACAAAATTATTTAATCATGGAGTCATTCCGTGAAGGTACCATAATTGAACTCTCATTTATTATATACCATTACGAAAGGAACTTTATACATGTTTGTCCAATGAACTTGTCATAAGTGTGTTACCCTCATAGGATATCCTTTATCTCTTTAGGTTAAATTCATTTCACTCAATGTGATCCTATCTCATGGTAACCATTACATATTTCTTCATAAAAAATCAATTACTAAAAGATAGTGATTAAATCATTCATCCTAGACAAATCACTTATGATCAAGTTAGTTTTTCATTTATTACGTAATGCCAATGAGAGGATACCATTAACCCTTTATCGGCCTATGAATTCCATTATTATAAATTAAGTTATGTCATGTAAAAGTCATATACCCAACATCTAACTTTCGAATATTTAGTTATTTGAAGTCAGGCTTTTAATTATCAAAGTATACCAGTCATGCACACATAATCAGTCACTTACTTAGGATTAAGGTAATTCACACTATAAACGACATTAGTGAATTAATCCATAAACATATATCAGATTAATTCAACTTGGGTCACGTCCGATGTATTGTCAGTACAAAAATTCACATCTATGTCTCTATCTTTTGGGAGTCAACAGCTCTGATACCTCAAATAAGGTATTTCCCCAATTGGACTTGATAGACAACATAATAGTCCTTTAACCGATTTGCTTAATTTTAATTTTTCATACTATGGACCTTCTACATTACCTACTAATAAAAGTTATCTTCTCACATTACAATCTGACTACATAATGCTACTCAGCATTAGTTAAACGTTAGGTAATAAGTGAGCTAATATTTGCTTAAATTTTTCTTTGCGTGCAAAAATTGTTTAGGCAAATACAAATGATATTAATGTGAATAATGAAATTTTATTAAACCAATCTTTTTAAAAACTTACAAGTACAAATAAGAATTAACTACATTTAGGACACTAGATCCTAACAAATTATGCATATTAAATTCCTTCCATCATGCCAAAAAAAAAAAGGTTAAAGAAACCTTGAAGGATGAATCTTGGATTCAACAATGTAAAAAGAGATACAACTGTTTGTAAGATATGATATTTGACATCTGCTACCTCATCTAAAAGCGTACAATGTCATTGCACTAGATGGATCTTCAAAATAAAAGATGGATGAAAGATGTAACACCACAAGATACAAAGTCAAACTAGTTACACAATGGTACACTTAATTTAAGGAGTTGATTTTGATGAAACTTTTGCTATTGATGCTCAATTAGAGTCCATTCTTTGCGACTTGTTGTGGCTAATTTCTTGGGTATAAATTTATTTTAGATGGATGTTAAAAGTGCCTTCCTTTATAGTTTCATGCATGAGTAAGTGCTTATCAAGAAGTTAAAAGGATTCACGAAGCCTCATCATCCAAATCACATATTTACAAATTAACCAGAGCCTTATATGGTCTAAAAGAGGCCTTTTGTGCCTAGTATGAAAGGTTGTATATGTTCCTTTATATAGGGTTATTAGAGGGGGAGTGTAGTCAACGTTCTATTTATTGAAAGGTTCAAAAAAAGGCATTATTATAGCACAAATTTATGCCAATGACATAATCTTTGGCTCTACTTCATATGCTTCCAAGAAGGAATTATTACACTCATTAAATATAAATATGAAATGAGCATGGTTGGTAAGTTAACCTATTTTCTTAGCTTTTAGGTTAAATAACTTAAAGATGGAAATTTTATTTTATAGGAAAAATACATTAAAAACCTAGTTAAGAAGTTCGGATTGGAGGGTGCCAAACCAATAGAACCTTTATGGGCACCAATAACAAGTTAACTAGAGATTTTTAAGGTGTTGTAATAGACCCAGATGCATATCAAAGCATTATAGGAAGCTTGTTATATCTTATTGGTAGAAGACTTGATATATATCACAGTGTAAATGTGTGTTAGATACCAAGCTAATCTCAAAGAGTCTCATCTAAAGGTTGTTAAACACATCATCAAATATGTGAATGGAATAGCAAATCCCAAAGTATGGTTCTTGAAAGAATCTAATCTAAACTTAGCAAGGTATAGTAATGTTGATCAAGTAAGAAACATAGATCATCAGAACATTACATTTGTTTCTTGTTTTTACTTTGGTAACAACTTGGTCTTCTAGTACATTACAAAGCACACCTCTATCTCTTTATGAACTACTGAGGCTGAGTACATCGCTACTGGTACAAGTTGTGCATAACTTCTTTGGGATGAAGAAAATGTTGGAAGACTTTGGTGTCAAACAAGGCATTGCAATAATACTCTATGACAAGTGCAATAAGCATATTAAAGAATCTAGTGTTACACTTATGCACTAAACGCATTGATAGCAAACACCATTTGATCAAATATTTGGTTGAAGTAAAAAAAAAAAAAAAAAAACTATACTAGAGTACATTCCAACTAAAAATCAACTTGTAGATATCTTTATAAAGAGCTTGGATGTAAATAGGTTTGGGAGCTTGAAAAGCTCTCTTGGTGTTTTACAAGTGTGATGAAATTTAAAAATGTCTAGTTGTGAATATGTTACATGATTTGTTGGGAATGTTGGAATAATTCATGTAACATAGATGAAAAATAGTTAAAAAATAAAAATTACAAAAATAAAAATTCATATAACTAACTAACTAGAATTAATGTGGAATAGAACTCAGACACTTATAAAAGGTGGGACTTAAACTTGGGATATCAAAGTCTCCAGGGCCTCAACCTTTCCATTGAGTCAAGGCCTTATTGCCAATGTCTTATTTTATTGTATAAAAGGTTTGAGTATGATTTACTACCTAGCTTTGTCAAAAATGGCAAAGGGGTAGATTGTTAAGGCGTAAAGGTGTTATACTAAAATGTTGCAATACTATAAGCAAAACTGCTTCAGCAGAGAAAGAATTGAGAATTTTTATTTGTATTTATCTTGTTGATGATTTGTTTTCTTCTCTAAATGTAACAAATGTAAGATTTAATTGTAAGTGGAACTAAATATTTTTAGAGGTTTACTCTTTCCTCTTTTAATGGAGATATCGATTGAAGAGACTAATAGGATTAACAACTTAATCCTTATTACCGGGGAGGATATTTTTTTTCCATTTTCCAGTTTATTTGAAGAGCATATAAAAAGAACAAACCTCCTCCTTTGAAAATTATAGTTAAAAAAGCATAATTCAATTCATTTGAGGAGCCTTTCTGATTCGTTTCAATTAATATTTCACTACTATATATGTGAGTGAAGATTATAACCTTCAGCATGAAAGGTTTGAGTGCTTAATGGAGTTCATCAATTGTGTGAGACTACAACTGCAATAGTACTAAGATTGATTGGATTGCAATTAGTGGTTGTACTATTTGCTTTCAATATCTATGAAAGGTCTTGCAAATGTAGGTGTGTTCACCAAGATGTTAAACAACCTTTAGTGCATTACTATCTTTTGTTATGAAGTTGTTATTCTTTAGTGTTACACAATATATTCTAACAAGCTTAACAACATTTTGTATAACACCTCACATAATTGGATGATGTAAATGATATATAATATAAAAATAAATAATTAGTAATAGATTATAATAGTTAATATTATACTAAAAATTGTAAAAATTTATATAACTAATAAATTAATTAAAAAATTTATATAATTTTATATTAGAAGTTATATATATTTTTTAAAATATAACTTACAATTAAATTATCCATTGTATGTTCTTTTAAATTAATTAATTAAAATTTTATCATAAAAAAATTATAATTTTCTTATTTTAATATTATAAGTTTTGAACTTAAATTTAAATTTTATATTGATGTAATATAAAAGAGATTATTTTAATTATATTTTATAAAAATTATTAAAATAATTTACTATATTTAAATTTAATAATTTCACATAGCACAATTCAAAAAAATAAAATAAAATACATAGCTTGTTTAGTATTATTCGATTGGATCTTAGTATGGAATAAAATTATTGACTTGAGTCTTAAAATTTTATGTTCTTATTGATGATGTGAATCCCTTTTTTGATTTGCTAATAATATTTTATCTTTTCCTAAAAAAACATTAATCATGTAACTATTATCACAATATGAATCTATATTATTAGTATAGTCCATTTCTCGAATATTATTTATATTTTTTAAGATTAGCACATTAATTACAAAAAAGAATACTTTTTTCCTCTCAAAAAATTTAGAATCTTTCAGGTTGAATGATTAATTTCCATCATATTTAACAACTGATTTACTTTATTATTATTATTACTACTACTATTTTTATGGTAATTACTTTAACTATTTTCTTTAAATAATTATTAAAATAGTAATAATAAAATGGGAAAAAATATTGTAATATCCGGGATTTTGGGCTTATGAATTATTGCCGAATTTTACGTGAAAGCATGCCTATGTGTATTATAAGTATGTTTTATGAATTTTGTGAACCCTAGTGTGTAGTCAAATGCCTTAGAAATTATTTGACTTTAAGTCTAAAAAGGGGGAGCTAAGCTTGATAGGCCTTAAGAAAATTTAAAGGGGAAATTGGACATAAAAATGGGCTTGGTAAAGTGGCTTGGAGGTGCCACTTAAAGCCTCTATAAGTGACGCCACAAGCAATTAAAAGGGCCTAGGTTCGAATCATAAGGGAAGCAAAAAGGGGGCTTTTATTTTCGGCAAAAAGGGAGAGAGGTGGACGGCATGGGGACTCCTTTTAGAAGGGGATTATCTTTTTAAAATTCGGCTGGGATAAGAGATAAATGTTGGATTAATTTTTATTATTTTTGAATGGGTAAAGAAGAGAAATTTTAGGAGGAAAAGAAGGAGTTGATAGGGGAGGAAGAGTTGGCCGAATATGGGGCATTGGAGGATGGTATTTTCGGCTTTGGTATAGTAGGAAGGGTGTGCCGAAATTCATTCTTTTCTCTTCTTCTGTGTCTCTGCCGAATTCTCTAGGAAACCTTCTCTTTTCTCTTTTATTTTGCCAAGCCGAAATAACCTGTGTCCTAGCCGAATCTCCATCATCAACTTTCTCTTCTTCTCATAGTTTCTCCAAAAGCCGAAAATAGGATTCCCCTAGCCCTTGCCGATTTTCCCTAAGTCCTATACTTTCTTTTCTTTTCTTGATTAAAATCGAATCTTTCCAAGTGATCATCAAAAGCCGAAAATTGCCACTCTTTGAATCGATTTCTCTTGCAAGCTCTCTCTCTGCCGATTTCTTCAGGGTAAGATCAAATTCGATTTCCATTCTCTTTCTTTTAGGCTTGTCGAAATCTAAGAACTAATCCCTATTATTGTTCCTTGGCCGAAACTATGGAAAAGGTTTCGAGATTTGGGTGTTGTCAACTACAAGGAGGTTTCGGGATTTCAATATTCAAGTCGACAGTGGTATACAAGGATTTCGGGATTCAAAATCGCAAGGTGAGTGCACATACACATTCGGCCAAGGCCCTATTTAGCAACTTAGATCTATTTCTTACTTATTCAAAAGCTGAAAACTAACCAAGTCAATTGATCTAGTGTTAGCCGATTTTAAGGAAGAAATACTACAACGTTTCGGGATTTGATCATATAGCCGAATAGGCTTTTGCTAAACATTAAGTGGTTGACCAAATGTAGGAACTAAGGATCTAGGACGCTAGATCGGGATTTTTGGGAGTCTCAGTGAAAGCGATAAGTATATCAGGTGTGTACCCCACACTATCTCTTAATAGATTTATGGTAATGTTTTAATGCATGTGTTAATAAGAATGTGAAAGATAAGGCTAAGGTACCATGCAATGGTACAAAGTACTCAGGTACGTTTACCCACTCCTACTATGAGTATAATATGATCTGTTATGGCACACATGTGAAACTATAAGAATGTGAATAAAGAATATGGCATGATATTGCATGTTTTGTATGACATGGGCATATGGGTTATATGGAAAGGGGAAGTGATTGGTGGTTTTATACCCCAATATATGAATGTGGTGACTTCGATCACATAATTTGAATGTGGTGACTTATGTCGCAAAATATATTATCCGGTGGCTATGCCACAATATATAAGGGCGATGAGCACGCCCTCTGCAATGATCGCTTCGATGATGTGTAGCGGATGGGTGGGTCGATTTAGTAATCCCCACGGTGTGATGGTTGGTACGGGTGATGTGTAGCGGATGGCATCTAGGTTTGGGTTCGGGATTGCATCATTATATTTAACTGCTATTTGTACATGTATGAATTGTTATGCCTAAATCGTTGGGATTTAGTGTTGGCTGTACACACTGAGTCTGTTTGACTCACCCCGTTGTGGGATATCTTTTCAGGTGACACTCAGTGATGGACCGGGTCGGCAGGAGCTTAGTGGTGGCCATGCTCAGCACAGGATTAATTTTATTTTTGACTTTTTATTGTTTTTAGTATTTCGAATTTATTTCGGGTTTTGTTTTGATGTAATAAGGCCACTAGTATGAAACTGATTATGCATGCATTTTTATTTATTTTATCGTGATACAAATTTTATCCATTTAAAGTTTAAGCAACTTTTCTTAAAAAAATAATAAATTTTAAATGTTTAGACACCTAAACACAAACGATTTTCGAATTAAAGATTAACCCCAAAACAACTCGGTATTTTTATAAAACCACCCAAATTTTCCAAAGTAATAAACATGAAATTAAAACGTTTTACTCGAAGAACATACCAGATCCGGTCTGGGCTCGTGGGCCGGGTTTGGGGTGTTTCAAATATAATATTTTATTTAGAATTGTGCTTCGTGCACCCAAAAAGAAAGATGTAGAAGACAGTGGTGGGCTAAACAATCATAGGATTGTCCACCATTTCAACCCCCAAAGCTTATTATAACAACATAATTTCAGGTCATCAGCTTATCCCATCACCTGGCCATTGGCATATATTCCCATCTCAAATCATCACAATTTTTCCCTTTTTTCAGCTTTTCCTCTTGTTTGTGTGTCCTGTATATTTAGATTGATGTGATAATTTTATATCAATATACTGATGCAATCAAATTTTTTAAAATAAATTATTAATATTAAAATGGTTTTTTACTTGAATATCATAAAAAATTATATTTCTAAATAGGTAAAGTTAGAAATTATTTTTTTCAAAATATTATTTTTTTTAGGGGATATCTCGACAAGTGTAAAACTCAAACAGGATAATTTTTAATCCCATCGAGATTGGAGAGGAGAAAAGAAGAAAGAATCTCGCCACACAAATTTGAAGTGTTAGTGTCTGATTTTTTTTTTTTATTTCTTATCATAGATAGGAACGCATATATCATACAAAATTTTGAGTATAAACTTTCTCATGGTTTTTTTTTTTCAAAGAAAGTAACTCTTCAGAGTTTGAGAAAATTCATGAGTACTTATCTTTATTTATTGAATAACATAAATAAAAATGCATTAAATGCTTTGTAGAGTTATTGAAAATTTTTAATTTTACACCAATCTGAAAAATTAGATGGTTAATAAATTTTTTCCTTCCAAATTTTTTTTTCCCATTTTGTTTTATTTGAAAATATTATATAAATTTAGGGAAATCAAAATTTCATATTCTCTATATTTTGAATTGAAGCAAAATTGAAGATTTTCTACTATCCCACGTAACATTTTGCCCTTTTTTTATGCTACTTTACATTTTGCCCTTTTTTATGCTACTTTTATAAATAGAGGCATGCTCCCACCAGTCCTTTCAAACTCTTAACAGTTTCTTTCATTGAAGAAACATTAATATGTTTATGTAATTAAAAACATTTTATGATATTTCCTATCTCTTTTCATTTTTTATGAAATTTTTATAGTATTATATAATTATAATTTAAATAATCTATAGGAATAGATAAATAATGACATCAAAAGCTTGATTATTTTGTTTTAAAAATAGATGTTCTTGACTTAAACTAGTTGTTAAAATCAATAAATGGAGTATGAGTATAAGTGACAATGGAAGTGGACACTTTTGATCAAACTGCAATAAACAACAAAAAATGGGATAATAAATTGTTTATTTGGTTTCCCTACATCTATGGAGCGTAGCTCAGTGAGATAAATCAACTATCTTCGAACTTAATACAACTAGTGATTATAGTTCTAACACACCCCCAATAAAGAATCTCCACTTTTGTACTTCAAAGACTAAGTCTGTCAGCACTAAATTCTCCCCTTAAGAACTTAGCTTGTAAAACCAACAAGAAAATGTTTTACAATCTCAAATGCACTTTCACAAATAATGTTCCTCACTGAACTAATAAATGTTCTAAAAAATTCTCAGTCCATAAACTTATACAAGTCTCTCAAATTTATAGAAATTCTCGAGACTTGCTAACATACTAAAGATAAATCACAATTCCTTCTAAACATCAACTAAAATAGCTAAATACAATATTATAATAATGACCAAAGTAAGGTGGACCATTGGAAGATAAGTCCACGAGTTTTCTCCTAATCCAACATCCATGATCTAAGGGATTTGGTACAATCACTCTAATCCGATCTTCAGTATATGTTACTCCAAGTGAATTGATCTTCATTAATAAGCTAAAATAATCCCACGGCATCAACATAGCCCAAAGATTTTGTTTCAATAAATTGTCAATCCCCCAAATATGGCAAGTTGCATTCTGTCACAATGGTGATGGAAGTGGGCACTTCCATTGGCATATTTCAGCAATATCAAATATTTTCCTCAACAATCTCCCCCTTTGACAATTTTTTGAACAAAACCAAAAACTGCAGGAAGTAAATCAACTAAACAACTATAACTCCCCCTCAACACAATCCCTTAATCCAACATACTTAACTTAGAACTTAATTAAGCAAATTAACCATTAATGCTCTATTTAGAATTTGCATAAATAATCAAAATATTATAATTATAACTAAGTAAGACGAGGATGAGAAAATGTGCAACAATGTAAACAAACTCCAATCATTATAAAAGTCCATAAAATCAAGTCTAAAAAAAACAACAAGAACAAATTTCAAATATCAGTTCAATAGAAAAATATCAAAATTATCTAGCAACAACCTTCAAACTAATCCCCATTTTTGTATAAAAGATTGCCAAATCATTGGTCTAGAAGGAGTACAAGGAAATCAGTACGTAGGTACTTCACGATCCTTGATTTTCTAGATGACTTTCACCTCATCTTGTACCCTGTTGATGATATGTTTTTGGGATTCAATGGAGGAAATGAGTTCATCAATCATCCATTTTGTGAGTCCTACAAGAGTGGTCTTGGAGCTGGCAGAAATGGGCACTTCTTGACTCTTTTAAGTAGGCTCTTCAATTGGATTCTCCTCCTCATCCTCTGGCTGCTCCTTAGGCTTATTTAAAGCATGCTTGTAACACCCCTTACCCGGGTTCTACGCTAGGAACTGGGCTCGAGGCGTTACCGAACTCAAACCACTTGATCGCCACATAGGCTCAACGTAATTACTCTCTATAACCTCATTCTCGACTTTCGAGGCCTCACTCATACACACGAGGGCTCTCGAGACTAATCCGGAACTTTTCCAAACCTTAAAATTTTTCTCTTTTATACAGGGCTCACACGCCTGTGTAGAATGAGACACGCCCGTGTGTAGACACACACGTCCATGCCTTCCACCCGTGTCTGAAAACCCAAGTATTCTGCCAATGCCACACGACTAAGGCACACGCCCGTGCCTCCCAACCGTGGTGAACACTGACTTTACCCACACGGCCTCAAAGTTTAGTCACACGCCCGTGTGACTAGCCCGTGTGACAATTAAATTTCTAAGTGTCAAGTGCAGACTTCACATGGCCTTGGCACACGCCCGTGGGCCAACTGTGTGTATCACACGGCCTGAACAAATGGCCGTGTGACCAGCCCGTGGTCTATTCTGACTTAATACACTAAGGTGCAGGAGACACAGGGCCTAGACACATGCCCGTGTGTCTAACCGTGCAAGCACTTAGAGGCTATCTACCAAGCCCTTTTTCCACCCACATTTGCATACATACATACCTTATCACATAACTACACATAGTATCAACATTACTCTTGAATTAAAGACATTTGATTATAAAAGAATAAGGTCTTTATCCCATACACTAGGGAGAACTAATTCCCATATAATTACAAACAACTTAGGCCATCATCTATGGCTATACATAAACAACGTAAGTTCTCTTAGGCCAACATAATTTGGCTACATCAGCAATGAATCAATCAACCTTAAGTACTAGCCATATAGATGCCATAACTTATAGAGATTTGATACATCATACCAAGTGTCTGCTCGATAGTGTGAAAACATCTCCGGCGGTCTCCAACCCGAGCTAGTTAAAATAACCTATAAGAGATGAGAAAAGTAAGGGAGTAAGCAATAATGCTTAATAAGTTCATATGCTTATAAGAATCAACTATTAATATCCATATGATTATACTCAATCACAAGGTATTAGAATAAGTTTTACTCTTGAACTCACAGTTACTTATGCAATCATTCATATTGCTTCCTCATTTCATCTCTTACCACATTCTAACCATATCTCGGGCTTAATGCTCGAGTTCATTAACTTACCATGTCACCAGCCAATTCGCTCGTTTAATTAGCATACATTCCTTCACTGATTATCACGGGATCATATAAAACAACACATCACGCATTCTCAATAAACCACTCATACTACCAATCTCTCGGTGGTTACGCACTTAGCCCACCATTGAATCTCTTATAGAGTGGTATCGCACACAGCCCACCAATCATTTATACTAATGGTGATTTTGCACCTAGCTCACCAATCATTTATAAGCGACGGTTTTCGCACATACGACCCATCGACATTAATTTATCGGTGGTAACGCTTTTACACCCACCGATAATAATATAGTTGATGGTATCGCACATAGCCCATCAAGTAATAATATATCAGGTGGTAACGCACACAGCCCACCGATAATAAGATAGTTGATGGTATCGCACACAGCCCATCAATTAATAATATATCAAGTGGTAACGCACACAGCCCACCGATATTATACATTCGCAAATACTTATCCACACGCACTTTCTCTAATTTAAACGTTCATCCATAAACATCCTCACTCATTATCATTCTCACTTAACTTTCTACGATTCTCATTCGTGTTCACACAATACATTAACAAATCTATCTCATGCAACTAGGGTGCAATAATAACACATATCCCACTAGGGGTTCGTCAGATATTGAATTCATCTCAATTCAGTTCTAACACTCACTTGTACTTCTCGTGGTACAACCACCTACATTCAAATCGTTAACTAACTCGCTTGAGTCTCATACACATAGTTCTCATTGACATCATACCCCAATAGGGTCTTACACATATTAACATATCGATGCCATGTCCTTGACATGGTCTTATACGAACTCTTACACCGAGGCCATAATCAAATATGGTCTTACTCGAGACTTTAACCATCATCATGTCAGTCTATATACATTTTTCACTACTCTTAGATCCAATTCTCTTGACATCTCATCAAGGATATTTCCTACGTTTCATAGTGTAAATCTACTTTCCATACAACATTGGAATATTAAATTAACTCGTACATAGTTGCAACAATCGCACATGAACTTACCTCGATGTCGAAATAGCCAAAAAGGACTTTTTACCCACATTTCTCTTTTCATCCGTTCTTGGTCCGAAACTCATTTTCTTTGATCTAGAACAATGAAATTGACTGATTTAATCACTTATAAATCATAAAACATTATAATCTACACTTAAGGCAAAAATGACTATTTTACCCCTACACTTTGGCAAAATTATGATTTTGCCCCTAGGCTCGTAAATGAATTTTTATCACATTTTCTTGTTAAACAAGCCTAGATGAACATTAAATCCTCTTACAACTATCCACCATTCCATCTATTTCAAGCCTTAATGAACAAATTACAACTTTTGCATTTTAGTCCTAATTAGGTGTTTTCACAACAACACCTTTCACAAAAGTTATTTATCAACATCCTATCATTCATTTTCTTCCATAAAAACTCATTAAAAAACATGAACTCTATCATGGCAAGTCCCTAGACTTTCAACCATAATGAAAACTAGTCCCCTCTTTAGAAAGCTTAAGCTTTGGGGACTCCAAAAGTACAATTTTTATCAAGAAAAATCATCAAAATCACTTACTAGAGAGGAGAATTGCTTGCTGAAATTTTAAGCTTCAAAAACCCCCTTGTTGCTGCTCATTTTTGGTGGAGAGAAGATGAAGAAAAGATGATAGCTTTCTTTTCTTTATTTTTCCCCTTATTTTATTCCTTTAGTCAACTAATGTCACCAACCCTTGTCAAATTTTAATTTCTTGTCCCCTTGACCGTCCATCACTTATAGGAAGGCATAATTGCACTTTAAAGACCTCCAATTCACATTCTATAGCTATTTGGCACTTCTAGCAAATAAAATAGAACTTTCGCACTTTATGCGATTTAGTCCTTTTTCACAATTAAGCCCTCAATCGCTAAAATTAAAGCACTCAAATTCTCATGCCTCTTTATAAACATTTATAACACATAAAATAATGTCAAAATATTTTTCTTCAACCTCGAATTAGTGGTTCCAAGACCACTATTCCGACAAGCCCCTAAATTGAGCCATTACAATTCTCCCCCCCTTAGGGATTTTCGTCCCCGAAAATCTTATCAGGAGGAGTTGCTACCAACATTCTTAAAACGCTTCCATTTACTCTTCAAAATCGCGAATCCACTTATCCTCAAGTTTCTCTTGTCAATAACTCTTAAGCCGTAATATACAAGGTCGAAACGTAACTTGAGACCCAGGTTATTCTTCCTCTAGGGCATATACTATATCTAGTAATCCACCAACTTGGAACTCCGTGCATGTCCAAACGATCGTTCGGATCTTTACTGACTGATTCACTACAATTCAAATGTCATCCCCCTCCTTGGGAATTTTTTCAAACCAAATTTGAAATCTATAGTATTTTACCACACTTTCTCACTAGGATATCCACCGACTGTAATAGTCTTGACCTGTGCTCTTTGGAAACTCAGCTTTTAGTGGTCGACTACTCCTGACCATAAACTCAGTCATATCGTGAAATGTACTCTACTGTCAAAACATTTATGCACCTAACTATACTCCTTGTTCTTGCATTAGTAGACATGCTACTACTAAATCTCCTACCAAAACTTCTGTATAAGTTCTGGATTCATCATTCCCATTTCTATTTCGAGAAAGTATCAACAACAGAAAACTTATTCAACCTGTATTTTATAATCTTAAATAAACTCATTCAAAGCTTATTTAAAATGTTATTTACTAACTCACTTCTGAATCCCTTTTGTTCTGAAAGGAAGACTCGCTCTAGTCATTAACCTTGCTAAAATTAGAATATTACCAACTAAGATCAACCGAGTAACTAGCTCGCATTGCTTAATATGGATCTTTCATTCAGACACCTGTATTATGTCTACTATCTGGGAAGTATTACAATAACTATATTCGCCATTGTAATAGTTCAAGCCGTTTTCACTATTTCATTTTCAAAATCCTCTGCAGCATAAGATTCTCTAACTCATCAAAATTCAAAAATCACATATCGGTTTGTCCATAAATAATTTCCTAACATTTAACTCACAATACAGACACAAAAGTGATCATTTTTGGATCACCAACCTGTCAACTCTTTTTCTCGATTCAGACTGAACTCAATACTAGAACTTTCAATTAATAGCTCCTTTTATAGCTTTCAACTCAACCATCACGGTTTGAACATTTCCATGAGCATATCTTTGTATCATGCTCTCTACTCACGAACACACAAAACTTTATTCTCTTTATTGGTTCATACGTGAATATACATAGAACTCGAATCATATCTCAATACATTAATCTATTCTTTTCTCCACACTGAAAACATATTTTAAGCACACTCTCATCTGAGTTTCTCTTGCTATGCTAATCTGAAACCTTTACTATCGTCATATCTCACGATAGCATGGACATCTCTATCGGATTCATTAACTCTATTCGGCTTGCTCGAAAACTCATCACACAACGTGAAACTCATGTTTTCACTCCTTATACCTGAATCATCACCAACTTCCTCCTCAAAGTACTTAAATATGGTCACGAGGAGATAAAGGAATGTCAATTCCAATTACTAAATCGACAACCGTTTAATCTGATTACACAATTAGCTAACATTCTCGCACGATCTTGATTCGTGAGATAAACAACTACATCACCCCTGAAAGGCAAAAGATATTAACACGTAATACTTAGAGAGAGATCATTAAGACCCATACAACTATGGTTATCATAATTGAACACTCTCACAGTTCAAACAATTTTTCTTTAACCATTTCCGTCCTCAAAACTCCTTAACAATTCCTTTCATTAATGAACATCAATTTAAGAGGATCTCGATAATCGTAAACCTTAGGCTTCCTACTCACTTAAGTCAAATAGCTTAGGCTAACTTTTTCTTTGCTCTTAACATTGTATAATCAATACAATCGTTAAAGCATTCAGACATACTTCTTACAATTGCCTTTATTAGCACACACGCAGTGCCACACTCTATACTCATTTTCTTGCGACTCGTTCACGAGTGCCTGTATTCACTCATTCACATGACTTTAGTACAATTCTCATCTCTACCTCTACACTCATCTATCTGTCCCATTGGTCACTAGGGATAGTCAAAGGCGCATGTTCATCGTCATTCATGTAGGTACAAAACCAATTCCACATCCCCGAGGTGGTCTTATATAGACTCCCACATCAAGTATCGATGCCATATTCTGAACATAGTCTTACACGATTCTCATATTCATTACCGATGCCATATTACAAATATGGTATTATACAGAACCTCAACTCGGTGCCAAGGCCATGTCTCAGGCATGGTCTTATACGGGACCTTATCTATTTCATATCTCACTGATAACCTTTTCATTTTAGTCCTCTAGGACTTAAACCTCATTTCAACAACAATTACTCTACTTAGTAGAGTATCATGTATCAATGTGACACAAGGCATTCTTAATTACGCTAACATAATTATGGCATTAATCAGATTCAAACTTACTCAACTTAACTCTCATAACATCTCATCACAATTCAATAGTGGTAAAGAGGGTGAGGTCGTAGGGCCCCCTTAACTTAACTCTCGTGACTACATACATAGGATTTACTATTCATCATCAATGAAATATCATCATAGTCACACAACTCGCCCAAGTGAATTTTCACGTTTATCACGCTACAATTGTTTCTTTCACTTATACTTTCGAACTGTGACTTCACTTACTCAAGTTCCACATTAAGGTCTACTTGAGTACTCAACATTTAACTCTAATTTCTCTTACTATTGCCTTTTAATCTAGAGAATGTCTTACGGTTTTGAGTACGTCGTTTACATGATTGCCATAGTCCAACTATGGTCTTACTCGTATCACACATCATAGCCCAGCTATTTCCTTATATGTCATCACGATGCCATAGCCTCGCTATGGTCTAACACGAAATCTCATATCAATACCAATGCCATGTTCCAATCATGGTCTTATATGGGGTCACATGTATTGCCATGGTCCTACCATGGTCTTATTCATCAATTTTATCATTAAACGACTGTACTCATCTCCTGCATTCTACTTAGTCAAACTTCCCAGTTTAACTCTCACACCATAATTCTCGTAATTTCATACAGAGCCACGAAATAAAACATTATACATCATCTACATTAATAGTCGCACATGAGATTCAACTATGTGGACATATTGATCATTCATCATTCAAACAATCATACATACACATATACCCCATTCTCTGGATAAATTTACTCACTATATGCACCTAACCCAATAGGTTGAGTATATAACACCTGTGCACATCCCGCCAATACAGATAAGCTTACCACTTTATAACTCTCATTTCATACATTTTCACACATATGTCACCTACATCTATTCATACCTCTTTGAATCTCATCAGTGCATGAGAGCATTTCAATTACCTCATTATCACTTACAACATTATTGAATTTAGCTCGGTTGGGAACCATCCTTGTCTTAACAAAACAATTTCTTTAGAGCCAGGAGATATCACACTATCACAGTCCACCTATGGCATGTATAGCTAGACTCTTACTCACGCTAGGTTAGTCCGAGAACCGACTAAACCATAGCTATGATACCACTAAATGTAACACCACTTACCCGGGTTCTGCGCCGGGAGCCAGGCCCGAGGCGTTACCGAACTCAAACCACTTGATCGCCATATAGGCTCAACGTAATTACTCTCTATAACCTCATTCTTGACTTACGAGGCCTCACTCATACACACAAAGGCTCTCGAGACTAATCTGGAACTTTTTCCAACCTTAAATTTTTTCTCTTTTATACAGGGCTCACACGCCCGTGTAGAATGAGACACGCTCGTGTGTAGACACACACGCCCATGCCTTCCACCCGTGTCTAAAAACCCAAGTATTCTTCCAATGCCACACGGCTAAGGCACACGCCCGTGCCTCCCAACCGTGGTGAACACTGACTTTACCCACACGGCCTCAAAGTTTAGTCACACGCCCGTGTGACTAGCCCGTGTGACAATTAAATTTCTAAGTGTCAAGTGCAAACTTCACATGGCCTTGGCACACGCCCGTGGGCCAGCTGTGTGTATCACACGGCCTGAACAAACGACCGTGTGACCAGACCGTGGTCTATTCTGACTTAATACACTAAGGTACAGGAGACACATGGCCTAGACACACGCCCGTGTGTCTAACCGTGCAAGCACTTAGAGGCTATCTACCAAGCCCTTTTTCCACCCACATTTGCATACATACATACCTTATCACATAACTACACATAGTATCAACATTACTCTTGAATTAAAGACATTTGATTATAAAAGAATAAGGTCTTTATCCCATACACTAGTGAGAACTAATTCCCACATAATTACAAACAACTTAGGCCATCATCTATGGCTATACACAAACAACGTAAGTTCTCTTAGGCCAACATAATTTGGCTACATCAGCAATGACTTAATCAACCTTAAGTACTAGCCCTATACATGCCATAACTTATAGAGATTTGATACATCATACCAAGTGTCTGCTCAGTAGTGTGAAAACATCTCCGGCGGTCTCCAACCTGAGCTAGTTAAAATAACCTATAAGAGATGAGAAAAGTAGGGGAGTAAGCAATAATGCTTAGTAAGTTCATATGCTTATAAGAATCAACTATTAATATCCATATGATTATACTCAATCACAAGGTATTAGAATGAGTTTTACACTTGAACTCACAGTTACCTATGCAATCATTCATATTGCTTCCTCATTTCATCTCTTACCACATTCTAACCATATCTCGGGCTTAATGCTCGAGTTCATTAACTTACCATGTCACCAGCCAATTCGCTCGTTTAATTAGCATACATTCCTGCATTGATTATCATAGGATCATATAAAACAACACATCACGCATTCTCAATAAACCACTCATACTACCAATCTCTCGGTGGTTACGCACTTAGCCCACCATTGAATCTCTTATAGGGTGGTATCGCACACAGCCCACCAATTATTTATACTAATGGTGATTTCGCATCTAGCTCACCAATCATTTATAAGCGACGGTTTCGCACACAGCCCATCGATTATTAATTTATCAGGTGGTAACGCACACAGCCCATCGATAATAATATAGTTAATGGTATCGCACATAGCCCATCAAGTAATAATATATCAGGTGGTAATGCACATAGCCCACCGATAAGAAGATAGTTGATGGTATCGCACACAACCCATCAATTAATAATATATCAGGTGGTAACGCACACAGCCCACCGATATTATACATTCGCAAATACTTATCCACACACACTTTCTCTAATTCAAACGTTCATCCATAAACATCCTCACTCATTATCATTCTCACTTAACTTTCTACGATTCTCATTCGCGTTCACACAATACATTAACAAATCTATCTCATGCAACTAAGGTGCAATAATAACAGATATCCCACTAGGGGTTCGTCAGATATTGAATTCATCTCAATTCAGTTCTAACACTCACTTGTACTTCTCGTGGTACAACCATCTACATTCAAATTGTTAACTAACTTGCTTGAGTCTCATACACATAGTTCTCATTGACGTCATACCCCAATAGGGTCTTACACATATTAACATATCGATGCCATGTCCTTGACATGGTCTTATACGAACTCTTACACCGAGGCCATAATCAAATATGGTCTTACTCGAGACTTTAACCATCATCATGTCAGTCTATATACATTTTCCACTACTCTTAGATCCAATTCTCTTGGCATCTCATCAAGGATATTTCCTACGTTTCATAGTGTAAATCTACTTTCCATACAACATTGGAATATTAAATTAACTCGTACATAGTTGCAATAATCGCACATGAACTTACCTCGATGTCGAAAGAGCCGAAAATGACTTTTTGCCCACATTTCTCTTTTCATCCGTTCTAGGTCCGAAACTTATTTTCTTTGATCTAGAACAATGAAATTTACTGATTTAATCACTTATAAATCATAAAACATTATAATCTACACTTTAGGCAAAAATGACTATTTTGCCCCTACACTTTGGCAAAATTACGATTTTGCCCCTAGGCTCGTAAATGAATTTTTATCACATTTTCTTGTTAAACAAGCCTAGATGAACATTAAATCCTCTTAAAAATATCCCCCATTCCATCTATTTCAAGCCTTAATGAACAAATTACAACTTTTACATTTTAGTCCTAATTAGGTGTTTTCACAACAACACCTTTCACAAAAGTTGTTTATCAACATCCTATCATTCATTTTCTTCCATAAAAACTCATTAAAAAACATGAAATCTATCATGGCAAGTCCCTAGACTTTCAACCATAATGAAAACTAGTCCCCTCTTTAGAAAGCTTAAGCTTTAGGGACTCCAAAAGTACAATTTTTATCAAGAAAAATCATCAAAATCACTTACTAGAGAGGAGAATTGCTTGCTGAAATTTTAAGCTTCAAAAACCCCCTTGTTGCTGCTCATTTTTGATGGAGAGAAGATGAAGAAAAGATGATAGCTTTCTTTTCTTTATTTTTCCCCTTATTTTATTCCTTTAGTCAACTAATGTCACCAACCCTTGTCAAATTTTAATTTCTTGTCCCCTTGACCGTCCATCACTTATAGGAAGACATAATTGCACTTTAAAGACCTCCAATTCACATTCTATAGCTATTTGGCACTTCTAGCAAATAAAATAGAACTTTCGCACTTTATGCGATTTAGTCCTTTTTCACAATTAAGCCCTCAATCGCTAAAATTAAAGCACCCAAATTCTCATGCCTCTTTATAAACATTTTATAACACATAAAATAATATCAAAATATTTTTATTCAACCTCGAATTAGTGGTTCTGAGACCACTCTTCCGACTAGCCCCTAAATCGGGCCATTACAATGCTTCCCTTCAAACCATTTGTGAAAGAACTTCAGCCTTTCCACTAGTCTCTCAGCTTGTTCTGCTGTTCAAACTAGCTTGGGATTTTGCTTAATAAGGACTTGGTATATCAGACCTTCAAACCATTTGTGAAAGAACTTCAGCCTTTCCACTAGTCTCTCAGCTTGTTCGGCTGTTTAAACTAGCTTGGGATTTTTCTTAATAAGGACTTGGTATATCAGAGAAGGAAATGGCATGTGGTATCTTCCGTGGACTCTTTTTGCATGCTTAAAAATTTCTTAATATAATCGTCCACAACCTTTTTAGGTTCTACTCCAGGCTTGATAATATTGGTGGTGAAGGCAAAGGTATCGATATGACTTTCTGAAAAAGTAGGTTCTGCAAGACTAGCAACCACATTAACTAGGGTATTGTCTATAATAGAAACTACGTTACCTTGGATAATAACAACCTCGATTAGATCATTTATCTTGTCTTCTAGCATTGAAGTATGTTTAGGCATAAGAGGATTGTCCAGTAGGGCATCAATCTTAGCAAGAAGGTTTAGGCTATCAATATAACAATAAACAAGTAAATTTTTAAATATAAACTTAATGTAAATATGATAGTATCAAGCATTGCATTTATATTTCGTATAACATCACAATATATGCACCAAGCATCAAAGTTATCATAATTTATCACAACTATAGATGAATCTCACATATTATAGTATATTATTAGAACTACAACCATAATATGTTTCCTTGTGAAACTGAAAGGTCTGATAATGGTTGGCATCTTCCAACTCGATGAAATTGAAAATGGATATACATTAGTAACCACCAATTGAAAAAATGTTCTTTTGATGTTAATAACAAAGAAATCTATCAAGCAGACAAATGTCCAATTAGTAACACTTGAAGGAAATAATAGATGAAGTAATAGCCCATTTCCTTAAACACTATAACATTTTTATTGTTCCCCAAAAAAATGTGACTCTGAGACAAATGAAAATAGAAAAATATACATTGTGCATATTTTTTATTGCGAAAATATTATTTCGGTGTATGTAACAAATGAATCTATTAAGCAGTTGAATGTCCAATTAGTAATATCCAAGGAAATTGTAAACAAAGTAATAACTTATTTCCCTAAACCTTACAAGTAATAAGTGTAGAGATTCTAACATTAAGCCTTAAACCCTAATAGTAAAAAATGATAAACTAAAATTAAACATTTAATTATTTTAGAAATGGGTTTATGGTTTATGGATAGGTGTTGAATGCAATACGAAAAACTGGTTTAGGTTGTATTTATAGATGTTTGATAAAAAAAAAAAGTAAACTACTATGAGTCATAATTTCTAAAATAAAGAAGTTAATAACCATGTGTGTCGAGATCTTCGAGAAAAAGAACTCGACAACTACATGTGTCGAGTTTAGTTTCATTTCATCAACCTTAATAAAAATTATCATACCATTAGGAATATCTTACAATATTAACTAGCTCTACACCCATGGGTGTTGTGTTCAATAAACTTTTCACAAATTCCAGATATTCTTGAAACCCTAACCCTACTTCACAACATATAATTTGACAATTGTGGGTGTCGAGTTCAATAATCTCTTTTAGTAAAAAAATTTATTGATTCCTGAAACCTACCTTAAATACAATGAACTTGACACCATCACCATATACCTTTTCAAATTAAACTCCACAACAATAGGTGTCAAGTTATTTAGCTAATTTGACAAACTCACACCCAAGGTTGTCGACTTTATCAAGTCTTTTACACTATAAATATGGTTGAATCATTCATCTATTGGTAGGACTAAATTATAAACACTAACCTATTTTTCTAGACACCTAACAATAAAGAGTGATATTTGATTTACTCTCAAAATAATTGTATTTCTTACATCTTTATGGTTCATTGTTTATCTAGTGCTATTACTTACAATTAGATTTTTAAGGAAATGATTTTGATTTTATCGAAAAGGGTTTTAAGGTTAAAGAATAGGGATTAGGGACATAATTTATGGGTTTTCAATGCTTAGGTTCAATACCATCCCTATTACGTATGAAAACATTAGAAAATCTATCACGATTAGGCCTTTTTACTTGATGCCACCAAGAATAAGGATTCATCCATGTATGCACTAAAAACTAATGATGTTCATTTTTTTATTATTTTACCCCTTATCTTTTTACTTATATTTGATGCTTAGATCAATAAATGCATTTGATAAGATTAAAAAGCATGGAGTCAAACAATAGGTATTAGAGAAATGGGTTAAGCTAGGAGTCTCAGATAAGATATTTGTAGCTCTAAGTGAAAAAGAGGTAATTTTCCACTTCATGCATCCTGATAGTTTAGCAAGAGACTCCTAATGGGCTTAACATTTGGAAACAAACTCCATCAAATTTTGAATTTCAATCTCCTTGAGGTGAAATGACAAACAACCTTTGTAGCATTCATTTTAACACTCAGTTTAATAAAGAGAGTTGAATCACCAATAACAGTGCATTGTAAAAAATAAAAATAAAAAATAAAAAAGAAAGAAATAACAACATACAAGTACAAATTAACACTTTAAGTGCAAGGTAACTAGAAGTAGTCTCTATCAATGTTTGAAATTGTAATCTACTTGAGGTGAAATAACAAACAAGATTTGTAGCATCTTAAAATAAGCACATAATTGTACTCTCTAGGATCATCTTTATATTGCTCATTTAGTTTCTAAAACCAATCTCTTAAGTGAACACTTATGAATGTTGAACTCACTTATATTATTAAATGCATTCCACATGTATTGCACTAAACCAACACTTGAAGTGCAAGGCAACTTGAAATTACTTAAAAAATTTACTAATCGAAAATACAAAGTACCAATAATATAGAGTCTTCGATTGAAAAACTATACCAACTAAAAATTTTACTACACTGAAAAGTTAGATGAGGTATCTCTGAGTCTTGGGGTAATATGAAAAACCCTTGAGTTGTTTACTAACTTGAAATTAAGGTAGCAGTGTATCTATCGAACAAGTTAATGTCAAATTAGTAACAACTTGATGCCAGGGACACCCATTTCATGGTTTCATATCAATATAAAATGTGCAAATGATGGTTGGAATCCTCCCACCTGGATAAAGCTATAATTCACTTTTCATCACTAACTTGATATCCACAAATGATGAAACCTATAAGGCAGACATATGTATACTTAGTAACAGTAGATGGGTATTGTACCGTATGAAAACAACCCATTCCCTTAACCCCCTATAAAGTCTGAACTCATCTCTACTAACTTTCAAATAATTTGATGTGGAAAAATGGTTTAGAGGATTCATGAAACCTTTGGTTAAATGAGATTTTTGTGTATATCAAAACCCTAACCCTAACCCTTGAACCCTAAACATTAATGCATTATTTTAGGATTTAAGGATTAGGGAAATGGGTTAAAATATTTATATGAAAGTTTAACATGAGAGGAGCATGTGTCACAACTTAAAAAATAAAGTCAACAACCATAGAAAATTATCTTTAAAGTAAGGTCAACAACAATGGGTCAAGTTTACTTGTAGTACTAAACTCGACAGTTGTGGGTATCAAGTTTAGAGTAATATATTTCAATTACATTGTAACCCTAAATGAGATTTATGGACCTTAAATTATTATATTGATAGACAACTGAGGGTGTCGACTTTAATAAAGCTACATGTTAGGTGTTCCTTCTGTAAATATTTCTCACGAGGTTACTTTTTGAGAAGATAATTCACTAAATTGACATCTACACCTATGAGTATTGAGTTTAGGTATTTTAGGTTCAACTCGTGGTTGGTGAGTTTGTCCATGGGTTTTGTCTATAAATAACCCACATAGACTAATTTTTTATGCATTTTCATCCACATGTTAGTATGTACAGTTTAAGGAAAATAGGTTAAGGGTTTTAAGTGTTTTAAAAGAGCAGGAGAGTGAAAAAGTTACTAACTAAAATGTACCGATGCTTAATGCCACCAGCTAAATCTTTTTAAGGTTTGGGGAAATGGGTTAATGCCTTTTGCCAAGCTAGAAATTTTTTATGGCTTTCTTCCAATATGAGAGTATTTTTACAAAAGTTGCTTACTTTCGAGAAAGATTATACCCAAAGGCTTAGGTAGATTAGTCATGGGTTATTTCTTCTGACAGATTCACATGGGTACTCGAACCAAAAAATATCACCAAGTAGTCAAATGTTAAGAATAAGGCAAATGGCTTAAGGTTTTCGCACAACAACGTTTTAGAGTTTGTAACCGTGGTGGCATGAATGACATTTAACATGTATGGCTGTATTTATATTAGCTGTTCAAATCAATCATTGAGATGGATCATATTTGTGAAATTAGAGAAATGATTTATGTTATTTTCTTGTGTGCGTAATGTTATGTTTTTTTATATAATTGTTAACCTATGATCTAAACCTTAAATTTTGCTTTTCTTAAATAAAATTTCTTAAGTTTGATGTCTTATATACATTTAATTCCACTTTTTTACTTCACTATTTCTCCAATGTTTGATCGACATAAATACTAAAAAAGAAACCAAATGATTTGTAGAAATTAATTTAAATTGAATATGTAACATAAACACATAAAATTATCTAGTTTAAGCAATGCAATATAATTACAAAAATATCACTTTCCATCTTGTTGGTGCATCAGATCTTCATTCATGATCTGGGCGAATCTAGGATTGAGCTCCACATTTTCAAACTCAGAACCTTTATCAGGTTTGATAAGTACGATAGATAGGAAAATTTTAGCAAGAACACCTCAACCTCAACCTTGAGCTCTAGCTCTACCTCTACCCCAACAATGGCCATGTTGGCCAACTTCAACAGCTTCATCGAGGGCTACACCTATGCCACGATCTGGCTGCAGATTTATACCTCTTTTGTGTTGGCTTTTTGTGGTAGGTTGGATTCATGCTTCCATGTTCTTCCCTCAGAGTTGCAAAATTAGACAATGAATCCAATGTGCAAGAGTTTATCCTAATGGATACATATATGGTTTACCATCTTCTATAAATCATTCACTATAAAATACATATGCTGCAAAATTACCATCGTTGATCAATGCAAATTGTGGCTTATATTGAAGATGATTGGTCCAATGTGCAACGTGCCTAAAAATCTAATGGCCTAATTATGCCTGCTCCTCGTATATAAATCTATAAGATGACAATCATCCATGTTCTCTGGATCTTCTAAAATTTCTTAGATTATAAGAATTATCGTGATACCTGATCAGACTGATGCCACTCAATCCAAGAAAAGCATATAAGTGGCGTGCATATATTAAAAACATGACTATGCGCATGTGCCTCCAGTAGTAGTATGGTTGTAATCTCTTCCACTTGGTACAACATCCACAGAAATTGAAAAAAATAAATAGAAGCATAGCATTTAAATTATATTATGAGATGATATTAATGAAAGTTCATAAACACAACAATATAAAACACGAATTACCGAATCATTGGATTGCATATCAATGGATGTTCATATCACTAACAAATTATCCTTCTAATAAGTTTTATAGTCATGATGCCTAGACCATATATTAAAATATAAAATGTTAGTACGTATATAAACCATTTAGAAAGTAATGGATTTTAAGGTTTGGGGTTTTATTTTTACTTTATAAGGAAAACTGAGATCTTTGGAGGGTATAAACACAATCCATAGAAGCTGATACCACCCCACGATTGTAAAAAATACAAGGCAACCATTTACTTCATTGTTCCCCACTTTACACGCCTTGCATAACACTTTTATAAGCATGTCAAAACAATAAACCCCAATTGTATGTACCATTCATTTGGAAATTTGTTAACAATAGGAAGTACATGGTATGAACTAAATCGTTAGACTTTCTGGCGTTAACATACCTCCGACCAATTAAAGAATTTACGCTCTAGCATGATTATTAATATCATTGAATGTTGGATTTTATAGAAGATTCTCAAAGTGGGTTTTCAACCATTTTAACTTACGAAAGCTCTTGAAAAATTGGACTTAAGATCGATACCTATTTTGAACACTCAATAACCTCCCTTAGATTGTGTTTAGAATTTCATATTACAATATGTCTATACATTGGAAGCCTTATCGGCAACACTACATCTTCTAGTGCTTTTACGCATGAGAGACGAAACATATAGTTCTTATGTAACACCCTAAAACCGATCCGATGAATCGGATCTGAATTTAGGGTGTTACTACTCAAGTACATATGTAGCTCACTCAATTATACAAATTTACATTCGATTACAACTGTTTAATTATAACTTTGTCTATGAAATACATAAGTATGAATAATACAATAATTCAATTGGTATACACAGAGAATTTGTTTACTTCTATGATTGAATTGATGTCCTGGTCTATTATAATTATTCTATGTAAAAGACTTCTAAAAAACAACTTAGACTCAAACAAGCCAACAAACTTGCTTTGTATGCATAATAGTTCAATACGCCACTCCTTTGGCGTAGCCCTAGCGTCGTCCCTCCTGGTGTAGACCCAAATAAATCCACCTATAATATAACATACAGAGGTAAGTTAATGAGAACTAGTGAGATAAGCACCAATTACCTGAATTATTTTTGTAACACCTTAAAAATTAAGAGGTTAGAATTTTAAAATTTGCATAATCTAGATCCTAGCATTAGTGGTTAAGAGCTTAGTAAAATCTTTAGAGAACCAAGGTTCAAATCCCACTTTTTTTTCACTTTTCCCTTTTATTTTTTTGCACTTAAAGAATTAAGGTTAAAGTAGCTTATGTATTATTTGTGGTAAAATATGGCCTTAGACTGGGCATTAGCCTAATGGCTAAGCTCCATCCTTCCATTCCTTTGATCTTAAGTTCAAGCCACGTTGGTTTCACTTCCTTTCCTTTCATTTTTCCTTAATTTCAACCAAAAAGGGTTAATTGCCAAACAACCCTTATTTTTTCAAAGTCCAACTAGTAAACCACTTCCTAGCACAATTAGGATTTCCTATTTGATTCTAACCCAAACTGAAACCCCCATTCTCCTAATTTATTCTCAATTTTCTCTACAAACCCTCTTTTGTAAAATTCTCTCATAGTTCTTGCTAGAAATTTAGTTTTTCAATCTTAACTTTGCAATCAAGTTGAAATCAAATCATTTATCATCAATCGTTGAATTTCGGGTCACCAATCTCTAAATTTCTATCAAGATCGATAAGTTTTTCTCGTTTCCCAATAGTTAGATCTCATCAATTTTGGAAAATCATTGTTTTCATTAGATTTTCCATCCGATACAGAGCTTTTACAATCTTGTCGAAAACCCCCTAAATCTTGAAATCTATTATTAATTCTTATGTTTTGTCAATAGAAAATCCTGTGTAGGTAATCCAGATCATACTTGGACGTGAGAATCATCATACGAGACCCCGAAAGTCAGGTGTGTGTTCTTTTATGAAAAATCGAGTAAAAAATTGAAACTACCCAGTCGCACACAGCTTACCACACGGGCGTGTGGCCAGCCCATGTGGATCACATGGCCTCACACACGGTCATGTCCCTCTGTAATCCCTCACGTCTTCGCATCATACACGGCCTGGGGCTTTACACACGGTTCGGTTACACGGCCGTGTGGCTCCTACACCTTATATATTCGAATTGCACATGGCCTAGGGCTTTGCACACGGTTCGGTCACTCAGTCGTGTGGCTCCTAAAACTCAAAAATTACAATTTTGTCTTAACTTTTATTATTTTACTCAAATCAGTCCCTGATTAGGTTTTTAATGGCATTTAAAGAACTAGTTTATGCAATTGGGTCCTAGATTAAGAATAGATCAATGAGATATATGGATGATTGAATTTATTACTTGAATTACTTTTGATTGAATACCTGAATAATCAATAATGTTACATGTACTTTATGAATACCTGATTGAATGATCCAAATGCCTAATAGTTTGCAAAATTGGATGCCTAATTTATTCATGATTTTCATTGTTTGGTTATGAGATTAAAGATAAACAATATATTGATTGGATGTATTGGAATGTACTTATATTGTATTTGTATGTGTCAGGATAATATGGTCGGAGGAAGAAACGACAGTATAACTGCATTTAATCATTCACTGTGTACTCACAATTACAGCAGATTCCAACTGCGGTGATCTCACTATGTACCCACAGTTACAGTAGATCCTAACTGCGGCATTTTCACTGTGCTCTCACGGTCCCTCTAACAACTTTTATGTGCAAGATGGTCGTGTTTCCGTAGTTACCAGTAGATTTTACCTACAATTACCCGAATTTGAATGTGGTATTAAGTCCACAAATTGGAGTGATAGTGGAGAGAGTTCAGGGGAACTCCTAATTTTGGAGCGCTAGTGATTGGGGGTAGGACAACTGATTTTTAAATCAATTTTTGTATGGCATATTTGACGATTTATGCATACATGACTGAATTTTCTTGATGAAACGATTGAACTAATTTTGTACATATATCTTTTGTGAATAATATGAATAACTCTAAAATTGATTCAGTTGATTGTCTATATTTGAGAATATTATTAATGCGTGATTGAAGTTGTAATAGCCTGTTTTCAGTTAAATCGAAATAGTACTTTCGAGACCACAAATCTGACGACAAAAAAAATATTTTATTAATATTTTAATGTCTACAGCATGTTAGTAGTGTCGTATAAAAATTTCGTGAAGAAATTTTATCATTTGCATGTTTAATTTGCAAAAAGTGAAAAACTTGTGTTCTCTTAGTAAAAGGTGTCAAATTGCTATGGAATTGAAATGTGAGTGGCCTTAAATGGTAATTAGACCATTAATTAAAGTAGTGGACAATTATGGACACCATTAATGTAATTAGTAAAGGTTATATTAGTAATTTAATAAATTAAGTTAGTAAAATGATAAAAAAAATAAGGTTGTCATCTTTGTTTCTTCCTTAGCCGATTTTTAACCTAAGGAAATCACCATTTTTAAGCATCCAAGCATTCGGCCAACTCTTGCTAGTGCATGTAAGTGCATTTTTGTTCGGTTTTTGATGTTTTTTATGTTTTTGGAATCGTTGTAACTTAATCTAGCTAGCTCGGGGACTAATTTGCAAAACTGTTAAAAGTCTAGGGTTTTACCATGAATGTATATTAGTTGTTTTTATGTTTGATGGATGAAAATGAATGTTTGATGATAGTTGAGCAATTTTTGTAAAGGTATTTTTTATGAATTTGTCATTTAGGGATTTAATTGAAAAATAGAAAAATGTTCATGGTAAAAATGTGAAATAAATGGAATATAGGGATTTTTAGGGACTTAATTGATATTCGGCTAAGATAGGTTGGTACTAAATTGCATGAATTTTCATTTTTATGAGCTAGGGACTAAATTGTAATGAATTCAAAATTTTAGGGGCAAAAGCATAATTTTTCAATATATGATTTTTGGATTAAATTGAATAGAATGAAATTTGAATGAGTTAAATTTGATTATATAGATCAAGAAAAGCAACATACGGATTTAGATCGGGGAAAAGAAAAAGTATTGGATTAATCGATCGTATTTCTCCGTTCGTGTTTGAGGTAGGTTCGTTAATTTAAATATAATTAAATTATGTTCAATTTAAATGCTTTATGTTATATATATTGATATTACAACTCTACGAAAATATCCAACGAAGTTTCAGCGACTTTCGGATCTTTTTTGAACCTTAGGAATATATAGGATACAAATGACATGTCATTAGGGGTTACCGTGTTTCGGGTGTTAGTCTTGTATGTCCCACTTTGGTGTGGTGAGTTTACGGCATGTGTTGCGGTTACTTGACGACTTATGTGAGCAAAGACTGCAGGTAGCTAGCTCGTCGATCGACGGCTTGTGTGAGTAGACCCACTTATGGCTCGAGAGAGAGCAATTATATGAGATATGAGATAGTAGTGGTTTCAACCACGCGTTAGCACAAAGTGTACGAGATTCCCGAGTATTCGATATTATTCTAGTGGTTCAACGAGTATACAAAAAAAAAAAGGAAGGATTGGTATATGCTTCGATTTATAATGTCATGAAAGCATGAGAAATGTATGAGATGATAGTGATTAAAGATTTCTAGTATGTTCATAATAGTATGAATGTTAATATGGAAAGTATAAGGGAGCTCTTTGTTGTGTAATGAATTCGACTAAGTTATGTGCTATTCACTAATGTGAATTGTTGTTGGTACTTAGGCTTGTGCCAAGCAATGTTGGATATGTTCATTAATTGTCTTTAAGCTTTTATAATGAAATGGTAAGTATTGTTTATGATTTACGAACTTATTAAGCATTATATGCTTACTTGAGTGATTTTTCCTATGTTTCTAGATAATCGGAGGCTCGTTCGAATTGGAAGCTTGTCAGAGATCCACCATACTATCCATCGGCTAAATCGGTAGATTTTGATGATTTTGAGTCATGGTTATAATTGCATGTATAGGTGTCATGTCTGATGAATTTAGCCATTATGTGTGGCTTGTGTATATGTCATTTTGGATGATGAACTAGTTAGTATGATATTATGAATATATATATGGTTTTATGTGTGGTTGTTATTTTGATGTGGTGGTGGTTAAAATGATGGAAATGAAATGATGTTTATAATGGTCTATTATGAATTGTTGTTTGGCATGGATTGAGGTAGTTTATGATGTGGTTAATGGCTAGATTTGGTAGCTTGAATGTGGTTGGTTTTAGCTCAAAATGGTAAAATGTAGGATGGATGTGAAAATGGCCCTAAATGGTGCTTGTTGTGCTTATTTTTGGTATATGAATATCTTGGCTAATGTGATGTTGAAATTGTTCAATTAGTAGTTTAATTGATGAATGAAATGGTTAGGTGTGTAGGTAAGCTTGATTGTTGAAATTGAGGTGCCATTTTGGCATATTGGTTGAATAGATAGTTTCTATGATGTGTAAGCTTGAAAATGCATATGTAAAGTGTGTTTTGAATGCTTGATTATAGGTACAATTGGTTTGTGCATGAGGTGTGAGATTGTGTGAGAAAAATGTCTTGGAATTGGCCTATTTTTCATCCACACGGCCGTGTGTCTCCTGTAGCTTTCAAAGGGTTGCAAGTCAGGCTGTTACACGACCTAGCACACGGCCTGGCACACGGGTGTGTAGGGTTATTTTGAAGGGTACGTGGCCTGGCACACGGGCGTATGACTTGGCCGTGTGACCCAAGTCATGAGTTACACGGGTACGGACACGGGCTGGGACATGGCCATGTGTCCATATTTCGAATGCCTACACGGCCTAAGACACGGGCGTGTCTTTTGGCCGTGTAACCCCTGCAATTTGAAAAATTTTGCCTTTTTCTGAAAATTTTCATATGTTTCCGACTTAGTCCCGATTCGTTTCCAATGTCTTTTTAGGGCCTCGAGGGCTTGTATAAGGGACCGTATGTATGATTTTGATTGATGTTGCTATGATTTATGATGTGATTTGTTTATGATAATAAAATGTTCAGTATATGATGCTATGCTCCGGTAATACTCCGTAGCCCAAATTCGGCGACGGATACGGGTTAGGGATGTTACAAAAGTAGCAACACCGAGTTACCGCATTTAAAATTAACAGATATTTATAACCGATTGTTATTCTTGATAATGAAGTCTGATGTTATTTAATACTAAATGATTTGGTTTATTGTAAAAGGACTCACATTGAGCTTCCATAGCTCACTACCCCTAATTTTCATCTTTACAGATAATCCTTCAGGCTAGAATACAGACACGACACTCGGAGGATCTCAACTTTTGTTTCATCTTTATTTTCATTAATGTTATTATTTTTAGTTCCTTAGGAGATAGTTATTTTTCGTTTTCTTTTATTATGAATTGTGGGTTGGGATTTGGTTTTAATTTAATTATTAGATGCATATCATTCAGTATAGGTTATAAAATTTAGGTTAATATTTGTTAATATGTGATTAAACCGAATTGTTTTATTAAAATGACTTATGTTCTATTTCCGCTACTATTGCTAATAAGTTAAATTAGAATATAAATTGTAAATCACTTGAATAAACTTGAGTTTTAAAGGAAAATTGATTTTGATAAAGACCAAGCCACTTCGGTGGTTAATCTAATCTCCCGAATTCGAGTCTTCCGTTTAGGCCGGGTTGGGCAGGTTATAGTTTTTACATGTCGTATCTGGAAATTCAATTAACCATTTCGTTTGTCTCTAGCGAATACCTTCCTAGAATTTCATTCTTCATACCATAGATGTCACAACTTAGTTTGGAATCATGCCTTACTTTCTGCATCTTGATACATTGCTCACGTTCTCCACCCTACACTATCGTGATTCCTTAACCATGCCCATTCCTGAGGCTCATACAGACAAAATACTATCATTTCTACATACATTAAGCCATTGTTTCTTTGAATCTATGAATGATCTCGTACATAAGTAGAAAATACATTCTTTAATTATACGATTTGATCTTTCTGGAGAATACCCTAATAATTACAGACAAATAACCTTCTTTAATTTACCAGACGTAGCCTTTACTCAGATGCGCTCTTCAAGTGTAATTAACCCATACTTCGGATTCGCCACATGCTCTGGCACAATCCAGTTTCTCTGTTATTATCTTAAGACCATGAAGGATCTACCCCAACAACTCATATGGAGCTCACCACAAAGAAAACTCATTAGATTATCTTATCGAAAGTGTAACTTGGTACACCACAAGGGATTTTCCTTCAGAGTTCGTTATACCTACCATTCCTTCAGAGTTTGCCATACATACTATCCCTTCAATGTTCGCCACACATACTATCTCTTGAGAGTTCGTCGGGAATACCATTTCTTTCTTTCAGGGTCCGTCATAGAGGCGTTTCCTTTAGATGGTTGCCACAAGAGCCATTCTTTTGTGTGTGCCACGAAGGCGTTCGTTTCATCATTTGCCACAAGGGCTTTTCTTTCCTTATATCACCACAAGTCTTCCATTTCATAGGTTACCACAAAGGCTTTCATTTCATAGATTGTCACAAAGACTTCCATTTCGTAGATTGCCACAAAGGCTTCCATTTTTTGGCGTGTTCACGATAGGGATTCACCTAGAATTACATTTCGTAAGGTTTGCCCCTCATCGTCTTAGGTCACACAGAGAACCCCCTTAGGTAATAACCTTCATTTAGTTCTTTCCATTTGATGCCATAGCCCACCAACTATGGTCTTACACGATATGGTGCCATTGCCATGGGCTTTCCTTTCAAAAATCGTGTTTAATGTCTCGAAGGGCCCCTTTAGACAACTCCGAGGAGACAGACACAGACTCACTTAACAGACCTTTCATGCATTAGCATTAAACTTAACATACATCTCATTTTACACATTCCAGACATGCTCATACAGTCATATCTTCGACTCCAGATTTCTTATCACATACTCTATACTTGTCAGATTCATACCAACTATATATGCAAATCTTATCCGCCCACTCTATACGCCAGAAATGGGCACTTGGGCGAATACCACTCTGCTAATCATACTACTAAAAGTCTACGCCAGACCTTGTGCTCGCCAGAGTCAGGGCGTTACATCTTAGGTCTCCATCATTCAATTAGAGCGGATATGAATGACGACATAAAGGTAACTTTCCTAATTTGGCTAGCATGATAGAAATTAAATTGTCACCAAGTAGGTCTAAACCCATATTACAGCAAATTCGAGCCACAAGAGAATACTCCAATGTTGTTGCAATCTCAGCAACATGTCTTTGTTCATATCTCAATAAGGAGGTAGTCATCATAGTATGCTTGGAAATTGGATTTAAAGATACTTATGTATGTAAACTAGTATAGAATGTAAAAGAGAATTTTTTTCCAGTTTTCTTTGAAAAACTAACAAGCTGGATTGCTTATTTATGGGTTTTAAAATTATTATTCTACTAGGTTTTTAGTAGAACCTAAACACCTAACCGTGGTCAGTTCAATTTAAATATTTGTTAAAAATTATTTAGGTTATGTTACATGTTTTTTAAAATTTTCATAAAGAACTTGACAAACACGAGTGTCCAATTTTAGTTTAAATATATTTTTTTAGCTATTAGGAAATTAAACTATATTGTTATGGTTTAAAATTTAAATATTTTACATAGAATTCGATACCTATTGATGTCAAGATGGTATAATCATTTCAAAAGAATTACCTTGATTTTAACAGAGCACGAAAAGCTTAACTGCACAAAAAATCTCATGAAACTCAACACTACCTTTAAAAAATTCTAAGACTGTATTTGGATGATGACTTTTTTTAAAAAGTTAGTCATTAATTTAAAATGCTAGCATTTGTAATTACTTTGTTTGGTTAAATAATTGATTTAGGATAAAAATAGATTATTGAAATTTTACAAATTAAAAAATAAAAACAATTATATTAAAAATAAATAATATAAAAATATTCAATATGGATATCATTATATTTGTAAAAAAGCTATAAATAGTTTCAATAAAATAAAATTTAAAAAATATATATTGAAATTAAAGGAAAATGATCTTTGAAAAATAAATTTTTAAATTATAGTGGGACAATGTGTATTAAATCAAATAAAATTATGATAAATTTTAAAAAACCATCTCTTTAGGTGAAATTTGGAAAAAGAAATTGAGTTACTAAAATTACCTTTTAAATTATTCACAAAACTTAAAATTATTCAATATATTTATCAAATTCCTCGTCAAAAAACACTCAAAAGCTAACTTTTCAAAAAAAAAATATGATATATAATATAAAAACCTGTAACATCGAAGTAAACCCAAATGTCAAATTTAAATACGAGTATAGCCACAAAACAAATGGTAAAATCCAATTCCAATGAGGGGGAAAAAAGAAGAGAAGAAAGGGTAGGCTAGCACTTCTCAGCCGACCATTTCTTACATTCATTCTTTCGTTGCTTTTTCATGTCTCACTTCTATGAAGTTGAAACACCTAGCCCTACTCTTCGGTGTCTATTGGCTTATTGAATTGCACTCATTAGTCAAAGTTTGCTACTATGGCCCCGAAAAGACACCCAATTCAGTGCAATTCATCAATGATAAACCCAGCTTTTCTTTTTTATAATTTCAGAAAGAAAAAAAAAAGGAAACCTTTCTTGATGACCATTAGCTTAAGTAATATCTGCGTAATATTCTCAGAAAATTCTGTTGTAATATATAAATGAGAGTGATTACAAGAAAATGATCCAAAAACATCGTGCAGTATTTTTATATTATATCATCAAAGTTTCTTCTATGGAGATTAATATTTTCTAAATTTATAGCTTTCTCTTTATTTCAACTTAAATTTTTATTATATTTTTTCAATTTAGGGTATAAAAAGTTCTCAAACTTTTTTAAAAAAAATAATTAAGTCCTTATTTTTTCTTTTCACTCAATTGGATATTTAAACTTTCAAAATACATTAAAAATACCTCAAACTTTTAAAAATAAAACAATTAAGCCCATATATTTTTTTTGTATTAAGTTGGATACTTGAACTTTTAAAATGCATAAAAAAACCATTTGATCATTAACTTTAACAGTTGAACTTCAAAGTTAACTATCCCTAACTTTTTTCAGTTAAAGTCATATCGTGTACAACCATGGAGTAACATGTGCCAAAAAATTATAAAAAATAAAAAATTATTAATTTTAATAAAAATATAAAAAAATTGTAAAATTTTATAACAATCATAAAAAATATATAAAATGCATAAAAAAATATCTTTAACTATTAATTTTAACCGTTGACAGTTAAAATTAACAACCCTATTTTTTTAGTTAAAGCTATCATGAGTCGCAACACAGTGTGACATATGGCGAAAAATGATAAAAGATAATAACCAATAAAAGTTATAGAAAAATTATAAAATGATTCTTTTAATACAATAATTTTTATAATTTTTTATGAATTTTATATTTCTTTACATTTTTATAATTTTCTTACGACTTTATAAAATTTTATATTTTTTTCTATATTTTTAAATATTTTATAATTTTTTTTACAATTTTTATAAAATTCTAAATTTTTTATAAAATTTTCATTTTTTATGGTTTTTAATTAAAATTTAATATTTTTTATAACTTTTATTAATTTTTTTATCATTTTTTCTCACATATCACGCTGTGATTGTGACACGTGGTGGCTTTAACTGAAAAAAGTTAGGGGCGGTTCAAGCACCCAATTGAGTACAAAAAAAAAAAAAAGGTTTAATTGCTTTTTTTTAAAAACTTTAAGAACCTTTTTGATGCATTTTGAAAGTTTAAATACTTAATTGAGTGCAAAGAAAAAAAATCGGAGCTTAATTGTTTTTTCTTTTAAAAAAATTGAAAGTCTTTTTTTTATGTATTTTAAAATTTTAAATACCTAATTGATTAAAAAGAAAAAGAAAAACAAAGATTTATTTTATTTTATTTTTTGAAAAAAATTGAAAGCTTCCATAAGCTATTTTATTGAAAAAAGCAAATATAAAATCCTGTGAGCCCCCGCCCCATTTGGATCTGACGTTTGAGATTTGTTGTTACGTAGAAAAAGAAATCTAATTTGGCAACTGCTTTTCATTATATTTGTAAAATATTAATGAAACGCCTTTTGGCTTTTGGTACACCCAAGCTTCCTAAAATTTGATGTGACACATTTTTTTAATTTAAAAAGTAATTGATTAAAATTAAAAAAATAGATTAAAGGTTTACAAAATAAATATAAAGCTTATTTAAACATAACATAATAATTTAAGGGTTTTTTTTAATATATTAATCTTTTTATTTTGATATTTAAATTTGTTAATCGTTAAATAAGTTATCCAAACATTAACAATATTAGTGTTTTATAAGTTGGAGAAATAATTAATGAATCGACACGTGATAAATAATATAGAATTTTTATTTTTAATATTTAATTAATTTTGTTTTTAAAATATAAAAATGGAAAAGGTTTAAGGTCAAAAAAGCCTTTAGTAAAAAAATAAAAATGCAATTAGGCTATTAGGAAAATAATTTATTTTATTGAGCCCTTAATGACCCTCAAAAAATCAATTAGGTCCTTTTGTTAATGAAAGCCGTCAATTGACCGACTTAATCATTAATTTTGCTGATGTCGCATGCTGACATGGTGAACAATGTTGATGTGTAATTTAAAATTTTTTTGTCCAAGTTTATTTTAGATGAATACAAAACTTTAATTTTTTTAATATAAAAATTATTAAAATTTAGTAAATATAATAAAAATATTATAATTTTTAAATATATAAAAAATAAAAAATATTAATAATTTGAAAAAAAAAAACAAAATTGTGTTTAGTTAGTGTAAAACACTAGGTTGAATGTTTTTGTGCTCGTCAAAAATTGAACAAAATCATAACAAAATTCAAAATGAATAGGGTGCAATGCAATCTTCCTTGTAAAGAGAGGTGAGAGAAAGATAAGAAAAAGAAAAAAGAAAATATAAAGTATATATATATGGAAAAATATTAATAATTTATAATTTATAGTAATTTTTAATAAATTTTATAAATTTGTTACATATTTGAAATTTTATAATGTTTATTCACTTTAATAATTTTTTATACTTTTAAAAGAAAAGGTAAAGTTTTGTACTCATCTTGAATGAATCTGGACAAATTTGTTGCCTAGGTTCATTCTAGATGTATATATATTTATTTAAAATATTATTTTTATAATTTTTTATTTTTATTTTTGTTGATGAGGCATGCCATGTCAGCATGCCACATTAGCACCGTTTCCCACATCAACGAAGTTAATAGTCAAATTAGTCAACTAATTGTTTCCATTAACGAAAGGGTCTAGTCGATTTTTTTAGGGGTCATTAAGGGCTTAATAGAATGAACTTTTTTTTCTAAGGGCCTAATTGCATTTTTATTTTTCTACTAAGGATTTTTTTTACCCTTAAGTCAAATAAAAATTTTATTTCATTTGTCATATGTCAGTCATACATTGGTTATTTTTGTCATCTTAGAAAAAAAAAACTTGTGTAATGGTTGACAAGTTTAAATACTAAATTGAAAAAATAAGGGTACTAAATTAAAAAAAATGTCAAATTCAAATACTAAATTTTATATTAAGCCATAAATTTTAATCGAATTAATCATTGAAATTTAATTTAATTTGATCATCGTTAATCATAAAAAAATCAATTTCATTAATTAGAAAGGTTTTTTTTCTAGAAAAATATTATTAATTAATTAGATTTTATTAAATAAAATAATCAATTTACGGGATTAATCAAAATTTGGGATTTGAATACCCTTTTAGCTATTGGTGACGTATAATTTAGGGTGTGTTTGATAAATTAAAAAATTAAGTATTAAATTTTATAAGCACTAAATTTATATTATAAAATTGTTTAATATATTAATGAAAATTAAGTATTGAATATATTTAATTTGTTTGGTAATAATAAATCTTGTTTTTTGAAAAAACTATTATTTCAAAATTTTAATATTACTGATATTGTATTATTTATTTTATTTTGAATAGTTTTGGATAAAACTTAAAATAAAATTTGAACATTTAAATATTTTAATAAAATGAAGAAAAAAAATTAAAAATAAAATTTTGAAAAATAAAATCAACTTAACATTTTCCACATTAAGTGATAAGTAGCTATCTACTTACTTATCATATTCAACAAATTTTTTTTGTTGAAAATTTTATATTAAGTAAAAGTTTAATATGGGTACCAAACACAATTAAAAAAAATAAATGTTGAAAATTTTAATTTTCAATAATTTATCAAACACACCTTAGTTAAGTTATATATAAGTTACAAGGATAAGTAGTATCATAACTAGTTTTCTTACCTAGCATTGCACAAGCTTAGTTTTATGTATCAATTAAAATATATTAAAATTATTTTATAATTTTTTATAAATTTAATATACAATTTCTCAAATTAAATTATTTTATATATTTTTTTACATATTTTGTAATTTAATATTTTATTTAATAAAATAATGTTTTAAACTATTATTATTATTATTATTATTATTATTATATACAATTTCTCATATTAAACATAGATGAAAGTGTGTTTATGAAATCTATTAACCTTTTATTTATGAAATCTATATACTAAATGTTTTAAATTTTTTATTTTTTAAAACCCAATCCTATGAATATAGTAATTATAATAAAATCTAATTAGCATAAAAATCCTTATAATAAAATCAAATTAACATAAAAATCCTTATAATAAAAATCTAATAAGCATAAATTTTAATTTTTTTTAAAAATTTATTTCACAATTTAACTTTTAAAGATACTTATAATAAAAAAAATTAATTTAGAATGAATTATAATGAAATCAAATATTTATCTATTAGTCCAAAAAACTTTCTATTTAAATTTTTTTTGAAACAAATTCAAAAATTAAAAACGATTTCAAAATCTATTAAAAATATAAATTTTACTATATTTAACAGAATCAAACACAATTATTAAAGTTAACTTCATTGAAAAGAAAACTGTAGAATATATATTTTTACTCCTTTTAAATTTGTACAATAAACATGCAAGTTTGTCTGTTTTTGTAACCTCCCCAATCCGACCTAGACGTTAGACCCAAGTTTGAAAAGTTACATTAGCCACCGAAGTGGCCCAGTAAGCTATCAGAGTTTTTGAAAACAGTTCCTTTTTAAAGCATCTTGTTTAATTTGTTTAGAAAACTTAGTTAAATACATGATTTATTTTTCCTCAAGTTTTATTTATTTTCTAACAACGAAAAAGATGGCAATTACTTACGTTTTTAGTAAAAATCGGATTCATCAAATAATAATAATCTAATAACCTAATTAATATTTATGACTTAATGCATGCAACATAAAATCAAACCTAAATTGCTAAAAACCCTTCTGCACACAACAAAATAAATAAGGATTGAGGGGGATCACCTTGACGTAAACCTCTCGATGGAGTAAAACTTGCACTAAGACCCCCACTGATTCCGACTGTATAAGAAACCGAAGCCACACACCTCATAATTAAAGTAACCCAGTCTGTAACACCCCTAACCCGTATCCGATGCTGGAATAGAGTTACGGAGCATTACCGGAGTTTACATTTCAGAACTATAAAAAAATTTAAAACATTTCATTCATATCATCAATCACAGCAAAACCAATCAATAGCATACATATTGTCCATTATACGAGCCCTCGAGGCCCTAAAAACACATTAGAAACAAATCGGAACTAAATCAGAAACATATAGAAATTTCAGGGAAAAGATGAAAATTTACCAACTGCAGGGGTCACATGGCCGTGTGGCCAGGCCGTGTGACTCACACGGCCAAGAGACACGCTTAGGCCGTGTAGGCATTCGAAATAGGGACACACGGCCGTGTCCCAGCCCGTGTCCGTACCCGTGTAACTCACTTACTTAGGTCATATGGCTAAACCACACGCCCGTGTGCCAGGCCGTGTACCCTTCGAAATAACCTCACACGCCCGTGTAAAACCTGACTTGTAACCCTTTGAAAACTACAGGGGACACACAGCCATGCTACCTGGCCGTGTGTCACACACTGCTGAGACACACACCCATGTCTCTGCCCGTGTGGACGAAAATAGGCTATTTTATAAGCCATTTTTCTCACCCTTTTCAACATGTACCTATAATCCCTTTTGCACATATACATAAGCCCTAAAAAGGCACCAAAATCATGCATAATCAAGCCAAACACATATGGTATAATAACATCCAACCACTATGCTCAAAGGCACCTCAAATGACAACATTAAAACATGTATAACCATGTACTCAATTTGGCCAAAATAATAGATTAACTTTTAACTAAGTTTGCATCATTACACATGTAAATCACTTACCAAAACATACCATTTGGTACCATTTGAACCACATAATCATTAGCATCAAATACATATATGCTTACTATGGCAAAACACCAATTCACAACAAGTTATATGGCATATCTAATATGCTCATTCAACTACTAGTCTATCTACCATCATTCAACCATAACAAGTCATATATCAACCATTACAAGGCTACTTATATACACCTTATAATATATATATCATTTTACCAACACAAGACCAAAATGCAAACTAACCAAATGGTCATTTCCACAACCAAAACACATAGGCTAACATTAGCCAAAATACCTATACATGTCATTATAACCTTAACCAAGATATCAAAATCTACCGATATAATCGCCGGATAGTGTGATAAATCTCCAATGAGCTTCCAACCTGATCGAGCTTCTGATAGTCATTTCAATACGACTTATAATGTAATACCCCGAAAATTTTTACAGTAAGATATTATCTTTGATATAGTAAAATAAGGAAATAAAGCGACAAAAAGGGAAATTTTGGAGTTATGACAACATTGGGAAGTATATTATGATATATTAATTCAAGAAAGGACTAAATGGTAAAAGTGAGAAAAGTTTTGTTGCCTAAGAGTAAATACTCAAAACTTGAGGGGTTAAAGTGTAAATATGAAAAAGTTGAAGGACCAATAGTGAAAATATTTTAAGGGTGGAATGATCTAGAAACTAGGGAAAATGGATGAATTAGGACCAAATTGAATAGGTAAAGAATTATGAGGGACTAAATCGTAATTTTACCAAATTATGTGATGATTCAATGATAGAATTTTAAAAGATCACAAAGGGAAAAATGGTCAATTGGAAGAGAGAGAAATCTAGAAAGTAATTATGATGTTGATGATATTTTATAATTATTTAATTAGATAAATATTATTTTATTAATATTTTAATGAGATATTTTATTATTATTTTATTATTATTTATTTAGTATATAAGGAAGGAAAGATGAAGAATTTCTATCATCTTTCCATGCATTTCACGTTAGAAGAGAAGAGAAGAAAGAAAGTTTTACTTTCTTTGTAGTTTGGTCCTTCTACCAAAAAATTCACCATTTTCACCTAGAAATTAAAAGAATTTCCATAGCTACCAAGAGAGAAAAATGTTAAGGAGACTATGGGAAGTTAGAATATCAAGTTGGATTCAAGAAATAAAAGCTGGAGGAGAGAGAAAAATCAAGTTAAAGATTGAAATCAATATGACAAGGTAAGAACATCAAGATTTTAATATACTTTTAAGTTTGATATTATTGAAAAAGTATGGAAATGATGTTAATGTAAAGTTTTCTTATATATGGTCCTATGTTCTTGATATGTTAGTGAAGAGAAAATAAGAGAAAGTGATGAGAAATAGTGTAGAGAAAGTGATGGTCTCTAAACTAACTAATAATTTGACAAAGGCAAGCGCACCTATCGAACAGTAGTATAGTGATAAACCGAAATAGTAACACATTTTAAGCCCACATTTAGTATGCTTTTGGATGAATTATCCCTTATTTTATGTAATTTGGTGCTCTTAATCCTTTCTTTTCATGTTATATACTCAGGAAAGCACCAGGGGATGAAAAGAACGCAAAACGGGCTTAAAACGGGACAAATGGGCCAAAGCATGAAATCGACATGGCCTGAACCTTAGCCCACACGGCCGTGCCTCACTGATCATCTAGAACACGGTCTTCCCTCGATTCACACGGCCGTGTCTCATTAAAGAAGTCTGACCACGGCCTGGCCACGATCTACACGGACGTGTGCCATGGCCGTGTCCTTGTCGCTGAAAAGAGCAATTTTACTCGGATTTGGATACTTAGGGAGAAAGAAACGTATTTCAAGAGCCTATATAAACCCCCTAAGGGTCAGCTGAAAAGGAGGCGGTTAGCTAGGCCAAGGAGCCAAGCCGGAAAGGTCAGAGTTGTGGGAATCACTCGAAGATAGCCAGTTGATCCATCTCAAGAAGCCGGGATTCTACTCAAGACGGCGGATCTCTCCTTCAATTCCTTCAGGGGGTTTTAGGGATTTCTTATGTTTTGTTTTATCTTTTCTCTTGAGATGTTTTCTTATTTAGTTATGAACTAAACCCTTTAGATACCTGAAGGGGATGAAACTTATGATGAATCTTGTTATTATTTTCTAAATTATATGATAAATACTTAGTTTGTTCTTAATTATGTGAGCTTTATCCAAATCTAATGTGCTTAGGTGGAGGAGGAATAGACCCTGCCTAAGAGTAGATCTAGTATAATTAAGCGGAGTTGATCGCACGCCTAGAGATAGGGTGACGAGATTTTTCCGGATTAGGGTGAAACCTAATATGGGAGTCCATAGATTGATTTACTGCTATTCTAGGGGGTTATTATAAGAGAACGAGAGTTCCACTAATTAATCTAAGGTTAGACGTTATTCGACTCGAGAGAGGGTTTAATATACGTTAGGGAGTCTTACGGATCAAACTAAGTAAATAAAATCATATGGTTCAGTGATAGATAACAAGTGAAGTCTAGGTGGATTCTTTCTGAGGGTATTGTCTAAATCAACTGAGTTTTTTCTGAAAGTTATCTCCCCAATTTTAGTCTTTTTTCGTCTTTGTGTCCTTAGCTTAGTAAGTCGTTAAATTTAGATTAAAAGCAACTTCACTTATTTTAGGTTAAATAATAAAAAGAAAGTTAGTATTAGTACTTTTAGTTCCTTTGGGTTCGATAATCCGGTCTTGCCTAAGCTATACTACTGTTCGATAGGTACACTTGCCTTTAATTGTTGTCAGAGTTAGTTTCCAGGTTCGATCATTCTTTTTATAAATTTTAAAGCTCTGATTCACAGTGATCATATAGCTATGGTGAGTCCGGAATATCGTATCCACAAGGACTAAAAGTACTAGTAATAACTATCTTTTTATTATTTAACCTAATAATTAAAGAGATTGTTTTAATCTAAAATTAAACTAACTAATTAACTATGAACGCGACAGAGATAAAATTTGGGAAAATATTTGAAGAGAAACCAATAGAGAAGACAATACCTAGGAAAGAATCCACCTAGACTCACTTATTATTCCAAATCTAAATTAAACTATTTATTCACTTTCCCTGCTCCGTAAAAATCCCTGAATTAGGTTAATATCTCTTTCGAGACTATTAACACCTGACTCTAGGTTGATTAACCGAAATTTTTTTCTAATTAAAACCCCTATTGTCGCATTAACTCGATCTATGGATTCCCCTATTAGATTTGACTCTAATCCGGCAGATTTATGTCGCCCTACTTCTAGGGTTGCAATCAACTCCGCTTAATTACGCTAGGTCTACTCTTAAGCAGGACTTTTGCTCCACTGATTAAGCACACCAAACTTGGATTAATATCATGAAAATATTAAGGCCAGGATTAAAAACACGTAATTAAGAACAAGCACAAGTATTCATCACGTAATTCAGATAATTAAATAATAAGATCCATAATAGGTTTCATCCTCCCTAGGTATTTAGGGAGTTTATTTCATAACGTAAAAGGAAAACATCTCAGAATAAAGAAAACAACAAGACATAAGAACCCAAAAACTTCTAAGGAAAATTGATGCAGATTCTTCAATCTTGAATGAGATCCTACTTCTGAATTGATTCCGACGGCTTCCTTTGAGTAATTCCTTCGTTCTACCCTGCCTGTGTATCTAGGTCTTCTTCCCTTGTGTTTTTATAGAATTTGGAATGCCCAAAATACCTAAAAATTGGCTTTTTCTGCGTGAAAATGAAACAGGGTGCGATAAGGACACGGGCGTGTGGTCAGCCCGTGTAAGAATGCCCAGGCCGTGTGCAAAACTGATATGGTTTGAAATCAACACGGGTTAGAACACGGGCGTGTGACCAGCCCGTGTGTATCCCACGGGAGTGTGAGAGTCCCGTGTTAAGGTACTCAGTCTGTGTGCAATGCTGACATGGTTCGAGATTGACATAGGATGGAACACGGGCGTGTGGCCAGCCCGTGTGTGACGCTGAAATCAGCTCTTTTTGCTCGATTTTCACTCCTTTCGCTCTCCTATGCTCACCTAAGTAAAGAAATATAAAATTAAAGGGTTAGGAGCATCAAAGTCATAAAATTATATAATAAAACATCCAAAAACATGCTAAGCATGGGATTAAAATGTGTTACTTTTATGTTTTATCAGAAAGAAAATAAGGGTGTTATAAACATGGTAATTAATATCTTGCACAAAAACAGTTTTGGACAGCAGTAGTAGTCTAACTTTGAAAAATCACCAAAAATTATGGAAATTGAATTATAGGATGAATAAAATATGAAATTAAATTTTATTGAGTCTAGTTTTTCATAGAAGAATAAATGTAAGCAATGGAATTGAAAATTATGAGTTATAATACATTTTGTGAGACAAGGTCAGAATGATTTCGGGTTCCCCTGTTCTGAGTTTGGAAAATCATCAAAAATTGGAGAAGAATAATTAGGGGCTTAAATTTACATTTTTAAATTCTTAATGAGTATATTTTTAATAGAAACAAACGGGAACATCATCCAAATCCCGTACTAAGAGATAATTAATTTTAGTAAAGAAAGGTAGAAGCTGTCAAACAGCAGAACAAAGTCAAATTTGAAGATTTTACTGTACTTATTGGCTAAACTATAAATTATGAAAATTTTATGGTAGAAAAATATTTGAGTCTAGTTTCTAAAACATCAAGAGGATCTTAAATTGGAATTCTATAGCTCAAGATATAAATAATTTAGTGACTATGACTCAAATGGACAGCTTTGAATAAATTTATAAGTAAATAGAGAAATCATAGATAATGTTACTTATAAGCATGTTATATAAATTAAGGATGTGGAATAGAGAGGAGGAGGAGGAAAATATATATGAATATTCAGCTAGCATGGCTAATTTGCATGTTTTAGGCTCAGGGACTAAATTGAATAAAAGTAAAACTTTATGGGCAATTTTGTAAAAAATTTAGAAATGACCAAATTGCATGAAATGGATTATTTTATTATTTAAATTACAAAATTGAATGAAATTATTAATTTAGATCAAGATCGGGTGAAAACATGTTTTAGGGATTAAATTGAAAAGTGTTGAAATTATGGAAAATTCTGATATTTCATAGAATTCATGGGTTGTTATCAATATATATGAGAATAATTAGGCTTGAAACAAGGATTAAATTACAAAAATTTTATTTTTCTGAGCCTAAGGATGAAATCGTCATTAATTAAAAGCTTAGGGGCAAAATGGTAATTTTGCCTAGAGCATTAATTGAATGTATCAGAATATGAAATGAATGAAAATGATGATCAAATTTATTTATAAAGATTCGGATGACTCAAATACGAGACTTGAACATGGAAAAGGAAAGACATCAGATTAGTGAAATTATAAACACGAACAAGCAACGAGGTAAGTTCGTGCAACTTGAATTGAATTCTTGAATGCTTGAATTGTATATTTATGTGACATGAATGTGAATTTAATGTTTAATATATGATAATAGATGAAATGTTGATAATACTTGATAAAAAGAGAAATAAATCCCGACTGGATGGAATGGAATTCGATGGATCACTGAAAAGGATTTGACGGTAAAAAGGATCTAGCCCGGACAAGTGATCCTGGTATTAGCTGTAACACCCCAAACCCGGCCTAGAAGTTAGGCCCAAATCTGGCGTGTCACATTGAAGAGTTTTTCGAAAACCATGCTTTCATTAGAAACCCTTCTTACAATTTAAAACCTTCTGCCACTTAAAACCTCAGATTTCGTTTGCTTATTTTCAAAATGGGGTTTATTAACAGTCATTCTCTTGTAAAACATTATTATCTCTAAAACCTTGTTGTTGCGGAAGCTTAGTTTAAAACAATGATTTACGAAGACGTGTTATCCAAAAAAATAAGTTGCGGAAACGTAGTGTTGAGAAAACAGTTATCATTTTGGGAAAAATCGGGTTCAACTTTTAGCAGATTTAAATCATAATAAACTAAAAATCACAAATTGAAAACTAGAATTTAAGAGAGGCCTTATTACAACCCATTAAGAAAACAGTTTAAATAAAGTAGAACAGAATACTGATTCAAGCTGATCGTAGTGTGGCCACTTCCGAGTCCTCCAGTACGTCGAACCGCCTACTGAGGATTACCTGAAACATTTAATAAAAAGAGGGGGTGAGTTTACGAAAACTCAGTGTGCACAACCCTCATCGGTCATAATGTATGCATCAAAATCAATCCGGGCCTAAGCCCATTACAGTAACGGTGGCAATTGGGCCTTAGCCCAAATTAGCCTCGGTTGGGCCTTAGCCCATACAAAAGTTAGAGATCACATCTATCTGGGCCTAAGCCCATCTCAATACAGAATAAGTGAATGCAATGCATTAATGCCCATACCAACCCTGCACTCCGTCTCCTGTCCAACCCTGCACTCCTGTGGGGATTTAATCGACCCACCCATCCTTACACTCATTATGTAGCACCGGTTGCGACACTAACCAATATTGCAGCAGAGCTGCCAGTTATATAATCGGCTTAAAGCCTTCGGTGGATCCACAGTCGTCCAGCGACCATGCGATCCTATCAGAACTTCTTCCATATATAACATAACCCAACCCAATGCAACATGTCATGGCATAATAATTCAGCGTATGCAATAATGTATCATCATAGCAATTAAATTAATTTCACACAAACATGCTAAATTTCCTCCTAAGGGTATAACGGTAATTTTGCCTAACGAGGGCATTTCAATAATTTTACCCACCGAGGGTATTTCAGTAATTTACCTTCCAGGGGTATTTCGGTAATTTAGTCATTTAACGACATTTTCGGAGGCCTATTGTCGTCCCGAGCGACACGGGACCCCTTTTGGGTCTCTACGATACAATTGGGCCTAAAATCCATTTCAGGCCCACACGCTCGCGTGGCCCATTACGCATGGTTTCGGTCTCAGTTTTGCAGTTTTCGCAACCGCATCAATCATTCGGTCATTTTCTATCAACTTTGCCCATATGGGCCCGTTAGCCCATTGGGCCCATTTAGCCCGTTCCGGCTCGATCAGGCCCTTTACAACCTCAATTTCACATGAGTGCACGTGACACTCTCCACGATCTATTGCCAACATTCGTGTCTTGATTTAACACATCGAGCTTTCGCATGCTCGAGTGGTCACGGTTGTCGATTTCGACTTTTGGCCGCTTCACAGAACATCACATGCATTCATCAAGGTGGGTGTGAGATTACACACCTGTTACAAGCGTAGATTGAACTCCTGAAATTTTGTACCTATGGAACCAACACATTCCAATCGGTTTAGTATCCACCCTGATAAAACATGTCAAAGTTTGAATCCGAATAGTCACTAACACCACTTACCATAAGATGATCTCCTTCAACAAAGTGGCAATATTCGGCTTTGCTTCCTCTTGACTTGAGCAACCAAACTCCTAAACCGATTGATGCACAAAAGGGGGTTAGCATCCCCAATATTCGGCAGTAGGAAAAAATCCAACAATGAATAGTACTACTTACCCTTAGATTCGGCAAGACAGGTCCCTGAACAAGAGGAGTTTAAGCATCCACTGCCCTCAGAGATGACGATTAACTAGGGAGAAAAGAAAAGGTTATAAACGCACAAGAAACAAAAAGAAATAGGTTCGGCCTAGGCGAAAAGATAAGAGTTTCGGCTTTAGTAAAGAGAAAAGAGAGAGAGAAGAAAAGAAATAAAGGGAAAAGAAACATTACCTTGTGATCACAGAAGAACCGAATAGATAAGGTAGATTCGGCAGACCAAAAGAACACCAAGCTTCAGGCTACTAGGTGTTCGGCTATTAGCAAACAAATATAAAAAAAAAGGAACCGATTCAAATTGGAGAAGAGAGGAGATTCGGTTGATGGAGAAAAGAGTAGGAAAGAAATGGAGAAGAAGAGAGAAAGTGAGATTAAGATTTCGGCAAGAAAGAAAATGCAAAAGAAATGACCCGAAATGTTCAAGGAAAAAGTGCCCAAAATGCAAAAACACCAAAGAGAGCTTAGAGAAATTCGGCACCCTTCCTTTTGACACAATCAAAAATGCACTTTACTAAATGCCAAGTCTCTTGGCCGAATTTTCCTATTCACTTCCCCATATTCGGCCAACTCTTCCCCCCCACTTGAATCCCATAATTTTCTCCCCTTTTTCCTCCTCAATTCACTCTCCATCTCCCATTCAAACTCACCCAACAACCTTGACCAATTCAAACACTTCTCCATTAGTATTTGATTCCAACACAACCTCTTGTCTTCTCCTGAGTAAAATAAAAGCCTTCAATTTGCCATCTGTGGGAATCGAACCCCTTCTCCCCCTACTCTGCCAATGACGCCACAACCACCACACCACACGCTCCACTTGTGTCTTCTAAACACACACAATTTTACTTAAGTCCTACTTTCAGTAGCCCTCTCCACAAAAGAGCCAAAAAGCAAAATTTTTCCAAGGCTCAACCTCGAACCCAGGCCTCTATAGGACCCCCAAACTTACTTAAATAACAAGCCAAATAAGCACAACATAAAATTATGCAGAGAAATACAACCCCTAATTTTGGGATGTTACAATTCTACCCCCTTAAAGAAATTTCGTCCTCGAAATTTCCAATTATCTAATAGCTGTACAATACCGGTTATACCACTACGCTTCTGCTGTGCACTCTAGTCCTAATAGCAATTTAGGTAAATAGCGGTAAAATACGTACCAGTATTCGCATCTGGAGCGTCTCCGCCCTCTCTGTGACGTGCTGCATAAACCAATGCTGGCTGCCTTGCCTCCGCATAACCAAGACTCTCACTGGAGTTCCACGGCCCAAACCGTTTCCATCCCTGGCATGCCCACAGCCTCTAGGCGGCTGCTATCCACCCCTCAATGGCTGTACATTACCCCTACCGAAAGCCTGCCTCTGATCCGGTCTTCTGGGACACTCTCTGAGACGATGTTCCATGGAACCACAACTCAGACACGCCCCTGTCCTTCTCCAGCACTCGCCCACATGACCTTTCCCACAAGTAGCACAAGGTGGTAACCCAGTAGTGGCAACAGGGGCCCCAGCTCTGACTGGCCCATCTACTCTAGCCCTTCTCTTAAATCTCTGATCAGAATCGGAATGCTCAAAATCCCTCTTGTTTCTGCCTCTTTCTCTTTCCCTATTTAGGCGCTCAGAGCGCTTCACATCTTCATCGATATTAGCTTTCTCTACCAATGCAGTAAAATCCCACTCCCTCTGTGGAGCAATCAACACTCGGAGACTGTCCCTGAGGCCATCTTCGAATCGAACACAACGTTCGTACTCTGTTGCCATAATTCCTTGAGCATACCGGCTAAGTCACAAAAATTCTGCCTCGTACTTAGCCACAGACTTGTCACCTTGAACCAAATTCAGAAATTCTTTCCTACGAGCGTCGACATAGCTAGCGCCCACATACTTTCCCTGAAATGTGGACTTGAAGAATTCCCAAGTCAATCGATCAGACGAGGTACCCTCTTTTACCGTAAGCCACCACTGGTAGGCTTCATCCCTTAGCAAAGACAGAGTACCCTTCAACTTTTGTTCCGGCGTGCAGTCGAGGTTGTCCATAATTCTTTCAGTGGCTTCCAACCAGTACTCCGCCACACTTGGGGCCATCCCAGAAACTCCCCTGAAGATCTCTGCTCCATTGGACCGGAGTCGTTCCGTAACCAACCCACGGCCCCCAATAACGGTATTAGGCTCAACTGCACCCAAAGAAACTCTCTCCAAAATACACAAGATCGCTTGAGACAGCAAGCGTCATCCCCAAAGCATTTCGGTCGAGAACTACTGTCTCATTATCACTGGGCGGTGCTTCTCTCGTCTCGACATTGGGCATGTGGTCTGACACCGAAGACCCAGCCCTAGCACTTCCACGGCCTCTACCGTGGCCTCTTGCACCCATTCTAGTGCTCATTATCACTTCGCGTATTATCTGAATTAGAAATTTTATGAACTTAGCTCCTAGTTCCAGTAATTAAACAAATGTTTTATGGAAGTAGTAGTTAAGAGTTATTTTCGCAATCGCAAGCTCACTACAGTTTGTCTCCTACGGGCCTCAGTTTTACTCTAACTAAGAGTCTCAGTATAGTCTATCACCTAAAGTCAGCCCAGTAACTATCTACAAAGATAATAACGATTTAAAAATGATTTGATGATCGGGAGAACTTACTTGGTCCGACACCGGAGACTCGGTGTGCCACACAAAACTCTTCTAAAACCACTTCAAAATCATTTGTAAACATCTTTAAAATAAAAACTAAAGCCCATTTCACAGCCTGAGTTTTGCAACCGGGCTCTGATACCATTAAATGTAACACCCCAAACTCGGCCTAAAAGTTAGGCCCAAATCTGGCGTGTCACATTGAAGAGTTTTTCGAAAACCATGCTTTCATTAGAAACCCTTCTTAAAATTTAAAACCTTCTGCCACTTAAAACCTCAGATTTCGTTTGCTTATTTTCAAAACAGGGTTTATTAACAGCCATTCTCTTGTAAAACATTATTATCTCTAAAACCTTGTTATTGCGGAAGCTTAGTTTAAAACAATAATTTACGAAGACATGTTATCCAAAAAAATGAGTTGCGAAAACGTAGTGTTTAGAAAACAGTTATCGTTTTGGGAAAAACCGGGTTCAACTTTTAGCAGATTTAAATCATAATAAACTAAAAATCCCAAATTAAAAACTAGAATTTAAGAGAGGCCTTATTATAACCCATTAAGAAAACAGTTTAAATAAAGTAGAACAGAATACTAATTCAAGCTGCTCGTAGTGTGGCCACCTCCGAGTCCTCCAGTATGTCGAACCGCCTACTGAGGATTACCTGAAACATTTAATAAAAAGAGGGGGTGAGTTTACGAAAACTCAGTGTGCACAACCCTCATCGGTCATAAGGTATGCATCAAAATCAATCCGGGCCTAAGCCCATTACAGTAACGGTGGCAATTGGGCCTTAGCCCAAAATAGCCTCGGTTGGGCCTTAGCCCATACAAAAGTCAGAGATCACATCTATCTGAGCCTAAGCCCATCTCAATACAGAATAAGTGAATGCAATGCATTAATGCCCATACCAACCCTGCACTCCGTCTCCTGTCCAACCTTGCACTCTTGTGGGGATTTAATCGACCCACCCATCCCTACACTCCTTATGTAGCACCGGTTGCAGCACTAACCAATATTGCAACAGAGCTGCCAGTCATATAATCGGCTTAAAGCCTTCGGTAGATCCACAGTCGTCCAGCGACCATGCGATCCTATCAGAACTTCCTCCATATATAACATAACCCAACCCAATGCAACATGTCATGGCATAATAATTCAGTGTATGCAATAATGTATCATCATAGCAATTAAATTAATTTCACACAAACATGCTAAATTTCCTCCTAAGGGTATAACGACAATTTTGCCCAACGAGGGCGTTTCAGTAATTTTACCACCAAGGATATTTCAGTAATTTACCCTCCAGGGGTATTTTGGTAATTTAGTCATTTAACGGCCTTTTCGGAGGCCTATTGTCGCCCCGAGCGACACGGGACCCCTGTTGGGTCTCTACGATACAATTGGGCCTAAAATCCATTTCAGGCCCAAATGGGCCCACATGCTCGTGTTGCCCATTACGCATGGTTTCGGTCTCAGTTTTGTAATTTTCGTAACCGCATCAATCATTCGGTCATTTTCTATCAACTTTTCCCATATGGGCCCGTTAACCCATTGGGCCCATTTAGCCCGTTCCGGCTCGATCGGGCTCGTTACAACCTCAATTTCACGTGAGTGCTCGTGACACTCTCCACGATCTATTGCCATCATTCGTGTCTCGGTTTAGCACATCGAGCTTTCGTATGCTCGAGTGGTCACGGTTGCCGATTTTCTGGCTTTTCGACTTTTCGCCACTTCACAGAACATCACATGCATTCATCAAGGTGGGTGTGAGATTACACACCTGTTACAAGCGTAGATTGAACTCCCAAAATTTCGTACCTACGGAACCAACACATTCCAATCAGTTAGTATCCACCCTAATAAAACATATCAAAGTTTGAATCCGAATAGTCACTAACACCACTTACCACAAGATGATCTCCTTCAACAAAGTGGCAATATTCGGCTTTGCTTCCTCTTGACTAGAGCAACCAAACTCCTAAATCGATTGATGCACAAAAGGGGGTTAGCATTCCCAATATTCAGCAATAGGGAAAAATCCAGTAATGAATAGCACTACTTACCCTTAGATTCAGCAAGACAGGTCCCTGAACAAGAGGAGTTTAAGCATCCACTGCCCTTAGAGATGACGATTAACTAGGGAGAAAAGAAAAGGTTATAAACGCACAAGAAACCGAAAGAAATAGGTTCAGCCTAGGCGAAAAGATAAGAGTTTCGGCTTTAGTAAAGAGAAAAGAGAGAGAGAAGAAAAGAAATAAAGGGAAAAAAAACATTACCTTGTGATCACAGAAGAATTGAATAGATAAGGTAGATTAGGCAGACCAAAAGAACACCAAGCTTCAGGCTACTAGGTGTTCGCCTATTAGCAAAAAAATATAAAAAAAAGGAACCGATTCAAATTGGAGAAGAGATGAGATTCGGTTGATGGAGAAAAGAGTAGGAAAGAAATGGAGAAGAAGAGGAAAGTGAGATTAAGATTTCAGCAAGGAAGAAAATGCAAAAGAAATGACCCAAAATGTTCAAGGAAAAAGTGCCCAAAATGCAAAAACACCAAAGAGAGCTTAAAGAAATTCGGCACCCTTCCCTTTGACACAACCAAAAATGCACTTTACTAAATGCCAAGTCTCTTGGCCGAATTTTCCTATCCACTTCCCCATATTCGGCCAACTCTTCCCCCCACTTGAATCCCATGATTTTCTCCCCTTTTTCCTCCTCAACGCACTCTCCATCTCCCATTCAAACTCACCCAACAACCTTGACCAATTCAAACACTTCTCCATCAGTATTTGATTCCAACACAACCTCTTGTCTTCTCTTGAGCAAAATGAAAGCCTTCAATTTGCCATCTATGGGAATCGAACCCCTTCTCCCCCTACTCTACCAATGACGCCACAGCCACCACACCACACACTCCACTTGTGTCTCCTAAACACACACAATTTTACTTAAGTCCTACTTTCAGTAGCCCTCTCCACAAAAGAGCCAAAAAGTAAAATTTTTCCAAGGCTCAACCTCAAACCCAGGCCTCTATAGGACCCCCAAACTCACTTAAATAACAAGCCAAATAAGCACAACATAAAATTATGCAGAGAAATACAACACCTAATTTTTGGGATGTTACATTAGCCCTCCCGAAGAATATGTGTGAAAAGGATCTAGCCCGGACAGGTGATCCTGATATAAGCCCTCTCGAAGAATATGTGTGAAAAGGATTTAACCCGGACAGGTAATTCGAAGTAAATGTGAGTCTGGATTTAGCCTGGACTGGTAATCCAGACAAAGCTCTATAGAGTATTTTTCATTGCAGGGGATTTAGCCTGGACAGGTAATCTCGACAATACTCTTTGAGCATATGTTACAGGGGATTTAGCCTGGACTGGTAATCCCGCTGTAAGAAATAAGGTTCGCGGGAGTGTGCTATCTGAAAATGACTTATGTATATATATATGTATGAATTGACGGTTAATGAGATTGTACACTATAAGTGTACTATTGGAAATCCATCGAAATTCCGAGAAATTCAACGGGATAAATATAGAAAATGGTAAGTACTTGAAATCATGAAATTAAACTTGAAATACATAGAAATGATAGTTATTTGATATATTGAAATATGACATGGAAAATACGTGTATGTGAAACTTGCCTGATAATTATGCATATTCAAGATTATGAACTGCTACTGGAATAAATATACACTAAAATCATGAAAATGATGGTACATGAAATATTGTCATAATGAATTGAATAATTTATATTTATGAAGAAACAGCAAGAGAATGATATGTATCATGACATGTAAATATGAGACTATCTTTGATACGTTGATACAAGGAAAATTATATATATTAAGAGTAGTAATAAATTCAAGTGAGACATGTCGAGAAAATAAGTTTTTCAATATTAAAGTAAAACCAATGTTTTTGCTTGAAGTTTAGGAAAGTGCCAAATTACTGGTTGAATGGTAATATGTTTAATTATAAGGTGCATTGAAATGGTAAGTGCTTGATGAAAATATAATTGAGCTTATAAAAGAGTGGAAAGGTTTCAGTTATGCAATTTCTTATGAAATGATTTGTTATGTGATACGGCCGTATGAATCCCTGCACCTAATTCGAAAATAAAAATTAACTACACGGCCTAGGGACACGGGCGTGTGAAGCCACACGGCCTGGAGCGAGGTAAGTCACATGGGCGTGTTGGCCACACGGTCTGACCACACAGGCGTGTCCCCGAACCACATAGGTGTGCGACCTCTGTAGTTGAGAAAAATTTTAGGATTTTGCGAAAAATTCCCTATGATCCCGGTTGGTTCCTAATGTATGTTTTGGGCTTCGAGGGCCCAATAGAGGGACGTTATGATTATTTTCAGAATATGAATAATAAATGACTCGAAATTATTTGAAAATGTTCAGTAAACTCCGATAATGCCTCGTACCCTATTCCGGCAACGGATGCGGGTAGGGGGTGTTACATATAAGTAAACATAATACCATTCAACCAACAGCTTGGCACTTGCCTAAGCATCAAACAGAAACATACATTAGCGCACTTGAACATATTTCATATAAATTCAACATTAATAACCTTATTTTCTCAACATGTCACACTTGAGTTCATTACTCATCTCAACTTACATAATTACCATGTATCAACATATCAAGGATATTCATATATATATATACATGTCATGATACATATCATTATTTTACCATTTCATCATATAGATATATCATCCATTTCAATATATCAATATATCATGTACCATCATTTCCATGTATTTCATGTATATACCTGTATTAGTTCGTATCAAACTCATATCGTCTCGTAACAACACATTTCCCGTTGAACCACTTAGAATAATATCGGATACGCGGGAGTCTCGCAAACTATGTGCCAACACATGGTTGAAACCATCTGTATCTCATATCTCATATAGATGCTCACTCTCGAGCTATCACTCGGTCTGCTCACACAAGTTGACGGTCAAGACGTAACTACACGGTGCTGCTCACACAAGCTAACGAGTAATCGCAACACATGCCGAAAAACTCAGCCACCGGTAGAACGTACGGGACCAGCATCCAAAACATGGTAACCCCTAATGACATGTCATTTGTATCATAAATATTCCTAAGGTTCAAACATGACTCGATAGTCGTTGTGCGTCGTTGAATTTCCCTCGTTTCATTATAAGCCAAATTGTATAATAACATATATATATATCAATTCATTTTCAATAAAATTTCACATACTAACATTCAATTTAATCAACAATATGCATAGTATAGTTCATACAAACTTACCTAGCTAAATTGCAGAAATACCAAAGTTTAGGGGCATTTTGGTATTTTTCCATTTTCCTCGACTTTTCACCCGATCTTGATCTAAATTAATAATTTCATTCAATATATTAATTTAGAAAATAAAATAATTCATTTCATACAATTTGATCATTTTTGACATTTTTAAAAAATTACCCCTAAAGTTTTACTTTTATTCAATTTAGTTCCTGAGCCCAAAACATGCAAATTAACCATTTTTACCCAAAATTGAGATTAGCCGAATGCTCATGGTATCCAAAACAGCCAATTTATGCAACAATTTCATATTAAATCCTTGTACTTTTATTAATTTAACAAATTAGTCCTTAATCGAAAAATTCATCAAAATCACTTAACAAAATACTTTTAAATATATATAAACATTCCAAATTTATCATCTAACATCAAAAATCACAAGATTCACCAATGACAACATTCAAAATCTTTAACAGTTTCAAAATCGAAGGTACGGGCTAGCTGGACCTAGTTGCAATGATCTCAAAAACATAAAAATTATTAAAAACGGGACGAAAAATACTCACATGCAAGCACAAATAGGGATGGCCGAATGAAGCTTCATCCATGGCTTCTTTTTTACTTTGCTATTCGGTTGAAGAAACAAAAATAAAGATGCATGTTTTATTTTGTTTCTTTAATTGTTAACCTTTATTAATTATTTACTTATTTAACCTTGAAAACTAACCAAAATTTCAATAATGCCAAATCATTACCATCCACTACCAACTCTAATGGTCTAATTTCCATATAAGGACTTCCACTATAAAGTTCTATAGCTATTTAATACCTTTAGCTAATAGAACTTAACTTTAGCACTTTACGTGATTTAGTCTTTTTTAATTAATTAACTATCGAAACGATAAAATTTTTGAACAAAACTTTAATACCGCCTTAATTACACTCCGTAAATATTTATAAAAATATTTACAGCTCGATTTATAGAAAATGAGGTCCCGATACCTCAATTTCTAAAACCACTTGACCTTAGGGTCATACCACTTGAACTTAATAAATCACTTATAAAACAAAAATCACAATATCAAAAACATTTTTAAAATCACAATTAACTCGCAAATATTAAATATAATATTTACAAACTTGTCGGATTTGGTGGCCCCGAAACCATTATTTTCGACACCATTACACAGTCTGCATGAAAGCCTAAATGAATCATCATCCCAGCCAAAAAATCCCACTCCACTCAGTCGTAAGCTTTGCTCATATCAAGTTTAAAAGCAAAGTTCCCTCTCTTGCCCCATCTTCTGATTTTAAGCAAATGCAAAATATCATATTCAACTAAAACATTGTCAGAGATTTGCCTTCCAGGTATGAAAGCCCCTTGTGCCTCATTAACACAGTGTGTCAATAAGCCACTCATTCTGTTAATTAATACTTTAGTAACAATTTTATATCACACATTACAGAGGCTAATAGGCCGAAATTGCATGATAGTTCACGGTTTGCTAACCTTTGGGATTAAAACTATATGTGTTTTGTGCCTTCCAACGTTATTTCAACCCAAAGCACAACAAGGCAATAGGACGTGATGTCCTTCCCCAAAATGTGCCAATATCATTGATAAAACAAGGCTGGGAAGCCGTCAATGCTTGGTGCTTTAAGAGGAGCCATATCTTTGATCGCCATCCAAATCTCATCTTCCTAAAAAGGCTACAATAGTTTTTCATTCATTTCATCCGAAATTTTCTTTTACGCATTATCAAAAATCCATGAAGCATATCCTGCTTTTGAGGCTATGAACAATCCTCGAAAATAGCTAGAGGCTAGGTTCATTATCCCATCTTCGTCAGAAACCCAACGCTCCTCATCATCCTTTAAACCTCAAATAGCATTTCTCTGCCTTCTTCCATTGACCATCTTGTGGAAAAAAGTAGTATTACGATCATCGTTGGAGAGCCAATTGATCCGTGCTCGTTGCTCCCAAAATATCTCCTCTTTATCAGCGTCTAGGTTCAACCCAAGTTGAACTTCTGTCAGCTCAATAAGGGTATCATCATCTAGGTCTTTTGCATATAGCTCATTCAATCTGTCACCATACCCTTTCTTATGGGCCTATCGATCCTTCCGTATAGTGTGAATCCAATTGACAAGTTTTTTCCCCAAATGCTCAAGCTTCATAGGCACTATCTCCGTGACCAACTCCTAATAATCCCGGATTGCTTTCTCACAAGAATCCTGCAAACACCATTCGACATTAAATTTAAATTTTTTCCTCCCACGCTCTTGCCTTATTTTACATCTCCCTCTCGTATCCACCATAAGTGGACAATGATCAAAGATAGAATGGCTAAAATCAGTAACGAAGAATTCTGAAAAACAATTCCACCAAGTCGAGTTCACAACCTCGTGATCTATCCTTTCCCAAATATTGGTTGCGGCAAATCAGCCTCGTTCCCAAGTGAACTATAGCCCTGTAAAGCCCAGGTCAATGAGATCACAATTAAGTAACACTGATCGGAAAGCTTCCATATTCTTTTCTACCTAGTTACAACCACCTTGTTTCTCAAATGAATAAGTAATCTCATAGAAATCCGTAAAACGACATAAAAATCCTTCTTCAACATCTTGTATCACAACATCTATGTGATGTTGTGAATAACTACGTAAAGTCACTACATCATGATGTCTCCAACTTGACGACAATCCACCCTTCGAACCCTCGGCTCCCACATCAATACCATGGTGAAAGCCAATTTTCCTTCTAATACCTTCCATTCTTTGTACACTAATTTTTGTTTCCATTAGAAACAAGATTTAGGGACAAACCTCTCTCAGCTTATTCCTGAGACAATAAACTGCCCGTGGCTTCTCCAACCTACAGATGTTCCAACTAAAGGTTTTCATTGTGCCCGTATCTTTCAGAGCCAAAACAATAGATGTGCTACAAACAGTTCTTTTTCGTTTTTTCCCATCATCCATTTGAATTGGGCTATCCTCACCATCCGACCCTAACTCCATAAGCCCAACTGTATTGATCGCAACACCTCTCGGCCCAACACTGGTCATAATGTTTCCATGAAATCCCAAAAATTCCCCCCATCAGTGGCGTCAATTTTATAATTGGGATTGGAATCAAAATTCCTAGAAATATCCCCTAAATTACGCGGTAAGGATACTCTTTCCTTATTTGCAAGCTGACCGATCATTCCATCTGATTCACGTAGCCAACGATTGACGCCCATCGGTGTTCGTCTCATATTACTCATATATAAATTAAATAATTTAAATTATGATATAAGTGTATTCAAGATGTATATAAAAAGTTAATTTAATATTATGATTTTAGTCGATTGAGTCTTAACTCGATTGACATGGTTAGTATTATCTGTAACGCCCCAAAATTTTAATTTTTGATTTCTTGTATGTGTGACACACAATGTCTATCTGCTTCAGTGGTTATGTGTTCTGGGTGTGTGTGAGAGGTCCCAAGTTCAAGCCTTACTTGGGCAAATTTTGGTATTTTTATAAATAAAGCCTTAACCTTTTGCAAAGGGCTTAAGTTTAAATGTTGGGTAAATTACATCAGAATGAGCCTGCTGGTCTGGTGGTTAAGTGGTGTGTTATTATGGTGGAGGTCTTGTGTTCGAATCCCTGCACAGGCAAAGGTATTATTTTTTTTTGCTCAGATTTTGGGATAGAGTTGTGTAATAGGGGGATTCTGAGTAGTGGATGTGAAGTGGGAATTAGGGGAGAAGATTAAGGGATTTTGGGGGTTATTGGGATTTTATTTTATTTTTTTCCCATAACCGAATTTTGGCTCCCTTTTCCAAAAAAAAATTTCTGCCGTCTATTCTTCTCCCTCTCCTCTTGCCGAAATTCTCTGAGTTTTTCTATCCTTCTATTCTATTTCTTCTTCTTGATTTTTCCCTAATCCATTTATTTTCCTTTGTTTTCGCACGCGGTTAGTGCTCGCTTAGTTTCGATAAGTGTTTCTCTTCGTTTCTGTCATGAATCTCTTAGCGACTGAAGCGGTAATGTTTTTTCTCTGCGATTTAGGCGTAGGGGGAGGCTCGGACTGGTGAATTCAGTGTTCTCGTTTTAACAATAGTTAAACAGAGGGTTATCGTTGGCGGTAAGTTGGGTTTCTGTTCGTTCTTGGTTGTCAATTCGCTTGTAAATCCGTTAAATTGATGTTGAGTATCTTGATTTTAGGCCTTGTAGTGCTCAGGAGTGATTAGGCATCAAAACGATACCATGTGTGTACCCGAAACGCAGAAAATGGGGTTCAATGAAAAGCCAAAATTGCTTATTGTCGAGAAATAAGAGAAAATGATACGAAAAATTGTATAGAAAGAAAATGAGGGTGTTAAAAACTAAGAAATCAACATTTTGTACTAAAACAGTTTTGGACAGCAGCAGTAGTCTAACTTTGAAAAATCATCAAAAATAGTGTAAATTGAGTTAGAGGTTGAATAAAATATGAAATTAAATTTTATTGAGTCTAGTCTTTCATGAAAGAAACAGTGTAAGCAATGGAAATGTAAATAATGAGATATAATAAATTTTGTGAGACAAGGTTAGAATGATTTCTGGTTCCCCTGTTCTAAATTTGGAAAATCATAAAAAATTGTAAAAAATAATTAGGGGCTTAAATTTATATTTTTAAATCCT